>CM038010.1:8841152-10276128 GCA_021234005.1 Nephelium lappaceum
AAAATAATTCGAAGAATACTTTGCTTGACTCACAAGAAACTGCTGAACTGCGACGTCCTTGAATAATTGTGATGGAAATAGATGGGAGAAGATCAAGAGGCTACTAACAACCAGCAGCAAGCAAATTCAGAAACAAGAGCAATCTTGGATGGTCGAAATGAGAACGAGATTTCATCCGAAGAGCAAGAGGCCAGTGTCTTGGATGATCAAAACGAAAGTGCGACAGCATATGAAGAAGAGGTCACTCAGGCCAGTGATCAGCAGCAGCTCTTTCTTGATCCTCAAGAAACCACAGAAACAGCAACTTTCATGAACAATTGGTACGAGAATGAACTAGCAGAAGAAGAAGAGGCCTACGATGAGCACCAATTTTTTGAATACAATAATACTGGATTACTGAAATCTCTCGCCCGCGAAGTCACTGGGAAAGAATTAGGCAAGCATGGTACGAGGAAAGGCTTAGAAGCAGTGCAGACAATGATGAGATACGTCAACTCATCGAAAGGTATAAACCAAATTGTCTTACAACTCCTTTTTTCCTTCACCACACCACTCAATTGAAGAAAACCATTTGAATTTCCAAAAATATTTTGTATGTAGAAAAAGAGTATCAACATTTCTTAGTAGTGATTTCCGCAATACAATGGACCGATTAATGGCCTCTAGAGCAATGAGACAAGATGATATGGACGAGTACTATGACGAAGAAGATGAGGAATCTCAAGAGAGAATGAGCCACTTATTGTTGGCTCACTTGCAAAGACATTTGCAGCCAGCAACAACTAGTCAGGAAGAAGAACAAACGCAAGAAAGAGATCAAGTAGTAGAAGAAGAACAAGGAGAAGAATACCATGATCAAGGAGAAGAAGAAGAAGATGATGATCATTATCAAGAAGAAGAGGGGAATGAAGAAGAGGACGAAGATGAAGAACGAGAGGTAGAAAGGAGTTCAATAAGTCATCCGTTCCATGAAGCAATTGTACATTTTCAATCTTCATCAACAATTCAAATGCCTTCTCCATCTATGATAACATCATGGAGTTTTAGAGATAATGAAGTTGGGGATGATTCTGAACCAATTGCTTCTCCATCACCTCAACCTTTACCATCTCAAGCTTCCCTTCAAGATAGTAGGCGATCCCAAGACTCCAGAAATCGCCTTTCAATTGTGAGTTCCATTCCTGAACAGCAACATGCTCCCTACTTTAATTTTATTTGGCTTTCTAATTTTATAGATACATATTAACAGAGTACAGATGTTCTGATCCTAATTGCGTAAAATCCATTCATAAGATTCTAACTTGTTGGATTTCGGACTTGCAGGAAATGGAACTCATATATGATTTGAGAGGGCAAATGGAGCAACTCCACCGTGAGATGGCTGAGCTGAGAAAGTCGCTACAGAGCTGCGTTAACATGCAGGCGAAAATGCAACCTTCCAATCAACGGCAAGTTCATTCAGGTAAAGACATAATAAACATTGAGCATTCAATATCAGTAACTGGCCTTGTTGATGACTAAAATTTTTAAGTTATTGTTACAGGGAAAGTAATGGCAAATAATCCAGTTGTTGTTGCACCAACAAAACGCAGTTGTTGTATTTGCTATGAAACGCTGGTCGACTCATTGTTGTACAGGTGTGTATGTGCCCTTATAGCTACCTATTTACTGGCAATTTGAGTTGTAGAATACATCGTGTACATCATGTCATGTCACATCATGTCAGATTATAAAAAAGTCTATAAAAATCTTGAATTCTACAAACGTCGGTCCAAAATACTAAAAGTCTAGACCAAATACTCCTTAAATTTCTTTTGATCTGTGATTGAATTGTGTTGTTATGTAAGCAGATGTGGGCATATGTGCACCTGCTTGAAATGTGCACATGAGTTGCAGTGGAGTAGTGGAAAGTGTCCGATATGTCGAGCTCCTATAGACGATGTTGTTCGGGCATATATGGACGCATAAACTTCTCCGGTGAACGAGTTCTTGCTCAAGAGGACCGTCTTCTAACGAAAGTATACTCATCAACTCTTTTGACTCAACAAGCACTGGATTGGACATTGAAAACTTCTAATATCATTGCTGATTTTAATCTAATTTTTTTGGTATATCCCCCACCAACTTCTATTACTTGACATCAAACACATCAACGTAAAACTGTTTCCTCCTTTGCACATATATACTCTTGTATATGTTTTTTGCTGGAGAAACAACCACAGTTTCTTTCTTTCTGCAACAAATTTCTCTCTTTTGGGTATTTAATATTAATGTACTTTAATTATATTTGATAACATATATACCGATTTACATATATCACTTCGCAGATTGACAAATTAATGCTGGTTCTTAATTGATCACCATGTTTACTTTTTGTATGTTATGGTCTTATCATTAATCAGTTTACATCACTTTACTTTTTAAAGGAACAAAGGTTAAATTTCATTTTCTATCTTTATACTTTGCAAAAGTTTTAAATTTTTAACTATATTTTGAAAATACATCATATTTTCTCTAAAATTTCAACAAAAGTATTAAATTAGTCATTTTGTTAGTCAATTGATGTCAAACCTAACAGACAACTTAATGGGTTATGGTGAATTTGTCATTTTCAATCACAATACAATCTTGACATGAGTACAAACTAGATAAATTAGAAAAAAAAAGACAAATAAAAAATTTTATTAAAAATTTGAAAAAGACGAAGAAAAAAATCTATTAATAAAAAATCTTATATCATTTTTTAAAAAAGAAATTAAATGATAATATAAAATATAAGAAATTAAATCAAAATATAAAGCAATTAAAATATTTAAAAAACAAAAACTACAAAAAAAAAAATGAAGATCCTTTAGAACGATATAAAATCCAGATTGTTCTTAGGTCTGATGGAGATGGTTCTCCAGAACCATCGCCATCCTTGAGAACCATCTCCATCCCTACTGGTCGGCGACAAATCAAGATGAACAATGTACGATGTGGGTTGTGGGTCGTGGGTTGTACAACAAATTGGATGTAGGATGAAGATATCCAAGTTGTGGTTGTGTCTGATTGAATGAGATAAAGGATGAAAAGACATAGGTTATGACGGTTTGTGAATCTACTTGAAGGCTTGGGTGTGAGGGGTTTTTGCATTTAGTTGAAGGCATGGGTTGTGTGAGGTTTGTGTGTTTGGTTGAATAGATGAAGGAGGGGTTTGTGCGTCTCAATGAAGAGGTGGGTTTGTTGTGTGGTTGAAAGAGATGAAGAAGGGGGTTTGTGCATTTGCATGAAGAGATGGGGGTTTGTGCATTTGGTTGAAAGAACTAGATTCGACCAATCCAGATCCTTCGTGTCCGTTGAAGATCAAGGTTCGATTGAACCCAGATTGTCAAATCTTGGTTTAATCGAACCTATATTTGATGTTGAATATGTTCGAATCCAAATCTCGATATGGGTTCATTCATCCATAATTGGTGGTTCAACCGGTGGAGATCCAATTGAAGATAGTATTTTCTTTTTAATTTGATAAATGTTTTTTCATAAAATTAAAAAAAAAAACTTTTAATATGTATATAATTTCTTTTTTAATTTATAAGATGGTGATGTGTTGATTAATGATTGGTATAAAATTATTTGTTTTTTTATTTTAAATTTTTGTTTTTCAATTTTTTTAATTTGAAATTTTGAATTTTTTTTTATTTGTGTACACAAAATCTCTATCTTCCATAATTGTAATAGACAGTGGAGATTTCAATTTTTTATTTATTTTTAATTTTGAAATTTATTTTTTAATTTCTAAATGTTTTAATTATTAGTAATGGTGATGTGTCAATTAATCATTGGTGTAAAATTATTTAATTTTTTATTTTGAATTTTGTATGACACATGTTGATTTTCCATTGGTTGATAAATTAAGATAAAATGGTCATTTTAACATTAACTAATGATAGGGGTCTAATTAACTTTTTCCATGTTTTGTTAGATTTAACCGTTATATTACTGGTTAGAGTAACTAATTTGATTTTTTTTTTCAAAACTTTAGAGAATATTTGATGTGTTTTCGAAACATAATTAAAAAATTGATTTTTTCTGAAAACATAGTGATAAAAATAAATTTATCCCAAAAGAAAAAGTTTGTGTTTGGCTATGATATTTTCTTTTTTAATAATTATATCAAAAATAAAGTAAAAAACAACAACAAAAGCCACTCCACGCACCTGATGTGACTAGGGACTTTGGGTATGAAAATTTTTATATAAACAGTGAGAGATTTCGGTTCTTAAATTAGTTAGAATATTCAAAAAGTATGTATTCTGATAATATAAAATTTATGTGTTCTACATTTGTTGCGCATGCACTCTTGATGAGCCTTCAGGTCTGACCACGGAACATTTGATGGAAAGGCCATTGGACATACATAATATCAATCGGGAGCTTTTCTCATGTTGACAGTAACGATGTGAATTTTCAAAAATTTTAAATATTTAAAATTCATTGAATTATTAATTTGAAGGGAATCAAACTCGTTTAAAAAGAAAGGTTCATATCAAGAACGTCTGTAAGAGAAAATTTTTTCTATTAGTCTGTCCTTTGAACAAAAATGAAGATCAAATATAGATGGACAGCCATGATCTATCTCTTTTGTAAAGATAATCCTTATGTTTATGGTTGACAAATTGTGTGAGAAGGAATTCTAACCTAAGAGTTAGTGAAATTTAGGAAAAAATGTGTGATTCGATTCATTGGATGACTCTTCCAATCAGTCTCATTGGTTAATTTTAGTAACCGAGCAACCTGCATCATGCACAAATTAAACAGAAAGAATACGGGTGATCTTAACATTGGTGTGATGCCGGACAAAGACACTCAAGTCAGTAATATGTCTAAAAAGTAAGAATTGAACTAGGAGAATAATAGTGCAGCAAGGTCGTTCAATGTGTCAAAGTAGTGGAACCGAGATCGAATCCGGGATGTGTTGATGGAAGTAGTGACAATCAGGGAATGGTGATCCGGCACCCAGAAGGTTGTACGTTGGCGAGTGACTGTTGAGACTCTACTTTTAGGGGAAAAAGTTTTAGTAGCTGTGGAATGGAAATCTATAACCTCAGAGAACGAAAAGGGTGTGCTCTAATGGAAGAGAAAATGAAGCCGTGGGTGCAGATGTCAGAAGACCAACGGTGGATGATCTGGGACCTGATCGGAGAAAAGCTTTTGGGATTTGAAGATGGCTCTCCTATTGAGTAGCAATGCCTATAGCTGAGGTTGAATGAATTGTCTTCAAGGGGAGGCCTCCTTTTGGAGGCGATTAGGAGCCTACAGAATAGGAGGTCCTCCTCATTTGACTGAATCTAGGAATTACTCAAGACTTATCTCTAGATTTTAGGTAGGGAGCAAGTGTCTCCTATTCAACATTCTTCCTACTTCGTAGATGTTTATTTCTTAGTTGTGTTATCCTAGTTGCGATCAAGTCAAAATAGGAGTCCGAGTTTTTGGGCTTAAACGAGGTTGACTGAACTGCTAGGCCAATCAACTAAAATGTACTTTGAGCTATCGTCTTATGGCTTGAAAATTTTTGACCATTCCAACTGATATATTCTAAGAGTGGGATTTCACGTCCAATCCTTGTTTATTTATTTGTTTTGAAAATCAGTCTTTGTTTATTTTGAATATATTTAATGTCTTATATGACTCCAATGCTGGTTCTAAGCTGGATATGGTGCATTATTACTGATTAGTTTAAATTTTTACATTGTACAGAATTGTTTTCTAGAAATTTCAAAAAATAAAAAATTGCTTTTTAAAGTAAAAAGTAGGAGATGTCAGAACGAATGATGAATAATGAAAAGAGAAGTAAAATGAAAAATAGAATTTTGAGTTCTAACATCTTGGTTTGTATGCAAACTTGATGAATCCCTGCCTAGAACCTTCTATGCATAGCTTATGGAAATTGTTTAAGTTAAATGGTCCCCTTATTATTCTCTTTATTGTTTGTTCTTCTTGTCAGAAAAAAACAAAACAAAACCAAACAAACAAAAACAAAAACACAAAAAGGTGAAAATGAATGTGAGGGTATCAACAGCAAATTTTGATGACCTAAATTCATTCACCGGTACTGTTATGGCCTTGGGCTTCAAAGATAATTTAGGGTTCTCAACACCCAAATAAATCTAAGCAACCCCGTAACAGATTCATCGAGATTAAACATTACATGTGTGATCCAAAAATTTTGTTTGGAGAAAACTCTCACACACTAATAAATAGGCAAGTCTCAAAGTAGTGTTAGGAATTAAACCGAACCTAGTTCATTAGGATAATAATTTTTAGTACTTAACAAGTTAGATTTCTTAGTTCAAGTTTAAATAGAGAATTGAATCCTAATGGGATTTAAATGATGTAAATTAAAACCGTAAAAGAAGGTGAAGTGTCACGGGCCGGCTCATTTCATTCCCATCTTAAATAGGAAAATTTAGTTTTCCATTATTACATATTATGCAATATTGTTTATATAATTGCAACCATTTTACTCTACGTTTTGAATACTCATCTTAGTTATTTTGTCTAAACTTATTTGTAGATTAATAAATATTTTCCACATTTTTTTAAAATTTGTACTATTTATACTTGTTATTTTGTTAACCTATTAAAGATTAAGTTCACACACAATGTGTAATGTGACTTTTTATGAACTCTTTGATCATTTGAAAGAAAGTTGAAAAATTTAGCCTAATTTCAATATTGTAATGATTTTCAAGATTCAAATAGTGATGAGTCCCAACAGTATTATGTTTAGTTTTTTCAATGACTTAATGTTTTAATATAAGTAATTGTCTTACATTAATTTAAATATTATTTTTGTTTTGGCCTCCCCTAAAACCAAAATCCTAGCTCCACCCCTACTTGCTCAAAAGGTTAACCAGCTTTTAGCTAATGTAACTGATTATTCAAGTAATAAAAAACCAGTTTAACAATTTCAATAAATAAATAAATAATAAAGGAGAAACTTCATTTTAGACCTCAAGATTTTGAAAAATATTAAGTTTTTAAAGCTCTTTTGGAAACAGCTCTTTTCATCTCTAACTTTTCCAAAACTCTTCAAAAAAATCGAAATCATTAGTTAACTGACGGTCAATAATGATTTTAGACCATTTTAACAACTTAAATTCAAAAGCATTTTAAATAATTTAATATTAGGATAATCCGATAATTTACGTGAAACTAACAATTATCAACGATAAAAATATTTTTTTATACATTCTGTTAATATTAATCGTCAGTTGACTGACAGTTTTGAACCTATTTGAAGAGTTTTTGATAAATTAGAGATGAAAAAAACTGTTTTTAAAAAAACTTTAAAAACCTGATATTTTTTGAAATCTCAAGAACTAAAATGAAGTTTTTCCAAAAATGAAAACCAGTTTAACAAAGTCTTCATTGAAGGCACTCTCTCAAGCTTTTCATCAAACGCAGTAGAGTTTTTGTCAAAGACCTTTAGTAGTTCAATTTCACATTTTGTTTACTTAATTGAAAATAAAAATAATAATCATACGAAGAAATAAGCGAATAGATGGTAGTTGGAATTTTGACATACAAAGGAAATAAGACTTTTGATTGTTCTTTAAATTGCATACTAAATTCATCAATTTCTTGCATGTTTTTCTTAAAAAGTCAGTTGAATTCAACTAGAAAACTTCATTTAAATCGTTTATAATTCATTAGAAATCTTTCGTACTGATAAAAAAAAAAAAAAAATTGAAAACATCCAAAGAGACATCAATTTATTGACTCTTAAATGAGACAAGTTGTCTATTAAGAATTCATGGTGGATAACTAGATAATTTTTCATGGAAGAAAGAACACATTTTCTACACACTACCCTTTAGTAGAATTAGTTAAATATCCTTAGAATTAAGGGTTTAAGTCTCATCTTTATCCTTTAAATACAAGTTATGAGTTGTGAATTTCCTCTAAGTAAGAGTTGTCCTCTACTCAATTATCGGAATAGTCATTCGAGCTGTACTATTAACAATCTAACTTCATAAGTTTCGGTAATCATTTGAGTCGTAAGATGTCAACGTTCCAAAAAAAAAAAGGCATCTTTTCTCTTTCTATATTGACATTAATGTGCACATGGCAGAGCAAGCAATTACGCATGACCAAACCAAAGCAAAGCAGCCCCAAGGACCGCTAGCTATTTGCCTTAAAACATGGTTGTTGTCAAATTCTTGAAAATGGCTTGAACAAACACAATTACTCATTTCATAAAATGATTGCAAAGCTTGACATTTACATAATTCATCAAGTCTTAGGAAATATATGTGAATACAAAACTTTTTTGAAAATAATATATATGTATATATATATAGGATTTTGATCAAATTTCAGAGTTGAATATATTAAGTTCCCATACTTTGCTATATGTTTTTTATGTTTATGAGTAATGCTACGTATATTATAGGATTTTGAACAAATTTCATAATTGAATCTATTAAGTTTCCATACTTAGTTTTATGTTTTTTTTATGTTTGAGTAATGGTATATATATTAATGCATAGTCTTACAATCCAAGACTAATATATTAGGTCACTGGATCCATTATTACATGTACTCTTCAACTATTTTTTATGTTTTCAATATGAACTTTGCTCTCATATTTTTTATTTAATTTCACATACGGGTTCTCTAACATAATCAAATGAGGTTTATGATAAATTTTAGAATTTTTTATCTAAATTTGTCCATTATTTTGATGGAAAAGACAAAAGTAATGATATTATCCTATAAGGAATTTTTTTTTTTTTTTTTTGGATTTATCCTATAAGCTTTTCAGTGTTTTTGTGATTGGTGGATGAAAAGTTGGACATAAGCTTTCCTAGATATAGTCTATAAGGCTCTCCACAAAATTATCTATATATGCCCAACTCATCCTCAAAATAAAATGATTATGATGGATCTGAGTCTAAAGGTCCCATGCACACAGAAATGGCTCATGGCACACAATTCACCGATCCCAAAATCACTTAAACATACAAGATGCGAGGTCTCTTTCATTCACAATTCCTCTGCCAAGCTTCAATATTTTTTTCAAAAAAAACAATTTTCCTGAAATCGGAGTTTACTACGTACAGAGAAAATGCCAGCATGAAGGTCCATTTCTTGGGGCACCCTGCCCTCCTGTGTTCAATTTTTACATAGAAACAAGGGCACCAACACGTTTCTTTGCTTGAAACAGCTCACTAGACAAGGCCAATTATGTTTAACTTATTCATGCTTTTCATTAATGCATCAAAAATATATATATATATATATATATATATATACTATTAAAATAACTCTTTTTGTTTTTGATAAAGCTCTAACAGAATCTCTGTCATGAATAGTTGGATACCAGCTAGTTTTGTACCTTGTTGTAGTAAATAGTATGGGACGTTGCTCTTTTTTAAAATTCAGATATGAACTCCTAACATTTTCCATGGAAAAAACTAATAAATAGTTGTGGAAAAAGAATATTATCGTTAGGTAGAAATCTAAACAAAAACAAAAAACAAAAAAAAACAAAAATAGAAGTTAAATCAACAAACTAATAGGTAAATTGTTATGATTTTGGCTAAATTCCTTGCAAACTTCAATTATTACAAAAGTGTTCCAAACAGCATCCGTTTTCGGGCCTATATGATACCATTGAAAAGTTTAGCTCAAGAGGATCTCGCAGTCATAAACAACAATGGAAACGAAGATTGGACATACCGGCACAAGGCAAAAGAAGCCAATGGGGTCAATTTTGAGTGGAAAAGGGCTTATAACGGGATTTCTAATCGCTTGGAAGCAAGAAAAAATCTTTCTTAAAAGGTTTTGGGTTACATTTTGACCAAGTAAGCTCGTGTTATAAATAGGTGATTATTCTTTGTTTAGAGAGTTAGAGCCATGAGCTCCATTATAAGCTTTGGGTTTGGTACACTCATTATGAGCTCCATTATAAGGTTTAATTGTAATTAGGATTTGGGGGTTATAAAAAGTACTATTATGTATGTAGTTATAACAATTTTCTACTTATTAATAATTTTTTTCTCTGGTTGTCCAGACATCAAGGTTTTTTCCTCATTTGAACTCATCTTTAATTTTTATTTTTTGTATTAGATATTATTTACTTTGTGGTGCTGATACAAGGCACCCTTCTTCATATGTTTCCCTAACAAGTAATATTAAAGCTTCGTGGAGGAATGTACAACAAAAATTATACCTAAAAGTTTATGACATCTATAAGAGGTATTTCAACAAGTTTTAAAGGAGGTCTTCTAATAATTTCAACCATTCAGTGAGGGTTTCTGTTATTTACACAGTACAAAGGTCTATGGTACTTCGGTAAAAATTCGAATATGACATTCTAACATTAAATAAAACAAAAAAAAAAAAAAAAAAGAATAACCACCGTTCAATATAGTTTAGTTATAAAAACAAACTTAATTTCAAGTTGTTCTCACTACCAGTGATATTTAAAAAAACAAATTCAATAAATATAATATATATATAACAAACTTAACAAAACAAAAACAAAACCCAACTCAAGGAAATTGATAGGTAAATTCATGAAACCAGCTAAGGGTTTTAAATTGATATCAAATGGATTGATTAATGCATGTGTCCCAAAATTTATAGGACGCCATCCCCACATATTATTAGATATAAAGTTTGCTGTCCCACAAATAATAGAATAGTCTATGCAACATAAACGGAATTTTTTCACTTTTTGCTCTCGTGATTGTTTGTTTCAAAATTATTTTGCGTTACATAAGACAACTTCCGAATTTGATTTTTTCTTCGTACAATAATTCGTTTTATTGGGGAAGAAGATGTCAAGGAATTGTCTCCATTTCAGAACATGCAAGAACACTCTTTCTCAACAATGGAAACTCGATGAAAGGTTTTTGGTTTCATTATTTAAAATGATGAATACGATTGATTGCTAAAGGCCATCACATAATATAGGTCATGTAACTCTTGTTGGATCTAATTTATTCAAATTCCATTTTATGTATAGAAAGAATAAAATTTTGTGCTTATTTCGTACACTTAAAGTGAGGAGTCTTTTCTAATGTGTGTGTTTATTTATTTATTATTATTTTTTAACACAAATAACTGTTCGTACCTACTGTGATCAATTACTGATAATGCGGTTCAAATTACTACTTTTATAACTAGAAAAATGACTACTCTTATAAAAGGAGACTCGCATCGCTATCTATCTTGTATTTTAATTAAATAATAGTAAGATTCGAACCTTTGATCTCTTACGATTAAAAGAGTTATTCAACTACTTTTAGTAAGGGATGATATATATATATATATATATTCTTAATTTTGAGACATCACTGGGATAAGGAGAGTCGAACTTGGCCATTGCCAGTTCATTTACCACTAAGGGACTCTTTCATGTGCGTTATTGATTGAGTAAATTTTTGCTTTAGTTCAAAATTTTCTTTCATTTTGAAAGAACAGAAATGAGTTGGTTTAATGTGAAAGGGCTTTTTCTTTTGTCCTGTCAATTCAAATCATGTGTTTGTACTATTTTTGTCTTGAAAATGTCACTCGTTATCGATGCAATATGTCGGAGAAAACACATGGCTTGTCTCTCTTAGTCTCTTGTAAAGCCATTCCACTGAATTAGTGTTTCTCTTTTTTTTTTTTTTTTAATAATAAGTAAAAGCATTTTCTCTCAAATATTATCTTTGTGATATTGCCTTCTGAAAACGCTTTTGTAATTTCATTGTATACTACAAAGAAGTAAATATTATTTCACATAATCAAAAGCTCTCAAAAATTTAGATTGTCTATATGAATTTTTGTCCGATTTGACTATTCTCGAAGCTAAATTGTATAGCCTCAATTAAAATTATCTAGTTCAAATAATCGTAAATTTAAACCATTGATCGATTTAAATGATAATTTGCTTTTCCTAAAAGCAATAGAGCAATACAACCTGTATTTCTTTCCATTCTAAAACTCAAATTATATATATTATCATTTTGACATGTAGCTTAATTTTCTAGTTGCAGGTCAAGATGGTTGAATATGTGTTTAAGTTTCATCCTGCAAGATCAACTGTAGATGACAAGCAAGTGCGGAGCTACTAATCTGATTAATTCAACAAAAACAACTGTAGATGACCTAATCACTTTCTTTGTGTTGTGGGAAAACCTTGGCCTATTTATTGCTCAAATCATGTGATTTGTTTTGTTCTTGCTTGAAGTTGATCGTCTCCCATTGATTGCAAAATAATGGGATCCACACAATTCTAAGCCAATAGAAATTTATTTTTCCATAATGTGCTATCATAAAAATTACTAGTGTCAATCATGAATGTGATGTAACAATCATGAATGGTCCATGTGACTTGTTATATTGACATCATGATTTTCATTGGATAAAATTTATTAGGTAAGTACTTATTCACTGAATGTCAAATTTCATTTGGTACTCTTAGTGTTTGTGGATTGATATAAACTAAGATTTTCAAAATCTAGGATTTCAATCAAAATGGTCCAAATGTTATCCTTTGGGGTTTGGGACCATATGTCAATTAATAAAGTATAAATCAAATTAAAAAAAAAAAATCTTTTATGAGATTGTCTCACAACTAATGTGTTAAGACGAATCAATGAGAAAAAAAAAATCAATAGAAAAGGTAAAAGAAAAAAAAAATTGTATTATCTTATTGATCCGTCTCATCACATCAATTGTAAAACAGTCTCAGACGAGATTTTCTTCAAGTTACGAGAAGTTTGATTCTTAAGGGTTTTTATCAATCATTAATAACGAATTATGTTGAAATCAAATAAAAATAAAGTTGCACAGAATTTTAGTTTAGATGCTGAAAAAAAAAAAAAAATATATATATATATATATATATATATATTAAGCTGTTACTATTCTTAAAGATCCTTAACAAACCTTTAAAAAAGCACTTCTGAAACTTTAAATCACTTTTTGGTTTATTTAGTAACAAACTAACATCAACCTCCAACCAGATGACTTGAATTTGAATTAATTATTTTAAGACCTTGAGAGTTGAGAGAGAGAGAGAGAGAGAGATTCTCAGCCAGCTCTAAAGAGGGACAATGATTGGTCCCTCTCACCCTCTTGCCTCTCTTATCTATCCATTTCCAGCTTGGGACTTGGGAGAAGGCAAAGACTTGTGAGCGGTAAAGGTACAAAAAATAAGTGAGTGGGGAATTCAAGGAGGGTCCATCAGAAGGCTGGCATTGGCACCACAACCCCATCCCCACGTTGCTCTTCTTTTCTTTCCCACTTGTATAATTCTAAGCAAACTAGACCCAGTTAGAATGGTGTCTATGTCACAGTTCTTCTCTAATGTGAGTATTTGTACTTTAATTTCGTTTTGGTGTCAAATTTTATTTTCAGAGATAATCCACATTGATGCAATAGAAAATAGAAAAATGAAGAATAGTTATGAAGTTTATGAATAATGAAACAAAATAACTCAAGTCGTAACAGTAGAATCACTCAGCACGACCAAGCCAAACACTTGATTTGAAAGAGGAATCACTCAACTCCAAAATCTACAAGAGACTTTAAAATAAGACTCAAACTCCCCTTCTTGAAAAAACAAAGAAAAAAAAAACTCTAACTCTTCCTTGAGATTTTCATGAAGCAAATATATAAGAATTAAGCCACAATTTTCAACATCATTTAAAGCATTTAGAAACCCAAAAAGAACTAGTTATATTTTCTAGACATATATCACTAGAATAGTTATAAACCATACATTCTTTTACATAAACGAATAACTCTTAAAATAAACAAATAATTTATGATAACTTTAATTGAGACTGTGACTCTTAATTTATCATGATAATAAATTAAAGTCGTTCT
This sequence comes from Nephelium lappaceum, assembly GCA_021234005.1. Taxonomy (NCBI): domain Eukaryota; kingdom Viridiplantae; phylum Streptophyta; class Magnoliopsida; order Sapindales; family Sapindaceae; genus Nephelium; species Nephelium lappaceum. Next base: position 8,855,022 of record CM038010.1, read on the forward strand.
TTAATTAATATGAATATCTAATATACGTAATAAGATGAAATAAGTTATTTGATCTTTACTTTATTTTTACACTAATGAATGAGTCGCTTTATCTTCCAACAATATAAAGAGTTTATTAAAAAATGAACATCCGCATATGAGAATTTTCGTGTGATCGTTAAGGTTGTGCTACCCTCAGCCAAAAAGCAATGCCCCTCACGAGAAGTTGTATGGCAGATGCCCACCTCCCCATGTTACAACTTCCCCAAACCATGTCCCACATTTCCACTTTATAAACCCTACATCCATTCCAAACCCTCCTTAAGTCCCTCACCTTCTTCATCTCCTACTCATCATCATTGCTTTCTTCTTCTTTCTCTTTTTCATTTCTTATCTCTTCCAATAACTTGTTGGACCCCAAAATAATCACTCCTCTTCTCACCAACTAGAAACCAACTAAAACAAGGATAATGTGTACTTCCAAGTCCAATAAGCCAAACATGGCCACTTCAAGAATTGCCCAAATCAATGGCAGGCCTGTTCTTCAACCAACTTCCAACCAAGTTCCTACCTTGGAAAGGCGAAATTCGCTCAAGAAGACAACTTCACCGAAATCTGCTACTCTAAAACCTGCACCTCTGCCACTACCAACTACCAGTAGTAACACTGGTAGCAATGTTAAAACCAAGTCTTCGCTGTCTCCTCCCATCTCTCCCAAGTTGAAGTCACCTAGACCGCCTGCAGTGAAGAGAGGAAACGATCCGAATGAGCTGAATTCAAGTGCTGAGAAGGTCATGACACCACGTTGCGCCCGCGCAAAGTTGTCAAATTCGGTCAAGAAGCTTAGGAGTAGTAGTACTAATAATGGTGGTGGAGGTGCAGTAGTGCTGCCAGCTTATGACACCACTGCTTTGATTGTCGATGCTCCTGGAAGCATAGCAGCAGCCAGGAGAGAACAGGTTGCTATCATGCAAGAACAAAGGAAGATGAGAATTGCTCACTATGGAAGGACGAAATCTGCCAAGTTTGAAGGGCAAGTCAATGGACTTGATTCTTCAGATACTGCTGCTGCTGTTGTTGCAAAGAAAAGAGATGTAGTTTTATCACACCCAATTCAGGTTTGTACACATTCATTCAGTTTAAGAGAAAAAAATGACATGATATCATGGAAAATTGATTTTAATCATGCTTGTGCAGATCCCATCTATGTTTCTTATCATGATGAAGAATGGGGAGTTCCTGTCCACGATGACAAGTATTTTTCTTCTCTTTTGAAAATATAAAAACAATTAAAATATTGATTTTGAGCTAATCAATTTTGTGCGTTGTACATGCAGGCTGTTGTTGGAATTGCTGGTGTTGACTGCTGCTCAAGTTGGATCAGATTGGACTTCTGTCTTGAAGAAACGCCAAGAATTCAGGTGGGTTTGTGATCAACGAACACCATAGTACTTCTTTCTTTAAGGAAATGAAGTGCATAGAATTTAACAGGTTCATGGTTTCCTTTTTCAGGGAGGCATTTTCAGGATTTGATCCAGAAGTGATTGCAAAATTCACCGAGAAGAAAATGACATCAGTCAGTACTGAATATGGCTTGGAAATAAGCCGAGTTCGAGGAGTTGTCGACAACTCTATCCGAATCCTAGAGGTAGAGCAACTCCTAAGTTCATAGTCTTTACGCTCACTTTCCTTGGTCCAGTTTCCTCAAAAATGTAACATTTTTGCACCCTTTTTTCACATCATTGAGGTCTAATTATGTCTTTTTTTTTTCATTTTACAGGTCAAGAAAGCATTCGGATCATTCGACAAGTATTTGTGGGGGTTTGTGAATCACAAGCCAATCACTACCCAATACAGATTATGCAACAAGATCCCTGTCAAGACCTCCAAATCAGAAACCATAAGCAAAGACATGGTGAGGAGGGGTTTTAGATATGTTGGTCCAACAGTTATACACTCATTAATGCAAGCAGCAGGGCTCACCAATGACCACTTAATCACCTGTCCAAGACACCTCCAGTGCATAGCCTTGGCGTCGTCTCAACCCTCCACTTTCGCCCCCGCTCTATAGAATTACAATGCTGACAAATGATGGCAGAACCAAAAGAAATTACAAAATAGCGTAAACTAGAAAACTACCTAACTATATAAATATTCATAAATAGGGATTGTTTTATAATATAGTTGTGTGTAATAATATTTTTGTCTAGCGTTTGATGATATTGAAAGTGGTGTGTGTGAGATATAGTTGAAGATGATGAGATAATTGAGAGGGAAGTAGAAAAACAGAGAGTGGAGTGATAATGGGGCAGAGGGAAACAGAGAGCATGTGCTGGGTGGGCAAGCAAAGGCATGTGTGTGATGTAAATGGCTTTCAATTTTTATGTGACCCCCACTACCACCTCCATCATTTGTAACATTTGAACTGGTTTAATTTGTGAAGTATAATCAGTGCAAGTTTGCTGGGCCAACCCTCCCATTATATCTTTATCTATATCTATATATATACATACATACATACATACATATATATACACATATATATAAATATATATATGTGTGTGTGTTATAGTTTAGTTAAATAAATAAACAGGTAGATATATAATAGTTGTTTCTGCTCTAAAATTGAGAGTTTATGTGTATGCTTATCTTATTTGTGTTCTTATATTCTGCATGTGCTCTCAACATTCTTTACAGCATTCTCTTTTTTTATCTTTCCTAGACTTTTGGGCTGCAAAAGTAGCTGAAATATGTAGTATGATGAGTGATGACAGTTATTTGATGCTATTAACTCTCTGTAAAGTGGCATTGGAGAGGAATCCTAAGGCCAGCTGACATTCCCCCCCAAATATGCCTTCAAATTGTTAGAGGACTGTTTTATTCTTTTGTGCTGTTGTGTGGCTCCTTCTTGTGAGAAAGATCAGTCTCTTTTGCAGTCATTCTCTGACAAAAGGATCAGTCTCTTTTGCAGTCATTCTCTGACAAAAGGATCAGTCTCATAAAGTCTCCTACAACGGGTGCAAATATAGGTGCTTTATTTTGTTTTTTTTGACATTATAAGTACATTTACAAATACAGTTACAACTATCGAGACCTATAGATAGAACTCTATTGTACAGCTCAGATCTCAACTCCCGACTAGCGGGGAGGAGGCTACCCACACAAAGTGAGAAAATTACCCACCTTTTGAAGGAATTTATAGTGAGTTGAACCCACGACCTTTCAAAAGTAATGTGGGTGGGTTTTATTTTACCACTACATCAAAGCCACTTTCTCAAATGTAGGTGCATTTTGGGTTGAAAAATGTCTTAACACAGTTTATGAGGACTCAGTTTTTATGCAGAACGAATGGACATAGTTTATGAGGACTCGGTGTTTATGCAGAACGAATGGTGTCTACACTAGATGAGCCTAGAAAAGAATTGAAGATTTATGATGGACATAATGCCATAGATGGATGAAAGATGTCATGTAAGATAGAATAGGTCCACGTCTTTTAGATGGTAATGGAAAGGGAATGAGACCATCATCTGCAAAATGCTAGTAGAGAAATTAAAGGACCCATTTCCTTCAAAGACACAATAAATGCTTTTGCTATCATGTTTTCAGTAATGGTTTCCATTCTTGAATGCTGATGTTAAATTTCTAACCACCAAAATGTTGCTTAAAATGAAGCAAGAAAACAAGAATCTATTGATTATTTTGTAGTCTCTCAAACGCTCAAAAATTGTCTGAATTTAATGATAAATAGGATTCATGTCATTTAAAATCCCTTACCATGACAAATCTCAGTTTATCATCTACGAAAGAGAAGAAAAAGTGTTGATGACATTTTTTTATTATTATTATTTTTTATTTTTCAAATGGAACACAATATGGACTAAAACACATGCATTATGATTTCGATTATATTGGATTAAGATATGAGAATCAACATCTGATCATAATATTTATTCCTAAAAAAGAAAAAAAAAATCTGATCATAATAATCATAATCCAATATGGCTAATTAATTAAAAAAACAGTCATTCAGGATAATAATATTTAGAGTTTAAATCAATGTAGCATAAGAGACATTCAAAAAAAATAAAAATAAAATAAAACACTTTCAACTTGATCAATATATTTGTGCAATTACAAGAAAAATATATATAAATATTTGTCTTTTGATCAAACTATCACAAGAATATATATATATATATATATATATTTATATTTATATATATTTGTGCAATTGTTGAAACATCAATATGAAGATTTTGTCTTTTGAATACCATAAGAGAGAAAACTGAGTTGTATACCCGTCACAACTTGATCAAATTACCTGTCACAATTTAAACCAAATTATCAACCAAGCAAGATTAAGAATCAAAATCTTCACTACATTAATTAATCATCTTGCTTAATGAAATATTGTGTCCCTCTATAAACCCATGAAAAAAAAAAAAAAAAAAAAAAAAAGGTTGCTTATCTACAGCTACTAAATATTGATTCTCCATCCCATCTCGAACTTTGGCATGATTTTATTATGTTATAAAATTTAAACTGATGTATCTAATTTCTTTTTTAGTTACCATCTATGTAGCAATTCGAATTTAAGATACCATTAAACTAATTGAGAGGTCAAGCTCTCCTAAATCAAAATTAAGAAATTAGATTATGAGTTTGTTATTTGTCAATGATTATAGCATAAATTAGATATCCACTGCTAGAAACTAAAATGATTCAATGACAAGTTGTCCCAGTAAAATCCTATGTCGTGTATTTTTTTTTTCCCTTACATTATAAGTACATTTTATAATTATTAAGACCTTCTAGATATAGAATTCTTATGAAATAATCCAGATTTCTGCTCCTTAATAGATACGAGAGAACGACTCATACCGAACAAGAAAACTATCCACATATGAATGGAACTCTGTTTTAAAGAAATTACTTACACTTATGAGCTATTTAGGAAATTGTTCACTTTTGTGGATAAAGTCACTTGAACCCACTCTTCTGCTTGAAGAAACCAAGCTGGGTGGGAGTAGTTTCACTGTGCCACTCCACTTACATCGTGTTTTATACCTTTTAACATTCAAATATATAATAATTCAAATAACAAAGGCCAAATACATGTTTACTTGTGCAAGCATGGTTCTTCCACGCCACATGAGACATGCTTTAAGGGATGACCAGGGAAACGAGAAATGGGCTTAATAATATGAGCCCTCGGCTCACTTATTGCATAGTTGGGCTGCAAAATGATGGCCTGTAACTCATAGAAAACTCAATTCAATTAACGGCCCATGTAATTGAACTCCGCCCATTTTATCGTAACATCCCATTTATAATTTCTTTTTTTGGTATGGGGAAATAATATTGTCATTCCCATATTTTGACGAAACACGAATTCATTTTTAACTCCCGTAAAATTTTAGAAACTCATCAATTTGATCCTTATCATCGATCAAACATTAGTCAAACCTAACAAAGACAAAAGTAATTTCATCTTTCCAATATGATTTTTTAATTTTAATTAAAACAAAATTAAAAAATAAAATAAATATAAAAAAGGGATGGATCTCTACCATCAAACTCAAAGATGAATGGTGGATATCAAAGGAATTAAAAAAGAAAGACTAAATAAAATTAAAAATTAAGAAAATAAACTTTGGTGGAGCCCCAAATTAGATATGTAATAGAGCTTTGCAATAATCTCCATCGTAGCAGTGGAGCTCCCCTAGTGGATCTCCAGCGCTAAGGGATGAAAGTCCATTTGTTAGACCTCCATCACTATGATTAAGGACCTTTAATGGACCTTCATTGCTCAATGTTGTAGATCCAATGTGGATTTCCATCGTTACAATAGAGATCCAACCAAATTTTTTCTTCCTTTCGTGGTTTTTCTTAAATTTATTATAATTATTTCTTTTTTCTTTTTCTTTTCAATTTTAAATTTCTTAAATAAATATATTTTTATAAGGGATATTATGAAAAACTCCTTTTGAAAAGCAAACTATTGGTGATTAGCACCCAATTTTTTTTATTAAGTGAATTGCCCTTACTGGTTAAAAAAACGGGTTTATGTTCAATTTGAAGGGTATAATGGTAATTGGATAAGTAATTTTATTTATTTTAATAAAAGTAAATAAAAAAAATAAAAACTTAAATAATTAAATAAAAATCATCAACATCAACAAAAAGCATTAAAAAAAAACCCTCATTCATCAACCTAACCAATGCTAGAAATGTTAATAAAACATCATCTTCAACCCACCATCACCAACATCAACCTAAAATTATCATAATCTCCTCTTTTCTCTTTTCTCTTTTGGTTTTTTTCTTTCGTTGCTGCAAACTCTAGGTTTCTGGTTGGAAACCCAAAAATTCTGGGCTTCCAGCATGGATTTCCAACATGATAGAAGCCCCAATCTGGGCTTCTAGCTTGCTGGATACCCAGAAATTTTGGGTTTTGATCTGGGCTTCTAGCATGCTGGAAACCCAGAATTTCTGGGTTTCTAGTTTGTTGGAGCAAATTCACCATCACCTAAACCCAAATCATCCCTTCGTCAATTCAAACCATCAGTCCCAAAACACAAAACACATCAATCCATCAATATCGGTAGAGAGAGAGGAGGAAAAGAGGATAGAGGAGAGCAACAGAGAGAGCTAGAGAGAGAGAGAAAGGGAGAGAGCAAGAGTTTAAATTTGGTTTACATTTTTGTTTAATTAATAGTTTTTTTCGTTTTTTTTCATGTTTTTATTTAATATTATTATCAATTAATAATTTCAAGGGCATTTTAGTCTTTACATAAGTTTGAAGGATATGATTGGGATTTTATAGAATCTTGATAAGGGTATTTGGCCATTTCACTATTTTGGATAAAAAAATGTTAACATTTTGGATTGAAAGTTAATGGTCAGAGACGGTTCATCTAATAAAAAAAAAAAAAAAAAACCTGGATGTTAATCACCAATAATTTACTTTTCAGGGTTTCTTTCATAATATTTCTTTTTATAATGCAAAAAAGTAATAATGTGCTAAACTTCTATTGATTTAAATTATTTACTTTTTGTATTTTAATTTTTAAGTAACATGTATTATATTCCTATATATACCTATTGGTGAGTTAAATTATTAATTTTTAAATGTTGAAAGGGTAAAATTATAATTTGTGTTGTATGAAATTTGTCAAGGGCAAAATCATTATCTTACGTTTTTTGTTTAGGTTGATTGTTAAAAATCTGATCAAAGGGGTCAAATTGATGAGTTTTTACAAACTTCAAGGATGATATGTCTAAAAGGGATTATGAGTTTGACAAAATATTTCACCAAAACATTGAGTACCAAGTTGAAATTTTTCTTTTTTATATGTAATTATAGAGTAATCAAAGCATTCTTTATATTTAAATTCAATTAGTTGGTGAATAAAATTCTATTCAGTTAATTTTTTTTAATTCTAAAAGCCAACACTAAATGGATTAGAATTCTAGCAAGATCTACCGATCAAAGATCATTTAACACTTATACAATCTGAACATCTACTTCCACGATTTAGAGATAACAACTCCTATAATAAGCGGAAAAAATGGGAAGATATACAAATATTTACGTTAAGAGATGATGTACAAATTTAACAAATAGTGTTAAGAGAATAATTTATTGTAATGAAAGAAACATACAAATATCAACAAAGCATGGAAGGTCAATTGAAAACAATAATTGGTCCTTATGGATTTTTGTGAAAATTTTAAATACGGTATTGATGCTTGTTTGATATCAATTTATCGCGTACATTTAGTGCAATCAATTGCTTAATTTGGGTATAATCATAAAGTAGATGTAGACATAAAGTCTGTAGGAGGCCAAAACATGAACCTAATCAATCCAGGTTCACGTATTTTGATAAATCAGTTTAATCTACTCGATTAGGTTAACGTTAAGATAAAATAATTCATCAAAATTCTACAGTACTATTCGATACAATGAGATTTGTTTTGACTTGATAATTCTATAAATGATTGAATACTATGGATTTACATTTTTCTTGAATTTATTAATTTAGAATTAATAGACACCCGAACCTTCACACATCTACCATTTTTTTTCCCAAATGGTTCCAGTGCGGGAAATGGCCTGACGCTTACATCAACCTCCCTGCAAAGGGCTTTAACATCATCAACTAACAACCCAGCTTCCCCAAAATGAACTAAAACCTGAGTTTACAGCAGAAGCTACATCGACTGCAGCTTCAACCTCAATATCATCCACTTTAACTTCCAATTCACCAGCTAACGAAAGAACTTCGCGCAAGGCTAGAAGTTCACCAACTTCTGGGTTTTGGAATCCTGTTATAGGCTTTGAAATAGCAGCTAACACAAAACCATTAAAGTCCCGAATGGCAGGACCACATCCAGCAACAGCCAGGCCCTCCCGCAATCCAACATCAGTGTTCAGTTTCAGGTTCCCCTGCTCAGGTGGCATCTAAGCAGTATTGACAACCTGCTGAGGCTTCTGACTCGTGACATCTCACCATTTTTTTTACGAATAACCCAAAAAAAAAAAAAAAAAAAAAAAAAAAAAAAAAAAAAAAAAAAAAAAAAAGAACCTCCCCATCACGCTATTAGTTGCCATCAGAACATTCATGTAAGGCTCGTGATAGACTGCAACATCAAACCATAGTTTTCACTATTTAATGCTGTCAGAACGTTTTGTGGATACTAATTTTACACTACTAAAAAAAATTGTTCAAATTTCATTCTCCAAATGATGTAATAAGTTTATATATAATTATCATATCATCAATATATCATCCAAAAATTAATATAATAGTTACAAATCAATTTGTCACCTCATTTAGACAAAATTTTTGAAAAATGTAGTATTATTTTTTTGTATGTTTTAATTATATAATTGTTATATAATGTTAATATAGTAGTCTTATACATATATATATATATAAAACCTTCGGTCCCTTGTGATAGGAGTTTTTGAATTTCTGTTTTTCCAAATAATCACATCCAACATCTAATTAAATCCTAATTGTAGTAGTCAACATTCTGGATTTAGACCTAAAATCAATGGAGGATCCTAACGTAAGAGTCTAAGTGAGCCCACCATGGAATGGATTAAAGAATTGGGCTGGATGAGACCAAGCCCACATGCAATTGGTAGTCGACCAAGTCGAGCTAAATTAAATCAGAGTTCACCTTAACCTGCAAAAATTGTATGTTTCACATCAATGGCAGCTGGCCCGCCGGTTTAGGCGATAGTTGCCCCCATGCTTTTAGTGGCATAAATACGACCTTCGAGTAGTCTAAAATAATAAGCTCTCCCACTTTATATATGGATTGTCCTTCCATCTTCATATAGATATTTCTTCCATCTTCGTGTGGATAGTTTCTTCTCATATGAGAATAGTTTCTCGAGTCACGCCACCAATATTTCTATATCGATTGGTTTCGGTAGTATTTTGGGTAAGTTTCGATCCTAGAAAATATATATATATTGTATGTTTCACTGAATTATTTGGAATGGAAACATCTCTTATTGCATTAAATACAATGAAATGCTTCATTAAGCCAATGGATCTTACCAAAACTAAACATTATTTACTCTAAATAAAGGATAATTAATTAGCTGTAGAAGTCAATCTTACATTTGTAATGTTTGGTTTTGACGGATTCAATATCTTTTCGATTTGTTTAGCATTAGTATAATAATACATAAAACTTATTAATAATCAAGAAAATAAATACGAATATGTCGTCGGATATATCCAGGAGTGTGCATGTTTTAAGGTGATCAACATTTGTAAAAAGCTGTCATTAATTTTGGCTAGTCGTGAATGTCCCAGGTTAATCTTGTCGGTGACTTCTAGATTATTTGACCTTTGTTTATTGTTTTCTTGATTTTCACGTGGCTATGACCAAGATCGCGCCGATCTTTAAAAGTCAACCTGAACCGTCGATTAAAGGACCCCACCATGCCAGCTTGATTATCCATAATCCATGTGATCTGGACACCACCATTTCGCCTTGCTTTCGGGCGGCTTCAAGCCTCTTTCCAGCCAAACCTGACTTATCGTCCTTTTAATTTATTTTATTCTTGTATTAGAATTAGATTAAACATCGATTATATGTTTCAAAAATTCGAAATTAAATACTCGCAAGTCAGTTACCTTAGTGGTAAGACATTGCATCTTATGCCCCTTTATATGCACGATCAAGTTTCGAGTACCATTTGTGATAAATATAGACAATTACAGTTTAACTTATTGTGTGAAATAGATCAAATTACGTTTAAATCTCTTTAATTATAAATGGTAATTTTTTCATGAATATGGATCGCTCTCAATTAATTTAGAGTAGATTACGTTTAAATCTCTTTAATTATAAATGGTAATTTTTTCATGAATATGGATCTCTCTCAATTGATTTAGAGTAGAGTTAAACTTTTAAAGTCCAAACCATTTGTTAATTTTATTATCTTGTGATCATGACAGTTGTAATGATATATTTATAACAATTAAAAAAAAAAATTGAAACTATACCACGTTAGGGTGACACTAATCATTTCCTTTTGCTTTTTATATTTGTAATTATTCGTCTTAAATCTTAATTAATTAAATTTTTAATTATGACCCTTGACTTTATAGATCATATTCCCAAGGAAAATAACGGTAAAGACGTAAAGTGAAATTTCTTTTGTCGACGGACACGTTGTGGCCGCTTCTGTGTGTCCATTAGTTGGACCTCGCGTTGTCCCTTCTAATCAAGGCATTGGCAGAGACAGACGCGGTCATTGAAAGTCTTCCACGGGGCAATGTTTTGTTGCACTTTTTAATCATTTTTATATACCTTTATTTATTTTTAATATTTTCATTTCTTCAATGTTTTCGGCTTTAATTACCCTTTACTCGACCAAATTTTTCGGTTTTAACAAATGCTTATATCAATGTAACTCTTTTTAAGGATTCAATGTTCTTTTATATATATATATATATTGCATCCAAAAATCTTAACTAGATTTTCATTACGTAAATTTGCAATACAAACTCGTATTATAAGAGAAAGTTCTCTCCTCACTTTTATCATGTAATAAGGTAATAACAGAATAGAAACCTCAGGTGAAAGGATAAAGTAAACAGAGATTTTGTTTAAAGTAGATGGACAATTTTAATTATATATTTTGTAGTATAATTATATCTAATTCTATCTTTCAAGAATCAATATATATCTCTAATTTTTAATATTAAATCGTATATCATTGCACTTTTTAAGTTATCTTATCACATTTACCTGGTATAATTGATTGTAAATTATAAATACAAATGAAAGTGAAACGAATTAGTACTCATTTTCGATATTATTGTCATTATAATAACATTGAAATTTAATAAAGGTCTCAAATGAAAGTAGCATATTATATATATATATATATAAAGGAAAAAAAAATAGATTACAAAGATTTATCATTTTCTTTGCTATCGTATACTTTATTTCAATGTGTTTCTTATATATCTGAAGTTATTTCAATGTGTTTCTTATATATCTGAAGGTGTTATGTACATCTCTAAGAAGTATATTTCATTTTGTATGAATAGTTTTCTCCTCTTATTGTGATTATTTTCCCTTCATGTGAGTAGATACTCGAACTGTATAAATAATGTTTGCTCTTTAATTCTTTATAGATCCAAACACATTTGTAACCTGAACTATGTCAATTTTTAAGAACTAAATAAATAAATCTAAAGAACTATTTCTATTAATTGAACTTAAATAATTATATTTTTATTGGTGCAAAATAAATTTAAATTCACTCACATTAAGTTTGGAGATTTTCTTATTACAATCCTTTTTTTTTCTTTTCACATGTATTCTCTTAAGACACTTTATATTTAATTCCAAAATTTCTAAAAATACTTCTATATATTCAATCTAGAGTTTATTGGAGTTTGATGAAATTTTTTTTAATAATAGATTTTGATGAAATTCATAAACTCATATTGATTTTATTATAATTTTGTAATAAATTCAATAAAATCTTTAGAAGAATAATAAGATTTGTTACAATTTTTTTTTTTCATAAAAATCACTTAAAATCCAACCAAATCTATCACTCCAAGTAAATCTGTAAAAACAATTATCTGTTTTAATACAACTAGATTTCATTGAATTTCATACAAATATGAATTGCTATATCTAAATTTTAATGAATTCCATACAAATTTAGATTAAATATATCTATATTTCAATGACATCCATTCAAACCTGGAATGAATGCGCTTAAATGTTTTAAATGTTTTAAATTATAATAAATTCTGAATTGAATACACTCATCTTATTTTATTCCAAAATATCATTTATCTTTTCACACTTCTTAATTTTTTATAAACATTTTAATTTTGAAAACTAAATTGGAAGAAGCTTATTTAGAGAACTATTAATTTCAATTAATAAGAAACTACATTTTCTTTAAAAAAAAAGAAAAAAGAAAAGAAAAAAACACACACACACAAATCGAACTCATTTTATAGAAGTTTTACTTTATTTAAAAAGTAAATTTAAAAATTACGAGTTTTGAATTAATAAAAACTTCTTGAAAGACATATGTTTATGATCACTCCCTAACCAAGAGAGCATAAAAAAATGTTACAAAAGACAAAATTTTAGGGTTTTAAGTTTATAAGATATTAAAGAGATGAAGAAACGATAAGATGTTATGTATTTTAAAAATTTATGTTGATCTTAATAAATTTTGTTTTTGTTAATAATTTTAATTAAGAACAAACTGTCATTAATGAAAAATATATTTAGTTGGAGTTTGAATTAATATTTAATGGATATATCAATATCGTCATTCTAAAATTTGAGGATTTTTTGTTTATATTTCTCAAATTATAAATATATATATATATATATATATATATGAAACTTTTGTAGGTAAAACTAACTCATTGATAGGACCTTTATCACTATCAGAAAGATCTTAATATTAAAATCAATCCACATTAAGAATTAGATGACCATCCACTCAGTATTACCATGTAACCATAAAAATTGATATGAAACTCTTGTAAAATGACGTATCAATCTGTTTTTTTTTTTTATTTGTTTTTGAATTAGCTACAAGCTATCTAACACATAGAAAAAATTATAATCAAGTACGGTAAATACTTACGGTGAGAGGCTTAAACTCTTGTCAAGATACATGACGAGATTTAAAATCTTACAAAGGATATGAAAAATAAATATGTATGATATTATTCAAACTTTTGTCAAAGAAACAAAAAGTGCGTTAGTTACTCTATCTACAATTGAATGTACATTACGCATTTTATTTATTATGTCAATTTGTATCACCTACAAAAACATAATTGAAATCGCCATCATTATATATAAAACTATTTTAATTTATTTTCCAAAATCATTTTTTTTTTTTAAATAGAAATCTACTCATACGTGTATTTTCCTTTCATATTTTGTCATGCATAGGATCACAAAAATACACGATTTGATCTAAACCCGCCCAAACCAGGTATCTTCAGAGCTGATTTAGGGGCGAAAAGTAGTAACTCATTTAGGATATAAATTGGGTTTGGAGTAACCCTCACAAATTTCAAATCTGGTTTGGGATAAATTTTTTTACCTCGATTCGATTCGGTAATCTAGTTTATATATAAACATAAAAAAATAAAATAAAATCTATAATTGTGTATTAAAGGGACTTATTATATGATGTTCAAGTCTTACGCTCTTAACTGTCAGAGTTTTTATATGAACTTGAAATTCTTTTAGAATGATGGTGATTTCATAACCAATTTGTCTATTTTTTTTGTTTCTATATTAGTTTTTTAATATTAATTATATCATTTAATTAAAAATTAAATAGGGTCAACAGGTCGGGTTCGGAATAAGTCCCTCCAATTGGATTTTGGGATAAAAAGTAGCGATCCATTTGGAGTATGAGTTGAGTTTGATAAGGTCAAATCCGATCCGATTCGATCCGTTATCATTCCTAGTCCATGTATATTTATTGTTTAACGAGATTTAATATTATTAAAATAAATATTTTTTATTGTTATTGAAATATATTTTCATGAATATAAATATTTAATCAAGACCCAACTCTAATCAGGTGTCCAATTTAAAATAAATAAATAAATAAAAACAATCTCCGCAAACTGGGCAGTCGTGAAGTGGGGTAGAATCGCATGTGACATGAATCCTAAAATATAATCATCACCGCATAAAATAATTTCGAAATAATAATAAATTCTATAATATTGCCGCCGATCCTGGAAATATCTTACTCCTCTTTGGTTCTATAATCCAATTTTTTTTCAATTTTTTTTTCCCAAAAAAAAAAAAAATCTACGATCGAAACATATGACTTAAAAATAAGTCCAGGTGGCAAATTCACGACACGTGGCTTCTAATTAATTATTTTTTTGAAAAGGCTTCTAACTAATTTTATTTTTATTTTAATGATTGAAATGTGGGCCCTACTTTCGGTGTCATATGTTGGCTATGGAGACAGCAGTGTTGACGAGCTCTCGCAGACTGTCTTTTGAGAATGCTCCATGTGTCGCCGCCTGCTATGTTGGATCTATTTTGTTTTTGCGCAGCTGCTCTTTTATTCCTATTAATTACAAAACGCTGTCAAGAACGCTCTCAATTATTGTGAGATTCTCTAAATAAAATATTATTAAGTGTGAATCATCTCCTAAATACACCTATGTTCATTTTATTTATTTTATTTAATGGACCATTACGGAACTGTGTTTTTATTTTATTTTATTTTTTTATTTTTAAATTGTAGAAGTACTTAAATTCAAGTTTTGTTCTCACTACCATGAAGAGAGATTCAAGGTATGTATTCATTTTAGAATTCATTGGAAGTTTAAAACATTTTAAAAGTTTGAGAATATCTAATCCATATTTGAACGGATTTCATTGAAATCTAGTTATATTCAATCTGAATTTATATATATTCTATTAAAGTTTAGGTGTATTCAATTTAGATTTATATGAAATACAATACAATTTAAATAGTGTTCAATTCGAATTTGTATGAAATACAATAAAATCTAAATATATTAAAAAAACGTACTGACTTCATAGATTTTGTTTAAGTAATAGATTTGGATGATTCTATAATGATTTTTATGGGGAAAAAAATCTATAACAAATCTTATCAGTCTCCTTAAGATTTCATAATATATGGAGTCATTAGAATCTGTAAATTTCACTCAAATCTATGATTAAAACAAAAAAAACAAAAAAAAACACGATCAAACTTCAAAAAATTTTAAATTTAATACATCCTCTTGAGTTTATATATAGATATACATAAATATATATAGTGCTTTTAAAATGATGACTTCCTTATTTTAAAAAGTATGACCAACTAATCAAATTTATCAATTGCATTTTCTTCATAAAATAAATTCTTTCTCCTATTTAATTTAAATGTAACAGATGAATTTGATTTATTGATCCTTATTTTTAAAATAAGAAAGTTTTCATTTTAAACGTACTATATATATATATATATATATATACTAGTTATCAAAGCTTAATGGAGTAGTTGTTCACCTCCTATTTCTTTGTGTCAATGGCGATTTAGATTCAACCTTAACACAATACAAAAATCTAAATCTTATATATAAAAAGGATAGGTACGATTCGTATGAAGTCTGAACATCTCTAAAAAAAACCAAGATACAATCATGAATAAAGAAAAAAGCAGAATAAGTCTCCAAGCAAATAAGGTATTGGGAGTAGGGACCAAGGAACAATTGCAAAATACAATATTAAAGGGATATATTCAATTTAAAGTTTATTGAAGTTTGATGATTTTTTTTTTTAATGATAGAATTTGATGAAATTCACAGATTTTATAGACTTTATATTGATTTTGTTAAAATTTTTTATAAAATATAATGAATTCTTGAGAATAATGATAAAATTTGCTATATATATATTTTTTTTTTCATAAAAATCACTTTAAACTCCATGCAAATTCATCATTTAAATGAAATTTATGAAGTCAATAACTTTTTGAATACACCTCAATTTTATTAGATTTCATTACAAATCTGAATTGAATATACTCAAATTTTATTGAATTACTTACAAATCTAAATAAAATATACTTAGATTTTAATGAATTTCATACAAATATTAATTTAATATACCTATATTGTAATGAAATTCATTTAAATATGGATTAAATATACACAAATTTTTAACCTCCTTAAAATCTAAATGAAATATGAAATTGAATACACCCTCCTAAAAGAACACTGACAAGAGCCTCACATTTTGACACGGCATTTCAAGCTCTAGCTGCTTGTACAAATTACCCTAAAAAGACGATTTCCGTTTAATAACCAGTCCAAGAACAATATTAGGAAACAACAGTATAGTTCCCAAAAATACATACATATTAACAACAAATATATATATATATATATATTGAAATCGGAAACAACAAATTAGATCATGTGTATCACAGATTTCAACCTCTAACATTCCATATTTCACAACTCTACTTTACAAGATTATTACAATTTTAACAACTAAACTCATTATTTAAAGATTAATGCTAAATTATCTAAAAAATTGTTCAAATTCATTACCCAAATGAATGTGACAAGTTTATAATTATGCGACAAACTTATGTGTAATTACTATATTATCAATACATCATCTCAAAATTAAAATGATTGCTACAAATCAACTTACCATATTATTTGGGTAAATTTTTGGAAAATATAACATTAAATCCACTCGATTCCACTCACCAAACGGAAAAAAGGGAGGGAAAAAGAAAAAAACTCTCCATAAGAAGAGAGAAAAAGAAGGGTATGAGAGAAAGAGAGAACTGTGTAAAGCTTTTTCCATAGTTTACATTTGAGTGATGATAATCATAATCCATCAAACAACTTTTGACACTCTATTTTTATTTTTTTATTAATGATAAATTTAGCTTATATTAAGATTAATAAAATGGATAACAATTCTAAAAACAACACACAACAATATCTTTAGAATTTAATCTTTTTTTTTTTTTTTTCCTGTTTTTTGGTTTACAAATCTTAAAATAAATATTCTTCTTTTTTGTATCATGAACTCTTGTTTGAATCCAAAGTGATGGAGAGCCACGAAAAACCAGAAGTGAATTTGAGTACTGAAGAATGATTTGCAACAAGAAAAAATAACATATTCCTTATAGGAAAATAGAACAAAATAAAATAGAAGTCTCTTTCACTTTTAACTCTATGTGTTCTCAGCATCTTAAATTATGTCCACTATTTCACTTTGTTCTCTGTACTGGTTCAAAAATACATGCTTTCTTTTTTTTTTTTTTCATACTTTCTATTAGCGCTTTCTTTTTTTCATAACTCTCCATTAGTCACTGAATCACTGTCCAATCCAAAAATACATTATTTGTCAAGTTTTCTAAGGTTTTAGTTTCTCATGCTTTCTTTTTTCCATCTCTCCATTAGTCACTGGTCACTACCCGATCCAAAAAATACATTTTCTAAGGCTTTAGCTTCTCATACTTTCTCTTTTTTCATAACTCTCCAGTAGTCACTACTCACTACCTGATCCAAAAATACGTTATTTATTAGCTTTTTTTAAGGTTTTGGTTTCTGAGTATCTGTATAAGTTATGCATACTTCAAAATTGTGTGCGTGTGTGTGTTTTTTATAACATTTTTTTCATAGTTTTTTTTATTTTTCAGTTTACATGAATAATTCTTAAAGTTATTTGTTCACATGAAATTTTGGGTGTTTTTTCCCTCATCCAGTACTTTGAAGATCTATATCTTTGAACTTTATATTTTTAAAATAGAAGCATTAAAAGATAAATGGATATTTTTAGATTCTCATTCTTTGTTTAAAATATAAAGTATGGACGTAAATCTTTATTTATAGAAGTTGTCATCTCCGATCACGTTTCACCATCTGTCCCTCTGATCCCTGCCTCTACTTAGCCAAAGTTTCCATCACCACCACCACAACAACAACAAACGCCATTTCATATGACAAAGGCACCCTTTCTCTCCTCCAAGCTCCTTCCCTATCTCCTCCTCCTCCTCCTCCTCCTCCTCCTCCTCCTCCTCCTCCTCCTCCTCCTCCTCCTCGTCTGCCCTCCCATAGAACAGGAATGGATCCTCAACAACTCCATCCTCGAGGGAGCAGCACCTTCGCGGTGGTTGGGTGTTGTCATCGAAGCCGCTTCATGTCTTCGGCAAACCAACCTATCAATGCGAGTGGACGTTTAGGTATGATCAATAAATCAAAACAATCCCCACAAACCGGGGAAGTCATGTAGTGGGGTAGCTAGAATCCCATGTGACATGAATCCTGTGACTGTGAAATATAACATATCTCATCACCACATAAAACATTTCGAAATAATTAATAAGTTCTATAATATTGCCGCCTGCTCAGCAGAAATCTCGGTCCAATTTGATTTCCTCTTCTTTTATTTTTTTACAAAAAAAAAAAAAAGAAGATAAATCTACGATGTAAACACGCCACCTAAAAATAAGTCCACGCGGGCAAATTCATGACACGTGGCTATTAATTAATTAAAATTTGTTGTTAATGATAAAAGTGGGCCCCACTTTCGGTGGCGTGCTATAGTGACAGCAGTGTTGACGCGCGCTGACACCCTGTCTCTTGAGAGTCCTCCACCTGTCACCGCCTAATGTTGGATCTATTTGAATTTTCACTTCCCTACTCTTTTATTTTCTATTAATTACAAAACGTGTCGAGAACACTTTCAAATATTATTGTTTAGACTTTTCAAAGAAAATTTTATTCAAGTGGAACTTACTTAGAAGTCTCCTAAATACACTGATTTTGTAGGTTGGGTTATTCTTTCTTATTCGATGGCATTATTGTACACGACTTTTGTTAATATGCTCGGTATTTCATACATGAATATAAATTATAGTACTAGTGAGCTCAATTGATAAAATCTTTTTTCGTTGTATAAAAGATTTCGTTATCAAATTTTACTTACACCAACATAGAGAGAGATTTTATATATAGATATATAAAAGGGTTATTCTATGGTAAAGACACTAAAAAATTTTTGTATTAAAACCACTTATTACAAGTATATATTTTCAATGAGTCTCATTATTGTAGTGAAGTTCTACTCAAAATGAGTGATTGTAATTAATAATCCTCAAATAAAAATTTAGAAAAATATTATTTAATTTAGAATTTATTAAATTTAAATTACTGTAAAAGTTTGAGTTTATTCAATTCAAATTTGAGAGGCTTCCATTGAAATTAATTTAGGTGTATTCAATTAAGATTTATATAAAATATATTAAAATATAGTTGTATTCAATTCAAATTTATATGAAATCCAATGAAATCTAAGTATATTAAAAAAATTATTGACTTCATAGATTTTATATAAATGATGAATTTAAATGAACTTTAAAGTGATTTTTATGAATAAAAATGTTTATAGCAAATATTATCATTATCTTTAAAGATTTAATTGGATTTCTTAAATGATTATAACAAAATCATTATGGAATACTATAGAATTAGGAATTCCATCAAAATTAATCATTAAAAAAAAAAGTACATCAAACTCTAAATTAAATACACCCCCCTTAAAGACATCCTTACTACATATATATAAATAAACTGTAAATTAATATCTAGAATGTTGAAATTTACACTGTTATATACACATGATCTACTCTGATGTTTCCTAAAATATTTCGTAGCTATTTCTGTTGCTTCCTAATATTATATTCTTAGAGGACTGGGAATTTTCACAAGCTGCTACAGCTTGAAATGCCGTGTCCAAACTTGAGGCTCTCCAAGTCTTGTTCTTTCGATATTTTATTTTGCAGTTTGGTACCTAATATTTATACTTTATTTGCTTGGAAACCCTTTTGGTTTTTAATCCATTCATGATTGTGTTTCCAATTTTCTTGGGTTTTATTTTGGTATTACATTATCTTTTCTAAAAATATTTCTTTTTCCTTTTCAATGTAAATGTAATCAATGATTGAAATAATTGATCCTAATAATTTAAAACTTAAGACACACTGATTATAGAAACTCTCAGATTTATAAAATATAATACCAAACAAAAACCAACAAAATGAGATACATAATCATGGATGAATTAAAAACCGAAAGGATCTCCAAGCAAATAAACATAAAGATCAGGCACCAAACTGCAAAATAAAATATAGAAAGACCAAGACTTGGACAGCCGCACACGTTTTGACACGGCGTTTTAACCTGTAGCTGCTTGTAAAAATTACCCTAAAAAGGCAATTATATGTGGTAACCGGTCTCTAGGAATGATATTAGCAAGCAACAGCAATAGTTACGAAACATGTTGGGAAACATCAGATTCGGTCATGTGTACATCAGAGTGCAAATTTCAACATTCCAGATCCTAACTCCATCAACTTTTCAAATAATCACAAATAAACAATTAAAGGAATATTTTTTAATTAGTTAACATCCATGCAATTTTCAAACAAAAAAAAAAAAAAAACCAAAATAAAAAAGAAAGAGAAATTCTCGATAAGAAGAAGGGTGTGAGAGAAAGAGAGAGAAAGTGCAGAGCTTTCTTCATAGTTTCTATTTGATTCATATTATTCTCCCTCTATTATTATCATTACCACCTCCTAGAAACAAAAGAGAGCTCTTCCGCTTCTTCTTCTCTAAAACCAAACCAGACAAGGAAAGAGACTGTTTTGTTTCTAGTGGTTTTGTCGGAGAATGGCGAAAGACAGAGATCGTAAAGAGAGAGGAGGAGGAGGAGGAGGAGGTAATGGCGGCGGTGGTGGTAATGGAGAGAAGAAGATGTTTGTTGGGGTGATATGGAACTGCGCGGCGGAGCTGAAACTCCTCCTGGCGATGGTTTTGATTCTCTGCAGCGTCGCCACCTTGCTTCAGTTCTTGCCTTCACGTTTCACAATCTCTCCCTCCGATCTCCGTCTCTGCTTGGCCAGAGTCTCCACTCCCACCACCACCACCACCACGACAACCACCGTCACCACCATCTCATACGACAACAACACTCTCCTCCAAGGTCCCTCCCCATCTCCTCCCTCTCTGCTGTTGTCATCTCCGCCTCCTCCTCCTTCTCCTCCTCCTTCCATCGAGCAGGAACGGATCCTGAGCAACTCCATCCTCAAGCGGGCCTTCAACGGGTATGGAGCGGCCGCATACAACTTCATCACCATGGGAGGATACAGAGGAGGCGCCAGCACCTTCGCGGTGGTGGGGCTGTCGTCGAAGCCACTTCACGTCTACGGCAAACCAACCTACCAATGCGAGTGGGTTCCCTGGAACAACTCTGAAGGGTCCACATTCGCCTCCAACACCTACAAAATCCTCCCCGACTGGGGGTATGGTCGCATGTACACTGTAGTGGTCGTGAACTGCACCTTCTCTGACCCCATCAACGTGGACAACAAAGGAGGGTCTCTCTTCCTCCACGCCACCACCTCCGGAGGTGGGGACGCCAGGTTCAACCTCACTGATAGGATCATGTCATTGGAGGAGAAGCCTGGTGGGGTTGATTTCAGTTTGTTCTCGGCTTCTTCCAAGCCCAAATATGACTACTTCTATTGCGGGTCGTCTCTGTATGGAGGGTTGAGTCCTCAGAGGATGCGGGAGTGGTTGGCTTATCATGTCAGGCTTTTCGGGGAGAAATCGCATTTCGTCATCCATGATGCAGGGGGGGTTCATGAGGAGGTGTTGGCGGTGTTGAAGCCGTGGATGGAGCTTGGTTATGTGACTTTGCAGGACATTAGAGACCAGGAGAGGTTTGATGGGTACTATCACAACCAGTTCTTGGTGGTCAATGATTGTTTGCATAGATATAAACACATGGCCAAGTGGATGTTCTTCTTTGATGTTGATGAGTACATTTATGTCCCTTCCAAGAAGACCCTCAAGTCTGTTCTTGATTCACTCTCTGGTTTCACTCAATTCACAATTGAACAGAATCCTATGAGTAGCCACCTCTGCCTCCAAGATGACTATGGAAAAGCTCACAGGTAATATCTCTTTTTCTTATTAATTTTCACTTAATTGTTTTGAATATTTTTGTATGCGTTTTTCTATTGAATTTTGTTGGATGAAATGAGGGAGGAATGTTTAATGTCTAAAAAAAAAAGCTTAGATTTTGCTTTGTCTTTTTGAGTGATTTCTAAAGTTTTTGGCATGCAATTGAATTGATCAAACTTTTTAAGTGAAAAAACAGTGAAAGTTGGACAGAGATTCTATGGTAGATATGTCTTGGATTTAAAGTTAGATTTGATTATTTTTTTCACTTATCAACAAAGTAATTAATTAGACCCTTTGCAATTTTTAACTTGAATATAATTATTGTTGAGGGTGGATTCTCAATGACAATAATTCATGTTCAATGAAGTTTCCTTGTGGGGCAATGAGCTGGCTGTTTGCTTTAAACTATGACAGGGGATTCAACATCATTTGGTTCTTTTTAGGAGAGTCTGATTGAGATCAATTTGTGAAAAATGTGATCTTGTGGTGGTTGAGTGATTGGAACATGTTTGAGCTGATGTTGAAAATGTGAACTGTAATATCTAGTGGTATGTACATGTTTGGAGTTATTCGTACCCTTCATGTCGGCATTGATTCTTGCTTCTATTTGATTGTATTGGACAAGTGGAAGTGAATGGTGGGTCTGAACTTTGTTTTGAAGCTATTGTTTCTCATCTATGATTAAGACCCTATTAATATTTTTAATAGAATTTTTAACATATATCTATTAGAAGGTATTTTTAGAATCAATTTGATCAAAGAAGGTGCTAATTGTGTTGGTGAAATTCTGTTTGTGTAATGAAATGAACTTGAGAAAATGATAACAAATTTGGTGTAATCGTAGACCTTCATCATATTCTATCTAGATGGTGATGTGATATTAAGACTGATGCTGATATTAACAATAATTAAAAACAAGTGTTGTGAGATGGACATTGATATGTGGTGACATTTTCGGATTTGAATTCGCGTAACTTGATTGCATATGTCTCCATTTTAGAGGTTACGATTACGTGTGATTTAAAAGCCTTCAGACGTTTCAAGAGACGGTAGATTGCTTTCTAGATTTTGATTGCTCAATGAAATATCAGTACATTCAATGCATGCTTCTTGTTCACATTCTCATATGTGTGTCGTGTACTATTTTTGTTTGTGATTGTCAATAATAACAGGAGATGGGGTTTTGAGAAACTGGTGTACAAGGATGTGAAGAGAGGCATCAGGAGAGACCGCAAATACGCGATACAGCCACGCAATGTGTATGCCACGGGCGTGCACATGTCGATGAACCTTATAGGGAAGACTAACCACAAGACCAGTAGCATTATCAGATACTTCCATTACCATGGCACCATTGCAAGGAGGACTGAGCCCTGTAGAAACTATGTCAACTGGACAAGTAACAACTTTGAAAACACACCTTATTTTATGGATACCACGTTGAGGAATACAACATTGGCTGTTAAGAAGTTTGAGTACAGTAAAATTGGCTCAAGATTAGAAAATACCAGACAATGAGAGTTGGGGTGAGTGTGTATTCCAGTATTCACCACCTTTTGTGTTGTTTTTTTTTTTTTTTTTTACACTCTCTTTACTTTTTTTTTTCTCATATTTTTCTTGGTTACCAATCAGGATAGAAACAGAGTAAATTTTATTCATTGGTGGGGTTTTGATTTTTGGTTCCTGTATATTAAAAATAGTTGTTTTTAATATGAGTACAGATTATACAGGTTATATATATATATAAATGGCCTGGACATGATTTATTTACTTGAGAGAAATATCAGGAAAAAAAAATTGTTTCATTCTTTTTTCAATTATTCATTTAAAACGGTTGGATGATTCTTGTAAATTTATATTTTGTTTGATCGAGATAAGAATGGAATTGATTGAATAAGGGGTTGGGGACCACCACCCTCCACCACCACCGGTTAGAGCTGGCCAAGGTGCTGCCTTTTTTTTTTGGCTTTGCTGCCTTTTGCTCTACTGTTTTCTTTTGTTTTTGTTTTTGATAGTTTTTTTTTAATCTTTTTTATCTAACATCTTTTTCATATTATTATCAAGATCAATCTAAATAAAATTTTAATAAAATTATTTTAAATTTTATTTTTAATTATACGAGAGAGTTATCTACATGAATAGTGAGACCGTTAAAAATTCAATTTATTAGTTAAGTGATGAAACATGTGGAAGATGACCACTCCGTTTTTTCTTATATTTGTTTATTTGTTTCATCATGAAATTTTTTTTCTTTTTTTGAAATGTTTCATCATGGAAGTATGCTTTGATGGATGAAGAAAAGTATATTATTTTCGGAAAAGTAAAAAAAAAAAAAGAAGATAAATTGTCCATCTTTTTGTCTGGGAATTTGACAAAGTCAAAAAGGGCATGTGATGTGGGGGTGGTAACAAACTAGTGTGGTCCCCCGTCGATGTCTCATCATCTAACTAATCCATTGAAAAAAAATCAATATGATTTAATAATAAGACAGATAGAGTTGATGACAAGGGAAAGAGGTGAAAATTGATTCAGTTTACAGACAATTCTTACTAGGTTTTTGTTTTCTTTTTCTTTCTTGTTTTGATGTCATAATGTAGGGAGTCATTGTCTTGCACAAAGTTTGCATTTGTAGGTAAATTTGGACACATTCATGAATGATCTTGATCTAAATTATCAAGGGTTTTGATTGAATTTGTCATGATTGTGAATAGTGTAGTGTTAAAAGTATATATGATTATGATAAATTTAATTATTATTATAATCACTCATACATTAGATGATTAAGAAGAAACTCATGCAACAAAAGAAATAAGAGATGATCCCAAAAAAATCTATTATAGTTTATAAAAATATTTATTTTATCACTATAATTTTATTTTTTTCTAAAATCTTCTTTAATGTTAAAAAATCAATAAAATATGATCATTTTATCTCTTGATTTCATCATTAATTTATGATCATATAGAATATTTTTATTAATTTACAAGTTAATGAAATTTTAGATAAAAATAAAATAATAAGTTTTAAGATAGATATTTTTATAATCTACGTTTGATCCGTGGAATTAAAAAAAAAAAAAGATAAATAAAAAGAAAGAGGGAAGAGCAAAAGTACAATCAAACAAAACAGAGAGGGGCCACTAATGAACAAATGTTGACCTTTGATTGGTCGGGGGCCACACACATTCACCACTGCGTGCATGTAGAATTATTATTATTATTATTATTATTATTATTATTTGGACAACTGCAGTGGAGGTAGAATTGTTAATAAATGACAAAAATTAATGTTTCATAACAATATTAATTAAAAAAAACTGACGATTTACCAAATATTTTTATCAGAATGCTTAAAAGTTGGTCGGCGAATGACTTCACTACATCTAACATTAATTCATGGGCCATGGCTGCCAAACTCCCACTTTCATAATTCTTGGCAATTTTCACTTATCCATCTTGCAATAAATGTATTCCTAGAAGGAAGAAAAAAATAAAAAATAAAAAACTTATAATAGTGTTATCAATATTGAGCAAAAGATGGTGACATGGTGTAGTTTGAAGCTTTTCACCATTTTGAAGTTTTATATATAAACTTAAAAATTATTATTATTTAAAAAAATAACAATAAATTAAAGGTAAAATATATTATAAGTATTAACATGTAATATGATTTTATGATATATATAATATAAATTGTATTAAATAATATGAAACACACGTATTACATAGAAGACATTGTTTGATTTCTCCAAATTTTCAGGAGTGATTCTAGCTGAATCCTGGTAAATGCAACTGGTCCAAAACATACACGATAATACAACTGTGAAGCATGAACCATGCACGAAAAGAAAAATTTTCAATAATTTTTGCCATTTCCAGCTGTAGAATCAGTCAATGCTGGAAAGCACTTTCACCCACTATTAAAAGAAACAAAGAATATATATAAAATAAAGAACAAAAAAAAAAAAGATTCAAAGATTTTTTTTTTTTTTATGATAAAAACTCCAAAGTTTTGTTCACATTCGATGTGTTTATGTATTATTTATATAATAAATAAATAAAATTATCCATTCAAAATTGACAGCAATATATGAACACTTTTAGAAGCCTGAATTGTCGGGCAATACTGGCAACAGTACTGGCAGCCTCAGCGTGTCTCAAATCTTCTTCGAATTAAATTCTTATATCGCATGAAAACAAAATAAAAAAAAAATGGGCCTAGCAGTAAAAAGATTGGAAAAATTATGGGACTCTGAACACATCACGTGAGGTCCATGTGATATGAAGAATAATTTTGGATGGTTGAGATCAACTCATGTGTTATGCTTTTATGTGGGTTAGGTTTCTACACAGGAAGAAGGGATCCTCTAACAAGTCTTTTTTTTCTTTTTACTTTTTCTTTTTCGTTTTTTATTTATAAATAGAAAACTTTATGATATAAAACAGATGTTTATGGGGACCCTAGCATATTGGAATTGAGTTTGTAATATATTATTTGGACATCGATTTTACAGTGAGATCAAAATTTATTTGCAGGAAAACTGCTATGATGTAAGATTGGTTTCAGGAATATTTAGTTGTTTAAGTGTTCCTTTTTTGTATTTTTACCCTTTTTTTTACAATGTTGTCTAATTTGCATTGCATAATTTTTTGAATTTTTTTCCTATTTAGGGGAGCACGAATTTGAAATCAAAATCTACACTTTATGGAGAATTTTAATTACTACCAAATTATATCTGTGACCGCAAGCAATGTCATGAATCTTATCCATGAAAGTTGCAAAAGCGTCGAACCTAAACATCTAAAACATCTAACAAGTAAATTATACCATATAACATTCTTATCAAAGCTATTTCATTAAAAAAAAAAAAAAAAAAAGCTTGCCATAATTACACAAAATGGCAACTCTGGCCCTTTTTGCAGTGATATCACTTGAGGTTTTATAAACTCAATAAAAATAATTAAGTCTTTAGTTGACTAATAATTGACCAAACTTTAAAGAAATTATTGAAGGGCAATTTGATCATTTTAAGTTATATTAAATAAATTAAAAAACTAATCAATCAAATATTGTCACATCACATTTAATTGAGGATAATTTTATCTTTTGATTGAGGACAAATTTATCTTTTACCCATATAAAATAATTAAAGTTCAAAATATTTTAAAAAAAAATTAAAGAAAACAAATCTAGATTGAGATAGGATAGTCTCCATCTAGATATGGAGACTAGTAGTTTCCACGCTCGGAAACCACTAGTCTCCAAGCGATGGAGACCACCTTAAAGACCGGTTAGCTCTCCAATTGAAAACCTAGACGATCTTCGATGGAAACTTAGTTTCGGGTCTGCATGGTGGAAACCCATATCTGGGTTTTCATCAGTGAGTCTCCATTGGTGAATACCTAAAAACATGTATTTATTTATTATTTTTTTAATTTCCTTTTTTTTTTTTTGTTTTTTGGGAGAGTTAATGTGATATTGGTTGATAGATGATGAATAAGGGAGATGATGGATGAAAAAGATGATGAAAAGGATGAAGATGAGGAGGTTGATGGATGATGAATGGAGATGATGGATGATAAAAAAGGGATGGAGATAATGAGGTTGATTGATGATCAAAATGATGAAGAATGGTAAGGTTGATGGATGATGAAGATGATGAAGAAGGACATGATGATCAATGAAACAGATGGTGATTTTTTATTATTATTATTTTTTTATATTAAGGATAAAAAATTATAAATTTATTAGTTTTATTAATTTTTAAAATAAAATAATGATATGTTAATGATAAAATAATGAAAAATTAACTAATTTCATTAATTTTAAATAACATAAGGGATAATCCCAAAAAAACCATTATCATTTGCAAAAATATTCATTTTATCATCTATAGTTTCATTTTTATCAAAAATCTCCCTTAACAATAATAAAAACATTCAAAATACTTCTTGGAGGCATTTGAAAGAACGACAATACTTTTAATGATCATAAATTGATGATGATATCATAGAAGGTCAAATGAGTATTTTATGTTAATTTTTTAATGTCAAGGGGGAATTTTGATAAAAATAAAATCATAGATGGTAAAAATGGATATTTTTATAAACTACAATGAGTTTTTAAGGATTATCCCATAAAGTAATGATATATTAATAATAAAATAATGACAAATGGTCTTTAAAATTTTATAATTTATAATATTTGTCGGGGTTAAAAAGTCTTTGTACTTCTTAACACAAACGTGCCTAACCATCCCATGTTACCTGTCACATCCATTAATTCCTTATTTTTCAACTTTAAGGGTATGTTTGGTACATGAGAATTGGGGTGAGATTGAAACTCATCTTTTTCCATTCTCTTACATTCCACATTTGGAGCCAATGAAGGGAATGAATTTTTCATTCTCGGGCTCACCTCTATTCTCACTCAACTTGGGAAATCGAATCCTAAATTGAACCATGACTTTCCAAAATCCAAAGTTCATGGGATTCCTTATATATATATATATATATATATATATATATAAATTTTTCATTTCATCCTCTCTCTCCATAAAGTCACAAACTCTGTCTCTCTCTCATCTCCACCATGCCGACCCACTACCACCACAAACCGTTCTTCATCTCTCTTAACTCCTCTTCCATCCAGACGAACCAACAGCTGTAAAAACCTTTCTACCTTTTTTTTTTTGAGTTGAGATCTGGTTCTGAGTTCTGGGTTTGATCAGGACCCTTATTTTGATTTTAGTTTTTTTTTTTTTTTTTTTTTTTTTTTTTCATTTTTTTTTCTTCATGTTTTAATGTTTTGATGTTGCTAATGATGTTGTTGTTATGAGCGATGATGATGTTGATGAATTGGATTGATGATATTGATGAACTGTGCTTGATGCTGTTGAATTATGGGAGATGATGAATTGGATTGATGATGAGATGATGAACTGTGTTGTTTTTTTTTTTTTAGATTTTTTATAAAATTAATTTTATATAATAAAAAATTTAAATTAATTTTATTCCAATTCATCCAATCCAATCCATACCTACACCAAATATGATATGATATAATTTTTAATTCAATCTCAAGTCTAACGAACATGAGAAAATGATTTTCTATTCTAATCAAATCTAATCTATTTCAATTCAATTCATTCAATTCCATTGTAATCTTGCGTGCCAAATGGAGTCTAAGTGCATTTCAATCTTCTATATATTATTTTAACGTTAGCTAGATTGATCTAATGGTAAGAGATGTTTCTATAGTGTTTTTTAAAGTTCAATACGTGTGAGAGCAAAAAGGGTCAAAGTTACCATTCTTGTGTAATTTTGACAAACAGTCAGGTGTGTTTCTATATTTTTCCCTTAAAACAAAAACATCAGTTTATAATTGTACTTGTACTAACAGTAGACAAACACATGATACATAAACAATAAAAAAGAAAAATACATTGGAATAGTAATTCATAACCAAACTCACACTATCTATAGAGAATACATATAACTAAGACCCTATAGATTGGGTTGTGGTTTGGTGGTTAGATTATCAGTCACCTTTCACCTCTCTAGAGGTGAATGATTCTACACTCAAAAAGCCTCAAAATATTGTGAGCATTTTTTTCCCACACTTTGTAGGTTACGCTCTCCCGAACTTAGGAGCTGATCCCCAGATTACGCCATAATGTCTCATCGCTACTAGTTCTGATAGTACTCTAGACTGATCTTAGTTATTAAGAAAAAAAAAAAAAAAAGAATATACAAAACCTAACGTATATCAACACATTTATAGGGATGGTAATGTGTTGGATTGGCTTACTCTAAATCCGATTTGATTTTTTGATCGGGTGCCCCAAGCTCGATCGGTGATTCAAACGAATCATCACTTTTCACCCCAAACTTTAAACCGTTTAGAGTGGTCTGCTCCAAATCCAACCTGTTTTGACCCGATTCAATTTTTAACAAGTAATAAAATTTCTGTTAAAGACAAATATATAAATAATAAATAGACATTAAAACTTAAAATAATTTAATTTTTATTTCAATTTAACATCACATATAAATAATATCAATATAAAACTCATGAAAAATATAAATTCATTAAGTACAAACACCAAAATAATAACTATCACATAATAAAGTTTCATTACATAAATCAAAATAATAATTAATACATAAAAAAGTTCCCTAACAAAATAATAATGCACAACACTTAAAAATAAACTATAATTAATGGTCAAGTAAACTGGAGTTTTCGTAGTTGATGGCCACAAGTCATTCGCAATTTCTATTTTTTTTTTCCTATTTCACTCGGTCTCTTTCTTTCGCTTCCATTAGCTTTTTTTTATGTTATTTTTTATTTTTTAAATGAAGAGTATTATGGTCTTTTCATTCAGGTAGACGCTAGTAAAGCGATTTCTAATTTTTTTTTCCTACTTCACTTTGTCCCTTTCTTTCACTTCCATTAGGTTTTTTTTTTTTTTTTTTTTAATTAAGAGTATTATTTTCTTTTCATTTAGGTGGATACTAAAAAGCTCAACTCAATTTTTTAGTGTTAGTGAAACAAGACTTCAGTTATCTATTGATAGCTAGTTTTTCACACTTCAAGTATGGTCCATATACCTTAATAATAAATGTCTTATGAAATGAAACCATCCATTAACTTCCAATCCCATATGGATTCTATGGGATGAACTGATCTCATAAATTCACTAATGTAAACAAGATAATTGACTTAGACTAATGAAATAGGAGGTGCCGCATGTCTTCTGCACATAATTGGAAGTGACAAAAATCACTAGCTATGCCAAATGTCAACCTTACATAGTAATTAAGTGACTTTACATTAGTGATTCATTGCTAAATGTCATTAGTTTGATATGGCCTATGACATTAGCACATAGACCTTCTGTCCGTAAACAAAAATAAACAGCATATGTATGGAAAGAGTAGATGGATAAAAAAACATAACCAAAATAAACCACTAAAATTATCAACCACACATCTCTTATTCAATAGCTTTTATCATATTTTTAGAAATCAAAGTATTCACATTAAAAATCAAAGTATTCACATTAAAAATCAAAATTTGATTTGAATATAGGAGGGTTTTCGTCGGCACAGCTGGCATTCCCCTTACCAATTCTTATTTTGTAGGGAATAATCGGGTTATAACAGGAATTAAGCCGTAAAAAACCAGAATGAGACTCATGCTTTTCAAACTAGTTGGTCCAATTTTTCGCATTAACTATTTCTCTAATGTATTTCGAATATTCCATTGTATGTAACAGTATTATAATTGAACCATAACTATGTGTCGACGATAAGGATAAATACTATGTTGACTAACATGAAATAAAATAGGTTGGGATAAAATAGTGGGATTCACAATATTATTTTTTAATTTTCTTATATGACGAATTAATTCTTGTTGTCTGATTCTTTATTGTTTCTATATATAAAGTGATTTGAATAGGAAGCTGTAAATTGCATAGATGTACCCGAGTTTTTCTCCCAATATCAGGTGTTATTTTTTTAAATGAAATTTACGAACAAAAAATTTCGAAGATTCTTTAACATATATATTAATTGAGTCTTGTGTTGACTTTCAAAGTAGTTTTATTTTTTTGACAAGACTTTTAAAGTTACTTTGAGAACAAGTTTTGATGATGTTTTTAGAAGAGTATATTATAATTTAGGAGAGGCTTATATGATTTGAGCATTCCATTCCAGTAAGTGGGTGTGAATAAGTTATTTCGATTTTTTAATAACTATGAAAATATTTTAAAATAAAAATTTAACCTTATTTTAGTTACAAATCTTTCTAATAACAAATCTTTTCGATAAAATTAAATAAATTTCCATAATTTGAGTGAAAGGAATATCGATTTCAATGGTTAAAGAACTAAATTCTTTGTACAATAAGAAATTCAGCTTCATTTTATCATAATGTAGTTGGCCTTTTTCTATATATGCATATTTTACATGTCGTACCTAAATTATTACTGTTATCAAATAAGACCAACTTGGCAATTTAGTCCTAGTGACTGACTCATGATTGACAAGCATCAACTTCAACTTTTGACAATTTGAGCTTCCGTGTCCAGTCTATGCACGCCGGAATTGGCTAGAACTTTCTCAATCACAACAAAGTCGCATCAGCCGGATCAGATTGATTTATAAAAAAAGAAAAGTCAGATTTTTTTTTTTTTTTTTTGGTTTTTTATTGCTGAGACTTGTATAGAAAACAATCGGAATCAGGGACCACATACGGATGGAAAAGACAGCCACAAATTGTGGCGCTGGGAGTCGAAGCTTGGACTAAGAGACGTTCCCAGACTGTGCGCTGCCACTGCAACAGGCACAGTGAGGAGACAAAGCCGCGTCAGACTGATATAATATGTTTCTTTGATCTATATATTAACATTATGAACTTGAATTGACTTTTTTTATTTTCAAAATTTTGAATTAATTTTAATTATTACAAAATAAATTCATTGCCTGTCTAATTTGACTGTTTTTTGCTTGGAAAATTAACCGCAGTAATTCAATTAAATCACTTTAATGTGCGCTGTCAGGTAGAAAACTATAGTTTATTTAGTATATTCATTTATCCAAAAAAAAACTCGTTATAATTTATAAAAATATCTATTTTATCACGTATGATTTTATTTTTATCCAAAATCTACTCTAACATTAATAACAAGACTCAAAATACTTCGTAACAGCATGTGAATGGATGAAAATATCCCTGATTATCATAAATTGATGATAAAGTTATAAGAGATAAAATGATCATTTTTTATTATTTTTTTAACATTAGAGGGAAACTTGAGACAAAAATGAAACTATAGTAGTAAAATGAATATTTTTACAAACTACAATGAGATTTTTTTGGATTATTCATTTATAATTTTTATATTTTAAAAAAATAAAGATAATTTTTATTCACTTTTTAAAATTATATTACACATTTAAATATATATATGTATATTAATAATATTATATCTGATAAACAAACCAAAGTTAAATAATTTGCCTTTTCAATAAATATGTGGGTTCATGGGAGTAGCCTTTGAGAACAATTTTTGAGTGGATATTTTTCTTAATTCATCTAATTTTTGTCTTCATAATCTTTTTAAAATAATACTACTAAACCCTCCTTCAAAGAATAATAAAAAAGTTCCCCCATAAAAATTTATGTGATCATTGAAAACCTCCTCGCTAATCACTTAATTTATTCCGAAAATAATCTATCATTTAAAAAAAAGAAAAAAATTGATACCTGATTGGCTGTTACTATTGCCAAATGAGAGCAATTTTGTGTGAGTGGTGTCACCTTCGAAGTTTGACTAGTTAAGGTGGTGGCCATGCATGCACATGCATGACTGTATTGAATATTCTGAGACCACAAATAGGAGGCCCTTGGAAACAATCAACAAAAGTTGCCACATTTTTTAAGCGAACTCATGTGAAATGTTTCAGTTTTTCAATAAAAATGTCATGCAATTGACCCGAAATTCCTCAAATAATTGACAGATGGCAAATATATTAATTCATCTCTTAGAATTTTCAAGACAATTATCCAGTTCATTATTTTCGCACGCGTCTGTGACTTTAATATTATTTCATTTGTTAATCTTATAAAAATATTTATGATAAAATAAAATTATTTTTAATCAATTAAAAAAGATAAATGCAATTATGATTAAAAAATTTAATAAAGATGATCTTATTTAAAATAATTCTATATAGTTTTAATTATATTTAAAAAAATTAATTTAAACACTTTTTAACTTGGTTCTAAATATTTAAAATAATTTTATTTTTATACTAGATTAAAGATAATTTTATTTTTTTAAACAAATTAATTTAATATAATTTTATACTATTTAATCTCACATTGTATTAAATATAAAATATAATTATTTTTTATCCAATCCATATTACATCAAAACAAAAGATAGTAGTAGTTTTAATCAAATCCGAATTGCATCAGACCGATCACAATAATAATTTGGTCTACTCTAATCCATATCCCGTCTCTCGGAAATAGTCCAATCTAATTCTACATACCAAATACACCCTTAAGGTATGAATAATAAACGTCGTCCAAATTATTTGTCCAAAGGATATGATGTGTTAGTTGTAAACTTGTAATTAATTTATCATCCATTGGAATCACCACATAATTCCATCACTGATAGAGTAGGCTTAAAGAGCAATTTTCACATAAAAAGCAGTTGAATAAAACCAAAATTTTGATATTTTAAAAGAACAAAATCTATTGGTTTTAGTTTCCAAAAAAAAAAAAAAAAATCTATTGGCTTTTAAATTCTTTGATAAAATTCAATTAATGTGTCCTTTAATGTAGTTCATAAGTCAAGAGGACTCTTATAAAATTTGTTGGGTAGGAATTGGAGAAACATTTAAGATGGTTATTCGATGATTTACTGCAAGTAGTTTTGTCCTTAAATTTGTTGGGTAGGAATTGGCGAAATATTTAAGATGGCTATTGGCTGATTTAGTGCCAGTAGTTTTGTCCTGGAAAATTAATAATATATATAGGGGTCCCCTAGAATGTGCCCCATATATCTATATATATATATATATTACAATTCAAAATTTTTTTTTGAGTAATTACACTATTAATTGTGCGAAACTTTTAACATTTTTCCATTTTTTTTTGGCAGAAGTATACGTAAAAAGAGTTAAATGATATCAAATTAGCAATGGCCCAGCCGCAGCTGAGATGATTGATATAACTCGGGCGGCAGGCAAGATCTAAGCATCTCACTGGGCCCGATTGTTTTTTTATTTTTTTAAGATCGGCCCAAAACAGTCCTTCCTTTGTGAGCATGATTTATCTATTTATTAGACTATAATTTCATATTAAATACTACTGATAATCAATTATCATAAAATTATTATTATTATTTTGTAGTTACCTAATAAAAATTTCTCACATTATCTGCTAAACATGTTAAGGTTTGTGTTAGAACTAAAATTATTATATGAAAGGAAAGGTGCAAAATCTATTAATTATAACATGTTAAGGTTTTGTTTTCAAAAACAAATAAATAAATAACAGAAGACATATTAAGGTTTGGAATATAGTTATAAACTTGTAATTTTAACTTCAATAGCTCAGTTCTGTATTTGTCTGAAGTCTGAACTAATCCGTTCTAGAACTGGACCATTTAATTTAAAATTATATCTATAATATGAAGTTCAATTTAAAGAAAAACAAGTTTAAAAAACTGCAATCGTTATTGGTTTGTAATTAAGAATAGGTATTTGATAGTTTCTATTTCAGTTCTTTTCATAATCATATATTTTTTTTTTTAAATTTAAAATTCTGTATGAGATTGTTTTAAAATATCAATGTTCTAGAATTGGAACAAGGTATTTTTTTTTTTTGGTAATTTATTGTGCTTTGGCATCTCAATAAAATTGTGATCTAGAGTCGAAATGAAGTCTTGATTGATATTAATTGTTGACAAACTTAAGTTATTAAAATAATATATATATTTGAAAAAATCTTTTTTTTTTTTTTTAAAGTTGCATGAGACATGTGATTGCCGATTTTTTTTTTTTTTTTTTAAAGTTGCATGAGACATGTGATTGCCGAGAAGTTAATACACGTTAAATCTAAACAAATGATTCAAAAAAGACCCCGAAAGAAAAAAATATAAAAAACATTAAAAAAAGACACTTATAAACGTGATTGAAACTTAATTAAAAAGAAAAACAGAAAAGGTTAGAACATTCAAAATTTCTATTTTATTCGAGGAACCTCAACAATACAAGGAAAATTTATTGAAAGAAAAAAAAATTGTGACAGGGGGGATTGTATCTGCCTTAACCTTGAAAAACTCCAATTATACAAGACAATATGATACTTGCGGCTACATTTCTTTGACAAAAAACTAACACCCGTCAGCGGTTTCTACGTCCCCTCTGTCTCTTAATCATTCTTTCCAATTGTCTCCCAAGATTATTGGTTGCAAACCATTCAAGAATCTTTGTGCATAATTTGTTTCCAAGGACCACTCCAACTGTCAGTCCCCTCACATACTCACATATCTAATTAAAACTATATTCAATTCCAATCAAATGCAAAAATGGACACTAAGCCTAGATCTTCTTCTCTTTGTGAAGCGTCATGATTTGCATCACACTCTTTCGATAGTGGTTTTCCACAAGATCTAGCTAGGGTTTCCTTTAAATGGTCTACTCTCAACTGTAGCAAATTGTTCTCCTTGGGGTATGCATCCTATGAGTTTATTCTTTGGAACATTGAAAAATCCAAGAAATATTAGCTCTGCTAGTTGAGGAGGAATTTTTCCCAATAACATATAATTTGAAAGGTCCAATATTGATTCTAATGACATTAGATCACTCAAAGATGATGAAATGTGACCATGAAGATTATTATTGGGAAGATTAAGATCCATGAGTCCTCTCAGACTTGAAATGGACTTTGGGAAGTCGCCAGTGAAATATTGATTTCCTAAGAGAATTATGCCTGTAAACATAGTTGGGATCTTCCCATATGTTCTCTCTTTGCCTTGGTTACTCATTACGAATGAGTTTGCATAACTTGAAAAGTCATCAAAATAGGCATCAAACAAAGAAATCATTTGGAAGAAGGCTTTCTTGCATATATATTAGCTGCATATATGTTAGCTGGCTTTTAGTTCATTAACGTTCAACTTTGAAAATTTAAAATTGTACTGACTACAAAAAAAATGTACATTACGAAGGGCCAAATGCCGTCACTAACAATAGAATATACTTGAAAATACTCTATTTCGATTGCAAATGGTCGTCAAACGTTATTGCAAAAAGCATTGTCGGAAATATCAATTTATCAACTGACTGTCAAAAATTATATTATTTGCGATAGTCCCAGACTGTCAATTATGTTTTCAATTTCATCAAAAAAAAAAAAAAAAACTTTTGAAGTTTTGACCATAATATCTTCAATAACAATTGGTAGTCAAAAACATGTATTTCATTGAGGGATGAGCAAGTGAAAATATAATTTTTATCGTTGAAAAAAAAGTTATTCAAGGACTTTCAACTGTCGAAAAAACTAGATTTTACAATGAAAAACAGCCGTTGATATTATCTCAATGCATATATGTTTTTTTTTTTTTTTGGGATCATGTGAGGGTCGTTCAAAATAATATTTTATGCCTGAATTCATTTATTCATATTAATCCATTTTATTACACCCCTTTTAATAACCATGTTATAGTTCAAATGTTTCTTAATATTGTCATCAATAAAACTAAAAATAAATCAAACTAATTAACAAATTTAGCAAAATATTTGTTTGTCATAACCAAACTCAACAAAATTAACACAATAATGTACATATATATATAGTAGTTCTAACATTCAATAGCTATGAAATTTGTAAAATACAAAAGATATATTACTGAAAAAAGTTGTAGTTCTAATATATAGATTGTGTCAATTAATGAATCCAAAAAAACCTATCTTCCAACTCTGGATTCCGATACTCCATAGTTGATTAATCATCATGTACCGTGCTCCTTATCCATGTTTGAAAAATATTATCCTGTATAAAATTTAATAACAATAAGTAATCTAAGAAAAACAGGTTAAACTATTGTCTATTATTAAACAACTAACAAAACTATATCAAAACTATTGTACATTTTTAAATAACTAACAAAAACAAAATATGATATTTGTACACATATATAGGAATGTATAATGTTAACTCTTTAAAATAAAACCTTAGTGACACATTTGAAAACACACTTAGTGGACATATGCACATTATTAACAAGATATTTATAAAACAAAAACATACTCTAACATGATATTTATAACTATGAGCAAATTATAATTTAGCTATTCAATTGAAATTGTAATTCAAGCAGAGCAATTATTTCGATTTTATTGCAATTTATCCCTTACCCTTAGTGCAACTCTGGTTAAATTTGACAATGAACAGTGTAAATATAACTAAAAGATCAAAATGCCCTTATCTTTCAATTATTTTTTAAAATAAAATTTAAAAAATAAAATAAAATAACTTTATTTTTTTACTCCTTTTCTTCTTCTTCCTCATCCACCTCTTCTTGTTCTTCTTCACCCAGTAGCCCTCTTATCTCCTTCACTGCGTAAATCTCATTCTTCCCTCCGCTTCGCTCCTCATTCTTCTCATCTTCAACCGTAAGATCCTTGCCAAGTTCCTGAACATCACGAACGTTGAAGCTTTTCATCAAGTTATCTCTATACAAGACCGTATTCAAATCCTCGGATTCTACATTCTCTTCTTCGTCTGCTAATAGGTTAAAGAATTGAGAGTCGATTTCATCTCCAAGGATACAAGCGATGTTGCAAATGTGCGGCTAGTTGAGGAGGGGGCTGTGAAGGCAGGATTGGAGGGCAAAATAGTCTTTTTCCCTGGTTGATAGACGAACCCGAATGAACCTTTATCTTGGTTCATCTAGGTTTCATATGGTTGATGGATTTAAGGTTCATTTGGGTTTTGATTTTATTTTTATTTTCAGGTGGAGATGGTTGATGGATGGTTGACTTTGGAATGATTGATGATTTTGATTCTGGAGTCGATGATTGAAGTTTTTTTTTTTTTTTTCCTAAGTTCTTGATTTTGGGATGATTGATGATTTTGATTTTGGACTTCGATGATTGAAGAATTTTTTTTTTTTTTTTTTTTCAGTTATTGATTGTGAGATGATGATTTTGATCCTGGGATAATTGATGATTTAGATTGAAGATTTTTTTTTGCCCGTTCTTGAATCTTGGATGATTTTGTTTTCTATGTTTTTTTTTTTTTGGATTCTCCATGTTTTCAATTTGTTCGAGTTGAAGATAATTTTTTCCTTTTTTTTATTTTTTTATAAGGTTATATAGATTTTTTCAATAAAAAAAGTGTTCAATTTTTTTTAATTTATATTCAATTTTTTAATTTTTTTCAAATTATTAATTCTTTTTAATTTTTAATTTTTTTTTTAAATTAATCTCCACCATTTATCTTAAGATAATAGTGGAAATATGATTATTATTTTTATTTAATTTATTTTAAAGTGTTTAAAATGTATTTTAAAAGAAAAGTAAAAAATAATGTCGAAAGATAATTTTACCCTTGAATCAATTAACTCTAATAGAGATCCACTAATGTAATAAAATCGATCAACTTGAATCACAATTTCAATTAGGTAGCTAAATTATAATTTGCACTTATAACTATTCTATATATTTTCAAATTCACGTGAACTCATTGAATGAATCAACTCACTTAATCCATAAAAAGTCAAAAAAATTAAAACACAAACAATTTAACTTCCGCAGACTAAATATATTTCAAAACAAAACATGCGAAAGACTATTAGAAACCATGAAACCAGTAAGTCCCAAAATGTAATTTTGTTTTGCTAACAAAAATCACAACCAAATTTTAGCAATTTCTTAAAAATTTCATATACTAGAATTAACAATTACCTCAATTAAAGATCAATCAAGTAGAAAGCATCCTAAACCAACTTTAAATCAACAAAATTACAAATCCATCAAGCCAAAAAATTAAAAAAAAGTTATAAAAATAAATCTTAAAACCCAATTATAGCTAGAAAATTCTCAATCTACATTTATAAAAATATTGTAATGACTAATTAAAATACTAAAAAATGATATAATTTGAAACTAGCAAGTTTCAAGTCACAATTTCTCATTGAAACATTTCATCAAACACCTTATATACATCATATAATATACTAGAATCAGCAATTACCTCAACTAAAATTAATCAAGTAGAAAGCATCCTAAACCAACATTAAATTAACAAAATTACAAATCTATCAAGCCAAAAAAATTAAGAAAAATTAATACTTTATGAAGATAAATCTTAAAACTCGATTATACCTAGAAAATTCTCATAAAAATATTTTAATGACTAATTAAAATATTTAAAAATATATATAACTTGAAACTAGCAAGTTTCAAATCACAATTTTTTATTGAAACATTTCATCGAATACCTTATATATCATATTCTAGAATTACCAATTACCTCAATTACAGATTAATCAAGTAGAAAGCATTTTAAACCAATATTAAATCAACAAAATTACAAATCTACCAAGCCAAAAAAAGAAAAAAAGAAAAATCAATACTTTATGAAGAAAAATCTTAAAATCCAATTATAGCTAGAAAATTCTCGTAAAAAGTTGATGATCTCTCATAAAAAGTATAAATCGAAAAAACTTGTAAATCTGTAGAATATACCATTGATTTTTCACAATTTAATAACAAAAATGGAAAACAATATAGAAGCTTTTTAGCAAATATGCAAGAAGTGGGACCTTATCAATTTGTTTACAACATTAAAGAAACAAGACAATATTTACCTGCACAGTTTCCTTATAAGTAATTCAAGATCATTTTTTATTTTTTTCTCCAAGAAATTGATGGCCTCTTGCTATTTTTATCCGGCGCTTGTTGCCTAAGAGCATGTTAAAATGCATTTCTTTAATGCAAGAATCACAAGCAAAACTATTATATATTATTAAATAACTGATAAAACTATATCAAAACTATTGTATATTGTTAAAAAACTGAAAAGAAAAAAAAAATGATACTTGTATACATACATGCAAATGTATAAAATGTGATCTCTTTAAAATAAAACTTTAATGACACATTTGAAAACACACTTAGTGGATATATGCACATTATTAACAAGACATTTATATAACAAAAACACACTCAAACATAATATTTACAACTATTCTATATGTATTCAAATTCACATGAACTCACTGAATGAACCAACCCACTTAGTCCATAAAAAGTCTAAGAAAGCACAATAATCTAGCTTCCGTTGACCAAATATTTTACAAAACAAAACACACAAAACACTATTGGAAACCCTGAAACAAATAAGTCCCAAAATATAACTTTGTTTTGCTAACAAAAGACACAACCAAATTCTAGCAATTTTTAAAAATTTCACATACTAAAATTAACAATTATCTCAATTAAAGATTAATCAAGTAGAAAGTGTCCTAAACCAACATTAAATCAACAAAATTACAAATCCATAAATCCAAAAAATTAAGAAAAATTATAAAAGCAAATCTTAAAAGGGGAAACTTCATTTTAGTCCCTAAGGTTTGGCGAAATATCAAAATTTTAAACATCTATTGGAAACAGCTCTTTTAATCCCTAACTTTTCTAAAACTCTTCAAAATAGTCCAAACTGTTAGTCAATTAACGGTCAACAGTAACAGAAGGCTTGGAAGAAAAGGGTAAAATGGTATTTTCATATAAGATGCTAAGATTGTGACACGTGGACGGTTGAGATTTTAATCCTGTAAAACATTTAAAATAATTTAAAAAATCGAAAATTATTTATAAAAAAAATTCGAAAAACTGAAAAAAAAAAATTGGCAACTTTTTTTTAAAAAAATCTGGATTCATACAGATGGTTTGAACCAGAATATGTAAATCCAAATCCTCAAAAAAATTTACCAAAAAATACAAAAACAAAACACTCAACAGATTGATCAAACCATAAATCATAACAAACACTCAACAGATTCATCAAACCACAATTATCAACCCCAAACACCAACTGTCAAACCCCAACATCAACCAAAAAACTAACCACAAACATCATCCACAAACGCTAGAGATCAACCCAGAACCAGTCTTTGGTTCTGGGTTCGATCAACCCAGAACCAGTGTCACTGGTTCTGGTATCGAACCCAGAACGAGACTTTGGTTCTGGGTTCGAATCCAGAACCAGAGATTTGGTTCTGGGTTCTGGGTAACCTAGAACCAGCGAACCCAGATCTGGTTCTGGGTTCGATGGAACCCAGAACCAGCGATGGTTCTGGGTTCGGTGGAACCCAGAACCGTCGCTGGTTCTGGGTTCGGTTGAACCCAGAACCAGCGGTGGTTCTGGGTTCGGTTGAACCCAGAACCAGATCTGGTTCTGGGTTCCACCGAACCCAGAACCAGACGCTGGTTCTGGGTTCCACCGAAAGAGAGACGAAGAAGAAGAGAGGAAAGGGAGAATGGAAGAGATGAAGAAGAAGAAGAGAGGAGAGAATGGAAGAGATGAAGAAGAAAAGAGAGAAAAAGATGATGTGGAGAAAAAAAGAGAGAAAAATGGTGTGATGATTTTTTTTTTTTATTAATTATTTTTTTTTAATTAAATAAAAAACTTTTGATTATATATTAATTTATTTATTTTTAATATTTTTATTTAATTAGGGGTAAAACCAAACTTAGGGGCAAATGAGTCATTTTGCTTTTTCCATCTCTTTCAACTGACGGTTTGAATTATTTTGAAGAGTTTTGGAAAAGTTAGGGATTAAAAGAGCTGTTTCCAATAGATGTTTAAAATTTTGATATTTCGCCAAACCTTAGGGACTAAAATGAAGTTTCCCCATCTTAAAACTCAATTATAGCTAGAAAATTCTCAATCTACATTTATAAAAATATTGTAATGACTAATTAAAATACTAAAAAGACGATATAATTTGAAACTAGCAAGTTTCAAGTCACAATTTCTCATTGAAACATTTCATCGAACACCTTATGTACACCATATCATATACTAGAATCAACAATTACCTTAACTAAAGATTAATCAAGTAGAAAGCATCCTAAACCAACTTTAAATCAACAAAATTACAAATCTATCAAGCCAAAAAAATTAAGAAAAATTAATACTTTATGAAGACAAATCTTAAAACTCAATTATAGCTAGAAAATTCCCATAAAAATATTTTAATGACTCATTAAAATATTAAAAAATATATATATAACTTGAAACTAGTATGTTTCATGTCATAATTTTTCATTGAAATATTTCATCGAACACCTTATGTATCATATTCTAAAATTAACAATTACCTCAATTAAAGATTAATCAAGCAGCAAGCATTTTAAACCAACAAAATTATAAATTCATCAAGCCAAAAAAATTAAGAAAAATCATTACTTTATGAAAACAAACCTTAAAATCCAATTGTAGCTAGAAAATTCTCCTAAAAAATTGATAGCCTCTCTTAAAAAGTATAGATTGAAAAAAGTGGCAAATCCATAGAATATAACATTGATTGTTCACAATTTAATAACAAAAGTGGAAAACAATGTCGAAGCTTTTTAGCAAATAAACAAGAAATGGGACCTCATCAATTTGTTGACAACATTAAAGAAACAAGACAATATTTATCTACATAATTTTCTCATAAGTAATTCAAGATCATTCTTCAATTATTTTCTCCAAGAAATTGATGTTCTCTTGCTCTTTTAATCCAGCACTTGTTGCCTAAAGCACGTTAAAATACCTTTCTTCAATAAAATTCATTAATTTAATACTTCAACATAAAAGAAACTATGATAATGAAATACTATAAAAAATAGAAAATTAGGTTAAAAAAAAATAGATAAATTGAAACATTCTCATGTTTATATAGTGTGGGTGGATGGTATGAGATGAGAAAGAAGACTACGAGTAGAGAAAAGTAAATGGTATGGCTAGGGTTAGAAATGAGGTGGTT
Source organism: Nephelium lappaceum (assembly GCA_021234005.1). Taxonomy (NCBI): domain Eukaryota; kingdom Viridiplantae; phylum Streptophyta; class Magnoliopsida; order Sapindales; family Sapindaceae; genus Nephelium; species Nephelium lappaceum. The sequence continues at coordinate 8,898,633 of CM038010.1, forward strand.
TGACTTTTGAAAGGTATATATATATACTAAACCATTTTCGACGGCAAACAACCCTCGAAAAAAGTAAGAATTAATTCAATTATTTTCGACAGTAATTTTCAAAATCATCGATGATTTACTTGACACAAAACATTTCCGCCAAAATTAAATAATTTTTCAAACATTTTTCAAATTATTTTCGACAATTCCAAATCATCATTAATAATAAAACCATTTTTTATTTTCATTTTCGAGGGTATACCTACCCTCGAAAAAAATATGAATAAAATTTTCATTATTTTCGACAATAATTTTCAAAATCATCAATAATTCACTTAACACAAAACATTTCCGTCAAAATTAAATAATTTTTTGATCACTTTTTAGATTATTTTCGACGATTACGAATCATCAGTAATAATAAAACTAAAATTTTTACTATTTACGACGGCTAACTACCCTACAAAAAATATGAATAAAATTTTCATTATTTTCAACACTAATTTTTAATATCGTCGATGATTCACTTGACGTAGAGTATTTTTGCTAACATGAAATACTTTTTCTAACACATTAGATTATTTTCAACAATATGAATCATCTGTAATAGAAGAAACAAAATTTTTATCATTTTTGACGATATTAAATTAGTTGTTGGTAATACTATTGGTGCTAATACTCTTACCAAAAACCAATATATTTCCAATGGTAATGTGATGAGTTTTAGATAAGATTTTGTCCCTCGAAAAAAAAAAGTGCCTCTATTTGTAAGGTTAGTGAGTACCTTGAAATTTGGCGTAGAAAATGAAGGCCATCGGTTACAGTATTTTGGATCATTGAAAATAATTAGTCACTGATAACCATTTTTTTTGTAGTTGGTTCCTTTATAATAATACCATGGAATCTATTGAATTTCAAGATAAGAACCTTGAACTCTAGAAGAATTCCCAACCATGAGGGAAAAAACTAGAGATTTGATTATATATATCCTAGATTAGGAAATTCTATTGATGTACAATTGGCCAACGATCTTGTAATTTGTTTTTGAAGTTAATTTAATATGACTGAAGTCAATCATGTATAGACTGGATCCAGTCAAGAAATTTTGAGGAATGCTTCCACAAAAATTATTACCTTGTAGACTTAATATTGGTAATTGACGATTGAAATTACCCAAACATGGTGGAAGCACACCATTTAAATTATTCTAAGACAAATCAAGAGCTTGAATTTGATTCAAATTGCAAAATGATGATGGAATTGTCCCAGTTAGCCTGTTATTTGAAACCATATGGTCATTTGCAGATAATGATGGAAATGGAAATGATCCTTCCAACTTATTCTAAACTGTGTATATCTATCCCTGGAAGAATAATAGGATAATGGTCAAACGCAGTTAAAAGGTTGTTAGAAAGATTCAACCATTGCAAAGTATTATTGGCACTGACATTTAAAAACCATCTTGGAATTTGGCTAGATATGTTATTTGATATTGTTAGTTACACACATAAACCCTTGAGTCGAGAAGAGCCAAAGACTATACATTAATTAACGTTATATTAGATGGTTAAATATATCTTGTATTTAAGACTGGGACGAAACATAAATGCATTATCTTAGGACTGATTTTATATAGATATTTTATGTAAATGAATTTGTTAGAAAGATGATTGATGATAAAGTTGCTTATTAGACTGTCTTTGTGTTTGAACAGTTTGAAAAATAAGTGTTAAATAAGTTCTTTATTAAATCTTTTTATGAAATGTGGCTAGTATGTTCTAGGGTGTTTAGAACAAGTTTTTTTATGTCTTTAAATATAAAAATCAGTAGCTGAATTCAGTTGGGATAACAAGGAGAAAAACAGTGCAAATTCTATATTGTTTTGTATGACAAAAATATATTTTATCAAATTTTTATTTGAGATTTTCATGGGTGACATTTTGTACTTTTTTTAGTTACTCTTAATTCATTTTAAGTAATACAATAGCAGCGGGTTGGTATGAGTTTCATATTGGGTCTTATACAAAAAATCATGAAGTTCAAAATTAAAGTATAATGGCTGTTTTGGTCAGTTCAATGAGCTGCTGGTAGTGATTTGTTTAATGGCCATTCATATGTGTTTATGAAAGAATTGGAGTGATACAAGTAAATGTTGAATTAAAAAGAATTAAATTAGCACATCAAGAAAACCGAAATTAGTAGAAATAGACACATAAGGTTTTTGCATGTTGTTGCTTGAATAATTTGAACGTTTCCGTTATGATTATTATGAATTGATGTGTTGCCAATTTTTTTTTTTAACTTGGTGAATAAATAAAAAAGAAATCACGTTTAATCAAATCAAGAAAAACCAAATTGGTTAAAATTAAATTGATTGATTGTTTTGTATGCATGATATAATTCTGTTTTTATTTATGTGATGCTCATAACGTGTTTGTTGCAGATTATGATTGCATCGTATTAAAGTGTTTTATGTACTATGTTGTGTGCGTAATTCTTTAAGTTTTAGTAAAGTGGTTGTGAGGTATATGTGTGCATAATTATTTAGTTATACTTGAGCAACTGTTACTTATTGAATAACTATTTAAGTTTGTCTGAGTGGTTGTGTTTTTAATGCTTAATTGCATTACTTCCATTTATGTGTTCTCATGGATATGCATTTCCTATTAATAACTACGTAAAGTCAAGTAAGAAAGTAATAGTAACCTAATTGCTCAAGAGTTTGGTTGCGGCGATCTTGTCTTGGAAGAGAGATTAAGTCCTATAGACTGAAAAATGTTCATTACAGTATTCATAAAGAGTGGTGAGTATTTCTGGATTTGTTTGAGTTAGAGATTTGGTGAAATTATCCCTTTACAAACTAACGTAAAGGAGGAAATCATTGCTTACAAATGTGTTAACGAGACGCAAGCATAGCTAGGGAGAGTAAGATTATTTATTAGAGCTTCAAATTTAGAGACTTAGATGGGCAATTCGAATGTAGGAGTATGATCATATCCCAAAGCTTTGATATTAGAACTTAAGGTGGTCAACTCTAGTATAGGTTACTGAGGCTACTGCAAATGTTGGTATGTCAGAACTTGATTTTTCAGTGGATTGATTTTTACTGGACAAGGTCTCATGATTTTTTCCCTATTGGTTTTTTTTTCACATAAAAATCTTAGTGTCGTTATTTAATTTACACATTACATTTGCACGTATGTAGGTTGAATTAAAAAAGCAACTAAACTAAGTAATATCAAAATAAATTGAAGCAACTAATTGACTAAGTTTATAAATGTCTGCGATTATATGTTTGTAGCGCATATTAGAGTTATTTTAATATTTAAGATTGGTATTTAACATTGTTTGTTAGTGAAGTTGATTGTCATGACTACGTTGAAATTGTGTTATATTTTGATAAATATATTAGGGTTCGAATTGATTCCTCAAGAGTTTAAATAAACTTATATATCCCCTTCTAGTTCGTCTCACCATAAACCTAAAATCCATCACCCACAACATCAGGATAAATCTCCATACACACATATCAACAAACATGTGCGATGAGATTTAATCCCCCACTAAAAGCTTGAAATGAAAATTTATAATGAGAAAATAAGTGAATCCTAGATGTTGAATTATTTTTAGGTTTTTGGAAAGAATAAAATAAAATTATATTATTATTTTTTATTAAAAGTAATGTTGTAAATTAATAGCAGTGAGATGGTTATATTAGACAAATTTATAAGGTGTACATGCGAAGCAAAATTTTAGTTCTTAAATTTTTTGGCGGCCTGTGTTTATCAGTTAGGAGGATAAATTAATTTTAAGGGTGACAATAATACTGGCACCCCAAAAATATAAATGGAGGTGAAATATTATTAATTAGTCCCATTCAAAGGCAAAACTATTAGAATACAATTACCCTTGTAATAGTAGAAATTGACTGATCAAGGTTAATAAGAGGGACTCATTCGTTATTACTTGTCAAAAGTGTAGGATCAAATTTAGTCAAAAGTAAGCAAATTACAATCTATGTAGACTGAAAAATAAAGGAAAAAACTTTGGACTTAATTGGTAATTGCCCTTTTTAATTTTTACAAAAATTGAAGAGCTATAAATAATTACAAACTATGTACAATATTTAGTTCCTAGTTAATGTTGTAGAGATAGGCCATCTTTATTTGTTTGTAGATATTTCATTACAGGCCTGCTATTCGTCCATGAACCTCTTCCAGAACCAGTGCGTCTTCCACACTCTCTCAGTCATGGAATCAACCGGCACTCCCTTTGTCTCTGGCAAAAAAAAGAGTGCAAAAAGGCCCATTACTAGGATCCATGCAGCGAAGAAGAAGAATATACCAGCTTGCATGTTGCAGAGCATTGACAAGAAAGCTTGTGCGATCACAAATGTCATAAGCATGTTTGAGCTAACTGCAAAGGCGAAACCAGCTGTTCTTGTTTCTAGAGGAAAGGTTTCGCTGGGAATCAACCATCCCAGAGGTCCCCATGACCATGCAAACCCCATCACGAACACACACACCAGAATTACTACAATTAGGGCTTCTGATTTCGGCAGTGAACCTGTCGGTTTTAAGTCCAAAGTTAGAATAACACCAGCTGCAACCTGAACCTCACAACATACAAAAAAAAAAAATTATAGTTATCATACTAATTATAAATTTAAAGCCTTCCATCTCGCTCATATGTTTTTTGAATAAAATAATATGAATATGTAAATTAAGTATTATTACTATAAAGATAAACCGATTTAATAATATTAGTTCTAATATAACGATGCATTGATTATATACTAATAATTAATGCTAAGTATCAATTATGAAGAAAATCATGCATCCGATGACTTGTAATATTGAAACCAATATATTAAAATCAGTTCATACTTATAGTAGAATGATTGCGTAATTATATGTACCATAGTAATGAACATTTGAACACAAGCTTCAAGTAGCAAAACTCTCCTTCCAGCCTTATCCACAACATAAATGGAAACCAAAGTGCTGAAAACATTTACAAGTCCAGTGATAACAGATGAAAGTAGTGAAGCGTCGTTTCCGAATCCAACAGTTTGGAAGAGGACTGGTGCATAGAACATAATAGCGTTGATGCCTGTAAATTGCTGGAAGATTTGCAACAAAATGGCAATGACAAGTGGGGGTCGGCTCGATGGCTTCATGAGCTTGCCATATGGGTTGGTGATTTCTCTAGCCACTTCACTAGCATACACAATGGAATCAAACTCGTTATCAACATTATCAACCCCTCGGATCTTCTTCAAAACGGCCCTTCCTTCTTGAAGTTTCTCGCGCTCGATAAGGCTTGTTGGTGTCTCGCAAATTGCCAATGACCCCAACCCTAAAATCAAAGCTGGAACTCCTGCAATTGCAAGTGAAATCCTCCACCCGTGTGGATGCATGTTTGATGCTAAGTAGTTCACCAGGTTCGCTACTAATATTCCAATCGTGATAAACAGTTGGAAGCATATGTTAAGACCTCCACGGATCTTCGCTGGAGCCAACTCTGAAAGAAACAACGGAACTGCCTGCAAATAAATATTCGAATGTTTAAATAAGGTGGCTTCTTCAGTATGGACATCCTGAAACTTTTATTTCAGGATCGTTTATTACAACCACATATTTTTAATAGATAGTTGATAATATTCGTTTAATTTATGGTTAAAAAAGGTTTTATTATGTCTTTATTGAAGAATTATCCATTCAATAAGTAGACATCCATATCAATAGCAAAAAATTTAATAGAATATTCTCACTGCTTACTTGATTGGCGAAACCGACACCGACACCTAGAAAAAGTCTGCCAATAATCAACATTTCGATATTCATGGCCCCAGCAGTCAAAGCAACTCCAGCCAAGAAGAAAAGTGAAGCTATTTGCATGGTGGGCTTGCGACCTAGCTTTGAGCAGATCTTAGCAGCCGCAAAGCTAGCTACAAGAGCTGCAAGGTACAAGCAAGAAGTGAACAATTGCAGGAACTGGTTATCATACTTGCAGTAATTGTTCTCTTGAACTTGTTGCTTCTTTTCATATACCTCCTTAAAAAATTTCTCCAAGAAATCATCCATGGCCGTAACTCCTCCTGCAAGTCACATTAACCACACAAAACATTAAAAAGAAGTTCTGAAATCTCCTGATCACCATTCATCTATCAATTATTTACAAAAACAAAAACTACAAAACGTCTTTATTATTTTTTTTTAAAAAAAAAACACTAAAAACCTGAAATTCCAATATCATATCCGAACAACAACCCTCCAAAAGCTCCAATAACCACGCAAACAATGACAGTAAATGTCATTTTGCCTTCAAATTCCTGACCATCTCCACCTGAAACTACAACAGCCGGGGCCATTTTTGCCTCTTTCAATTGATAGTGTATATTTTGTATATATTTATTTGTGCATGCATGTGCAAATAAAATGGTATGAGTAACCCAGATAGGGGAGGAAGAGATCCCAGAAAGATATGGATAAAAGAAAAGAATCTCTGAAAAAATATAATAGTAATAAATGGCCGGTAAGGCTGCAAAGATGGGGATGTGTTTGAGGGATATTTATATGAGAAGAAATATTTAAGTTGTTAACTGTAAATGCCTAAATGAAAGCGAGAAGGCTGTCCGTATATATAGATGAATAGAGGGTTCTGCTTTAATTTCAAAAAAATATTTATTTTATGTGGTTTTCTTTTCCATATATTAATAATAATAGAATTTATTCATCCATCAAAACTAATTGGCAGAAGTGTAATATGGATTGACGATTTTTTATTGCATCATTTGCTAGCTGGGTTTGAATTGTGTACTGAACAAAAAACCGCATAAATTATTTCTCAAAAGTAATGGTTGTCTCTTTTCATGCCATGATTGTAATGCAACTCAATTTTAAAGTTTTGATTATGCTGGAACAGAGATTGGATATATATATATATATATATATGTACGCATCAAAGTTAGTGATCGATAATTTCTACTGACAAAATTTTAATGGTAACTCGAAGAGAATTAGTATTTGCAATTTGTATATCACAAAAAATCGTTGAGCTATTTAGATTTCAATACACATCTCCGAGATAACATCATATCCAAAATCAAGTACTGTTATTCAGGATCATAGCTGAAGCATGTATATTATACACACAACGTTTTTGCTCTAAATTAAGATAACCACAAACCACTAATAATTAAATCATTTTCTAAATATCAAAAGAAATCATTTTCATATCCAAAACTAAAATCTTTCAAACAAAATCAGTGTAAGTTCTGGGCTCTATTGTGATCAGGCCCATCTCAGCGTAGCCAACTACAGACCAATATGACGTCGTTTTAAAGTTTTGGAGAAACTTCATTGTAGTGCTTAAGGTTTTAGAAAATATCATGTTTTTAAAATTCTTTTGAAAATAGTTTTTTCCATCTCTAAATTTTTCAAAATTCTTCAAAAATGTCTAAACCGTTAGTCAACTGATGGTCAATGGTGACTTTAGGTCATTTTTAACAACTTAAATTTAGAAATATTTTAGATAATTTAACTTATAAATTTATTAGTTTTTAGGATAATCTTGTAATTTATGTGAAACTAACAACTTTCAAAAGTAAAAATATTTTTTTTACACATTTTGTTAATATTGACTATCAGTTGAACTGATGATTTTGAACATTTTTGAAGATTTTTTAAAATATTAGGGATGAAAAGAACTATTTTCAAAAGAGTTTTAAAAATATGATATTTTTCAAAACCTAAGGATTATAATAAAGTTTTTCCTTTTTATTATTATTATTTTTTAAGAAAATGAATAACCATATGTCTATGAAAATGTTACGGCTTGGTGTACGACCGTATCAATTTCCATCTCAGGTCTTCAAATTTTGTTTAACCTACTCTAATCAATACTAATGAATACTAACTGATACTAAACAACTATAATCGATATTAACTGAAAGAGCAAATTATAATTTAGCATATTGGTTTGAAAATAATTACAGACGGAGTCAAAGTTTGCTATTAATTATAATTTAGCCTACTACAATTAAGGAATCTCAATTAAGGTTAATTGAGACTGAGGTAAATTTGTCTTTTAATATTATTTTTAATTTTCTTTAAAAAAAAAAATCCACATCCTCTCTCTCTATCTCTCTACCTAGTTTCGTATCTCTCTTGTGCTTCTTCTTCATCATCATCATTCTTCTTCTTCTTATTCTCTCATTCGAACCCTGATTTATCTGCTCTTTACCTTCTTCTTTATCTTTTCTTCTTCTTCTCTTCTCTTCTTTTCTCTTCTTCTTCTTCCTCCTCTTTTCTTCTCTTTTACTAATCTTTTATTATTCTTCTTCTTCTCCTTCTTCTCTTCTCCTCTTTTACTCATCTTTTCTTCTTTGTCTTCTTCTCTCTTCTTCTCTTCTTCTTCTTAATCTAGGTTTAAATTGAACCCAGATTTTCTGGGTTCGTTCGAACCGAGAAACCCAAATAAAATCCAGGTTTTGGAATATGGGTTCGTTTCATAACCCAGATCTCATTTGGGTTCATTCGGAGCAAACCCAAATCTCATCTGGGTCGATTTGATAATGATTTGTTATTGGTTTTTGGTTTGATTTGATGTGGGGTTGGTTTTTGGTTGGATTTTCAGATAAGTTGATGATGATTTTTTAGGTTGATTATGGTTTTCAAGGGATTTTTGGTCATGCGTAAATGATGATTTTTTAGGTTGTTGATTAGGGATGGGTTGATGACGATTTTTGAGGTTGACAATGGTTTTCAGGGGATTTTTGGTGATAGATTTGTTGTTGATAATGTTGATAATGATTTATTGATTTGTTGATGATTTTTTGGATGAGGAAGAAGAAGAAGAAGAAGAAGTGGATCGACAATGTTGAAGGGATTTTTTCAATTTTTTTTTTAAATTTTTTGTGGGTTATGGAAATCCAATCTTCAGATTAGATCTCCACCATCCATCCATCTCACCAGATGGATGGTAGAGATCCAATCTGGAGAATAATTTTTTTTTTAATCTTTTTCTAATTAAATGAAAATTTTAATTTTATTTTATTTTATTTTTTGGAAAAATAATTAAAAGGTGAGGGCATTTTGGTCTTTTTATCTGTCAACAGTTAACTCTAACGGAATTTTCTAACAGCAGTAGGTTAAATTGTAATTAATAATAAACTTTGACTCTGCCTATAATTAGTTTCAAACTAGTAGACTAAATTGTAATTTACTCTAACTAAATATATATATATATATATATATAATATTGTTGTTGATTTTTCAGTTTTTTTGGTTGGTTTGTGATTGAGAAATACTTAAAATTACTTTAATGATGCTTTATTAACAAAGTGGGTTCTCAAATTAATATTAAGTTTTGATTAAGTTTAACTGTGATGTTTTGAGTTAAAAGTTATATAAACAGATACAAGGCTGCTAATAGTATGATGACAGTATGAGTCATATGACCTCAATAATTATTTTTTGTGATAATGAATCATTGTCTAATTCAATTAATATAGTTTGACAAAATTTATAAACTTTTTTTCGCCCAAAGTTTGATGCAAGGGAAAAATCCAAAAAAATGGCTCAAGACAAAAAAAAAAAAAAAAAAAAATCGCTTTTAGTTAAGAAAGAAAAAGTTATATTTTCAATTATAAATGAAAACTTAATCGTCGTTAACTTGTTTTCAGTCTCCTTTCCAAGGAAAAAAAAAAAGAAAAAAAAAAACCCTTATTTTAGTCCTTAAATTATTTAGTGTACCATATTTTCGCTTACATGAAATATTTTCATTTTGACATATTTTGTGTAGGTGAGACACATTAGGTGAAATGTTTTAAAAACTGAAAATAGATTGAAAATGATTAATTTTCGTTTGAAAATAAAATTAATTCCCATTCGACACTATATAAGTTTTTAGGGGTCAAAAACAATTTTTCACATTTCCAATAAGTGAAATAGAAAAATGAATAGTAACTAAAAAATTCCAAAGCAATTAAAAAAATTAATTAATATTAACCCAAATGACTACAACTTAAATTAATAGCCGAACTGGGCTTATTAACCCAAGTAAGTGAAAATTTCCAAAACCGGCTCCCTTTTCAAAACCAAAAATCGTTTTCCCCCATTTCAAAATAAAATTTGTTTTTGATATTTCAAATAAATAAATTGCACTCAATACCCCGTGATTCCCAAAATGCCCCTATTAATAAAATTTCGAAAATATTATGACAGGATGAGCGTGATGGGAGGCTTTCTCATTATGCTTGGGTGTGACGGGAGGTTCACCAGTCACACCAAGCGTGAGGAGAGGCTCTCCCATCAAGCCCAAGTGTGATGGGAGACTCTCCCGCACGCCTACGTGTGATAGGAGCCTTTCTCATCAAGCTCAAGAGTATTTTGGTCAATAAGGGATATTAGATGCAATTAATTTGTTTGAAATGATAAATTTTTCCTTGAGATTAGCTAAAAACGATTATTTTTTTTTTTGAATTTTGGTAATTTTGAATTTTTCTACCCAAATAATGTGTAAGTGATTCATCATATTGTCATGTTAGTCATCACATCCTCCCATGATTTTATTATAAAAACAGATCATTTATCATATATTATTTGAGTTGATTTTTAGGGAAATATTTGGGTTCTGTGTAACATTAAAAAAAAAAAAAATTGTCTGTATTTTGTAAGTTTTAAGTTTCAATACAAAAACTTTCAAGTGGAGTGATGCAAGTGGCGTCACTCTCACATGTCTTTGCTTCTCTAGAAGCTAAGGGACAGGTTCGAGTAGCAAAGTCTCATCAATGTGTGGATAATTTTTTCATCTTTGTGTGGATAGCCCTCTCCCACCGTTTGAAAGCAAAGATTTAAGTCGTGTTTTAGAGTTCCATCTTAACTTATCTCAATAGTAACTTAATCTGGTATCAATAAGTCAAAAAGATAAAAAAAGTTTCAGTACAAAAGGAAGAGGAAATTCCTTTTTTAGCCCTCAATTTATCCGAAATTTAAAGTTATTAAACCCTAACAATTTTTTTTTTTCAACATCCGTCACTGACTTGATCAAAATTTTCTAACCTAAGTTTTAACTTCTTTTCCTCCTCCATTAAGTTTATTACTTTTCCCTTTCTCTCTCCAATGGGTTAATAAGCATTATAAAAACAAAAATAATTAAGCCTCGTTTTCCTGGTCAAGATGATCGACATCAGATTGAGCATAAATCCAATTATTTGCCTTCTCAAAAGTCTTTTGAAAGTCTTTTGAAAATGTTCTATCTTACGCTAAAAATAAATCAATACTTACATATTGAAAGTAGAGAAGGATTACACGTTGAGAATAAATAAGAATTATATGCTAAAAGTTTAATATCAAATTTGAATGAATTCATCAAATAAACATAACCTGCAGTACATTCAAAAAAGATGAACTTCAAATAAATCAATAGTTTTCTGTTATATACAAATTTGAATTTAGAGGAGAAGAATACAATATAAACTCACAAACTTTATGTATTGCAGATGTGAGAGGCTTACTATATATAAATTTTAATTAGATGGAAACATATTATCGTAAAATGATTACTAGTATTAAAAGCAGCTATAAGCATCATAATAATTAAAAAATAGTGTGTGTTTCAGGAAGCATTGTGCACCATCAAATCATTTGTCAAAGAACTCAATGCACAAAAGAGAGGAAAAAAAAAAAGTGCGAAATAGCACCTAATTATAAAGGATGTTGAGTTTTAGGACTAGTACTCATTTAACAAAGTATGTGCACCATAAAAAGCGGATCACTACAAATTATTTGACAAAGAACTGAATACATAACAAAAAAAACGTGGGCAAGTTTTACTGTTTATTTCAGCCAAAACAATGGCACATAGTTACTTGCCACAAACAGACACAATTGCATATATATTCTTGTTGTATACAACAAGGCCTACATGCTTGTCACGAAACAGAAATAAACGAACAGACAGTGGCGTATATTTGTCACAGAATAGAAAGTCGAAGTAGAAACTGTGACATATACTTGCCATGGACTAATTAAAAGAAACAATAACATTCAAATTCAATATTCCATGTGAACCCCAATGGAATCCAAGTAAACACCACTATTTCCATGAAATCCTATCACTTTTCCTTCGGATGCCGGAGAGCTGAAGAACATTCCGATTTCATCTCCATAAGGTCCATATTTTCCTTTGTTTGTGTAAAGGGTGATAGAGCACACAGTGTCGTTGCCACGATTTTCCTCAAGTGGTCCATAAAATCCCATAATGCCTACCAAGTACTCTTTCTCGCCATCCAGCTTGATCTAAGGATCCAAATTTCAAACAAATGATAATTTAATAATGAGTATTTCATTGGTGTACGCATGACGAATTTCTTCTTTTTTAACATTAATCTTAGTGACATATATTTAAGTAATAGATTAAGGGATAATCATATTTTTCCCTTTATAGTTTGACATAATACCAAAATCTTCTAATATTTTAAAAATCGTTAATATCCTCTTATCGAGACATGAGATAAATCAAACACTCTTGTAGTTTATGAAAATTTCTGAAAAACTTATTGCTGTCAAAGTTAATTTCGAAAATTAAAGTTTGATTGTTAATATAAAATGACAAAATTATAAAGGTATTTTAATCGCTTCGGTTATTTTAATAATATTAGTAACGGTAGACGATAAAATGAGATTCTCCGAAACTATAGGAGGATAATTAGCAATTATGTCAAATAGTTTCGGATAATTAGCAATTATGTCAAAGAGAAAAAGTGAGATTATCCCATAAATTAATTGAATGAGAACTGGATAGAATTTCTCTTACTCTGTACAGAGTGTCACCATCTCTTCCACCGCGCTTGTCTGCCTCTACTAATTTGCAACCTTCACTTTGATATTGAACCTATATTCCACGAACAATTCCCTTTCCTACATAAACATCAACTTGCTTAATAGCAAGGAATGTACCGTCATCCCATGGTCTACCTGTAATTCCTCCCCAAGGTCCTACTTCTCGTGGATCATCCGTACCCATCTTGATCTTGTCGTTAACCTATTGTTGATGACATGAACAGGCCAAATAATTTAATTAGTATTCATGTAGAAGACTGACCGTGTTATTAAATTAATATTAACCAAGAAAAAAAGCACTACTAACCTTTTCAAGCAAACACATCTTTAGAACTCTTTGTATAGACTCCTAGAGCATTAATAAGCTCCCAGCACGACCATGAAAAACCAACAATAACTTGATCATTCATAGAGAACTCAAAAGCAGCACCAGTCCGGGCACCAAAAGGTCCATATGTTTTCAAGTTTGTTTGAAAACATAGAGATTCAACGCAACGGTTGTTATCAAAAGGTCGGTGGGTACCGCTTATCTTTATAAAATATTCTTTAGGCCAGTCGATCTCAACATTCTACATATCAATATAACATTAATGAATTAATAGGGAGAAGACTTAAAAGACTATATCAAAGCTTCATCTAAAAGGTAAGAGATATGGAACTTACCCTAGTTCCGGTTCCACCATCACCACCAAATTTTTTTGAAGTCGTAACTTTATCATTTGTATCAACACATTTGAAGGAGATGGAATCGATGACGTCTCCAAATTTGAAGGTGATCCCTGTAATTAGCAGTACTGTTTACAACAAAGTCCCATCCGTTCCCTGCATCGCCACCCCAAGGTCCATGTTTGCTAGGGTTGCTCCAGTTTAAAGCCTGCATATACAAAATAGAATTAATAGGAAAATATATCTATATACAAAGTAAGTTTAAACAAAACAAAGCAAGCCCCATTTTTATTACCATTTGCTTTATATCTGTAACGTTGCTGATGTATCTATATGAGTAAAAATAAGTTGGCTTTCTAAGATGAAGTTGTGGTACGTATATGTAGTAAGTTATTATTGTAGAGTAATCTTTGGGGATGGTATAATTATATCTTAAACAGATTTAAATAAAAAGGAATCTTGGCTTTATCATACACTATTTTCGAAGCATGAAACCTCTCATTAATTTTGTCACGTTGCAAATTGAACAATTTCACCCATTTTCATTACAATGGCTGCCATAAGTGTTTACAATATATTATTCTTCTGTACTTCACGTGCTGTCAAAGAGCATGTGATTTGCCATTGATTTTGGCTTGTTCTCGATAATATTGGTCAAAAAATGATAGCTTTGATCTATCGAATCTTTTTTTTTTTTTTAAAATATCTTTACTTAATGTCTTGATTTAAGAACATTCACACCTTCCTGGTACAAAATTTTGAGACTTACGATGGTGTCGGAACTTACGATGGTGTCGGAACTTACGATGGCGTCGAAGTAAGGAACTCTTTTCATCTATTCACACTCCTATAGAGTTTTGAGAAACATTTTAAGACTAAGAGTTTAATCCTTCGAGATGAGAGTGTCAATAGGTTTATTATAATCAGCTATGTGGAATCATTCGAGAATTTTTTTTACTGTAATGCTCTTATGACAAAGTCAGAATTCTCTTTCAATGATTTTTAACAATTTTAATTCCTAAAATATAAACAACTTCTTTTATGGGTTTCATCTCAAAAATTGAGAATAATTATTCATTCATGGTTATTATGAACTCCTTATCATTTCTAACTAACAAAATATCATCCATATATAAAGATAGCATTATGAACTTATCTTTTACTTGCTTAACATATACACAATGATCCTCTTTGATCATTTGAAAACCACAAGATATGATCTCTTTATGGAAGCGGAGGAACCATTATCTGAAAGATTGCTTCAAGCCATAGATAAATCTCATTGGCTTACAAACTTTCTACTTTTAGTCTTTTGAAACGAAATTTACTAGTTGTTCCATATAAATCTCTTCCTTCAATTCGCCATTGAGAAATGCTATCTTTACATCTATCTAATGTAATTCCAAGTTTATGTGCGCAACAATAGCTAATATAAGGCAAATTGGAGCAAATCTTACAACAGGGGAGCAGGTTTTTCCATAGTCCATGCCCTCGTATTGAGTGTATTCTTTTGCTACTAATCTCGCCTTATATATCTCTATGTAACCGGTTGCCTTATGCTTGATACGAAGAACCTACTTATTTCCAATGATTTTTCGACTAAGAGCTAAGTCAATCAAGTTCCAAACATTGTTGTTTTTTATCGACTCCATGTTTAAGCAAACTGCAACACGCAAAACATACATATATACATGCATGCACATTAATTTTAGGTCAAATAAAATTAATGTAAAAACTAAGATATTTTAATTCAACTCTCTTTGGAACAAAATAAATGAAAAAATATAATTCAACTAACCCATTAGAGTGAATAAATAAATGGGATGAAAACAAAGAAAAAATAAAGCAAAAAAATTTCCCTCGAAAAATGCAGCCGGAACTGCCGTCGACGAAGGCATATGGCGATCACATGTTGGCAATGCTAGCCACACACCAAAGCATGGCTAGATGCGCTTGCTAGGTGTGCCTGACAACAAGACACGTGTCGAGGCAGCAGTGCAACATGCATCTCCTTTAGCGACATAGATGTGGCATACAAGTGGAGACATTTCAACATTAAAAGGTGACACATGTCATCACGACAGTGCATAGAATGTCATGCATGTGGCTATCCATGCGTTGACACTTGGATGCCAACATGTCGCCACGTGGCTGTCCACGTGTCAACATGTGGTTGTCTGCATCTCGTTAAGTGGTTATTCGTTGGCAGGAACAGTGCAGTCCTTAGTGTCAGCCGCTAGCCTAGTGCATGTGTTACACGCGTCTGTGTCTTCAATCTCATTTGACAACCGGACTGCCACCAATTTAACTATGATTTTAATTATGCCCTTAATTTTTACATTCCAATTAGGGGTGATGTACACTCTGCTATTGTGCATGTGGGATTAAATTTTCAACCTAAAATCAACAATCTTTCAACAACAAAAACCAAATTTCGACCTCTAACTCTTATTTTGTTCGAAACTCACAAGTTAGGGGTAATTAAAAAGCATTGTAGAGGAATTTGTAGAACTTATATAATAATTTATCGTAGTAGAGAAACCTTAGGGGATGATATAAGTATATCTTAAATGGATTTAATTAAATAGGAATCTTGGTTTTATCATACACTATTTTCTAAGCACGAAACATTTCATTAATTTTGTCACGTTGTACATTAAAACATTTCATCCCTTTCATTACAATGGCTATATATATGTATATAATATTCTACTTCTCTCTCTCTCTCTATATATATATATTATTCTACTGTACTTCACGTGTTGTTATCAAAAAATGAAAATGGCAATATGAGTTACGACACGATGGGTCGACACGAATTCGCGAAAAATAAATGGGTATGGATTTAAGTTAAACGAATTCGTGTTGTAATCATGTCAACCCACTTAATTCATTTATTAAACGAATCGAATTGAGTCTGCTTAAACGAATCGTAGGTTGACACAATTAAATTAGGGGTTAAATTATAATATTACATATTATAGGGTTTAGTGTGTAATTATGTATATATACACATTTAACCAAACCCTAACCACTTCAACTTCATTTTCATTTTTTGGCAGCCACCACACACTCTCCCTCCCCTCGTCGCCACTTCTCCCGTCTCTCACGATCGTCGACCGTCACTTCTCCCTCACGGTCATCGCTCCTCCTATTCTCCCTAATGGTCGCCGCTCCTCCTCTTCACCCTCACGGTCGCTTCTCCCTCACAATCGCCGTCACTTCTCTCCATCTCCCTCACGGTTGTCGTCACTTCTTCCCACTCCCTTACGGTCTTCGTCGCTTCTCCTCATCTTCCTCACGGTCGTCGTCGCTTCTCCTCTTCTCCCTCACAGTCACCGCCCCTTCTCCACGGCTCCACCACTATGTCCACCATCTCCACCACTAGATCCACCACCTCTTTAATTTTATTTGTGTTTTCTATCCTTGATTTTATTTTTTAAATTTTGTTAGGTGTGCTTGATTAATCTGGAATTGTTACTTGGTGATAGTAATCTGTATAAAAGTTTATTGAGCTTAGTTAGAAGAATTTGAAACTTTGAGGTTTGGCTATGGTTGTGTTGGAATCGTCACTGTTCATATCTGTTTAAACGAATTTAAATGAATTAACAAGTTAAACGAGTTAAACGAATTAACGGGTTGACGGGTTAATGGATTTGAATCCTTTATAATCCAAGTGATAAACGAATTAATCATGTCGTGTCATATTATTCGTTTCTAAACGAATTTGTGTTGAATCCGAAAGTGTTGACTCGTTTATTAAACGAATTTGTATCGAATTGGTCAAATCCATAAACGAATCGAATCGAATTCAGCTCAACCCGACACGCCAACCCGTTTTGCCACCCCTATCAAAAAGCATGTGATTTGCCATTGATTTTGGTCAAAATATGATAGCTTTGATCTACCGAATCTTTTTTTGTTTTTAATATCTTTACATAATGTCTTGATTTAAGAACATTCACAGGTTCGGAGTACAAAATTCTGATCATCAGTTAGTGTTAGTCTCTTTTATGAAAATACAATTATTTTACTAATTATGAATAGTTTTATTATGTATTCTAAAAACAAACGTTAACATTCAAAAAATCGAGAAATGAGTAATAAATAATTAATCAACTCATGCGTTAATAATTTTATTTTATGCTCACTTTTTAGTTATGTGTATGTATTAATATCTTCCCGCATGTTAGGTATTGGCACTATCCAATAACTATATACCAATGAATCACAACACATAGCAAACAAAATGGAGTGAAAATGTTATGATATGACAGCTTTAGTTAGAATCTTATGACTTTATCATAGTGTTAATATTTGAGTTTTAATAGCACTAAAATATTTACACAAACAAAAATGCACTTAATGAGATAAAGACCATTCTCTTTCATTATTCTTTCATTTTTTTTCCATTCTTTTTTTTTTCCTCCCACCATTTCTTTACATCAATTCTTACATTCTTTCTATAATATCATTTTTCATAGAAGAAAAACATTATTTCAGTCGTCATAACAGTGATTTGATTTGTTCTTTATAGTGAAAAGATGATTTTAGTTATTTGAATCTAAGACTTTCTTTAAAGTTTATTTTTAATTATTCTTTAGATTGGATTTGTAAGATTATTTAAATTAAAAGTTCAAAATAAGAAGATAATAACAAAAAGAAATCTCAAATTTAGAAGAAAAATATTAAAGATCTGAAAATTGAACCTTGAAAGAGAAAAAAAAAAAGAAAAAGAAAAATCTCTCAAAGAACTTATCTCTTAATGGAAATATAGAATATAACTTTTGAATGAAGGAAACATTTTTTAAAAAAAACAAAAAACAAAAAAACAAAAATCTCTTTAAGGAAGAAAATAATTTTTGAAAGAAAAAATAATCCTTGTATTTAATGTAAGCGTATTTTTATTTTTTATTTTTCAGAAAGGGTATTTTTATTCTTATATATATTTTAACGTCATTAAAATTTAAATTATTAATAATTTAGCGATAAAAATAAGAAAGAGGGAATTACAATTTAGCGACCCCGTTGAAACTGTAATTCAAGCGGAGCAATTATTTCGATATTATTGCAATTTACCCCCCTACCGTTAGGAAGATTCCGTTATATTTGATGGTGAACAGTATTAAATCGATGAAAAGACAAAATTACCCTTGATGATTGAAGTTGACCCAGTTGACCAAATAAAAAATTAAAATTTCTTCTCCCTTCCTCATCATCTCTCCTGTCACAGTCTCTCTCTCATTCTTCTTATTCTTTTCTTCTTTCGCTTCTTCTTCTTCTTCTTCTTTTCCTTCTTCTTCTTAGAACCCCAAAATTTGGGTTTAATGGGTGCGAACTGGGTTCATTCAAATGAACCCAGTTTTCTGGTGGGTTTATTTGATGAACCCAGAATTCTGGGTTCATTCCACACTTTTTTTTTTCAATTTTTTTTCTAATTTTTTTTCTTCAAACACTCTCATCAACCATCAAATAAAAAATAAATAATTAAATAAAAAAAAATCACTTACAAAACTTAATTATCATCATCATCACCATCTTCAACCTCTCATATCCATCTCTCTCCAACAATCATCAGTTCAAAAAATCAACCCAAATAATCACAATAAAAAAAATCACCAGCTCAACCCCAAATAATCGTCATAAAAAAATCACCAACAGTCACCAGTCAAAAAAATCATCAAGCCAAATAATCACTAGTTCAACCCCATCAACAGAAAATAAAGATCATCAATTCAACCCAAATAATCAGAAGAAAAATTGAAGAAAAAAATTGGAAAAAAACAAATTGCAGAAATCTGGGAATGAACCCAGAACTTCTGTCATCCCAGCAAAACCAAAAAAAATAAATAAATAAAACTCAACTTCTTCATAAGATTTATCCACCATCATCACCATCGCTGATCCCCTCTTCCCTTTTCTATTCTCAAACAAAACACAACCCAGATCTTCACTTCGAATCAAACCCAGAGGTTCGATTCATGGGTTCGAACGAACCCAATGAATCAAACCCAGAAATCTGGGTTTAATTCACTGGGTTCGTTCGAACCCATGAATCGAACGAACCCAAGAATCAATTTGAAGATTCATTCGAATCCAGGAATCGAAGCTAAAAATCTGGGTTCGATTCTTGGGTTCGAATGAACCTTCGATGGGTTCAATTCAAAAGAAGAAGAAGAAGAAGAGAGAGGACGGTGACAGCAAAGAGAGGAGATGGACGACAGAGAGAGGACGACGACAGCAAAGAGATGTGTGTGGGTGGACGGCGATGGACGACAGAGAGAGGACGGCGACAGCAAAGAGAGGAGAGGTCTGAGGGAAGAAAAAGAAAGAGAGAGAGAGTGAGTGAGTGTGTGTGTGGGTGGATGAGAGAGAAGATGAATTGTGTTTTGATTTTTATTTAATCTCTTAATTTTTTTTTTATAATTAATCTCCACCGTCCATCTTAAAATGGACGATGGAGATCTGATTAAAAATTTTTTTTATTTAATTTATTTTAAAATTTTGAAAATTTATTTAAAAATAAAGTTAAAAGACAATTTTATCCCTCAATCAATTAACTCTAACAGAAATTCAATAACGTCGGGAGGGTTAATTGCAATAAAATCAAAACAATTGCTCCGCTTGAATTACAATTTCAACGGGGTAGCTAAATTGTAATTCGCTCAATAAGAAAAGGGAAAAGTGCTCACAGATGATAGATCACACAAATTGAGATGATTGGAATCAGTGGATGGAGTCCACATGCATGGCCTTCGATTAAATGTGATCGACTTCTTTAGAAATTATTATAATCTGCTCAAGCACACTAATCTAGAATCGAAACAGACAAATTATCTCTTCTGCCAATTGTAAATTTACAGGGGAGTAGTACTACTTCTGTATAGTATGGTTAAATTCTAATCATGTTTAATATATCATATTGTTCATCCATTCAGGTGCTGTTTTCCAAGCATACAATTTTATTAAAAAATAAAATATAAAGGAAAAAAACTTTTAGAAATGACTCTTTTCTCTATATTATCGGCAGAGGTAAGTCGAATCTTGATAATTAAGGCAAATTCTAAATTACCTCCCAATTTTTGCAATAAAAAAAAATACTCCGACCTTTCGAAAATAAACGTTTTGCGCCCTATCGTTACACTTTCTGTTTAAAAAAGTGATTCTGACACATATATACTGTTAAATAACCTATTTGCCCATACTTTATGACAAATTAATTTAATAATTAAAAAAAAATAAATAAGAATTAAAAATAATATTTTTTTTAAAAAAAAATCTCCACCGTCTATCGGAGATTAATTTGAAAAAAAATTAAAATAAAAATTAAAAAATATATAACAAATTTATTCACCAGATCTTTATCGTCCATTTTAAAATGGACGATAGAGTTTAATTTGAAAAAAAAAAATCAATTTAAAGTTTATTTTTTAAATTTTCAAAAAAACAAAAGAATTAGGGGTGGAGATCCAATCCAAATTGGATATCCACCATATATTGAAATTAATGGATGAATCAAGAGATCCAGATTGTATCTCCACCTCTAAAAATCAAGAGACTAAACCTCATCTTTATCAGCAATCAAACTCATTCACCTCCAATCAGACCCATCCAAATATCATCTTTAAACACATCCAGACCCAACATCCACTACAAAAACCCCAAACATCTTAAAATATACACAAAATATATATATAAATTGATTTAAAAAATTCATAAAAACATCATCTCAAAAATCATTGAACCCAAAATCTAAGTTCGAATCGAATCTATATTTCATCTAGGTTTGAATCAAACCTAGACATCTGGGTTCCATGAACCTAGACATCTAGGTTCGTGGAACGTAGATGAACAAGAAGAAGAAGAAAAAGAAGAAGAAGAAGAAGAGAAGAAAAGAGGATGAAAGAGAGAAGGTCAGTGTGGGGTTTGGTGGAGAGGGTGGTGATCGACATGGGAGGGAGTTGTGGTGGTAGTGGAGGTCTGGTGGAGGATGGTGGGGAGAGAGAGAGAGAGTCTGGTTGTTAGTTTTTAAATTTTTTATTTAAATTTTTAATCTTAATTTAATTATATATATATATATATATATATATTCCTTGTATATATTTTTTATTTTTTATTATTTTCTTATTTAGCCGTTCAATTAAATGTTTCATTTACCATCTTACCCTTAACCCACTAACTGCAATCACTTTTTTAAATAAAAAGTGCAATGGTAGGGTGGAAAACAAATATTTTGACAAGTCAAGGTGTGTTTTTTTTTTTTTAGGCAAAAGTTGCCGGATAATTTAGAATTTGCCCCAATAATTATAAAATTAAATAATTATTTTTTATTGCTAAACTATATTAGATAAGATAATATTTCATTTTAAAAGGAGTCATTCCACTACTTTAAACCATCAAAATAGTTAAGCTTAAACAAAAAAAAAAAAAAAAAGTTCAAGCAATGTGCCAATAATCACATTAACAGGATATGCTATGACCAAAACATATACTACGACCTCAATTTAAGTTAATACATTAAAGTTGGAATATGATAATTTTATTCAATTAAAATTTTAATACATATTAATTTTATATATTATATGTATAATTGATATATTATGAATTGGCATGGAGACTAAGATCCCTAATACTTTTTTTTTTTTTTTTAATCTACTGATATCATGTTAGAACATTGTCAGGAGCAGTTGAGACTAAGATCCCTAATACTATTATACAAAATGAAGTGAAAATTATAACAAATAGCAAAGCAATTATTATAAAAAATCATTCAAAGTTCATAGTACTTTTAATACCCCTCTCATCTTCATCATCTTTATCTTCTTTCAACTCTTTCACTCTCATTTATTAAATTTTGGATAATTATCAAATAAGTTCTGAATTTTTTTTCTTAATGTCATATAGTTTATCATGTGTTATAATATGGACCAAATTGATTCCTATATTTGTCGTAAGTGTCTGTTGGGTCATTAATTATCATCATTTTATACCTATTTTACCTATTATTTATATTGTGTTTTTGAGTAAAATGGGTGTTTTTAATTTGTTTTGTGTTTTTATGTTAAATCTTAGGTTTTGAGAATAATAGAATTGATTTGGTGGTTTTCATAATTAATTGTGGCACAAAGAAATCAAAAATCTAAATCAAAGAAATGCGAAAGTCAAGAATCAAAATAGGGGTTAAATTATAAATATTCAGAGTTATTTGGGCT
The DNA here is from genome assembly GCA_021234005.1 of Nephelium lappaceum. Taxonomy (NCBI): domain Eukaryota; kingdom Viridiplantae; phylum Streptophyta; class Magnoliopsida; order Sapindales; family Sapindaceae; genus Nephelium; species Nephelium lappaceum. Next base: position 8,921,338 of record CM038010.1, read on the forward strand.
TCTATGAAAAATGGAAGAAGCTGAGGACCTGACCACAATTTGCCAGTCCACAACCTGTAAAACGCTTAGAAAGGCTGTCGTTTTGGCTGGTGTTAAGCGCGTCTACAGAGGCGTGGATTAGGTATGGTTGCGTACACATAAGCGCAGTTGAAGGAGATGCTGATTGGTCTAGCGCGTGGATCCGAGTCGGATCAGGGGCCGCGTGTTTTGAAGTGTCGCCATTTCGGGTTGCGCGTTAGTGGGTCGGGTCAGGCGGGGTAAGATCCGCGTGTTTTTTATGTTTTCTCGCTTTTGTCGCAGTTCCGAGTCGGGTTATAACCCGCATGCACATCCATGGGTCGCGAAGCAAGATCCGTGTGTTTTTGAGTTTAATGACTACCAAAAAAACCCTATTTTAGCCGACCTAAACACTCTATAAATAGGTGTTTTTATCATTCAGTCAGAATAGACATCAGAGTAGGAGAGATCAGAGGCTTAGGGCTGCAGTAGCTATTCTTGGGTTTATTCTTCTCTATTTATTTATTTTTTTTATGTTTTCTTTTAGAACTATGTGTGGCTAATTTATTTGTTAGTTAGGGCTAACTTGAAACCCTAAACATGAATTCATTCTATTATTATTTTTAATGAAGTATTTTATTTTTGCATGATAAAATTAATTGTCTCCATTTAAATTGTATCCTATTTATTTTATTTCTTTGACTGGCCATCTTAGGAGTATATTTTTAGGATTGTGTTGTAGGAATATAAATCGCACATCATACGGAAGTATTCTTAATTTGCAACAATCAATTGCTTACGAACCAATTGAGAGATATTAATTCATAAATACGTAGAATAGATATCATGTTCTAGGATTTGTGTGACAGTCATATTTTTTTAATGCTTAATGGATTTCTATTATTTAATCTGAGTAGACATCATGCTAGGTTATAATTAGGAATACACACATCTACGTAGACATCATGCGATTTACATATTATCTAAGGAAGTAGACATCATGCGATTTGCATATTATCTAAGGAAGAATCAATATGACATGAATTAATCATACTTTGTTGTGAATGTCTTTATCATGCATTAATAATATTATGCTTCATTTATTTATTTATAGATTGAATGATTGTTTAGTGGTGGATAGGATGTCCTAACTAAGTTTTCTTTTATTGAATTTCTTTATTAAATTTTGGTTTTTTTTATTGCAATTAGATTTCAATCCCAATTCTAAAAATCTTTTCCATTTAATTTAATTGTTTAAATAAACTTGGAATTCAAAGAAAAATAATAACTCCTTATGGGATCGACTCTTACTTGTCTACTATACTCGATAAACGATTTGTGCACTTACAAGGTTTTAATAAATTTGGTTTATTGAAAAATTAGCCAACAGTGTCAAATGGATCAGTCTAACTAATGGATGTTACTCAATTTTAACAAATTTATAAGATAAAACAGTACATACTCTATATAAATATGTAATAAAATAAGTTGACACATATATAATGTAAACTTTTGACACATGTACTTTCTTTTTTAGTAAATAAACATTTTGCAACTATAATAAAGAGAAGAAAAGAAAAAACATTTTCATATTGAAAGTAAACATTCAAATAAAATTAACTAATTCAAACACAAGAAGGCAGCAGACAACACCTCTTTTCACGACTTCACCATATCCATAACTTTTTCTATGCATATGGACCTTATGGACATAAAAAAGGGACCTTCTTTAGCATTCCTGTGTCTGGAGGAAAGGTGATAGGATTTCATGGAAGATGTGGTGAATTAATACTTGGAGGCAGTGGGCGTACACATGGAATATATATATTCTTGAACATCAATGTTTGTGTATGTTGTTATGATATGTTATTGTTTCTGTTTTTGGTGATCAGTTTATGTCAATTGTGATGCATTAATATATGTATGTTTGTTTCAGTTTCTGGCAAGTAAGTGTAGATGGGAGACATCCACTGGCTCCGATCAATTAATTCAATTAGCACAAAATAACTAAATAGAGCACGGATTGAATAACACCTAAAACATGATCTATAGAAATTCAATCATTATACATGAGCAACAAAACTTGATTACAAAAATATAATAATAATAATAATACAGAAAAAAGAAAAAGAACCTCAATAAAATATTACTTCATATAATGTTTTTTCCTTCATTTGTGAATATCATGAAAAATCAATATTACAGTAACACAACTGATTGGTAGAGATTAGTCTAACAAAACATTTTATGGAGAAACAAGTTTTGGGCTATTTGAAAAAAAAATAAAAGGAAAAAAATTGGAGTAACGATATTTGCACCTCATAATTTATGTACACCCCTTTTTTAGGTAAGTACACCTCATTAAAATTTTTTTAAAAAAATCTTTAATTTGTAGATAAATCTCACTTAATGTCAAAATTACCCCTTTTTTTAAATTTTGTTGTACTATATTTCTTCTATAAGTACACCCCACACATGCACCTATTTTATTATCAATTCAACTTTGTTATTATTTAAAATTTTGATTTCTTTTTTCCAATAGATAAAACGAGTAGATAATGATTTTGTTCTTTTGATAATAATTAAACTTATCATTTGATAGTAAACTTCTTCTAATGATTTTAATTCATTCTCCATATTTTTGATGATTTATTTCATTCTCCATAATTTATAATCAATTTGTATTTCTTGAAAAACTTTGATATTTAAAAAAATATATATTTTTTGAGAGAAGATTGGAAAGACTTTCACATTCAAGTCTGAGGCCAGCCCCATTTGTTTGCAGCCCCTATTCGCCGGCCGTGGGAGTAGTTGTCTTCTTCAACTAGTGATCTTATTTTCTTGTAAGAGACATTGGCTGGCTTCATTTCTACCTAGTAAGCAAGCTAGATTTACAAGATATTTACAATATTGTTTTTTAATTACTCGGTTTATTGCACTTTTGATTTAATAAATTACACTTTTAATTTAATAAACATTTTATTTTATTAAAAATATAATAAAAGATTTGATCATATATATGAGAAACTAAATAATTTATGAGTATACTTATAAACTATTTAATCTTTTCAATAATTTTAATCAAGGGTAATATTCAATTTTTAAAAAATATTAATTTGGGATGTACATACAATTTTTTAGGGTTGTAAATATCAAACCTCAAAAGTCATTGGAGAAGATTAACTGTCATTTGTCAATCCCAATTTTTGGCTTAGAAATCTGTCTAGTTTGGGCTTGGCCCATGTGTTACACAATAGACTATTCTACAATGGCTTTTATGGATCCAATTGTGTATTTTATTTAGTTTGGTGAGTTGAATTTAAGTAGGTATATGTATTGACATTCATTGTATTGAAATTCAACAGTTAAAGAGCACTAGTTTGTCCCCAACTTTTTTAATTTTTGACCTTTTTAAATTATTGAATTTGAATAGTAGTATATAAAATATCACAGATTTTTTACATTTTTTAATTATTACTTAAGTAGGATGAGAGAGACATAATAGGAATGCAAAAAATCATTAATATTAACACACAAGTTTAGTGATTTTATTATTAAAAGCATATTTTAAGAGTTTTAACATGGTTAAAATTTAAATGTAATGTTAAAACAATGTCATGTAATGGAATATTCCCAACAAAAAAAGTATGCAAGCAAGTCGCAGAAGTCAACTAATCATACACAAAACATCTTACATAGTGTAACTATGGTGGACCCAAAAAATTTGTTAAGAGGGACACATGAATATAATAATAAAAATATCGAAAATAAGAATATATTAAATATATAATGTTTTTATGTAAAACAAAGTTTAATAATAGTTTAAATAAAATGAAACATAAATAATATTTAAGAAAAACAAATAATTTTTTGTGTAAAAGTCCTAATGAAAAGTCAGTAAAATACAAATCTATACCACTTTTTTTTCTTTTAAATCAAGTGTAGCTTCTTAACATAATCATTATTCTACCAAATGATCATGAATAAAAAAACTTCTAAAATATTTTTTAAAAAAACTTCAATCCAGTTTCAAATAAAGTAAATATTTGACATTTTTTTTTACATAATTCCATAACTTTCACTAAGATAAGGACATGATGTGAAAGAGACCATAAGTTATAGTTTGTAATAGTTCATGATAGAGTATAAATATTTGCAAAATCAAAACACATCAAATTCAATTATTAGCTCCTTTGGTAAGCACGAGAAAAAACAATTGTGACAAGAATCGAACCGCGGTATGTTGCTTCTTAACATAATCATTGTTCTACCAAATAATCATGAATAAAAAAATTTTTCAAAAGATTTTTTAAAAAACTTCAATCAAATTTCAAATAAAGTAAATGTTTGATTTTTTTTTTTAAAATAATTTCATAACATTCACTAAGATAGGAACATGATGTGAAAGAGACCAAAAGTTGTAGTTTGTAATACTTCATGATAGAGTATAAATATTTGTGAAATCAAAATACATCAAATTCAATGATCAGCTCCTCTGGTAAGCACGAGAAAAAGCGATTGTAATGAGAACCAAACCGTGGTGGGGGTGAAATAAAAGCAGGACTTGAACCACCTTGCCCTTGCATGCTTTGTGAGATTTTGTGCTTTGAATAAGTTAATAAATTTTGAAAAATTTCCAGTAGGAGCGCATGCCCCGACTAACCCCAAACTACGTCCGTCCCTGATGTTACGTGACATTGTTATATAATCAACTAATCAACTAATCACAGAAGACGAGAAAATGACTTTGGTGCAGTGGTAAAACAAAAGTTCACCCGCCATTATCTTTGCAAGAGATCCAGGTTGGATCATAAAGTCCTATCTGAAGGTTCTAGTAGTTTTAACTGTACTTGTAAGAAAAAAAAAAGTACCGCAAAACACCCAAAAAACCAAAACAAAACAAGTGAGATTTGTTACATAATATGATTTCATGCACTTTGAGCTTCTAAGAAAGCATTGAAGTCCTCTCTAGCCTTGCGCAACCGAGGAGTGATGCAAGAAGCTGGAGATGAAGGAGATGATACCGAAAATCGAACATGGTGGCCGGACCCATGCGATTTCCGGGGTGTTAAACGGCCGGAACCCTTCTTGAGAATGCCCTTTCGGTCCTTGTCGAAAACAAAAGCTGCATTGATCGGAGAATGTGTCTCGTTAAAGTTGTTTCTGATAAACTCTAGAGGTAAATCGAAGTAGAGATTCATCGAGTCTCCATCCTCGTTGTGGTCATGAACAATGGCGGATGAAGCCCAAGAACCGCATTCAAATTTCTCCAAAGAAACCGTCCTGGAAATCACATTTTCCATCGCCACCACCTCCTCCTCTACCTTTCTTGGTCTCACTGGTTTTGCTTTGACAAAACCTGGGATGAGCAAGCAAAGGGCACCACATTTGAATTCTTCCTGCTCATGAGAATCCATTTTCTTACCATTCTTGTGAATGTCTTCGTTGACTTCTTCAGCTTGGGAGAAGCTGCGATGACTCACTTTGTTACGTTCACTATCACTTGGTTTATTATGCAAGCAAAGATCAAACTCATCTGATGGTGCAGAAACTCTTCCTTCTCCACAAGACTTGTTCCTCCTGAACAGGCTGTCCTGCATCCAAGAGAGACGGGAGTTTGCCACGGAATGCTGGCGGACCAGATTCTCTACTTGCAGGGGAGATGCTTGACTTTCGTTTTTCCATTTCTTCTTCGAAAGAATGGAGCTGAATCGAGGGGATGAAGTTGCTGAGTTCGGGAGGCTGCAGCTTAAGAACTTGGGATTTGTAGGTGGCAGAAGTGGTGGAGGAAGAGGCTCCCTGGTGTGTTCTCTTCGAGATGTAACAACAGGAGGCAGCATCAGGTTAAAGCTAGGTTCTCTCAATGATATCGGATCAACGGATATCTGCTTCTCCTTTTCCGGGCTCTCCTTCTTGACCAGCATTTGAGGTCCTTCAATGGCCAACAAGTTCACCTCATGGAGATCATCATAGACTTCACCGCCTACTCGGGCGCTTCTGGTTGCCATAGGAAAAACAACCTCCGAAACCGAAAGTGCCATGGCGGTAACTAAAAGGGCTTACAACTTGTAAGGATTGGGTAACAGATTGAGCTTCTTAAAGGGATGGACAGGTCAGGACGTGGGAAGCATGCCTAGAGCATCTCAGTAGTGATTTCCATGTTCTCTCTCTTTGCTGCATATTATATTAAATGGGACCACAGCAATATAAAACAGGGATATTATGAAAAATTCTCTTGAAAAATAAATTAATGGTAATTAGCCCCGATTTAATTTTATTAGATAAATTGCTCTCTGTCATTAACTTTTCATCTAAAAAGTTACTATTTTTCATCCAAATCCATGAAATAACCAACATACCCTTGTCTAAAAAATCTCTATCATACCCTTTAAACTTATTTAATAGACTGAAATGTCTTTTACATCATTTAAAAAGGTTTTTAATTTTTCATAAAAAATTAAAAAACTAAATAAATAAAATTCATCACCATTCACATCACCATCCTCTCTCTCTTTCCATTTCTCTCTCTTCTTCTTCTTCTTCTTCGAAATCCAAATTCGTCACTCTCTCTTTCTCTTCTTCTTCTCTTCTTTTTTTTTTCTGGATTCGAAGTTAAACCCAAATCGATGAACCCAGATGGAGCTAGATTCGTCGAACCCAAATCTATCTAGGTTCATTGAATCTAGACGTCGAATCCAGATTCCTTTGAGTTCGTTAAACCCATATTCAATTAGGTTCGACGAACCCAGATATTTGAATTTTTTTTTTCTTAAGATGAGTTGTTGATGCTGGATTGATGGTTTGATGATGATAATGGTGGGTTGATGTTGACAAAGGTGGATTAAGGGAAATGTTTTGGTAATGTTTGTGTCATATTGATTAAAGGTTGATGAACGGGTTTTTTCTTTTTTTTGATGAAGATAAGTGGGTTGATGTAATCACTAGTTGATGTTGATGTAATCACAAGAAGGTAGAGATCCAATCTCCAGATTAGATCTCTACCGTCCATTAAAATAATGAACAGTTAAGATCTAATCTTCTAGATTAGATCTACATCCTTAAAACAAAATATTTTTTTAATTAATTTTTTTTATAAATTTTTTTAAATGATGTCTACCGTCTATTAACATAATAGACGGTAGAAATCATTTTAAATTTTTTAGAAAATTATTAATTTTTAAAAATAAATTTTTATTTTTTATTTTTTTATTATTATTATTTTTAAATATTTTAATTTTACTTTTTTAAAAATTTTACAATTTTTTATCAATTTTCCTCATTTTCAAATTTTAATTTTTTTATTATATTACCATTTTACCCTTTAATTTTGACATTGGTTGACTTTTTTAAACGATAAAAAACGGTTTACTTAATAAAAAAAATTCTTAAAACTAATCATGATTAATTTACCTTTTAGAGGGGCTTTTCTTAATGTCCCTATAAATTATGAACTTCATCAAAATCAGACAAGGATGTGTGCATGCTACAACAAATATCTGATTATATTTTATACTAAATGATGCTTACTTTTTTCTACAATGCTGATGGTGTGATGACTTCAGACAACTATGAATTATAAGATTCTCCAAATAAGAAAATATAAGAAGACCTTACACAAGCAACACTAAGACAATATTATAAGCTGTGAATTGTGATGTGCTTGCATCAACACAAAATTTATGCATAACATGCATGCATGAGCAAACTTAAGCAAATAAAAAATTGATCATAAGACGCGAAATAAGATTCAACGGTCAACGGTTAACAAACTAAACCATCAAAAGTCGGCAATGATTGTTGGATGCATCATTCACTAGATTTGGATCTTAAATGTAAGTATAAAGGAGCTCATGATCATTTAAAAACTGAAAAAAGAAACAGAATGTGAATTACCTCACAAAAGTGAAACAAGCAGTAGTGAATAATCGTTCCATTTCGAGATTGCAATATACAAACTCAACTCAAGAACTTTGAATCATTTGAACAGAAATCATACATCAACGTTACAATACAAAATTCTTACTGTAGAGAATTATAAAACAAAATTAATACTACAGCGATACCAATGATGACTGGGAAAGCCGTGACTAAGTACAGTGCTCCGTAACCCTGCAAGAGAATTAGCTTCCTTGGTCACAACCTCGACCATAGCAGAACATGAATTTCACAATTCCAAACACTGAGTCTGTTATATGTTGTTCTCAGAAAACCAGCACTTCAATCAGCATTTATATTCTAAAATCATTTTTAAAATCACATTAGTCAACGGGGAGTTACAATCATATCAATGGTTTTCGTCAAAATTTCCGCCATACCCTCTCTTCCCCTCTTGTTGTTTAACTGAGACACTGAATTTTAATAATAGGTTTGTGTGATATCAAGCACGTTAAGGGTTTGATTGGTGTAACAGCCGGTATTTGGACTATGAGAGCATTAGCAATGCCAAATTATAAAAGGCAGCCTTGTTGAAAATATCAAGTTTCGAAAGAACTGACACATATCAGACCACTGATATTTAAGATAGAGATAAGGAGACAAACCACGGCTGCAGGCACTTCTGCTTCATCACTAGTACCAGTCTCTTCAATTTCAGCAGCCGAATCCCAATCAATATTCAGTCTCTTCGCTGCCACTTCAGGATCAATACCAGTGTCTGTGACTTTTGCATACAGGGATTTGCGAGGCTTGTTCTTTGGTGCTTCAACCTATTCAAACAGATATTGTAAGTTGTTATCACATCCATCAGTGATGATCCCTGAAGAAGAAATACCACAATGATAAAATTTACGGTTTTTACTATGTTATGAAAGATTGACGAATGAGCATGCAGCTTCCAGAAAGGGAATTTATTTTAACCAGATTTGGATTTAATTGGATCACCATCTCAAGTTATGATTATACCTCTAAATTAGGCCATTGGGTCATTTCCTCCGCTAGCAACCGAAGAGCAACACGATTTTTTGGGACCTTCCCTTCACGCACCTGGTCAATCAATACTTACACCATTAATCATGAAATAATCATTAACATTAACATAATGCTGATGGATGAAAATGATGTTTTACCATACCAGTGAATTATTGTTATCATTGTGAAGTTTTTAATATATTAGCAAACAACTATAAACATATCAACTACAAATATTTGAAAGATATAATACATAGCTGATATTCTAATGTTACAATATACTATGACAATAAAGATTGGAGAGACATCGATAGCCTTGATTTATTACTTTATCTCCTTATAATTGAGAACATTTAGACTATTAAGTTTGATTAGTCCGACTAACTAGGAGTGTTACAGGAAGTCAGAGATTTTGCTCCATCATTAATAAGGGAAACTAAAGAAAGACGTCTAAACATATGGAATATTTCAAATGCTGGTGCCTACAGCAAATGCCACAACAACCACATAGCTTACTTGAGGCACCACCATAAATCAGATCCTTGAGACACAACACCTTTCAGATCCCTGAGAAGCCTTACGTATTTGATATTGAGGCATGGCTTGCCAGGTCTGAGTAGTGAGTTTTCAGTGATGATGAATATGATCTGAGCTGTCGCAGCTGGAAAAGAACAGCTCTAGTATCCATGTCGAATGCAAGGGATAATAAGACACCTTAAATGACATGACAAAAGAGCGGTATGAAACATCCCAACAACTGAGAATTCCTTAACTTGTCTCCCCTGCTGGACATAGAGTGTTTGCTTAAATTCTAGTTTAAGGAATTTACTTAAGTTGGAAGCAGGACTTAAAAAGCCATTGAGCTGCTTTTGCATATATGAAATGATTAAGGAGTCTTGATTTGCAATAGAGAATGATACATCAAGGATAAGATAAATCCCTCCACTTTAGGAATGGTGCATGCCACTTCAATCATCTTAAGGAGGACAAGGCTGAGTGTCATAGTTTCAAGTTATTCTAACTGCGGCTCCTGCTATTTTAAATGATACAATTGGCTATGTCATACCACTGACGGTCTCCTATCACTCAAGACAACCAAATCCTTGTAAGTATGCCCCAGGAGCTCCTCATTATAGACAGATTCTTTCCTGGCAATTCAGGGACAGCTATCAACTCAAAATCCTTCCAAGTGCTCTCTCTCTCTCCCCTAAAACTTTTGTAACTCTCACTATGTCTTTAATACTGATCCAGAAAAGCTTTGCTTTCCTTATTTAGTAACAAGCTCAATACAAAACAAGCTGATTGGGGGATTTGGATCTTGGAGATCAATTCTTTTGATTTTGAAAGAGTTCCAACTAAGAAACGGCAAGTATTATTTTAGACAACATTTCTTAAATGAGTCTTTTGCAGAGCTCGTGGACAAGTGTTTCTAGAAAAGTACAAAGTAAATACATCTCAACATAAAAGAAGAGATCAACAGATTAGTAAGTTCTAGTGCAGCCTACGGATTTATTCATTTTACATCTGCACTCACTTCCTTCTTTGTCAATGAAATCAATACTACAAGAATGAGGAGAAATGTAGCGTCAAACAAAAGAGATAGGCATACTCATCCTCTTAACTCTCTTAAGTTTACAGCAAGTGAAGTGAACATCACACTTCTCCAACAAACCTATTCTTGAGTAAGCTCACTGACTAACATCCAAATCGCATCTCCACTCATTAATTTAAATTCTGAGACCAACTATAAATTTGCCAAACACAATTTCAAACTCATCTACTTTCATATATTACAAATTAAACTTGATAAATGTCAATGAAAAGGGAAGAGACTCACTTCTACTAGAACATCAGCCATTTCGTCCCTTGAAGGAGCATCAGGATCTTCAATGCCCAACAATCTCCTCCTCTCCACCTCTCTCGGGTCCTCAATCATTACAGTTAGCTTAACCTACAAAAATCCATACAGACAACACACCATCATGTAATATAATACAAAACATAAAATCTTCCTCAAACATGTTACATGCTAAAAATTGAAACTTCAACCAAAAACAAAAAACAAAGTGTAGACATTAAAAAATGAAGACAGATAAGAAATTCATGAAAATGAGAAGAGACCTCATCGAAGAGCATGTCACGGTTTTTCCTGAGAAGCTCCAAAACCCTTTTGATTTCTGCAATGCATTCCAAGTCTTCCGGGGTTGGTTCCTCTTCTTCTTCCTCTTCTTGGTACTCATTTTCCACAGAAACACTGCTGAGTCCAGACTCCTCTTCGCCAACCAACACTACAACTCTTGCACCTCTCCTTCTTCTACAACAAAAACAAAGCTTGCCTGCACCACCGACACTACTACTACCAATCCCACTACACAACAAACGGTTCTGGTACTGGTTCTGGCGAAAGAGAACTGATGATGATAGTGGCAGAGGAAACTGCTGCAAACTGGCTGCCATTTTTGGTCTCTTCACTTTATCATCAAAACTTTTAGCATTTCATTCTTCAACAACCAAAACAAACCCGCAACAGCACTTGCCACTTAGAACCTCTCTGTCTCTGTGTATGTCTTCTATGTCTCTGTTTGGTATGGTTGAACTGGCTTGTCTTCTCTTCTCTTCCACTAGTTTCCCATATGTATGGCCAGCGATAGCGAAACCAGATTGCCTTACTTTTCCTATCAACTGGGCCACTTTTACCATGGGCCGGCCCAACTTAATTTGATTGATTAACACTATCAGAGGCAGTGTAGACTACTGAAAAAATATCTATATTTGTATTATTTCTGAATTTGTTTGCTATATATTTATTTTTTTTTAATAATTATATCATACTTCGAAATCCACTAATATCAAGTATGTGCTGAATTATTGAGATGAAGTACTGCATAATTCGAAATATATCTGTATATTGAGCAATATTTAGGGGTCGTTTGTTTTTTTGTCTAAAAACTGAACATTGATGCTGAAGACTGAAAACTGAAAAGTGACTGAAACCTGAAATATGAATGACAAGTTTATTTATTTTTTCTTTACCTTTGAATATATAGTAATCTTGTTTGTTTTTTAAAGTTAAAATTGTTTAAAAACTAGTAGTTTGACATTTATATCATTTTACTACTAGTTGTTTTAAAACTTCATTTAATATAATATAAACAATTATAATAAATTATTTAAAAAATACTAAAACACTTTTATGTATATATTAATAACATTTTTTATTCATAATTAAAATATAATTAATTATTATAGTAAAGTAATTTTTTTAAATTATATACAAAAATAAATTATTATAGTAAAGTAAATTAAATTTATATATTTAAATAAAAATAAACAAAATGTTCTTAAGTTAAAGAACTATTGTAACAAAGTTGAAACTGTAAAGTAATATATATTTTAGTCATTGCAATATTTCATTGATTACATTTAAAATAAACTTGTATAATGTAAAATTAGAACTAATTTGGTAATATATTATTTTGGGAAGAATAGATTTGGAAGAATATATATAAAAAATCATTAAGTAATTTTTCATTAAGTGAAAAGTCAAAAATTATAATTTTTTATATTCAGTGATTTTTAGGTAGTTTTAAGTGGTTTAATCACTAAAAAAAAAAAAATCACTTAAAAGATGTAATTCAGACTCATTAAGTGGAAAGTGGTAAAAACAAACAACCTCTTACTCTCACAATAAGTAGAGAAAACTTTTCACTTGTATTAATAAATATGCATAATGGTTTAAAGTCTGTAATTATCTATTGGGATTAAATATCATGTGCAATCCGGAATCTATCCTCATTTTAGGAGATTTTTACTCTCATAATAAGAATATAAAACTCCTCATATATATTAATAAATGTATATGGTGAAACTCGAACATCTATCACTACTATAAAATAAAAGTATATTAACTATTTGAGTTATGAGTGGATTTACAATTTTTAAAAAAATGAAAACTTTATTAACTACAACAAGAAAAGATTTAATTTTCAATGACGTTTTACCACCTGAGGACCTCATTTAAGGATAAGCCATGATAGACTAGTTTATATGTCAAACGATTTCCGAATGGTTTGACACTTAACAACTCCAACCTCATTACACATTGCCTTGATACCAGATACAAAAAACACAAGCATCATACCACTTCTCAACATTAGAGTTCACCTCCACGACTGCATTAATGTAGTGGGTGAATTCTACAATATGTTGACTTTGAGGGGGCCTCGTTGGTCAACTTTCTTGGAACCTAGCAACCTGTGTCCTGCACAAATCAAATAAAAAGAACGCGAGTGATCTTGACACCGGTGGGGTGCTGGCCATAGACACTCCGACGCTCAAGTCAGTAAACTGATCATAATGTACTAGAATACAGTAATTGTAAAGCGTCATCAGACTGGAGGGAGTGTGCCGGAAAAAGGTAGGACGGAAAAGTGGACAGAGTAAGAACACTAAAATATTAAATATCGGTGAGCAAACCCCGTATAACAGAACAGTGTAAGTAGACCGTGAATAGTACAGCAGGTAAGTTCCCAGGAAAGAGAGGTCGGTCACAATAGACACAGTTAAATACCAAGTCTTTCCTAGCCAGAACCTTTCCTAGACATACACCTCCACATCACTACACTAACTCTATCACACAGGAACTCTGAATCTAGAGTTAAAGAATTAAGAAAAGAGAGGAGAAACCTCAAATGACTTGTAAGAGAGGAGCAAATCAGGTGGGATCCCTTTTGGCTTCAAATGAAGCCTCTATTTATAGGTAGAGGAGGTGTCATGGGCACTTATGGTGGAGTTAATATCATGTCCGTTACAAAATAAATACTATGATTAATGTCAGGTCGGTTACGAAATAAATATCATAGTTAATGATATGTCGGTTACAGAATAAATACAATAGTTAATGATATGTCGGTTATAGAGTTAATGTAACTTCCGTTACAATTGATTTAAACCTCATTCATTAAGAGCAATCAATCCCCATTACTTGGGTTGGATCAACCAAGTTGCTGGACTATCTGCTTGTAACATGTATTTGGCCATTAACTTGGATCGACCAGCATACTGACCCAATCTATCACAATAAGATTTGAGCTTTTATTTTGGATCGGGTAATTTTTGACCACTACAGTTTGTCCCCCACTGCTTTGATCGACATAGTTGATCGAATGAGTGGAAGTTGTAATAACTAAATTATTCAATACCATAATTGGGCAGTTGAAGGTGACAGTAAACCTTAGGTGCCACCATATCGATCGATTTCATAACTTGACTAATTCACTAGAATATGCAACACTTAATATGGGCAGCGGTTGCACTAATTATTGTGATAGGCATCATTTCAAATCATCCAACCCTACATGATGAACATGTGCCCCAATAGGGTTCGGCATCCACTATTTTTTGAATTGTTGAATTAAAATACTTGTAATCTAAGAAGTAAATATATATATATATATATTTTGTAAAGCACTTTTTAATGTGCTTAGTTGGCTAGAAACACTATAATTTAAATGTGTTCGACTTTTGTATTAATACAAATAGCTTAGTGAGTACGTTCATTTTAAGTGCGAACGACTTTCGAAAGTGTGTTTACGTTAACGACTTTTGAAAATGACTTTTGAAAATGCTTTTGAGTCGAAAATGATTTTTGAAAATATATTCAAGTAGAACAACTTTTGAAAATGCGTTCGGATATAACAACTTTTGAGAGTGTGTTCGGGTTAAACGGCTTTTGAAAGTGCGTTCGCGGGGAACGGCTTCAGAGAATGCATCCTATTAATTTGAATTTCATATGTTGAAATATTTAAGTTACCTTAATTTGACTGAAGTGGTGGAGGCTGAGTGTTGTCTTGTCCCCCTTGAAGCACTTAGATTTGAGTAGAAATGACGGAGGCTAGGGGTTACCTTGTCCCCCTTGAACCACTTTGATTTGACTGAAGTGGCGGAGGTTGGGTGCTGCCTTGTCCCCCTTGAACCACTTTGATTTGAATAGAAGTGGCGGAGGCTGGATGTTGCCTTGTACCCCTTGAACCACTTTGATTTGACTGAAGTGGCGGAGGCTGGGTGCTGCCTTGTCCCCCTTGAACCACTTTGATTTGAATAGAAGTGGCGAAGGCTGACTGAAGTGGCGGAGGTTGGGTGTTGCCTTGTCCCCCTTGAACCACTTTGATTCGAATAGAAGTGGCGGAGGCTGGGTGTTGCCTTGTCCCCCTTGAACCACTTTGCTTTGAAGAGAAGTGGCGGAGGCTGGGTGTTGTCTTGTCCCCCTTGAACCACTTATATGTGACCACATGATTGAGGTGTGCCCCCTAAGAACCATGGGTATGTAATTATGTTAAACTGTTGAGGAGAACCATTTGTAGAGTCGAACAATATTGTTGAAGTTGAATGATTGTACTAAGAATTCTTTGTATTGTCGAGAGAGTGTTTGTTGAGCTCTCTTAATTTTATATGATTCCTGCGTCACAAATTGTTAGGAGTGGTCTTTGGCTTTGCCAATGATCCTCCATGCTCAAGTTAGTAACTGATAGAAATATAAGAATTTCAAATTAGAAATCTTACTGAATGTCCCCAGTTGTACGCAAAAATCAATAGTTGCCTTGTCTTATGATCCGTATATTTTTCTTTTTAGCTTGTCAACTGTGATTAGACTGAACATCAATGCCTGCAAGTTGAGTCACACATCTTTTTTCCTCTGAGTTAGTTGTAATTGGATAGTATCTAAGAAGATGACTTTGTTTTGTAATAACTGCTTGAGTTCATTTGGTAATCTGGTCAATTCAAATCGTTTTTCTTATCAGTGCTCGACTCTTTTTGTTGATGATTTCTAACATCTTCCATTTAATGCATGCCCATGCTTTGGTAAACGCACCTTCCATAGTTTTAGGTGCACTTCGTGTGCTCAGAGTCGTGAAGTAATCATTTCCTGAAAATAGATACTGTGATAAGGATATTAAAGTTTAGTATTGATACCTTTTTCTTGTCGTTCGATTTTTCTTGTCGTATCGTTGAACATAACTTCTAAGATGTTCGTGATGTTGCATTATTGAATATAAGTCTTTCGAAAGCGTATGGTTGTCTGTTGTATCTCTAACCAAATCTTTATCAAGTCTAGTGGCTTCGACGCCTAACACTAGATTTACTAGTCGTGGAAGTGGAACTCACTAAAACTCGGTAGTTGATCCATTTGTCTCCAGTGGAGTCTGGAGTCGAATTTCAAATGAGAGAGTTATATTAAATATAATTTACTTAGCACCACTATGCTAGTAGAGAAATTGATTGATTAACCTCATTTGTATGTAACCTCATTGTCTTATAAATTTCTAGATGATTACTTTTATGATGTAGAAATTTATAACAAATCAGTACACTAATATATCTTCTCATTTCTCCTACAGAAGATATTATTGAGGATTTTGAAATTAAAAAATATTATGTATAATTAATTATACTAATTATACTTCCATTTGACTACATGCTTAAATTAGACAGTTAAACTTTTGTTATTTGATTATGATATGTTAGATCTAGTTTCCTTCCATAATATTATTTTCAAATAACAGGAGAAAGTTTAGAATCATACCAGAACAATATTGCTGAAATTGAAATGCCAACACAAAGTGATCCATGTTGGTGTGACTAATAATTCATTGTACTATAGCTGAACAATAGCTCTCAATAGCAAAATCATTCATAATTTATAAAAGGTATATTTGATGGCAGAACAAACTAAATTTCCATAAGTTTATTCATTCAAAGAATTCTTCAAACGATTATAAGAACCTAAATAAAAACCAAGTATATAATTCAAGTCTTACGAATTTATCATCAAATAATTGACATTGCATCTTTGAGAATTAATGACAATGACAATCAAGTTTAATGGCAACAACAATGATAATGTGAGGTTTTAATGCATTGATAAATCTATAGGAAACTTGATAAATTTTTAGGTAGAATGTCATCAAAGAGCAAGTTCATAGATATTGACTTATAATTTATTGTGGCATATTGTGACTCTGAGATATGAAAAAGATATGCTCAACTTTGTTTAGTATGATTTATGAAAAACTAAAGAGGAAGACCCACCATTCACTAAAATTATATAAAATCATTTCTCATAAAAATGAAAAATGCTAAACATATCAAGTGAATGTGAAATAATCAGAGAATTAAGTTCATTATAATAATTGTAATATAAAAATTGGACTTAACAAAAACAATCCTAAAAGGTAATAACATTAGAAGTCTTAACATAGAAGCTATAGACCATTTGCAAAATCTCTTTCAAAATTATAATGCTAAGGTCAGATATAGTCAAAAAATTTGCTTGCATGATCTGGGAGTTCAGGATGTTAGATCTAATTTTTTGAATGCACACAGAATAATTTTTTAGTAATAGAACTGAGACTATGTTTTGACTTTAGACATCATGTGTTTCAAACGTAAAATCAATTGAATGAAAGAATGACACATTTCGTAAGTGATTCTGAGATTTTTAAGGTATATTTGTCATTATACTACATAAAGTGATTTCACTTGCATGTTTCCTAAAATTGTATATTATATAAATATTTACGAAATGGTGCATAACTTCGAAGAAACTCAAATTTCATATGATATTTCGATCAAACTGGTTATGAGAACGTATCATTCAAAGTGTAAGTTTAGCTAAGGATAAAAAACTATATGAATTAATAAGTTATAATTTATGATTAAGAATAATGCATGGATAAATTATATTAGTAATCATTTTTTTTTAAGCATGAACATGTATGTCCTTAATATAAAAATTAAAATAAATATTGTATCAATAACATGACCTTTTCAATTTGAAATTGTTTCGGGTCGTTCGACGATCTGTGTTTTGAAAAACTGATTTTGCAATTCAACCACTAAATTGTGTCAGGCGACTTGTGCTGGATTGGATACTAGGTTCCCATAGACGGCGCCAAATTGTAGTGGGTGAATTCTACAATATGTTGACTTTGAGGGGGCCTCGTTGGTCAACTTTCTTGGAACCTAGCAACATGTGTCCTGCACAAATCAAATAAAAAGAACGTGGGTGATCTTGACACCGGTGGGGTGCCGGCCATAGACACTCCGACGCTCAAGTCAGTAAACTGATCATAATGTACTAGAATACAGTAATTGTAAAGCGTCATCAGACTGGAGGGAGTGTGCCGGAAAAAGGTAGGACGGAAAAGTGGACAGAGTAAGAACACTAAAATATTAAATATCGGTGAGCAAACCCCGTATAACAGAACAGTGTAAGTAGACCGTGAATAGTACAGCAGGTAAGTTTCCAGGAAAGAGAGGTCGGTCACAATAAACACAGTTAAATACCAAGTCTTTCCTAGCTAGAACCTTTCCTAGACATGCACCTCCACATCACTACACTAACTCTATCACACAGGAACTCTGAATCTAGAGTTAAAGAATTAAGAAAAGAGAGGAGAAACCTCAAATGACTTGTAAGAGATGAGCAAATGAGGTGGGATCCCTTTTGACTTCAAATGAAGCCTCTATTTATAGGTAGAGGAGGTGTCATGGGCACTTATGGTGGAGTTAATGTCATGTCCATTACAAAATAAATACTATGATTAATGTCAGGTCGGTTACGGAATAAATATCATAGTTAATGATATGTCGGTTACAGAATAAATACAATAGTTAATGATATGTCGGTTATAGAGTTAATGTAACTTCCGTTACAATTGATTTAAACCTCATTCATTAAGAGCAATCAATCCCCATTACTTGGGTTGGATCAACCAAGTTGCTGGACTATCTGCTTGTAACATGTATTTGGCCATTAACTTGGATCGACCAGCATACTAACTCAATCTATCACAATAAGATTTGAGCTTTTATTTTGGATCGGGTAATTTTTGACCACTACAGTTAACAGCATCAACTTCAACCATTAGGACCTGCAAACCTAGCCTTCTAGCTAAACACAAACCTTCTCTCAATGCCAGCAATTCACCAACAGCAAGAGAAAAACACGAGTCGATTTACAATTTGTATTGTTAGTTTAAATCACTAAAATATAATTACTTTTTTTCACTTAAAAAAAAATTATAACTAATTTTTTGATGTTCACACTAGAAAAACTCTCAAGCACAAACACTATAAAATTTTAATTTTCTTTAGATGTCCACACTAGAGAAACTCTCAAGCACTAACACTACGATAAACAAATAACAAAAAAAACAGCCTATTGGCATTCAAGTATTGGCCATATAATGACTCACCTTTAAGATTTCTGTGCAATCTTTTTGAAATTATTTTGCGGTATCGCACGTAGCATTCAATTTCAGCCCGATAAATCTATGACTATTGATCTCAAATTTTTTATTTTTTATTTTTTTAAAAATCAATATTATTTTTGAAAAGTTCAAATATTTGTTTAAATTACTCTATTTTATATTTTTATAAGAAAACCCCTCTTGCATGTTTAATTTTACAAAAATATTACAATTATACTTTAGGTACATACAAAGAATTTTTTCTTCTCTTGCACAAAATTATATTAATATTGTGGTTCCATTAGAATTCTATTATAAGATAATTTAGTTGCTATATTCAAAATTCGTATTAATATAATATTTTGTTAAAATATAATTTTAAAAAATATAGAATAAAATGAGAAATATAAAATGGAAAATATAAAATGAGAAAAGGTTTAGCTGCACAAAACTTTTTTGTAGCTATAGCTAACCAACCATTGTTTGAATTTGTAGATAAATTTATAAATCTGCAGCCATAGCAGCGTTCAAGGGCCTTTGTAATAAGACCATGACAGCCCGACACCAAACTTTCTAGTAGTTAACCAACCAAAATAAATAAAATAGCTCTTGATTTACCTATGTAAACAGTCTGTGCAAAATCAGTTCAATATTCATACACGGGTTACAACTATAATTTTTTGCTCTCTCACTTATAGTCTAAGTTCATTTTACTGAGTCCAGAGTCTTCTTCACCGACCAACACTACAACTCTTGCACCTCTCCTTCTTCTACAACAAAAACAAAGCTTGCCTACACCGCCAAAACTACTACCAATCCCACTACACAACATATGCTTCTGGTACTGGTTCTGGCGAAAGAAGACTGATGATGATAGTGGATGATGAAACTGCTGCAAACCGGCTGCCATTTTTGGTCTCTTCACTTTATCATCAAAACTTTTAGCATTAGCACTTGCACTTAGAACCTCTCTGTCTCTGTGTATGTCTTCTATGTCTCTGTTTGGTTTGGTTGAACTGGCTCGCCTTGTCTTCTCTTCCACTAGTTTCTCATTTGTATGGCCAGCGGTAGCGAAACAGATTGCCCTACTTTTTCCATCAACTGGGCCACTTTTACTATGGGCCGGCCCAACTTAATTAGTTGATTAACACTGTTAGAAACATTCTCCTTCTTTTTTTTTTTTTTTTTTAAATTAGAAACATTCTCCCGAGTAGACTAAAAAATCTGTTTATTTATTTATTAATTATTTTAATAATTGTAACGTACTTAGAAATCTACTAATATCAAGTCTATTGTGATTTATTGAGGTAAAGTATTCTACGATTCGAAATATATCTAGTAAATATTTACTCTCACAATAAAAAGAGAAAATTTTTCACACATATTAATAAACTACGTATGATGGTTTAAAGTATATCATAACCTATAGGGATTAAATACTATGTACAATCTGAGATCTATCTTCATTTTGGGAGATCTTTACTCTTATAATAAGAAGATAAAACTCTTCATATATATTAATAAATGTATATGATGAAACTCAAACACTTATCACGGATGTAAAATAAAAGAACATCAACTACATGAATGATGAGTGGTTTTACATTTTGTATTGTTAGTTTAAATCACCAAAATATAATTACATTTTTTTATGTTCACACTAGAAAAACTCTCAAGCATTTAGACTATAAAATTTTAATTTTCTTTAGATGTCCACACTAGAGAAACCATCGAGCATTAACACTATGATAATAAACAAATAACAATAAGAACAGGCTATCGGTATTTACGTACTGGCCATATAATGACTCACCTCTAAGAATTCTGGGTAATCTTTTTGAAAATATTTGCCGCCTATCGCATGTGGCATTCAATTTCAGTCCGATCCACTATGCCTATTGGTCTCAAATTTTTCAAAACAAAAAAATCAATATTATTTTTGAAAAGTTCAAATATATATATATTAAATTACTCTATTTTATAGTTTTAAAATTAAATCCTTCTTGCATGTTTAATTTTTTTTAAAAATATTACAATTACATTTTAGGTATATACAAAGAACTTTTTTCTTCTCTTGCACAAATTTTATTTTATTTTATTTTTAAATAGCACAAATTTTATTAATATTGTGGTTCTATTATAATTCCAGTTATAAGATAATTTAGTTGCTAAATTTAAAATTCGTACCAATATAATATTTAGTTAAAATAATATTTTAGAAAAAGTATAATAAAATGATATAAGTTTTACCTACAACAAACTTTCTTGTTGCTAATCAATCACTAGTCTGAATTTATAAATAAACTTGTAAGTCTGCGACCATAGCAGAGTTCAAGTGCCTTTGTAAAAGAACATGACAGCCAGACACTAAACTTTTTTATAGTTAATCAATCAAAATGACTTAAATTACCCTTAATTTACCTATATAAACGGTTTATGCACAATCAGCTCAACATTCAAAAACAGATTACAATTATGGCTGTTGCTGTTTCACTTATAATCAAGTTCATTTTATTGAGTCCAGAGTCTTCTTCACAACACTATAACTCTTGCACCTGTCCTTCCTCCACAACAAAAACAAAGCTTGCTGCACCAACAACACAACTGCCAATCCCACTACACAACAAATGCTTCTGGTACTGCTTCTGGCGAAAGAAAACTGATGAGGAGAGTGGAAGATGAAACTGTGGCAACTGGCCGCCATTTTTGGTCTCTTCACTTTATCAAAATTTTAGCATTTCATTCTTCAAATCAAAGACAACCCCACAACAGCACTTGCAATTAGAAGCTCTCTGTCTCTGTCTATGTCTTCCTGTATCTCTCTTTGGTTTCGTTGAAGTGGCTTGTCTTCTCTTCCACTAGTTTCTCATTTGTATGTCCAGCGATAGCGAAACAGATTGCCTTACCTTTTCCATCAACAAGGCCACTTTTACCATGGGCCGGCCCAACTTAGTTATATTTGCATTATTTCTGAATTTGTTTGCTATTTGTTTATTAATTTTCTTTTTTTCTTTTTTAAATTTTTTCCGTACTCAGAAGTCTACTAATATGAAGTATGTGGTGACTTATTAAGATAAACTATCTCAACGTCAGGAAATATTTACTCTCATAATAAGAAGAAAAAACTTTTCACTTATATTGATAAATACGTATGGTGGTTTATAATCTGTTATGGTCTATTGAAATTAAATACTATGTGGAATCCAAAATCTATCCTCATTTCGGAAGATATTTACTCTCATAATAAGAAGATAAAACTCTTTATATATATATGTATATATTAATAAATATATATGGTGAGACTCGAACACCTATTGTAGATGTAAAATGAAACTATACCAACTATTTGAGTTATGAGCGGATCTATAAGTTGTATTGTTAGTTTAAATCACTAAAATATAATTATTTTTTCGATGTTCACGCTAGAAAAACTCTCAAGCACTAACACTGTGATAAACAAATGACAATAACAACAGGCTGTTGGTATTCAAGTATTGGCCATACAAGGACTCACCTTTAAGAATTCTGTGTTATCTTTTCGAAAATATTGTCGGGTATCTCATGAGGCATTCAATTTCAGCCCGATAAATCTATTACTATTGGTATCGAATTTTTTAAAGTAAATTGCTAAACTCAAAATTTGTACGCCCACTCTCAACTATAGTAGCCCAAAAACTTTACAAGCCCAGCAAGTATATCGGACACAAGAGTTTGTGTATTCACAGCTCCCAAACACAAAAACTTCAAAAGAATTTTAATTCAAAGTTGCGTAACATATGATAGAAATGATGCACAAAAGTGCTTAGGTAAAGTTTAGTTGGCAAAGTAAATAGTATGAATGTGATTCTCTTCATGTATTTTGATTAATTGGATTACTGTTATGGTATCTCATTTCAAACATCACAAGTTTATTAGAACTGTTCGGACTCAATTTCTTAATTTGAAAAATTCTTAATTTTGTTTCGAATGTTTTCTTTTGTCTTATAAAAGGTATAATTTCTTTTCTCTCAAAAAAAAAAGTATAATTTCTTGTTTATTAATTGATTTTAATTAGTTGTCATGATTTTTATGTGGAACTCCTTAGATAATCTTGGTTTGGTTAACTACTTTTCAGTTAAATTCTTAAACTATAGTTGATATTAAAATTACTAGTTAATTATGATGATACAGATAAAGCTGGAATCACATTCTCTTTCCTATTGCACAACCACCAAACAACATCCAACAAAAATGTCTTCTCTTCTGGTACATATAAGGTACTCTGTTTTATGGTTGCATGCAGCCTTTTAACCTCTTATTCACCCTAAAGTTCATTCCACCTTGTACAAAAGAGAGCCATGAAACG
Source organism: Nephelium lappaceum (assembly GCA_021234005.1). NCBI lineage: Eukaryota > Viridiplantae > Streptophyta > Magnoliopsida > Sapindales > Sapindaceae > Nephelium > Nephelium lappaceum. The sequence continues at coordinate 8,944,837 of CM038010.1, forward strand.
TGGATGGATACAAATTATCAAGTACCACAACTATCAAGTAGCTAGTGGAACGAGAAAAATGTGTAGATATCAGAGCTGACACATATGTATAAAATCCCGAGTTCAAATCACCTCTCTTCTCTTATTCGATTTGTCTAGTTTCGAATCATAAAAAAAGTTATAACATGTTAACTTGCATACCTAAATTTATTACAAAACCCTTACCTATTAGTTCGAATTTAGAAGTAGGAGTGGGTTACTACTGATTGGACCAGCAGATGAATTTGGAAATACTAAAACAGAAGAATAAAAGAACAATTTTGGTAGTCATCATTTCAAAGAGTTGAGAATCATAAATCTATTCTCAAAGATATGGGCAACTCCGAGCTTCTTGCTTTTTAAAAAGTACAAATAATGGTTTCTACAATGCAGTTATTCTTAACGTGAAACCTGACAATATAAGTTATACTATCTGAATAAAGAATAAAAATTGCATATTTATTCCATGATGTCGAAGTTAGCCAGATGGTAGGAAAAGGAGCTAAAAGAGGTAGCAACGCATGGACAGAATATCTGACAAAATTTTGGGCACCACAAATTCATAAAGAAGAAGTAGTTGGTGGTGTCGAAGGCTAGCTAGGGCTTGCACCAGTCGAATTGGATCCATATGACACACTTGTACTGCTGTTCCTTCTTTCAGGCATATTATAGGAAATAAATTAACGTGGAAATACAGTCTATATATGTAACCGAGTAAGGTGATTTCAGTTTCCAAGTCAGTGAATGGAGAGAAACTTGATTGTATACATGTATTATTATGCATGCTTAGTTAAAATCGGGTAATGTCATATCTGCGGTATGAAAATAAATAAAGTAGTTACATATATTATATATAACATAATTGGACCATAAGGTGTACAATATATCGGTTATATTCCAAACGTTGTGACGGAACTTATTAAATTATTAATAAAGAACTTTATTATGATTATGTAGATATTGCATTTAGATGCATGTAATTTAACAATGGAACTTATTAAATTATTAATAAAGAACTCTATTATAATTATGTAGATATTGTATTTAGATGCATGTAATTTAACAATGGCCACTAGCGAACCTGCCAATACGCTAAAAAACTAATTAAATTAACATTGAAAAAAGAAAAAGAGCGAGTTTGAAAAATAGTTTTGAAAAGTTGAATTGAGTTTTTTTTTCTTTTTATACAAAATATTGTTAATTCGCAGTAAGAATAAAATTTATCATGAACTATTATTTTTTACATGAACTAACAATAGGTTATGGAGAGTGCTAAAAAACTTTATTCAATTTTGAAGTATTATTTTCCAAACTCACATTTTTTTTTTTTACTAGTTTTTAGAATTTTCTCTTTATTATATGATAAATAATTTATAACTATTAAACCAATCATACCTAGATAATAATTATTTATAACAATTTTGACACACATTATTTAGATCTTAGAATACGTATAGTTTGTAGCCATTACGATATTTTCTTATAATTTCTATGAAATTTTGTAAAAGTTATATCTATAGATAATTTTTTTTAAGAAACAATCACTGTATGTCTTTTCACAAAACTTTTCCTTGAAAAAAAAAAAAACAACTTTTTTTAAGTAGTTTTTTGTAGGACAAGATTTCACTAAAACATACTTTTTCCAAAAGCACTACCCTACTGCCAGACACACCTCAAATCCCTTTTAAATGGATTATACTTTAATGCATGCCTACATTATATAATTAAATAACTCTCCAATCTCTTTCAAACAAACAAAAATAACCAAAAACAACTCTCTAATGGATTATTAATTAGCAGCCTTAATGATTATAATATTATATATTATTGACCCATTGTTTTCAACCTTATCAAATTATGATATCTATTGTCTATATTTATATATTCTCTTACTATATGAGGAATATTATCACGAGTTTGATTATTTAAAATTAATTAAGTTACTTAATCATGATTATTTTCATGAGAGAGCAGGCAAGAGATGAATGCAAGTATCAATCAAAATTAATCAAAGTGGGATTTCTTTAAAAACTTTCTTTCGTTTTATTTTTTTGTTTTTAAATTTCACGATGCTTTGTATAAATCAATTAAAATCCGACAAACATCAAACATGCAATTAAGACAACAAATGATTAAATTTGTGTAATAAAATAATCAAAATTGGATAAAATTTACTGTAGTTGACTTTTCATCGTCACTGGCTGCTATTACTTTACTTAATTTCATCATCAAAAAAGCGAATTGTAATGACAAATCGTTGTACCGTCCTTTTTGTTTATGTTAAAATATTGCTTTAAAATTTTATAATTAATTAAAGAGTTTAAAGCAAAAGAGGTGTAGCTTTCTCTAGTAAGACATAATAGATAATTAATTCGTTAATCATACAATTTAATTTAGGGAGAAAATTAAATTTATCTTTGAATTTTTTTTTGTTGAGAAATCTAATATTGAAACATATTATTCAATTTAAACATTACATTTGTCTACCGATTTGGTTATGATTATGTTTACGTGTTTAATTGACAATATCTAGAACTACTGATTTGTAAATTAAGTATATTTGATATATGTTTCAAATCTGGTCGACTTATTGTTTATTAACCCATCAAATCTCACATTTTTTTTATAATATTATATCATTTTATTATTTTAATTAATTTAGTAGTTACCGTGATAGCATCTGAATTTATTTATATAACATAAATAATAACTTTTAAATCTTCTCACAAGATTTGTTGCAATAAAAATATATCAATATTATTATTTCAAAAAAAATATATTAATATTATAATGTTCTATATAATAATAGGATGTAATAAACTAATTATTGAATGGGATAAATGATTTTCGTTTTAAATTAATAGAATCTCTTGAATCTTATATATATATATATATATATATATGTATATCTTTATCCAAATTGTAATGGTAGTTATATATAATATAAGAGTTTTCTTAACCGACATCTTTAGGGTGTATATTACATAATGAAAAAACATTTTTATCTTTTTAATACATTGATACATAATTTTTTGCACTTTCAAATGATAAATATAAATTTTTTATTTATTTTTCATTAACAATATGGTATTAACACAATTTATAATTAAAATACAGAATAAACAAATTAAAAAGAAAAGCATCATTGATAGTGTCAACCTCAAATTTGTTTCTCTATTGGCCATACTTCAAAACAATTTCTTTAAAAAAAAAAAATGGAAAGCAAATCTATGTAAATTATACTGGAAGGCTGACTAGACACCCATTAAAATCTTCTTTACAAAACCATAAAATACAATTGCTTTTATGATTATGATTTATGATCATAATAAGACCCCCCACGTACTTCATGTCTTGCATCTAGTTACATGTAATCAAGTTCATCACTATATTTAACCTATCAGTAAAACACTTTAATTTTCTATTAATGAAGTAGTCAATCTATTAAAAGAAGATCCACCTTTTCTCCTGACGAAGGAAGATCGACTTCTTCATCCCCATCTATCTCATGTTTTCATCAATCAGTTTCTTGTTTTCAGCTGGAAATAAATAATTTAAACATGGGATGTTCACTTTGTGATCAAGAAACGCTCATCAATTAGTTAATTATACATTAATATTGTAGTCTTTTTAAATATAATTTATTATTAATCGTCACAAATGTACTGTTAAAATATTCATAAATTAGGTTGCCAATTTAGATGTAGTAAAATTTTGGTTGAGAATTTATAACTTTAAGGTTTTATCACAAATTTAAAGTGAATATCGATCCTTTCATGAGACTAAACTATACCTATTTTCATTACTATCTCTAATCTATCATTACAATACTTTGGATTATCTTAATTAATTAATTAAGAATTAAGAGATTATCTACCTCTTCTCCCTCACGAAGGAACCCCGCTACACCCTCCCTATCTCTTTATTGTTTCCATTATTCGATATTCAATTAATTTTTAATAATCTACCATACTTTTGCTGCATTAGTCTTGATATTAAAAGAAAAGGAAGATAAAAAAATTTGTTAAACTATAATGTATTCACAAATTAGCATTTAACAATACATATATATATAATTTGTGTTAAAATTTTATAAATAATTGTGATCAATATCATAACTTTAATGTGAATATAAATCATTTTAGAAAAATTAATTTTAATTATATTTTTATTGATTTGTTTAGTTATTTTTTTAGGGTGACTCACCACTTACACTACAAAAAGCAAAAAAAGTGTTCCAAAAAGCCATAAAAAGATACAAACACAAAAACAATTTCATATCTTATCAATATGAAATTGTTTTTATTTGAAGAAAAAGGTTTTAAACGGAGACAAGAATGATCAAAACCCATATTAAGGCCTGGTTACATCATCATTAATTTGGATAGATATTTAACAAAATAGCAATTTTTTAAGCAATAGACGACAAATATTGTGCTTTAATATGTTTCAAATGCAAACAAATTCAATAGCTTTTATCATTCGATTAGGTAGCTAAAGCTAGCTTATTTGCTTAGCTTGTTCCCTCTTTTTATTTGTTTTGGTGCATAATTTCTTGGAAATATTATAAGCTAGGACAAGACATTGTGATAGCAAAATTAGGTTTAAGATTCAATTTGAGATTGTTTATGACTTTGTCGTTAGTGAAAACAGATAAAGATACTACTCAAAGGACAATATCTTTTAAAACAGAATAAAATTAAAGATTTAGCTTATTTTATTGTTCCACTTTTTTTTTTTCTTTGTATAAATAAAATATATATAACTTGAGTTATAAATTATACGAAGTCTCTTATATAATTCTAAAACTAATTTAATAAGTTTAATAGTTAAACAGTTTTAAAAAAAATAAAAATAGTTAAACCTAAAATAAATGTTTCTTCACGCATATATGCCAAATAGTTTACTTTCAACGTTTTGCAAGTCTATAATAATAATAATAATAATATTTAAATATTATTATTATTAATTAATTAATTATCTTAGCCACCTTGATAGTTCGAAAACTTTTATAAATAATTTATATCCAATGAGTGGGATACTCATAGTATCACAAGTATATTCATCTGTAGTCAGTACATTGCTTATTAATATATATTTTAATAAAAGGTAATGGTAATATACGATTCAAGCATAAATAAACAAATAAATATATATTATTCTTTTAATCTATTAATATATCATTTTTTATATTATAATTCTTTTTTTTATTATATTAATATTTTCTTTTGATAAATTTTATGCACATAAAAATGTGGACTCTTTAATGTGAATTGATGGGGTGACCACTAATCCATCTGTTCAACATTCTTAATGCTGCAAGTGGCAAATTTAAGCATCAACTATATTAAAAATGTGATAATTTTTTTCACTTAAAGGGGGTTATGTCCTCACTTGATGTAGAGTGTTTATTTAATCGAGTCTTAAAATTATATCTTAATTTATTATTAATATAAAAAAAGGTTAAAATAAAACAATTCAACACGTACATGGACTATTATAGAATGTACTTCAGAATTATTATAGATAGGCTCTATATCCCTATGTATGTGTAGCCGCAGGTTCCAGATTTCAACCAAGAACATACAAAATTGGTCTGGAAACAAAAATAATAAATTATGGCACATCTTTTCATTCAAACTTTTCTGTGTACGATTGGAACAGTGTGTGCATGCTTATAATTAATATCGATCACAGGCTTGGCATATATCAATTCATGCATTGCAATTCCAACTTTAATTTTTATCAGAAAAGTGTGCTCTTTATATGGAGTGAGGTATTTAATTGGTTGGAAAAAGAAATGCTTCTTGTTACTTTCAATACAAGTAGTAGTGTTCCCAATTACATTTTAAGATATTTAACTATAGTAAAGTATATGTATACATATATATATGGTGCAGATACCCAAAATTATGATTTATATACATCTGGATTTTATCATAAAAGTTTATTATAAAAATAATCTAAACAAAATGACCATTATAAACAATGTGATTAAAATAAATAAATTAAAATATTTTCCACATTTATGAATCTTTCCTAATATGTTTAAACCCTAATTTAAGATTTATACAATCAAATATTTTCCATACTCATTAATTAATCCTAATATATTAAGCCTTAATTTGAAATCATACTAACTAGAAGCATATGATTATCACAAACTTTTAAAAGAAAGTCGAAAAACAAAATCAAATTGGAGACTAAAGTTGTAAGAACTTGATTTCTTCTTATTCAAATGATTGCAAAAGCATTTATCATTATAGTGAAGATTAAAAAAAAAATTAGTAAATTGATAAATATTCTAGTTCTAAAAAATATTTAATTTTTTTCTTTGTAGTTTAATTTAGGATTGATGTTTTCAATAATATTAAAAAAAAATTATTACACTTACATTTGTATTGATTGATCAATTTTGACTAATTAGTGTATTTATATAAGTCTTGTGAATTAAAATAACGGTGAAATTGATGATTCAAAACTTGTAAATTGATATTAAGAAATATGATTAGCTATGATTAAGGTTTTTATAAAACAAAGAAGAAAATATCAAAATAGTTATTTTATTTTATTTTTTTCGAAGTGTCAAGAGTAATTTAAACTTAAATTTGAGTGTACTAATAGTTTCAGTGGGTGCTTTTGGTAAATAAATGAATGCACTTTCATAAGGTTAGTTTTGGTATTAGATTGAATGTTTATAGTGAAACTAATTGAAAATTTTTTTATGATAGATGTACTTATAATTTAGGTGTGTGTGTGTGTGCATATATATATATACACTCATTAATCACAAACCAAATAGAGAAAATATTCCTTCATCTATTAAAAGAAATATTTTAGTTTTTTATTTTTATTTTTAAAAGACCATCTATGTTTCTTTTAGAGATATTATTTAACTTATATCAAATGGAATATAGGATATTGTCAAGTTGAATCATTACTCTCCATCGTAATATTATTTATTTTTGGAAATTATTTACCTGGGTGATGATATTGACGGTGTTTAATTGATGGTATTGAAGTTAATTTAATTGGTTTGACTATTAACAGAGAAGCATTAACTAATTCAAAACTCCTCCATTTACGCCTCTAATTAAAATTACTTTTTACATAACAAAGTGGATCCGAAAAACTGTATATAGTCAACTTCAATACATTTCTACCTAATGATGATAGATGCTTAACTTTTTTTTTTTTTTTAAACTCATTTTAATAATTTACTACATAATGATATTGACAATATGATGCATCATTCTGCAATGATTTCATACTCGTCGTATCACCATCTCTTCAATATTATCACTGTATATCTAGATAAGATTAAATTCAACGCAATTTTAGAAAAAAGTTGGGAAAATAAGTACTAATAATCATGGCCATAGTCAATATCGTCACCATTGTGTTTAGAAATTCATAATTTACTTACTTTTATTGAGGAAAATGACTTTGTGAGAGTTGATTTTTACACTGTAGTTGTTTAGAAATTTAAACCCGAATTATTATGATACTGTATATTTACAGTAATTGTAGTGATTAAAGATCCATATTTTACTTTTACGAAAATATAGTGATTTTATAAGAGTTATTATCCAAATAAACCTTTTAGATATGTAATTACAGTGTATTCATAGACACGCACATTTTACTTTAGTAAAAGTATGGTGATTTAATGAGAGTTATTATTCAAATTATAATGGTAGCATATTATATAACTAGATTACAACAAAACTCTCAAATATTTATATGGGAATTGTACCGTTTATAAATTAATATTTTACTTTTGTGTAAGTATAGTAATTATGTGAAGAGTTATTATTTGAAATGTATTTGCAATTACGATAGACCTCTAATATATTCATAACTGAATGGTACTTGTAGTTATTATTGGACTTATAATTACAGTGTTTTATTCAATTTGTAATTGTAGTGTTTAAAGTATTGTGAATGTAAGTTTCTATTTGAATATAATTTGTTCCCACATAAAATTAATAGATAATTAAGTTAAAAAAAATAAATAAAATCTCTCCAATGTAATTCTTGTAACTCAATAATATGAGAAGAGATAGTGTATCATATCATTTAAAGCTTTTGGACTTTTGAGAAAAAAAAAAAAAAGGAAATTTTTTTGATGAAATTATTTAATGAAAATTCTGTAATTTATTTAGATACGAAAAAAAATTAAAAAATACTGACTAGGATTTTTAGGTCATAGTTGACTTGCATAATTACATTTGAACGATTTTTTACCTTATCATCTATTAATCTTATATGATAATAAATTATGTTCAAATAAAACATTGAATTGGAGATGCTCTAAATTATAGTAATTCAGAGTTATTATATGAACGGTAATTTAATTTATTCATATCCAACTGTAATTATAGTATTTAGATATTCATATACCAACTATAATTGTAATAATTAAATATTCATGATATTTTAACTTTATGAGAGTACACTGATTTTTTGAAGTTAAATTCGAATTATAATCACACTAGTTGATCTTATCAGATTATGACACACCTTTCAATCTCTCAACCAACCAAAATATCATTTTCAAGCAGAAGAATACAAGATTTCTACTTTTACAAACTTATGCATTTCACTAAAACTAGAAGTACAATCGAGTGACTAAGATCCACCATTTAGAGCATGAAGAAAAAGACATACTTGAAAAGTAAGAACCTTTGCACCCCTAAAAAAAAAAAAAAGAACACTTCAAACCCAAAACATATATTTCATTATTTTTTGATCACCATTATCAAGTTGATGATCATCATTATCATTATTAATAACAGTCTAGCATCAGCTGATGATATCATGTTACATTCTGATTAGGATTATTATGATTAAGATTAAGATTATTATTAGGATTGTGATTGCTGTTGATCATCGTCATCAACTCACCTCCTTTCTCTACATCACTCATGACAACACTTGTTGGAGTGCCATCAATTTCTTTCATTTTGGCTTCCTTCTTCATCTTCACATACATGCCATAGACATAAGAGCTAAACCCCCACCCACACAGCACCGTCGAGACAGCCTTGACTCCACCGAAGCTGTCGCCGTAAACCACCACTCCACCCAGCACGTTCATCGCCAGAATCGCCGTCATGCAGATCCCTCCGGTGAGCGAGGACGTCAAGAACACCATCCCCGCCGTGCCCATGAAGCAAAGCTGCCAAGTCACCACGTTCCCGATCACCACCACCCAGTACATCTTCGGACCCTGATCGAAAACAACCAGACTCTCCCCCTTCATCTCGTTATATCCACCGCTAAACGCCATCCCCACGGTGGCCAATGCGGTGGCGGCCACCTCCATTATCAATTGCATTTCCATCACCATTGAATAGCAGTAAACTTTCCTGTAAACGGATTCCATGATAGGCAGATACAAAGCAAAGAGCAAGCCTGCTCCGACGGTGCAGAAGAACCCTATGAAGTACTTGGTTTTCGTGAGATCATCGGGCTTGTCGTTGCTGGAAGCGAGACCGAGGAGAACGGAGCTCAGTGTCAAGAGGACGACACAATTGAGATTGGAGAAGGTTATTCTTTGCTTGACAATGATGACGGAGAAAATGAGGTTGAAGACAAGCTGAGAGGAGAGAAGGAGAGCGGATGTGGAGACTGGAAGATAGGAGTTTCCCCATGAAAAGAGGAGGTTGTTGACGCCGAGAGCGAGGCCGATGAGGATGGAGAGGATGGAGATTCTGATGGCTGAAGTGAGAGAAGGGCTTTCTGTTGGTGCATTTGAAGAGGTAATAGGGGAGGTAGATAGGGGGGACCAGGAGAGGGAAGCCACCGCACTGGACCCAAGTGGACACCCAACGGCTCGACCCTTTGTGGATGAAGTAGTACTTTGACAGCAAGCTTGAAGAGACCGAACCCAAGAAGAGACTCAAATAGTTCACCACCAGGAGTGCCATGTACCCTTTGCTCGTTTTGCTCTTTTGATCTTGTTGTTGATCATGATGATCACGAGTTGTTGTTTGGTTGTTCATGATCAAAGGAGTATTATTTGATGGCAAGGAGGAGGAGCAGAAGGAGGAGGAGGAAGCCAAGCAGGCTGAGGGCTTTCAGTGTTTTTATTGTGGACTGGGACAGTTTGATAGTGTTTCTGGTGGGGTTTGTACTATGATTTCCATTAATATAAAGGTGGGCATATTGAAATTCAGAAGACTTCTGGTTGAAAATGACCTTGAAAAATTTGGGTGGTGGCCCAATTCTCCTCTTTATTTTTATTTTTATTTTCTTGATTAAATTCTTATGAGGTTATTTAAGTTAAAATTAACTCTATTGTGGGGCCTACATAACGTAGAGGATGGAGCTTTCGGCTGATGAGAGGGTGAGAAAGACAGTGAGAGGTGGTGTTTTTAGGGGTTGTTTGGCGGCTTCGCTAATGATAGCCCTAAGAGGGTACACATGTACATACAATCATTATACCTCAATGGGCATCTCCTGATCACGTACTCTTTGTCCACCGTCCTGATTCGAAGTGGAATGCATGATGGATGATGGATAGTAGATGTACAAGATTACAATAGAGAACATGATGGAGATTAGAGGGTGGATGGGAAGAGAATCAAGAGGAAAAATAGAAAGAGAAATAAAATTTGCTTTTGTGGGAAATGGCAAGTACAGATAGTGGAATGAATACTCTCCTGAGTTGTGCTGTATTTTGAAACGGTTACTTACTTTGACTATTTCTTTATCATTCATTTTCCATTTTAATACAAAACTTAAATGAAACCATCATATTTTTTTAACCTTTAAATTAAAAACCGTCATGTAATAATAATTTTAAAATTTATTTTTCTTTCGTCCAATAAGGTATAATACTCTGACACATTTTATATGGACTGACATACACATCATGTGATCAATAAAATTTTCTCAAAAAAGGGCAAAAAATAAAGTTGGTGCGTGGCCAATGGCATTGACAAATGCTAGTATATGAGTTTCAGGTGAAGTGGGTTGCTTCCACGTGTCCCATCCTTTTCAGCAGCCGTTACAATGGGTGACATCCCAGTCTACTGTTTCAATGGGTGGGTTGGACTGTAGTTGGCTTTTTTGGTAATTCCCATTTGATAAATCTATGGATTATTAGAGTGTATGGTTTGCATTTTGTTGCTGTGATTTCCCATTACTCACTCCACAAGTGACAGAGATTCAGATATGAGAGTTTTCATGTGTTCTCAGGACTGGTTTATTGGACAAAGTTAACCTCCTTTTGTTTGTTTTTTTCATCTTAATTATCATTATCATAACAGTTCACAATTTTCATAGTATATTCTTATTTTATTAGAATTTTTTAAAAAAAAAATAAAAAAAATAAAAAAACATGTAGACTCCTTAGAAACCAGTGAATAATGTGCTAAACCTACCAAAATAATAGATAAGCTATGCCAGCTCATGAATTTAGGGCAATGTACTCAAAAATGGTGCATCTAAATAGCATTCTAAACTTGGATTACATAACATATATAATGTATGTGGTCAATTCCAAAATTGGGAAGTCCATTAATTAAAGGTGGTTTTTTTTTTTTTGAAACGAATTAAAGGTGGTTTTGTTGCACGAAAAAACAACTATTATTTATTGTCAATTGTCCAAAACGAACCTGTTAATTATAAGAATTAAAGTTCCTTTGTAAGAAATTATCAAAAGTTTACTCTTTATCAAAAGTTTACTCTTTTCTTTGATTTGATTCAATGTATTTTTTTCCTCTCTTATTATAATATTTCCCTGAAAGAGAAGATTTGCCCCACAAATTTCACCCTCCAAAACATGAAGCCTCATCTTGAAACAAATCTGGGGAGGCTTTTTAATTAAAATAATTCAGGTCAATTAAATTGTTCAGCTCTTTTTAGTAATTTACAACAAGATTTTATTACTACAAGAACAATTAAACTAAATTTGGGTGTAGAGCGTAGATTAACTAATTCGAGATCTTAAGGACATTATGGTAGTTGCAATTTATTTTAAAAAATTTAATTTTTAAGGGTGGAATGTGAATTAAATTCATGATTAATATGGGATTATGGCTGTTGAGGGTTTCTATTTATATTTGCAATTTTTTCATAGGCTTTTTAAACCTTTATATAGACTTTTGTCTATATTTATATAAATTAATTGGACATCTCAACTATTTTCACATGCTCAATCAATTATTACCTGCATAAATTGACTGTAGAGTTTGGCTTTCGCAGATACTTAACCAAGTCTACTATCAATAATAAGCTTGCTCAAAAAAAAATTTTTCCCCTATAAATTTCCATTTTTTGAAGCACTAGTCCTTTTATATGCAATTATTATTGATATGAGTTATCTTTTTAATTAAGGAAATGTATTAATAAATAACATTAAAGTGAGGTTAGTAGATTACGAACCAAATGGGATAATTAGAAGTCATAATCAACAATTAAATAAAAGATCAATTTCAGATAATATGCGATGGACAGTTGAGGTGATTTAATAATTACAATATCACACTTACATGAATCGTTGTGAGATTATATATGGAGTTATGTCTTACTTCTCTGACTCTCAAAATTATGATAATTATATATAATATTGTATTTACATAATTTGTTGGAGATAATATATATATTAATTAATTTGATTCAATAATTGATACAAATGAGATTAATATTGTTTCAAAAAATAAATAAAATTATTGAACTAAAATTAATATTATTGGAGTCTGTGTAAATTTGTTATATTATATGCTTTAAGTTGTTAACGAGTGTCATGCACCTAATTCATGGCTAATCTGGCGCGTCAGTTAGAAAAATCAAAAGTGGCTACCAAAAATGTCAACAGAAGAATAAAATAAAAGAGATATTTGTTGGAAATAAGATCCACAGTCCAGTATGATGAATGTACACTGACCATCATCTGGTTGCAATTTGCGAGTATCCGTGGAACAAAACAAAAATATTAGTCTTCAAAATAAAACTCATTCCCCCCGTTAGCGGGGGAACTATGCTAAGAATCAATTGAACATCGAGGAAATTTTTTAGTAGATTATCTCATTATTGATATGATGAGACGAACTAATGCGAAAGATAAGAAAAAAATAAAAAACTCAATTGGAAATATAAGAAAAAATAAAAAGATCAATTGGAAATGTAGGAGAAAAGAAATGATATCATTCATCGGTTTATCTTATCATATCAACGGTAAGACAACTATAATTTTTTTTTTTATCCATCAAGTACTTGCGAACAAAACAAAAATAGTGATTTTAATAGATAATTTATTCCCCGATTATCATGGGGAATTACCTTAAAAATCCACCGACTAGAATGAGAAGTCTAACAAGATTAAATGTTGGATTTGCTAGGAAAAAGACTAAGTGGGCATTTGCAACCATGTCAGTTAACAATTTATGTCCACGTTTAATTTGACGTGGCAAAAGAACATCCGATAGTATAAAATCTTATAAGCCGGAGGTCAATGTATCTCACACTACGGTGGTGTTTGGATCTCTTTTTTAAAATGATTTTTCATTTTCAAAAGCAAAAAATGGGTTGAAAAATGTTTGGTTAGTTATTTTGTAAAATGTGTTTTTGAACAATTTTTTTTTAATTATTTTCAAAACATGAATAAATCATTATTTTTTCTTTCAAACAACAATTTTACTCATTTTTTAAAAAATATCAACACATTTATATCATTTTCTTTTTTTCAAAATAAGTTTAGAGAAGCTCTATTAAACACGTTGCATTTTTAAAATGTTACTTTTAAAACATGTTTTTTGTTTTTAAAAATAGTTTTAAAAAATATCATTTTAAAAACGGTTTTAAACTATTTCGAAAAAAAAAAAGAAGTTTTAGATGCACCCTGAATTTCTCTCTTTCTAAAAGTATTGGTTGACTTAACCGTTAGAGTATAAACGTTGTTAACCTATTGTTTATTCTACAGTAGTATGCTAGACTTCCTAAATTTTTTATTCAAATCTTTGTCCAAATGATATGATATATGAGTTGTCAACATCTTATAAATCATGAGATGATGTGATAATTTATATAATTTTAACAACTCACATGTCATATCACTTGGTCATAAATTTGGACAAAAAATTTGGGAATATTGTTTATTCTAGAGTAATATCATGCCGAAGTAATGCTAAGCTTTCCAATTTTTTGTCCAAATTCAAGCATAAGTAATGTGACATATGTGTTACCAATATTTTATAAATCATGAGATAATGTAATAATTAATATGATTTTAACAACTCAGATATCATGCCATTTGAGCTTGAAAAGCCTAACATTACTTTTTTTAAGTAATGCTAGACCTCCTAAATTTTTTACCCAAATGATATGACATATGAGTTGTCAACTTTTTATAAATCATAAGATGATATGATGATTAATATGATTTTGACAATTCACACATCATGTTATTTGAGCATAAATTTAAACAAAAAATTTAGGAAACCTAACATTACTCTTTCTGAGTAATGCTGAACTTCTCAAATTTTTTATCCAAATGATATGATATATATATGAGTTATCAACATCTTATAAATAATGATATGATGCCATAATTAATATGATTTTTGACAACTTACATATCATGTCACTTATTCATAAATTTGAACAAAAAATTTGAATAGTAAACTTTCCAAATTTTTTGCCCAAGCCATAGATCTCATTAGTTTTCAAACTTTCTGATTTTAGCATTTTGAAATGAAATTCACTGATTGTTTCATGTAAGTCTCTTGCTCTAATTCTCCATCAAGAAAGGCTATCTTTACATCAATCTAATTTAATTTCAAGTCCATGTGTGCAATAATAGCTAATATAAAGCAAATAGAAGCAAACCTAACCGTAGGGGAGAAACTTTTTTCTTAGTCTATACTATCGTATTAAGTATATCCTTTGGGGCATTTTGAACAGGTAGTAAGTTAACCATGTTCCAAACATGATTGCTTTTCATCGACTCTATTCTTAAGCAAATTGCAACACACAAAACAAACATATACACATGCGTGCACATTAATTTTAGGTCACATAAAATCAATATAAAAATTAAAACATTTTAATTCAGCTCCATTTAGAACGAAATAAATAAAAATATAATTCAATTAACCCATTAGAGCGAATAAATAAATAAGATAAAAACATAAGCAAAAGAAAAAAACATTCCATCGGAAAATGTAGTCGGAACCACCGCAGACAAAGGCACATGGCGATCATGCGCTGGTGGCAGTAGCCACACGCCGAGGCATTGCTAGACACGTTTGCTAGGCATGCCCGATAGTGAGACGTGTGTCGAGGTAGTAGTGTAACAAACGTCCCCTTTAGCGCCACGTATCGAGCACACAAGTGGAGACATTTCAACGTTAGAGGTAGACATTCATCGTGACAGTACACGTGTCATGCATGCGGCTATCCATACGTTGAGACATGGTTGCCAACATGTCGCCTTGTGGATGCACACTTGTCACCGCATGGTTGTCCACATGTCGTCAAGTGGCTATTCGTTGGTAGGAACAGTGCAGTCCTACGCATCACGCACTAGCCTAGTGTATATGTTACACACGTCGCTGTTCCGACCTCATCCGACGATCGGACTATCATCAATTTAACTGGAATTTCATCCCAATTTCAATTATGTCCTTAATTTTTACATTTCAATTAGGGGTGATGTACACTCTCCTATTGTGCATGTGCAAATAAATTTTCAACCTAAAATCAACGATATCTTTCAAAAACAAGAACTAGATTTCGAACTCTAACTTGTTTTGTTCCAAACTCACAAGTTAGGGGTAATTAAAAAGCATTGTAGATGAATCTATAGTACGTATATAATAATTTATCATTGTAGAGGAACCTTGGGGGATGATATAATTATATCTTAGACGGATTTAATTAAACAGGAATCTTGGTTTTATCATACACTATTTTCGAAACATGAAACATTTCATTAATCTTGTCACGTTTTACATTGAAACATATCATCCTTTTCATTACATTGGCTATCATAAGTGTTTAAAATATATTATTCTACGGTACTTCACGTGGTGTTATCAAAAACCACGTGATTTGTCATTGATTTTGGTTTGCTCTCGATAATTAATATTGGTAAAAAAATGATAGCTTTAATCTACCAAATCTCTCTCTCTCTCTCTTTTTTAAATATCTTTACCTAATGTCTTGATTTAAGAACATTCACAGGTTCCGAGTGCAAAATTCTGATTATAATTTAGTGTTAGTCTCTTGTACAAAAATATATTTTACTAATTAATTATGAATAGTTTTAATATGCATTTAAAAACAAACGTTAATATTTAAAATATTAATACTCATGCATCAATAATTTTATTTTGCGTTCACTTTTTTTTTTTTGACATTTTAAGTATAAATTACACCTGTCGGGATCTCTTGATATGGAACTTTAAGGAACGTACAGTTCAAGACTCTACTCCCTAATAAGTGGGACTTACTGGTTAATGCTACTGCTGAAACTCAAACCATGGCCATCAGCTTGAGACAAACAAAGCCAGGCGGGAAGGTGCCATAGCGCCGTTCCTCTTGAGAGATTTTGCGCTCACTTTTTAGTTATGTATAGATATTAATATCTGCCCACATGGTAGATATTGGCACTATCCATTAATTATATACCAATGAATCACAACACATAGCAAAAAAATGGAGTGAAAATGATATGATATGACACCTTATAGTTAGAATCTTGCGACTCTATCACAACATTAATATTTGAGTTTTAATGTCATTAAAATATGTGCACGGACAAAAATGCACTTAATGCGATAAAGGCCATTCTCTTTCATTATTCTTTCATTTTTTTTTTCTTGTTTCATTCTTTTATTGTTTTTCTCCCTCCCACTATTCCTTTACATCAATTCTTTTATTCTTTCTATAATATCATTTTTCATGGAAGAAAAATATTATTTTGGGTCTTCGTAATAGTGATTTGATTTGTTCTTTAGAGTGAAAGGATTATTTTAGTTGTTTGAATCAAAGACTTTTCTTAAAGTTTATTTTTAAAAAAATAAATTGAGATTTTTAAGCATTTTTAAAACTATGTTAAAAAACATCATTTTAAAAACAGTTCCAAATACACCCTAAATTTTTCTCTTTCTAAAACTATTGGTTGACTTAACTGTTACAATATAGACGTTATTAACCTATTGTTTCTTTTAGAGTAATATACTAGATTTCCTAAATTTTTTATCCAAATTCATGCTCAAATGATACGACATATAAGTTGTCAATATCTTATAAATTATGAGATGATGTGATAATTAATATGATTTTAACAACTTACATACTATGTCATTTAGTCATGAATTTAGACAAAAAATTTTGAAAGTAGATTTCCCATTTTTTTTGCCCAAATCCATGCTTAAGTAATGCTAAGCTTTCCAATTTTTTGTCCAAATTCAGCCACAAGTAATGTGATATATGAGTTATCAACATCTTATAAATCATGAGATGATATGATAATTAATATGATTTTAACAACTCAGATATCATGTCACTTGGGCGTGAATTTTGATAAAAAATTTGAAAAGTCTAACATTACTTTTTCTGAGTAATGCTAGACCTCCCAAACTTTCTATTCAAATGATGTGACACATGAGTTGTCAACATCTTATAAATAATGAGATGATGTGATAATTAATATAATTTTGACAACTCACATATCATGTTACTTGGGTATAAATTTTAACAAAAGATTTGAAAAGCCTAAAAGAGTAATACTAAACTTCTTAAATTTTTTATCCAAATGATATGATATATATATGAGTTGTCAACATGTTATAAATCATGAGATGATACGATGATTAATATAATTTTGGTAACTCATATATCATGTCGTTTGGACATGAATTTGGATAATTTGAAAAGCCCAGCATTACTCTTAGTATATATATATATAAATATATATATATTTATATATAAATAAATATATTAAATAAATATATGTATATGAAATTTAAGGCAACTGAAATGTTTTGTTATAAAAAAAATCAATCAAGTTTGAAAAATTCTTTATGTGAGTTGTAAATTGTGACATTCTGTTTGGGTATTTCACACGGGTATTTGTGACACTCTGATATTTGGCTGCATCATATGGGTACTTGTGACACTATAAGAGATGACCTAACTTTTTATTTACATTGTGTAGATATATATATATATATTTTAATGACATTTAGTTCTATTTATTATTTTATCTTATGTGGCATCTATTGCAAATATGAAAAATTTTTATATGTGCAATATTGAATATTGGTTTTGAGATATGATTATATGTATTGAAATTCTATATTTGACTTATAAAGGTAATTACAATAATATTAACATAACGTATGGATCTAATCACTGAATTGATAGCTCACCCCTTGTCTCCATCACTTTTGTGGAATGGATATGAATTATGGGTGATGAGTGTTTGAACTTAGAGTTTACCTAATTGTGGAAGCTTTGGTGTTATTTAATGATTAGTTTAAAGAGATTGATTTTATTTAGTTTAAGATATTATAAGAATTCGAAATTTAGCAAGACTATATTTTGCTTACGTGATTAATTTTAGGATTTTTCTTTTAGAAATAATGTTCGGATACTTTTCGTTGACTATTTTAATTATTGGAATAGATTTCTATGTGGAGTTTTTATTTGTTTATTTAAAGATTTAATCATTTAATGTGACCATATATAACATCTTATTTCCTTATTACTAGATTTGGGGTGTTACAAATAAACTCGGTTGTGAGCTCTAAGCTTAGTAGTGATTTTAGAGTTTGGTTGTAATTGCGATATTGGAATTAGAGAGAGAATATTAAGTATGTAACTATAACAATTTTTTTCATAGTGACATTTTTCTCCTATTATCCTGATAGTTGTGGTTTTTTTCCTATTTTGGGTTTCTCATTTAAATTCTTATATTTTGTAATCGGATTCATCTTATTTTTCTATGTTAGATATTATTTTCTTTGTAGTTTATATTACGCATGTCTTGTGCACTATGTTTCACTAACAGTTGGTTAGTAAATTAGCCACCAAATGGAATAATTAGTTATAATAAAAATAAATAAATACAAGATCAAGTTTAATATGATGTGCTGGAAGTTGATGTAATTTAGTAATCAACACATCACACTTACGTTGATCACTGTAAAATTATTACAGGGTAATACCTTCTCTAACTATCAAACTATAATAATTATAACATTGTGTGAATATGATTTGCTGGACATGGTAAGTTGAAATTAGTAAAGTATGAATACATAACATATATAGATAATTTTAGTTCAGTAATTGATAAAAATGAGACTAGTGTAGTTTTGAAAAAGTACATAAAATTATTGGAGTAAAATTAATATTATTGGAATTCGTGTAAATTTGTTATTTTGCATTTTTTATGCCAAAAATTGTTGATAACGGGTGTGTTGTACCTAATTAATATACGTAAGTTAAAGAAGTAAACTGTGACTACCAAAATGGCCAAAAAGAGAATAAAATAAAAGAGATGTTTGTTGGAATTGAGAACCTGTCGTTAAATACAATCCGTGAACACAAATTATCATGTACTGGCGATTTGCAAGCATATGTAGAACAAACAAAAACACTAATCTCAAAATATAACTTATTCCTCCATCATCGTGGTTTGGACAGTAGCGTGATAGTAAGCTACTGTCAGCCATGATCTTCTCAAAATCATGAATTCTAGACCCCTTCCCCCACAATTTGTGGGTTTTTCCTCCACTCATTGCGGACTGCTCTTTCATTTGATGTGGGTTGCTTTCTCTTATTTCTTGGGAGCTATTTTTCTAATCGTATCACTAGAATCTTATCCCGTTACTATCCCTAGGTTAGTACCAATACTCAAACAAAAAAAAAAAAAAATCCCCAATTATCACGGGGAATCGAGGTAGGAAACTACTGACCATCGTGTACTCACAAAAATATTAATTTTGGAAGTTAATATGTTCCCCCGTTATCGTAAGGAATTACCTTGAGAATCCATGGACCATAACCAAACTCTAACAACATTAATACTAGATTTCAAAGAAAAAGCGGCTGAGTAGGCCTTTGCAATCATGCCATTTGACAATCTAAGGTCAACACTTAATCTGCACTTTAAGTTAATATGTTGCTCCCATTATCATAATGTTGCCCACTTGAACACTCAACCTTATCTATACATACAGGAGCCTTTTAAGTCTAAGTGTATGTAATCTTATAAGCCGAAGTTTAACCTATCTCTCACAAAATCTTATATACCACCATTTAGTAGAAATGATTGAATACTTCTTTTAATTTTAAGAGATTCAGGGTTCAAGTTGTGAGTAGTTTTCTATAAACTTAGTCCCTCCTCCCCTTACCCTAAAGAAAAAGAAAGAAAATCTCACTAAATCTTTCATTTCTAAAATTGTTAGTTGACTTGACCGTTGGAGTATAACCCTAATAACTTCTTCTAACAGTTTTCTCAATTCTTAGGTTACTGCTTGATATGAAAACTATGTTTTCGAAGATCGTTACTTTTAATTGAAAGAGGTCCAACTTCAAGATTTTCTAAATACAAACTCTTAATTTGTTTATTTGGCAATTTAATTTTGAGTTATTTTCATTTTTCTCTCTAACAATCGATGAATCGTCATTTTTTCCGTTGTTGATTTAAGGAATATCTCTATACCTCTTCTATTAACTTGAGTTAACATTAAAATAAGAAAAAATCAATTTTATCCTTAAGATGTCTCTAAAATAACAAATTATTATTTGAAAATAATAAATATGAAAAATCTTTAAAATAAAATAAAAATGATCATCAAACAAATTAAATAAAATGATAAACTCTCTTTCATCATTATCTATAGATTTTTAATCGCCATTAAACAAATCAAATAAAAAAAAATTATAATAATTTATACTTTTCAAAAAAATCATATCTTTTAGTAGTGTTTTTATTTTTATTTTTATTTTTATTTTTATATGATATTGTTTTTTAATTATAATAACTTACACTTTCCAAAAAAATATATAATAATGCATTATTTTATTTAAATATTTAATTTCAGAAAATTACGTTTTTACCCTTAATTATTCAAACAACAAACATGATAAATTAAGAGTAGTAGGTTTTTTTACGTTTTTTGAATCATCAAAGGGGAAAATAATAATTCACTAATTGTTAAGAGAAAAAATGAAAATAACTCTTTAATTTTTTAATTTACTTGTTAACCAAATTATCGTCAATAGTGTGCAAACATTAACATAAATATTTTGTTAAATAAATAATTAAAAAAATTAATATATTGTTATGAGCAAATAAGTTTTTAATAAATAATTAAACTATAATTAAGGGCAAAAATTTCATAACAACACATAAATAAGAAGAATAAATATTTCATAAGTACATTCTCTTCTAGTTCAAGTGGTGGTACACCTCTTATCCACTTTAGTTGTGAGGATTTAAGCCCCACCATGAATGTTTTATAAGTATGTATGGAGAGCTCTCTCTTCTTTCGGAGAGTAAATATCTCTCGGTTTTGAAAGTAAATATTCAAACTATAAATAGTTTTTTTATCCCAACCAACCATTATTTGAGTTTAGTGTTGACAATTTGAGACTAAGTTTTAAGAATTCATCAACCCATCTAATTATTACCAACTCATTAAATTGTAATTATGATATGAAAATATTGAGTGAACAAGTTGAGATAAACTTAAGGCCTTGTTTAGTATGTGAGATTGAATTTGATTATTTTAATAAGATTGAATTGGATAGAATATGATATGATTGGATTGGATAAATTAATGATGTGATGTGTTTGGTGTTGTATGGGATTGAATTGAAAATAATAATGTCCATTGTTCGATCTATTATAAGATTAGACAAAAAATAATTATGTATTATACTATTTTTTATAAAATAAAACTAAAAATGTTTTAATATTATTTTAAAAAGTAAAATCTAACTCTTTAAAATTAATTTTAAAATAATGTTTATTTTATTATTATTTAAATATATTATTTTTTAACATTTTAATAAAGTATATAACAATAATATTAAAAATTAATTTAATGTTTTATATAATTAATGCAAGAAAGGAAATAAAAAAAAGTAAAAAAAAAAAAAAATTAAAGTATCCTATGTTGGTGAGATAATTTTAACCCACCAAATTGGTGGGTTAAGTTAAGGGATGGCAATATGGGTCACGACATGATGGGTCAACACGAATTCGTAAAAAATAAATGAGTATGAGTTTGAGTTAAACGAATTTGTGTCGTAATCGTGTCAACCCGTTTAATCCGTTTATTAAACGAATCAAATTGAATTTACTTAAACGAATTACGGGGTTGACATGATTAAGTCAAGGAAAAAATTATATAATTTTATCCACCACACCTTATGTCGGCAGCCACCACCACTTTTTCCACCCATTTCTCTTACGGTCACCACTACCCCTTTTCCCTTCCTCTCCCTCACGGTCACCTCTACCCATTCCACTCCCCTCCCTCGCGGTCACCACCATCCCTTCTCCCTCCCTCTTTCACGGTCACCACCACGCATTCTCCATCCCTCTCTTTCACGGTCACCACCACGCCTTCTCCATCCCTCTCTTTCACAGTCACCACCACCTGTTCCACCTCGCTCTCTTACGGTCACCACCATCCCTTCTCCCTCCCTCTCTTTCACGGTTACCACCATCTATTTCACCCCGCTCTTTCATGGTCACCACCACCCCTTCTTCATCCCTCTCTTTCACGATCACCATCACTCGTTCCACCTCGCTCCCTTACGGTCACCACCATCCCTTCTCCCTCCCTCCCTCACGGCCACCACCACCCATTCCACCTCTCTCCCTCACGGTCGCCACCACCACCGCCCCTGGTTTTTTTTTTTTTTTTAATGTTGCTGTTGCTGTTGTTTTTTTTTTTTTAAATTTTTGTAAATATATTTTTATTTTTTTGTTTTATTTATGAAATTACTATGTTCTTCAATATTGATGGTTTTGGATGCGATAGATATCTGTGATTAAAATTGACATGTGTTGGATATTTGTGAAAAATGGTTGATCTGAGCTTTTGGTTTTTTGTTTTTCTGGATTGTATTTTTTTTTTTTTTTCATTTTTTTGAGTTCATGGTAGATGAATTTGGGTAACATGATGAAGGAGAGAAGATTATGGGTTTTGATTGGTTTAATTTGGCTGGTTTAATTCAATTTAAGTTTATGTTGATGAAGATTTAGAATTGATTTTCGTTAAATGAATTAAATGAGTTAAATAGGTTAAACGAATTAACAGGTTAATGGGTTTGGATATTTTATGATTCAACTAATAAACGAATTAATTGTGTCGATTCGTTTACAAACGAATTTGTATCGAATCCAAAAATATTGATCCACTTCTTAAGCGAATTTGTATCGAATTGGTTGAATTCATAAACGAATCGAATCGAATTCAGTTCAACCCGTCATGCCAACCCGTTTTACCACCCCTAGTTAAATTTATCTTACTTAACATGGGATAAAATTGTTGCATGGGATTAGAGAAATCCAATCTCATGCAACCACCAAACAAGAAATTGGATTGGAATTTATCCAATCCCAATCCTAATCCAATCCCAATCCAATCTCTTGTAACAAACAAGGATTGCGAATGTGTAGGGATTACTCAAACCTTACAGGTTCCAACATAGGGCCTTTATTGCTCTTGGCGAGTTTGTTGAGTAGGCTCTGCCATTTCCACTATTATGTTCTCAACCAACATTGGATCTTCTTTAAATTTCTTACTATCATCTTGCTCCTCATTCACATTGCACTTCCTATTGTTGTTGACACTACTAGTTCCTTCTGCCTCTATGATCTCATCCCTCTGGCTAATGATACATTTGATTTGAAAGTCCCCTGCACTTGTCACAATGTCCCATTTGGAGGGTTCTCTGGCCATCTTCTTCCATTTTTGAACTCTCTTACTCCCATGACTAGAGCTAAACACATCAACCTTATTCACATCCCGATATGTGGTAGTATTGGTGCCTTCCTCATTTACGTGAACTTGTATGGCACCAAGTCCTTTAATTATCTCTGTTTCAATTTTGTCATGACATGTTTATGTGGTCCCCTCTTTGCTTTTTTTCCCTGTCCCGGAAACAGCCTTCCCCTTAATAAAGTGGTCATCTGAACCACTTTTGTCCCCTTTTTCAAGTTGTGGTCCCCCTTTTTCTTTGGATTTTTCCTTTTGACCCATTATAAAACTTTTATGTTGCTTTACTGAAGAAGTCTTCTTAGCTCTTCCACTGTGTGAACTATTACTAGAAATCATCCCCTAACTGTTCCCCTTTCTTTAAAGAACTAATAGGATTGTCCTCCTCTCCTGTTGTTAGAAGTAGTTTGCTACCCCTTTGAGGACCTTTTCAAGCTAGATCAATATTTTTAAGAGATAAATCCTAAGTTTTGGAAGTCTCAACTTGACTTGCCTTCAACCAGGAGCCATACTTAGTTGAGACCCTCTTTTAAGGCTTCTGATTTTATTGTTTCATCTGTGCAGTCCTTAATGTTATGTCCAACCCTTCCACAAGCATAGCAAAATTCAGGGAGATACTCATATCTCAGTGAAGTCACCATAATATCCCTTGACTCATCTGAGTTAAGCCAAATAACCCTTTTGAGAGGTTTTGTTATGTTTATTGAAACCTTGACCCTAAGAAATCTTCCTTTATAGTTTTTTTGTTCCAAAGGAATTTCAACAACCTCCTTAAAGTGACCCGATATTGTTCTCACTACTTTTTGATTCATACACATTAGAGGAAGGTTATGTAATTGCACCCCAAAAACAAACCTTCTTGAACCCTAACTTTGATATATCACCAATTCCTTCTAACTTTTCTAGCACTAAGAGGTTTTTATTAAAATTCCAAGGTTCTCTACTTAAGATTAGTTTATGATCTTTTATCCTTTGGAAGTAGAAAATGAAGATATTGTCTTCTGCTGCCTTAATCTCTACCTTTTCGATAGCACTCCAAAGTTGTTCAATCACCTTATTAAAAGCTTCCCTATTTACCCTCTTACCTGACAATACCTTGCCCACCAAACAGTGAGAAACATTTCAAGTCCGTCCTCTTGCTTTTCTCCCTTCATATTACTAATCTAGCCATCATCGTTCATGAGAGAGAGCGATTGACAAAACTTGATAATTTCTTCTTGATCCATCCTTATGAAAGCTATGACCCAATGGAAAAGGAAGACAAGTATTAGAAAAAAGAAGGGAAAAATCAACTCCTCTCTCTCCAAGAGACTCTACCTATAACAAAAACTTTGATTTCTACCGTGTTTTTCTCTCTAGAAGACTCTTTAAAGAAAGTACGAGAAGACTTATATTTTATTTGTTAAAAGTAATTTAATATATGGTTTAAGGTAAATATTATTATTTATCTATTTTAATTAAGGTATGAATATTATATTATAATTAGAAGAAATTCTAATAAAATAATTTCAAAAGCTCTTATGAAAGGAGTAGAAAATTCATGTTATAATTTGTAAAGTTTTTAAAAATTTCAATCGAACAATCTCAAAAGTTTTGCTACGTGCACAAACTTTTTTAAATGCATAATCCAAACAACAACTTAAAAGCTTTAGCTTTTACTTCTTTTCTTGTACTATCAAAAGCAAAATATAAAAATTATCTCAAACGAGATCTAAGTATGGTATATGGTGCCTCACAAGTAAAAGCTACAAAATTGATTAATTTTCCTTTTAACAACTTCTCTAACCGACTTACTTTTCTAAGCAATGGGTAAAATGAGTTTTTCCTACTCAACACATTGCTCTAAAAGACTAATGATGAAAATTTGTTTCCACCACATAAGCTAGACTTAACCAACCTCCCCACAAGATTAAAAAGCAAAGTAGACATGCTTAAACATAAGATATGTATGATACATTGAAACGTACGATTGTATGTGCAAAAATTATCTCTCTCAAGAAATCAAATCTACATTAAGCATAAGTTAGAACCATACCCCTTGGAGAGATAAGTTACGCTTATAAGAGCTGCTTCTTCTTGTACAACGAGCTTGAGATCAATACACAAGAGCAATAAATACATTACAAGTGAAATTCGTTTAGTCAGGAATATACAAGCTAACACACTACAATTTAAAAGGTTTTAAATTCATGAACCTTACAAGATATAGTATGCATGTATGTTCACTTGAATATGGTCTCACTATTTTGGACCTTATAAAAGAAATCTTGATAAATTCTATTTAAAAAAAAAAAAAAAACTTAAGAATTTGGGAAACAAAAGTAACATTAAGTTAATCAATATTGATGTTAAGAATTTGAGAAACAAAAAGTAAAATTAAGTTAATGAATGTTGATGTTTTTTAACTGAAAAAAAAAAAAGTATAATACTCATTTTAACTTGGAATTTGTAGAAAAACCTTTAATACTTTAAGTTTACAATTCAAATGAAAAACTGACTTATAAAGACCTATACACCCGTAATAATAATAATAATAATAATAATAATAATAATAATAATAATAATAATAAAACCTTCATTTCACCTTTTATGTAATTATTATTACTTTTAAATAGATCATAACTTTAGTGTGCAATTCTTTATTAAAAGAATATTCATTAATGGTTGTCTAATACTTAATTCTTGCTGACCTGACATTCATATAAAGAAGTCAAAGTGACTTTTTTTTTTTAGCATTAATATTAAATAAGTTAGAGATTTGTAAAAATTTATGGATCTCAATTATTATTTGTTTGATATAAATATATATTTTTATAACCAGAAAATGTATACTTTTCTAATAAGAGAAAAAACTTCCTACACATATTTAAAAAATATGCATAATGAAATTTGAACTACTACAGTTAAAGTGAATAAAAAGATGTGCAATCATCTAAACCGAGAGTTAATGGTCGACTCCTAAATAGTAAAGGGATGATAAAACATGGGACACGTAAGTTAGAGCTAAGATTCATGGTTGACAAAGAAGAGAGAGGACTGATCATCATGTGGTCTCAATTTGCAAACATTCTTGGAACAAAACGAACCTAATCTTGAAAAGATTACCTCTTCCTCCATTATCATGGAAATAACCCTAAGAATCCACCAACCATGACGAGTGTTTAACATCATTAAACATTAGATTTGACATGAAAGGCGACTGGATGATCACTAAGCATGCGCAACCATACCATTTGACAATTTATGTTCAGTGCTTAATTTGACATGGTAGAAGAACACTCAATTATTGTCAATTTCAACACTCAACCTTCTCTATAAACAAAGGATCTGTTCATGTCCAAATGCATGCAATCTTATACGCCAAAACTCCATTCTAGATTCCTCTCTCTCAAAATAGTGGTTGACTTAACTGTTGATCAACTATAACTGTCGGCAACCTATTGATGCTTCTTACAATTTTCTCCATTTTCAAGTTGCTAATAAAGATGAAAACTACTTGCCAATGGTCCATATCATTACATTTTTCAAGTTATCAATAAAGATGAAAACTACTGGCCAATGGTTCTTATCATTACATCTTTCAAGTTATCAATAGAGATGAAAACTACTGGCCAATGGTTCATATCATTACATCTTTCAAGTTATCAATAGAGATGAAAACTACTTGCCAATGGTTTCATATCTTTATTTTAGTTTACCAGACAACCATATTATTTTTCACCTCGTGTAAGCTCCTACTTCAAGATTTGCTATGCAAACTTTTAACCATAAGTGTTTCTCTTCTCTCTCTCTCTCTCTCTCTCTCTCTCTCTCTCTTTTTCTTTTAATTTTTCATTCTCCAAATCTGACTGTCAATGGTGTACAAACAATAATGTAAAATATTTGTTTTTAAAAAATATTTTGAAATATAAAAAATTTCTTATAGGCAAATTAATTTTTTTAAAAAAAGAAACACAAAACTATAATTAATACATTAAGAAAAACAAGTATAACAATAATCTTTACAATGAAATTTCGTACTCGAATGTCAAATGATGAACTAGTAATGAATATCAACAAATTTAACAATTCTTTGGTTCTAAGTAATAATTCGTATATTTATGAGAGTTCTCATCAACGGCAAAACTTTGAGGCCCAAATTTTCTAATTAACAATATATATGTATATATATATATGTATGTATGTATGTAGATATGTACATATATTGTAGTGGTAAAATATTCTTAAGTCCAAAATGAAAACCCAAAGCTTGTTATAATAGATTGGCCCAGAATGCCAATCGACTCAGACTAATGGTATAATGTATGTTATAAGATGATAACCTAACAACTTGGTTGATCTAATCCAAATAAAGTCTATTTCCTTAAATGATGATTGATTGCTCTTATCACATGAGATTTAACTCAACTGTAATGGAAGTTATATTAACTCTGTAATCGACATGACATTAACTATGTAACTGACATGACATTTATTCTGTAATGGACATCACATTTATTCTATAACAAGTTCCCATAGTTCATCTTCCACTTATAAATAGAGGGATCATTAGAAGGAATAATCCATTCCAACCTCTCTTGTTCATCTCTTGCAAACCACTTGAGGTTTCTCATTTTTCTCTCTTCTGTTTCTATTTTTCTACTCTAGATTTAGAGTTCATCTGTGATAGATTCGGTATTGGTGTGGAAGTGCTTGTCTAGGAAGGGTTCTAACTAGGAAAGACTTGATACTTAACAGTGTTCATTGTGACCGATCTCTTTTTTCTGAGAACTTACCTGATATACTATTCACGAACTATTTGTCATGTTCTATTATACGGGGTTTTGTCCACTGATACTCAATATCTCAGTGTTCCTCTTCCTCTTCTCACCAAGCTTGTTTGTTGTAATATCCATTGGCAAACATAATAAATTACATATATTATTCGCTTATCTATGTTTATATTATTTCCATTACTAACTTGAGCATTGGAATGTTTTCGGTCGGTGTCTCATTGGTGTCAAGATCACCCATATTCTTATTATTTGATTTGTGTAGAATACAAGTTATTAGGTTTCAAAAAAGTTGATTGGTGAGACTTATTTAAAGTTGACATACTGTAGATCAATCCCACTACATACACACACACACACACACACACACACACATATATATATATATATATTCTTTTTTACTTTCCTTTTTATCCATTAATTTTTAAGTTTTTGTACTTAGATTTTCCATGTACACAAATTATACATTATTATTTGAGTTTAGTTTTGCAAATTTGAGATCTAAGTTTAGAAAACTCATCAACCCATTTAATTATTGCCAACCCATTAAATTGTAATTAATTCTATACAATGTATATGGTCTCACCTTCTTGGACCGTACAAGAGAGAAATTTTGAAAAATTATATTAAAAAAAAATCACTTATCTATTGGGAAACAAAAAATAAACTAAATTGACCAATAATAAAAGGTTATTATTTTTTTTTTTAAGAAAAAAAAATTAAGCTTAAATAGTCAGGCTACCTGGACTTTGTAAAAAAACAACTTTAATGTTAAAATTTTACAATTCAAAGGAAAAATTTACTTATAAAGATTAAACCACCCATAATGCTGAAAAAAAAAATCATTTTGCATTTAATGTTATTCATTCTTTATATATAATTGATCATAATTTTGGTTTTTTTTTTTTAAAAAAAAATTATGTACTTATAAATATGGGTATTTTTATTTTATATATAAAATAAAATAATTTGACACTAATGTTCAATGTTTTTTGGGATACTTAGCAAATATGTAGAGTGTATTTAAGACAACAAGACTCAACAATGACTTAAAGGCCCAAACGCCAAGCCCAAAAAGCCCAACACCTTGCAGTGTGTTTTTGGCGGGCAAGCTATGGAGATTTTCGCGCCATAAAACACACTGAGAGAGAGAGAGTCACAGAAAGACCACAAGAGAAAACGCCGGTGTGTAGCTCAGTTAGGGTTGGCATTCATCGATTAACAGAGCGAAGAAGAAGATGGAGGCGTTTGGAGGGTATTTGGTGGACGAGAAAGCGGTGCGAGTGGAGAACATCTTCTTGGAGTTTCTCAAGAGGTTAGGGTTTCATAATCATTTCTTCGAAGTTTCCATCTTTAGTTGTTTGTTTTTGTTTTGTTTTGTGTTTGATTTTGTTTCGATCAGCTTCAAATTGAACGGCGAAACGTACTACGAAGCCGAAATCGAGGCCATGAGAGCCAATGAATCCACCACCATGTTCATCGATTTCGCTCACGTCATGCGCTACAACGATGTTCTTCAAAAGGCCATTGCAAGTGAATATCTAAGGTTGTTCTTTTTTCAATAATTGTGGTTGTGATTCGATTGAGTAATTGATGATTATATGATGATAATCGTGGGGTTTTGTAGATTCGAGCCATATTTGAAGAACGCGTGCAAGCGATTCGTGATGGAACAAAAACCCACTTTCATTTCTGATGACAATCCTAACAAGGACATCAATGTCGCCTTCTTCAACATCCCTTTTTCGAAGCGGTACATTTTCGGTTAATTGTGTTGTTAATAGAACATTTGTTAGCTTAAATGACTATTAGTATGGTTAATTATAGGTTGAGAGAGTTGACTACAGCGGAAATTGGGAAACTGGTGTCCGTTACTGGGGTGGTGACTCGAACGAGTGAAGTTAGACCGGAGCTTTTACAAGGAACTTTTAAGTGTTTGGAGTGCATGAGTGTTATTAAGAATGTTGAACAGCAATTTAAGTACACTGAGGTTGTTTTTTTTCATTTTGTGATCTGTCAGTGTGTCAGCTTATGGGTGAATTCGAATTCTCATTGTTGTCATGTTGTGTTTGTTGGGTTTCAGCCTACGATCTGTGTGAGTGCGACTTGTAATAATAAAATGAGATGGGCTTTACTTAGACAAGAAAGCAAGTTTGCTGATTGGCAGAGGGTGAGAATGCAGGAAACTTCTAAAGAGATTCCTGCTGGGTCATTACCTAGATCGCTGGATGTTATTCTCCGACATGACATTGTTGAACAGGCTAGGGCTGGAGACACGTAAGAGTTAATCTGAATCAGTTTGTTTTTCTTTTTTGAAAACGTGTGGTTATGTTAATGTTGTATTCTCGCATAATAACGTAGGTGATGATTTTATATAGAAAATGATTTTGGTTCCTTTAACAGGGTTATTTTCACGGGGACTGTGGTTGTTATACCGGACATATTGGCATTGGCTTCTCCTGGGGAGAGAGCAGAATGCCGTCGAGAAGCTACTCAGCGCAAGAATTCCGCTGCTGGACATGAAGGTCTGAGGGGTCTTCGAGCATTGGGAGTGAGAGACCTCTCCTATCGCCTTGCCTTTATTGCCAATTCAGTTCAGGTTGGTGAATGATTAGCATACTATTAGCTGTCCTTTTAGTTGGATTATGTTCTGTGTACCTTCAGCTAACTTATCGTTCATGATTGCTTCTCAGGTTTGTGATGGTAGGAGGGATACGGACATTAGAAATAGAAAGAAAGATACTGATGAGGATGACCAAATGCAGTTCACGGTTAGTTCAACAGTATCTCTATTCTCTACTATTAGCTCAATTCATATCTGCCTAAGATTTGAATATGATTGTTTTAGCTATATAGTTAGCTTGTATAACTTTGCATCTACAGTTTAGAATTACATTCCTAATTTATTATTACCACAATTTACTTTTGGCTCATTGTGATAAGATCTTCTATCCATGCCGGTCAAGCAATTTGTGCAAAGGGAATCTGATGATAGATATCTGATTTTGACATGCTCAAAGCAAATAATTAGTTGCAATTAAAATTTACAAATAAGTCATGGATCTCTCAATATGTTGACTTTATAACTATCACACGTATCGAGATTTGGAAATCATATACCTGGTGGATGTTTGCCTGTTTCTTAGTACGTTTTTAGATTTCTCATCATGAACTGTAACAAGTAATCGTTTTACAGCGCTACTGACTTTATTTAAATTGACAGACAGAAGAGCTGGATGAAATTCAGAGGATGAGAAATACCCCCGATTTCTTCAATAAAGTCGTTGATAGTGTTGCCCCAACTGTTTTCGGCCATCAAGATATTAAGCGAGCTATCCTGCTGATGCTGTTGGGTGGCGTCCACAAGTTGACTCACGAAGGCATCAATTTGAGAGGAGACATCAATGTTTGCATAGTTGGAGATCCCAGCTGTGCCAAGTCTCAGTTCCTCAAGTATGACAACTCTCTTGACTCTTGTTTTGGATCCGCAGTTCACTAAGTTTATAACTCTTGAAGCACTTAATAAAATGCTCCATGTTGCAGATACACTTCTGGTATAGTTCCTAGATCTGTCTACACATCTGGCAAGTCCTCCTCCGCGGCTGGATTGACTGCTACTGTGGCCAAAGAACCAGAAACTGGGGAGTTCTGCATTGAGGTAATCTTCATTTCCTCTTTTACACACATAAAATCCAACACATAAAATATTGGATTTTATGATGTCTTAATAGTCATGGAAGCCACATCAGGACAGGTTCATGGCCACTCAATATAATTGTCTTCTGAGTTATAGAAAACCTACTCTATCTGTGACATATGATGACTTGTGCTTATCAAGCTTACTATGCTATTATCGTTACCCTTCATTTTGGTCCTTTTGAAGTATGTACTAATACATGAAGCAAAAAACAACATAATTCTTCACTAGAACAGATGCTTAGGTTTCAAGTGGAGGTGGAGCTAGATTCTAACTTGGGTTGAGAGGGTGGGGTGGGTGATACTCATTTGAGGAGAAATTTATGGAACATGTGACTTCATATCCTGATTATTAATTTTATCTTTTGAAATAGTGTACATATATTGTTTAATATGTAAAAAACAAACAAGTCTTTTGAGGTTATGAAAGTCAATTTGCAACCATTAAAGGGTAGAATACAGGAAATTTAGTTGCAAATTAAAGGGATTTATATGAAGAGATGGAAAGGTACAGAAAGTGAGAAAAGACATTAAAAGTAGATCCTTCATCTTCTGATGTGGGTTTTTTCTTTGTTATACATCTTCAATATCCGTTTGCCACTTAGATTTAGTGAAAAATGTTTTGAATATCTCTTGAATCTTCTGGTTTTTTTTCCAGGCTGGTGCTCTGATGCTTGCTGACAATGGCATCTGTTGCATTGATGAGTTTGATAAGATGGATGTCAGGGATCAGGTAAGTTTCCTATGTTTTATATAGAGGCCCTGATTTGGCATGTTATGCATGTAAGTGATACGCAAATTATTGTGAAGGTTGCAATTCACGAAGCCATGGAACAGCAGACGATAAGCATTACAAAAGCAGGGATACAAGCAACATTGAATGCCCGAACATCAATTTTAGCTGCAGCTAACCCGACTGGGGGGCGCTATGATAAGACTAAACCACTTAAGGTGGGAATGCACGTCTTATGGAAGCCGGATAACTGATGCCTGGTCTTTTTCTATTAGTTTGGTTTTCCCCCACACCCCAGCCCCCCACCCCACCCTCCGCCCCGCACCCCCCTTCCCCCCCTATTTTTCTATTCTTTTTTATGTGGACTAATCACTTATAATGTTCTTATCTTCCAGTATAATGTTGCCCTTCCTCCAGCTATTCTTTCGAGGTTTGATCTGGTATATGTAATGATCGATGACCCAGATGATCAAACAGATTACCACATTGCTCACCACATTGTCAGAGTTCATCAAAAGCGTGAAGAAGCACTTGCTCCTGCATTTACTACTGCACAATTAAAGAGATACATTGCATATGCAAAAACTTTGAAACCAAAGGTTTGCTACTGTCTTTTTACAACCATGATCTGTATCTTGACTTGGAATAAAAGAAGAGGTTTTTCGTTTCACACAGCCTATTTTTAACATAGATTGTAAATTTCAGCTAAGTCCGGATGCCAGGAAACTGCTGGTGGACTCGTATGTTGCTCTTCGTAGGGGTGATACAACTCCTGGGACTAGAGTTGCATACCGCATGACGGTTAGGCAGTTGGAAGCATTGATCAGGTTATCTGAGGCTATTGCTCGGAGTTATTTGGAATCTCAGGTACGTTCTTTTAGCAATTTATCTATCCTTGTTTTGTCATTGTTATGTCTTGATTTTGCATCTAAGAAATTTATTTTTTTCATAGGTGCATCCACGTCATGTTCGTCTAGCAGTAAGACTGCTGAAAACATCTATAATCAGGCAAGATGATTGTGAAATTATAACAACTAATTTTCTCTTCCTAAAAAAATACTATGTTCAGAAGGTGGATTTTGTTTTTCCATACAGTGTGGAGTCCAGTGAGATCGATCTGTCTGAGTTTCAAGAAGAGAATCGTGATGATGGCGATAGAGGTGATGATGGAAATGAAGGTTCTGGTCAGCCAAATACTGGGGCTGCTCCGCCAGCTTCTGGGAATGCAGGTGAGATTGTGTTGCCTTAGTCATTTTAAATTTGTTTTGTCCTAAATATTTTATTGAGGATATCTTGGCTTTTGATTTTGTGCAGAAAATGAAGCAGCATCCACAAACCGACAAGGAAAAACACTAGTGATTAGTGATGAGTATTTTCAGAGGGTTACACAAGCCCTTGTCATGCGCCTTAGACAGCATGAAGAATCTGTAATACAAGAAGGTATACTGCATTTCCCATTTCCAAATCATGTATTTATCACTACAAATTTGAACATATCATTGAAGTATAAGAACAAAATGTGCTTCTTTAGAAGTTAGTATATACTTGCACATATTAACACCCATAGATAGTGCATCCGGGATGCTAATTCTGAAGCCTTTTCATGATTAACTGCCAACTTTATCCAATCAGGGTGATCTATGATCTGCCATCTTCCCTAATATTATTGTTTTGATCATTTTGTGAACTATTGTAATTGCAGGAACTGGGCTTGCTGGAATGAGGCAGAAGGACTTGATAAAATGGTATGTGGAACAACAGAATGAGAAAAACAACTACTGTTCGATGGAGGAAGTCAAAAAGGAAGTCTCAAAAATCAAAGCCATCATTGAGGTGCAACAATGTTTACCATGAACTTGATCAATTATTATTTAACATCATATTTCAAGAAAGGTCAAAACTGAAATCATTATATGTAACAAATGCTTGTAATGCAGAGTTTGATACGGAGGGAAGGTCATTTGATAGTGGTGGACGATGGTAGGCAGGCAGCAGCAGAGGGTGAAGGTGAAGGGCAGCGCCCATCTAGAGATGACAGGATTTTAGCTGTGGCTCCCAATTATGTCATTGATTGATGATGTTTAATTGGATTGGCAAGAAACTATAGAACTCCTCTGAGGCACTTAAGCCTTGCACAGAACCAGAAGTTTCACAACAGGTTGGCCTATGACAGTGTAGCGCCATTAACAGGCTAGCATTAGTCTTGATATATGTGATCATATGATTGACTGAATTGTTGTAATTTAAAGTAATTAAGTTATGGTTGTAGCCAGAAGAGTTGAAATTTATTCTGGTTTTTCGATGTTGATTTACGCTTATTTTCTTTTTTAGTAGAAGTTTGTAATATATTCAGGATTTATACATGAATTACAAGGTCTTGCAAATGCGATAGAAATCATGAGTGATGCACCTGTTTCAATTAAATCTCTTTGGCTGTTGGTGTACTTTGGAAATGAGCCTGATGTGCATCTTCTTGTCCCCAAAGATAGCCATTGTTATACGGGGAATTTGTGTATGTGTGGTTAAGACTTATATTTTGTTGTGAATTATTTATTTGATTACATGATTGGTATCATTAGTCTTGGTCATGAAACCTTTGTCTAAATCCTTGTACATTAGGTTAACTTTAGACATTTTGTTTTGCAAGGACTTTGCCGTTGGTAATCTGGAAGCGATGATGAGGTTCTCCAAGGCCAATGGTTTTGGTTATTTGGGATTTTATTTTATTTTATAATAAAAGACCTATCTGTCCTGGTGTGAGCGGGATTTGAACCTAAGGTCTTGTGTACGATGACAGGATATCTTTCTAGATAAGTTAGACTGTATTCACATGTACATCTGGTGTCATGTTCTGGGAGCAGCATGACTGCTGAAAATGTCAATAATCAAGAGAGATGAAAGTGAAATTATGCAAATAGCAGACTACGCTTGGTGGTGGTATTTTGTATTTCCTTGCAGAGTGCAGGAGTCCAGTGAGATTGATCTGTTTGAGTTTCAAATGTTGATGTTGGTAACAAAAGAAATGATGATACGGCTGGAGGTGACACTCTCAACCAAGTAATATTGCTGTTAGGCCGTCTTCTGGCAGCAGTGCCATAATTGTGTTAGCTGTGTCATTTTAAACTTCAACTTTCTTACATTTCAAATGTTGATAATAAAAGGTTTAAAACCAATAATATCTATCTTTAAGTTATAAAATTCAAATGATGGGTGTTGCAAAACTTTAAATACGTATTTGTATTAGGAGTTTCAAAGCTTTATAAAACATATCAAGTTAGGGGTTACACAACATGAAAAACATATAGATATGAGAGTTATATAAAATTTAAAAACGCATTATTATTGTTGTTACAAAGATTAGTAATACATTATTAAAGCGGTTAAAACATATTAAACTACTTAATTGGATTAATTATTGGTTACCTTAAAATCCCTGCAAAAAGGTGGTTCTAGTTCTACAACAATTACAACTCTTGTACATACACGACAACTCTCTTACATATACTACAACTCTTGCACATACAACTCAAAACTTACAAACAATCAAACATACATACACACATACATATAACCAATCATGCACAAACAGACAATCTATCAATAACAATTATAAATACTTAAAAAAAAAAAAGACAACAATTATAAAGGTTATCAATTATTATAAATAAAGCTTCAGGCAACTTCAACCTATGGACTTGGTATAGTCCTCTGGTAATCGTGTTTATCGAGGAGACAAGCTGTGAGTGCTAAAGGTTGTGTCTTTGAGTCAGGAGATCTCCTACCACCCACATAAGGGTAGTAATCTCGGCTATGGGACAGCACATTTATATGTTTCTCCCTTGTTTAGGTTTGAATTTTCTAACATATATTTTTCGTGTTTATTTAGTTATTATCTTATATTTTATTTTTTTTTACTATCTTATATTTTATTTAATTGTTGTCTAATTTGAGGAGAATTACATTCTAAATTCTGTTTACATGTTGACAGGACATAGAATTTAATAGATTTGACAAAGTAGGAAAGGAAGTTTTCAAATTTAGAGGCCCTGATTGAGGTGATGCAATGCAACACATTCCGTGAATATGATCAATTCCTTATCAAACTTGATATTTCAAGAAGCCATCATGACTGGAACTTAAACAAAGATTCTTGTAAAATCAAAAGTTTGGTAGAGAGGGAATGTCACCAGATAATGGTGGATGACACCTGTCAAACGGCAGTGAACTAGATATCAATTAGCTGTGGCACCCAAGTATGCCATAGTTTGGCGTATGGATGGACTGACAAGAAAGAAAACTACAAAAACTAATATGTTAGCTTGATTTATTTGGTATATTATTTGGTATGGCTTGTTGTATTACACTGTTAAATTTTCATTATTCAAGCTTGTAGTATTCCAATTTATTCATGAAATACAAGTCACAAAGGTCTTGAATACACCCAAGAGAGTAATTGATTATGATATAGCTGTCACAAATCCCCACCATGTTTCAATGTTCTTTGATGACAACATAAACAATCTTATTTAATGCAAGGGACAAGCCAACCAACAGTGGTACTTTGCAAAGATTACAAATTACTCAAAAATGCTGATCAACCTGTCAATGTAATTAGAGATCACTTTCTCACCTAACCTTTTTATCTTTCATATTTTGTATCAGATTTGGATAGAAATGTGTTGGTGTGTTTTGCTGTCTTTCTCTGATCTGGCTATTGCTTCCAAGCTTATCAACAACAAGCAATCCCATGTGGGTCTGTAGTCTGTACTTGGTTTTCATTATGATTTTGAACTAAGTTCTCCTCCTTTGGCCCCCTTTGGGCCGTCGGTGGTGAGCTCTTTTACCCGTTTTTGGCCACTCATATCTACAAATAATATTACACACGACCTTGTATATTAGAAGTGGTTGAGTATCCACCTTTATTCTAAGAAATTAAAAGTTCAAATTTCATTACCGTCCTTTAAAATATAAGGTGTGGTTATGAGTCTTCTCTTAGTATGAATAGTTTTTTTCTCAATTGTGAAAGTAATCATCCGAATCGTATTATTAGTGTTCGATTTTGACAAGTCCCAACAGTCATTTGTCCCGTAACGTGTCAGCGTTTAAAAAAAAAAAAAAAAAAAAATCTTCAGTTAATAAGAAAAGTCATTAATGAAATAGACATATTGGGTCATTTGTTTACCATCATTCTAGATAGATACTTTTTGTTCTTCGTTTTAATGTTTTATTATGTGTATGTGCCAAATTTGACAAAGTATTGAACTTCTGTATTACAAGTAAATAAAAAGTGATTTGACAAAAGTTAAGATGATCTAACCGTAACTCACGCTCGCCCATTTCAATGAAATTCAATATTTGGGTCATGTCTTTCTCTTTCAACTCTTAAATTTATAACGGTTGAAAATAAATAAATGAATATATAAAAAATGACTAATTTATTACACTTGTTTATGATATTGGGCCTGCCACAAGGTTGAGCCAGGTAAGCCCAGGGTGGAATTAGGCAGGCCTGTTGTCTGTTCAACCAATTAATTATTATTTTTATTCAAAAAAAAAATTGATTTATTTCATTTTTATTTTATTTTGTTTTGATAAATCAACATGAAGAAGATTTACCTAATTGTTGAGATCAAACACTATTTAATTAATCTAGCTGGTTGTTCTTATAACACACGGAAAGATTGTTCAAGTTGTTTTTTAATAATAAGGACAGACTCGAACCTCCTTCAGCGTAGATGTGTAATAATTATTTCTTTGTTAGTATTATAATTATGTTTAGCAAATATATTCACCTTAGTCATATTTAAACAAGACATAAAAGCAACTATTGCTTCTTTGTCTTGCCTTGAGAGCTGGACATATCCTGAAATGAAT
This sequence comes from Nephelium lappaceum, assembly GCA_021234005.1. Classification (NCBI taxonomy): domain Eukaryota; kingdom Viridiplantae; phylum Streptophyta; class Magnoliopsida; order Sapindales; family Sapindaceae; genus Nephelium; species Nephelium lappaceum. The sequence continues at coordinate 8,983,902 of CM038010.1, forward strand.
AAAGAAAACACCCAGCAATTTGTTAATGTTTCTTTATTTAAATTAGTTAGTTGTATCCTGTAATTACATCCAACCCACAATTTTTTTTTTCCTATATATAATAAATCTTTCAAACTTCATATTCACTATTATATTATATTACATAGGTTACCTGAATTAAATAGATAAATGAATATATTCATAATAAAATGCATAGGTTGGAACATATCCATATAAAGCTTGGATAAGAGAGAAGCTATAATTATCTCACAAAACTTTGATTTTCAAAATGAGAATGAGTCCATTTTTGAAATGTCCTTATCAATGGAGTTCTGCACTCAGACGCTAACTAGAATTCCATTCCATCATTTTCTGTGTTTGATCTTGATTTTAATGATGTAAAAGCAATTGAAGTTGACATCTACTGTTTCATATATCATCCATAACCTCATCATCATCTCAACTCAACTTCCCCTTTATCCTATGTGAATACTCATACCTAAACCCCAACTCCTTTAAATCGGCAAAATCATAGATCGGTCCAAATATCAATTAAGGGCACGTATACTAATTAGAAATTCTTATTAGAAAAAACCGAACTTAGTTTTTAATTTATGATTATTAAAACTGATAGGAATCAAATCAAGTGGACCTTACACAGGTTATGAATTAAATTCATTTTCATATCATTTTTAATAAAATTTGATTTCATTTTATGTTTATTCATATTAATAAATACATTTTGACAAATACATTTATTTCCTTATGGCTTTATGAATCGATATTATACTATTTGTATGCACAATTTACTTTATATTATTTAGATCGTATTCCTAAAAAAGAACAATTTTATAGATTCCAAATCGATTTTCGAAGTGGCTAATATAATTGATGAAAGAAATGCATTACATTTTCACTCCTAATAACACTGATTATAGAAACAGTTAGTTGCTTCCATTTAAGTGATTTACATGATCATATATATATATATTTATTTATTTATTTATTCTAGGCTTGAATGTATCTTACAAACTGATCAATGATTGGTAGGGATAGATGACCACCTCCACTCATGGCTTGCCAGCTAGCTAGGAAGGTTAATATAATAGTTAAGTGAAAATGTATTATAGATTTAGTGATTATTTAGGTTCACAACAAATGATATCTCTTAATATATATATAGTACAACAAAAAGGTCATAGATCTTGTGTACACCCAGTGTGTGTGGTCTGGTAGACCTTACTTTAAGCCAAAAAATAAAAATATTTAGTGGATTTGACAGGTATTGACAGGTTGATTTGACCCTTTTATCATTTTGCTTAAAGATTTCATTAAAGATAGGGCTAACTTTAGCCCTCCTTTTTTTTTTTTTTAAGTGAAATTTAGCTTTAGCTTTACAGCTTGGAATATGTAATATGTTGATTAATGTTAGAAATGTAAAATAGGTCGGGTTGTTTTAAGTACCATATGATTAGATTAAATCTGATGATCTTATAAACATGAGAAAATCTTTTGCATTGGATACATTTAGCTATTCATTGGATGGTTGACAACTTGACATATTACCTTGTAAAGTTAAAAAGGAAAATTCTAATCTAGTCCATAAGTTTTAATAAAATATTATTTTTTTACTCACGAACGTGATTGTACTCTCTACCATCCCTAACCTTTTAGAAATTCATCAATTTAGTTCTTCTATTAGTTAAAAGTTAGTCAACTTTAATAGTGGGAGGGTTAGTTTGGTCATTTTATTTAATGTAAAAAATTTAATTTTTCTTTTAAAAAATCAATTAAAAACATAGATCTCAACTGTCTAAATGGATGGACAGTGGAGATGAAATTAAAAAACAATTTCTAAATGAAAATAAAAACACTAATTTTGTAAAAAAATAAAATCAAATCATCAAAAGCTATTAACACCAACAAATCACCTAACACCACAAACAAAAAAAGAAAAAAAAATGATCTGGTGACCAAATCGAAAGTTCTTCGATCTTATATTGAACATTTGGGTTCTAATAAACCATTCTTTATCCTCTCATACCTCCACCCTCCATTTTTTTCTCTACAAAACCACCATACATTTTCTCTCTCTATACTCTTATCAATGGCCAGCACTGCCAATCTCGACAACACCATCACCACTGATCCCTTCCCTCCTCTACTTCTCCCTTGTTGACTACTTCCTTCTTGGTTTGATTCAAACATTTGGTATTGATTCGAACCTAAATGATGAAAATAGTTCATCTGGGTTTGACGAACCCAAATGATGAGCTGTTTTGTGTTTATGTTTGTAGATAGTTCATCCGATTTTGTAGATCTTCCATGTTTATATTTATACATGATGAAGATGGAAAAACATGGTTCTGTGTCTATAGATGATGAAAATGGTTTTCTATGTTTATTTTTTTTTCCTTTTTTTCAATATAGTTGAACAGAACGATTGAAAAACCTTTTAAAGCTTTGGGTTCTCCATTTTGTTTTTCAAAAATTTATTTTATATTATTTTTTAATTTTAAATCTCGATTTTGAAGATCTAGGTTTTTGAACCCAGATCTTGTCCTCTTTTCTTTCAAAAATTTCTTTTTTTTAAAAAAAAAAATTAAGAATTTTAATTTTGAAGATTTGGATTTTTGAAACTAGATCTTTTCAACTTAGGTCCTTTTTTCTCTTGAAATTCTTCTTTTTTTAAATAAATAAATAAATTTTGATTTTGAAGTCTGAGTTTTCGAACTCAAATCTCTAACTGTTGAAAATCTTCAACTGGGTCCCTTTTTTCTTTTCACTTTTTTTTTAAAAAAAAATAAATTTTGATTTTGAATATTTGAGTTTTTGAATCCAGATCTTCAACTTGGGTTCTTTTTTCTCTTCATTTTTTTTTTTTTAATTTTGATTTTGAAGTTTGGATTTTCGAACCCAGATCTTTAAAGGTTGAAGATCTACATTCAATCTAGATCTTTTAGTTTTTTCTTCAATTTTTTCTTTTTTTTTGAAAAAAAAAATTAATTTTAAAAATTTCAACCTCTGAAAGACATTTGAATTTTTTTTAAAAAATTTTTAAATTAAATTATAATTTTTTTCTAATGTTTTTGTTTTGTTTCAATTTAATTAAAATAAAAATAAAATGAGGTATTTTGGTCTATGTATATATTCTATGACAGTTGATTATTAGTTTTTTATCACAAGAATCAATTTGATGAATTTCTCAAACAGTAGGGTGACATGAACTAAAAGTGTATTTGTGAGTGAAAAAATAATAATTTGCACAAACTTAAGGATTGAAGTGAAATCTCCCCAAGTTAAAATGAATAAAAATATTAGTGGGATGAATGTGAGAGTGAGAAAATAAAGGAATGTGTTGAAACCAATGGGCAAACATATATTAATGATGTAAGTTTTTAATTGTCATCAGCTTTCAAGTGTATTGGTGTGGTGACACCAATCCACTTGCCCAGCTTTATGAACAAGCAAAAGGCAAGGTTTGAGCTCCAGCCCATAAAAATAAGGATAATTTTCTCATTTAATGTGGATAGATCTCTCTCGATTTTTGGGAAAAACATTCTAGACAACATGTTAGAGTCTTGTCTCAACTAGGTTTCGATAATTGTTTGACTTACTATCAATATATCAAAAAAAAAAAGAAAAAAAATTGTCGTCTAAATAGATACAGCCGTTGCACAATATATATATATATATATATATATATGTATGTATGTATTGAAAAGGTCTATTCACTATGCAATACCAAATTTTTGCGGAAATGTTGTAACACAAAAATATAAGAGTGTTGTACTATGTTTAGAATCAGAATATTGCAACACATTCAATTCAACATGTAACAATATAACAAAAAAATAAAAACAGTGAAGTAAAGAAATAACACAAGCACATTTTTAACGTGGTTCGGTTTTACCCTACATCCACGAGGTCATATCTAGAGATATTAACTCATTAAAGAAAAATAAGGATATAACCAATACTCGACTCATACAAACCAAGACTCTCTCTTAATATTGATGCAAGTCCGAGTTCATCAATAAGGTTGTGGCAAGCTCCCATTGCCTTTAATGGTTGACAGCTCCTTAAACTCTCTTTAACAACTGCAAACTTGCCTTCTCTCAAAAGCCAATCGGTTCTTCCTCCCAAAGAACACTTATTGCTTGAATTTCCTTCAAGACTTAGGCCACCTCCTCCTGAGGATGAAAACATTCTTCCTCTCGAAGAACTTATACTTCTTGAAATCCTTTCAAGGATTGTAAATCAATCTTCTCTCAAAAACCTAATGACTTGTCATCCCAATAAGCATTTAAACACAAACATAGACCTAGTCGGCTCACTTCCTAAGTTTAGAAATAAAAACAACTTAGAGAACAAACTCTCTAAGGTTTACAAGCAAACTGTCAATATTGTATATTAACTCTCAATGACTTGCTTGTCTTTAGCTTGATTCTATCCTATATTTATAGTAATTTTATGTTCATCAAGAACCATGACATAAAACAAGATTAAATTAACCAAATAAATCAGAAGTTAATCCAAAGATAAAACAAAATTATCAGCTAAAAAAATTAGATAATTATCAAGAGATAAATATCACAATTAAAGAAAATAAAATTGGCTAAAAAATAGGTAAGTCCTATTTTTTAGCAAAGACCACATCATTTTAATTTTTTTTTTATCCAAACTTGGTCAAAAACCTGTCCAAATACATTTTGTTTCTGTACATCAACTGATAAACTTCAAACCCTAGAAAGATACTCAGAAATATATATTCACATAAAATGTTTCCTAAAAATAAATTCCAAGAAATATAAAGAAAAAATTATCATTTATCTTTAGAACCTTAATTATGCATTTATCTTGACATAAGATCACATGAAAACTAATTAAATAAAATCTGAGAACGATAATCACGAGAATCAAGTCAATCAAGTCATTACTTGATAAATATTCTAAGTTCTGCACCGAACACTGTTAACAAAAAGTGTTGTAATACAAATTAGGCTCTAATGTTGCAACACTTTTTTAAGTCTGGTGTTACAATATCTTAGCAATCCATAAATTATGTTGCTCACTGTATATTGCCTTAAATAAGATACCAATATTTTATGCACAACAAGTTGTGCATCAACATATATATATATATATATATATACAAACACACGCACAAATACATTTCAACACTATTTATCTACATTTTTTTTTTAACGATGACACCTAATGGGTAAAATGATTGTCGAGATAGATAACTGATAATATAGTCAAATGACTACTCCCGTAACTGGGGAGAAGACATTCTCTATTAAGAGAAAATTCACAACTCACACTTTGTATTTTAAAGGATAAGGGTGGAACTTAAATCATTGACCTCTTAGGGTTAAGATTAATATTCAACCACTCCTACTAAATGTGGTGAGTTATTTATCTGCGTTTTAATCAAACCTCCTGCTTAATCTCTTTGAAACATTCTTCACATCACACCTATATCAATATATTAGCTAAAATAATAATAATAACAAGATAATAATTAAGAACAAAATAAATAAATAAATAAATATATATATATATATATATATATATTTGGTCAAAACTTATGGTTCTAATTTTGTATTTGGATGAAGAATACATTTGGTCAATCCAAGTAGCTAACCAATCATTTTTGCCGCTAAAATTATTTTATTAAATCAGTATTAAATATTGTGAATATTTATTAAGGTATCTTAGAAAGTTAGAAAAATTATGATTATTATTGCTAGTAGTTTAAGATAATCATCTTTTGTCCACAAAAATTAAAGAAATTGAGAGAGAGAGATAGATTCGAAATTTAAGATTACGATTGATAGAGAATGGACAGGATAGGGATATTGCTGATTCATGCAAATATAAATATGAGGTTTCTGGTCATAAAGTCATCCAAGTACAGTTGTTTGACGACTCAAAGTGTGTGTGTGTGTGTGTATATATATATATATATATATATAACTTAATTAATTTGCACATATGATCACATGGATACACAGATATATAAGCATCTTATATATCAAGGTTTACTTTTTCTACCTCTCTTTTTTACTTCCAACATTCAATATCAAGGTTTTCATTTGAACTATTCATTGATTTGAGCATTAGAGAGTTTTTGATGGTGAACCATCATTCCTGACCTTATCTTCTTCGTTTGCAAGTGGAAAGGAGAATCTAGCTACTTAGGACATTGATTTATGTTTCAGAAGGGGATCTACAGCCTAGTTCTTGGCCCCTTTGGTGTTCTTTCTTTAATTTAATTTACTTGTTGGTGTAGGGGTCCATTTCTTGCATCAATGTGTTGCAACGGACTCAGTATCACTATTGCAACAGAAGTGCAACAGTATTTGATGTGAATAGTGTGCAAACAGAAGAAATTTTTGTTTTGATCAAATTTTGACTTTGATCTGTTTTCAAATTGTTTCCTGATTTGTTTTATTAATTGTTTAATGAAGATATTTTCTTGAGAGAAAACCTTATGATTTATTTCGAAAATATCTTTTTCTAAAATATAGAATTTTCAATTTAGATTAAGATATTATTTTGAGATAATTCTTTTAGGAATATTTCTTGAATTATCTATATTTTTTCTTTGCAAGGTTTTACACGTAGATCTTTCACTTTAATTGCAGATATGTTTTGACCAAATTGGTCTTTAGCAACTAGCATGAATCTAGTCTATTTTAAGACCAAATTTGATCTCCTTGCAAAAATAGGAAAAACAGTCCTATTGCAAGTTGATTTACTTATTCTTTTATTTTCTTTTTTTTCTCTTATTAAATCCTTTAATGTGTAGATCTTTCGGGGGATTAAAGAAAGGACATTTCTTCTATAAAGTTCGATCGAAATCATGAAGTTCTATGAGCTAAATGAGACCATCTTACTGTATTAAGAGAGCTTGATGTATTTATGAGACTTATGAGAGTGTTTGTCTCAATTAGGTACTATAAGTCTCAAGAAGAAAGTGGTTTTCTAAGCATTTACAACAATATTAGTTCTTCAGGAGGACTAGAGCTATTTGTTTTCAAGAGAAAGCTAATCTCAAGCTTTTGAAGAGAATTTAAAAAGTAAGAGATCATTGAAGTTGGGGGAAGCTCTCTAAACTTAGATTTGTGAAGTGAGTGCAACGTATTGCGTCAACTGTAAAGATGAAATTTTTAATTGAATGAGTCAAATTATATGTGTATAATTTGAAACTTCAGTAGTTAGTTTAATTCCCTAACCATGCATGGTTTCGTGATGTAGGTGAAAACTAAAATATGTTGATAATTATTTTTATTAGTTACAATATATATTTTTATTTACGTTGCAACATAACTACTTTAATTCGACCTAATAAAAAATTTACTAATCTCGAAGGAAATTGGTGTAGCAAATCCAATATGAATTTTGATATCCTTTTTTAAACTTTGTTTTCAATATTTCCCATTTTAGACAGAAAAGGAAAAAGGAAAAATCAAGCCTTTCCATTTTTTTTTTTAAAATGGTAATGATAATTGATAAATATGTGTTTTTGCACGAAATAAGCAAACCTTTTTTCTTTCCTAAACGACTATCGAAGTACTTATTTTTGAAAATGTGTTGTCAAGAACACTATTTAGTGAAAGGATTCGATTGTACACCTAAAACCACAACACAAAAACCGAAAGGTACTCATTACTAAATTAACGTAACCGAAACAAAAACACTTGATTGATTGATTACGAATCAACAAACCCCATAATTAATGCTAGTTAATCCAGGTTTTCTTGTCTTTTACTCTTTGCTTTTAGCTTTAAACGAAAAATATATAAATCAAGCCCTCCATGTGCATGCAAGCCAGCTTGTATCATGTTGCATGAATAATAATTTCCATGGAACAAAACAACCTCTCCACTCTCTATACGTAAATATAAATTGCATCCAAACCATACATATCAAAAAGCTTCTATCATGGCGTCAAGCGTCGACCAATCTTGTCCACATTCAGTAACAAAAACTTGTGGTAATATTTTTTGATGTCGATTGAATATATATGTTCCATAAGATGAAGAATGAGTTTGGATTTTAAAATCGGACAAACTAGGAGTTCTTTGTTTTTTCTAACATTAAAAAAATTACAAGTTTTAAAATTAGCACAAAAACGAATTAAATATTTTTAAACATAAAGTGGTTCGTAAATAAAAAATAATATAATTCATGAATAAAGAAATAATTTTTTCACAAACTAACACTTATTTTTCAAACAAAAAATACACCAAAAAAAATCAAATTTTTTAACTTAGTTTCAAAATTCATATTTATTTAGCGTTATTTATTAAAATTAATTTTCACGTAATGACCAACTATGTTCGGTCAACTATCTTCCAATAGAATACAAATTGGCTTTAACTTTTGGTGAATATACAATGCATTGAAAGAGAGTCAATGTTGTCGACAATTCTAAGAGAAAAAGGAGTGATGCTTGATGTTGATGAGAATTAAATGTGAAATCAAAAGGGTATTTTTATAAAACAAAATAGGGGTTTAGTAGTTGACGGCTTGATTGTTTGATTTTGAACCAGCGAAGCCATGTGTGAAGTTGGAGAAGCCAAAGCAAACACACAACACTTATATATTTATTTGTATATATGAATTTTGTTACAGATCGACATCAACCATTAGCAAATATAGGGTCCCACGTCTGTGATATTTGCCACCTTTGAATGAGGTAATTGCCAGCTGTCACCTCCACCACTTCTATTTTCCCATTTTACCCATCCAGTTTTTGTCTATTTACTCAAGCACCTAGTTTTTATACGTATAATTATAAAGTTGTTCAAAAAGAAACACTGTATTTACCGAGATTAAACATATATACGGTTTAAAAATGTATCATAACCACAAGAAGTGTTTATCTCACAATATACATACTAATAAATATACATCATAGGATTCGAAACTTTTATCATGAATATAAAAGAAAATATACTGATTATTTGAGTTATTAGTGGATGTGTAAATGATATCAATTCAATCACATAAATTTTCTTATTAATCACATAAATTTTCTTATTAGGGACATTTATATTTTCATTCACACAAATCTTAGTGTGATATGAGGTCTTCTAAGCGAAGAGAATCTATGTATTCATCTTATAAATTTAAAAGTTAAAAGAGAGAACATAATTAAATATGTATAACATAAACTCATAACCTGATTAACATGACTGTGGAAGATTTTTACTGAACAAACTTCGATTATATATTCTAGTAAATTCTTTACATGATGGATTGACTTGTGTAATACAAATAATTTACTAGAAACAAAAATTCGTGATTCAAAAAACTATGAACGTCCACACGTGGAGAATTCTGAATCATCCATGCATGCCAAACTGTATGATAAAAGTTGGTCAAAAAATGGAGTGGCAGTAGGGCTGGCATGACTGGATAACAAGACGGGTATTTTTGGTAAATAAGTTGGAGAGAAAGGGGTTGTTTAGTTGGAAGCAACTGTATATGATGGTGCCATAGTCTGTCTAAGCTTTCTGTGACTTAAATTTGGAGGGACAAAGCAGTTGGCCTCGACAATTCGCATCGAGGTCGACCTTGATTGAATTAAGCTTGGAGACACACACACACGCACAAAAACAAGTAAGTTCATTACGAGAGATTCTCTCTTAGCTTCACCGTCCCATTCACATTTAGTTGCTTCACTTTTGTTTTATATTTATATTTTCATTTATATTTTTATTTTTGGGTCGTTTTAATTTAGATAGTTGAGAAGATCTATATAAAAGAAAAAAATGGGGTTCTGGAGTTCAAAGGTGCTTCCAAGGATCAAGAAGGTTTTTGAGAAAAATGGAACCAAGAAGGCCGCTGCTGCTGAGGCTAGCAAGACCTTTGATGAGTCTAAGGTATTTATAATTATTTCTTCTTAATAAATATTTTCGTCTTATTATTTTCCATGAAAATGAATGGAAACATATATGTTGCGTTTTGGTATATATATATATACACAGGAAGAAATCAACAAGGAATTTGAAGAGAAGAAGGCTGAGCTTCAACCAAAAGTGACTGAAATCTATGAAGCTTCTTCAACTGAAATCAAGGTCAATTTCTGTATCCATATCTTATATATATTAAACAAAAACAAATATATATATATATATATATTGGGATTTTGACGCTATATATTTCTTTAATCTTTACTTGAAAAACAGACCTTGGTTAAGGAACCTCAAGAGGCAGGCTTGAAGAAGCACTCCACTCAAGTTCACAAGTTCATTGAAGAGCTTGTTAAAATTGGTACGTACATCAGAACTTTATTATTGTTTGAGTATTTTTCTTTTTATTTTTTTTTTAAATCTAATTTTATCATGTTTAAGTGTATGTATATTCCCGTCTTTTATATATATATATATATTTTATCTGAATTTATATCAAGTTATCGCGAAGAATAATTATTATTTATTTGTCATGAAATTATATATAGAGTTTCCGGGATCAAAACCAGTGAGTGAAGCATCATCAAAGTTTGGAGCAGCCTTAATTCCAGGCCCAGTTTTCTTCATTTTTGAAAAGGTTTCGACGTTTATAGTTACGGAGGAGAAGCCATCGGAGGAGCCTGAAGCAGCAGAAGTAGAAGCAAAACCAGCTGAAGAAGAAACAAGTGACAAAAAAGACAAGGAGATAGTAATTGAGGAAGAGAAAAAAGAAGAGATAGTGGTGGCCAAGGAACCCGCCGTGCAAGAGAAATCCGAACCCGCCGCAGCAGCTCCTCCAGCTCCAAGTAGTGAGCCTGCCAAGGAGGATCCACCAAAACCTTGAAAACTACATGAACAAGGAAGAATTCACATTGTGCATTAAAAGTATTATAAAGCAGCCAAAAAGAAGAAAAACATTATTTGTTATTCTTTATAATTATTGCTATTATTATTCTCTCTGTGTTTCTTTTTTTTTTTCTTTTTTTTTTCCCTTTTTGTAATTTATTTAAGAATTGTTTTAAACCCTTTTATGTTTGAATTAATGTGTAATTGTTGTATCTTTTTTTGGTGAATCTGTAGTAGTTTTTACAGTATAGTTTGTACATGTTGATCATTTCCTCCTGAAAGATGATAAGAAGAGCTCTTGATGAGTAGTCATTTGTTATTTTTAATAATTTGATTACAACTTCTCATTGTTATACTCTAAAGTACTTATGTGTATTAGTGATACGAAAATTCTCTAGATAAAAATGTGTAAATATATAATTTATTTAAATTTTAATAAATAAATTTTTATTTTTTAACGAATCTATAATTATATAAATCCCTTATCATGGAGTTATATACATACTTTCGTATTAAAAAAGAAGCTGCTACTAATAAAAAAAAATTGCCTTTTTTGGTATCAATAGTACACATTTGATCTACAAATTTTAATGAGGATAAGCATGATATAAATGATGCATGCATTGGAAGGTTTCACATTATCGTAAAGGTTTTTTTTTTTTTTTGGAATCAATTTTACACAGATATATATAAGATGGATATATTTAGAGGATCTAGCTCTGTTTAGAGACATATTTTTGAAGTATACATGTCATTCAATACATTATAATATAATATAGCGGGAAGAATAACACATCATTAGATGTATGTAATCCATATCGGCACCAAATCAGTATAAATTAACTGATTAATCTAAAACCCCTAAATTTCTTTAGATTAGTCTCTCTAAATTTCCTGTTATACTAATAATTACTTTTAAATGAAGTGATAGCATAGATGACTAAGAACAAACATTGTGTAAAGCACAAGTTTTATGATTCAATCATGTTCTTTAGCAGCTGTTTTGCATTGATTAATTAATATCCAACTTTAATTTTTCTGTTCTTTAACTTTCTAGGAAGCCAATAAGAAACCAAACAGAAACTTTGGTGATATATATATATATATATATATATTTTATCTCAGCAACCAGGTAAATAGATAATGAATTGATTTGAATGGATGTTTCTATCAATAAAAAAACTCAATAAACAATGATTAATGATCTAAGATATGTTTCCCACACGCAACAAATTTATTAAATATATCTGAGTTGCTGGCTGTCATGAAATTTATTTTCATTATTCATATATGATTACCAATAAGACTAAAAAAAGAAAAAAAAGCTTTTACCGTAAAAGAAATATATTGTAATATTTATCAAAATGGTGTTACAAATACTCCACAGCAAAAGGATTAAAATGAATGACCAAAAATTTAAATTTTTATTTATATTTGTCACGAATTTGTATTGATGGCCAAAAAATGGATAAATACAACCTTTTTTTTTTCTCTGTAAGTTGCCTTTTTAGTGTAATAGTTTATATATATATATATATAGGTTAAAATCTCTCAAAGCGGCTTAATGAATTCGAGTTCGAAATTGAAATCTCTTTGAACCCTACAATCTGTGAGAAGTAATAAACTATAGTCGTTGAACATATATTAATAAAAGTTTCATATCACACTATAGTATGTTATATAAATTCAGATCCCAGTCAAAATTTTTCTATGTTTAAAGGATTATGTGTGCCCACAGGGGCATTTCTGTTAATGCTTTGTCAATATGCAACCTTGGATATTACAACTAACAAGTGTTAACAATCAAGAGCAAACAAAATTTGAGGCGGCTAGTCGGGAGCCCCTCACACTCACTTGTTCAAGTTGTGGGTGACAAATCTTATTAACGCACAATGCAGTCAAATTAACCAAAAATTTTTCCGCCACCAAAGGGTCTTCAATGCGATGGGTGCACTACGCATCATTCATTAGGATCACACTACATATGATACACAGACACTCTTTTACACACACACATATATATATATATATATATTTTGCTTCTACCATCAGTATCTCTTAACTTAAAATGTTAGGACAAATCAATCAAATTCATTCATTGCATTCTCTTTCCTAAAATAAATTATCTTTCCTATTTAATTCAAATGCAGCGAATGAATTTGATTAGTTCATTCTAATTTTTTAAAGTTAGAAGAAATTAACTGTAGAAGTTATATATATATATAATTTCTATGATCAGTGTCTTTTAATTTTAAAAAGTTAGAACGAACTAATCAAATTCATCTATTGTATTTTCTCTTCCATTAATTCAAATATAAAATATAAATTTGATTGATTCGTTTTAACTTTTAAAGGTAAGAAGACACTGAATATAAAAATTCTATATATTTATATATAAAAGATTGCTTAAAAAAGATGCGAAGCACACTTGGGAAAAGTTCGTTCACTTGAAAAAAAACAGAGAGTGGGCAGCCCACAAAAGGAAGAGAAAGCCCAGATATGTATTTGGGCCATGAGAAATAAAGCTCGGCCCAAAGAAAGATCCAGCAACACCACGGACATGAAACAACCGAGACTCAATAGTCAATAGAGGCAGAACCCACAAGTGTTGCTCGTCTGGGAAGGGAAGTGATTTTGTCGTTGCAATTTCAGGTTGGTCGAATTCCGAAACTGGGGCTTTCGGTTTTTCAATTCTTTAATTATTGATATAATTTTCATTGTTGTTTAAATTGAAGGTCATTGATGCCTATTTTTGCTGTTCTTCACTTGTTCGAGGATGTTGATTGATTTATTTTCTTTATACCTTACCATTGGATGTTGCTATAAATACTTTTGTGCTTGTTTTTCACTTTTCTTTACTGGGTAAGTCCAAAGATTTGTTCTTTTTAATGAAAAGTAGGAGCTTTAATGTTCACTATTTGTTGTAAGCCATCAAAAAGTGAAAAACAGAAAGTTTGTTTTGGCACTTAGTTGGTGTTGCAAACTCATGAACACATTGCAAAGGTAGTCTTCTACTGATTAATCCAGACGGGAAATTAAGCTTCTTTTTTTGGCTCAACTGAGCTGAGCAAACCTGGTTTTGGTTAGGAGGGCAAAGCGGCCAAAAATTAAGACCTAGGCCTAGGGTTTTAGTTTCATTTTTCATGTTTCTGTATAATTTTCTGTCGAGGTAGGGGCGTTGATGGTAGAGTGTGTGGTTTCCGTTTCATGCAGCCAGTTGTTGATAGCATCTTAATTTTATCTGCCTACTGACTTGTTTCTTTTTTGCTCACATTGTTGCTTTTTTGCTACTATAGTTGTAATGATTTGCATGATCATTTGCTTTCTTACTATTAGATGGAACCAGTTATTGCATCGAATCCGGATGTAAGACAAGAAGGACAGGTGAAGGCAGAAGGTAATGATGCAGAAGTGGAGGGTTTTAACAGAAGCATTGATGATATATCTCAGAAAGTTAATATGGTGAGGCTTATAGCAAGAATTGACTTAGAATTTGAATCTCAGAATTACATCTGGTAGTTGATATGTTCTGATTAATATTTTAGTTTACTTTATTTTCACTAATGTGGTGGATTACATGGATCTTGGCTCATCTGTCAACTGTTTGTATGTGAGTGTTGGGCTACTGTGACCATACTACAGTCTGGTTTTCTCTGATATTCTGATAAAAAATACTTTAAGAAAACGTAAAATCTAAACTATCAAAATGGGATGAACTTATAATCATCAACTCTGCTTGAGAGGTTAGCTTTTAGGATTCAAGTTAATGTTGTATCAGTTATATGATGATTATGCTATCTTTTGGTGTGCCCTAGGTGAGGTAAATCAAAATCTATATTAGAATGAGAAGAACATTTTGCCCTTATGATTTGATCATTCTTTTTTGGCACAATTGAAAGTATCCAGAGATGCTTGTATAGCTGTTTTTCTAATGCAGCTGTGTTTGTTTTTAGATTTTTAATTTTTGATTAAGCTGCTTCAAGCTTTCAACTTGTCAGCATGCTATATTCTGTTTTTCTTGGCATTATATATAATTCAATGCTATATGACTTTCAGCTGGAGCAAAAACTGAATGAGGTTGAACAGTTTTACACTACTATGGATAGCACTCAACCAAACATATCCAAAAGTAGCTCAATTTTAAAGGATAGAGTAAAAGAGAGGCATAATAGTTCTATTGAGAAGCAGCAGCAAGAAGCTTCAAATAGGGAAGAAGCTGCTTTAAGGAGAATGCAAGACCTTAAACGCCAGTTTGCCACAATATTTCGTCAGGCAAGCATCAAAGTTTTGCAACTCGGTGCTCATTCTTTTTCTTGTTCAGATTATGACAAATTAGGCGTCCTTTGGACTCAGTCCCGATGCATTATGCTTTCTACCTTTATTTTATATGTTTTATATTTAGATGTCATGTTATTTTAATTTCTTTTATATCATCATTATTCTTTATTTTATTGCCTCTTGATAATTCTGTGTTTAATTAAAGACAAATACTTCCTTTTTTTTTTCAAATTCCATCCTGATATGGTATCCTGTTATCAATGTGATAATCATATGAGGACTCTACCTAGTTCTTGACTGATTATTTGATATTTTCACTTCATGAAAGGGTTGTTCTTCAACCTTTCTGACCAAATGGCTATCATCCTAAAATAACTTTTTCACATATTGGAAAGTTAGATTGGTCTTTGATTTTGTCGCTGTTTTGTTTGAGAATGCCTCACAAACCATGGTGATTGTTTGAGGAACCATGCCAGACAATCAGAAAGATTGGCACCGAATTGCATATTATCTTAGCAAAAATGTCTGTGATCATACCTATCTGGATTTCCTTCTATGAAACCTCATTTACTGGATGCTTTGGAGTTCAAATGACCATGCAATCATATCTCTGTAGCTAACTATTTTGCTTCACTTGAAATGCTTTAGATCACTCAGCACAAGTGGGCATGGCCTTTCATGCATCCTGTAGATGTTGAAGGTCTTGGTTTGAATGACTATTATGAGGTGAGACTTAATTGGTTTGTGAGCTTTCTTATTGACTCTGTATATCATCATCATTTCAAGAGTACCGTAGTATGAACATTCGTACTTGACATGCTCATTGTTTAAAAATTGAGGTGGTTATTTCTTACTGGAGACCGATATAACATGTATTGATTCTGTTTTTTGCCCAAAAAATTAATAACCAATGAATTTTTATCAACAGCTTGAACCTGTGTGTAGCTTACAATTGTGGATTTGGATTTGTGCTTGGATTTCCAGTTTATGCACGTGCAACAACCTCACATTCATTAGCCATCCATTCATGATTTTGGAATTGTTTTCCATATGCTCTCACTTAATATGTTGTAGGTTTCTATTTACCAGGTTATTGAAAAGCCCATGGACTTTAGTACAATAAAAAATAAGATGGATGGAAAGGATGGTATTGGGTACAAGAATGTCAGGGAGATATATTCTGATGTCAGGTTGGTTTTTAAGAATGCAATGAAATACAATAACGAAAGAGATGATGTCCATGTGATGGCGAAATCTTTGTTGGAAAAATTCGAAGAGAAGTGGCTCCAGCTTTTGCCTAAAGTTATGGAAGAGGTAAACTGATTTTTAATTATGAAACAGTCTTCACCAGGTGTAAACTGTCTCTTTGTTTAGGACTTTGCTTATATTCTTTGACGTTGTTATGGCTGGGGTGGTCTTTATCTTCAGCATTATATGAGACTTCTACACTCGTTTACTTGCAGGAGAAAAGACAAGAGGAGGAGGAAGCAAAGGCCCAACTAGATATGCAACTCACTCAAGAGGCTATTCATGCCAACATGGCTAGGGATATAAGCAGTGAAGTATGTCATATATTTCATTCGATTTTAATTCCGTAAAACAAATCATATCTGAAAGCAAGTTTCTCAAAATTTTCAAGTAGCTACATGATTTTTATTAAGCTCTTATATGGGAATTACACAGCGAATATCTAGCAACTTATTTTAAGACTGTATCAAGCTATATGATGTGTTTTACATGCATGGATTATTTTCATTTACTTCATAGCAAAAATTTACTCTAATTGCAGCATGCCTTTAACAACATGAATTTTGAATTGTTCTCAGCTTAACGAGGTTGATATGCAATTGGAGAGACTCCGAGAAATGGTGGTTCAGAAATGCAGGTTGATATAACAACCCTTGTATTCTACATTCAACTGGAACTGGTTATAGTGACATAGGTTTAGCAACATCTGCTTGTCAGTTGTATGGTTTTCTTCTTCTTTAAAATTCTTCTGCATTACTCGAAACCTTGTGCTTGAGCCCCGAGTGTGTGGGCTACTTTTGAAGCAGATGAAGTTCATGACACATGGGTGGATTTTGCGTTATGCATTCGAAGGTAAGTGGGAGAGGGAGAGACGGGGTTGAGATCACTAATTTTGATTTCTAGGCAGAAAGCACAGATGAGAGTAGGTAAGAGTAACAGAAAGGAAGGATTCAATGAAAGAAAGGAAGTCTTTGATTTCGTTTGATCAGTCAACATCTTCAGGAAATGAAAAATGAATCTCTCATCAACCAAACATGCTTGTACCAGTATTCATACTGCCAAAAGTGTAAAATTAATAATTGGTTTCTATTGAATCCTGGATTTGTGTCTCTGTCTCTCAGATAGTAGTGTAAGTTGGTATGGATTCTAGTCCTCTCTGATGGCTGTATAAACCAGCAGTCAAAATATACATTAATCTTTAAAATCGAAGTGGGCATTAGTGGAGTTTAATGGTTTTGACGATACTGTTTGAGTGCGTGTGTGAGTGTGAGTCTATGTTAGCATGTTTTATCATATTTGGTCAATTGAGTCTAGACTTTTAAGCTTTAGTTATCTACCATATTCGAATTCAATCAACATTGATCATGGATGCATCATTTCAGAAAAATGACAACTGAAGAGAAGAAAAAACTCGGGGATGCTCTTGCCCGATTGTTACCAGACGACCTCGATAAGGCACTGAAGATAGTTGCTGAGCATAACCCGAACTTCCAACCAACAGCTGAACAAGTGGACCTAAACATGGATGCTCAGGTATATTGCTCTGAATATTGTCTCAATTATCATTCATCCTTTTCGAGTGCTTTCAATTCAGGGTTTGTACATAGTTTTCATATCTCATTTTGGTGTCTGATCAACAGAGTCCATTAGCATTGTGGAGGTTAAAGGTTTTTGTACAAGAATCACTAAAAGTTTCAGGCAGGATTTCTGGGGATATGGGTGGCAACAACAATAACAACAATGATGAGAACAATGACAGCAATGAAAATAACAAGAAGAACACTAAAAACAATGCCAAACGAAGAAGAGAGACATGCGATACTCTTACCAAGGCTGCGGTGAAGAGGACGAAGAAGCCATCTTCAAATACTTGAGCTACCATTGCCAGCATCTTGGTTGCAAGTGCTGTTTCCTTGTCACAATTAAAGTTTGCAGTGATTGAAATCGTTAATCATTCTGTAAATCCCATTTGGCAAAGCTCTATCTTCAATTTTATACAAGATTATCTTTCTTTCTCTCTTACTAAGTTGTGCTTGTGCAAATGTGTGTGTTTTACACTAAGACTACTACTTCTCAACCCCTAAAATGAATTTATTGAAACCTTGAAATCATTAATCATTCTATAAAGGGATATTATGAAAAGCCTCTCTAGAAAGTAAACTATTGGTGATTAACATTCGGTTTTTTTTTCTTTTTTTATTAGGTGAATCATCTCCTATTGTTAACTTTCTATCCAAAATGTTAACATTTTCTATCCAAAACAGTGAAATGACTAAAATACCGTTATTAAGATTCTATAAATTCACTGTTATATGACCCTTCAAACTTATGTAATTATTAAAATATCTTTTAAATTATTAATTAATAATAATATTAGATAAAAAAATTAAACAAAACTTAAAAAAAACAAAAAAATAAAAAACCCCTAGGTTATTCATTAGATTCATCACCATCATCAACAAAGTCCATCATCATCACTATCGTTGATCTCCTCCTCCTTTTCCATTCTCTCTTCTTTCTTTATTTCTCAAACAAAACATAACCCATATATGCAATTTTCAAACAAAACACAACTCTAAAATCATCAACCAAAACATAACCTAAACGGGATTCAAATCAAACCTAGAAATTTGGGTTAGATTTCGAATCGAACCCAGATTTCTAGGTTCGATTCGAACATTGGGGATTAGAAATCTGACCCAAAAGATTTCTAGGTTCAATTTGAACCCAATATTTGAATCAAATCGAAAAAGAAGAAGAATAAAAAAAGAAAAGAAAAGAATATGGATGGCATAGATAGGACAACTGCGGTGAGGAAAGAAGAGGTCTGAGGGATGAAAGAGAATGAGAGAAGGAGGGAGGATGAGAAAGAAGATTTAATTTTTATTTAATCTTTTATTTTTTTTTAAAATTAATCTTCATCATCTATCTTAAGATGAACAGTAGAGATTTGATTGAAAATTTTCTATTTAATTATTTATTTTTATTTTTATTTAATTTTTTAATTTTTTTTTCAAATTATGGAAATTTGATTAAAAAGTTTATTATTCAATTTTTTAATTTTTTTCCAAATTATTCTCCATCGTCCCTCTTAAAATGGATGTGAATTAAATTTTTATTTAATTAATTATTATTTTCAATTATTTTATTTTATTTTATTAAAAAAAATGTTCTCATCTAATTAATATTTTATCCTTCAAATTTAACACCAACCGGGTTTTTTAACCGATAGGGAGCAGTTTGCCTAATAAAAAAGAAACCTATACTAATCATCAATGGTTTACTTTTTAGGGGGGTTTTTCATATGGTTTACTTTTCGGGGGGTTTTTTTATAATATGGATATTATGAAAAGGCCCCTAGAAAGTAGGCTATTGGTGATTAATAGCCATTTTTTTATTAGGTAAACTGACATTTGCCGTTAACTTTCTATTCAAAATATTAACATTTTTCTGTTTAAAACAGTAAAATGACCAAAATACCCTTACTAAGATTCTATAAAATCCATATTATACTCTCCATACTTATGTAATGACTAAAATGTCATTTAAATTATTAATTAATAATAATATTTAAAAAAACAAAAAACCAATTGGGTTTCTAGCAACCTAGAAACCCACAACAACAAAAAAAAAAAAAATGAAAAAAGCCTAACTTCTTCATTAGATTCATCACCATTGTTGATCTTCTCTTCTATTTTGATTCTCTCTTTTTTTTTTTTTTTTTTTCCGTTTCTCAAATAAAAGACAACCCAGAATTGCAATTTTCAAACAAAACACAACTCTAAAATCATCAACCAAAACACAACCTAAATAGGGTTCAAATCGAATCTAGAAATTTGGATTTGAGTTTGAATCAAACCCAAAACTCTAGGTTCAATTCAAACATCGAGGATTAGAAATAAAATCAGAAGATTTCTAGGTTTGAATCGAACCCAGATTTCTAAGTTTAATTTGAACCCCGATGTTCGAATTGAACCAAAGAAGAAGAAGAAGAAGAAGAAGAAGAAGAATGACGGTAGCGGCGAAGAGAGGAGAGGTTTGAAGGATGAAAGATAAAGAGAGGGGGTGGGGGGGAGGAGGAGGATGTGAGAGAGAATATTTAATTTTTATTTAATTTTACAAATTAATCTCCATCGTTCATCTTAACGATGAAGATCTGTTCAAAAATTTTATATTTAATTATTTCTTTTTTTAATTTTTTTTTCCAAATTATGGAAATCTGATTAAAAAGTTTTTTATTTAATTATTTTTTTAAAAATTAATCTCTATCGTCTATCTTAAGATGGATGGTGGAAATCTGATTAATTAAATTTTTATTTAATTATTTAATTATTATTTTTTTTCAAATTTTTATTTAATTTTATTAAAACAAATAAAATTACTCATTCGGTTACCATTATATCCTTCAAATTTAACACCAATTGGGTTTTTTAACTGGTAGGGACGATTTGCTAATAAAAAAAATTCTGATGCTAATCACCAATAATTTACTTTTTAGGGAGGTTTTTCATAGTATCCCTTCTAGAAATTCTCATGAAATCTTATTTGGGATATATTAGAGATTTGAAGAAGTCAAGTTGAAAATAAATATATTGAAACTTTGAAACATTAACCATTCTATAAATCCCCACCTGAATGACATTTTATGAACAACAATCTCTCTTTGGGCTATGATAGGGATTTGAAGAATTTGAAGCATTCGTTGTTCTCATTTGCTTCATTCTACTTGTACAAATGCATGTAGTTACACTAAAACAACTTCTCAATCATAAATAGAGTTGTCAACGGAGTCACCATCTTCATTTAGACTGGGATTTTAGAGAATTTTGAGGATTGGGGATGGGGATGGGGAAGCCATCCCAACCTCATTTCCCCATCTATAACTACACAAATATACAAAATATATATATTTAATAATTTTCTTTGTTTCTCTAATTTATGATTTTATCATATGTAATAAGGGATAATCTCAATTTCCCCCCTGTAGTTTGATGAAATAGCCAAAATCCCCCCATTGCTTTAAAAAATCGCTAATATCCCCCCTGTTGATTTACAAAATGTATAAAAAACCCCCTATAGTTTATTAAAATATCCAAAAAACCCCCTACCGTCAATTTGAACATTAAAAATAAACAGTTGACCGTTAATATCGAAGGGCAAAACCGTCCAAGTGAAATAAAATATAAAAAATATAAAATTTTAATATCTAAAAAATTGAAAACAATCTCCACCGTCCATCGTTAAAATGGACGGTGGTGATCAAAACTATTAAAAAAGTTTAAAAAAATTAAAAAAAAAAAAACTCCACTCTCTCTCTTCCTCTCTTTCTTATTTTTCTTCTTCTTCCTTTCTCTCTTTCTCTCTCTCTCTTCTTCTTCTTCTTCTTCTCTCTCGGCAGTGCCCACACCAAACCCAGCTCGGACGTGGCTCGGATCTAGGTTCCCGCAACGGGAACCCAGATCGCTACGAAACCCAGATCGGGATCTGGGTTCCCGTTGCGGGAACCCAGATCGAGATCTGGGTTCACGCTGCGGGAACCCAGATCTCGATCTGGGTTCCGCAGCGGGAACCCAGATCCGATCTGGGTTTCCGACGCGGAAACCCTGCCCAGATCGGGGTTTCCAAGTCGGAAACCCAGATCGGATCTGGGTTTCTTACTCGGAAACCCCGCCCAGATCGGGGTTCCGCGTCGGAAACCAAGATTCGATCTGGGTTTCCGACGCTGAAACCCAGATCTAGGTTTCCGCGTCGGAAACGCAGATCGATCTATGGGTTTCCGTGTCAGAAACTGACGCGGAAACCCATAGATCTACCGGTTTCCGGCGCTGGAAACCCAGAGATCTCTGGGTTTCCAATCCAGAATTTTTCTTTGTTTTGGTTTTTTTTTTTCTTATGTTGCTGTTGTGTTTTTTTGATGATGATGTTTGTGTTATGTTGCTGTTGCCTTTGATGATGGTTTAGTTGAAGAGAGATGAGTGAATGTGTCTGGGTTGAGGGGCAGTTTGGTGTTCTGGACGGTGATGGTGTTCTGGAGGGTTTTCCGGTTGAAGGGCAGTTTGGTGTTCTGGACGGTTACTGTGTTGAGGGGCAGTTTGGTCTTTTCGCTCACTATTATAGTCAGAAATCAATTATCACTAACAGAGTTAACAGAAGGGGTAAAATAGGATTTTCAGAAACTATAGGGGGGAAATTAGCGATTACATTAAACTACAGGGGGGAAACTAGGATTTTCCCTATGTAATAATTTCATATTATTTGAATTGTTATCATGTATTATAACTTTTGTAAGAGGATTAAAATTGTTTACAATGTCGTAGATTTTATACATTGAAATATTTTTGTGAATTATAGATATTGAAGTAGGACCCATTTCCGATCTTCAAGAGCTCGAATATGGTCTCGGAGCTCTTGCATGGCTTTGGCCACAACCTCGGAATTGATAGAAGTGCTCCCTGAACGTAGCTAGAGTTTGCTCCTGTTGTTACTTCTCATTATCTATACGTAGAATTACTTGATTGGTTTGGTAAAGTCTTTCAACGTAACTGGTGGATCCATTTCCCTTTGCTTTGCCAAATAGAGACTAAAGAAGCTTTTTATTTATAGGCATTGAAGGCCGTCAACTCTTTCTTATTATTGGTAATTCTCGATTCTTTTATAATAAGTGGTGTCGTCACTTGCTTATATATATATAATAATTTTATCATTAGTATTTTCAAATTTTAAAAATTTAGGACGAATAATGACGTGTGAACAACAATTGCTATTGGATTATGATAAATTCAATAATCATTCTATAAATCATTAAAGAGTTGGAAGCACTAGTCATTCTCTTTTGCTTCATTGTTCTCATGCGGCAGATGCACATATTTCCATTAAAACGACTAGTAAATCCTAAAATAAATTAATTAAAACTTCCAAGTCAAAGAATTTTGGCCTAAATTAGGCCAGGACAAGCAGGTCTGCCCTGAATGGTCCCGGTTGACCCTATCTATATGCATATACTATATAACTTAAAAGGACTCATTGTCTTACTAGATTTAGACTGGACAGAGTTTAACCAAATCTTAGTACAATCACTTGTTTAGGGTAGGCATGGAACTGAAACAAAATCCAATTCTAGTTAATGGTTGCATGTTTCTAATTATTCTTTTTGTTTTTAACCTTATTAGAGTATTTAATACAGTAAAATATTTAATATTTAATATTTAATGCATTTTTTTGAACGAAATATTATATTGGATGTCTTTTCAGATTCATCCGATAAAAATATTCAATAGTAGTTGAGTTGTTGGTACCATTGGTAAACGCCATAGCCCCTCATGTTTCATGATATGGAGTTCTACATCCAATAAAAACATTCCTCCATCAATTTATGTGAGCAGACCCCTCACCCTCATATGGGCCGCTCTCCCACATCCGTATATGCCGATTCCTCTCATATGAGAGTAGCTCTCCAGACCGCGCTATCAGTGTTTCATTCCGATTGGTTCCGGTGATCCCCTTAAGTCAGTCCTAGTAATAAAAAAATATATATATAAATCATTTAATACATTTGAAAACAGATTTCAATATCAATAAAAGATAATATTATTTTGTTTAAAATTAATTGTAAATAATTTAATTTAATTAAAAAATTACATAATTTAAAAAAAATTAATCAAATGAAATTTAATTTAATACAAAATTATTTTATTTTATTTTATTTTTTAAAAAAATGAATCTCATTCTATTATAAAAGGAATATACCGACCAATATGAGGTGGAACGGAGTCCCGTTAGAAAAACCTAGGCAGGCAAAAGAGCGTCGTCTACTGCCACCAAAAGCTTAGCTTCAGAGAGCTACCGATATCACCTTTCATTTCAGGCGTTGGCCGCTGCTGCTGTAAGTTATCTATAAACCCCCAATGTAATCATTATCTATCTTTACATTTTCCATTATTGACTTCAATTTCATGAGCTTTCCGGTTGTTATTAGACTGCGTGTGATTTTATAAGCTATACACAATTATTTATTAGACTGCGAAAGGAATGTGCGAGCGCCTTCTCATTATTAGCTTTTCGAGATTTTCGTTATCTTTGTCGTTTTGTTGCAAATTGAATTGGAGGAACATGGAGTTGTGTACTAGTAGTCGTTATGGATTATACAAAGTCGGATTTTAATTTGGCGTCTACAGTTAGGGTTGTTTCGTACTTCATTAAGTATAGAATGATCCTGTTTGAATTCAAAAGGCATTTTGGGTTTTTGTGGTATTAGGTTCGTTTGTTGCTTATATTAATGCGTTTTGTAGGATGGATAAGCTTTTGTTTTCTAGCTGTCATTGTGTTTGTGTGCATTACTAAGTTACCGTGATTATTATTGCCGATGGATCATCGCTTTTGTAAATATTTTACTTGAGTATTACATCGATATTATTGTTTCTCGTTATATCAACAGAAGTGAATAAATAGAGTAGTATTAAACGGTCCTCTGCCATTGCTCAAAGTATTTTACACATGTTGTGAATTCTTAATTATGAGGCTATCATGAGTTGGTTTCTTTTCATTTTTGTTTTTGGTGTGCTTTTGGGTGATTTAAATAGATATAAAGCCTGTACTCGGAACTTCTTGTTGAACTAGGCTCGTGTAGACTGAATTTGATAATTGGGATAGGTTTAATTTAATCGCCATTAATGGAAGAGTCACCAACGCTTGGGAAGCGGAAAGCACCTGAAGAGGATTCCCATGTCGACACAGAAAAGCAAGATTCTGCAACGAAACGGCGAAATTCGTCACGCTCTTGCATACATGAGGTTGCAGTCCCGAGTAATTATGGTTCAACGAAAGATGAATCAATTTATGGAACGCTCTCAAAACCCATATACAATGGGGAAATGGCCAAAACCTACAAGTTCGAGCTCGACCCATTTCAGAGAGTGTCAGTTGCTTGTTTGGAGAGAAAAGAGTCGGTTCTTGTTTCAGCACATACATCTGCGGGTAAAACTGCAGTTGCTGAGTATGCTATTGCAATGGCTTTCAGAGATAAGCAGAGGGTTATATACACTTCACCTTTAAAGGCTTTGAGTAACCAGAAGTATAGGGAGCTACATCAAGAGTTTACTGATGTTGGGTTGATGACAGGTGATGTCACCCTCTCACCTAATGCTAGTTGTTTGGTGATGACAACAGAAATTCTAAGGGGAATGCTTTACCGGGGATCAGAGGTTTTGAAGGAAGTTGCTTGGGTTATTT
Source organism: Nephelium lappaceum (assembly GCA_021234005.1). Lineage (NCBI taxonomy): Eukaryota > Viridiplantae > Streptophyta > Magnoliopsida > Sapindales > Sapindaceae > Nephelium > Nephelium lappaceum. The sequence goes on from CM038010.1 coordinate 9,009,449, forward strand.
TTGATGAAATTCATTACATGAAAGATAGGGAAAGAGGAGTTGTTTGGGAAGAGAGTATCATATTCTTGCCACCAGCTATTAAGATGGTTTTCCTTTCGGCAACTATGTCAAATGCGACAGAGTTTGCAGAGTGGATTTGTCATTTGCACAAACAGCCATGTCATGTGGTGTACACAGATTTTCGGCCAACTCCGTTGCAACATTATGTTTTTCCAATGGGTGGAAATGGGTTGTATCTTGTTGTTGATGAGAATGAACAGTTTAGGGAGGATAATTTTGTGAAGCTGCAGGATACTTTCTCAAAGCAGAAAATTGGTGATGGAAACAGGAGTGAACGTGGAAAAGCTAGTGGGAGAATGGCTAAAGGAGGGAGTGGTTCTGGGGGTTCTGACATATACAAGATTGTTAAGGTGCTGCTTTTAAATTAAATTTGTTGCTCTTGATTGCATTGTTATAACATGCCTTGAATTGGTTTTCTATCAGATTATGTTGAAACTGGATTGTCCATGTTGCACTTCATCATCACAGCTTTTGTTGGTAGCAATCTGACTGATAGTTAAAATATCTATAACTTTTTGAATATTGTTATTATAAATGCAGTCATGAATAAACAGTCGTACTGAAATATCTTGAGAATTTAGCAATAAGCTTCAGAATATCATACTCAAGATGCACCTCTTATTTTTGTTTTTCCACTTCTTAAACTTGTTTTGTGAGCAATCTTTCTTCTTTGGAAGCAAAAAGTTCTGGCAAAATTTAGTTGTTTATCTCGTTCTAGTTCAGCTTGGTGAATGGGTCTTTTGATGGCTGATTGGGTCTGCAAGAATGTATAACCATAATAAAAATGATTAGGCCATATAAAAGTGACAAGTAGGATATATGGGAAGTAAAGACAATTTACTTTTTTTCTCTTTGTTGCAAAAATATTTCTCTTGGTAGTTTCTTTTCACTTGAACTAAGTTACTGGAGCCAAAGTATTCCTGGATTGGATTAATGCGCAATCATTTCGTTGTTGTAGCTATATATATATATTGAAAGGAATGTTGTTGCTATATTATTATTGTTGTTATTACTATTATTGCTGAAAACCTGAAGGTGATACATGTGCCAAATTCTGTTTTCAGTTGGTTTTGGATGGTAATTTTTCTCGTCTGGATGTGTCTCGGAACTATCTTTTTTTTTTTTTTTGTTTTCTATCATGCTGTGTACTTTTTCAGTAATACCATTTTGGATATTCATACTGGATTTAATTTTAATGCAATGACTGGGGTTTTATTTTATTTTTTTATCTTTTCTGCCCTGCATTTATCTATCATTGCTGTATCTCTTCTATATCTTGATTCAGTGCTTGAGTTGGAACTTTTTCAAATTTCAGATGGTCATGGAACGGAAATTTCAACCAGTCATTGTTTTCAGCTTCAGTAGAAGAGAATGTGAACAACATGCAATGTCTATGAGTAAGCTTGATTTTAATACACAAGAGGAAAAGGAAGATGTTGAGCAGGTTTTTAATAATGCAGTACTCTGTTTGAACGAGGAAGACAGAAATTTGCCTGCTATTGAGTTGATGCTGCCTCTACTTAAGCGTGGCATTGCTGTTCATCATTCTGGCCTTCTTCCTGTTATCAAGGAATTGGTAGAACTCCTTTTCCAGGAAGGCCTTGTAAAGGCCCTTTTTGCAACAGAGACGGTAAGACTTCTATCCTGTCACCAGTTTTCTTTCTTTCTTGTTGAATACCAGATAAAACAATTGCTGTACATTGGTTCTTTTTTAGCTGAAATACAAATATGATATTATTTATACAACTTCTCTTTCTGGCAGTTTGCTATGGGTTTGAACATGCCTGCCAAAACTGTTATTTTCACAGCTGTCAAGAAGTGGGATGGTGACAGTCATCGTTTCATTGGGTCGGGTGAGTATATACAGGTGAGTGAAGACTTTATTTCTTTTCTTTTAACTAGCTTAGATGTACGTTTCAGTTTTTTCTTTATGCTTAACTACTGCTAAATCATGTAGATGAGTGGAAGGGCTGGTCGCCGTGGCAAAGATGAGCGTGGAATTTGTATCATAATGATTGATGAGCAGGTGGTCTCTCTTCATATGCAGTCAGTGGTTATATTTTGTTTTAAAACTTTTCATTGATCATTAGAGAAACCTCTTAAAACACAATTTTTTGCATTTTAACTTAAATTTGAGCGCACATTTAATATAAAGTGGTATAATAATTAATTTTTGAAATAGAATCTGTACTTATAACATTTATTTATGGTTTTATGGGGTTCATCAGCATATTGTAGTCTCTTTGTAGATGTTTAAAACCTAGCAAGAAAATTAGTTCTATTTTATAAAATTCTTTGTTGTCTGCAGATGGAGATGAATACGCTACGGGACATGGTTTTGGGTAAACCAGCTCCTTTGGTTAGTACTTTCAGACTTAGCTACTATTCAATTTTAAATTTGATGAGCCGTGCTGAAGGCCAGTTCACAGCGGAACATGTGATAAAGAATTCATTTCACCAATTTCAGTATGAGAAGGTAGTATTTCTACTAATTTCTTCTTTACATTTTTTATCAGCCTTTAGGTAGTGTGATTAATTGGATTTACTCCTGTCTCCTTTTCAGGCTTTACCTGATATGGGAAATAAAATTTCGAAGCTGGAGGAAGAGGCTGCCTTGCTTGATGCTTCAGGAGAGGTAGTATCTGTCTCCTGGTTCTTCATTATAAATTTTATAATTTTTACTTGCAGTGTGACCTTTTTCTCTCTCCCTTTCTCGCTTACAGGCTGAAGTTGCTGAATATCACAAGCTGAAGCTTGATCTAGCCCTCCTTGAGAAGAAGTTGATGTCAGAAATAACAAGGCCTGAAAGAGTTCTTTATTACCTTGGTTCTGGTCGGCTGGTATGTGCTAAGAAGGTTCATTCTAGTCATTTAGTCACCAATTTATGTATTTGTTATTGAAATTTGGTAATTTATCTTATTCTTCTGGCTTCATCTGGGATTTATCTTTAAAGGCAATAAGAAAGACCTATCGATGCTAAATTTGAATCCAGAACTAGGTTAAGATACTTTTCCAGCCATAGGTCTAATGAATTAATATATTTAGTCTACAGAGACAATATGCAAATCCATCAATATAGAGCATTCAAAGTGAGAAGAAAGTATTTTAATGAGGTAAACTTCTGTTTATATTTTGTGATAAAGAACCGCCATTTGTTGGTATCAGCCAATCAAAAAAATTGTTAAAATTGCATGAGTTTATGGTGTTTATATGGAAATCTTTTCCAAATTGTTTGAACTTTGAACCATGGAGAAACATGATAATGTGAAAAGTTTACATAATGTGAAAAGTAATGTGTAAACGGAGCCCATCATCTTAAATGCTTAATATTTACACAATAGTGCTTATAATTGGGACTATTACAGGAAATGGTGGATCCTAAGTTCAAAGCTAGTGCAAACATGAGCAAACCAAATAAATGTAACTAAAAATCAATTTTTACTAAATAGATATTTTAAAAATCAAATTATTTATTTTATCTTTGGCAATTGTTATAGTTGGAAAACTTTTTTCATGCCATTGTGGGGTTTGGAGAATATTCTTGTGGGATCGTGAATTTCTTTTAGCCTTCCGATATTGTTCAAGTTTTAGTTGTGTGTACTGTTTCACTTGATAAACTGACAGTTCCGTGGCTGGTTACTTTTGGCTACCTTCATCTGTTGATTGTTGATTTCATGATTTAATTTTCAATGCATGGATATGTATTATAATTGGCACCTGTTAAAATGCAGAGAAAGATCTTGCATCAGTTTAGTTGTGTGGTATTGAGATTAATGGTAACATCATCTTTACTGCTTCATAAAGTTGGGAATCCGGTGGTTGGTATTAGGAGTTATAGTAGATTACTCTCATTCTTAACATCTTATATGTGCTTATGCAGATCAAGGTAAGAGAAGGTGGAACTGACTGGGGCTGGGGAGTTGTAGTTAATGTTGTTAAAAAGTCCACGGTAGGCTCTAACACACTGCCTTCACGTGGTGGTGGTTATATAGTGGATACATTACTTCATTGTTCACCTGGTTCAAGTGAGAATGGTTCACGGCCAAAGCCCTGCCCACCTCGTCCTGGGGAAAAAGGTGAAATGCATGTGGTAAGATGACACTTAGGCCGTGTTTAGTATGATCTTTGTTTTTGTTTTTCTTTTCTCAATTTTCATATGAAAACAAGAAATTGATTTTTATATTTTTAGAATATAAAAACACATCTGGTAGCAATAACTGAAAACAATATTTTGAAAAAAAAAATAGTAATATTATAATATACATTTAATGAAATTGTTTTATATATAATTAAATTGTAAGAGTAAAAGCAATACTATGTGTGTTTATTTTCTTATAGTTATATTTTAATTAAAAAAAATTATTTAATATAATTGGTGTCTTTTCTTGTTTGTTTAAAAAAGGAACTTATGATAAAAAATAATATATATTTTATTAATCTTAAGAACAGTATATTTGTTAATAATAAAAAAAGAATAAATAAGATCCATAGATTCATAATATGTATAACTTTCATCTCTAGAAGCTTTAATGATTTTTATCAATATAATTAGAACATATTCAGTTAACAAATCCAACATGCCCTTACATCACTATTAAAACAGAAGTGAAAAACACGTTTTTTGTTTTTCTCATTTTCTAATAAAAATATAGCTAACAAATGTGTCTTTTATTGTTTTTCATTTGAAAGCACAGAAAATTTATTATAAAAACATTAACAAACAGGCCTTATAATGCATTTGAATTAATGCTGTGAAAATTTAAGTATCAGTTTTCTCTTTCTTTAGGTTCCTGTTCAGTTGCCCTTAATTTCAGCTCTAAGCAAAATTAGAGTATCTGTTCCTCCGGATCTACGGCCTTTGGAAGCAAGGCAAAGTATTCTTATTGCGATTCAGGAGCTGGAGTCTCGGTTCCCTCAAGGCATTCCAAAGCTTAATCCTGTAAAGGTAACTTTGCCATCATCATTTATTACTAGTTTTTTCTTTTATTCAAAACAATTAAGATAAAGGTGGAGTTTGAATTTCTTGGTGCACCTGGTTTGTCACTAGGGATTTTGTGCATTTACTGTGTTATATTTTAATGTTGCGATGGTAGTTTGTCATTGAAATGATAACATCTAAATTCAGAAACGGAATTTGAAGGATTAATTCTGCAGTGGATCAGCTTTGATTGACTACCCTTCTTTTATTATTTACTTTTGAGTTGCCATTTGGTAGAGCTTGGTCCAATCCCACAATGTTTATCAAAGGGCTTGATACCAAGTTAGATTTTAACATTTTATTGTATCTTTATGATTTTAATGCAGGGTTCAGTTCCCATCATTTCTAGTTTCACATGTGGGATCTCTAAAAGGCTGTGTGTGTCCTGTTTATCACAATGCCCTTCACTCAGGGTTTTTTCTCTTGTTATACATATGCACAGTGTACCTTTCTGTTGTCCTATGATCCATGTTGATGCATTTTTTTTTTTTCTGTATATTCTGTTACTCTTTGTTAGTTTTGGTCTTTCTCAAATTTTGACATAATATGTTTCAAGCATCTGTAGGGATAGTCTTCAAAACTCGCTTCCACTTATAAACTCAACTGTCAGAGAAGTTTTATATTTTCTTCTTTTGGGAAAACTGTCGGAAAGGATTGATTTAATGGTTTTGGAATTAGTTGATAGACTGTTGTTAGTTTTGTAAATATTTGCATTGAATTGCAGGACATGAAGATTGAAGATCAAGATATTGTTAAATTGGTGAATCAAATTGAGGAAATAGAGAACAAGCTGTTTGTTCATCCACTGCATAAGGTTTGGAAATTTATAAATTTTAAATCTCTTCTGATTTCCTGTTAAAAAAAAAAAAAATAGTTTGGATTATAATTTTGATTCAGCTGTAAGCTGTTCAATGGATCAAGATTTTGATGTACCGAGTATTATCACTGGCAATATAAATTACTAGTTCTTTGAGATGTTCCTCTAACCATTACGTTCTCTACTCACTCTCTATTGTCTACTGCAGTCTCAGGATGTAAGTCAAATTAGATGTTTCCAGAGGAAAGCAGAGTTGAATCATGAGGTTCAGCAGCTCAAGTCAAAAATGCGTGAGTCCCAGGTATTTGTTGTAGCTCTAAGGTCCCTCAGTAGATCAAATTTAAGTCAAATTGTGGGTGGATGATGATACCCTTGTAAGAATGAAATTCAGTATTGTCCTACGATCTGCATTAAAGATAAATAATTTGCATGTGAAGATGTTTATGGGACGGAATTGGACAAATTATTGCATGAAATGCATACTGTGATAGACGTATTGTTTACGCTAGTTTTCATGCATCCAACCACTTGACTGAATTGCTGCTTTGGATTATATGTGTCTCTGGAAATTCTTGTTGAGAGGGAACAATATCAGCTGATCATTTTAATCAGCTTGTGTTAACTTTTTTCCACTAATGTTATGGTGCATGTTTTAACACACTCATGAATAGCCATATTTCTGTTTGATTGGTGCTGCTATATTTCCCCTTGCTTGCCTGTTGCCATTAGTTTAGTGTCCTAAGAGACCCTCCTAGTGCCTTGTATCTCAAAAAACTGAAACTATGCACATATGAAAATGTTGAAATTTTTTATTGTTTGCCTATCCTGTAAGGACTGCATACTTCTGTTTTTGCATGGTCAATTGTCTTCTTTAATTGGTATTTCATTTTGCAGATTCAAAAATTCCGTGATGAACTTAGAAACCGTTCACGAGTCTTGAAAAAACTGGGCCATATTGATGCTGATGGTGTTGTCCAAGTAAAGGGAAGGGCAGCCTGCTTGATAGACACAGGAGACGAGCTTCTTGTTACTGAACTCATGTTCAATGGTAAATTTTGAACTTGCCTCTTCCTAACTGTTGTTTTCATAATAAGCATGCATTTTATTTCAGTTCAGTTGTGATTATCTGTCTGGTTGGAGGGTTGAGTTTGGGTGAACAGCATATAACATGACATAAGGTTAGGCTATGTAGTCAGGGTTTGAAGTCATATTAAACTGACTGACTTTGGACTTCAAACTTGGCTGTAGAACGAAGTATTTCCTCAATTATATTCAACGAAACTTCATGGACTTTAAAATCCTTTAAATGTAAAATTATGAAACTTGTAAGTACTAGTTTGTACTGTATGCAGTTATTAATTGAAAGTTATAATATTGGATGATTCCTCATGGCAAGAGCAAGCTTACTGTGAAATCAATTATGTCTGAAAGAAGGTTGTATGAAATTTTATGCAGGCACATTCAACGATCTTGATCATCACCAAGTTGCAGCTCTTGCCAGCTGTTTCATTCCAGTAGACAAATCAAGTGAGCAAAGTCAGTTGAGAACTGAGCTTGCTAAGCCATTACAACAACTTCAGGAGAGTGCAAGAAAAATAGCAGAGGTATTTGCCCTGTTGTTTGGTAGTTGGCTCCATCTATGTGATTCATTGATTAGTGTGACACTTCTCTTTGCATGAATGCAGATACAACATGAGTGCAAATTGGAAGTAAATGTTGATGAGTATGTGGAATCAACAGTGAGGCCATTTTTAATGGATGTGATTTATTGCTGGTCTAAGGTTAGTGATATATATATATATATATATATGGCTTATAGCTTCTCTGTTAATCGCTTGCAAGTAGACGTGTGAAGTTGGCACGCTTCTGTGACCGATTTGGACGAAAATCATGACATTTCTTGGTCCCTATGTCAGCATGGATTTGTGTTAGCTTTTCAAGATATTCTTTTTCTTTTTCTTTTTTTAAAAGGTTTAGCTTTGTAAGATTAAATTGTAAATTTGTGATTGTGATTGTGATGTGGAATTGAAATTATATATTTATAATGTTTTGAGTTTTATTTCTCTCTCTTGCTTAGTTCTCAGCCATTCTGTTGATGTTTCTCTTTATCAGGGTGCGAACTTTGCAGACGTCATACAAATGACTGATATATTTGAGGGTAGTATCATTAGGAGTGCTAGGAGGCTCGATGAATTTTTGAACCAGGTAAACTGAAAACTCCTGAAATTTCTTTTTCATAAGCTTTGATTGAGGGCAGTGTTAATGCAAAGTATAAGTTCCTTCTACACTGTTTTGTGCAAAGAAAAGTTTCTTGTGATCATGGCTATAAGTATCAGAGTCATATTTGTCAATACTGGAACAAGACAAGACATGCAAGTGCAGTTTTTTTTTTTTCTTTGGCATGCATGATGTATGCTACATTTTGTTGTTACACCCCAAATGAATAAGCTAATTCAGTACTCCAGTACATTAGTCCCTTGCGTCATTGCATCAGATTATGATATTAACATTCATACACTCCGCATTTTATTAGAAGTGCTTGTGGTTCTCAAAAGTTGATTTAAAATCAGTCCTTTTTCACTTTTAAAATTGTACGGTTGTTGGCTTAATGTACCTTACCTTTGTAACTATTAATAATTTAATTTTTGGTTTGGATTATTCAAGGGGTTCATTATTTTGTTATTGAAATATGAAAAGTTGATGAATGATTATGTTTCATTAGTACATGGTCAAAGAACATATATTACTATTGGAATAAAATTCTGTAGTGGTTTATATTTTGTATGTGATTTTTTCTATTATTCTGAATGGGACTAAATTGTTCTCTCTTTTATATATTGCAAACATTCATATGATCGTTAGAAATTATTTGAATAACAGTCGGTTGTTATGCATGGATTGACTCCTGAATCTACGCTCTGTAACATGTTTTTGTGCAAACTTATTTAGATTAATTGCTTCAAACTAAGAGTGAAAGATAGAATGTCTCTTTTTTTCTTTTTATCATATCTGCAAATTTTGATGTAACTTTCTTTTTTTAAAAAAAAAAAATTTCCCCCTCCAGTTGCGTGCTGCTGCTCAGGCCGTTGGAGAAGTCAATCTGGAAAACAAGTTTGCAGCTGCTAGTGAAAGCCTTCGCCGTGGCATTATGTTTGCTAATTCTCTTTATTTGTGAGCTGTCATACAACCTATCTAGTTGCCATTAGTTTAAAGTTTTTCTTTCGCAGTAGCTAGTCCTGTAGTTGTCATTTGGTAAGTGTTAGATGTGTTATAGTGTAAAGTTATAGGTGTCCATTGTGTTTCATTTTTCTTTCACAAAAAGGAAAATTTTGAGATTAGTTCTTAATCTTATTGTGTTGCTCCTTAGATTTTGGAATTTAGGAGAGGAAGACCAACATTTACATTGTGAATATTGTACAATTAATTTTAATCCAACCCAATTGAATTTTCTCGATCTTTAATTGAATCGATCCGAAAGGACAATTCCTAGTTCAATCTCTAAACTCAACAATCTTCAATATCTGAACCGTGATTCAAATAATTTGAGTATTAATCTTCTCATCTAACCATTTGTTAAGGCTTGCTAAGATCCAGGCTGGTGCCAATCTTGATCAGAAGTTTCAAGTTATAGGTTTAGCTTGGTGCAACGTTAGCGATTTACCAAATTTGCTTCACAACCGAGATCAATTGGCGGTAGTAGACCTTGCTTCAACAGTACATCCAGTCGAAAATATTTTCCCTGAGAGCTTTCCAGAGTATAATTTAAATAGTTTTAATGAAATTTAATGGATTTAATGTGAATTTTTGTATGAATGATTTTAAAAAATAACTAAATGCACCTGAAATTTTATTGAAAGTTTCCTCATATAAATTATTTTTATCAGCATTTTGCAAGATAAAACATTATAAAATAGAAAAATATAAAAAATTAAATTCTTCAATCTGAATATTTTCATTTCTTTTAGATGTACATTTTAATTTTCTTGTGATGAATACTAGTTCTCATTAAAATATTTGAAAGTTCATCGAAAATACTCACGTGATAGACGATCAAAATTAATTTTAAAACCAAAATAGAAATAAAAATCGTTGTAAAAAGGAGAAATTGAAAAAAAAAAAAAATCCAATTGAAAATCTAGAACTTGAAGATGGTTCAAATTCCGTATCTTCAAAAAATTCAAAAATAAAATTATTGAAAAACAGAAGAAAGAAATGGTTGAAAAAAAAAATGAAAGATCCTCAACAAAACTCACCATCGCCATCATCAGATTCATCACCATCATCAACAAAACCTCAAAAGGAATTTGTGCAATTTGTGCATACAAATATATATATATCTATGGTCTCACCTTAGAAGACGTATATTTTTATTTTCCATTCAAGCAAAACTAGTACACTTCAAGTTATGCCTGGCATGTCATGTGTCAAAGATTTAGTTCTTCACATAATTACTGATAAATATACTTACAATAGAATTAGAAACCAATTGAATAATCAAAACGTTAATAGGATAGTGCCCGTGATTATTTTGCCTTCTACATTTCTATGGATTATAACATACTTACACAGATTGAAGCAGTCAAAAATGGTTGAATTAGGGAAAAATTTTACAAGGGCAAGCATATGTGAATAAAAGTTGGAGGCTGACAAAGACGAAATGTCTTGCATAGTAGACTCAAATTACGTTCAGCCATACGTTGGTGCCAAACACTCATCAACCATATCCACGAGATTCGGATTTTCTAATGCAGCTGCCACCCGTTCTTTATCGTTCAGTTGTTTATTAACTGCATAATAAACATAGCGTAATAAGTACCGTGGTGTAATTTCATATGCATCGTGCACCTGATGCTCCTACCTCATTTCATTAAAGTAGATGTCTAAATGTATGAAATTACAGTTAACTAGAGTGTGAAAACATAGGTTGCTTGTATCGCTGAAATGAAATGAAACAAGATGGTGAAAGGAACGCTAGGAAGGTCCGTGATACTACCTCCAACGGGCTTTATAAGAGCACCATATATGGGAACACTAACAAGAGCACTGAATTTTTTCAACTCATATATGGGAACACCAACAAGAGCACTGAATTTTTTCAGAATCCAATATAATCAAACAGATACAAAAGGGGGAGAAGATGGAGTACCAGCAGCTTCAGTTGCATGAGTTCCAGGTGCCACCCTTATATCTACCTGCCAAAATAAACATGAAATGTTAGAAATGTGAAAGAAATGAGGTTGGGGGGGTTAGAGAGGGGACACAACTTTCAAAGATGCATAAGAGATAGGAAATTATGATGATAGATAAATAATCACATATTTCTGAAATCAATGAAAACAATGAGGACTTGTCATTAAAAAGAGGGAAAGGGTCAATTCAATGTTGTAACAAGAAGACTGTCATACCACCAGTGACAGGTGACAAGCACTGAAGGATGACATGCACAGGCACAATTGAAAGTTACAATAGATGCTCTCTATGTGAAGCGTTTTACCTTTGGAACCAAGGAAAGCAAAGAAATTGGCTTAGCAATAAATGCTATCTATGAGAATGGCAGAGTACTCAATTCTCATGCAGCACTGAAGGATGGCGTGCACAGGCACAATTGAAAGTTACAATAAATGCTATCTATGAGAATGGTAGAGTACTCTTTCTCAGGCAGCACTGAAGGATGACATGCACAGGCACGGTTGAAAGTTACAATAAATGTTATCCATGTGAAGCATTTACTTGTGGAACCAAGGAAAACAAAGAAATTGGCTTAGCAATTGATTATGTATATCCTCCAAGTGTAGCATATGACCTTTATGGATTTACTGAACCACCAATTATATCATAACAGAAGACAGAAAAAATTAATTGACATAGTTGACTTGCACAAGTGAGCCTCTTATATCCTATATGTATCAATTAACTAAAAAAAGGGAGAAATCCTCATAGTCATATGCTGAAGCGTACAAAAGGAATGTTGCAACCAGATTATCAAGCTGTTATATTTCACAATGTTGGTTAAGCTAGGAATTATGCTGGAAGATTGTGATTTTCTATGCCAAGGCGACATGCATGAGGAATAGGCAAAAAGTCAAGTTTCTAATAGTTGTTTCCTGTGTAAATACCAATGCAACTAGAATTACCAAGCTGGCATGACAACTAGCAAGATCTCTAGATAAACGACATTTTCTCCACAAATACCCACAATCAGCTGTTTAATATTTTCAATTATTAAAAAGAAAGTTGAAGAGATATTCTATCAGATAATACTCTCTCATTTTCTTTGAAACTTCTCCGACTAAAACTGCAAGTTTCATACACAGATAGATGAACCTTAACCAAGCATTAGCTTGATATTAAATAATTGTTGATCTAAAATTTAAATAAGGTTGATCTGGGTCAAAAGCAATCATCAACTCGAAACCTTGTTCACACACGCTCTTACAGTCTTACCAAATCTAGGAGAAAATATAATACTACATCCCATAGATTGTTTATTATATATGGCTATGTACCCATCTCAGGATATCTTAGTGATGTAGGACAAATACTAGAGAAATAGATCGATAGAGAATTAGGGATGAGAGAACATAGAAATTTGAGGAAAGAAGGCGACAGTAGAGGAGAAGAAATGGGAGAAAACCGGACGAATAGAGAGAGGGAAGTTTAGGAGGAGAATTCAATATCAAATTGTTTCATAATTATAGTGATGGAGAATAAGAAATAATATAATTAGAGATTATAGCTTTTAATAGAATAATATTTAATTTAGAATCAGTAATGCTACATTAACCAAAAATTTGCCTAAATTCAATGCCCAAATAATGTAATAAGCTTATATGTAATTACCACATCATCAATACATTATCTTTAAATTAATGTAGCAGCTATAAATCAACTTATCACATCATTTGGTTAAAATAATACAACACTTCTAAAAAATTTAACCAAAAATTTTGCCTAAACGATGTGGTAAACTGATTTGTAGTTACTATATTGATTTTAAGATAATGTATTGATGATGTAATAATTACACATAAATTTATCACATCATTTGAGTAATGAATTTGAGCAAATTTTTAGCTAATATAGCATTACTATTTAAATTATAATTTAATGCGGATAGTTAAATTTCCGTGGATTGATTGATTAGCTTGATTTTATCTTGATTAATTAATTAGCATGTTGATTGATTGATAGCATGATTTAATGGTGATTGACTAATTAAAATCTTAGACTTTTAATAAAAAAAATTTCTTTTAAAAAGTAAATTATTGCCTTTTTAAAGTCTTACTAATTGTAGCATAACTAATTAAAAAGACAATAAAAAAGACAATAATCTACCTTCTTAAACACAAAATTCTACTAAAAGTAAAAGATGTGCCTTAAATCATGCTAATCAATCAATCAACATAAAATCAAGCTAATTAATCAATCAACATAAAATCATGCTCATCAATCAATCAAGATAAACTTAAAGATCCTCATCAAATTACAAATTAAATCTTATTCTATTAAAAGCTATAATTTCTAAATATATTATTTTCTATTCTCCATCACTTAGCCCAACCAATATCAAGCTACAACACTCCATTAAGGTTGAAGAATAAGAGCACGACTAACTTTTTAGTTCATTAAACTACATGCATTCACCCATTTGGCTACATCTAACTCCATCATGAAATCTAATACAGAATTTAGAACTGTTTCACAACAAAATTGGCACAGAATAGTTTCAAACCAAATTAAAGTCTATGCTTGTATTTCATTGTATTAGAGCCACCCACAAAAAGTTTTTGTAACACCCATTTAATTCACTTTCTACACCCATATTAAATAATTTAAAATTAATTTTTTCACTTCATATGTCTTTGAAATATCAAATATATCTTTTATCATAATTAGTTTTAAGCATATCATTTTTTTAGGAAAACATACCATAAATAATGATAAATTCCTTTTTTGCAAACCACAATTAAATTTTTTATAAGAGAAATTTTTTTCCATCATTTTAAATTTTAAATATGTAAAATGAACATGCTTATCTATAAACTAGGAAACTCAGTTAAAATCAGAGCCTCAGGGTTAACAGAACCCAAAAAACAAAAAAAAAAAATTGTCAAGTGTATGTATCTCTCTGCAAGGAAGTGTAATGTGAAACAAAAGCCCTAATAAGATACAAGATTAAGCTTTCACTCCTTCCCTATTCAAAGTAATAAAGAAGAAAGAAGTGTCTTCAAATTCTTTAAGGTGGATGATTATCAATTTGCTCCTCTCTTTGTCTGTAATATATGATGTGTCTGAATGTCCAATTCCCCGTGAATGAATGATCCTTCTCTCTCACACAATTTGCTCTCAATTATTGAATATTCAGGATAGCTTCGCAAATCCAGAAGTTTGTCAAAGCACATAAACATTACTCACGAATACAAGAAGACCTTAAGAGGCAAGTTATAATTTGCTTTGAGTTTTGTCTATTCTGAAATTTGATTTGAATACATATATGTATAAATTTCCTTTTGTTGCAAATCAATGACACAAGAAAATTTCTCTTACTAAAAATTTAATTGTAGTTGGCAAAAAAGGAATTTATCATTATTTATGGTATGTTTTCCTTAAAAAAAAAATGATATGCTTAAAATTAATTATGATAAAAGACATATTTGATATTTCAAAGGTATGAAGTGAAAAAATTAATTTTTTAATTTTTTAATATGGGTGTAGAAAGTGAAGTAAATGGGTGTTGCACGAACTTTTTGTGGGTGGAAATGGAGCTACCCTTTCTCCTTTTGGGTGGAAAAATGCAAAAATTTATCAAAGAAAAGACAAATACAAAGATGTGAACTAGCATTCCACAACAACACTAAAAAAAAAAACTTTGTAGAATGTAGAAAAAATATAGGAAACCAATATAAAAACCTAAAACCCGCTAACCATCCACACAAGATTTAAAAGAACTCAAAAGGATCCCTCACATCATTGCAGCTTCATAATTGTCGAGAATAGAAGAAAGTGAAAAAGAAAAAAGACTTGAATTTCGCAGTTTCTGAAGCCCAAATAGACCTATTACACACTGCCAATGCTCTGAAATGTTACACATCATATAGGGATGCTAAGAAGGGCATATTTGCGTTGGGCAAGTCCAATTTATTGGAGTATCACAGTGAAATAATTGTTACATATTTCTTGACCTAAACAGGCGTCCGACATTAAATTCTTCCAATAATAGACCTAAATTCAGCTAATGATCTAACTAGTATTATTACTTTTGTCAATTTCTCACATGTAAAAATGGCGTGTGACTTCACTGCAGTAAGTCCAGGACTGAACCAAATTTTCTAATATTGACCTTCTATGGAGCACATATGTTGTAACTGATTATTCAAAGTGAAAGAATTAAATAGGCTGTTGTCAACTCAAACAATACCTTGTAACGTGAAGGCAGGCTCCTCATAAGTTTCACTCGTAAGCATAAACCAATAACTGTTGCCATACTACAATGTTCAACAGTTGGAGTAAAGGTGACCCTAAAATAAAGTAATGTAACTCATCAAATTGGATTACCACAGTTTCTAGTCTCATTTCAAAAAGAAAACACAAAAAAGGTTTAGATGATTTTTTTTTTTACCTGACATAACTACGCTCATCATCAACTTCAATTGCATCTTCTGTAATTACCTTTAGTTCTTCCAAAGAGTAAGGATGCTCTGGATCTTTTATATCTCTAACATGATGTAAGCATGTTAAGGAAATAAAATAGTTCATGCCTTACAGTACATAGCTAGTGTATCTTTGATTCCTATGTAAATAACAATTAGTAGTTTAGTACTTAATTAACTGCACCAAAAACAATAAGTTTACATCGTGATGGTGAGGTAAACAACACTAAAATATTCAATAATTAATTTTGACAGCCAGCAAAGAAATATACATCTCCATTTCAGATGTTTCCACATAAAACCATCACACCTCGCCGAGTAATCAATCATCTATTAGGGGGTAGGGAGCTTACCTGATCTTAATTAATTGTCATATTCTTAATAATCTCACGCATATATCCATCATCAATTCTAATGAATGCATCGAAAATGCACAAGCCCCCAAAACCAAATCAACAGGAAAGCAGGGCAACACTTCAAATTTGATACAACAGGACAAAATAAACTACAGAATCAAATCCTGAAGACAAAATTTAAGTGGCAAAATTTAAGACCAATACGAACACATTAATATCTCTGATGAATCCTGAAGACAATAATTTGCAGGCAGACTAATGTAAGTGGCATGAAAATTTAAGGGAAAAGCTGAAAGGATATCAAATACTTCTTGCTGGTCAATTGGTTCAACTGCATACTCATCTGCATAATCTGATGCACTTCGAACGCGGCGTTCTTTCTTTTCGTACACAATCGGATTTGCATTTATCAATCCAGAAACCATTTTTCACTCCTCTGCAATTACAGCCAATTCATCCATCCATCAAAAATTTCAACTTTTTGGGGGCAAAATAAACAATAAGCAAAACCAAGAGAAGGGCACATGTCATTGCCCAAAACAACCATTTTCACAATCTCGAAACACTAAAAGGAATCAATCTTTCATATCATATCTTGTTAAACAAACCCTTGATGTTACAAATCCAACAACACTACAAAACCTATCAAAATTTACAATTCAAGTTCAAATTAAGTACCTCTAATAGCACAAAAGTGGGAAAGATGCGTCAACCGGCGACAAGGGCGCCTGTGTTTTGCGATTTAGAAATCTAGGGTTTACAAATTTGTTTATTATTATTATTTCTTTTTTTTTCCAATTGAAGCAGCGAGTCACTAATATTGGGCGGGTCGTATATGTTGACCCGTCAACCCTGGTCACCCGTGCGGGTTAAAATAATTTGACCTTAAACCCGAAGAAGTAGTTGGTTGGTTTAGACGAAAATATCATATAACTAATTTTTTTTTTTTTTTTTAAAAAAGGATAAACTTTTAAAACATCGGAAATATTTAAAGAATTTTTAATATTAATCACCTAAAATATGAAAAATATTATAAATATATTCTGTATCATTGTGATATATATTTTTTTGTGGAACTGAAAATCTCTCGTATCAGAGAAAAATAATGAATAGAATCTAATTGATGTGTTTTCTGAATGATTACAAAATAGACCAATAAATAAACATATTGGAAGAATAATTTTCATAATGAAATAATAAAAAAAAAAAAATGTTATTTCTATAATGGAATAGTAACAAACAAGATAAAGAATGTTTCAAAATAGAAGTGGGGTTAAGTCTATATATTTGTAACAAAAAATATTTAAAGAATTTTTAATATTAATCACCTAAGATGTGGAAAATATGGTAAATATATTACATATCATTTTGATAGTTATTTTTTGGTTGAACTGAAAACTGGGGGCTTTGATTTGTAAAGGCATGTTTACTAAAAGAAATTTCGAGTGAGGAAAAAAAGCTAGTTTAGCTTGTTATAAATTTCAATTTTCTTTGGTTAGTAAACACACACTGAAATTTCATTTCATTTTCTTTGCTGATTAAGAAGTGCACCCTTAGGTAAACCTAAAAGCCAACTCTTTACACATCTGTTGTTGCCCTCTGAAAATGAAGCAAAGATGTTGCAACCCCACCTTCAAGGGAAATGTCTTACAATAGTTACCCACCATATGGACAACTTTATAGGATCTTCTGTACTATCTTAAATCATATGAAGCTGTGATGCATTTGGAATTGCAATAAACAATCACATAGCCGCTAAGTGTTTGGCACCATTTTTTAAAATTATTTTTCATTTTTTTAAATAAAAAACATTTGAAAATGTGTTTGTCAATCGTTTTCAAAAACATGTTTTTGGAAATGAAAAATATGTTTTAAAAAATATATAGTAAAACTTAAGGTAAAAGTAAAAATGATTTTTTTTTTTTTCGTTTTTTATCATTTTCAAAAACCATTTTTTTTTTTATAGTAAAACTCAAAAAAGTAAAAACACTCATCTCTAATAGTCACATATCATCTCTAATAGTCACATTGTCATTTTTAAAACCAGTTTTCATACAAACATATTTTTAGCTTTTACTTATTTTTAAAAATTGTACTAAACAATCTTTTATCATTTTTCGTTTTCGAAATGAATTTTCAAAAATACTACTAAACACATTATCGTTTTTGAAAACATTATTTTCAAAACATGTTTATCGTTTTTGAAAATAACATCATTTTAAAAACGTATCCAAACGCACTAAGTAACCAATATTCATGTGACCTTAGAAGCAAACTTCAAAAGGGAATAATTTGAATGAATTTCGTCAGTCGGTCTAAAAACATGCAACAGTAAACAATAATATATCACAAGTAGTTTAATATTCATTCTTTAATAGCCAATCCAAACTGTATCTGCACCAAAAAGCTACAATAGGTAAGCTAATGTTTTATGGTGCATGAGTTTTTAAGTTGTTGGTCATTTCGTTGATGAAGGGCCGTGTAAGGTCTTCGTATGAAAGAGACTCGGCTCTGATATTGCTGACAAGCAAGTAGATATGTAACCCAAAAGAAGTAGAAACCCCTCAAACATGACAGTGAGCTCGAAGACCCAAATTGACCTACCGACAGATACAGAGCATGTGAGTGCATATACACTACACAATCTAGAAATCAAATTAATGGTTAAGGATATAACACTAACTTATGAGATACAACTGTTTTTTGATAGACAAAAAGGGAAATAGAATTTTTATAAATGAAAGCAGAATCCGGAACTATAGAAGAATATATATTATAGCAATGTCAAGAATCAATGACAGCAAAATAATCAATCAAAACATTAGGCAATTACAAATGAAATTGCTAACCAGTGAGAGCAAAAGTTAAAGTACATGAATAGCAAAAGTTAAAGTATATGAATAGCCAATTGCTTTTCCAAGAACTAGAACAAGACAGAGACAAACTGATCAGATTTTCTTCAGTATTCAGCTGTTGGCAGTCACTACCATAAAAAGCCTTGAACTAAGGAGTGAAAAAAAGGTAGGGACAAAGAGAACAGATTTCACAATATGCCAGTCAATCATGGCAATCATTACTATGACAAATTATAGAGATACAGATAAGGTTGATGCAGCAGTATAAAAATCATATGATGTCATCCCATGTTCTCACAGTATTTTTTTCAAACCTCAAGAGTAACATGAAATCAAACAACAATTTAGAGCACAACATTATATCAAGATTCCTGATAAATGTACAGATACTTTGTTTTTTTGCCTCTGTACATGCATCAACCGCTGTTGCTGTTGCCACTTCTTTTGAAAGCAAGCCGCTGAACTTGTGAAAGCAGTGTGTCCATGATCCTTGCAGGAGCTGTTTTGTTCACTGTCACATTTTCCTTTGCATCTGGTTTAATATCAGAATCCCGACAAAACTTGATGATGTGGAGACTCTCTTCTTCTGTTGATCTCTGGACAATAATTTTAGAAGTATACCCCTTTTTCCTCATTTGAAGGCATATTTGTGAAGGATTGTTTGTTGTAAGTGTGACCATGTATAACCAGCCCCTATCAGACAAAAGTTTGTCAGCAATGGGCAATATCTTATCTATAACACTCCGGCCATTCTGCCCTCCAGCCCAAGCAGAGGCGATTCCCTCACGACCAACTTCATCTTCAGGCGTCGGCACATATGGTGGATTCACAACCATTACATCAACCATCCCAGCAAGGCGCTTCTCCAGTCCCGATGCAATGTCAGTGTTTATCAACTCGGCATGAACACCATGTGCTTCCAGCGTCTCACGAGTCACTTCTGCTGCATGAGGATTAGTATCAGTGGCAATGTACTGGACCCCAGGAACTTCCTGCCCAAGCATAAGAGCCAGAGAAGCAATAACATATCCACTACCGCAACCCACTTCCATGCATAATGTTGGACGATGTTCTAACAGATTCACTCGATCTGCTAAAAGTGCATCGACCAATGCAAACGAATCATCACATGGTTCATACACCTCAGGATGCGAACTGACAAGGCGTATTTGGGCAATTCTAGACAATATCTTGTTGGAACCTGAATTAGGAAACATAGATGTTAAAACGACTCAATGAGTAAGACACTTTCACAAACTTCCAAGAACACAGATTTCTTTCACAAGTTTCGTCACAGCAGACTCATACGTTTCCGTTTTGTGGGTTCTACGAAAAATCCACTCTCAGGAAGTAATTAATAACAATAAGAACTAGAGGTCTCCAACATTTCTGCACTTCATTGTTTAAGTTTGATGGAAGTCCGAATAGAAAGTAAATAGTTTTTTAACTTATCCATTTCTATGTTTGTTATGACTCGTGATCACTAGTGGAATGCAAACAATTCCATAT
The DNA here is from genome assembly GCA_021234005.1 of Nephelium lappaceum. NCBI lineage: Eukaryota > Viridiplantae > Streptophyta > Magnoliopsida > Sapindales > Sapindaceae > Nephelium > Nephelium lappaceum. Next base: position 9,029,674 of record CM038010.1, read on the forward strand.
AGAGTCCATTCTAAACAAGAAAGGACCAAAAAATGCAAAAGCACCAACTTTATAAACTAATACCTACCACTGCTTATTACATATATAAGAGCACCTATATATATAAGAAATCCTACAAAACAAGACCAATCATAGTTTAACAAGGACACCGCTTTCTCACTTCAAACATCATCAAATATTTCACAATTCGAAACACCAAAACGACAGGCCAAAAAGTTAAACAATTTCAAGCACTTGAAAAAGTGTTCACTTCCAAAATTCAACGACATTGAGTTCCAATTCCAAGTGCTCCAACATTACAGACATAGTTTTTGGCAACATCCAAGACACCCCAGATGAAAAAAAAAAAACAACAAAATGTTACAAGGAAATCAAAGATGACTTCTTGGTAGAGGAATTTCATCAAATACTTGGCATGCACGAATCTAAAAAGTTGGTAAGAGACAGTTACCTCTGTTATGCATGGTGGTGCCTTCAAATAGAAGTCAATAAGTGGCTTTTGACAAAGAAGCGGAATCGTCTCCTTCAGGTTTCCATCTCTGTATTTTTGTTCTACCACTAGACTGTAATGGCCTTCTCCACATATGCCAAACTTGAAGCGGTTGAGTGTAATTTTCCCTATAAAATTGGGTTTGGGTCTTCTACATTTAGAATTTAAGCCCAATTGGAGTTACAGCCTGTAAACCCAATCATCCATTTTGTTTATTATATTGGTTAACGTGCACAAACGTTTCATGCCAATTATGGATATAAATAATTTATATAAACTCACAATTTACATTTGTCCGTCTCATCTTATAACGAACTACAAAACTAGTAAATTATTTTTAAGTTTTTTTGTTACATATCAATTAATTAAAAATTTAACACATTTAAATATGGATTTAGAAATCAGCCTGGGTGGTCGTTTAGGCACTAGGCGGCCTCTAACTTATTTGAAAATCTCTTAATCAGGGTTTCTATGCAAAGACTCACCTAGGATCGCCTAGCCATTGCGGAGACCCTTTTTTTTTTTTTTTGGTTTACAATGGTGTTGTTTTGGTGTTCAATATTAAATAAATAAATAAATGGAAGCAAACAACAATTTCAACACCTAATTTCGCTTGGAGTAGAGCAAACTCGCACACCAAGCACCAAACTATAACCCCGACCATCCATTGTCATCGATTCACCAACTGCTAGTTAAATGTTGTTGTTGTCGTTGTTGTTTCTCGTTGTCACTCTTTCGCTACTACTCGTTGTCACCATCACCTATGTTCATAGTTCTGTAATGGAATCTTTCTAGTAGCTTCCATGTTTTAAAGGTCAATGTAGTTGTATTTATAGATGCTAATGTCAGTTGTAGAGGTAACTTGTGTATTACATTTTGTGTTTGATATTGTTATTTGGTGGTTATTTTTAATTTGAGGGGTGGTTTGTAATGCAAAAGGTCTTTTAATGGTGAGGGTGGTGATAATGGGTTGGGATTTCTGGTTCAGGAATCAAAACGAAGGCCTACATTCAAGAAGGAGATTGCTTTTGTTATTAGGATTTCAAGTTTGACTGACGGTCAGTGGGTTGACCGTTGGTGCATTTTAGAACACTAATTATAAGTCGATATAATATAATACTATGTAAAAATGAATTTTAATAAGAAAAAGTTCTAAAAAATCACCTAACTTTTGATAGATTATCAATTTTTTCCCATATGACTTCGTTTTTATCTAAAATCTCTCATATGTTACAAAAGTAACAGAAAATTTGGACAACAAGTTAAAAAACATTATTAACCCTCAAATTTTTATTTAAAAAATAAAATAATTATAACATTATATTTTAAAATAAAAATTTATGAACTAATTAAAAAATTAAAAACTAAAAAAAAAAAAGGAGATCCAATCTGGATTTCTACCAACTATTACATCATCATCATCATCATCATCAACCTTCAGACCCACCGCCAGTAATGAACAACCTATAACCATCACAGATGAACATACTAACAACCATTACAATCAACATACCAAAGATGAACAATAATCAATCAATAAACCCATAAAGATTGAAAAAAAAAAATCATAAAATATCATCAAGCACACCTAGAAACTAAAAAAAAAAAAAAAAAATCATCTAAACCCAAAATCATCATAAATTAAACATAAAAAATCATCAAAAATCATCAAGTATCAAACCTTCAACTGGGTTCATCTGGGTTCGAACCTAATTGAAGGTTCAATTGCATTCAGGTTAATTTAGGTTCGAACCTAGATAAGGAAAAGAAAGAGGAGATGAGAGAAGGCAGTAGTGGTGTTGAAGAGAGTTTGATATGAAGAGGGGTAGGCGCGAAAGAGGGTGGTGGTGGATGTCTGGTAGAGGCGGTGACAAGTGACGAAGCAGAAGAAGAAGATTATGAGGTTATTAGAGAGAGAGATAGCAACAGAAAAGAAGCGATAAGGTTAGAGAAAGCTAAGTGACAAGGAAAAAATTTTAATTTTTATTCAATATTTTTAATTTTTTTTTAAATTTTAAATAAAAATATATTTTATATTTTTATAATTATTTATTTTGATTTTTCATATTTTAATTAATATTTTTTTTTTAAATTTTTCTTCTCATTTTTGCTTTTTGCCCTAGAGTCGAACGATCAACATTATCAATCTAACATAATATATTACCCTCAAGGATATTATTATCCTTTCATATGCCTTCAGGGAGTGTTTTGAGTGTTTATGTAAAAGGCAGATAATATTTTGGATAAAAACAAAATTATATGAGAGAAAATGGATAATCTATGACAGATAATATTTTGGATAAAAACAAAATTATATGAGAAAAAATGGATAATCTATCGGAAGTTAGGAGAATTTTTTGGATTATTCTTAAAGTTAAATAGTTATAGTTGACAATTTGCATACCCATCTTTTAAAAGGAAATTATCAATTCAATTAATTATATAATATCATGCCTTTGCATATTCTGGAAGTATACTCATATAAATTATTTTCCCTTACGTGATAAAAGATTTTATAATAGTTCATTGTACAATATGAGTAGCTTTATCGTCATCATTGTTCTTGTTTTGTCTTGCTGATTGGGATATACAAACTTGAACAATTTTTTTTTATTATAATAAATAAACATATGTAATTCTATATTTAACATAAAAAAGTTTTTTGAAAAAAAAGGATTTTTACATTCAATGATTCAACCTAGTCAGGACAGAAAATCAATTATACAACGAGTTTTGAGAAGATTGATATTGATTTGGCCAAATATATATATATATATATATGAAAAAAATTAAAATAAATTTCAAATCATTTTGTCACACCAACTAAATGATGACACAATAATGAAGCCAAACCAGTACCATCGAAAGCTTACACTTTATAGTACAATTTCTGTGTTCAAAATTCTTCAGTCTTTGCATTGCATGCCTTTCAATTGTCAAATTACCATAACACCCTCAAATCTCTAGCTATCTACTTCAACAACTAGTACAAGATCAAATCTAGCACAATATAAATGCTCCTCTTTCAACATACCAAGGATGAAAAATTTTAAAAAATTAATAAAAAAAAAAAGAGTTAAAAGAAATACGGTATATCTTACGTATGAAGTAGTAGTAGGGTTTGGTGATTGGTGATGATCAAGTGACTGATTATTGCATGTAAAATGTGTTTGGTTGTTTAGCTTGAGCAAGCATTTGAACAACTTCTCTCATGGTTGGTCTTTCCACACTGCGTTCTTGAACACATAGCATGGCAACAAAGAACACTTGCATGGCTTCACTTAGTGGGATGCTGTTACTTAGTCTTTGATCGAGGATCTTCACAACCCCTTCCTTGTTTGAGTTGGTTTGCATTTTGGTCCACTGAACTATGTCTAGTCCATCTTCTCCAAAATCCCCCACAGGCCTTCTCCCCGTTATCAGCTCTAACAATACCACCCCGAAGCTATACACATCACTCTTCTCATCAACCTTTAATGTGTAGGCATATTCTGTTTCAATTATAAAACAAATGGTTAACTTTCTATGCAAACACAAACACAGTCGGTTTTAAAATTCATTTAAAATTAATGTATCTAGTTTTAGACATATCATTAATTTTTTTTTGTTTGATTCAATGTTTTGAATGATTTGAAGTTGAGTGACATGCCATGAAAGACATACGCACTATTGCTTCACAGAGAAAACTGAACCTCTTCTTGTATTCAAGTCAGTAGCAGCTTCTGTAATTGTGTGTCAGAAAAAAATAAAATAAAAAGGTAGTTATGCTTTGTCTGATTCCCATACAGGCACATGTATCTTTCATATATACATATATATTATTTAATTTTGAATCTAGGGCTTAGGAAAAGTAAAAGCTTAGATCCCAATCAGAATTTTTCTTGGAGATTGTAGAGAGAATACTTTGGATTCATGTGAAAACCTTGTTGTTGTTATAACTTACAACTGGGCTGTGGGTCAAAAAAGCTAAATATAGCCTTGCGATTGGTCTGAGCTTATGGTTACACAAAAGCTAGTATGTTGTATCATACTTGCTTGTAATATGTGTGTCCAAAGAGAAAAAAGCAAAAGTAGAATTTTCCTTTGTGTTAGTGGAGCCTTTTGTCTTCTTGGACATCACATGACCATTGCTTTACTACTTTGGTCTAAGTGAAGGAAAAGTATATTCTTCAATATTTGGACATATCAGGTATATTTTTGTATTCTCCAAGAAATGCTTTGTTTTGGAGGGATAATTAATTAATCATGTATTTAAGCATCATTAAGAGCTAAAAGAGGTAGAGTTAGAGAGCTATATTTGATTACATTAATTTAACAGTTTGTTCAATTTGAAGAACAGTATAGGGGAAAAAATGTGTTACCTGGAGCAATGTAGCCATAAGAGCCAGCAATTGCAGACATGCATTCTGATGTTCCAGTGTCTTGTAAGAACTTGGCAAGGCCAAAATCAGCTACATGAGCTTCAAAATCCGAGTTGAGCAAGATGTTGTTAGATTTCACGTCGCGGTGGATGATGAGAGGCGAACAGTCATGGTGCAAGTAACACAAGCCTTTTGCAGCTTCGATGGCTATTTTAAGCCTAGTGTCCCAGTTAAGATAGCCCCCTCTCTTCCCATGCAACAATTCACCTAAGCTTCCATTTGGCATGTACTCATAAACCAGCAAATTGGTCACCTTGTTGGAGCAAAATGCCATCAATCTAACAATGTTTCGGTGTCGAATTTTCCCTAATGTCTGAACCTCTGCTGATAGACCATTGTCATGAGAAGAACCTTTGGTTATGCCTAGCAGTTTCTTGACTGCTACTTGCTCTCCATTAGGCATAACTCCTCTGTAGACGACTCCTGCTCCACCTCTCCCTATCACATTGTTATCCTTTACACATTCCACGATGTCTTCACTTGCAAATTCCAGTTTCTGGAATGCTGTCAGCTTCCAGGAATTCGAACTTTTTCTCACCTTTCGAGTCTTGATGATTGCTAAAACAGCAAACACCAATGAACACGCCAATAGTCCCAGAGCGAAAAGGAGCTTGTATTTTCCAGGGACATGAGACTTACTACCATTTTGGTTGTGTAACTGTAATGGGGAAGTTGATGAATAGTTGCACGGATTCAAGTTGGATCCACAGAGTTGAGGGTTGCCAACAAAGGATGTGGAGTTGAAGAACGAATATTGCCCGAATTCAGGTATCAAACCTGAGAAGTTGTTGTGGGAGAAATCAGCAGAGGTTAGACTTTTCATGTACCCAATTTCCTTCGGAAGGCTTGCATTTAGGTGGTTCCAGGATACATTGAAATAATTCAGGATCCGAATTTGAGAAATCTGAAGTGGTATTGGGCCTGAGAGCTGGTTTTGGCTCAAGTCTAGGTAGGTCAGCAAGAGACAATTGCCTATCTCAGGTGGGATCACACCAGAGAAGTTGTTCCTACTCATATCCAAGTGCACAACATTCTTCAACTCACCAATTCCTGATGGAATCTCTCCTGTTAACTTGTTTCCACTCAGTAGAAAAATCTGCAAGCTAGAGAGATTTGCAATGGATGCAGGAAGAGAACCTGTTAACCGATTATTTGAAAGATCCAACCTGCTAAGTTTCGAGGCTGCCTTGCCTGATTCAGCTGGAATTTTCCCACTAATATAGTTGTTCTGCAACTCCATGAGAGACAACTCTGGCAAGTAAAGCAACCCCCTTGGTATGGATCCTGTCAAATAATTCTGATACATTCTAACCTTCACTAGAGTTTTACACTGACCAAGATCCTCAGGCAGAGGACCAAACAGGAAATTGTTAAACAGAATCACAGTTGTCAGGTTCCTCCCGGAACAGAGAGATTTAGGGACTAATCCTGTGAGCTTATTAGTGGACAGATCAAGCGTTGTCAACTTACCGTTTTGTCCAAGCTTGGAAGGAATAGCACCAGTGAAATTGTTCTGCCAAAGCTGCAAGACTTGCAGGTTTGTTAGGTCTGCAATGAAGTGAGGGATCTCTCCGTGGAAATTGTTGCCAAACAAGTTCAAGAGGGTCAACTCTCCTAGGCCTGACAAGTCAAGTGGGATTTCTCCGGTGAGGCTGTTTTTCGAAACATCAAGAGTTTTCAGGCTGCTCAAGTTGCCCAATTGAGGAGGAATTGAACCGGTCAGCTCGTTTACTTGCAAGAAGAGAGTGTCCAACTTGTTTAGACTGCCCAACTCTGGAGGTATTGGACCATTCAAGCTACAGTTTGCTATGTCTAGATGAACTAGATTGATCAGCTTACCAAATTCAGGTGGGATTCCACCATCAAATTCATTGTAATACCCCAAGTAAAGCTGCTCAAGACCGGTGAGGTTTCCAAGCTCACCAGGTATGACTCCATTCAAGTCATTTCCACCAAGATGGAGATATGTCAGCTGCTCTAGAGCTCCATAGCTCGCTGGAATTTCCCCGGAAAAGTAGTTCCCTCCTAAATTCAAGTGCTGTAGCTTGGCAAGTTGAGAGACACCTAAAGGTAGAGAACCGTTGAATTCATTGTCATAAGCATCCAGAACTAGAAGCTCTTGCAACTGAGAAAAATCCCACTTCAGCTCCCCACTGAATGCATTGGTGGATATGTTGAGGACTTGAAGCCTTGTTAGCTTGTGTATTTCCGGTGGAAACTCACCAGAGAAGCTATTATCAGAGACTGTGAGACTGACAAGGCTTTCAAGTTGAGTGATGACAGGTGATAGAGAGCCAGAGATGTTGAAACTGCTTATATTAAGAGAAACCACTGATTTATCATCACATTCAACACCAGGCCAAGCACATAGAGACTTGTGGTTTGTGACATTCCATATATCAAGGGATGGATCAAAGGACTCAAAGCCTTGTTTGAGAGAAACAAGGATGGAAGCTTGTCTTCTGAGAGACAGATTACTATCACTATCTGAATAACAACAAGTGAAGAACACAACAAGTAGAGAAGAAAAGAAGATAACTCTCACATCAGAAACAGCCATGGAGAGAAGAGAAGAGAGGGCAACACAACACAAGGTGGTTATTGCCTCACTGGTCTTGGAGAAACCAATTCTTTTTATTCAGATGAAAGAAAATCAGTGCCCATTTCATGGCAGACTTCAACTGATCAGTTTGCATACACAAAGAGAGAGAGAGTGTGTGAGAGAATATTGAATGTAAAAGACTAAAAGTAAAGAGAGGTTCCACAATAAACAGCATCCAAGGTCATCTTTCTTCCAGTGTATGTTTTGCTTTATAAAAAGAAAAGCAAAAGCAGTATGTTTTGCAATAAAGAAGGTGGATGGATGTGTGTGTGATCACTATACAACACACCGTTTGATCAAACCAACATTTTTAGAATCTCCATTTTACCACCTTTTTAAACCCAAAGTTACATTCAACACCGTACCCTCCTTTTCTTCTGTTACACTCGTATTTTGAATCCATCTAAGCCACCAGTCCACCACATTGTTCTGATTTTGAATCTTCACTGTTTCACCAATTGAATATTTCAATGGAATATGTCACTGTTGTCTCTAGTACTTCACCAAGCTTAACATTAAAAGACAAATTCCACTATTAACTCTGATATATCCTTTTAAACAAGAAGTTTGGATTATGGTCCGGTGGTTAGATCATCTGCCACCATTTGCCTCTCTAGGGGTGAAAAATTCTACACTCAAAAGCTCCGTAATATTGTGGACATTTTCCTTCCACGCTTTGTGGGCTGCCCCCTCTCAGTCCTGAGAGTTGATCATCGGATCGTGCCACAACGTTTCATCGTTATTGGTCCCAGTTATATCCTGAACTGGTCCTAATTATTAAAAAAAAAAAAAAAAAGGTTCAATATTTCATTGAAAACTACAACTTGTAATTTTTGGTCAAAAAATATGTGAGTTAACGTTCTCTTTATAGTCATTTTTGCAACTTTAAATTTATGTCTAAATTAATGCAAGGGAAGAGAATGTGTACGTGTGTTTCGTCTTGATAAAAGATATTCAACATCTCAAACACAGTTTCGCGCGGTACTTGAGGAAATATTAATGATGACATACAGGGGCTCACCAGGATATAATATTGTCTCCTGGTGTTATTGTATGTATGTTGATTTATTTCCTTTCCTGTTATGATATTGTCCTGCACAAATTTTTCTGCACTAGTTTTTCTGTTGGATATATGCATCAACCCAAACACATGCTTATAGAACCAGAAAGTCTTCAACCATCTTTCAGCTCAAATAGTTGTGCTCTTCTTTATTCACTTTAGACTTGGAGGTTCAGGTCCACTGTACACATAACATATTAGACATACATATGTAAGGAGTTTTCACCCTTGCATGTGAGTATATATCTTCCGAACATGAGAGTAGATATATATGCATCTTATTGAGAACTTTTTATATACATCTATATATTGAAGATTTTTCTATAGATATATATATATATATATATGAAGAGGGTACGTAGACACCTAGCTTTTTTGGAGAGACAACCAGCTGCAAACTATTGTAATATTAATAACATTATTATTACACGAGATTAATAAATAATTAATGATTTGGATCAAAGGAAAGAATAATATCAACATTGGGGCATGGAGATTTACACTTTAGAATTAAACTTTATCTTTTGAGAAGAATTATGCATAAAATATGTTATTGGTCTTGGGGTCATATTTTATTTAATATTTGCCAAGCAAAAAGGAAAGTCGTATTTGATGATCAGCCAGCCCATATGCTTTGGTGATCCATCACTTTAGACCAACAAAATTATAAAAGATAAAGCAAAGTTGGGGGGTTGATTTTAGAGCATGTTTGGATTCTTCACTTTAGTTCCACTCTTCCTCTCTCCCTCTCTCTCTCTCTCTGTCTCTCTCTTTTTGCGTGTGGCTGGTGGACCTGTGTAAGTACTGGGTGGGGGAGAACCGTTTTTGGGAAGCAGAAAATTCAGGTTTGAGTGGGGACTTTGATATCGTTGTGTTTGAAAACGAAACTATACATGTATGTTAAGACCCCATTAAAGGGTGGGAGGGTGGAAGGGGCCTTCTCTGCTTCCAATTTGCGCCTGAAAACAAGGACATAGGTAGAAACAGAATAAGAACATATTATAATTGTTGATGGTGATTATAATGATATAAGTCAGAGGAGAGAGAGATATAGAGCTATCATGCATGCATTTTAAAAAACAAAATAATGCTTGCATTTGCAATGGGGGGCCTGCAACTAGAAGAACTTCCCACGCCTCCCCATCCTATTCTTTTATTTATGTATGAATTTAGTTTCAACATCACAATCATAATGATACATATATATATATATAAACCTGTAATGATTGATACTTTAACATAAAGGAGAGGTTTACCCATATTAAATGAGAAAATTATCCATATTTATGGGTTATGATGTTCGAATCTTGTCCATCTGCTTTTTAGAAACTGAACAGGTAGGGTGGACCTTTCCACTTGGAAGCGATGTAGGATATTTTTAGGAGTCTATTTGAGGTGTTAATAGTATCAGATTTTGATCCATAATATGTTATTGAAAGTATTTCAAATTATGTTACTAGTAAATAGATAGCCCAAATTTAACAGTTTCAATCTCCATTTTATCTTTTTTCCCCCTTGTTTTACAATATTTAGGAATTTAATAACTTTTAATAATATTTATATTTTCTAGTATTTTGTGGTGTTTGTTTAGGACATCAAAGGTTTTTTTTTTTTTTTTAATCAGGGTTTGCCAATGACTCAATGTTATCATTTTTTATATATTTTGGGATTTTCCTTGCTTCGATTAAAATTAAATTAGAATTTCGATTCTTTTAGGTTTGGTTTAGTCATCTATTTAAGTGTATATCCGAGTTCTTTTTCTTATCTTTGGTTTTTATTCACAAATTTTTTTTTGAAATAAATTTTTATGATCATTTATTGTTCTTGCTCCATCATATCTTTTATAAAATAGTATTGAACAGAACAACAGATGCATAAATAGATTGATGTTGAGTCCTCTGACGATCTCTTGACTAGAGAATTGAATGTCTCATTTTTATTTTTTTTTTTGAGTTTTAAAAAAGATTTACGCTCATAATTAGTACATCCAACGACTTCTTTTCTAGCTACCCACTCATAGAGCTGCTATTGTTTCCATACATGCATACAGTTAATTGATGATGTTGGTTTATGGGATGATGGTCCATCATCATCATCGTCATCATTGTCATCATCATAATCATCATCATCACTATTCCTGGATTCCTGCTTACTCTTTTAGCCATTATATCATAATGTCGTGTGTAATTTGTTTGATCATGAATCCCTCCACAGTTTTTGTCCCACCACCACCATCATCATCATCATAATAAGGTTACTTATTAATATTAAAATCTTATCATCTAAAAGAGCAAATCATTGTGTGCTACTTAGGCATTTGTTTTCCTTTTTAAATTTGATGCCCAGGTTGGGATCTATCGAGATTTGTCAAAATTAAGCCACTACATGCGATATTCGAATATCGACTGACACAATTGAGAAAATATCTACTTATTAAGGTATGCATTAATTGGCATAAACACATCCACTCTAATGTATTTTACTTTTAATTTTGTGATAAAAGTTTGAGTTTCATTATGCATATTTATCAGTAAGTTTTTTCCTCCTAATGTGAATATAGATATCCTCTAATGTTTTCGAAGCAGATTTTTGAAAGCTATATATGGTGTTTAATCCCAACAAGTTTTGGTAAATAATTGATCATTAGTATTAGATTACCTTATAATTTATTAATAACAAGAAAGGCAAACATTAAAAAGAAATATATATATATATATATATATATATACACTAGGGGTGGACAGGACCATGTTCAGATCGATTCCTACTGGAACCGACTCGAACATGGTAAGTGTGCGGGTCGTCACTTTTAGATCCAAACATGGTTCAGTAAAGGGGAGGACCAGAACAGAACGAAACACTTAGTGTTCGGTTCGGGTTCCATGTTTTGGACATTTTTCCCTATCTATTCACAGCAACAGTAATACATTATGAGAATCAAACCAACCAAGTCAACAAACATATATAAAATCAACAAGAAATATATATATATATATATATATATATAAGCAAAGGCTTCTAAATCTTCAATCAACACATATACGGCAAAATAAACAAGAGATGAGAGATGAGCATCACGGCGACAAGAACGGCGACGGCAATGGCGAGAAGAGTGACAACGGCAACAAGACTTGAAGAGCTTCACGACAAGAAGAATGGCGACGGCTAGAAGAGGTCGACTTGCAAGAAAAACGGCGTCGGCGATGACCAGAAGACTTGAAGAGCTTCATGACAAGAAGAAATGCGACGACGACGACGACGACAAGAAGAACTTCATGGATGGCGACTGCGTGAAGAACGAAGACGATGAAAAGAGCTTTACGGAGTATCAATGAGATGAGAGATGAGAGAAAGAAGAGAGGAAGGGTGGCTGCTTGGGGAAAAAGAGAAAGGGAAGAAGACAAATGCAATGGTCTTTCACATTAGGGTTGGGGGGCTTTATATAGGGGCATGCGAAATTACGCATATACCCCTATTCATGGATCGGGTCGAGTTTAGAGGGTCAGTTTTAGACCCCTAAACTCGACCCGATCCATAAAACATGGTGTTTTGCAAATGAAAGGTCTAAACACCTTGAAAATGAACATGAAAACCGACTTAAACACCCATGAATCGGTTCGGATCGGGTTGTTCGGGTCAGTTCTATGTTTTTATGCCCACCCCTAATATATACAAGGTAAATGATGCAGTTATGATAATTATAAATCATTTGTCATTATTTAAAATAAAATAAAAAAAACTATATATATATTATCATTTGAAAGCATCGTCATCATCACTATTAGGCAAGTCAAAACTTAAATTATCGAATGTAGAAAATTTTAAATGCAATCTAACAAAAAATCATACATTAATAGTACAATTTTTTTATGACTTAATTAAGAGTAGCTCATCATCTCATAGCATATATAGTTGTGCATCTCTTTATCTATCTTAATGATGGAAATTCAGGTTACATCAAAGGTATTTTATTTTTGGAGGTACAAGCTTAATTTGAGTAGTTTTTGTCTCCCAATATGAGAGTTGATATTTGACTATATAGGTTTTCTGTTAAGTTTTAGATTGTGTAATTAGTAATTGATCTCAATAGCGGATCCAAAAAATTTGTAAAGAGGAACACATGAATAAAGTAATAAAAACATTGAAAATAAAAACATATTAAATATATAATATTTTTATGTAAAACATAGTTTGATAATAGATTAAATAAAATGAAACATACATGATATTTAAGCAAAATAAATGACATTTCGCTTAAAAATCTTAATGAAAGGTTAGTAAAATACAAATCCGCACCATTTTTTTTTTAAAAAAAAATGAAGTATAGGTACTTAACATAATCATTATTCTACCAAATAATCATGAACAAAAAACTTCCAAAATATTTAAAAAAAAAAAAAAAACTTTAATCCAATTTCAAATAATGTAAATGTTTGGCAATTTTTTTTAAATAATTCCACAATATTCATTAAGTTAAAAACATGGTGTGAAAAAGACCCAAAAATTGTAGTTTGTAATACTTCGTGATAGGATATAAATATTTACGAAATCAAAGCACATCAAATTCAATGTTCAGCTCTGTTGATAAGCAATTGTGCCATCTTTTCGTGATTGCGAGAATCGAACATCACGACTCAATATTTTGAAAAAAAAAAATGATAACAAGCAATAGTGAGAATCGAACCCCAATGGTTATGAAATCAAAGCAGAACTCATACGACTAGTGCCTTTGCATGTTTTGTGAGATTATTCACTTTGAAATCACTTAATAATTTTTTATAAAATTCTAGGAGGGGCACGTGCCCTGACTGATCGTATGCTGGGTCCCCTGACTGATCATATGCTGGGTCCGTCTTTAATTGATCTCAACCAGTTTTGGTAAACTTGTAATATATTCAGTGATAACTTTTATACATGAGAAATACTTTTCTTTTCCTTTGACAACGTGTGGAAATATAATAGAAAATTATACAGACAGAACAATATGCTTGATTGAGAAGAAGACAAGCTGTGTAGACCTGTTGATGATAACTTCAAAGACTCTTTATGCATGTAAAACCCTATCTCAATCCATGAGTGGAGCAGGAGCAGCACTACCCAATATTTATTTTTTAAAGGATGTTTTGCTTTATTTCATTTTATGTTATTTTTCATTCTACCAAACAATTAGTAGTGAAATCACAGGCTCTTTGGTGGGAGAGAGAGCTTTTTGTCTGCACTAAAATATATACTTGTTAATTGTTGAAGATAACCTTGGACTAGTGAGATGTTTATGATCATCAATGGCTAATTAACTCAATTTGCTACATAATCAACTTTAAAAGGGGTGATTAAATCAAATGGGTTGACTCCTAAATCTCTTATTGATGTTATAATTTAATTTATAGTAATGTTAAATTGATCATGCACATATTGTGAAGTTCTATATATGCGTTTGATATCATAGCAAAATTTTTTGATTTAATGTAAGTGTTTCCAAGGTTGATTTAAAATTCATCAAAAGCCTTTTCTTAGACTCTTAAATATCATTAGAAATCTCATATGAAAATATCATACAGCAACATATATATATATATATATATATATATATTACATTCTACCATATGTGATTATACACCTCTCCACCCACTTCAATAGTGAGGGATTAAATTTCATTAAGTGCACTTTAAAAGTTTTGAGTAGATAATTATCTTTCATTATTGTGGAGATACTATAGTTGTCTGCCGATTATAAAGATAAATATTTAGATTATATAAATAATGATTGATCTTAACATAATCTGACAAACCTTTATCCTATTTTGTGTAATCCTTTAAAAAAAAAATTATAGAATCACAATATTTTTATTTGTATTTAGCTCATGGATCTAATAAAGATAATAAGATATCATGATTTTGTTATGGGTCCACAATAAAAAGAGCAAAACTCACGGCAAACGTCAAATTATTTTTTGGGCAATTACCAAATAAATCTGGAACTTTTTCTTTTACTCCAATTAGTTTGTGACTTTTGCTTTTTTTTTTTCTTTTTTTTTTTTATCAAACTAGTCCTTATGTTTTACTATAGTACTAAATCATTCCCTTTGACTAACTTCTTAGTCAACTTTAACAATTATAAGTGAAAAATTGTACTTTCCTCATAAACATAATCAATTGGCATGTTTATCATCAATGAATTAACATATCCTTTTATTTTATTTTGCAAAAGTATATCGAATTTTTTTTTTTTTTTTGTCAAAACCATTATACATTTCTTCAGAAAAAAGATCATTAACAATATAAAACTTTAATTTTTAAAAACTTTGAAAAGATAAAAATTAATAAATTAATAAAAATATATATAATGATGTCTTAGATTGAGGTAGATTATAAAGGAGCTGGTTACAGAGGAGGCAAACAGCTCTATGATTTGGTCACGAAAGTGGTTGTCATCTCCTCCACAAGCCAGATTGTGGAGGCATTACCTGAAGGGAAAAAAACTTGATTTTAATTCGAATGCGGAAACGTGAATCTTAAAAATTTTCAAAAAAAAAACATGCCCAATCGATACTAGTAATAACGATTCAATAATTAATTCATAAGATCGAATCTTACCTTGCATGAAGATTGAATTGATCCCTTTTGATTCGCAGATTCTTCACCACCTGATCTTCCTTGCTATGACTCTTCACAAGAGAAACCGTGTGTGGGCACAATCTTTTGAAGATCCTTTTGAATTAGATGGTTATTAGGTGATTTTTAATCAATGGAAATTTTTGGTTCAAGTAGCCAAAAATTCTCTCTACCACCATTAACTTTACCAATCATAAAAACATCTTTTTATATTGGCAAACTAGGGTTCTTCAATTTTAACAAGGAATCCAAATTCCTATTTAAATTGAAAGACTTAATTCATATCCAATATGGAATCAAATTCCTTATTGGATTAGAATTCTATTCTTTTAATTTAATATGGAATCTAATTCCCATTAAATTAAAACTCTTTTAATATAATTTAAATGGAATCTTATTCCAATTAAAATTATTATTTCCATTAATTAATTAAATGACTTTTCATTAAATTAAATGATTCTAAATCATAATTAATTTAATGACATCATTTAGAATTGAACCCATGACCTCTACAAATAATTAAATAATTAACCATTAATTAAATAATTATAAATATTTAAATAATCAAATTATTTAAATAATTTATGAACATGTACATAAATTTATATGTACACTAATAATTGGACAATCCAATTATATTCTTCAACTTGTTTCTTTATATGGTTGTGAGATAGCAAGGGGACCAAATGGACCTACAATTTGAGCTCCAATAATATCAGAATTATTAATTAAACTCTTTAATTAATAATTCACTATTATTAACCTTAGAGTTACTCAACTAAAAACTTAAGGTTGCACTCTCAAAATTGTAGATGTTTTACACAATCTGAATTTTCAGTGTCCATCGATTTAATCATTTCATATGATTCGATCCTCCACGAGTAGTTCATAATTAGAGCTAGGTTATTAAAATCCGTTATACCTCTCTATTTATATCTTGTTCCTTTAAGTACCATTGATTCTCTAATGAATAATATATCCATAATAACTTATGAATTTATCTTTCCATTTACTCATAAACAGAAAGTTGAGCGCTCTTATTGTTCAAGACCCGAATCAACACTTAAGGGAACTACTCATCTACTTCTCGCAAGAAGGAGTGGATTCCACTATTGTGTAGAATGTTCCCAGCCACTTATTAAATCACATCTCCAAAGTACGAAGCATATTGACCGTAAATCTATAACAGTCTCACCCATGTAAATCAAAAGATATGACCCAACAAATAGGAGTCCATAAAACACTCAGGATTAAGATCAATCCATATATGATCATCTACTTGATAAAGAAGAATTTCTTTGTTTAACGGATATTAATAAGAAATTCATTTTATCATGGTCCAGTCCTATATAATCTCTATTATATAAGTGCCTCCATTTTCATATCACCATATGAACAATCCTGGATAAGATCATCGTATCAAATACGAAATGGACCGCAACTATAGATTTACCACAAACAAAGTACCCAGCTTTGTTTGCTTTCTACGGACTCTTTAGATTACTAATCTCAAACTAAATCCTCTTGTATATAACACTTATATACTTAATTTGAGACTATATAAGTAATCATGGATGTTACATGATATTCGTATGAAGCAAACATTTCATAAATGCCCATTAATTTGAATAAAATAAATTTTATTTATTTATAATTTATTTAAACGTTTACAAATTACAAGCTCTAAGGGCACAATGCCTAACATTACCTTGTCCACCATTTAGGTTAGGGAGGAGGTTGTAGTCCTTTCCAAGATTTATAACCTAAATCATGGAGGCACTCCTTCATAATTTGGCCTCCATGATTTAGGTTCCAAATCATGAACCAACTCCACAATTTGGAACACAAATTGTGAAGGCGTTGCCTCCACAATCTTGGTGGTAAAGGAGGTTGTATCCTCCTCCACTAGAGGCCATAATCTATTTCATTAAACCACCAACGGAGGCTGCCATTAAAGTGGGCTCTAAGTTAAAAAAAAAAAAAAAAAAATTGAAATTTAACTTCTTTTTGTTTTTCATCAATGATATTTGTTTATTTATAAATCTAAATTGGATTAAAATTATTATTATTATTATTTTAATCTTTCATCAATTTATATTTGTTTATCTATTAATCTAAATTAGATTAAATTAGATTTGTAATTGTTTTATTCTATTATAATTATATTAGTACTGACTAATGAAAGATATATCTTGAAATGAAAAAAAATATATATATATATATTATTCTTTAGGGATAAAATAGTTCATTTGTAAAAATATATATAAATTTTCAATTTAAAATAGGGGCATTTCGGTATGTTCAAAATCTCAGTTAAAGTCAAATGTTTAATTTAACAATCAATAAGGATCAATTTGGTACTTTCAAAAAGTTAGGGATCAATGTGGTTACAAAAAATATAAGGACTAATTTGGTCAAAAAAATTAAAATTACAAATTACTTAGAATTAAAAGCAAAGCTCAAGATTTATTTGATAATTACTCTTTTTTTTTTTTTTTTTTCTAACTATCTGACTTAAATAAGACTTTAAATTACGGTCGAGAATTCTTCTCGTAGAAGATGGGAGAGTAGAACGTACCACTTTAAGATGAAAAGTAGATAGGAAAAGGTTAACCACTAAGTCAATTCACTTTTCTAATTACTCTTTCATTTTTAATCAAAAATTTTATGAATTTAGATATGCAAAAGATAGATTTTACAATTTGATATCACGAATTTAATATATTACATCTTAGATGCAAAACCAATAATATGTCATATCAAAACTCTTATGTAAGATTTAGGAGCACTAATATTGAGAATAAATGAATTAGTCAATCATTATTGGTAGGTACATTTCTTCGTTAAGTTCGAGTAAGGATTCTTTATTAATGTTGACATAATACTAATATTTTTATAAGAGAAGTTTAAGTTTGACTGATGTAAGAGAAAGAAAAAAATTTAACAATTTTGGTCATTCATTAATTTTTATGTTAATGTATCAATAGATTATCAAAAGTTTACCAAAAAAGATAATGGCAGAGAATCTTTACACAGTTCGAAAACATAAGATTTGTATCACAATAAATAAATTTATATTTATTGCAATTATAAAATAAACTAAACTAACTTTGAAGGATATTACATCAAACTCAGAGGCTATCCTATGATCACATCATTTTTTTTAAGCTAATTATATTTACCATAACCACTATGGTGAATATTATAATGCGGCTTGAATCACAGATCCTTATTCAAGAGAAAAATTACCCTTACTACCCTGATGGGTTTATTCGTTATTTGTCCACTCACATAAGAGTGTCTAACAGAAATTGTTCGTATTACTGCGGACGATACTCAAATTCGCGCACTTCACATGAGGTGCAGCTGTGCTATGCCGTTGAGGCACAACAACTTGATGTATTTTTTACAAAAGTCGAGAACACATTTGATGACTTCAAAGTCCAATCAATAACATTTCTTTTAATTTCCACCTAAAATTGGTGTACAAATTTACTCATGTTCACTGATGAATTACCCACCTGCAATTTTTGTATTGTCCTAATTAAATTGGCTTTCAAGAAGAAAATGGCAAAAACAATACATACTTTCACTTTAAAGTCTATTTACATGCACCAACACACATCTTCCTAGGGTTTGTCCTGACCATTTATATGCATTTGGGGCTTAGTCATGAACTTATGGTCCTTTGTATTTCCTGATTTTATCAAGTCATGGAACTTCGTCTTTTAAAGATTCTTAACATATCATTATTTAATATAAATACCGAAGGGCACATTCCATCTTTAGAAATTGTTAAGAAAGGCTGAAAGGGAAATAAGTTTAATTGAAAATAAATCATGAAGGAAAACTTAATGGGGGCTTTATTGTCTTCGGAAAAAGTTGTTTCTACGTTATTTACTCTTCACACCCACCTTCGCATATTTAAAATTTAAGTAGACTATCTATGTTTACACCTTTAAAATGTTTTAGTAGGCAATGTGTTGTAAATTCACCCTATACATTACCAAATATACCCTTTCTTTTAATTTTAAGATAATATTATAAAGAAATAAATTATAAATAATTAAAATAAAAAATAAAAACAAAGAAAAAAAAAAAGAAAATGCTGCTTCTTCCAAGTACTTCTCATTGGCCAAGCGAACAACTAAAGCTCGGCCGCAAGTAGTCTTCCATGGACCAGAGTTCTTCTCCTTCACCGATTAGCTTCCTGCATGCTCACTTTAATGGTGGAAATACTTACCTCTTTGGTGATAAACTAATAAAAGCAAAGCCTCGTGGCTCTCTACACTTTGGCCCACGAGTGTGTCGCAGAAAGTCCTCCAATACAATCTTCTCATAGACTCATGCACTGAAAACATCTTAATCAAAGCAATCCTGGACAAACAATATTGAATATAACTAAACCAAAAATATAAAAATACAAAATAAGATAAAAGTTCTCAGATATACTTCTGCAAGCTGAACAAAGGATTTAACATTAGAATATTCTCCTTATAATTACTCTGTTGTTTTTAGATCAAGGTTACAATGTAAGGTCTGCTCTCACACTTCTCATCAATGAAGCCACTAGAATCTTGCATTTATTTAAAACAGAATTCAAAGATATGAGACACTTCCGTATATTGACAAAATTTTCTATAAGACTGGTCCGTGAATCCGTTTAGTCAAATCTATATCTCTCATCCCACATAAAAATCTACGGATATGTAGGTACACGAGTAGAATTGTCATCCCTAATATTAACATCGATATTTCTATGTACATGTATATATTCATACTTCCTATGAGGCCATGGAGCCATGGATGTATGTACATGTATATATTCATGCTTCCTATGAGGCCATGGAGGCATGGATGTAAGTATATATTAGCTCAACCAATGAATAATATAGACTTGGGTTTTCTCTTAGGGTTGCATAGGATTTAGAATTTATAGAAGCTGACAGGAGTCATCGAATTTGTATGTAAAAGTTTGTCTAGTGCTTCTTATGTTCAAAATATTCATAAGGATTACTTCAAAAAAAAAAAAGAAAAAAAAATATTCATAAGTGATAAATGTAAAGAAATAATGTTTATTTCACTGTAATTACAATGTACAATATCAAACCTATTTATAGGCTAAGAGACAAAATACAAAAATGGTACTTAGAATAAAATATTACAATAATGGTAATAAAAATATGTCTCAATAATGATTGATTGCTATATATTTAACATCCCCCCGCAAACTCAAGATGGAGAGATGGATGCAAGCTTGAGTTTGGAAACCAATTCACGAAAACGTCCTGGAGGATGAGATTTGGTGAAAATATCAGCAGGCTGATCAGCCGAAGCAATTGAGTGAAGTTTAATAGTACCCTGATGAACATGTTGTCGAACAAAATGACAATCAATTTCAATGTGTTTGGTGCGTTCATGAAAGACATCATTATGAGCAATCTGGATAGCACTACGATTGTCACAACAAAGAGGAGTGGCTATGGAGTGATGAATTCCCATGTCTGTAAGTAACCAGCGCAGCCAAACAAGTTCTTGAGTAGTGTCAGCAAGGGCCCGATATTCAGCCTCAGTGCTAGATCGAGCTATAACAGTCTGTTTCTTACTACGCCATGATATGAGAGAATCTCTAAGAAAGAAACAGTAACCAGTAGTAGATCGTCGATCAGTAGGATCACCAGCCCAATCTGCATCTGAATAAGCACATAACTCTAAAGAGTAGTGAGTAGAAAAATGAAGACCATAAAACATTGTGCCCTTAAGATATCGCAAAAGATGAATAACAGCAGCAAAGTGAGTGGAATGAGGAGCAGACATAAACTGGCTAACAACATGCACAGCATATGCAATGTCTGGTCGAGTCACGGTCAAATAAACAAGACTTCCAACAAGTTGACGATAAAGAGTAGGATCACTGAGTGGTGTGCCTTCGAAAGGCGTGAGTTTAACATTGACTTCTAAGGGACTAGTACTTATTTTACTATCAGTCAAGCCAGCACGAGTAAGAAGATCTGAAATATATTTTGCTTGAGAAAGATAGTAACCATCAAAGTCCGAAGAGACCTCAAGTCCAAGAAAATAACTGAGAGAGCCAAGATCCTTCATCTCAAATTGCTGCTGGAGATAATCCTTAAGATCAGAGATACCAGTAATATCGTCGCCTGTAATAATCATGTCATCCACATAGAGTAACAAGAAAACAGAACCTTGACTTGTCTTGCGAAGAAATAGTGCAGAATCATAAGAGCTGGAGACAAAGCCAAATTGCATAATGGTGGAAGAGAACTTGGCAAACCAAGCTCTAGGAGCCTGTTTGAGCCCATACAGTGCCCGACGAAGACGACAGACCTTGTGTGGAGGATGTGGATAACCTGGCGGTAGTGTCATATAAACCTCTTCAGTAAGATCCCCCTCCTCGTCGTTCTAATCGGGTAAGGGAACTACCTGTAACCCTTCGTGATTTTCATTGTTTTTCCGCCATTCTTTCTTTGTATGAGCCTCAATCTTATAAAGAGGCCAGTACTAACCCTGTTTGGCAGCAAGCTATGGCTGAAGAAGTACAAGCTCTTAAGAAAACTCACACTTGGGATATGGTTGATCTTCCGTCTAATAAATCTGCCATAGGATGCAAATGGGTATATAAAATCAAAACAAAGTCAGATGGGTCTGTTGAACGTTATAAAGCTCGTCTATATATTTAACAATAAGGAAAACACATGAAAGTAGCCAAAATTAGAAATAATAAATGGATTAGTTTAGACTATATATTACGTAGTTTTCTTTTTACCTTTATCATTAAGGTCTCATTTAGTACGTAAAATTGAATAAAATAAAATATAATAGAATTAAATGAGATTTAATAATTACAGTAACATGTTTGGTACAGTTGGAATTTGATTGAATTTAGTTAAATTAATTTAATATTAAATTAAATTATTTTTATAATGTATTAATTTTTAAATATGTATAATATAAAGAATAATTAAAATAAATAAAATAGAAAATTAATTATATTAAAAATATAATTTACTTTCAATTGATATTAAACTATTATTTTATAACAATATTTTTAATAAACTTATAATTATTTTATTATAATAAATAATTTATATAATTTTTATTATTTAACTTTTTCATTTTATTGACCTATAAAATATTTATTTGTTTTCATTTAATTTTGGAACTCCCGAGAAACCACTCTTAAGTCTCACGTGCTCTCAAGCTTTGAAGACATCTTGATCGAACGCCCTCTTTCAGACTTCATAGTACCAGGTTTGGATTTCATGTCCATGTCTGACCAATATATGCCTCAATGAAAACTTTTCACAGCTTTTGTTGTAATTTTGCCTTGTTTGTATGTTTGAGACTATTGGGAACATAATTTAGATAAAAAAGGGAAATCATTTTTAAAACCCTAGGTTTGTTTGAATTGGTATCTGATTGTTTTCAAGATGGTTAATTTCATGTTGACTTGTTACACGTTCATTGTAAAGATTAATGGGTAGATTGTGTTTTTGTGTGTATTGAGGGGGGTTGGTGGTTTTGGGTATTGGAATTTGTTTGGTTTTTCTAGAGATTGAGTTTTTGAAATGTGGGTGTGAAAATGGAATGCAGAGAGGATAAATGAAGCAATCCAAGGACCCATTTGAGGCTGCATTGGAGGAGTCGCCGCCGGAGTCCCCCATTGGCCAAGAAGAGTTGGAGAGGAGTACTCAAAGTCATGCTGCTGGTGGTGGGTTAGAAGAAGAGTTTGAGACTTCTAGTGGTGCTGTGGCGGTGGTCCCTGGTGGGTCTAGAGTAAATAGAAATGTAGCTGCTGCTGCCAAGAACAAAGAAGATGATGAGGAGGAAGAGGAAGAGACTATGGATGTCGACCTCGCCTCCAAGTTTCCATCTAGTGCTGACCCTTCTAAGATGGCAAAGATGCAGTGAGTTTTACATTATTTGATGGCTAGTTATATTTACACATCTGGACATCAAATGACAGTCTTTTAATTGAAGGCGGGTTTGAAATATTATGGTTTGATTAGTTGAGGGTCTTAAAAGGTCACAGATCAGGTTGCTGGCATAATGAGGACTTTATAAGTTATGTCTGGAGTCCTAATGAAGTAAGGATCAAGTGACTGACTCAATTTAACACTCTTTTTTTCATTTTTGTTGTTTCTTGTTCATCTCAATTTGGGTGGTCAGTATATTTTCTGTATATATGGTGGGTTCAGTACTCTTTTTGCTGGTGATTTATCTGTTGAAATTAATCTAATTTCAGTGTTTTCCTCTTATTGTTGTCTTACGGTCCTGCTGGTTGACCATTAACTCATTATTTGGACATTGGTTCGCAAGCTTGAGTGAATGTGGGGGTTCTGTAGGTTTCTTTGTAATGGAAGGGTAGTTTCCGTTGTAGTTGATCTACATCATATAAAATTGATTTCTCTATTCATTTGGGTACTAGCATCTGTCCTCAAGGCATCATCACTACGTGCTTTATATGTAACAACTACTTTTATTACATGATATAAACTTTCTACTTTTATATCTTAAATCATCTTTGATTCGTCATATTTTATACATCGTAATCCAGTTTCGCTAAGGATTACAATGAAGAACAGCTGGGATTTGGTTAAGAAAGGCTGATCTTTACCCTGTAGACTGTTTGGGTGAGCTTGCATTACAAAAATCTCAGTTTGGGGTGACCACAATTAGCTTACTTGTGGCAGTTGTATGCTGAGGGCTACCTTGCAAGTGGAAGGTGATGCAGGGCTGTAACGTGATTTATAGGTGATTGACGAGAGATAGAATTGGGTCTGACTAGAATGAGGATTGTAGAATTGCAGAAAGAATCATGCAAAATGAACTTGGTTTATTTTGATTTCAAGGAAATCATATCTCTTGTTAAATTGAAATGTCTCGCCACTAACAGTGGACAGCTTTTACTTTATCAAAAGAACATATTTATACCTTACTATTTTCCTATTCTACTGACATGATGGATTAATTATAACGCATGTGCCTCTGATATCTCTGCTTATATCAGGGCTATTCTATCTAAATTCACAGAG
Organism: Nephelium lappaceum; assembly: GCA_021234005.1. Taxonomy (NCBI): domain Eukaryota; kingdom Viridiplantae; phylum Streptophyta; class Magnoliopsida; order Sapindales; family Sapindaceae; genus Nephelium; species Nephelium lappaceum. The sequence continues at coordinate 9,053,914 of CM038010.1, forward strand.
GACCAGATGAATAGATACGAATCCTTTCGGAGATCTGCACTTCAGAGGACCAACATGAGAAGGGTATCATCTTTTTTTTTTTCTTTTTTTGTCTTTCCTTATTTCATACCTCTTCCTCTCTCTCTTTATTTTTCTTCATTTTGGGGCTTGGTTTTATGAGTTGAAGATTATGACTAGAAAGGTATTTCTTTGTGTCTTGATTTTTGAGTTGAATATGATGACCGTACCTCTTTCCCCTTGTTATATTGTACCTGGTAGTTTAGGCATGTCTGTTGACTTGGATAATGAAAGTTTCTTTATCCCTTTGTAGTTTCTATCATATAGTTTTTGTTTCCCACATTATCTCATCTGAGATGGTGGATTGGTAGATGCTAAGCTGCATGATTCTTTACTTCACGAAGCAAAGTTCAGCATGATGTGCTTGTTTTATGCTATTGGTGATAATACTTGTACGATTTATTTATTCATGTGCTAAGTTTTGTCAACATTGTTATGTGTGTGAATGCAGTTGTTAGTGAGCATCACTGGAAGCCAGAAAATCTCTTTACCAATGACAATTGTAGTGTGTGGGATAGCAAAAATGTTTGTTGGTGAACTTGTTGAAACAGGTATGCTACATGTCACCTGTCATTTGTACGCTAATTCTCTTTTCTATAATGGAACTTATAAGGAAATTAATATGTTCAATGACTATATGAAAAGTTTGAAGTATACTATGATTTGGTGCTTGGCTTAAATCTACTTAGAAGTTTGTATAATAAAGTTTGAATAGCTAGCTCTTCTGGGTTTCTATTGACTTGCTATGGTTTGTAGCTAGAACAGTCATGAAAGAGAGAGATGATTCTGGACCAATCAGGCCCTGCCACATCAGAGAAGCATATAGAAGACTGAAGCTAGAAGGCAAAGTACCAAAGAGATCAGTGCCAAGACTCTTCCGGTACATGGACATATATGCAAATTTCCTGCTCTCTTTGCTTTTGTTTTTAGTACTCATCTTATAATTTAACATGTGATATATTAATCACGGTTATCAATTATCTGATCTTATCGTTGATTCAGTTATATTGTGTATACTTATTCTGAATTTGCTATCGACATTTTGTTTTATTCTTTTTTATAACATTTTCGAGTTTGCCTGGGTCCTTTGTTTTGTTTCAGGTAAGCTGGAACAAGCTGATAGAGTTGCCAGATGGTTCATCAAGCAGGAAGATAAAATTTACGTGCCCAACAGTACCAGTTTCATGAGGCATCTTGCTTGCTGTATGATATCATGTATACAGAAACTGCAGTTAGCCCAGTTTCATGCTTGTTTCTTCCCGCTCACATGTTGCATGCAATGGTATCGTTAAATTAAAAACAAGCATCAAGTATGACACATTACAGTAGCAGTAAAAATCAGTCATGTACTTATATTGCCATAATGTTAGTAGGTGTGATTGCCAGTTAGTCCCTTTGCTGTCCATGTCATGACTGATGATCTTGTCGGATTGAATACTGCAAACATCTGTAAGAAACTAATGCCCCCGCGTTGAGGGTTCCTCTAGGAAGGGTGAATGTCTATATATTTGTAATGTCAATATATTTCTAATTGCAATCCATCACAAGCCATCTTTTGAGAAAGATATTATCTAATTTCAGATTTTGATTTGGAAAACTTCTGAAATCACCTGAATCCGCCTATTATTATTATTATTATTATATTTTTGGATTAAAATGCTAAGAAAGTTGATGGGATTAAGCCCTTAAAATGGTTTCTAAGGCAATGAGAGAAGATGGACATTGTCACAATCGACCCTGCAAGCACTAAGGAAGACATGGATTATTCTTCCACAAAATGGGGGATTCTGGTCTTCAAATTACTATTATTTAAGGAAATTTTTTTTTTTTCTTGTAATTGTGTGCCTAATCAATATATTAATTGTGGAGTTTGAAAGAGGACCCAAACAGCTGTAATTTTCCCTGTTTTTAAGGTTGTAATTGATTTGGATGGATTGTTGTCAACCAAAACTTCCTCCAAAGTTATGATTTAATACCAAACAATGATGATAAAAATAATAATAAATGAATAGAACAGAAACAATTTAGTGAGAGTTTTATATCAAATTTAATAAAGAGTAATGCTACGTTACTTAAAAAATTATCGAAATAATGTAGTAAATTCATATGTACTTTTTTATTTTTTGAAATTAGCTTATGTGTAATTATCGTAATATTAATATATCATTTCAAAATTAATGTGGTAATTATAAATCAACTTGTCATATCATTTGAGCAAAATTTTTAAACAAATTTTTTAGAAGTGTAACATTATTCTTAAGTAAAATCATGTTGAATAAAACCATTTTTAAAGAGTACTGTTCATTTTGTATTCTTTTAAGGGTTTTTACAAATAGAAATTTAATGAGTTTGTTTCTTTGAAATGAAATTAAACTTGTGTTTCTCTTAGTAGAAAACAAACACTTCAATAAAAATTTATAGCTCATCTTCACAACTTAGAGTTAGTGCACTTTTATTTTATTTTTTGTGATATCAATTTGAGTTTTACCATATGTATTTAGTATTTACTAGTATTTGTGATGAGTTTTTTTACATTTTAATAGGTGTACATATTTTTTGGCATTATAAGAGTAGAATTTTGAGTAGGATAAGTAGTATTCAATCTCCAGAGGTTCTTTCATTTCCTCAATTATTAGTATCAAAGTACTTTATAATAATAATAATAATCCACTTAATATGCACTCAATTTAATAAAAGTCAATGCATGAAAGCTATTGATATAACATAAATTGATATTGACTAAATAAAAGAAAGTTAATCTAAACGTTGATAGTTGAGAAACAAAAATTATTATATTAGTGCGCACTAAAAAGAAAATGATTGAGAAGATGACATATATATATACACACACCTGAATTGATTATATTATAAAACTGTTAATTGTATTTTATTATATTTTATTACAATTAAATATATCTGATTACAACTAAATATGATTTATTATTGTAAATATGATCAGATTCATTTAGTTGTAATTACATATAAAAATACATGATCAAATATAATAAAATATAATCAATAATTTTATAATATAATCACTCATTTGTAGTTGTCAAGTGTATCAGTATCTAAATGTACCGTAAAATGCGTGTGTGTGTATGTATATATAGTAATTCTGTCATTAGTATCTCCTAACTTTTTAAAATTAGGATGAACCAATTAAATTCATTCATTGCAATTGTATTAAATAGGAAAGAGAATTTTGTTTTAGAAGAGAAAATGCAATGAATGAATTTGATTGGTTTGTCCTAACTTTTAAAGTTATGATGTACCGATGGTAGAAGCACTATATATATATATATATGGAAGCATATTAATTACAACCAAATACTATAAAATAAATATTAAATCAATTTTTTTTTAATTACTTGGACTAATTCAAAGGACAACCGGAATCTATCAAGATAGAAACACTAGAGCGCGACCCTAGAATAACTCTTAAATGAGAGGGATCCACTCACATGAAGGTGAGGAAAGACTGACATGAGGGTAAATGAACCATCCACACATAAGGTGAGGGAGACAAATTATTTATTTGAAGACTCTGGGTGTCGAACCTTACCATTAGCAAGAGGCACATGGCGCTTATACCAACGGGCGCCAGCTGCCAAGCGACAATATCAAATCATTTTTGGAAGTCGGAGTTCATATTGTCAAATAAAACAAATCAGTAAAAATGCTAAATAGAAAGTCTTTGAATAAAAAAATAACAAATTGTACGCTAACAAAAACACAATGACTTTCTTGATATGCAAGTGTCTTAATGTCCTATTATCCTTGAAAGCAAATCCAATGTGTTTTTTTCCATGCTACATAGGTTCAAAGAACAGACCCCAGAATGCAATATAAAGTATATACATGCCGCATTATTATGCCATACGCTACTTGAGCATAATAATTGTGAAAGATCTGTTTTGTTCAAGACTTTTTCCTCAAAAATTAGGGGTTTTATATTGTAATTAGTACCGGGAAAAATGTATCAATTGTTCATGCTAGTAATCAAAATTTAATTTCCAAAACAGATTATTTTCTTGAAAAAAGAAATATTGTAGTTTAGGTTAAAAAACAATATTTAGTTTCCAAAACAAATTTAGTTTTATATATATTTTTAAATCATTACAATTAATTCAGAGTAAGTGAAAAAAAGGTATGACTTTATGACTTAAATTCACAACTCCAATATTGTAGATTCGAAGGGTATACCACCAAACAATTTCATTTCATCATTTACTTACCTTCTTTGTCATTTGAAAGAAATCAAATCTAAATCACAAATGAAATATTTACATGCGTAAAATTAAAATTTAAATCTATATCATTAATGGGAAAAATTTCGATATCATTATTGGAATAGTGGGCCAAAATCATGTCACATACATTTAAAAGAAGAAATTCACTTTCTTTCTTTCTTTAAATATATATATATATATATATATATATAAGTTGAACCCTAAACATTAATTACATATAATATTTACGGTTTTGTAAGAATTATAAAAGCATTTCAAGCTAATCGGTAGAAATTAGAATATTATGGTTTGGCATATAGGTTGAATAGTTCAAAAGTGATTTTAAGTCACGACATACCAAAGTCATAGTCATGTGCTTGGTTAATGTTGACCCGAATCACTTCTAGGCATAACCAGTCACTTGTTTTTCTCACCATATTTAATATATAGGAACTATGCTTTCTCAGTGTATTTTTTTGAAAAAAATCATCTCACTTGAGAATTATTAGTCACATCCCATAAAAAAAAAAAAAATTATGTTTTTCTTTTTTTTTTTTATCCTTTTAACATTACAATTATATTTTACTAACTACCGGATCTCTCGAAATAGACTCTAAGATACAACTGGATCTCTATTCCTTAATAGGCATAATAGATCTATCCACACAGAATAAGAAAACTGTCTACACACTTTGGTGGGACTTAAGAAATTGTCCACACTTGTAGGCTATATTAATGCTCAAACATTGCCCCTTTACTTTCTAAAAACAAAGGCAGGCGGGAACAGTATCACTGTTTTACCCCACTTGAAAGAAAAAATTTATGGGTTATATCATTAAGTTGTGGTACACTGAACTAACTAGGCTTATTATGGATTTATGTGTAAACAACATTTAGGTGAGGTTCAGTGTCCAAAGACAAAAACAGTAATGTAGCAGGAACACTTGGTCGGTCTGGACAGTAGAAATTATTATGAATATGAAAACTGTTTCTAAACATAGAACACTGGTCCTTGTTTTGTTACCACATTATAATTTGATCACATTAACAACATGTGGAAGCACAAGAAAAATGAATAAAATGAGTGCGTTTAGATTCTAAAAACAAGCTTTTCTTTACTAGTGGAAGAATACAAAAGTTACATAAATTTCTATATGAATAAAATTGGTTTATGAAAACTTTCTCAAAGCAATCTTCCTTAATTTAGCAGAGAGAAGCTGTGTGGCATCCATCTTCAATATTCATATAGAGTAATTTTTATTATTTATTATTTATTGAGGAATTCTCACAATATAACGATTGATTTTTCAAATAATATGATATATGAATTATAAATAACAAATTTATCTTATGATAAAGTATGGTGATTACAACGTATTATTTGGATATTAATTTCAAAGCATAATTCAGATAAACTAGCACTACTCTCTATTCACTTATAGCATACAATGATAGTGACATTCAGTTAGTGGTATTAACTTAAATCAATGACTTTTTATTGATATCCCACGTCTTGATTTCTAATTGCATTCCAATAATTGATGTGGTAATTGTTGAATTAATATATTTTATAAATGAAATAAAAACATTACAATTATCTCATCATTAATTGGAATACAAGAAATGGTATTTTTAATCAATAATGCTATACTTCCCAAAATTTTAACCAAATTTTTTCTTAAATGATATTGTGAGCGGATTTGTGATTTGAATAATAAATTTGCCTAAAATTTTAGGCAGTATAACATTACTCATTTTTAATACTACACTTTACAAAATTTTACCCAAATTGCTTAAATAATGCTACAAGTCGATTTGTAATAACCATATTAATTATGAGATAATTTATTGATCATAAATTAATTTATCACATCATTTAAGTAATAAATTTAAACAAAATTTTTGATAATGCAGCATTACTCTTTTTATAAACAAAGTAATGCTATATTACTCTTTTAATAAATAGTAATGTAGCATTATTATTCATATATGCTACATGTAAATATCAGTATTTTTTTTTTTTTTTTTTGATATCAAAAGAGGTTTCAAAGCCTTAGGATACTACATTAATCATCCGGGACTAAGCTACCCCCACTACATCACCTAACAAGAGATCACATACGCCTGAAGGAGCTTGATCAAGAAAATGAACCCCCAAAGGAAGTTGGTGAGCATAATTGGTCAACCAATCTATACACCATCAAAGTTTAGAAGTGAATATTAATTCGATGATTTTTGACGATGTAGAATCCCTTTACTGAATTACTATCTGACTTAGATGATAATGACATCATCACCTAAGTTAGTAGTAATTCAATAAAGGGATTCCTCACCAGCAAAGTTTGCCCACCGAACGAATTGCATAATAATCCCTCGAGATATGCCAAAAATCAAGTGGGGAAGCAAATTTACTTTTTTGTTACACAACACATCCATTTCGTTAGTCAAATTTTGTCAACTTTAACCGTTAACTAAGATTGTTGGTCAAATTACCATTTTACCCATAAATAAAACAAAAAGAAAATAAAAAAAATAAGTGGTGGAATATTGGAATATTGGAACTCCACCATTAGATAGATCCCATCCGATGGTGGAGATCTGCCAACAATATTTAGAAAAATTATCATAAAAATCTTTAAATAAAATTTTCTAAAAAAATAAAAATTGATAAAAAAATCAAAACAAAAGCCGTTCAAAGATGGCTCTAATTTCCCTTCTTTGTAGCTGTAATCAGTTATGGAGCTATAGGTCTCCATCACCGATGATAGGGACCACATCCATCATCTTTATCTGCGATAGAGATGCGATAGAGATGATAGAGGGTCTCCGTGAGTGATAGAGACCTAATCTAGTCTCCGTGCACAATGGAGACCTGATTTGGTCTCCATGTGTGATGAAGACCAATTTAGGTCTCTACAAAGGAGACTCTCATTCTCAAAAGAATTTTTTATGGAAACCAAGATAGTAATTATGGAGACAACAAAATCAGCCAAAACAGAGCTAAAACTGTTGTAATTTGTGGTAAATTTTTAGCATAGATGGAGATTGATTTAGAGAAAGTCTTTAACATGAAAGTTGTAGCCCTTCTTCTTACCTTTCCAATGCACTAAAAATCACACAATTTTGACATAAGATGCCGAAGTTATGGTTAAAATACCAAAGCAGACTCCTAACATTTGATAGTAGCATACTAGGTCGGGTTTTTTTTATGCGGGTTCATGCGAGTTACGATTTTCTAAAGAATTTTGAAGTCAAATTGGGCTTAATTTAGGATTAGTATTTCATTTAAATTAGGATTAGTTATATTATTTCCTATTTTAAATTAATATATCGTTTTGTTAATTTATAATTTGTTTTTATTTAGGATTTTATTTCCTAATGAAGTTATGTTTCCTAAAAAAGTTAGAATTAGTTAATTATAAATAGGAGATTAGTTTAGGTTTGTTATTAGGCAGCCAACTATGATTAAGTTTTTTAATGAGAAATCTTTCTTTTTTGTTTTTCATGAATATATGATCTTATTAAGTTAATTCTTGTGGTAATAGAAATTATGACTTCTCTCCCACCTTTTCATCTTATTCTTTGGAGTGACGTCAATATCATTCTTTTATAATTTTGGTTATTGGTTGGTCTATAACCAACGGGTCAAGATTCTTTATAACATTGGTTCTTGATTGTCATATAATCAATAGGTTAAAGTTCGTTTATGAATCTATTTTAATCTTTCTTGGTGTTGTGATCTAATATTTATTTTGGGTGTCATATTGGTATCTAGGGTTCGCATCACTTCCAGTCTTCAACAATGGGGAATCTAGGTTCTTCTTCACCGAAGACCCTTGGTCTCCAAATATTTAAAAAAAAAAAAAAAAGTTTTTGATGATAAGGGAAACCCAAGATCGACGACACATTTCACTGGTCTGGTGGTGCTATGGTAGAGCTATAGCATCGACTGGAGGTCATCAATTAGACTCCATGCTTAGGCGAGGCTTTTTTTATATTTTTTTTTAGGGGGGGTGGGGTGGGGGAAGGGAGTGTGGATTTTCTTTGTGCTATTATGGAGACCTAAATAGACTCTTCTTCGTCGAAGACCCCTAGTCTCCAATTTTTCTTTTATTTTATTTTAGTTTAAATTTTTGGTTTTTGATGATGGAGGAAAACCAAGATCCACGACGCATTTCACTGCTTTGGTGGTGGAGCTATGGCACCAACTGGAGGTCTCCAGTTAGACTCCGTGCTTAGGCGAGGTTTTTTTTTTTTTTTTGTGAAACCTATTGTGTTTTTTTTTTTAATGTATATTTTTAAATTTTCATTAATTTTTAATTATTTTTTCTTTAATTTTAAATTTAAAATAAAAAAAAATAAAAATTAAAAAATGAAATTGCCCTTGAGTCAATTTAGTTTGACTAGCGTTAATGGAATTTAACTAACAGAGTGAGGGTGTTGTGTAATAAAATGGTGAGTGTGTTTCCACTTGATTTTAGACATACCTCAGGGGAATATTGTGTAATTCGTTCTTGCCCACCCCTCACCCCTAGATGTTGTGAAAAATTAAAAGTTTGAAATTAAACTTATCTAATTTGTTCTTCTTAGTATCCTTATATAATTATGTTTTCAATCTCGTTTAACTAAGTATTAACTCCCTACACCAAAGATTAAAAAAAAAAATTGTTAACTCCATGCTTCTCTACCATTGTATGGTAGATTCATTAATCTTAAATTTCATAAATTCATGATTAAAAAATTCCAAAAATAATCAAAAATACTTTTCAAGGTGCAACAAACTTGATCTCTTAAAAAAAAATATATATATATATATATACATACAATAAACTTAATAAAAAATGATACTTAAAAAGATAGACTAGCCGAACAATATATCATCCCATAACATTACTAGAAAGGATTTAGGTAAAACAGGCACCTCCTCAAAAGTGAAAGAAAAACCACCAAGTGTAATCTATTTTCTAAATCAAATTTATCAAATTGCAGATATTTTTAAATTAAATCAACAATTAAATTAAATACGATTAAAATGAAGAAAAATTTTCCCCTTACTCATTTAAAAAAATATATACATATATACCAAAAGTCTCCTCTATTTTTGAAAAATAACTATCCAAACTATCTATTTTATGATAATAACTATCCAAACTGCTTCAACATCCTTATTCTGTTTGTTTTAGTTTCATTTTAAAATGAGATTTTCTCTTTATATTTTAAGTTTCTCTTTCCACACTTAATTTCTAAAACATCACATTCTAAAAGCTTAAAATTTGAAAACTTCTAAAGACACTTCATTTTGTTCCAAAATTAGGTGAGTTTGGAATCGTTTTTAAATTGATATTTTTAAAAACTATTTTTAAAATGAAGAAACATGTACACAAAATGATGTTTTTGAAAATATAATGTGTTTAGTAGGATTTCCTAAAAATTATTTTAAAAAACAAAAAATGATATAAATGTATTTGATATATATATATATATATTTAAAAAAGTAAAATAGTTATTTGGATGGAAAAATAATTATTTATTTTGGAAATTGTGAAAAATATTATAAAAAAATGTTGTTTTGCACTTCGTATTTATAATTTTCAAAAAGGTGTTTTCTATTTTTAAAATCATATTTTACAAAACATATTACTAAACACGCTCTCATTTTTTATTTTTGAAAATGAAGAATCATTTTAAAAAATGCATCAAACATGAAAACATCACCAGTTTTTTAAACTCTTGACACTCTCATTCTATAGCCACTCCATTTTAAAAATAAATAAGTTTAATTAAACTTTTTGAGACACTCCATTTTATTTTAGTATTATCCATTATTAATTTCATGAAATTCTTTATTTTTGGCTTTTATTGGAAAGAAATTTTGATGAAGTTTTTAATATTCCCAATGTAATGTACCTATAAATCAACGAATTGCGTTGATTTCAATTCCTTTAGGGCAATTAATAGTAAACCATATAATGTAAAATTTTAAAATAACATATAATTTAAATTTCTTAAGACTCAACAAAGAATAAATGTAAGTTTAAAATCCATTGAAAACCTTTTGTTCATAGTTGTTTATTTCATATAGGTTTTCTTTTATCATCATTATCTACTACTTTAATCAAAGAAAAGTTTAAAATATTTGGAAAAAAAAAAGAAGATATTTTAGGGTTTGTAATTATAAAATAGGAAAAAATAGTGCAGGATTAAAAATATATATATATATATATTTGTAAGATCATTTTTATTACTCTCATGGATTGTATTTTTTTTTATTAGAAAAAAAAGTTATGTCATGTCATTCATTAATATCAAGAGATTTACTTCTTATATTATATAAATATCATTTTTTAGATAATTAAATTAAAAATTATTCTCCAATGCTTTCACATATTTTTATTTAATGATTTCATATTTTTTTCATTTAACATTTTCATTTTTTTACTTTTAATTAGATTTAAAATATTAAAATTAAATAGTTATTGACTCGTAAAGATAACTGTATAACAAATCCTCTGAAAATAGACGATGATGTTGAAAATGTCTCTTTTTTTTCCTTGCCATCTCATTTTGATATTGATAAATAATAATTACATTAAAGAAATTTATTTTAACTCAATTTCTATCAATCATATGTGATATATAATTTGTTCACGATTCATAAGAGTATTAGAGTTGCTCTAATGTCTTTAGAATTTAAGCTAAAATTGTCAAAAATTAAAAATGGAGTATAGAAAGACATTTAGTGCATTACCAATAGAATCACACTTTTAAAAAATAAAATAAATAAGGTTAAAAATATGAATAAAATAAATAAATAAAAACTTTTAAAAATATATAAGGTCAAAAAAAATTGCAGTGTGGTAAAAACAGGGGCAAAACTTTTCAATTACATCCCTCCACACCACAGCAATGAGTTAAGCTTCCACTTAACATATGTACAGCTCTATTTTCACAACAACAGAAAAAAAAAAAAAAAAAAACAAATAGTATATACAACTCTCTCCTTCATTATATATATATATATATATATATATAAATGATATAATATATATGTGTATGCATATATCATCGCCTCCATATTCTTTGCCTCCCTCACTGTTTTGTGTTTTTGGTCATCACAACTCAACTCTCTCTGCCTTTGTTTTAGTTTTTAATTTCTCTTTTGTCTTCCATCCGTTCTTCTTCTTCTTCTTCTTCTTCTTGGGTTGTTCTTATTGCAACAATAATGAACCCCATTTGATATTGAAAAGATTGAAGATTGTTTTGTGTATCAGCCTCCACTTTTGTATCAGATATAATGATGAGGTCTGTCTCAGTTGCAGAATTCTCTCTCCATCTGTTTTGTTTTGTTTTGTGTTTTCTTTGTTGGTAGATTTAGTGGATCCACTGATGGGATGATACAATGAGAGCTGCCTTTGTCCCAGATGAGATTTGCTTGTTTTTGGATGCAAAAAAAAAATCCAGTCTTTGTATTGATTTCTCTTCTGGGGTGTTTTTCTTTTGTCATGGAATCGAATCATATTGTCAGATTCAATACTGCAGCCATCTTGGTGGCCCTGCTTTTTTGTGGTTGAGGAAGAAGTAGAAGAAGCAGTTTGTGTGTGAAAAGCAGGAAGTAGATGGAGGAAGCACTTGAACTAGTTGTTTCCTTCTCTGGGTTCTCTTCTTCTTCTTTACTTGTATTAGGCTTTTTGCATACATTGGCTGTCAAAAATCTATGGCTTTTGAGTGTTTAATTGGTTTCAAGTTTCGGAGAAAGCAGACTTGTTGTGTTTTCCATAATCAGATCTTGATTCCCTCTTTGTTTGTTGTTATGATTTGGCTTGAAATTGTTGTTTGACCCTTCTGATTGTAGAGCTGTACAGTTTTGATCTTTTGTCAATTCTGTGGTTGTTTGTATGACGAATGTTGTTGTTGTTTGTTGTTTGACAGATATCAGAGAGTGAGCCCTGATTGTCTTCCTTTTAGCAATGGAAAAAAATCCAACTTGAGAACGACCACCACCACTACAACAACAACAACATGCAAAGATGAAGGTGAGATTGGCAAAACTGTTGCAAACAACAATGGATTTGATGCCAATTTTGATGGTGGAAAAGGGTTCAGATTCAGATCCCCTTCAAGAGCTCAAGAGAACAACCACCACCACCCTCACCACCCCAACAATGGTGGTAGTGGTGGCTCACCCAATTCTCCTCCACTCACAGAAAACAGCAACAGCAACCAGCAGCACAACACCACCAACAACAACAACACAAGTCAAAGACTTGATATCAGTCCAAGTACTGGTGGGGATGTGCTCTTGCAATGGGGTCAGAAGAAGAGAGCAAGGCTTTCAAGAACTGAGATCCGATCAATGGCTGATGATTCCTCATCATCTTCATCAATTCAAGGGAGGCAGCCTTTGAACAAGGTTCAGAGAAGAGGATCCGGCTTGATGGATAAGCTTTCCACTGCAACTCTACCACCACCACTGCCGCTGCCTTCCAATGGTGGTTCTAATAGTAGAGCTTCAAATCTTAGAAGCAAAGACACCTCTGGTTTCATTCATGGCAGGTACCTAATTTTTCTTCTTCTTTCTTATTCAACTTCTCTCTCTTTTGTTTTTAATGTATATTTATTGCTCTAGATTATATGAAAGACTGTTTTTTGATTACCAAAATTAAAGCTTTTCTATATTATACTTGGTAACCTCTCTAATGGAATTTTATTACATGGGAAAGATTGAATTTTTATTTTTTTACAAAAAGGAAAAAAGAAAAAAAAAACAATTGGAATCATTTGCTTTATTTGTATTTGAGAAAGAAATTTGTTAATTTGATTCTGGATCTAAAGTTGTAAACAAACCCCCCATGTTGCTGTTGTTGATGGTAGCTTCTATTCAATTGAAGACCCAACTTTTTTTTAGTAAGTTTACTTTTATACCCTTTAAAGGATGAGCAAATCTATGGTCTCTTAGCTTTCTTAGCTTCTGAGGGTATCCAAGAAGTCTCTCATGTCTTGTCCTCCTCTTTGCTTTGGTTTCCCTTCTCTTTTCTCATGGCTTCTGTTGATGGGGGTTCTAGTTTTCACTCACCTAATCTCCTTGGTTAATGCTTTTGTCTAGATCTTGAAAATGATACCATCTCTATCAAAAGAGAAACTCGTTTTTCTCCTTTTTTCTTTTTTTTTTTTTTGCTTTTTAACTATTGGAATTTGTAACAGTATTTCTGAAAATATAAATTGTTGTGAACATATTATGCTTTTCTTCTTTTAGGTGGGTATTAAATTCTGTCTTTTCTGTTGTTTTCCCATTGAGTTTATGTATGTTTTGTGTGCCTTGAAAAGAACAAAAAAAAAAACTTCCATCTAACACTTGAAAGCCAGGAAATCTCCCACCTTTTGTTTTCTGCAAAACCAGACCAAACTAAGCTCAAGTCTTTTTTAATATCTTCAGTGGTTGTGGTGGTGGTCATGACCAGGAATATAGAGGAGAGATCTGGGGCTGCTGCAAATGGCTCACCATCAAGAAACAGTGCCAGTACTAGCACCAGGGCTGCTGCTGCTTCTAGATCTACAGCAATGAAAGCATCTCCTTCTTCTCCAGACAAAATTGACAAGAAGGTAACTGGTTCTGGTTCAAGAAAAGAAGAGAAGCAGCAGCAGCAGCCAAATGGATCCTTGACAAGAGCTGCTGCTGCTGATCATCATCATCATCATCATGCTAGCCATCTTGATTCTGGTCCAGGCCAATCAGAGCAAGAGACTGGGGCTAATAACAACACCACTGGTGGTTCCATGGCTGCTGGGGTAGAGAAAGTGAATGTTGTTGAAGTCATTGAGTGGCCTAAAATTTATGTTTCTTTGTCTAGGAAGGAGAAAGAAGATGATTTCCTAGCAATGAAAGGCACAAAGCTGCCTCATAGACCCAAGAAAAGAGCCAAAAATGTTGACAGAACTCTCCAGGTATATATCATCACTAAAGCACCCAAAAAAATAAAAGAAAGAAATCTCTTGTTGTTTTTGAGCGGTTTTACTTTTTCTTTGGCTTATAAAAATCACATCTTCCCTTTTTTCTTCTCTATTTTACCTCATCTCCATCATAATAAAAAAAGACTCAATTTTTCTTATGTGGGTTGTGTTGTTTTTTTTACTCAATTTTTCTTATGTGGGTTGTGTTGTTTTTTTTTTTCTTTTTTTTTTGGCAGTATTGTTTTCCAGGGCTGTGGCTGTCTGACTTGACCAAGAGTCGATACGAAGTTAGAGAGAAGAAAAGTGTCAAGAAGGTGATTGATTCTTGCTTGCTTATCAATTTTATTAATTTTTTATCACCACAAGTTGCTTGTCCCTTAGAATTGGTAGCTAGACACCACTCAATTTACAAGACTTGATCAAGTTAAAAAAAAAAAAAACAATTTTTTTTTCTAATATAAAAACTGAAGTGTTTTGTATTTGTCGTGTGTTTGTTGTGTGCTACAGCAAAAGAGAAGAGGTTTGAAAGGAATGGAGAGTATGGAAAGTGACTCTGAATAGTGGGGGAAGTTAAAAAAATAAAAAAATTGTGCTCAATATTTTTGAGAGCCTCAGCAGTTTTTTTTGTTGGTTTTGTTTATTCATATGATGGAAATGGTGAAGCCTTAAAAAGAGGGTTTTAAATTAAAGGCTGTGATGATGTTTTGTGGTGGGTGGTGGGGTCCAAAGTGTTGATGTTGATCCCCACCACCACCACACACCTGCGGCAGCATAACAAAGATGGACAAGCAGCAGCAGAGCTTGCATGAAATCAATCAAAGAGAGGGGGGTGGAGAGCAACAGCATGCAATGGAGTGCATTGTTGGTTGAGGTGGTGGTAGTAGTGGTGATTTTTGTGGTGGTGGTGGTGGTTGATAGTCGAGCCTCCTAACTCTTCAAGTAACCAAGAGCAGAGGGCAAGAGCACTTGAAAGCTCCTACCTTTTCTTCTTTTTTTGTTCCTGTTTTTGGGGTTTGTTCATTTTTTGATGTTAATTTTTTTGCTAGTTGAATTATCCTCTTCTCATGTACAAAAAAGCAGCTTCTGCTTCCTTGCAAATTTTACCTTTCTCTTTTTTTCTCAAATCATCAATGACAAAAGAATATGTCTCTCTCTAATTTTGATATCTCTTTAGCATTTAATTTTAGGGAGAATTTTATTTTGGTTTCTATATTTTCGAGAACTCTTCATTTTTAAACGTGAATGCGATTATGACTTTTGTAGTCCTCATCTAGAAACTAATTCTTTACATTATTTTTGACAATCAATGTTAACAAAAAGTTTGAAAAGTCTGTTTTGTCTTTCTTTATATTAAAATCTTTAAATTACGATGTTACCCTTCTGAAAACTTAGTCATATACATTGATGATATTTCAAATGATGAAATTGCCCTTCATTTTCGTAAGTTATTTTACAATTTTAACCCAATTTGTAAATTGAATGACATTGTAATTTTTTAAAAATAAAAAATCAGAAAAATAAGAAAAATAAAAATAAAAACAAAATCTTGTGGTAAAGACTCTTAATCTTTGTTGTGTTTGGTTAAATGAAGGTTTGACCTTCATTGAATCTCTTCCTATTCGATTTGGGAATGCAAGGCTCAAAGCTGGAGTTGTCGTTGTGGTTGGCGACGGCGGTGGTGAGGAAGGTAGTCAAACACTTTCACCATGGTGGAGGTGGCGAGGTAGGCATCGAAGGAGGGAGGTGTCGGGAGACGAAGAGAAGAGATACTGACCCATGCGAGTTGTTGAATATGACACCGGTCACTTGCCGCACCATTTATTGGAAATTGGTCGAATTTACCATCAAGAAAGTCATTTGGGATAGGGATTAAGAGAGTCATAAACATACTCGTGTTTAAAAACGAAAAGTTTTTCAAAAATATAGAGATCAAAATGAAATTCTCCCTTTATTTTACCATTCAATTTGTTTTTGTTTATCCTATGGCATAAGCTTGCTCGAGGAATTCAAGTAAAATATTGGTTTTAGTGAAATATTAAGGTGTCGAAATTTATAGAAATATCGGTTGAAATATAATATATATATATCTTTGGTATTCTTAAAATATTAAGACTATTGAGAGATAATTTAGATATCGAATATCAAAAATATTGAAAATATAAAAGGTATTGAGAAATAATCTTGATATCAATTATTTCCAAATATTAAAAATATTGAGAAATATGTACAATTAATCTGAGATGTATTGATATGTAAATTTATATATCCAACACAAACTTATTTTTTAGATGAGGTCATGAAAAATATGCAACCAACCAAACAAAAAACAAAAACTTTGGGAAATGGGTTGAGCAATCAAAGTCATCATGCCTATAGACTATTTCATGTTAACATGTCACATATGGTTTCCATTATTGGTTTTACTTTATATATATATATATATATATAGTATTTCTATAATCAAAACGTACTAACTTTAAAATGGTAAGGATCAATTAATCAAATTCATCCATTGTATTTTTTTTCCTAAAATAAATTATCTCTCTTATTTAATTCAAATAAAATTGATGAATTTGATTAATTGGTCTTTACTTTTTAAAGTTAGAACATCTTTATTATAAAAGTCTTATATATATGTATGTATATACATATGAAATCATGTGTAATTTTTGTGATCCAAACCTCACAACTTCTCCGGTTGCTTCCTTTCACTTATTCATTTATTTTAGTTGGTACTTGTAATTTGTATCCATATAAGCATCTCTACAAAATACTAGAGTAATCAATATCAAAAATTGAAACGATGTTATAAATAACTTGTATTTTTTTTTTTTTTTTTTTTTTTTTTGCTTCTTAAACAAAATTTTATTAACTTCTCTTGATATTTAGGTAGAATAATAATTATCCTTTTCGTATAGAATTTTGATTATATAATGTTACAAAGAGATTTTGATTAATTGTATAATATTGTAAGATCAATTTTTATAAACTAATATGTAGAATCTAATCCCCTCAGATGGAATATAGGTTAGATAAGACCTGGTGCGAGTAAATAAATAAATATACATACATATATATATAAATATATATACTTTAGATGAAATCACATCAAATTTTGAAATTTATTAGGTGAAATAAATAAGGACTATTTAGGAATTAGGGCCCATATGCAGTAAAAAAACAATAAAAACAGGTGAGGACCTACCTATATTGCTGACATTTTGCATCTTTATACTTTAGTTTACCAGCCTAACTTTGTATAACTTAAAAATTCATAATTGTGTAATCAAAATTCAAATTGACTACTTATCCTAAATAATATTATATAAAATCAAAATTAATATCACAATAAAGAGATATAATTCTTTCATATTATCAAGCAAATGGACTCACAAAGAATTGATTTGATGGACTTTAAATGTATATATGTTTCTTAATTTTAATTTGTATGTATTGTTATTTGATTGAAAAAAAAAAACATTTTTTAAAAGAAAATAAGTGTCCTACATGTTTTGTTAGATTCACATAGGTATGTTAAGTACTAGTATGTTCGTTTGAAGTTTTATTATTGTTTTCTGATTGGAAAAAAAAATAATTATTTTTTAGAATGAAAGGAACTGTGTTTTGATTTTGGGTTGGGTTATTCGGTTTGATAAAACACATCCCATAAATTAGCCCGAACCATTTGGGTTGCTTTTAACTAGTCGATGGATTTATTTCATTATAGAAATGCAAACTAACTTGCTTTAATGGATTTGATTTTGTCAGATTAATCGGTTTAATGGTTTGGTAGCCCACCCCTAATTGTGAATAAGTTAATGACTTGTGAGTGGAGAAATCTTGGAATAAAGTCAATCAAGTAAACTATAGTAAAAATAATCCTATAAATTCTATAATATTAAATTTTAGTGCCTTTGAAAGGAAAAAGATAAATTACACAAACCTCCCAACATTAGATCTAATTGCATCCATAGGCAGCTTTTATAAAGACTAATACAAACCACCCCTACCATTAATGGTCAACAATTAGGACTAACGGTTGACCATCTCATCTGATTGAACTATTCATATTACCCCTAGTTTTTAAGTTATTATTTATTTATTATTTTTTGGACTTTTTATTTAGAAAATTTAAAAAATAAATTGAACTAGAGCAAAAAGATCCATCCGATCTTCAAATCAATCTAATATCTAAATCTCACAACAAAGCTTCTTCTTCAACAACACTTCTTCAATTTAAGTCAAAATGATACAAAATATACATCTTATTCTTTAAGCAAATACCAAGCATCTGACTAAATACCAAGAACAAAAACAAAAATGCAATTTGGAGGAGAACCATCAAAATCAAAACCCAAAAACACAATAATATCGAATAAATCTTTAAATACATTAAAAAGAAAAATGGAGTGATTTGGTCCACCAATGCGGGCTACTCCATTAGAGATGGAAATGACAAAACAGTGAAGATAAAATTAGTCCATTTAAGAGCGACTCTAACTCTCCATTTGAAATGGAATCATCTCTATCGTAGATGAAGTCATCTCCATCTAAGATTGAGAAAATTCCATCTTGGATGAAGAGTTTTATCAAAGATAGAGATTTTTAAATCTTATGAATGAGATTTGGTAAAGTTGTCAACGGAGCCTCAACTTTGAATCTCCAAATCCCCACCCCCATTTATAAGTGATTTAGGGGATTTTTTAGGTTTGAGGATGAGGATTGAGATGAAAATACATTCCTAAAATCCAAATGGGGATGAAACCACCCTCATCTCCATTTTCTCATTTATAATAGAATATTATAAAAACGAATTTATATTTAATAACTAAATTTATTTTAATATTGGTGTGATATTGTTTGAACTTCTGTCATGTGCTATAACTTTTGTATTAAGATTGTAATTGTTTTACAGTATTGTGAATTTTATATGTTGAAATGTTATGAATTTAGTATATTAAAATTCTGTAAAATTATTTTATGAATTATGCTTTTAATTATATGTTATTTTAATTTTAGATCAAATAAAGTTAAATAAAGATGCAAGAAATGGAGAAAACAAGGAACAGGGATGAGGGAGCAAGAAGACACCCGCAAATAACCCCATCCCCATTTCACCCAAACGGGGATTTAGATGGGGGTGGTTGAAAGGTTGAGGGATTTACCCCAATTGATATCTCTAAGATTTGCTTAAAAAAAAAAGACATTTCGGTTTAACTTTTATTATTATTATTTTTTACATATCTTAGAGATTTTTTTTTTTAAAAATTGATAAAACATTTTAATATTACTTTTAAAAATTATTTTTTAATGGAGGACATTGAATCTCCTCGATCCATTATCTTTAAAAAAGTTTAATAATTAAGTATTATATTAATAATAATTTTCTATTGTAATATATAAAACTATCATTGTACCACTCTCGTATTTCTTTTACTGTTCATATTATGACATAGGCTGGTTTGTGCTTATTTTCATAAAAGTTCTCTATAACTGTAATTAATCCTAATACTGGGAGTTTTGTAAAATTTACCTAAAATGTCATTATCAAGAGATAAAATGACCTAGGCACGCCATCCATATATCCAACCTACAAAACATTTTTCCAAAAGCACCATCCTCCCGTTTCACCAAAAAAAAAAAAAAACGGCACCACCCTCGTATATACATTTTTTTCCTTAAAAACAAAAAAAAAAAATCAAAAGGTGGTGCATCTCCTATTTGATGGATGAAATGTTTTCATCATAAATATTTTATAAGTTTTCTATGCAGGTAAATATCTAATTATTTATAAAAAAAATCCGGATAATTATAATTATATATAATGATTGATTTTGATATATAACCTCATGTCTAATTTTAATTAAAAAAAAAACACACACACACACACAAAACAAAGGAAAAAGAGCAATCCCAAATCAAATTCAAAATCACATCCACATGATGGTGGTGGGCCTTCATATCTCAAAAAATAATGCATACATGAAATGATTATTCTATGCAGTCTGTCTTCTAGTTACATAATTTTTAACTTTTCACCACTTTTATCAAGTATCCATTTTTTCAATAAAAAATTTATTTAATTTCTTTTTTTTTTAGGGTCATTTTCAACTTAACCGCTTTTTTTTTTTTTTTTTTTTTAAATATCATAAACAAACAGACATAACATTTTTTAATTAAAAAAAAAAAAGAAGAAGAAGAAAAGAAAAACGAATCTCCTCTTGAACACGACTCTTGTTGTCAAAATTTCCTCTTGATCACAATCAACACGAGCAAAGAAAGAGATTGGAAGTTGGGACAACAACTGAAAAACCAAATGTTACTCTTGCAATCTCATTCAAGATTCCTACTTGACACCCTCTTGAATCGCCTTCAAAAGTACGTTCCTTTTATATATGTATATATACACATATATTATATTATCATTTCAATTCTTCATATGGGTATTATTGTTTCTTGCTTGTTTTTACTTTTTCAATCTGCCATTCACTTGCAATGTCCAAAACCTCATCTGGGGTGTGCTTGAATTTCAAATTTGATGTGAATTTGAATGGTATTTGCTTTTGTTGTTTCAGTGTTGATAAGGCAGTTGAGTTGGATAATCATTGGGTTGAGTTTGATGATGTTCGTTACCATGTTCAGGTGATTCTTAGTACTACTTGTTGTTTGCTTTGTAGAATGAAGAGGGATAGTTTTTGTTGTGTTGATTTTGGTGTTTAAATTAGTTAAAGTTTGAATTTTTATGTATAGGTGACAATGAAGAACCCCCATATTGTGCTATTGTCGGTATCGTTGCCCATTCCTCCTCCCGAAACCATTTTCCTTGGGGGACTTCCATTTGGAGCTATAGAAGCTATAAAAGCCGCGTATGGAGTGGTTGTACAGATTCTTGATCCTCCTAGGGATGGCTTTAATCTCACATTGAAGCTGAATTTGTCAAAGCTTCCCCCAGATGAAGGTTCAACGAGTTCTTTCTCTAAGGTCATTATGAGCTTGTTATGAATATGTTAACCAAAAAAAACACAGAGAATCAACTTATGAGAAATCCATCTTTGCTCGGTTCTGTACTTAGTTCTTTTTGAGGATTGGGGTAAATTCAGTTGTTGCCTAATGTTGTTTGCCTGCTGCTGCTTCCATTCGTTGTAGCATACATTTTGAACAATTCTGCCTCGAATATCTTGAATTTTGCTACGAGGGAATTTTGGTATGCTGATTATAATGGTGTGACTGTTTCACAAAAATATCACATATTCATAGCTTTCAAAGTTGCAGGGAGATCTGACCTTTTGATAAAAAAAAAAAAAGATGAAGGTTTAGGTATTGGAACTTATGTAAAGTGAGAGAAGTATACTGACAAGTTAGATAGATCATCTGCATTTTAATCTATAAATCAAGCAATTTGTTTATTGCCAATTATTATATCTTCATTTCTTAGAAGGGGCACATTTAAAACTAAGGAATTAGGATGCTTTTGGCTGAAGCAGTTTCGACCTGTCCTTTTCATGGTTTGCTTTGTTGGTTTGTTTAATTGC
Organism: Nephelium lappaceum; assembly: GCA_021234005.1. Taxonomy (NCBI): domain Eukaryota; kingdom Viridiplantae; phylum Streptophyta; class Magnoliopsida; order Sapindales; family Sapindaceae; genus Nephelium; species Nephelium lappaceum. The sequence continues at coordinate 9,075,680 of CM038010.1, forward strand.
TTATTCTATATCATCTATTAATGATTAATGCTTGGAATTTTTTCATCAATATCTGTTATTGGTGTTTGTTGTTGATGTTTTACAGAGTACAAACAAGCTCTTTTAGTAAAGATTGCGTCTGTTAGGGAAGTAGTGTTAGGTGCCCCATTAAGAGTAGTACTAAAACATCTTGCTTCAAGGACCGTTGCTCCTAATATGGATCAGCTTCTTGCCCTTGTGCATCGGCCAAAGGAGTCCTTTTTCCTCATTCCTCAGGTATAATCATAAATCCTCAAGTTCTCATAGTGTGGATCTTTATATATATATACACCTTAAGTTTGTATTAGTTACCATTTGACCTCTGAGGTTATTCTTTGCTACATTTATATTTCTCTCCTTTTTGTTACTCTGTATTCCTTTGGCTTAAAGTTATCTGTTTCTTAACTCTTTGTCCGTCTTAAAGATTTTCTGTTTTAATTTTTTTGAAATTGAGCTAGTTTGCAGAGTTTGTGTTATTTGCTTACTTGAGAGATTGAAGTGCTTATGGATTAGTCAAATGTACAATGTTATTGTGAATGCAGGCAGACAAGGTGACCGTAGTGTTTCCTATGAGATTCAAAGACTCCATTGATATTGTTCTGGCAACTTCCTTCCTACAGGTACAGTTGTAAACAGTATTCATTTGTCGATTTCAAGTCTCATAAATCAAACTATTCTAGATACTGAATGTCTTATTAAACAAAGATAAAAATATATAGTTAATATAAAACAAGAATGATAAAGTAAAGAATATGAAACATATTAAAAACAAAATAGAATTTGTTATTTCTTCTCTGTTGTGTCATCCAAATGATGCACGACTTTGCTATTTATAGGTGAATAATCTACTATAGATAGCAAAGTTGCGCATCATTTAGATGGTATTGTTAGAAGCCTTGTATCATTGGTTGAGCTCTTTCTTATAACCTTAAGCTTTTAGGTCTGATGGTGATTATAGTTTTAGAGCTTGGTTTATCCCAAGAGTTTAGGGTTTGATTTCCCCCATGTGATTATAGAGATTTGAATTTGTTGTGTTTGTATTTGGGCTTGGTCGCATGCCAAGCCGATCAGTCTTGCATGTGAGTGGGTTGTCTTAGAAACCTTATAACATTGGTTAAACCATTCCTATAAACTAAGTTTTTGGATATGATGGTTATTAACAGATATGGCAGAAAAGAAATAGCAAGCTTTATTCGTTTTTTAGTATGTTTTATATTATTTATCTTTGTTTTATACAATTTACCACTTTGTATGGGAGTTCTGTTGTTGAAGTGTATTTTTTCTTGGAATGTTTCTTCATTCTATTCGTGGTTTATTTCTTTTTTAAATTTTCAAGGTTTTTTTTGTTTTTAAGGAATTCGTAGAAGCAAGGCGCACAACTGGACTTAGTAATGCGCCTCTTTGTATGTGGTCTTCTTCACCTCCCCTAGAACTTAAGGGAGCTCCCGATGAGGCATTGTCTGCAAATGCAGGATTTGTCACTTTCGGTAATGTCTGAAGGCTAACTGGTTTTATTCCTTTCACTTTCAGTCTTGCTATAATATTTTAGTTTTATTCAACCATTGCAGTCATTTTCCCCCGTCATGTGGAAGGAAAGAAACTGGACCGGACTGTTTGGAATTTATCAACTTTTCATGCATATGTTAGTTATCATGTTAAGGTAGGTTTCTTTCACTCAATTGCTTCAGTGCTTGCATACCTTATCTCAAACTTTTTTATGTACCAACTTGGGAGTGGAAAATGAGAAATAATGAAAATATATCTCCCTTAGTACCGTGCTTAGGTATGTTTAACCAAATACATCTATATGACTATTCTAAGTGCACTCTGCTATATTTCATTGGTGTGATATTGTGACCTGGATCATTTTGGGCTTAATGATAACACCAGGTGCTCAGACTAGGCATTGCCATGTGTAGTAGACCCTTTAATTTACTGAATGGTCGGTCATGTCCCAAGTGATAATTTTTAATATCTAATGATTGGGTTGGTCATGCACAGTGAACGCTTTTACCACTTTTTTTTATCACAAAGGGGAAACTTCATTTAGTTTTTGAAGTTTCGAAAAATATCAAAATTTTCAATATCTTTTGAAAACAATTTTTTTAATCTCTAGTTTTTTCAAAACTCTTCAAAATAGTCCAAACCATTAGTCAACTAACGGTCAAACTAAACAGAAAAATTAAAGACTCAATTATCCCTCATAACTTAAAATGACTATTTTGCCCCTAATAAAACTAGAATATTACATATTATTTGATCAATAAAAAACTAACACGTATACAATAATAATATGTTTTTTTTTTTTTTTAAAAAAAATGATTATTTTCTTTTGTTTAAATTAAAAAATAATTTAAAAAAAAAATAGAAAAAAAAATCAAGTTAGGAAAAAAAATTTAGCCATTGTTTTTATTCATACTCCATCCAACCATTAAAAATATTAATTTAAAAAATAAAACAAGTTTTTTTTTTAACAATAAGTAAAAATTAAACAAGTTAATTTTTATTTTTTTCTTTGATCTTAAAGAATCCAGATCAATGTCATTTCCTCCCTCTCTTTTCCCTCTTCTTCTTCTCATTCGTTCTTCTCCTTTTCTTCCATCTCCTCCATCTGCCTCTATCTCCTTCTCCTCCGTCTCTTCTTCTTCTTCCTCGGTCTCTTATGGCCACCATCTCCTCTGCCTCAAATGAAGCACCTCATCTTCGTCGGAAATGGAGCCGATCTGGGTTCAATCGAACCCAGATGAAGAGCAACTCTGGGTTTGGGTTCGATTGAACCTAGACGAAGAGAGGTGAAGAGACTCTCTTCATCTGGGTTCGATCGAACCTAGACGAAGAGTTTCTGGGTTCGGTCGAACCCAGACGAAGAGTTTCTGGTTCGGTCAAACCCAGACTTTATCTGGGTTTGACTCAACCTAGAAGCTATTTATCAGTTCAAATGTTTTGAATTTTTTTTTTTTTTTTGATAAACAGTTTTTTTTTCTTAATGTTGTTGTTGATGTTGTTGTTGTGGGAGATGATGCTATTGATGATGCTGTGAGATTGTTAATGATGTTGAAGACTGTGGGGTTATGGATAATGTTGATGAAATGGGTTGTTGACAATATTAGTAAAAGGTTTTGATGAACAATCAAACCATGGGTTTGAATCTAGATTTTTTCAAAAAAAATTTCCAAGTTTTTCTTAGTTTTTAAAATTTTTTTCATAAGTAATTTTTGATTTTTTAAATTACTTTAATTTTTTTATAGGTTTAAAATCTCAATCATCAACGTATCACAATCTCAACCTCTTACATGAAAAGACTATCTTACCCTTTCCATCCAAGCTTTTGGTCACCATTGACCGTTAGTTAACTAACAATTTAGACTATTTTGAAGAGTTTTGGAAAAGTTATGGACTAAAAAAACTGTTTCTAAAAGATGTTTAAAATTTTGATATTTTCCGAAACCTCAAGGACTAAAATGAAGTTTTCCCTATCACAAAGCTGTTTCTTGGACTTGATCTCGACTCGACTCGACTCAAGAAATATCTTTTGCTATTTGAATAAAATTCCCTTAGTTTGTTCAGTGAAGATAATAATAATATTGGTTTGGGGATTTACTACGGACTTGCTGTGCCTTGATATGCTAACAGCTAAGGTAATAGCCTTTTGAGTCTTTCCTGTTAAGCATGATTTATATCACTTGTTTGAATTCTACTTGTGTTTGACCTGTTTATCTCAATTTACTTCATCAATGCTCCTCAGTGCTCGGAAGGTTTCATGCATACCCGGATGCGGCGTCGAGTAGAATCTCTGATTCAGGTAGTGTATCTACTCCTTCAACTACTGACACTTTTGTGTTTTGTGCATACTCAATTCCTGTGTCTAGAATGCCTGGCAGAGGTACATCCATTCTAATTAGTATGGATTTTCCTTGTCATAGGATAATTATATGCATGTTTAATTTGAAATAGGATTACCTTTCAATTGAAGTGTCAAATGGTTGTCGTCATCTTCAGACTTTATGGAATCAAATTTCTATATTCTTTGATGTCATAATCTACGGATTTTAGAAATCATTTGCATCAGACTTCGAAAACCAAATTGATGTAGCATTTCAGATAATGAATGAGAGATCATGCATCAATGGCTTGGCAATTTAGTTGGGCGTAAAATTGTTTGTTATACTAAGAAGGATAGTTTTTCTTTGCGGCTGCCATCTCAACTGTGAGAGGTTGTCTTAAAAGTGATTGCCTAGGAATTTTTTCTTTTATCTTTTTGTATAGCTTTTTTGTTGGTTTGCTTTATTATATTTTATGTAGTTGTTCTGTTTGAGGCAGTTTATGTACATGCAATGTTTTCTTGATCTAAGAGCTTACAAGAAATTTACATATTTTGTTTTATAGACCTTGGATCGTGCCAAACCTGATTCGGAGAAGTCAAACAAAACATTAACTAGCAGATCTTTCAAACGACTGGTATGTATTGAGTATTCTGATCGTAATACTTTGACAAATTACTAATTTGGTGGTTTCTTATAAATAATATACTGGATTGCAGAGCCTCAAGGACCTCAAAGATCGTCGGAATAATTCAATGTCGTGAAAGGAGCATGAGTTTCTGCAGGACCTGAAAACTGCCAGTTACTTGCTTGGATATATCCAGGAACGGTGTTGTGGCTGGTTTGTAATTTATTTATAGCTGAAGGGAAATGGGGGCGTTAACTTAGTTTCTAATTTATGCAATTTTGTCAGTAGTTGATCTCTGTACAACCAAAAAACTGCCATCTTGTAGGTCATTCTTTGGAATTTCTATTAGAATATTATCATTCAAGTTGACATATTGATTTAGTTGGCCATGTTTCTTGTATCCATTCAACACTGCAAATTCGAGATTGTATGTCGAGGAATATGTTTTTCGATATGAAGTTGACAAATGTTGAGGATCTTTGAAATGTATAATCATGTTTATTATACCAACTTATTGGAAAGTGAGGTATTGTTAGGTCATGGAAGGGTGCCAATAGCACCACTCACTGTGCCAATGCGGTGTCTTCAAGTCGTCAAGTAAACCAAATACAGCAACCTACAACAACACGAAGAAAACATAGAAGAAATTGAGACCTTGTATTTCATTGTAGAAGTGGTTGCGAAAAATGTCAGAGAGGTGACGTGGTGCCCTCTCACCCCACTCAAGGTTTTCTTGTGAACGCAACTAGTTTACGGTATATCCAACTAGGAGCCGATAGCCAGCACATCCAACTGGGAGTCGAAAAAGCCAGGGACAAAAATGAACATGAATGCAGATGCCATCTCCATTAAGAATCTATAATTGCTACTCAATCTAGAAAGCACAATAAACCAAGTTCTAGTTGGAACTCAACTTGTTTCTAAAAGAGTTGCAGTCTAAACAAGAAATGTTTGTGGTCAGAACTCAGAACAAGAAAGTTGCCCTACTCAACTCTTACAACAATGATAAACTTTAGTAACATAAAAGTAGCTGAATTAATACAACTGTCACTTCAATACTTACAACGGTTCTTCATCTTCTTGTGTGTCATCTGCACTCATAAGATGCTTAAGTGACACTCTCGCTTTTTTTGGTTCTGATGAGGCTTCATTAACAGCGTCTTCATCACCCTTCCTCTTCACGCTTTCATCGTCTTGTTTTTTATCAAGATTAGAAGCAGCAGCATCTTCATTACCAGAATTCTCTTGTTTTTCCTTCAAATCAGATTCTTCAGCTTTCTCTTTACCATTGACATTTCTTTTTTTAGATGAATGTTCACCTTTTTCCAACAAAGAGCGGACCTCTTCATTACGCGCAAAATCAAGAGGTGTTTTCCCTGCTTTCGTTTTGGCACTAAGACTAGCACCTTTTCTTACCAAATACTTAACAAGCTCGAGGTGAGACCCTTGAACGGCATAGTGAAGAGGAGTCAGGCCTTTGCGGGTGAATGCTTTGAAAGAGGCACCGGAAGAAACTAGAACCCGGACAACTTCTAAGTGTCCCTTCTGGGATGCAAAGTGAATCGCACCCATGTCGTCCATGGCAGCAGCACCAACATCAGCCTTTTGCTTGCATAGGTAACTGACTACCTCTGTCTGCCCAGACCATGCTGCTAAATGTAGTCTACAGTAGTGGACTCGCTAAGAAAAAGCATAGACTAATGCTGGATCACTCAAAACATGTGATTCAAAATTCAAAGCCAAATGATCACAACACGTGAATTATGATCAACACATCATTCACCAAATCAGTTCAAAATCTATAAGATAGTTAGCACAATATCAGTTTCAATAACGCCACACAGCCCAAACAATTCATCCAAAAACTCATTCCAAACGACATGACAAATAATTCGAACTCCCATCACGCACCACTTTGTCCCATAATCTAGCGATTATAAATTATTTACCACGTCATTCAGAACGAGTTCTAGGTGAAAGACCTGAACTACATAGCATTACTCTAAAACGTTGCGTATCTTCGGATCCAATGATCATCTATCTTAGTTGGGCAACTTCATCCCAAGTATAGCAGCTTTCAAGCGCTAAAACACATCAAAATCAAAAGATAATAAAGCAAATAGGCAGCTATAACAAAATGAATGGCCTAAATTGTACCCACATGTGGTAACTTTTGAAAGAATAGTACTTTTTATTAAATAAGAATTCTACCATGTTCCTAGCTCTATAAAAGTCAATAAATTCACAAAACCAACGAGAAGGTTTCGATTTATGTTGTCTGGGTCATTTCCACAAGCAGGTTATGTGCATAAAGATAAGAGAAGGATACGGGGTCCGGGAGTGCTTATCTCTGGAATTGAGAGACAAGGGGTTGGAGGCGAGTATTGACTGCACCGCGTTCAGGTCGCCGGACCTCGCCGCCGCGTGTAGCTCTTCTCCGCCGCTACTCATCGCTCTCCGCTACTTTCTACTATAACAATACCACCCTCTCTGGTTTGGCGTTTGTTTAGTTCAATTTTTAGTGGGTAAATTACACAGACGTACCTAAAATTAGGTCTAATTGCGGTTTTAGGCGATATTGGAAAAATTAACACATACTACCCTTGATGTTAATGATCAATGGTTAAAAATTAATCGTTCACCATCTTATCCGATTGAAATATCCATATTGCTCCTTCCTAACATTTACTTATGAATAATGTTACACTTCTTAAAAATTTATCTAAAAATTTGATTCAAATAATATGATAAACTGATTTGTAATTACCATAATAATTTTCGAATGATATAGTGATGATATGATAATTATATATAAGATTATCACATCATTTTAATAATAAATTTTGATAAATGTTTTGGTAGTGTAGCATTACTTTTTATTTATTATTTTTTAAATTGTTTGTTTAAAATATAAATATTAATTAAAAAGTAGAAGAGAAAAATACTAGATCTTATATTAATGCAAAATTTCAAATCTTCAGTCCATTATCTTCAATCAATTTCATATGAATTCACAATCAATTAAACCTATAATAATGCTAATTTCAATTCTAGATCTATCCTTCTTGAATAGCACTTTTGCAATCATGAGTAAAATAAACCAAATGAACATCTTCTCCTTCTATCAAATACCATCAACAAGAACAAAACTCACACATCTTTTTCAAAAGTTTTAATAAAAATCATCATATCTCATACTCTCCATCTTAATAATGGGTCTTTGAGGGTGTTTAAACATCAAAAGTGGCGTGTGGACATATTTTATGGGTGGCTCCAACAAGCTTTTGGGCTAGATTTGATGGGCTTAGGCTCAGATCCACTCGGCCCAATTAAGGTGGTTAAACCCGGCCCAACTCACTGTGTCAAAACACAGAAAATCTACCGGTCGAAAATCGGAGCGGGAATCATGCAAGGGAGGAGGCTGAGAAGATTCGGGCGGCGGAGACAGCCGCCGCCGCCTGTCCTTCCGATCGTCGACGGCGGGGAAACGGCGTCTTCCGAAATCGGCAACAGCGTTTCGTGCTTCTACTGCGACTTCAAAATCGTCGCATTGAACGAAGCTTTGTACCGTTTTGGACGACGACACGCCACGTGGCTTCGAGTTTGGTTCTCGATCGGAGTCGGATTCAGCCTGACGCTACTGATCGGAGTTAGCTTCCTTCTTCTTTGGAGTGTTTTTCGTCCACGGTCGATTTTCTTCTTCGGGTTCGGGTTCGGGTCCTCTCCGTCGGTTAGCAAAACCATTTCTTCTATAATGTGTCTCTCTCGAGTTACTTTTGACATTATCAAAAGTGCTTGTGGAAAATCAATTGTTTTCTTGAGACAGATGCTTCAAGTGTTTATGATAAGAGTTTTTTTGGACAGGCGTTTTTGTTTAGTAGAAAAGTGCTTTTGAACGGTTAAAAAGTGTTTTTTTTTTTTGGAGAATTAGTGTTTTGAGGAGAAAATGATTCAAGTGCTCTCCTCGAAAGCACTTTTAAACTTTTTTGTTTTGGGAAGCACTTTTAAAATGCTTGAAGTGTTTCTCTTCAGAAGTGCCTTTTAATGACCATAAGTGCTTCTTTATCCTGTTTTATAGTTCTTCTGGAGAAGCAATTTTTTTAAGTGCTTTCTTGGAAAGCAGTTGTTATGTAGACTTGCTTTTGTTCGAACTCTGCGTGTTTGCAGTGATTTTCAATGGTGAAAAAGTTGTGTTTATAGGAGAAGCAATTTTAGAGAATAAAATGCTCGAAATGTTTATAATTAGTGCTTTGTGAAAAAACACTTTTATAAGAAGTGCTTTTGTTCAAACTCATGAATTTCTGATTGCTTTGCAGGTATCACTTGTTGGTGCTGTCAATGTTTTTCTGTCTACATTGATTTCTGTTTCAATGCACGAATTCGGTCATGCTACTGCTGCTGCAAGGTGGCTTTCTTGTTTTCGAATGAAATGCTGTTTGTTTACAAATATGTTCATCAGTATTCCGTGAATGAAAATTCTTATTATGATTATTGAAGGGCAGTGAGGGCATAAGAGTGGAGTATATTGCTGTGTTCATCGCTGTTCTGTTCCCTGGCGCTCTGGTTGCTTTCAATCATGACTTCCTGCAGGCATTGCCGCGACTCGCTGCACTTCGTGTATACTGTGCCGGCATTTGGCATAATGCAGCTGTAAGCAGTTCACACTTTTTATCAAATTTGTGATTTCCGAATTTTTCGGAGTCTCAATGCTTGTTGTTTTGTATGCTATAAAAATTCATAGTTAATTGCTGATTGCTTTCAATCACTTCGTTAGTGTTGTGCAGTTTGTGGATTGGCATTGTTCGTCATGCCCTTGATATTGTCTCCCTTTTACATACACGGTGAAGGCCTCATGGTAAATCACAATGAAGTGTATGCTCGTGTTATTTTATATGTGCATACAAACATATGGCATGTCTATCTTCTGATTTGACGCATGCTTAACTATTTAGTTTTATTGTGGTTGTCTTGAATAGGTTCTAGATATACCCTCTACCTCACCTTTGTCAGGCTATTTGTCTCGTGGAGATGTAATTCTGTCGCTGGATGGTGTACACATCCATGATGAACATGATTGGATGGAGATGGCCGCTTTACTAGATAAACAAACTGTTCTAAGTCCAAATTATACAGAATATAAAGGCTCGGAGGCTGTTGATGGCAGAAAGGGGTACTGCATCCCTAATACTATGACAGAAGAAAGCAAGAAGATTCAATTGGTGGATAATCAGTCTGCTTGTCCTGATGATTTCTCTGAATTTATTACTGTTAACTGCATCAAAACAAGTATGTCAGGTAATGTTAGCAGTGAAGATGGGCAGCCAGACAAAAGAGAGAATAGTTACTGCTTGAATGCTAAGGATATTGTCAAGCTTAATAAATGTGGTGATGGATGGGGGTCCCCATTAACAAATGAAAGCAGCTGTATATGTTCTAAGGTAGAAATTTGCATGTTGGCAAATCCTAACAAATGTTTTCATGTAGAAACTTGTTGCAAATTTTCCTGTTTTGCCTCTTATCTGCTCCGGATAGAGTGCAAAGTGATAAATTGTTTGTGGACTGAATGTGTGTTTGACAAATGTTTATAGGATAAATCCTGCTTAAGTCCTGTTCAGTGGCCGGGTTTGATATGGGTTGAGATCTCTTATTCAAGACCTTATTCCTTGGAATGCTTGCAAAATCAAAGCAATTTGGCTTCTGATTCCAGTATTAATAATAGCATTATGGAAGATTACTGTGGTGGGACTTTTGTTTTTGTTGGTGATGTGATCTCCATGGCACGTGCACTTAGGTTGACTGCATATCGACCTCGTTTGTCATCTGCTTTTGGTGCAAATCTTCCAAATGTACTGGAAAGGAGTTTGATGTGCATATTTTATGTCTCTCTAGCATTGGCTCTTCTTAACAGCTTACCTGTAAGTAGGATTTTCTACACTTTAATTGTAAGAATCTGTTTTCTTTTAATATATGTCTATCAGCCTGCATATAGCTGGCATGCTTTTGAAATTTACGTTAATTATTCTTTCAAGGATTCCTCGAGATAATGGCCTCAGGTTTCTGCTTGCACTTTTTCCCCCTTCTGTATCTGTCTGATTGATGGTTGGTGGGTGGGGCGCATGTGGCCCATAAAATTCTTACTTAGACAGCCCATGAGACCATTATATTTCTGTTTTGTTTCCACAACACCCTAATACATAGCTTATGAATGTACGCATACTCTGCAGTCTCCTCATCCAACCATCTCCTCATCACCAGTTTTCATTGATACGTAATCATATTACATGTAGTAACAATGTGATCCAATGTAAAAACAGTGGCTTGAGATAACTTGAATACCATGTTAATGCGAACTGGTACTTTGTTAATATGTTGAAGCAGAAGACATGTAAGAGGAATCACTGGGAAGAAATCATTGAGTGCTTTATGCCTCATTTGAATCATCTTCTTTCTCATTTCTTTCCTTGTTTCTCTTTCTCGGAATGATAATTGTGTTCTCTTGTTCGACCTTTTGTTCCCTCTGCTAGGATATCTCCTATCCCATGTTCCCTTCTTTAACTGCAATAACATTTTAGGTTTCCTGTATTCAGACCATAAGAGTTTGTTGATGTCAGCTATCAGGTAAATGATAAAATGGAAAGTTACATTTTACATTTTAGTGTGAGAATGCTTAAATCAGCTTTATCCATAAACCGTAAATTTTTAAATTTGAATATATCAATTTGTTTTGTAAAGAGAGAGACAATTGATACTTGTCTCAGCAGAATCAGTTAACATGGCATATTAAACCATGACCATGAGAAACCCATTTTGGTTTGAATGTGTTTGGATGGGGGAGTAAATTAATTTTTTCCATTATAAGGATCAAGTACTGGCTAAATTAATATAATTATTCATGATAAGTACGTGTAGTTAGAGCTGCGGCCATTGCTCAATGAGCTGCAGAGTTTCTATAAGTACTGCTTGGATAGGTTATGTTATTACGGCGTCATTACGTCCTTATTTTTCAAAAAGTGGACAGCAGAGTGACTATGTGTTTGTCTGTTTAAAGACTAACAGGTCTTATAATGAATGATCAAATATTGCAAAATGTGATGATATTTTTAAAACTTGTATTCTCTAATCGCTTAATTACTTAGCAGGTATATTTTCTGGATGGCGAATCAATTTTAGAGGTGACTCTATGCAACTTCACTATCTGGAGCACAAGGAAGAGAGAAAAGGTTCTTCAAGTATGTCTTTTAGGAGGATCACTGATAGCTGTCCTTTCCTTTTTGAGGATGTTCTTCATTATTTTCTAGGGAAAAAGTTACAGGTGCTTATTTTCTCCCCGGCTTAAATTTCATTTTTTAAGCTATATTTCAACTTGCATAAGAATATGTCATATATACCAAAATGCAATTTATATGGTTTATGTGCTTAATTGATCATTTAGCAATTACCTTCGTCAATTATACAACTTGAACTAAGCTTATTTATAGATGCTTTGCATATAATTATATTAATGAATTTAATTTTAAATTGATGCTTTTCATTCTGTTACAGTAGATGTTAGATTTTACCAAACATTGTTGAATGAGGCTGTTCATCATGCAGATATGACACTTTGCGTTATGATTCTCATGTTGGTACTTTGTCCACAGGTTACTCAAAAAAAGGCAGTTTTGGTGATGGATATATAACGTATTCTGTGATTTGGAGAAAACCTGCTGACTACCACTATTCCATGGATGGGATGAAACATTGGCTTCGATCAACTTAAATTCGACAATTCACGAATTATGCAAGCGTTGAAGGATAAAATTATCCGCCATTCTATGATGTGGAGCTTTACTGTCGAATTACTGTACAATGTCAGCCATTTGAGTTCAATCTGCTGCATTCAGTCTGTTCCATCTTGCTAACAAGTTGATCTGGTGTTGAACCAATGAATTACTTCATTGGTGTAGCCAGTTTTGTGCATATTTTCCTGGTCAATTTCTTGCAACTACTTGTTAGATACTGTCAGCCTAAGCTGTTGAATTATTCTACTGACTACAAGCTTGAACCTGCGGATATAGTTTCTCAAATTAAAAATAACAACTTGCTACAAAGGCAACTGTTATTAGTGACTGTCATATGATTTTGTATATATGTTACTGAAGTTGTTTTGAACTGTAAAATTATGAATACAATGCACTCTTGCATGCACTCCAAATCTTCAATCTGTCCTATTTGATATCTGTATATCAAAAGTTCAAAACTACACAATTCTACATGACATTTCCTTTGATTAATTCCATTTTTCTTATTGATCCAAAAAAAAAAAAAAAATTTCCTTTTTTCTTTTTTCCCGGTGACTATTAAGGCAGAGATGTCAAATGGGTCAGGTTTATTCAGGGCAGACTGGATTGTAATTTAAGGCCCAACTAAGCTTGAGGGCTGGCTGGTTGGTCAGGCCACCCAGCTCATATAACATTTTGATATTTAAGGGTTGCCTACAGGTAAGGGCACTAGAGATTCGAATGCAGGAACTGCTTAAAGAAGGAAGCTGATTGAAACAGAAAGGTCAGGCCCAATTTACAATTTTATTATTAATATTGCCCAGTTGTTATGTTACAAGCATTAACAGGCTTATAACTTTTGAAACATTGTGGTCCTAATTCTGAATAATAATGTGGAGTGCTGGCATGAAAAAGAGTAAAAATTGTATGCTGACAAATATTGGCTTGTCTGTTGTCTCTCTTTCTGTTGAATTTATTGTTAAACAACTAACTTTTTAGCAACTCAACTAGCGGATGATGAATAGTCCTACAAACAACTAGAATATTATAAAAGCAGTATAAAAGAATCAGACTTTTTATGTTCTTAAAAATGTGGATATGGTTTTTATATGCTCCCATTTGCATGCTAACACGTATTTTTGTTTTTGCTTTTGTTTTTGCATAGGGGGCTTCCAAGAGGCTCCACAAGTTGGTTTGTTCCAGCTAAGTGCAGGGTCTTTTTCAAACCTGATAACAAAAGGCATGTTGTTGGATAAGATATTTCCGTTTGCTGCATTTTGGTGTTTCCAGGCATGTGAAAGGCTTCATTTTGTAGTTGTTTCAATATTTATTTGTCTAATCTAATGTCTATCCATAACAAATCTCCTTCAAAAGAAATTGGGAGAAGATGAAAAAAAAAAAAAAGTGAGAACGGAGGACTAGGACTAGGAGGATTTTTTTTTTTTTTTACCTAATCTTAACTGCCAAACTTTTTGATGTTGATCTAGTCCTCAATTTCATATTTTGATGTTGATTTGGAAATGGATATCTGAGTTGGACCCACTTCAACTGTGACTTAAAAATTGAAGAAATTGCTGTGGTGGTGGTGGTGTTATGGTAGTCATGACTTGAGAAGTTGTAGTCATTGACTTCGTGACATAATCATGAGAATTTTCATTTTTAACTTGTGTATGTCTGGAGGCTCAGGTCCATGGGGAGGGGGAGGATGAGGAGGTTGTTAATAAACCCCAAGCTATCATTTGGCAAAGTGGTCCAATGGTATCATCTGGGTGGGCTAGCTATCTCTTACACGACTCCATTTTATGATCATGAGAGGATGCTCCCTCTGGCCTCCTTTGTTTGCTTCCCTTTGAAGGCTTTTTGGTCTTGTCAATTACTTCTTTTCAAAGATTTATTTTCCTAAACAGAGAAGAAAATTCTTGTCTGCTGACTGGTTTAGTTTTTTTAGTCAATCATGTTTCTAACAGATTTCAAAAGGTGTTTTTCTGATAAATTTCAAGGAAGAATTTAATGATAATATTTTGTACCAAGTCCATCTGTATGGTCTTGTGAAATTTGGCCTAACTGAAATTTTCAGAACTTTAAATATCGGTCAATGAAACTTGAATTAAATTTATCTTTATGAATTTTAAGCAAGATGGTATTGATGATGTGAATCTCGTGCTTGGTGCAGAAATATCATGACATGATCTTCTGTTGCAATGAAAATTTTTTCGAGGCCTGGCCTGTCTCCTTCTTGCAGTTATGACTGGCTACAGCTTCTAAGAGACGGTGGTGGTGGGGGAACTCTGCATTTTACTTTTATGATGACATTCTTTGACACATAACGTCCATAACTACCGGGTAAGCTTTTTCCGTCACATGCATTGCCTTTATTGACTCCTCCTTTTTCCATGATAAAAGTTCCGAGGGGACGGGATACATCACATCGTTTGTACGTCTGTCTATTAAAAAAATTTATTTTCTACGCATTCGTCAAAAAACCTTCCATTATGATAGTTTATAACAATTTACATTCACACGTAAATGAATATAAGGTAAGAACTTGGTCGACAAACGAATTGAAGAGGATATGATACGTCTGTCCTATGAATGAACTACCTTTTTACAAAAATACATACATAAGAACTTATTGAACGGTTGATGAGGAGAATGTGGTACGTCTATCCCATGAGTGAACCATCTTTTTACAAAAAGATGCCTACGTTGCAAGGACTTATTGGATAGGTGAACCGATAACGACGACATGATATGTTTGTCCTACCGAAGTGTCGCTCCCTTGCCCACAGGTACCAAACACACATACACACTAAAGAAACATACAAAATCTTCTTATGTGGATATTGTGATTTGTGTGGCAGCCAAGTCACCTTTCATGAATGTTTGTCGGCATACGTACCAAACTCACCAGGCAGCTTCCATCAAAACGCACATGGTCTTTAAGAGGTACACATGCATATAGAGGAAATAAAGGCCCCCCCAAGATGACCACTCCAGGTAAAATTATCTTTTGGAATTCAATAAAAGTAAAAAATTCAAAAATTCTAAGAACAGGAAAAATTATTGTCAATCCCAACTACTCAATTGAAAATAAGGAATCATTTCACTCTTTTTAATTTATACATCACATGCATTGGCTTTTTTTTTTTTCAATTCTGCGTGTCTGTTACTATGGAGACCATCTTCCTGAATAATGACAAACCACTCCCTCCATACCATTTAGGATTTTGGTATAATATATGCTTTTCCTTCAATGACAAATCGGTGGTCATAAACAGAATCAAATTTCGTGTGAGAGCAGTCCTATAATAGATCATCTGTTCAAAAAAAAAAAAATATATATATATATATATATAAAATTTATCAGAATCTTTTATTTTATCACTGTACAAGAAGTTTTGAAATCAAATCTCATTCAAGGTTAAGATTGTAAGGTCTGACATACGCTCAAAACAATGACTATGTCTAATCTTAACCAGGAAAACATAACACTTGTTGAACTAACCCTAATGTTAGAAGGATCTAAATTCAAGGTCTCTTACACGATCGTAAAGGCCAAAGACATTTGTTGGTTGAACTAGCTATCACCTTGTTATATAAGAAAATATATGTTCTAAATTATGAGCATGTACATATAGAATAATATATGCGAGTAGCACAGTTGGTGCGGTTTGATTGGTGTCACGAGAAGTGAATAAGTTTGCACATGAATACATACAGTATTGGAAAGGGTAACATGGATGGAGGGAAAGATATTGCAGAATGAAACCACATGGATTAATAAATGGTAAAAGACAAGATATGGGGACTGAAAAGAAGCAACGTGGGTCATCATAACCCACATGGGTTTGCATAAAATCTTCAAACTGTGAGATTGGATTAGGTATGGTAGTTGGAAAGTTCCATTTCAAGCTCTTATTTTTTTTTTCGTGTGTGTTATCTCTTCATGCATGTATGCAAGTGTAACCACCCCATTGCTCTTCTTATACATTATATGTAACATGGGGTCGTCTTACACATAACGTTAAGAATAATTTCATGTGCAACGGAAATTGAGGTGATTCTGTTACATGTCTCTTTTATTTATGTTGATTTGTCGTTGGTTTAAGTCACATCATTCTTTTTCATTCTTAAATTTATAATAAATCAAAAAACAATTCTATGAACGTTAAGAATTCAAATGAAAACGAATTTGTACACACTAATATGTCTTGAAGGAAAGTAAATTCTATTTCATTATATGTTTTCTGTACATGGAATTCAATTTTTTGTATTTCGAGTTACTTTAGGAACACATTATAAGAATATGCGTATAATGTTATTCAATCATTTTGTACTTAGTTCATAGGTTTTATTGTTGAATTCACGCCTAAAAAACCTTTGATTTCATCCATTTTGTTAACGTATAACCTAATTAACTACCGGGAAAGAATTTAAAAAATAAATAATCATAAAGACTTTATATATTTTGTGAAACTCAATTTAAGAGATTTGTTTTAGCAAGAAAGGTTTATATCATGTTCCGGTTTTTCAAATGATCAATGTGTACGTAGTCATATGGAAACTGTCTCATTCAAGATTTTCTCGTAGCTATCTAAAGTCTTAAATATTGACTAGTTGATATATTTGCTTCCACCCCACTAATGTAAGCATGTTCCAAGGCTGAAAAGTCCAAAAAGTAAACAAATCAGCCGAGGATTATGTGGCTATAATGAATAATATTTACATCAATCGAGGTAAAATATCTTCAAAGCCTCTTAATTTTTTTGTGATACGTACTAAAAAAGTAGAGTTAGGTACTCAGGTTAGCATGACTTTTTTTTAAGCAGCCGAAGAAGAACAAGAAGAAGAGCTCTTTGCATCAATGGCGTGGTGAGAAATTTAATACACTTTAAATCAAACATGTCAACTACGGCATCAAAGTCATTTTTTTTCATTATAAGCTGTGCTGTTGCTGACCATGCTTTTTGTTTTTTTGTTTTTTTCTTTTAATTTTTCCTTTTCAAATCATCATCTCATATTAGGGTCAATTTCTTCTTATGAAAAGAAGAAAAATTAAATTCTTTTAATATGGTTGAGAGACTACCGATATCTATCGAGATTAAATTAATAACGAGACAAAGTATTATTGACGTAATGTAGGTAATTTTCCACATTTGCTTTAGCATGAATAACGAGAGGCTCAGACTCTCTAGTCTTGATACAAAAGGAAAGGTGCATAATAGTTCAACTAAGAGTTAATGTGTACATATTCATTTAATCAAATTTGAAGTCTCATCAAAATAAAGTCTTGCGATTAAAAGTACTACAAGCGTGTTTTATATGGTTGTTCACAACTTACTTTTTTTGTCGATGAAAATTGAAATTGAGGTTTTTCAAATATGAACAATTATCAGACCGAATAAATACTTTTTGCTATAGTAAATTATATTTGATAGGATAGTGTCCACATTTGATTATAAACCATGTAAGACTTTGAAACCCCTCAAATATTAGATATAGATAAGAGATATGAAAGATTGAACTATGAGTTGACATGCAAATATTTTTTAATGTATTTGAAATTGGATATTGATTAGTTATCAATGAATAATATATAAAGTTGGAAGGCAAATTATTCAACTTTTTTGACTCATGTATCACGCTTGTTCACTTGTTTCTTGGAGATCCTTCCAAAATCAAAAGAACGTCTTTGATTTTTTTTTTTTTTTTTCTGAAGCATCAAAAGAAAGTCTTATCATTAGGATTGGATAACATTTTTAAGAATCCAAATATGTCTCCTTTTTTTTCAATTTATTAATTAATTGAGTACTAACCAATTATTATATTTTCACTATATCAAAGCATGTGTTTTACACCCATGTAAAAGAAAAACTCTCTTTCAGTCAAAAAAAAGAAAGGACTATACTGATTTTTTTCGCCTTTATCCTTTAATTAGTGCATATTTTGAAGTCTGAAAGAAGAAAATAGTGTAAAACTCTATCATTTGTTACAGTTTCAGTGAAAATGACTAAAAAAATGGTCTGAACATACGAATTTAATTAATTATGATTACACTAACCACATAGCACAAAGCTATTTTTTTTTAATATGTCAAATTCTCTAATTAAAAAGTGATATTATTGTCCCTTCAAAACTCATATTGACAATGAAATAAATACTTGAAAGCTGTATATTTTTGAGCTTTTGTAAGCACTAATTAGTTTTAAAGGATAGTAACTTTTTTCTTTTCATGAAAATGCTAGTATTATTTTACCATAACTTGAATAATCGTTAGTATTTCTTTTAAACATTATAATAAATTTAAGTATTTCTTTTAAACATTATAATAAATTTAAAAGTTTACAAGACGGAAACGACTCGAACTCACAACTTTAGAATAAATCCTGTCAACTTAAAGTATTCATTATTCTAAACTATGTCAACCATTAAAGATCTTACAACACCTGTACGTAATTGAATACATTTGGTTAACATACGTTTTTGTTTTCGTCCGATTATTAATTATTTAATGGTTAGTATTTCAATGGCCAAAAACATTGCTAAATTTGAGCCCAAGCCATTGACAAAAGCGTTGCAGGCACATGAGACACAGTAGTGGAAAGTCGGTCCATGTGATGAAGTTGACCGATCAAACTTATAAAAATCCGCTGAGAATCAATTTCCATGGCCTCTTCCGGGGTTTCATTCATTGTCATATCAATTTTCAAATCTATTTACTTTTCAAAAAAAATATGGGGTGTCTTCTGCAATCTGACACGTGAGTCAGAGGTTACAGTTGGGAAATAACGCCATCAACTCCCACTAGTTGAACGGTTTACAGTTATTTATCAGTTGGTTTTGTTTCTACACTTGTCTCTTACTCTGCAACTGTTGCAGACCGGTGGTGTCATGGTGACTACCTTTTTCGTTGTCCAACTCCAACCCAAAGGAATCGAGTTTTTGGATGGATGCACTTTGAGTGGTCGAGATTTCGTGATTCTTTTTTTTTATCATTATTTTTTGAGGATGTTGATTAAATTGACAAAGATGTTTACTAAGTGAAAATAAATAAATAAATAATAATGATACATGAATTGAGCAATTTATAGGCGAAGATCGACTTTGTTAAGATGTGTGTGCATTATTGTCAAGGCTTATTGATGATTTGTCTAAATAAAATATGAGATAAATGAGCATGGTTCTTATTGGTCCGACATGAACTCTTACAAGTGAAGGGACTATACCCGTTATTAGTGCTTTTATAAGCAGAGTAATGATAGGTTTTTTAAATAACTTTTTTTTAGATAATTTTAAAAAACTTATTGTAATTTATAAAAATATCTATTTGACTAGTTATAGCTATATTTTTATCTATAATTCTCTCTGACGTTAATAAAAACACTCAAAATATCATTTGAAGACGTGTGAAAAGACGACAATATTCTCGATAATCACATATTGATCATAAAATCATATGAGTAAAATAAATATTTTCTGTTAATTTATTAAAATCAGAAGGAATTTTAAACAAAAATGAAATCATATATAATAAAATGAATATTTTTATAAATTATAATAGACTTTTTTGGATTATCTTTTTTTTTTTTTAAAAAAAAAAAAAAAGGTTATGCTTATATAATTTGATATATAAGTTATCAAATATCATGTAAATTATGAAATGATAAGATAATTAATGTGGTGTTTGATAACTTATATCCATATTAATTTAACATGAATTTAAGTAAAATGTTTGGGAACTTATCATTACTCTGATGAACAAAGTTAGGTTTGCAATTTTCTCATTAAAGAGGGGAAGGTACAAAGTGTGTCTTGATTTTATTATTGAACATTAGAAATATAATAATTCAATAATTTGAAGATTGTGTTAGAAAGCGTGTCTCACATATTAAGAATACAAAATTGAATAAAAATACTACATTTATTGTTTCAAGACATCGGTGATCCAAATGCCATTAGATTACTTGTTGTAGATGAAAATATAATATTTATTCATTTAAGACATTAATAATCTAAATATTATTATTATTATTATTATTATTATTATTTTATGGTGGGAAAGAGAATTAAATGCAGATAAAACTACCTACACTTTATATTTTAAGACAATGGTAAAATTTGAACCATTGACTTCTTAAGATTAAAGAAAATGTTAATGTGTGTTAAATACTATTGATTGTTTTATCATTAAACATATAAATCCGGTCCATTTATTATATAAAGTTCATTTAATTCATATAGAGTAATCTCTATTCTAGCTCTCAAGTTGTAGTTTCAGGTGATACCGAGAGCTATTAAGGGGTGGTGTGCTAAATACTATCGATTATTTTATCGCCAAATATATTAATCTGGTCCATTCCTTATATAAAGTTCATTTAATTCATATAGAGTAACCTCCATTCTAGCTCTTAAAAATTGTCATTATAGGTGATACCAAGAGCTACTAAGAAGTGATGTGTTAAATACTATTTGATTATTTTATCGCTAAATATATTGATCTAGTCCATACCTTATACAAAGTTCATTTAATTCATATAGATTAATCTCCATTCTAGCTCTCAAAAGTTAGCATTTTAGATGATACCGAGAGTTGTTGTTATGTGCCTACGATAATGATATTATAACCCCTTATGTTGATTTTTTTTTTTTCCCTAATGTCTAGATTACATTAAATTTTTAGGACACATCTTAATAACTGAAAAAATAAATAAATAATTATATGTATAATTCCGAACATGTATATATAAGGTGCAGATATTGTCACATAAAATTATCATCTATATACCCAGATTTTATAAAAATTTATTATAAAAATAATTTAAAACAAAATAACCATTATAAATCTATGCGTCCATACAATTTTTTTTAGGAGGATTGATGTAAAACCTGTGACCTTATTACGATCAAACTACGTGTTCATACAACTTATAATAAGTAAAAAAGAGTCTGGAACTATGGTCAATAACTGAAAAGCGACACACACCTACTCTAACAGTACCGGTGGTATAAATCTATTATTAAATACTTAACAACTCATATTAAAACAACCTTAAAATCTTAACCACCCACAGTTAAAAACGTTAGCTTTTGAGGTAAACAAAACAACCTATATCATTCATAGAGAATCCAATCCAATAATGACAGTCAAATGCACAAGAACGATGGAAGGCAAGCCAAGGCATGAAACGCGTTCTTCTCGAAAAGGGAAGAAGGAAAAAGGAGAGAGAGCCAATCCCGGGAGGCTGTCGCCTGTCGGCGCTAGGACAAAATTGCTAATTAAGCACAACATTTGACCTAATCAGAAACTACAAGAACCAGCCTTTGTTTTGTTTTTTCGGTTTGGCCTGCAACAAAACAACAACATATGTATATTTTTTTCAATTTCATCATAATTATACTGTTTTCCCAAAGACACATTAACTGTCACGTGGCGATGTTATTTTGTCATGGCATCACGTGTCACCATGGTGGGGGGCCCCGTCTCCACTGTTATTTGAAAATTAAAAGAGTAAATAGAGAGAAAATGGAGAGGCAAAAATGTAAAAAACGTCGGCAGGAGTTGGCCAGGAGTGGGACCCCCGATCTGACCGTACAGATGCAGAACGGTCATGAGGATGAGAAAAGCACGTGTTGCTAACGTGGCAAAACTGTCATCAACCGACACTAGCCCCACCTCGCGACTGGTTTCTTCTAGGTCTACGTGGAACATGTACTCTGTTTTGACCTAAAATGTTTTCTGAAATGTCAATGTATATGATGTGTTTATGTAAGAGATTGAAGAATACGTGTCGTTTCGATACATTAATTTGATTTCAGATCATTTTAATTCCGAGCTATTACGATCACGGGCAAGTAAATGCATCGACAATGTTTTATAACTTGATTTGATTTTGTTTATTGATATATATTCTGATGATACGGGTAAGTTATATCTAATTAGTAATTATTCTGCTAGATTTTGGGTCGTTTTGATATTTATATAGTAGTTATATCGTTTATTACAATGTATAAGAGGGGTTTTGGAATAATAATATTTTAGCTATATGTTATTGTTATATTAATATATTCTAGGCTGTATATGTAATATTTGTTTTATGCTTTGATGATATATGTTGAAATACTATCTTGTTTAATTAAAGTCTTTGATTGTTTTCAATCAAGTCTATATATGGAGAGCAAGATTGAACAGTAAGGAAAATTTGAAATTTACCGTAAAAACTTTTTTAATTTTAATTTTATTTTTTTAAAAGTTAACTCTGAACATGGTCTAAATAGATTAGATGAATATCGTAACCTATAAAAATCAATCATTATTTGTATGATCTAGATATCAATTTTTATAATTAAAAAAAATTTACTCTCGTAGTATAATAATAACACTCTCACAGATACTTGTATGATGTACATAGTGAGATTTATATCTTCATTACTAAAATTGATGAAAAGATACAGTACTACTTGAAATTAAGTTTAGATATGGAGAACAAGATTGAATAGTAAGAAAATTTTGAAATTTGCCCTAAAAACTTTTTTTTTTTTTTTTAATTTTATGTTTTTGAAAGTTAACTCTAAACATGGTCAAAATAGATTAGATGAGTGTCGTAGCCTACGAAAATCCATCATTATTTATACGATCTAGATGTCAACTTTTATAATTAAAACAAATTTACTCTCGTAATATAATGATAACACTCTCACACGTATTTGTATGATGTATACAGTGAGATTTAAATCTTCATCACTAAAACTGACGAAAAGATACTGTACTACTTGAGCTAGAGGGTGACATTCACCCTAAAAACTATTTCGGTTTGTGAATTAGATATGTTCCAGGAGAATAAATATATGATGAATCACACAAGAAACCCACTTAAATGGATTTGTAAATCGAGTAGCATATTATTTAATCAAATCTCTCACCAAGTTTTGATTTTATGTATCTACTAACATTCATAATCGGACCTTTAGTTTAAGTGAAAAGTGTTCTTTTGTCCCATACTTGATTTTTCATTATTATAGTGTTAGATTTACATAACTATAATCAATTTAAGTTCCTCA
Organism: Nephelium lappaceum; assembly: GCA_021234005.1. Lineage (NCBI taxonomy): Eukaryota > Viridiplantae > Streptophyta > Magnoliopsida > Sapindales > Sapindaceae > Nephelium > Nephelium lappaceum. Next base: position 9,098,965 of record CM038010.1, read on the forward strand.
AAATTTATTAAATTAACCTACAAGTTCTCATATATACTAATTTAACAAAAAATTTTCACTTCCGTATATAGAATTTACAGTTATTTCTCCAATACATATTAACTTTTAATTAAGTGATTATACATGTTTTCTTTGGCATTAATACTAGATTTCAACTCTGATCTTCCTCGTTTAAAAGAGAACCATTGAGAGATCGTATATCTACTCAAATTATTATAAACAATGCGTTTAAAGAATTCATCTCATTTCTGGTACAATCCATTTAGAAGAGAGAGAACATATCAAGAAAAGAAATGGTTTATGATACTACGGGCTCAAGTTGAGCAGCCATAATTGTTAATTAACTACCCACCTACTGACCTATAAATCTAGGTTTGTAATTAGATTTAATTAATCAAGCATAGATTAGAGTTAATAGGCCAATTAATTAAATTTATTTTTTTTAGAAAGTGAGAGACAAAGACTAGTAAAAATGAGAAGAAAAAACGAAAAAAGAAAAAGAAGCGCATGCATGCACGGGGATTCTGAAATGTGATATGCCTCCTACCAAACATATAAAATGGGTCAACCCCACCCACTCACTCTACATCATTGCCCCTTTTTTTCTTCATTTTTTCCTCTCTTCTTTTTATTTTTATTTTTTATTTTTTATTTTTTATTTTTTATTTTTTATTTTTTTTATCATTTTATTAAATTAACTTTTGCTAATCTTCCACCCCCACCAACCTTTTGATTCCTTAAACTTTGCAATGCGTTTCCAGAAAAAGAATTTTGTAAATTTTTATTTATTTAGGCGTACAAAGAAATGAAACTCGTGTATCAATATGTATATACCATATAGATGAATTGGTAGGATCAACTATAATAATTATCTAAAAACTGTTTTAGAGAAAACCCCACTCGCATTATGGGTCGGAAAGAAGGATTTGATATGCATTTAGTTGCTTTTATTACTTAATTCAATATCAAATCAATTAGGTGATTTAAAAAGTTAATCAAAATCTTTTTAAATTTTGTTATTTAATAGGAACCTTATCTAAAATCCCCTGGAAGAACCTTCTAAAATCTTTTGAACCACCCCCACAAAATTTAATTGAAAGACCATTCTACAAAAGGGTACATAACCTAGCAAGGTAAAATTATTAACAATTTTTTTTTTCCCTAGAGATAATTTATTTTAAATAAACAAGATGGTCCCTCAGCTACATCCATTCAATCATATTTGACTTTATAAAATATATGTAAACATAAAATCAATGATACAGGCTGATAGGTTATTCAATATATTTTTAAATTATATTCATTCATAATCAAACCAATTAAATGCACTATGTCTTTCCATTGCTGATACAAGCTGTTAGGTTATCATATAGAGAGTTGCTCCATTTTATTATGAGAGTAAATACTTATCGATGTTATATTAGATTCCTTTAAAATTATATAAAAAATTGTTTTTAAAAAATAAAATTTTCAAGCTGTATAAATACTATAAAATAAAAAAAAAATTAAATGTATAGATATTAAATATTCATATTAATTTTATTTATAGATAAAAAAGAGAGAGAATTCATAGTATTCAACTAACAAGAACCACCAAATCCAAAATCATAGGGTTACACGTTGACTTGAAAGAGAACAGTTGGAGCTTACGTGGAGACATGTCGAGTTGAGGTGTACCTGTGGTAGTTGGAGGGGACCACATGCGATTACTTCTAAGCGGCGCAACGAGAGGCGCGAATGGAGCCCGTCAGCTCCACGTGTACTTGAGTCAATAGTCAACTTTTTTTTTTTTTCTATTTATTATTTTAAAAAAAGAAAACAAAACATCGCCATGCTTTCTTCTATTTGACAATTAAAAACCTTATTTATTATTATTATTTTTTTTTACTTTGGAAGTATTATGCTTTAATGATGACAAAAGCATTAAAGATTGGATCAATTTATTTAGATTATCTACTAAAGTAATTTAACCTTTTCTTGTGATATGTGGAAAATCAATTTCACTTTAATGTTCTTTTTGTTAATATTGAGATTAATTTCGATTGATTAGCAACTCAAAATTGAACATGTTTCGACATAAAAAAAATAAAATAACAAATTAGATCCTGAGTTTTCTAAACCAATGAAATGATGCAACCATGTTTGTTGTAACAAGAAAATCGATTGATTTTTGGCATATTAGGTGAGTCATACGTGTACAAATGTCCTTTTCGGATAAGATTATTTGACTAATTGATAATAATTTCTTAATTCCATATTGTTTGAGATGATCATGTTTGATTTGGCTTTTCAAATTTAATATCCAAGTAACCCCTTAAAATTAACTTTTTGAGGTAAAATTTTCCACATTTTATAATCACTAATAGTGAAAGTATTTCATTTACTTCAAATTTTGATTGGTAGATGAGAAATTATTTTGAGCTCAAGCTTTTGAATTCTAATCATTGATGGAAGTGTTTTGAAGGTGTTGAACAGTTTTATGAAAGTATAAGTGAACATTTAGAAGTAAATTTCAATACTTCTAGAGTATTAGGAAAAAATAATCATTGACACCAATGGTAAAAATCTCACAAAATTTGGGAGTTTGAAAATTTAAATATATATGTAATAATTATCAAGTACGGAAGTTTTTTTTTTTCTCATACAAAAGTCCAGTTTTATAACATTACACAATGACTTTGGTTGATATAACATTAAATAGTTTAATTTAATGTTATAAAGTCAATTTTCATTAAAAAAAAAATATGCAATCTCACATTTGATTGACTAATTTATTTTGAATACTATCTCACACATTGTAATTTTCATTAAAAAATATACGGGATCTTACATTTGATTGATTAGTTTATTTTGAATACTATCTCACACATTGGTAAATATTATCATGTTTTAGAACAAGATTAAATATATATTATTTGTATGAAAAAAATGGAATGTTCATAACTATATAGATTAAATAAAAAAAATTAAAATCTTACCCAAAATTGTATATACATTCAAGAAAAAGGAAAAAGTGACCCTCAAACTTGGACCTCAATTTTCAACACCTCGATTCTTTTTGGCTCAATTTTCCATAATAGAAATATTTTCAAGCTTCCCTCCAAAATATTATTGTAAGTATTAGGTAGAGAATTCAAAGTTAAATCAACACTTCAACTTAAAACAGAGAAGCTTTCAAAATCACATATATATATATATATATATAATTATAATTTGAGAGACATAAGAAGAATTGATTATATTGGATGTTGAGTATTATCCAAACATTAAGTTATGAGAAAAAAAACCTATGGGCCCCTTTGAAGGGTTGGTGCAAAGCAAAACAAAACCCCTTCTTTCATAAAAAGTATATATATTGAATCCATAAACCAATCAAACACAACATAATTAAATTAACATATGTTCTTACAATATAAATTAAAAAAAAAAAACAGATAAAAATGTTAATTTAATTCCCATTATATCTTTTTTTTTTTTCTTTTACTAAAAAATCTTAAATCGAAATTGTAATTTTATTTAGTTATTTATTTATGACTATTTTTTCTGTTATCATATGTATAAAATATAATAGGAGTATTTGAGAGGGGAATGAAAATGTAATCATTGTTGAATTCGTTGGAAGTTGGCCTGGTCGTTGGGTGGGATTTCTTGAAATCAAAGGATTCTCTTTGCCAAGTCTTGACTACATTTTTTATTTTGAATAATTTTTTTTTTTAAATCTTTCTTTTGGGTACTTTCGGAAAGTGGATAGAAGGATGAAACTTTAATTAATTAATTATTTTTTTAATGATGTGGAAATTTTAAGGGTGTAACTTGGATTTAGAATTGGAATATCCTTTCCTTGTACAACAACAATTATCAAGTTACTATCATGACTGTTTTTTATTTTCTCTACTTTTTGGTTGTTTCATGAGAAAACTTCATTGGAGAAGAGAAAAGTGAAAAAGGAAAAGATTGAATTTCAAGGATTGGAAAAGATGGAGGAGCCATATTTGGAAGGTAATGACTATTATTACTACATATGGGTCCTAATTACTATAGGTAGTTAGATCTCATTAACTTCCGTGTATTTTTTTGAAATTACGATGTTATTTTTCTAAGTAATATTAGATTTCTCAAATTTTTTATTTAAATCTATGCTCAAATGACGTAATATGTGAGTTGTCAATATTTTATAAATCATAGGATGATTTGATAACTAATATAATATTGGCAATTTATATGTTATATCATTTGAACATGAATTTAGATAAAAAATTTTGAAAACCTAACATTACTCTATTTGGTTTTTAAGTGACACCAAACAAATATGAGAACTATCAAGATTTATTGAAGTTAATCACTACTTATATTAATTACGTATGATGAGACTTTAATCCTACTACTTAAGTCTATGAGGATGTACAAAACTACATGAACTAAGATGAAAATATGTTTAAGTACCATATTTAACTGTATACTTTATAACTTGTCTAAACTATCAATCATACCCTACAAGTTATTAAGACTATTTGCCCTCCCACTAATTAAGTATATGAGGATGTACAAAACTACATGAACTAAGAGGAAAATATGTTTAATTACCATATTTAACTGTATACTTTATAACTTATTTACACTATCAATCATACTCTGCATGTTATTAAAACCATTTGCCCTTTAGTTTTGAAACTATAATGTAATATATTTACACTAAACCAGAATTTTTTTTTTGAGTAAATACTAAACCAGAATCAATCTAGAAATAATCGGATTGTATTGTATCACTTAATTTTTTTCCGATGACTGGGATCAGTTCAGGATAACGATAGACGTTGTGAGACAGTTTAAGGATTAATTCTTATGAATGGGAATGACCAACCTAACACATGGTGAGGGAGTTGCCCACAAAGAGCAGAGAGAAAAAAAAACTCACATATCAATAAAGGGCATGCATGAACCTATGACCTCTGTCTGTATGGGTGGGGGCGGTATTTATGGCTGCACCAACCCTACTTTACAAGTCACTTAATTGTTTTTAACCAGTTCATGAAAGAGGGATTATACAAGCGATGTTTTTGTCATCCGTCTAACGAACTGGTCGTATTCATTATCTATAATTCATGAATGAGATACGAAGTTTGACATACAACACAAATTGGCCATAACTAGCAGTAAAGCTGCATCATTTTCTTGGCATGGCTAAGCTCATTTGGCTAAAAAGCTTCACCGACTTGCTAATTTTGGCCAACCTTTGTAGTCCTCCCAAAACTATAAAATTTCATTCCAAAATTTTGTTCATGGTCCCATGTGATTAGTTGAGATTTTTTAACCTAATTAAGGATTCCCATTTGTTTTTCCATTTCATTAATTATAAGCAACATATTTCACAAATATAGGGTAATGACATAATTCAGAGTTTAGCTTTAATATATTATAAAGTCATTAAAAGTTGGGTCGATTCCTATTCTTTTTACAGGAAGCACGCATTGTATGTTAATATTTTTTTTTTCCATTTTCATATAAATATTTAGTAAAATATAATGTTTTATTGAAGAATTATTGAATTTATAAAGACTTTGAATTCAGTAGATATGCATAATTTTAGCATTACATTTTCTTTTCATGCTTTATTATTATTATTTTTTTCTATTTCACTTAACATATAGATAAGATACAATATTTTATCCTTGGATCACCAAATTTATAAAAACTCCAAAGTGAAGATAAGATACACTTACAAGCAAAAACTATAATTTTTTTTTTAAAAAAAAAAAGCACAAAAAAATATTTTATCAATAGTATGGTTCATTTCCTTAATGATACTAGGACTGAAAAATTTATAAATCATCTAACAAATAAGATGATATTTTTGAACAACTAACAATACTATATTTAACTACACTTAACAAATCAAGAACGTGAATAAAATATTAATATTTCTACATTCATGAAACAATAAATAAGAGCGTTTTAAACAATAAATTAAAATCTCCCACTTAAAACACGCAACAAGTTAGAATAAAACTCATGCTAATTACATAACTATAACTAAAAATGTGTACAAATAATTTACGTTTTAAACAAAAACAAAGTGTAAATATTCGAATTCCGTGAGTACATTGGATTCATAGCTAGAATTGTAGGAGTCTAATAAACCACCAAGCCGAGCCGAAGTTGGAGCTTGCAGTCGAGCGTTTGTGATTGAGACATCGAAATAAATAAAAATATCAGATACCATAAAATGAAATTTGAAGTAGTCAAAAGTAGCCGGAACAAGAAACATGTCACGTTATCAGTGCACTGGAAAAGAATAAATAAATAAACAAAATAAAATAGTGGAACCCAATAAAAAACAAAAGAACCGATAATGGTTTCAAGGTTGAAGTTTGAAACACAACAAGACCAGTTTAGTTTATACTTTATAGTTAGAGACAGTTAAAAGGGGCTTGCTACGGTTAAATATAACTGTTGTGTTAAATCACTTTATAATTATGTATTAAAAATAAGAAGTGAAGGGGAGGAAGGAGCGTCCGGGGGTCCTGTCACAAGGATCACAGTTTAGGAGAAGCACCAGACAAAAGGTAGCCTTCCACTGGCGGTGGTGGTCAGGTGGGGTGATTTTTTTCTTTGTTTTTAATATATATATATATATATTTTTTAAGCTGAGGCTTTACGAATTAAAATACTATCAGAATCTACCGAGATCAAATAATGATAGCACGATTCAGATGATTATTTTTATAATAAAAAAGATGATTATATCTATTAAGAGAAAGTTCACACTCATACATTGTATTTTAATAGAATAAAGGTGAGTTTCGAACTTTTATCTCTGAAGGTCAAAAAAGTATTCAACTGCTTCTTTATTAAATATGGTTTTTTTAATCGAAAACTTGTAACCCATATAAGAAAATGACATTAAAGACACAATCTTTTTTTCACTTTTTATATTATATATATATGTTGAGTGTTTATGAGAGGCTTTTGGATGCAATGTTGCATATAAAAAGCCGCCATTGCCTCTAACCTCTTCTCATTCTCATTCCTTGCATTCAATTGTTTCTCTCATTTGCATTGTTTTCTCTCATACTCAGGAGCTTTGAGTTTGGTGGGTTCTTATCTTTTACATTAATAAGAATCATAACGAAGTAAGAAAGAAAAAGGAGAACAGAATTCTCTCTTAGTTCATGCTCTTTGCACCTCTTTGTCCGAAACCATATAACTTGCACTGTTTATATTAGTCTTTTTTCAGGTGGGTTCAAGTAGACACTAGTTAAAAAAAGAAAAGGTGTTAGCTTTATTTTCTCTTGTTAATGATTTCTTTTTTCAAGTCTCAAATGTCTGTTGATTATAAGTGATAGCATTACATGACATGCTTTTTTGTCTGTTTTGTTAGGTGGTTTTGGTTTTGGTTTTGTTTATAAGAACAAAAACGCAGTGGGAGAAAGAATAAAGAAAATGAAGTATGTGTTGGTGACTGGTGGAGTTGTTAGTGGTCTTGGCAAGGGAGTGACAGCAAGCAGTATTGGTGTTATTCTCAAGTCTGTTGGACTTAGAGTCACTTCCATCAAGATTGGTCTCTACACTTCACTTCCTTACTCACCTTATTTTGTTTGATTTTGTTTTTAGGGAGATTGAATTTGATTTATTGCTTTCCTCTCTAGTTTCTTCCTTCCAGGACTTTTAATTTTCATTTTCTTTGTTTTAATGGGAGAGGAAAGAAGGGAAAAAGGCAAAAGCCTTTTATACAGGATCTTAATGCTTAATGCTTTGGCTTTTAATATTGTTCTTGAGTTTAATAATTAGTATCAGTTGCACATATGTGTTTTTTGAAATGAATTTTCACTTCTGGGATGAGTTGTCTTTTTGTGTTTCTACTGTCTAGACTGAAGATATGTTGATTGTAGAGGTTGGTTTGGCAACTGAGAGAGAGCAAACACACACCTTTTTTGTTTTTTCTTTAGCTTGAAGAAGCTAGATTCTTGTTTTTGAACTTGTCATTCAAAAGAGTGTGATCCTTTTCTCAACTTTAGCTATGATCACAGCTTGTTGTTTCTTTGTACTTGAATTAAAGTTGTAAAAAGTATTCACTCTCTTTATGCTTGTTTAATTTACAACACCTTTGTTTACTTACAGGAAGGTTCTTCATATAAATTTTCAAGATTTTTGCTCATACTCTTTTACCTCTTTCTTAAAAAAATTCCTTTTTGGCCATTATCTTGGAGCCTACTTGATTTTAAAAATCAGATTGATAAATATCACACTCATACTTACAATTATTTCTTCATTGTTTGTATTTCTTTCTTGAAACCATGACTACAAATTTTCATCTTTCAAGCCTGAACTAATTAGTTTTGGTGTCCATTCTTCTTGGATGCAGATCCTTACTTGAACACTGATGCTGGAACAATGTCTCCTTTTGAGCATGGAGAAGTGTTTGTCTTAGATGATGGTGGCGAGGTATCCAAACTTCATCCTTGTTATGTGCTCTTTAATTTTTGTTATATGGGATGTATCCATGCTTCCACACTCTTTCTCTTTAACTTTATTAATAAACTTTTGAGAAAATTTGCCTCTTCTTGCTTTAATAGGATCATAGAAGATTTTAGGTCATCAAATCTTTTACACCACAAAAGTTTGTGTAACAAATCTGCTTTTTTTTTTTTTTTGGTTCATCAAACTAGACTGGAGTCTGGGGTGGTGTTGAAACACCAACTTTAAACATTTATTAGGGCTACTAAATTTTTATTTTGATGCAAGTTGTAGTTATAGCTAATCATTTTACTTATAGACAAAGGAAGAGAGGAGATGGAGTCAAAAGTGTTAAAATCATAAATAGAAGATTGATTAAAACAGGTTATCACTGAATGAAAATGACCTTTTTCCTCTGTTGTGTTTGAAAGGTGGATCTTGACCTCGGAAACTATGAGCGGTTCCTAGACATCAAGTTGACCAGAGACAATAATATCACTACTGGAAAGATATATCAGGTAAGTGTATATTTAGCTGCATATTCACTAGACCTGGTTGGTACACTCCTTACTAATTCTCTACTTTTTCTTGTTGGTTGACAGTCTGTTATTGATAAGGAGAGAAGGGGAGATTATCTGGGGAAAACAGTTCAGGTATATAATATTACTGATGATTTCATCTTTATATTTTGCTGTTACTTGTCACAAGGTTCGGGTTTGGTTTATGTCCTTCATATAATTTTGCAATCTGTAGGTTGTCCCTCACATTACTGATGCTATTCAAGAGTGGATTGAACGTGTGGCGATGATACCTGTGGATGGAAAGGAAGGTCCGGCGGATGTTTGTGTCATAGAATTGGGTGGAACTATAGGTACAATTTCTACAAAGTTTTCCATGCATGGCTGGTTCAGCTGTTTCCCCTGTCTTCGTAATGTTTAAATAAACTTTCTCTCATGCAGGAGACATTGAGTCCATGCCATTTATTGAGGCTTTAGGACAGTTCTCATACCGTGTAGGTAAGAATTTTTTTCTGCAGCTAATATTACACAAGTAAGTCCTCTTGCTTTAACATCCTGTGATTAGTAGACTTCGTTTCATCAACGTCTTTGTTTCAGGTCCTGGCAACTTTTGCTTGATTCATGTCAGCCTTGTACCTGTTCTGAATGTTGTTGGTGAACAGGTAACTTATCGGAAACAATATACTGAACGTTTAAGTGGAAAGATGATGGAATACTGCATCAAGCTAACAAAAGTTTATTTTTGGTTTACAATGTTCAGAAAACAAAACCAACCCAACATAGTGTCCGGGGACTGAGAGGCCAGGGTTTGACACCACATATTTTAGCTTGTCGCAGCACAGTGGTAGATTAATCTCTCTGTTTCTGTCACTGATATACATAAACACAAATTACCATGTTGGTTCTGAGTTCTAAATCTGAGTGTATTTTCAGGCACTTGATGAGAATGTAAAGGCAAAGCTCTCTAAATTTTGCCATGTTCCGGTATGTTTGTTAAAGGTTTAACACGTAACATGTACAGTTCACTTAAATTTTAGTTATCTGCTTTGCAAAATTTGACATTAATAATATTACTACGTTCTGTGCAGTCAGAAAATGTTATCACTCTCTATGATGTACCCAACATCTGGCACATTCCTTTGCTTTTAAAAGTAAGTAGTTCTGAAGCACCTTTCAAAATTTATTTCTATATGTAGTCACCGTTTTTTTAGAACTTAATATTTCTTTTTTATTTTCTTGATTAGGATCAGAAGGCTCATGAAGCAATCTTGAAAGTGCTGAACCTTCAAGGGTTGGTCTAATATTCTCAGTGATTTTTGCTTTCTATATGGATCTTATAGGCTTCTGTTTATACCCTCTGGCATCATTTTTGGTAATCATGAATCCTTACGCAATTATATTTTAATAATGTGCAGTGCTACCAAGGAGCCTTCTTTAAAGGAATGGGCTTCAAGGGCTAGTATCTGTGACATGTTACATGAACCGGTAGGTCTCAAGCGGTTCTTAAATAAAGAATCTGAATTTTGTAAGGATTTAACTGAACTCTAATCTTATTGTTTTGATAATTTACAGGTGAGAATTGCCATGGTTGGGAAGTATACAGGCCTTGCAGATGCCTATCTCTCTGTACTGAAGGTGCACTTTCTTACTGCAACTTTTAAATTTTGAATTGTACTTTCAACTAGAATTTATATTAATTTTTATATGTAGTCTATTTGATATTTTCACAGTTTCTTTCACATTTTTGTCGAAGATTTATGGTACTCAATAAACCATTCAGTCATTTTGTAAACATAAATTTTAACAAAGTAACATGATTTGATTTTGAGATGAAATCTTATATTGAATGTAATGTAAATGAATGATGATTTATTTCTGTTGGTTATGATCAGCATATGGTGAAGAATCAATGAACTGTGTGATGCTTTGCTTGCTGGCAATTAATGTTGTTATGCTTTCTGCAGGCTCTTTTACATGCTTCGGTTGTTCTCGGCAAGAAGCTTGTTATTGATTGGATTGCAGCTTGCGATCTTGAAAATGCAACTGAAAAAGAGGTTATTACTTATTCTTAAGTCTGTCATATGTTATTCTGTTTCTTTAGTTTGTTTCACTTCTTGACAACAATAATTTACCTTGCAGAATCCTGATGCTTATAAGGCCGCATGGAAGTTGTTGAAGGTTTGTACTACAATTGTCTGTTGAAACTGTATTCGTTCAGATATCATCATTAAGTGTTGTACTTCCTCTATTAGCCCTCTGACGAGCCTCTACCTTCAGGCTGCAGATGGTGTTCTTGTTCCAGGAGGCTTTGGTGACAGAGGGGTGGAAGGAAAAATTCTTGCAGCAAAGTATGCTCGGGAAAACAGAATTCCTTTCCTTGGCATTTGTCTCGGAATGCAAATTGCAGTTATCGAGTTTGCGCGATCTATTCTTGGTCTGCGAGATGCTAACAGCACTGAATTTGATCCCAACACCAAAAATCCTTGTGTTATATTTATGCCTGAGGTTTGTATCCACATGTATTCCCTTTATTCTCATCCTCCAGTGTTATCAAATTATTAATCTGGTCTCTTGTTCTGCCATTCAATCAGGGCTCTAAAACTCATATGGGAGGTACCATGCGTCTTGGCTCGAGGAGAACATATTTCCAAGTTCAGGACTGCAAATCTGCAAAACTGTAAGTACTACTGACTATTTCAAAAAGCGTACATCAGTGTGGTTTCGATATATTTTAAGATATGATTTCCATTTACTTTGAAAATCATGACAAATATAAAAACTTACTATACTTTTGCATTGATCGATATTGTTTTCATGCTGAATGAAGATATTCTAGAGTAGCTAATCCTTTCACTTCTATTGTTGTTAGATACGGGAACAAAGGATTCATAGATGAGAGACATCGGCATAGATATGAGGTATGGGGCATCAAGATGTACCTAATTGTCTCATCATAAGCTATATGGTGATTAAAGATACATTTTAATCTTCTGCAGGTGAATCCCGATATGGTAGCACGCTTTGAAAAAGCTGGTCTCTCTTTTGTTGGCAAGGATGAAACTGGTCGACGGATGGAGGTATGCTGTTTCATTGAAAAGATTGTTCACCTTTGTCATATAATTCTTAAATTGCTTTGATGATTTAGAAGTTTTCAGTCATCATTGACGTTTATTTTGCAGATTGTTGAGCTGCATAATCATCCCTATTTCATTGGTGTTCAATTCCATCCCGAATTTAAATCAAGACCAGCAAAACCTTCTGCTTTGTTCTTAGGTACCTTTCTTACTTAAAATAACAACCTGACAATGATGCAGGCTTCAGCCTAAAACCCCTGCAGTTTATTGTACGTTCAAAGATATGTTGTTTTCTGTAAACCTACCATGTTTTTCTCCTACTTACACTAACATATGTTAGCAAACCTATGCTATTATGATTTCATGTACTATAGTAAATGACCTTAATGTTAATTCATGATGTTTTCTCATGCCAAAATGCAGGGCTTATAGCAGCATCATGCGGGCAGTTGGATACTCTCATACAAGACTCTGGAAGCCAGGGAAACGTGCATCCTAAGCTTGGCAATGGTATAATGGAAATAGTGTACCCAAATGGAAATGCAACAAAACCTGCAAATATGCTTTCGGATGGTTTATTCAGCTACTGCAATGGTGTGCATGTTTGAAAGCAGTTTCCAACTTTGGTTATAGGACCTATATTTTTTCTTCAAGTGGTTCTGATTTTGCCTAGGGGCTTTCGGTAGTATCTTTGGATTGCACTGTACAGTCAGTTGAGTATGGTAGGTTTTCAGCTTGCTTGCGGAGGGGACTGCAGACTAAAAACAGAGCTGGATCCCGGGCTTTTTAATGGGATAAGCCTGTTGTATCTTATACTTTATATAACCTTTCTCAGCCTTTGAGGTGAGAATCAAATGTTTTAACAGTTGTACTGCAATCAAAAAGTTGAGACTTTTATTTATGTTAGTGACACATCCTTAGCCTGCTGTTACACTTGCTGTCAACTTTACAAAGTAAGCACAGAAGAGGCACCACTTGCAAATATGTCTCGTGAATGACTTTGCAGCAGTTCTCTTGGCTTGTGTATCTCTTCTAGCAATCCAATGAACATACAAATAATGTATAAGAGTGCCCCAGAAGCACTTTGAAGGAAGTAAAAGCATTTACAAGGAGAGAAATCCTAAATCTTTACATCCTATCACCTGTGAGTCTTGTCTAAAGATAATTAAGCAACTTTATTTGACAAAAGACTTTTATTCAGATTGCAAGGCATTCTTCAAAGAATTGTAGCAAAGTAAATTATTTGTCAGCTTTATTTGACAAATTACTTTTATTCAGATTGTAAGTGCTTTGATGACAGTCTTGATGAAGTCAATAGTGCTAAGGTCTAATCATAAATGCCTAGAGGTTACCAATCGGCTCATAAATGCAAGAGGTTACTCCATCATAATGAGTTTTATGACATTCATAGCTTAGAACCTTCTCATCAATGTAACCTCTCCATCAATGTAACTGCTCTATTGCTCTATTAAATATCATTGTCCTTAGCTTTGCCATTTCCTAGCGGGGTTTTTGCTATGGATCTTTTATTTGGAAGGCCATCAAGTCATCTAGCGAATCCTTCCTAGGAAACCTTTTGCTTAAAAACAATTTTCACTACCAAAATAATTTGGTATAACAATGACATTCAAGTGGTCAATAATATAGCTTAGTTGATAACTATATCTCACAGCAAAATTGAAGTCCCAAATTCAAATCTTCTCTCCCGAAATCAAAAAAGAAGAAAAACAATGACATTTTGAGTAAAGGACAGTAAAACCAACAATATATTGTTACAAAGATTTCAAAAGATTGATAGGAGACAACCCAAGTAGATAAATTTATTACCTAATACCTATTAAGATACAAATAATTGGAAATGCCATTAAAACAAAAAGCATTTATCCACCATGTTAGTTTACATAATATCATGTAAGTATGTAAACAATGAAACAACATTTGAACATAGAAACCATTTATCTAGAAAGGCATACATGCTTTGTGACTGATTGGTGTGAATAATCGTTATCTAGAAATGAGAAAATCGTTATGTTCATTCTCAGTGATACATGCTTTGTGACTGATTGGTGTGAATAATATCCAATTCATGGCTAGCTCAAAGGGAGTTGCAACTTTGATTGTAACAGTCTTTGAAGACATGTTGCAGTCATTACAACAACCAAGAAAGTGAACAAACATTTGTCATGAAGATGACTCACAAAGCTTCCATTGCTTGACATTTTCACTCAAAAGACCTGGAACATTAGAGGACCACATTGTCAAATCTGGCAAAGGTCCTGTTAGAGCAAGAAAATTTTCTCCATTGCTTTCCGGCATTCTCTTCCAGCTTACCTGTTCCATTCAAATCAAACTCTGAGCCCAAAAACACATTTATAATTTAGCATAAGTTGGAAGATATGGATGTCAAGCATTTGTTAATACACATGCATGAAAAACTGTATAACTATCATAGAATTGCTATACTTTTCCAGGAAATGCTTCCAATAATGCCTTGATAGTAGAATTCTGCATCCATAGCTCATCCATTGATTTCGAGTGCATTGTTTCATCTGATTCTCTACCAATGCCAGCACAATTCACCATGAAGCGACCATCAGGCATTAATCTATCATTCAATTTCAACCATGTTTCAACCTGTCAAACACAGTCATGACTCATGAACAAAAAGAATAGCTTTTAACTCTATATACCATAATAAGGTAATAGCCAAGCTAGACATAGAAAGTGCATGGAAGATTATAGAGACTATTCTTCCCATAGCAAGCTCATAAACTAGTAAATAAACTCACATCCAATAAAGTAAAACTTGTGAAAATGTCTTTTTCCTAGTTAATCACATCTACACATTATTAAAATCATTTTGTTACTTTTGCCATGTAAAAAATTCAAAGCCTTTGTTTCGACAGGTTTTATTCTTACTTGTAACTCAAAGTTAGCATGTGATAAGAAATGGCATCTCTAGAGTGTACTCTATAATAGCTTGTCAAAACTCAGATGATTTTAAGATTAAGAAAGTGGTAAAATTAACGAATTTGGAAATCAAGAACATGCATCCTAGATTTTAAGGAGAATGTTGAGAGAGAATATTCAGAGAGACATCCCTATATGTCAAAAGCTCAGGCATAAAAGCCAACTTTTTTTTTTTTTTTTTGAAATGGGCATAAAAGCCAACTTGAGCTTCTGATTTAACATATAATTATACATATATACACTCAAATGCAATGATTAAGTAACACTTCGTGTTTGTGTTGCAGACCAACCTACCACCAGTATAAATTTTTACAGATGCAAGATTAATATATATGCCCATTTATGGCAAAGACCGTAACTAGATGGAATAAAGGATTCACATAGCTGCTTCTAGTAATTAAGGCTTTGGTTAGTTGAAGAATTTATGTAAATAAAAGTTTAAAATGAGTAGTAAAAAGCCTTTAACAACATGATGACAAGTAGCAGTCACGGGTGTCAATATTTTAGAAACGGAAATTATGGAATGAGGTTCATACCTCTTGCAACTCTGCCAAAACCTTTCCGTTGGAAAACAAGTCTATGACAATCCCTGAACATTTATTGGTATAATAATTTAGCAAAACGAGGTAAGAATCTAAAAGCTTCATGAGACAGGTAATTAGTAATGACAGATGTTTCTCTAAACTGTATTTCTCACCAGCATATTTTCCTGAAACGTTTTCTGAGGGAGCAAGCACATCACCGATACGAACATCAAGGACTCCACCACCTTGAGTGTGCTTCTCAAGATCAGATAACCCAAGATAATCTCTTGCTTTTTCAATCAACTGAATTTAAACAGGAAATCCAAATTAGTATGAAATTGCATTGCAGTTGTGAACGGTCATTGCATCAATGATTTCAGTTATTAAACAAACAGATTCGTTTTTGTTCAAATAACTGAACCAATTTCATATAATATCAGAACATGTAAAAAATCTAATATACCATGCTGATTATGTTCTAAATAAGTGATCACCATCTAGGATCAAAATGTTTTCAATGTGAGTAGTTAAGGCAATAGTTGTGCAGTCATGCAGTAATGGAATTAATCCACACAAACATATCTTGATTCATCGGTGCAACGCTGATAACAACTATACATGAAGTGAAGTGAGCTACATTTCCAACAAGAAAATCATGATGGAAAAACAATTATATCATCTGAAACATTGAAATGCTATTTGAAAGAAAAAAAGTAACTGAGACAGTGTCATACAATGCCATCAATCTCCCAACCTTCAAGCTGCAATGAAGGCCACAAGTCAAGCATCAGATGTGCAGCTGTCCCACCCCCCTACACATCAACTTATCCAATTTAATCAATTCCATTAAATAACAAGACATAAATAATTCAGTCTTCTCAAGTAAACAAAAGTACCAAGCCATAGATTGCAATAGGACCTTTTGGAACAATAGCTGGCAAACTAGCAAATTCATCCTGCACATATAACAAAACTTAGAATACATAAACATAACATCATTAAAACAAAAAACAAAACAAGGGTAATTGAGCTAACACATACCCAGTAAGAACCAGTCCATTTTTGAAGACTCTTATTGAGAATGCTATGAACATTATCTGTAGTACACATCAACAACACATTTATAAGCTGAAAATCAAGAGAACACACATAGAGTAAGCAAAAGTGGGCATTTACGAGTGGAGTCAAGAAGTAGCATTCTTGACTTGGGAGTGTCCACTATTACAATGTCATTGTACTCGCTCCTTACTGCTGTCACAACCTGAAACGCTTCTTCCTCATCTTCTTCTTGTTTTTGTTGGAGGGAAGAAGGGGTGGCATTGGCTCTTGGAAGCCATGAAATGGAAGAGAATTTGGAATTCAAGGATGGAGAGTTTGGTGAGTAAGTTGTGAAGAAGAAGGGGTGGCATTTACGTGGGGTTGGATTGCAAATGAAAGTCAGAGGTGGGTTGGTCACAAAATTCAGTGGAGATAACGTAGCCATGGCTGCTTTGCTTCACTCATTATCCATCTAAATTACCGGTTTGTATTATTTAATGAAATTAATATATATATATATATATCTATCTCGACACACAACTAGAGTATCGATACATTTGATATAAAAAAAAAAATTACATTCTAAAATTGCTAATTATAATTTATTATATTTTTATTATATTTGATTACAACTAAATAAGTTAAATCATATTTACAACAATCGACAGACAGATTCACATTCATTAATTATAATCAAACATATTTAGTTGTAATATGATATAATAAATTAAAATAAGTAATTTTAGAATGCAATCATTTACTTTTTCTTTTTGTCAAGTATACTGATATCTCAAATGTATTATAGGATGCGCCTATATATATTAGGCTCTGCTTGTTACCTAGGATGAGATTGGGTTTGGATTATTTTTTTGTTCAAACCCATCTTTGGTGCAGGCAAATGAGTCTTCACAAAATTATCTCACCCTCACTTTATTCCACTAGTTTGGGAGAAAATTATTCCATTGATGATCATGGGATAAAAAATAATCTCATCCCTCTTCACAACTTTATCCATCCCACCACTATTTTTAATCGTATCCTACATCACACCAAACATGAGATAATTTTTAAATTAATCCAATTCAATCTCATCCAATCCAGTCCAATCTAATCTCACATAAATAATCCAATTCTATCCCATGTAACAAACGAGACCTTAATGTTTTTATAATGGTGATCTTTTTATGTATTTTTATCCATTTTATTATCTATCAATAATTAGGATTTGATTGTATTAAAATAATAATAATAATAATATTAAGATTTGATTACCTTATTGGTTGAGAAACCTTACCCATTAATTATATCCATTTGATTGATTGTAAGGGTGATTATTAAAGTCAATCCAATAATTGTAATTGTTGGATAAGGTTAGTCAATTGATAAAACAGTCAAATTCCAATAATTGTTATTGATATTATTACATGGGGTAAATCCATGATGGAAAACAAAAATGAAAATTCATTTGTAGTAGCAAATGAAAAGTTAATCATTTTCAGCCCACACTTTATGTGAGGGGTTAAACGGGACTTAAAATTATTTTATTTTATTTTTTAATTTTATTTAGGTTTAAATGAATATATTTTAGGTTAAAAATAAATTTATATTTTTTTCAAGCTGACACCTTATCGGTTGAAAATTATCGAGACCACCGAGAAGATACACTATTAGAACAGTTCTACTAACTATTTTTAAAAACATGAGATTAACTACCCTCATAATCAAACGAAGAGATAACTATCCACACTTTATGGTTTAAAGAACAAGATAGGACTTAACTTTTTATCTTTTAGGATCAAGTGAAGTACTCAACTATTCTCACTAAGGATTGATGTGAAAGAAAAAAAAAAAAGAATCTCTACTTTTACTCAATAGTTATCTTTTATAATTTTTACTTATTATTATTATTATTTGTAAACTAGAAGAATCTCTTTTCACCTTTCATAATTATGGTGGACAGGTAGACATCTTTTATTTCATTACAAAACTTTTCTTGAATATTAGTGGTGGTTAGCGAATTAATGACATTTAGTAGGGTAAAAAATTTATAAGGTTACATTCATTTTGTCTTCCTCTTTCGCCACTGTGTTCGGGACATGTACCATGTCATCGAGACATGTATAAAGTGTCATCAAACCGAGGGCCAAACCTACATTGTGGGGGGGTCGAACTTGACTTTCAAGGACCATGAGCATGGAAGATCAAGCTTGAACTAGAGTTGTGTCTCCTTGAATTAATTAATTAGAATCATATCTCTTTTTCGTAAACATTGAATTAATAACAGTTGCTTAAAATAAAATAAATGGAGACACACGGCATGCATATTCTTAAATGTAGAAGAATTTTCACAAGACCTGTATATATGCACCATTTGGTGTAAGATCATAAATCATAATCAAATAATCTAATGACAGATTTGCGAGATTTAATACTAAGAGACAAATGCTTTTTTATCTTCGAAATATTCATGTCAGACAAATGTTTCGGTTTGCTAATTTCTCTATCACTAAACAAAAAAAAATAAAAAGTCATATTCCCTTTTGTTAATTAATTGCACAAATGTAACATACTTGAAGTCATCAAATGTACATAATATAATAAGAACTTGTTCATTATTTTGTTAATTAATTACACAATTACCTCCCAGGTGTCCTCCCAAGACCTCATTTTATTAATTATCAAGAGGTCCTTCAAATAGACACATAATAACAAAATCTAGAAAGTAGATACTAGTAGGTTTTTTTTTTTTTTTTTTTTCTCAATACAATATGCTTGATTCAAACTTATTTATCATTAACTTTGTGATAACAAATGTGGTTTAGCATCGGAGATGGTATTAGAAAAGAAAATTTAACCATCACTCCAAAAATATTTATTTTTCTTTTCAAAAGAACGAATTTGCTAATATACTGCTCAAGTTTACTAAATTTATATGAAGAGTTTATCGTTCAATTTCAATTTAATAAATCAACTACTATGCAACCATCTTTACAAAAAATACCTATTAAATAACTTAAAAATTATTTATTAAATAACTTAAAAATTACCCGTCACAGAATTATAATTAAACTTAACTTTATTATAAGATTACAAAAATTCAAGAGAGCACATATGTCATTACAATGGATAAAACAAAAAAATGAAAGTGAAAATAATCATTAATGACCAAAGCATCGAGTTTTATGATGGGCAAATTTTAGAATACAGTGGGATGCGTTCTTCTATAGTGTTGTCATCTGATAAATTCTGTTCGGTGGTAAGATTACATATTGGGGGGATACATGTGATTTGTGCATGCAAAATCTTCTTCTCGTGATGTCATCGAAGTTTCACCAAACCTTTTATTTATTTATTTTTATACCCATCACGAGTATATTACATACTATATAGTTTATCGAATACTTTTGATTAAAGTCTTGGATGCGTGATCCGGAATTAAAACTTCCAAAAAAAGGGAGAAATGACTTACATTAGGTAAAAAAGTTATTCTTAACTCAAGAACTTCGGTGCAAATTGAATCATGAATTTGTAATCCAAATGGGCTATAGTCTTTATGGGCTGGGTGGCATTGGCACCACCAGTCATCTACAATTCCACCAAACCTTCTAAAAGCTGAAAAAGTTGAAAAAAAAAAAATAAGAGAGGGATATTTATAATTTTTCCCCAATATTTGGTCATAATCTGAAACAGCTTCTCCTAGTTTCATAATTAACATTTTTCCTCCCCATAGTTTAATTAAATAATGAATCAACTCTCTGTTGTTAACAATTCTGTCCATTGTCATTGGGGATGGAAGGGTAAAATAATAAATGAAGCTACTAAATAACTATCAATTAATAAAAAATAATTAAAAAAAACCAAAAAAATAATAAAAATGTAAATTTTCTTTATTTTTTTAAAAACAAAAAAATGTTTGATATTCACCGTCCAAATGACTGGTAGAGATCAAAATAAAAATTAATTACACATGAAAAAATTCAAAAAAAAAAATTCTCTCTCTCCAAAGTGTGTTATTTCTCTATACCATCGTCCATTGTCGATTCTTATTGAAAATTTCTCTCTCTTCATTTGCTCTCTCTCTCTCTCTCTCTCTATCTTTGGCTTCATCAACAGTGACGCATCTGATTTTTGGTGGTAGCGGTAGTGGATGAATGATGGTTTCTAGGTTGATGTTGGTGGTCGTTCGAATGTATTTAATGGGTGGGTGTAGTGAATGTTTGATGTTAGTGGTGATAGTGGTGGTGGTGGGTAGGTAGTGGTCTATGGGTTGATGTTAATGGCCTTCTGGATATGTTTGATACGTGGGTATGGTAAGTGTTTGATGTTAGTGGTGATGGTGGTGGGTTGGTCTTATGGGTAGGTGGTTTCTAGGTGTGGTGGATGCATTTGATGGGTGATTGTGGTTGGTCGCCATCCATGGTTGCCATCCATAGGTGGGTTCATCTTCATCTTCTTCTCGTCTTCTTCTCTTATTTTTCTTCTTATTTTTCTTCTTTTCTTCTCTTCTTCTTTTTTCTCCTTCTCTTCTTCTTCATCTTATCTTTGGGCTCGAATAGAAAAAAATTTATGGGTCGATTCGAACCTAAAAATCTATGTTCGATTCAAACATCGAACCCAAAATATGGGTTAGATTGGAACCTAGAAATTGGGTTTTCAAACCTAGTTCTGGGTTCTCTAGGTTCAAATCGAACCCAGTTTCTATGTTCAAATTGAATCCAGATGTTCTAAGTTAGATTTGAACTAGATTTATAAGTTCGAAAAGATAAAGAAGAAGAAAAAGAAGAGAAAAAGAAGAAAAAGTTCGTGTTTCTAGATGGTTTTGATGTTTGTGTTCTTAATAAATGAAGAACATAATTTCCATGAAGTTGTTGAATATGGTTAGATTGAATTAGATTGAATTTGTTTTTTAGTTTATTTTTTATGAGATTGGAATAGAATGAGATGTTGTATTTAAGTTTCTGGGTTCATAACTCAGATCGGAGATTTTGAATGTCGACTTGAAGATATGAGTTTATAACCTAAACCTTTAATTGATTTTTTTTTTCAAAAATTTTATTTTTTATGCAATTTTCTTTCAGATTTTTTTTTTAATTCTTTGATTGTCACCGTTCATCTCTATTTTCTTTAAAATAGACAGTAAAGATCTATCGTCTTTATTTTTAATAAAATTTTATAAATTAATTTTTTAAATAAACATACATATTAAATTTTTATTTTTAAATTAATCTTTACTGTCTATTTTAAAAATAGACGGTGGAGATCTTATTTTATAATTTTTTTAAATTAAAATTATTTTAATTTTTTAATTTTATTTTAATTAAATTTAAATCAAGGGTAAAATAGCTATTTATTGCTCTACTCTACCGTTTAACGGAAAAATTAATGGCTTATAAAATTAGGGGGATTATTTTAAATTAAGATCAAATATTGGAGGGAATTATAAATATCCCAAAACATAAAATGTTGCGCCTGTACATTGAAGGAGAGAGAATTGATTTAGACTGTCTATCTTTTGTTTGAACGTTTGTTACGTGCCCTCCCATCTAAAATGTTGAGTTAATAGAGAATATAATCTAATTATAGTACGGAATATTTAGACTGTCAGATACACAAACTTTAAAGTGGGACTCATTTCTTGTTTGAACGTTTGTTACTCGCCGTCAAATCTAAAATATTAAGTTGATAGAAAATAATTTAATTACAGTATATAAAATTTAAAGGTTATGATACACTTATTCATCTTCTCATATGTAATATTAATAAGATCGAACTATAGTATTTAATATATCATCTCACATATTTAATTATAGTATTTAAGATTTGAGATTATGATATGTTAACATATTTTTTCATATTATATATGGATACGTGACAAATATCTGACGTATGATAAATACCCTTACTATATGATAAGATATGTGCAACATTAAAAAGAGGGAGAGAAAGGGCATAAACCAGCAACCAACACCACGCACACAGCCCCGCGCATATATATATATATATATACACATATATATATATACACACATATATATATATATATATATTCCCCCTCACTGTCACACATTTAGAGTGAGAGAACAAATGGCAAAGAAGGATAAGGTGTTGAAGGAAGAAGATGACTTTAATGAACACAAAGAAGTCTGTAGAAGTGATTTCCCTCCAAGCTTTGTCTTTGGAGTTGCAACTTCTGCCTATCAGGTTCCTCTTCTCTTCCAAGTGGTTTGTTTATCTGTTTTGGTTCATTTAATGCGAAAATGATCTGGGTATTTCTGTTTTTACTTGTGCTTGGTTTTTTTAACAACTTGGTGAAAATGGTGATCTGGGTACGCAGCATTCGTGTGTTAATGTTCATTTTAAACTTGTGGTCTGGTTAGTCGCTGTATCTCTATGAAGTAGCTCTCTTTTTGTATTCATCTTCAATGCAGGTTTTGGTGATATGTTTCTGATTGCAGTCTGTTAATTTCAGCCATTTGTGTGTGTGTGTGTGTGTGTGTTCTTGTTGCTTGATTTAAACTGATGAATAGGATATGATTTGTAAGATGATAGTTATACTCTGTTTGTTTTTTTACTTTCACATTGATTTGTAGCATGCGAATTTAGACTTGAACTGAATTTGGGTTTATACTTAAAGTTTATAAATGGTGGTAAAAGAAGGAAACACCATATACAGATGCTTTAGGAAGTGGCGTAATTATAATTGTTTAAGGAGTTTTGTTGTGTGTGAAGTGAACGAACTCTAACTTTATATTGGTTTTGACAGAATGATTTGGAAGAGTAGATGGACTCGTACCTTCTCAGTTAGCAAATATTGTGTCTATGAAGATTAAAAAACTCATGAATACTGAATTTTTTGTGTGTTGTTGCTTATTATTAGATTGAAGGAGGATGCAAGGAGGGTGGTAGAGGTGCCAGTATATGGGATGCTTTTACGCACACTGAAGGTTCATTAACTTTTTCATCTTTAATATTCTCATGCTTCGTTTCGGCACTATTAGTCTATTTGGTTGCGCTCACGGTGGCCAAGTTTGACGGTGAGCTAGATAATCAAACTCTGATTGTTTCTTTTCAATTTGTTAGGAAAAATTATTGATGGAAGCAACGGTGATGTGGCTGTGGATCATTATCATCGATACAAGGTCAGAACTACCGCTATTGGCTGTGGCTCTTTCTTTTATTTAGCTGCTAAATGTTCAAATGCTTCTATTATGGGTCGGATCTACCAAAGTTTGTCTTCGTTTCCCTAAAATACTTTGTGACAATTTTTTAACTTTTTTTTTTTTAAAATGACAATTTTTTAACTTGAAATGTTTATATATGAACAATTATCACTGCATAACAGACTATGTAGGGAATGCCAATTCTAATGTTATCATATGCACTTTAGGTGTTATTTTTTAAGTGTTAGATTTCAGTTTCTAAATTCTATTATGGATATACATAAAAATGTCAATCTTAAAGAAAAATGAGCTGATATACTTAAACTAACCTATTATCAATTACTATTAGAGTTTGTAGCGAGTTCCATTTTACATGCTCACTTTCATTTGTAATTGTTTTGACTGTCAGATTTTAGTATCTAAATCCATTAAGTGATATACAGGAAGATATCGAGCTCATAGCAAAGTTTGGATTTGAAGCTTATAGGTTCTCCATATCATGGTCTCGTATCTTCCCCGGTATGTACTACACACCAAAGGCCATTATATTTTATGTTGGGTCCGCTACACAGCAGCTTGTTATAGGAAAAACCATAACTCTTACCGTACGATAAAATTAGCATATCTATTGTCTCATTCTTCCAACACTTATGCCTTGTCAAGTTCTATCTCAGGTGGACTGCAGTTGAACTAACTTTACTGACATAATGAATTTACTTATATCTTTACTTGGAAGTATAGGATATAAGAATAATTACTGTAGGCAATCTGCTAACAGAATTTAGCTGATATATTCCATTTCCATTCAGAAATTGAGTCAACATGCTGTTCTGGCATTTTGACGTAAATTTGATGATTGATAGTCGGTGACTGTGGAATAGACAAGTAGTATTGTAAGGGTAAAACTTTAGATATAAATTTTGGTGGGAACAATTCGTACAAGTATTGATGAATTTTAGTACATTGTTACATGTTATGATTTAAATAATAGGAAGTTGAGTGATTTCTCCCGTTCAGCAGGTTCTGTAGTTTTGTGATACTAACTCTGTACTATATGTAAGAATCATACATACTCACCAAGGATGTGAAAATTGTGCAATTAGGCTGACAAAAAGGATGGTATGCTACTCTTTTTTTTTTTTTTTGAAATGGGATGGTATGATATTCTCTTACTGTAACTGTAAATCAGGGATTCCAGTTTTGGACTGTCATCACCAAGAAGCAAAGTCCTTATGCTGTCTCCCAAACATAAGTTTGCTTAGAATAAGACAGATAATAAGCTCAATAAGAAATTATTACATGACAGGAAAGAGTAGTTTCTTTTTGTGGTTTCAACTTGAGTGGCATTGGGTCACATTCATCAGGTTCTGGACAAAGCTTATAGCATGTCAGTTTCTTCAATTAGTGGAGGTGAGGACATAATATATTCAGAGTAACCATGTTCATCTAGTTATAGATAATTTATCATTCATGTTTCCCCTCTGTATGATTAACCAAGTGTTTTCAGTATGACATCTCTTCAAAAATAAGAGAAGAGGTGTACTGAAGTAGTAGTAGCAAATTTTCTCTGAAGGCATTAGATTAATCTGTAGGAATCATGGCATGTGACATGACAGATACTTTCCAAATCATCCTTTAATTCGGCGTATTTATGATTAACATTGTAAGTGCATTTGTTATACTTGTTGCATCTGTGTTTATAGATGGTCTGGGAACTAAAGTCAATGAAGAAGGCATCGCTTTCTACAACAATATCATTGACACTCTTCTGGAAAAGGGTATGAAGCCATTTGAGTTCCATGTAGTTCTGTAATTATGCTTCTTGTTAAGCAACTTTTTTTCCAATACAGGTATCCAACCCTATTTAACTTTGTATCATTGGGATCTTCCTTGGCATCTTCAGGAGTCAATGGGTGGTTGGTTAAATAAAGAAATTGTGTAAGTACTTGTCATCAATAAGTTGTGGTTTGCTTGCAAAATTTTTTATACTGAGTAAATTTGTTTATCGGTCCTGAGGTGACTTGTCTCTAGAATGATGAGAGAGCCCTTACATATTAACTACCATTTTTATTCAAATTTATTAAAAGCAACACATTTGCAATGAGTTTTACAGTGCCTTTTGTTGTAAAGAGCTCAATTAGTAATGGCCAACCTCTCCATATTTTTATTATTTGTAGCAAAAAGAAGTCCTTCAGAAGATATTTAGACTTGTTTGGTACTTTGTTAAAATCACAAAGCTCATATATTGTATTGAGATCCCATTTCTTATTGTATACTAACATCCATGTGACTCCTACATTTGGGAAACTTACAGAAAGTATTTTGCAATATATGCGGACACTTGTTTCGCTAGTTTCGGAGATAGAGTAACAAATTGGATTACAATTAATGAGCCTTTGCAAACTGCAATCAATGGACATGATGTTGGGACTTTGGCTCCTGGAAACTGTCAAAATTCATCAACAGAACCATATTTGGCTGCACATTACCAGCTCTTGGCTCATGCAACAGCTTTTTCAATATACCAGAACAAGTACAAGGTACATTGTCAAATGCTTCTCTACTGTACTTTATGCATTTATGCTGCTATACAACGATGGGGTTGTCATCTCTTAGTTTTGTTCTATTGCTTTTGTCCATAAATTATACCTAATTATAAAGATAAATAAATAAATAAATAAGAATTCACAGATCAAGTGTATTGTACACATAGCATCGAAGACTACATTTTTCAGTTGCTAGATTTCATATTCTAGTTCATCTTTGTTCATTTTAATTAATTGCATTAGGCTCAAATATCCAAACCTGTTGGATTTTCTCAATTATATGCTCTAAAAATTCCGATCTGACCATTGTTGTTTGTTATGGGAATGAATCTTCTCAATGATTACATAGTTAAATCTAAATTTGGAAACTTTTAATTTGCTAGTCTTCATAGCTAAAGGAAGTATTTTATTTAGGAATTCAATTGACTTATGAGATCTAGTAGTCGTTTTCCTTGTCCTATTTCTGTGGTTGACACCCATACATGCTATTTTAGTGAATAAAATTTGCTTTTGCTTAAAGGAAGAGAAAACTATAGCAAAGTCCACTAGGCCAGATGGGTTCAATAGTTTAGGAGCCGATGTAAAGACTTCCAAATGTATAAAAAGAAAGTAATGCTTTAGGAAAAAATTAATTATAGAGAGAGGATTTGCAACAAGATTTGACCATTGCAGAGTAGAAGAGTCTTCTTAATCTCATATGCCCCAGTTTGGTGATTTTTCTCTGGCTAAGGGTTGAGTTTCTGAAACCTAATCAAGTGATCTGTATGTAATCAATCCAGTTGCTAGTATCTTCTTTGATTTTCTCCACATGCACAGTCAACTTTGTGAACACAATTAACAATCTTAAACGTATGCTAAATGAAAGAATCCTGCCTAACCCTTCGTGTTCCTGTGTTGTCAAATGAATGATCATTGCAGGTCTGAAAACCTCTCGAAATAAGATTGCTTAATGTAGTACCACCTAATTACCTTGACTATAAGTCATGAAAATCCACATAAACTTAACTGTTGATATCATCATTGCTGTTTTTATTGACATTAATAAATTTGTCATTTGTATGTTCTAGTAAAAATAAATTTTCAGTTTTTAGATTATCATATGACATTTTGATTTTGCTGCTATTGTTGCTATCCTAATTGTTCAGGATAAGCAAGGGGGGCAAGTAGGCTTGGTGGTGGATTGTGAATGGGCGGAGGCTAATTCAGATAGAATTGAAGACAAAGCTGCGGCAGCAAGGCGCCTTGAATTTCAGCTTGGATGGTAGTCCCCCTTGTACTTAATGAATATTATTACACTCTAGATAAGTCAATTTCATTATATGGTGGATCACTTGGATGCACTAACAGAAAATATACAGAGAGATCTTATAGTTAATACTTTTAACTACAAATGCTTTCTTTTCTTCTCATTTCCTTGAATTGCAATCTCTTGTTTTGAGTTAGCAAGGTTTTAGTGTTCTAATGACTTTTACACTAAAAACACGTTCAATATGTTGGAAGTTCAAGGTTGCAAATGTCCTGGAACTTAAATTTGGCAAAATCAGATTTTCGAAAAAAAAGAAAAAGGCAAAATCAAGCTTATATCCTATATTTATTATGCTGCTACAAGCAAATGCACTCCTACTTTTGGTATCTTTCAGAAGTGATGCTTCGGTATATCCTAGGCCCCTAAGTTTGTAATAGTTCATTAATTTTGAGAATGTAAGAGAGGGAACTTCACTTCCGACTTCTTCAATTTGTTTCTCATCACTAAAATGATGTAGAATGGCGAAGTGGTTTTAGTCATTGAAAAAATGTAATCAGTAAATTGGTATGATAGGGATTATTGCATGTACGCCATATTTCATAACCAAAATATCCCAAACTTTCCCCATCAAGCTGAAATGCTAACTGATTAGAACTCAGTTACACGTTAAATAACACTGAGGTAATGTATGACAGCTGACCGACTACAATTTGGTGTGTGATAGGTAGAATAGTTATAGTTAACGTATATATTCTAAAAATCTGTTATATATTTTGGTATTCCTTTCAATTTATTCACACATAGGTACTTACATCCAATATATTATGGAGACTATCCCGGAGTCATGCGCAAGAAACTAGGAGATCAGCTTCCTGAGTTCACACAGGAAGAGAAAGACTTGCTTAGAAATGCAGTGGACTTTATTGGCCTGAATCATTACACCTCAAGGTTTATTGCTCATGAAGAGAATAGCCTTGACGAATGCTATTTCTATAAAGCACAAGAAATGGAAAGAATTGGTACAATTACCAAAACTTGACATCAAAATTTCCAAAATTATTATTATTGTTATTACTAATAATCTTGTTTGTTATCAGCTGAATATGAAGGTGGTGAATTAATTGGTGAGAAGGTACGACTCTTTCTCTTAAACAACACATGCACCGAGGCATAACATATTCTATATGATCAGTTCAATTAGATGTAATAGATGGTTTTGAGTCTGCTAAGAGGTTTTATATGTGGCAGGCAGCATCAGAATGGCTTTACATTGTTCCTTGGGGCCTTAGGAAGGTTCTTAATTACATAGCGCAGACATACAATAATCCCCCGATTTATGTCACTGAGAATGGTACATAATTATAGTTTCCCATTGAAATCAAAATCATTTCTAATTTCACTGTTGCTATTAGTTTGTCTTGCCATAAAAAAAGACAGAGCTAATTTCAAATTTCAAATTTTATGATTAGAATCATCACTACTTTTATGAAATCATTCTATTTCTTTAGAATACAATTTGGAGTTAATGAAGAGAATGAACAATTTACAATTTTTCTAATGGGCTGTTGAAGCAACTACTTAAACAGTTGATACATTTCATTGATAATTGTGGCCTAGGACCTTCTGTATTCAATTGCTGGATACAGTAACCATAATCAAAAGCAACAACAGTTGAGATCATAAGATTGCTAGCATTCATGTCAGCTGTCTTTAAGATTTTAAAAGCTTCATGATTGTATTGGGTTTCTTTCTTTGTTTTGAATGCATGTTGGCCTCCTTTTGCAAGGTATGGATGATGAAGAGAATGACACTTCTCCACTTCATGAGATGCTGGATGACAAACTGAGGGTTAAATACTTTAAGCAATACCTTGCTGCAGTTTCTCAGGCAGTCAAGTCAGTTGCTTAACTTTCTATCATATATCATATTCATGGATGTCTCAGTTCATTTTATTGAAAGCAGTTCATATGTCTGCAAATGTACAAAAAAAATGCCTAGTTTCATCTGCATGTGTCTCTTCTGTGCATCAACATTCATATGTGTTGCATGAATATTTGTGTGATTTTATCGACTTTGCACTAGAGTCAACAAAGTTTTTGTACTAGCTAACTGTGAATAATAAGTTTATGCATTTGTATGAACAATTCTTTAATTAAAAACCAGAGGCAGATATTGTGACGGAAGAAAGAATTAAACAGTGTTTGCACTTTCATGCACAGGGATGGAGCGAATGTGAGGGGATACTTTGCATGGTCATTACTGGACAACTTTGAGTGGGGTCAAGGCTATACCAAACGTTTCGGTTTGATTTATGTAGATTACAAGAATGGTCTTGCCCGCCATCCGAAATCATCTGCTTATTGGTTCTCACGATTCTTGAAAGGCATTGAAGGGAAAAATGGCAAGGAAGAGTAATTGACTTGAAGCATTACTCAAAGACACTCTTTAGTATAATTATAATAAAGACTGTTATGGAGCTTTGACCATAAACAGATAGCAAACTTATATTTGCTTGGTTGAATTGCAGTAGTATTAAAGACAGAAATCTATGTGTGTATTGATGCTAGGCCCTTGTCAACCTAATATGTTAGTATCTACTTTAGGTTCTGGTGTTGTAGTGCAAGTATGAATCCTACATGCAATGTTACTTATACTGTAGTCTCATGCTCCAACTTATAAGTAAAATAGTTACAGCACCACTGGAGAATGTGGAGATGTGAGCTGCAGTTTGGCCAAATAATTGTTCTTTAAAGCACTTTTTCCTAACACCAAGAAGGCGATGGTGCAAGAACAAGTTCACCTCTAATATCAGACATCAAAATTGTAAGCACTAGTGGACTTTCTTAAAGCACTTGAGTGAAAGTAACATTTTACCAACAACGAATTTTTAAGGAGTTATTAACTACATTATGCGAACATGAGTACTTGGGCATCTTGGGGAAATTTTGTTTCTCACGCCTTCCCCCATTTAAGCCAAATTTGCACCCACATCACATGTAGTAGAAACCTTTTTTGTTGGTTATTGGTACTTGTCGAGGAAGCTGTCGAGACCAGTTGAGATACACTTATGAGGCATAGTTCGAGGATCATTTCTTAGAAAACGGGAGAGAGCAACTTACATTAAGTGAGGAAAATTACTTATAAATAGTTGGCCCTCGTAAGATTGAACTCACAATCTTGAAAAGTTGGTGTGAATGAACCTTAGTCTTATCATCAGACCAAACCGCTTTTCTCACATATGGTAGAAACTTGAAAGATAAGATATTAAACAAATTGTAGTACTAGGCTACTAGCACATATAGCATGACATTGCACTTAGTGGCATACACTCAGCTAAGATTAGGTGCCAAGCTTCAAATTTTAATCAATTCATAAGTCATAATAGCTTTATATGCAAGCTGAGCTTTAAGTGGATAACTAAAGTTGATCGAAGAGTCATTAGGGAGAAAATTTTGGGTTTGCAAAGCATCAAGAGGATTCAAACAAAATGAGACAAATCGTCAAAGTGGAATTGTAAATTAATAACGTTGGATTCGAGGTTTTTTTTAAAAAAAAAAAATTGGATTCGAGGTATTTATAACTCTATTTTGTTATCAAGTTTTGTAATAATAACAGTTTTGACTTATTATAATCATTTTCTTTTTTAACATAATATAATCATTTTTATTAAAATCTTCCTTTGCATAATTTTTGTGTTTAAAAAATGTTTCGGTTATATCAACTTTAACGTTTTATCTTTTAATAATAAAAAAGAGATTTCGAAATAAAATATATGGTTGATCAAATAGTATATCTCTTATATGTGAAAGTAAATTTGAGGCATATTCACCTTTTCCAAATATCAAAATAAAGTAAAATAAAAGAAGACGCATAGAACTATTTTTGCATCATTTTGGGACAATTTTCAAGAATTTTCATACGACCCGTGTGCATCAAGTGGTGTAAATTCATACATCATAATCAAATGATCTAAAAGTAGATCAAGTAGTATATCTCTCATATTTGAATATAAATTTAAGTTATGTTCATCTTTTCCAAACATCAAAATAAGGTAAAATAAAATAAAAGACACATAGAATATTATTGAATGTAAGGTCCCATTCATTCATTTTACAATTTTTTCAAGAATTTTGGTGTAAGGTCATAGATCATTATCAAATGATCTAATAGCAGATTTGAGAGATTTATACTAAAAGGCAGATGCTTTTTTCTTTGAAATGATAAAAGATAAATGTTTTGGTTTGCTAATTTCACTATCACTTTTAATGAATCATATTCTTTTGCGGCCAATTACTATTCATGCAAGAGTTTATCATGTGCGAAATTCAATAAGGATCAGGACACAAATGCAATATATTCAAAGTTTTTGGTTTGCTAATTTCACTATCACTTTTAACGAATCATATTCCCTTGCAGGCCAATTACATTCATGCAAGAGTTTATCATATACAAAAATTCAATGAAGATCAGGACACAAATGCAATATATATATTCAAAGTACACAACATAATAATTACTTGTTCATTATTTTTTTTTTAATTTAATTACACAATTACCTGTTTAGTGCTCATTCCATTATTTGTTATAATTTTATACACATATCCAATTTAAAACTAGAAACCACAAAGATAGAATTTGCAAGTTCAAGCATTCCTCAATATTTATTTGTCTATTTTTCTTTATAGATTTCTTTTTTCTCAATATAATATGTTGGACTAAAACTTATCCATCATCAACTATAAGTTTGTGATAACAAATGTGTTTAGGCATTAAAGGTAGTATTAAAAAAGAAAATATAACTATCATTTGAATATATTATTTTCCTTTCCAAAAGAGAAAATTTGCTAGTATACTTGTCGAGTTTATATAGATTTATATAGAGAATTTATTAACAAAATTCAGTTCAATAAATCAGTTACCATATAGCCATCCGTATTAATTGCATGGCCCATTATATCAATTAATGTCCGTTCCGAATTCATAATCACATCTTAATTTTATTATAAGATTAAAAAAAGTCAAGAGAGCACATAAGTTGTGGGTGTCGGTATTGCCACTTATAAATGTGATTTATACACCTATACTTCAATTAAAAAAAAAAAACTTAAAAAAGCATCCTTATACAAAGTGACTAATATAGATAACTTGTTTTAATTAAAATAAATCAAATACTATGTCCACCCATTAATTAATTTTATTCACTTAAAATCCTTGATTTAAAACATAGTTATGCGTGACAATATCATCATCTTATAAGTTATTAAAACATATATAATAAACTGAAAGTGAGCATATGGGGTCTGCATCAATGGTAAAGTAGTTTGCAAAATTTTTGTCCTTGTTTGCAAGGGCAGAGATCGACTCTACTCATTAACCACTTGACCAAGTGACAATTTTATCATATAATATGAGTCTTTTATCTCGTTTTTGAAGACTCAGATCCGGATCATATTGTAGAAATCTTGATTAAGAGTATTTGATAAGCTACACAGCATGTAAGATACTCGTGATTAGTGTAATAAAATCAAAAAATTAAAAGATAAACTGAAAGTAAAAATAATTATTAATGACCAAAGCATTAAATTTCTAGATGTACAAATATTTAGAATTCAGCTAAATGCATGACGTATGCCATTACCATCTTATCATATGGTAACTTTTAAGGGGTGGTAAAGCAAGATGTTGTCCAACGTGGCAAATTTTATGATTGACGTGTGGTACTTCTGGTCACGTGCATGCAACCAGTTGCATGCAAGATCTCCTCCTCATGACGTGTATGAAGTTGCACCAAACTCTGTAAAAAGAGGAAAAAAAAAAAAACACCGAAGTTGACAAAACAATTAAAATGATATGGTTGCACTTGCATGTAAATGATTTGGAGGGTTCAACTTTAATCCCCATTCACTCTCATAACTGATTTTGGGTGAGAGGGCCAATGGCGAAGAAGCATAAGGTGTTGAAGGAAAATGAAGATGATGCAGAAGACAAACAAGTCTGTAGAGGTGATTTCCCCTCCAAGCTTTGTCTTTGGAGCTGCAACTTCTGCCTATCAGGTGTGTGGTTTTTTTTATTCATGCAACTGGTTATTTCTGTTTCCACTTTTTCTGTTTTGCATTGATAATTTTAGCAACTTGTTTGGTGAAAATGGTGATCTGGGTATGCATGATGCATTCATGTGTTGGTGTTCATTCTCAAAGTTGTATTATCTTTGAAGTACCTCTCCTTGTGTAATCATCTTCAATGCGAGTTTTGGGGTGAAATGTTTCTGCTTGCATTCTTGTTGATTGATGATTCAAACTGAAGAATAAGATATGATTTATAAGAAGGAAACACCACATATATACAGATGCTTTAGGAAGTGGTGGATTAAGGAGATTTTATGTGAGTGAAAAATCATGTACTCGAAACTAATTCTAACTTACCTTCTCGGTAAGCAAAATATAGTGTCTATTATGAAGATTGAAAAAATTTTGCAACTTCTGAATATTTCCTGTTGTTGCTTATAATTAATAGATTGAAGGAGGATGCAAGGAGGGTGGCAGAGGTGCTAGTATATGGGACGCTTTTACACACACTGAAGGTTTGTTAATTGTTCATATTTATTGTTTCACAAGCTTAGTTTGTTTTGGCACTATTAGTCTATTTGGTTTCGCTCAATGTGAAGTTTGCGGTGAGCTTGTTAATCAAACTTATATACCCTTTCATTTGTTAGGAAAAATTCTTGATAGAAGCAATGGTGATGTTGCAGTGGATAATTATCATCGATACAAGGTCAGACCTATCAATTTTGGCTGTGGTGCTTCCTTTAATTTATTTAACTGCTAAATGTTTCAATATGCTTCTATTACGGAAGCAATTGCACGGAGAGGGGCACGGACAAATGCAGATTGTTTGCCCTTGTTCTTACACTGTATTTACTTTTTAAAATATGTCGTTCTTGCATTTAAATTCATAATTATGTATGTCAATCTACATTGAAGCGAAAGTTGTCAGAGTTTGCCTTTGTTGTCCTACTTTTCTTTGTGACATAATTTTTGAACCTGAAATGCTTATATGAGAACAATTACCAATGCATAGCAGAGCTTGTAGGGAATGTCAATTTTAATGTTATTTTTGCATTTTTGCTATTAATTTTGTTTAATGTTAGATTTTAGTTTTTAAATTCCATTATTGATATACAGACAGATGTCAACCTTATAGAAAAACAAGCTGATGTGCTCAATCTGAACCATTATCAGATCTGTCAGAGTTTAGAGAGAGTACCAATTTAATAGGAATATCAATTCATGTTCACTTTTATCTGTCATTGTTTTAACTGTCAAAGTTTAGTTTCTAAATTCATTAAGTGATGCAGGAGAATATCGAGATCATAGCGAAGTTGGGATTTGAAGCTTATAGATTCTCAATATCATGGTCTCGTATCTTCTCAGGTATGTACCACATAGCAAAGAGCATAATCTTTTACTTTGGGATTCAACTGCAGTTGACATAATGAATTTAGTTATATTATATCGCTATTTGGAAATCTAACGTATAGGAAAAATTGCTCCAGGCAGTCTGCTAACAGAGTAAAGTTGATTTATTACATTCCAATTTAAAAATTGAGTCAACATGCTGTTCTGGCCTTTTGATCAAGAACTACCTGTAAAGATCGGTGAATTTTAGTGCATTGTTACATTTTAGGATTTGCGTGATAATAAGGTGAATGATTTCTTATGTTCTACAGGTTGATACTAATTAGGAACTAGAGTTTTCTCTGTATTTTTTTTGTGCGTCGTCTGCACTTATCAAGGGTGTTCCATAGTGCAGTTAGGCTGACCAAAATGATGGTATGATATTCTATTAATGTAAACTGTAAATCAGGGATTCTGATTTTGGACTGTTACCCCAGAAGCAAAGTCTTTTGGGTGTCTCTCAAGCATAAGTTTGCTTGGAACAAGAACAAAGAAACAGATAAGAAGCTCAATGAGAAAGTATTACATGACAGGAAAGAGTAGCATCTTTTTTATAGTTTCAACTTGAGTGGCATTGTGCACATTTGTCAGTTTTGGTACAAAGCTTATAGCATATCAGTTCCTACGATTAGTGGAGGTGAGAAGATATATATATATATATATTCGGAGTAGATATGCTCATCTAGTTATAGACAATATAGCATTCGTTATGTTAATCTAAGGTATAGGAACTATGGCATGTGAGATGTCAAATACTTTCGAAATCATCCTTTTAACAGGTTATTTGTGATTAATATAGTAAATGCATTTGTTATACTTGTTTTGTCTATGTTTGTAGATGGTCTGGGAACTAAAGTCAATGAAGAAGGCATCGCTTTCTACAACAATATCATTGGCACTCTTCTGGAAAAGGGTATGAAGACATTTGAGTTACATGTAGTTCTGGAATTATGCTTGTTTTTAAAGCAACTTTTTTTCCAATACTGGTATCCAACCCTATATAACTTTGTATCATTGGGATCTTCCTTTGTATCTTCATGAGTCAATGGGCAGTTGGTTAAATAAAGAAATTGCATAAACATCTTGTCGCCAATACGTTGTTGTTTGCTTGCAAAAATTTTATACTGAGCAAATTGGTTTGTCAGTCCTAAGGTACTTGTCTCTAGAATGATGAAACAGCCATTATATATTACAAACTGCTGCTAATTTATTAGAACTTAAATTACTCGACATATATGTAGTGAGTTCACAATGCCTTTTGTATACTAACATCCATGTGACTTCCATATTTGAGCAACTTACAGAAAATATTTTGGAATATATGTGGACACTTGTTTCACTAGTTTCGGTGATAGAGTGAAAAATTGGATTACAATTAATAAGCCTCTGCAAACTGCGATCAATGGATATGATATTGGGATATTTGCTCCTGGAAACTGTCAAAATTCATCAACAGAACCATATTTGGCTGCACATCACCAACTCTTGGCTCATGCAACAGCATTTTCTATATACAAGAACAAATACCAGTTATATTGTCAAATGCTTCTGTACTGTTCTTTGTGCATTTATTCTAGTATACGAAGATGTTTTTGTCCATAAATTCTACGTCATTATAAAAATCAACAGATAAAGTATATTGTATACATAGCATCCAAGACTACATTTTTCAGTTGCTAGGTTTCATACCCTAGTTTAAATTTGTATTATTTAGATTATAATACTAAGACATTTTGTTTTTACTGCTATTTTAACTGTTCAGGATAAGCAAGGGGGGCAAGTAGGATTGGTGGTAGATTGTGAATGGGCAGAGGCCAATTCAGATAGATTTGAAGACAAAGCTGCGGGAGCAAGACGCCTTGATTTTCACCTTGGATGGTAGTGTACCTTGTACTTAATGAATATGATTACCCTCTAGATAATTTAATTTTATTATATGGTGAATCACATGGATGCACTGGCAGAAATGATAAGATTTTATAGTTTACTTAGTACTTTTCAACTACAAATGCTTTCTCATTTTCTCATTTCCTTGAATTGCAATTTCTTGTTTTGAATTGGTGAAATTTGAGTGTGCCGATGACTTCTACAACAAAAACACATTCAATCTGTAGGAAGTTCTAGGTTGCACATTTCCTGATAATACTTAATCTGGAAAAATCAAGTTGTATCATATATTTGTTATGCTGCTACATGAAAATGCACTCCCATTTTTTGGCTTCTTTAGAAGTGATGCTTCTATATATACAAACTCTCTAAGCTTGCAATATAAAAACATGAGATGTATAGTTCATTAACTCAGAGAACACAAGAGTGGGAATTTCACATTCAACTTCTTTAATTTGTTGCTCATCACTAAAATGATGTGGAATGGCCAAATGGTTTGTCAATGAAAAGATGTAAACATCACTAAATGTGAATGAATGGAGAATTGCATGTTCTCCATATTTCAAAACCAAAATATTTCAAATGTTCCCGGTCAAGCTGAAGTACTAACAAATTAGCATTCCATTACATTTTAATCATACTCAGGTATTCCATGACAGCTTGGTCTTACCCATTCGGACGAACTACAATTTGTTATGTAATATATGTAGAATAGTTATTGTTAATGTATATATTTATTCTAGAAATCTGCTATACATTTTAGTCCTCCTTTCATTCCTTTCATGTGTAGGTACTTGCATCCAATATATTATGGAGACTATCCTAGAGTTATGTGCAAAAAACTAGGAGATCAGCTTCCTAAGTTCATGCAAGAAGAAAAAGACTTGCTTAGGAAAACCGTGGACTTTATCGGCCTCAATCATTACACCTCAAGGTTTATTGCTCATGAAGAGAATAGCCTTGAAGAAGGCAATTGTTATATAAAGCACAAGACATGGAAAGAATTGGTACACAATTACCATAACTTAATATCAAAATTTCCAAAAATTATTATTATTGTTTTTACTAATTATCTTGTTTATTATCAGCTGAATATGAAGGTGGTAAATTAATTGGTGAGAAGGTACGAAGACATCTTTTATTTGGTCAGTTCAAGTAGATGTAATAGATGGTTTAGAGTCTGCTAAGAGTTTTTTTGTGGGCAGGCAACATCAGAATCAGGATGGCTTTATGTTGTTCCTTGGGGCATAAGGAAGGTTCTTAATTACATAGCGTAGAAATAAAATAATCCCCGAATTTATGTCACTGAGAATGGTATGTAATTACACTTTCCCATTGATAATTCACTTTGGCTATTAGTTTGTCTTACAAAAAGAAGCCGTGCTAACAAATTTTATGATTCTAATCATTAATACTTTTATCAAATCATTATGTTTCATTAGAATATATTTGAAGTTGATGAAGGGAATGAACAATTTACAATTATTACAA
Organism: Nephelium lappaceum; assembly: GCA_021234005.1. Lineage (NCBI taxonomy): Eukaryota > Viridiplantae > Streptophyta > Magnoliopsida > Sapindales > Sapindaceae > Nephelium > Nephelium lappaceum. The sequence goes on from CM038010.1 coordinate 9,137,327, forward strand.
TGTGCATTGATAATTGTAGCCCAGGACCTTCTGTATTCCAATGCTGGGTACAGTAACCACAACCAAAAGCTCCACCAGTTGAGATCATAAGATTGCTAGCATCCATGTCAGCAGTCTTTAAGATTTTATTAAAAGCTTCATGATTTTATTGAGTTTCTTTGTTTTGATAGAATATTGGCCTCCTTTTGCAAGGTACGGATGATGAAGTGAATGACACTTCTCCACCTCATGAGATGCTAGATGACAAACTGAGGGTCAAATACTTTAAGCAATACCTAGCTGCAGTTTCTCGGGCAATCAAGTCAGTCACTTAACCTTCTACAATATATCATATTCACGGATGTCTCAGTTTCATTTTATTGAAAGTAGTTCATATGTCTGCAAATGTACAAAAATTAATACCTGGTTTCAACTGCCTGCTTTTCTTCTCTGCATCAACGTCCATATGTGTTGCATGAACATTCATAGTGTGCCAGTCAACAATGATTTCCACAAGCTAACTGTGAATAATAAGTCAGCATTTGTATGAGCAATTTCTTAATCAATAAACTAGACGTAGATATCGTGCAGGAAGAACTAAATTAAGTAGTGTTTATCACTTGCATGTGCAGGGATGGAGCGGACGTGAGGGGATACTTCGTATGGTCATTACTGGACAACTTTGAGTGGGCACAAGGTTATACTAAACGTTTCGGTTTGGTTTACGTTGATTACAAGATTGGTCTCGCCCGCCATCTGAAAGCTTCTGCTTATTGGTTCTTGCGGGTCTTGAACGGCATTGAAGGGAAAATAGGCAAGGAAGAGTAATTGAGTTGTCAGAGATTACAGAATACACACTCTCTAGAATAATTATAACAAAGCCTGTTATTGAGCCTTGACCTATGCAAACTTACATTTCCTAGGTTGAATTGTTAAGCAGGCAGTAGTATTAAAGACAGAAATCTGTGTGTGTTGATGTTTGGCCTTTGTAAACTTCAATGATCTTAAAGAGTTAAAATGTTGCAAGGAATCATTTATTTTAACGTGGTCTCAAAGTCATCATCTTTCCTACAATTACAAAACCCTGCTCTGACGCTTGTCATTTGTCTGATCAATTGACTTCACCAAAAGCACATCTTCCACTCATTCTAAATTTATAATGGAATCCAGTAAATTTCCAGAATTTTCCCTATAATGATATTATAAACCAACACAATCTGATTCATTTTAAATTAGTTTTAGAAGACAAATCCAACTTTTAGTTCATTAAAAGATGCAAGAAAAAATGGTCTTCTCTTTCATCATACAATATTTTGTTGAGACAAATCTATCATTGATTAAACACAGTTTCACCCATGCAAACTACATTTCCGACAAACCACTAATTCACCTGTGTCAACGAGGATCCAAAGCATAAATCTCTGATCACCATGCAATCAAACAAATTGAGTAACATCTTCAATTTGCAAATGATGGTGGTAAATAATATTATTATACAAAATATATACACATAATCATTATATGATGCATTACAACATTTTGCTTTTTATGCTACAATCAACATTATCACAATGTGCTGCCTCAACTTGCTGTTAAACCTACCAATTACATCAACTAAATTTTAAAGAACATAATTTAGACAAATAAAAAATTCCAACTCCCGATTGATCATCATCATCATCATCATCACCGGTCAGTCGGCGAAGCTAAAACTACATAAATCTTTCCAACAGTATCTGACTGGGATCAGAACTCTGATTTCATCAGCTTTGATCTAGGCTTTATGTTAATGTTGTCCAAGGGCCTTGCCTGTTCTACATGGATATAATCCTTTGATTTCAGTACCTGAAATTCAAAGTTTGCCATATTTTCATTATACATAACAAATGGGATCTTATTTTTAGAAACATATGCAATGTTTTCAGTAAACCATACATACCAGTGTTTCGAAAAACATTCTTGATGCTTCTTTACGAGTTTTACCAGTTAATAGATTGTCCATGGCCAGCACTTTTCTTCCATTTGTAGTTTCCCTATCAAACAGTGTTTGAAGATACTTGGCAACAGCCCTACATGCAAAAAGTAGAAGTGACTGTAAGAATAAAGAAAAGATGATTGTTTACCTACGGTTCTATTACTCCACAAAAACACTACTTCAAACTACTTGACACCAAACAGCTTCAGCTATGGATGGTATGGAGATGGGGACAGAAATAGAGACATAACAGTGGAGTGTAGGAAAAACTCTTGTGTGATAATAATATTATGAGCTGGAGAAAACAAACCAACCAATTAACCAACTAAATGAAAGATACGCACCTGGTCCGGGAAGACCATCCACTATTCTCAAGAAGGCGAGCATCTTCAGTACGCTCCATGCCGTCATCAAAATCATCTTCAGCTGCTTCGTCATCATCAACGTTCAAAAATTCTGGAAATACAGAATGATGAAGGTCAAACAGACTATGGAACACGTAAGTTACATGCAGCAGAAGAGGCATTTTCAGTTCACAACGAAACTCCACTTCTAAGTATCCTAACGTATATTTTCAACATCATCAACAGATTGGGGAATAGTATGTAAGCAATTTGTTGGTATTTCCTGTCCCCATAAGCAAGCTTAGCAGGTACAAAACAGAATAAAAACCTTGAAAATATGTAAAACAGAACCCAGTCACTACGATTCACACGTTTAACACTAGCCGGTCATTGCCTACTTCTATCTCAAAGACACTAGTATGCCACGTAATCCACTAACACATCAAAATTTGAAAATGGAAAATGCAGAATAAATATAAACCTGTGTCATTCCCCATTCCAAAGCCTTCAAGTTCCTGTATCATTAAATTAAAGGTAATTAGTGAATGTCTCAAAAATTATAAAAAAGACAGATTCTTTCAATTAAAGTGGAAATAATATTGCCAAGCCAACTCTGCATCAATAAAAAGAAAAGTGGGACATTCTGGAACTTGGCTTGTACCCTATTGAATCACCATATATGCCAAGTGACATGAATGCCAAACTGAATCACCATACATGTATTCATTTCAAGTGCATTTGATAGGCAATTGCATAATGACCTCATGCAAGGGATTGAAATATGCATTGTAATGTATTTAGCAATATTATAATACCAGGCATTGAAAATATGCAATTCAAGTTTAAGTAGCAGAAAACAGATCATATGTGCAACAGAGACAGAAAAGCATTAAGAACCAGAGTCAAACGAACTTTGGGTAAGCATTTGACTTGATGAATGCAGCATACCGAAGTAATATCATGTCCTTTTGTAATTGTAATGAAGCAAAACCATAAGAACAATACACAGAAGAACAGATATAAAACAAAGAAGTACGTATTCTATAAGAATGGTAATAACAATTAGCCACTATACAAAAGCAAAATTTTGCAAAATCCAAACAGAAAGTTTAGATGACCAACTTACACCGTGATCTTCTACAGCACGATGGTCAAAGGCATCAATTTCTACATCCATCGCACTCTGTAAATCAACTTCCCGAAAGATTGAATTTTCTCCTGTTTCTAATCCAGCATTTTTCAAATCTGCAACATTTTCTACCAAATCCATTATTGGTTCTTCACCAGTCAAATGGTTAGGAACTGTACCCTTCCCATCACAACCAAAGTCTGCAACCAGGGTTCCATCCTCATTGACAACCCCTAGCTTACTAGGATCATTGTTCGCTGAAGCCAGGTTATTGCATCCATCATTTTCTAGAGATGCAGTTTCAAGAGTGTTCACATTCTCAGTAAATGCATCGGCTCCATTTTCAACAGATACACCAACTTTGCCTTCCTCCGATGGAAGCTCATCCCTGTCTTTTGTTTCAGTTTCAAATGCAACAATTTCGTCAGCATTTTGATCTGCAGTTTGAGTACCATCAATTCCTTTACTATTACCAACATCCAGTATGGAAGCATCCTCTTCAACAGATGGAGCATCAACCTTTTGCTCAGGTGCCAAGCAAGAAGCATCAATCTGCAGAGAAACATCAGCAGCATCGGTTTTCTCGTGACCTGGCATGCCATGAGCTGTAGAACAATTGGCAGCATCAGCACCATTAGTATTTCCTCTGTCAATGTGCATGTCAGTTATCTCAGCCAAAGGTTCGGACTGCATTGTCTTAAGGTCATCCATATCAATGATGGCATTACGCCCTTGAGTATCAAGATCGTGAGAACCTAATTGGTGATCACCACCTTGCTCGCTCTCAGTGCGAATGGTAGTGTCAGCAGGGTGTGCTTCAACATCATTTCTGAGAACCACAGCTTCACTGTTCCCCTCCATTCCACCTTCGCAAGGCCTAGCAGAGCCTTCATCCTTTTGTACTTCAGCATCATTTTCAGAAACCCTTACTTTGCTCAGATCATGTGATTCACAGTGCAAACTCATCAGTTCTGCTGACATACCTGAAAGATGCATCAAACTAACTTCAAGATTTCAATGTATATGTTGAAACTCTTTTGGTTGCTGAAAGCAGAATTTTTTTGTGGATGAAGATTAATCACAAGAAGATGCCAAAATACACAAATGGACATATTGCACTACATTCACTTCTGTATGTGACTTATGCCTGAAAAATGCTGAACCATCAGAACGAGTCCTATTTTAGGAGAGGCTCACAGTAGTCATCGGATCAAGGACAAGGGTAACCATGTCAAAAATTACCAGGCCGCATGCAAGACTAGGCACAGTTATGGTTTCCATAGAATGCATGAGCAGTAAATATATATATATATATATTGACAGACGCCAATTTTTCCATGCTAAGGATTTGTGTATCAGCAGATTTCGCAAGCTAAGCTATCACTATCTAAATTCCCCCACTCCAAAAGAAAAAGGAAAAAAGAGAGTTTCATAGTACTCATAAACAACATAAGTATCCTTTGCTATCAATCAAAATTAATTATGAAAAAAAGGCGAGCAAAACCTACTGAATCTTTATCTTTATAACTCACCAGTCAATGTGGGTTCACTGAAAATCTCATCCTCCAAGAACTGTATCCGGATCATCAAAATTTCAGGGCACGTGCAGGGAGCTTTTTTCCGTATGCGACGAATATCTTCAGTACTTGTCAATTGTTGGCGTATAATACTTTGAAAGGCAAATCAGGTAAACACATCAGTCTTTTAACATAGGAGATGAGGTCCAGCAAAGTAAAGAATTTATTTGAACAGATAAACTCTGGCATTCTAATGTAGAATGATTCATAAAAGTTCGAATTGAAAACATTTCTGAATATACTTAGGTGGTAAGACACAAACCAATTTAATCTTGGCTGCGCTATAATAGAAACAACCAATGCAATACTATGTTAAAAGAAACTGTCATTTATTCGAAACATGTGTATGCTAATAGCTTAAAATGCAAGGCCATTATCATAACCATCTCTTTTTTTTTTTTTTAATAGGAAACGATTATCATAACCATCTCTTTGAAGACAACAGAAGAGCCAAATCAACACATAAGGCTGAGAGCATATTAGCATTTCAAGGGGATTTAGAGAAAAAACTTGGTATCATACAAAAGTGGGAAGGTTTACAAATTGAATTTTTAATGATCCTACACTGTCTTCTAGACAATATGTGAAGGCAAACAATCTGCAGAATTATTTTTTTGATTTCACTCAAGTATTAGAAACTAGACTACTAATAGTTCATTCTTTCAAAAGAAAAAAACAACAGGCATGAACTGAAGGTGATGGTTTAGTTGATAACCCCGATACAGAAACAAAGAAACAAGAACTTACTCGCCATGCAAGACCATAGTGTCATCTATAAGCACCTTTCTCTTCAAGGCACTAGTCTGGGGTGCAGACCGAGTACGTTTTCTGGATGCTACTTCAGGTGCAGGTGGTGTGGGCTTCATTTTCAAAACTGAAGATCTTCTTCCAACTGAAGCAACGATAAATTCAATTCAGTCATAAACATGCTTTAACCAAAGCATAACTTTCAAGCCAATTAGAACTCTTACCAACTTCTAGGAGAAAATGGCACATTAACTGGCCATGTTAAAAATTTCAAAGCACAACACAAATGCATGATGCTTTTCATAATCAAAATAATAATGATACTACTACTACTACTACTACTAATAATAATAATAATAATAATACCTAAAATGGACGACAACAAATCATCATCATCTGGGATGGATTCTGAAGTTCTCTTAGCTCTGGTCACCCCAAAGGATTCGGATGAGTTTAAACTCTCCATGGTTAATGTACTTTCTGTATAACTACGCTTCTTCCCAGAAGTTGGTTTGTTTCCAGTACCAACTCCACTCTCTGCTAAGACTTCTTGTGCTGGGGTAGACTCCACTAGCAAATCATTTGGTTTATCATGAAAACCATCAGGTACAGACAGTAGCATTTCTGGTGCAGGTAGCTCAGAACTCGAATTTAAATTTTGTAACTGATTATCACCAGAAATTGCATTATCCAATGGTCGGTCCAATATACTGCTATCAGCATGAATTTCTCCACATGCAGGCCCTGATATTTGATTTTCCTCTGACTGCATAATGTCAGTCACCTGACACTCTTCACCTATATAAATGCAAACATTTAATCAGGAAAAGTTAACTTACTCAATGCCAGGGATTTCCATAAATTATATGCATATAGCTAGCCATACAAACCTTGCACCTCAATTGAAGCTACATTCCTTTTGGTTGTCTCAAATGAGCAAGGCTCAACTCCCTCAGATTGGATGTTGGGAGTCACTGAATTTTCATGTCCAGAAGATGACACATCAGGCTGACCCAGATGGGAGCTGCATGGCTTTAGCCAATTTGTATCAAAAGATGCCATTTCCTTGTGAACAATCTTATTGCCCAAACATTCAGTACCCTCATGTTCTTTACAAGCCAGACCTTCATCATCAACAGGGGCACCTGAGCCTGATTCTCCTTCATTATCAACAATTTGAGTATTAGTGTAAAATTTGGTCTTTATGGATGCTTGATCATCCACAAAATAGCCTTCTGATACAGGCACATTGGTGCTACCTCGATCAGTTTTACGATTAGGGTCCTCTGCATCAGAGGTGACCTGAGAGGAACTTGGGGATGTGGTAGTTTCATCCAACTTAGGTTTGCAGGATTTTACAGAGGGCATACTAACATTGTGTATGCTTCCCATTCTTTCTGAAACCTCTGCCGCATCAAGGGTCCCTTCTGAAAACTCTGATACCAAAGGTGTGGGTTTAATCAAATCTCCATGGTAGCCATTTTCCTCTGGATGCTTGCACTGAACGGTATCATGATTTGAATCTATTGTAACGTTACCCTCATGCTGCAAATATGACTTACTTGAAGCAGCTTTTGTGCTCTCTGCAGCTACCAAGTCATTTGAATTGCGATCTTCTAAGTCCAAATGATCATCAGAAACCAATGCCTCCTGAGCATTGGACAAGTTTGGCTGTTCCACCAAACCAGGAGTTGATGGAGCCTCGGCGTATTCAGCAAATCCAGCATTCATACTGAGTCTTTCAAGCTGTTCATCAGGATGACAGATAGCAGTTACATTACCACAACTAACACAAAATCACCCACAATATTTAAGTAAATGAGAAATTAATTGAACAAAACAAACAACTTGAGCCATCATATATTTAAATATTAAAATCAAACCTGGTTTGCACCGTCATTCACTGCCATGGCTTCTGAAGTGTCATTTATCTGCTCATTTGTATCATCTTGATCCCAAGGTGTCATTGGTTTGACAGACCCCTGAGGATCAGCACTGCAATTAAAGCATAAGGTACATCAGAAAATTAAATGTGTTATTATATTATGAATAAACCAGCATCTAAACCACCCATTTTGACAACAGGCAATTAAGTAATAGCCCCTTTATTCATGAAAGTACAAATGTCACTAACACAAAACGAATGAGATTAACCAGTACATCCTTTTGTGACATCCTATTTCAAAAAGCACATATGCCATATCTCAACATTCATAATCCCTACTTTAAACAAGATAGGTCAACATCAAAGACTGAACTAGTGCATTACAGACTCTAATTCCACTATGAAATCTAGAAACCTAATTAAGAAGGATGGAAGAATACAATGTAAATTAAGATGTGGTGTTCATCAAGCTGGCTCAATCTATGATAACAGTCTTTCATGTGACTGCAAAGGAAGCCATCCTCAGCAGTACACAGATCAATAAATATAGCAAGAAGTTCTAATATTTCTCTTCATGTTTTAATGTTAAAGCACTGAGCAATTTTAGTACAAATTAGACATTAAATGATATGGCACACTGCAATAACACATATAGAAAACAGATCACTGCCAGAATCAAATGAACATATCATAGATATAATTATCTGGTTCAATATAATTAGAAAATCAGGTCCATCCAAACAAGAATAACCAAATAAAAAATCCTTCAACAGATATAAAGAGCTTACTCTGAAACTCCACCATGCCCAGCAGTTTCCTTGTTCAATAACAATTCCTGTTTGCGATTAAACAAAGAACAAAGAACAAATGACTAACATGCATAAAAGAAAACACCAAAAACTTTAGCCTTAATATACAAGTAAACCAAGCAAAAAGACGCCAACTCAAAAGAAAATAGACAGTTAAATTAAAAGAATAACATGCAAATAACTTAAAACAGCTGTAATTTTTTTTTTCTTTTTGGATATAAAACAGCTACTGACCGTTTTATCTTAACAAGGGACATATTATAAATTAAACCAAAGTGACAAACCAAACAATCTATAGTATCTCAATCCAGAAGAAGCTGATTGTCAAGATTACAGCAAGTGTACACAAGAATTACCTCATCAAGGTCCAAACCAATTTGAGAAGCATCGCCATCACCAAACCTCTCTGAAAACAAACCAAGAATTAAAAAATTATAACTGTCAACCCAGACAACGATAAGCATCCATGGTCCAGCCCAAGCTGCGCTTCAGACTAAAGTAAAAAAAAGTCAACCCAAACAAATGACAGCAAAGTACTCACCGTCCAATCCAAATTGCGATGTGGAGTAAACCACACCATCCATCGTATCTTGAAGGGTGATTTGCTCCCTTGTACTAATATGATGATCAACATAGTTACTGCAGACAAAAAAAAAAAGGAAACCTTTACAAAGAGAAGAAACAATATTATGCAAAGCATCATGTTCTTAACATGATTTTTCCATCACAATATTATGCAAAGCATCATGTTCTTAACATGATTTTCCCATCAACATACGAATTGTAAACATGCCAGATTATGTTACATTGTCAATCAGATCAGAAGACGACCATATAATGCTTGCTTATTGGTTGATGCATCTCCAGAAAAGGCTATCCACTAGTAATGGAGACACAAATAGTATGACATGTAATCGTATGTATCTCAACAGGACTAGTTCAATCATGACTCCAGAACCTCTACATAATCAACCCCTATGTAGAAAAACCTGTGCCTCATGAGCATGAATATTTATATACAAAAAATTTTACATTGTCAAGGAAACAGAACTGAAAATTTTGCAACCAACCCCTGAAAAATATCATTGTCTGGCAGCTCAAAATCATCAAGATCAAAAGTCTCAGGCAAGGTAATAGAGTGATATGGTGCAGTCGATTCTTCTGGCGGCAAATCAACTGCAGTGGAGCGAAAAGCTTGCTTTATCTTAAGCAGAGCCTCACTGCAATCATCAAAAAGGTAATTCACCTTTCTAGAATATATCCTCACCACACCAAGCAGAAGATGACTGGACAACCGGAGTGCAATTGGCACTTCAGGAAACAGAATTGAGTCTGCTCAAAATGAATAAAAATGTTGAAGTTAGATGAGATTAGAGTCTGAAAACAGAAGAGGGATAATTAAAGAAGCAAAATAGACATTGCAACAAAAATGTGAGACAATTTATGATTTTCTTTTCATGGATAGTTACAGAAAAATCCCAAATGTAACAATCACCAAAAACTGCTGAAGAACTAAGTAAATTAATGTTATTATAGTATAATCTTATATATAGATTTCATTAACAAACAAAATATGGAGAGTCACCATAAAAAACAAAGAAAACAAAACAGTTAAGCAAACGTGATAACTTCACACAAATGAGAGAAAGCACTCTCACAGTGTAATTAAGCACAACATAATTTTAATATCAGTGTGTTTCCTGCCAACAGGGAGGACAACCTCGCTAGCAAGTACTGTGAAAAAAAAAAAAAACCAAGCAAGTGTAAGAAATTCAAACCAACTAGAAAAAATCCTTCCACATAGAAATAGGAATTATACAATCTAGACTATCACCAAATATACAAGATAGCAACCACAATAATTTTTTAGATAATTATTTCCATTCCCATGGACCTTTTAGAGTAACATGCACACAAATTTATCATCTAATTTTATATCATTTGAGGAAATTGCTTCACCATTATAAAAACTAAATCCAGATAATAACACATCATTTCTCCATGACTGTCATGGCAATGAGAATATAACAAACAAAAATTCCATTAAAAATAAGACCCACAACCAGTGATGCATATAATTAGACGTATTAAACATATACATGACATCAGATTACAGGAAGAAAGGAGAAAATCCATTTTCTAGCATTAACAGCAGTGCAAAGTTGACATTAACACAGATATAATTTGACATCTTGGTTGTGTATTAATTGCCTTGTGTAGAATTGGTCATACAACAATTTCCAGAATTTCCAAATAAGTTTCCGATTTGTATCCTATATCATGTCAAAGAAAAGCTTAGTAGGATCTAATACATTTACAAAACAGATTGATTACATGAATATCAATCATGGATTTTCCCCCATTGAAATGATCTTGGCATTTATACCAGTAGAAGCCGCAGAACATTGCATTAACATCATCATTCAACACTTCAAACATACATGGATTTCATCAAATGAAATTGGCTATACAACAACCTCCTAAATTTCACAGATTAGTCCCTCAATCTAGACCTATAACAACAACAATAATAATTAGTAAAATTTTATCTCTAAAAACAAGGTTACCCACAAAAATAGAAGATTTAACTTACATGGTATCGAAAGTATGAGATTAAGTAGACCAATTAAACAATAACAATAAACAATTTCACTATCTACATACTACATAAGATGCACCAACAAGGCTACAACACAACTTCAGGCATCAAGTCCTCGACCTTTTTCATTTCATCAATTACATAAAAGCACATACTACATGGTGTTTAATAATAAGATTAATTTAACATATATTAATTTCAATTTGTCTTTAACTAATAACTAAAGTAACATATCTTACTGTTGGGAATTTAATGATAGATCCAAAATCAACAAGTTTAGCATTAATGAGAAAAAATTTACTTAATAAAATCAAAAGCACAAAAAGACAGTAAATAAAAGCGTTACTAACCTACAGAGACACCAATATCAGTATCAGCCACCTGGTTCTTGCGGAGCTTCCTCTCCAAATGGGCAGCAATCCATATGGTCCCTAAAGGCCCTTTCTTGGCTAATATAAATTGTGAATAAAACATTTCTCACCAATAATTAACACACAAAACCCTAGCTTTCATACACCAAAAATTCAAACTTTCTTAACAGTAATATATGAACTCCACACAATTCACAAACCCCACCTCACAAAACACCAAAACCCCCCCCAATTTTCCACTACAACAACTAAATTTTACAAATTTCCTACTAAAACACAAACACCACTTAAAATTGAGTAAATCCCCCAAATTCACCAAACCAAACCCTAGCTTCCTGTGCAGTGAATTTGACCACCCAAAACACTAAATTTCCACTTCAGTCAAACAATTAACCCAATTGAACTACGTGGAACCCTAATTAGCAGCGAAAACGAAACCCTAATTGAGTCGTTCACTCAGGAACCAACTTCCCGGAACCCACGAACCCTTGCAATTAAACGAAGCACCTTCATTCCCATGAAATCCCCACTTGTAAAAGAGCTTCAAAACCGAATCTTTCACTTACCCATATACGAATGAGCTCAAAACCCTAGAAAACAACAAACAGAAACCCAGTAAGGCAACGCTCGTCTTGGTAAAAAAGCTTCCAGCTTTCGCGTCGAGAGAGGAAGGCAGAGATCGGAACGAAGTGGGTTCGAGAGCTTGAAAGTAGATTTTGAATGCGGAGCAGAGAATTCAATGAATCGTAGGGAGAGCGAGAGCGGTCTTTTTGTGTGTTTTTTTGCTTCTAATTTTAATGTTTTTGCGTTTTTTTTTTTTGTTTTTTGTTTTTTTGTTTTTAGTGTTTTCAGATTTATGGAAGTTGGGAGAGGTGGCACTGTTTTATTGGTAGTAATGTTGGGAGTGGGTCCCATATCCTTTTTTATTTATTTTTGTTTTTGTTTGTGATAGACATTAACTATGATTTAGGAGATTATTAGGTTGTGGTCAACTTTTGATTACTTCAAACCTCGATGGTCTAATTTGGCTCCCTTTTTTCAACTTTCAAATTGTTTGTGGGTTTGTTGAAATTTTGAAAGAGAATTTAATTTTAAAATTAGAAACAACTTTAAAATTTAATCCAAATTTAAATGGATTTCATTAAAATCTAGATGTATTCAATTTAGATTTATATTGAATCCATTAAAATTTAATAATATTCAATTTAGATTTATAAAAAATCTAATAAAATATAAATGTATTACAAAAGTTGTTGACTTCGTATAATTCATTTAAGTGATAAATTTGGATAGATTTTAAAGTAATTTTTATGAAAAAAGAACAATTATAACAAATCTTACAATTCTCATAAAGCTTTTATTGGATTTCTTAAAAAGAATTCTATCAAAATCAAATATGAAATATGTAGAATTTATGAATTTTATACAAATTTATCATTAAAAAAAAAAAATCATCAAACTTCATTAAACTTTAAATTAAATGCATCCCCCTAAATCTTAAATCATCAAATGCATAAAAATATAAGATTTTTTGTTTCTCAACTTAACACTTTAGGAATATAAATTAAATCTATTAAGTTGTATTTTTATTTTTTAAATCATCACACAACTTAAAAATACCAAAAAACAATTGAAAAGTAAAAGTAAAGAAATCCTGATTTTCTATTTAATCCCAAGATTATTTAATTCCATTTAAGTATTTTCTTTCACATCTATCCTCTCAAAGTTAATGCATAATGTGTAATTTTTTTCTTTTCTTTAAAAAAAAATAATAATAACTCAGTACTTATAATAGACAAAATGCTTATTACCCAATACTTTTTTTTAATAAAAAATTATTTGAAAGCTGCACTTAATCACGAACATTTCAGCACTATATTGTTGAACATTCATTTCATTTTTTAAGCAATATAATAATTGTTTTTACGTTATTTTTTTATTATATACTGATTAATAAAATTTTATTAACATTTACGATGAAAAATAGTTAATAATTTGATAAATAATTTATTTTTAGTTGTTTGTGTCATAAATAAAAATAAATAACAAATAATATTTAAAAAATGTATAAATGTCAAATTTTATTGTTTTCATACAATTTTGTTTCTAAAAAAATAAGTTGAGAGTACACCCAGTGGTTTAAAAAAACAAAACAAAAAAAAAAAAAGGCAGACGTGTCATTTAAGTTTCCTCCACTGTGTAGTCTTCAATAAAATTTAAGATTCTTAAGTCTAGACCAAAAACGAAGGATCCTTAAGTCTTGACACTTGAACCAAAAAAAAAACAAAAAAACATTATTGTAAGTTATGTTTATTTATAATAGTTATTATCAAAACACAAAATAATGCAATTTTAATTAGAAGATCCATGAATATAAATTAGGGAAAATGGTAAAAACCCATCTCTAGTTTATTGAATTAGTCATTTTTATTAAAATGGCCTCTAGAGATGAATGAAAAGACCAAAGTGTCCTTGTCCATCAAAGATCCGTTAAAAGTGGTTAACACTAAAAGGGTAATATATTCAATTCATTAAAATAATATTAAATATTTAATTAAATATTTAATTTATTAAAAATTGAAGAAATAAAAAAAAAAATCTAAACTCTCACCTAACGACTAACACATTCTTTCTCTCTCTCGCTTCTATCTCCTATCTTTTCCTCTATCTCCATCTCCGATTTCTTCTCCGATCTTTCTGGAAAAAAAATGAAAAAAAAAAAGGTTAATTTGGCTCTAAATGAAAGAGATCCAGCGCTAACCTCTTCCACTAAGAGGAGATCGGCACCAGGCCTACTCCCATGGGCACTGGATCTCTTTGATTTGGTTGGTTGGTTTGTTTGATGATTGTAAGCTAGTGATGGATTTGAAGAGAGAGGATGAAAAGACCAAAGTGTCCTTAACCGTAAAAAATCTATTAAAAGTGGTTAACACTAAAGGCATTCAATTCATTAAAATAATATTAAAATATTTTTAATTAATATTTAATTTATTAAATTTTGAAGAATTTTTTTTTTAGAAAAAAAAAACACTGGTTTGAGGTTTTTTTTTTTTTTTTGGCCTGGATGTTTAGGATTTGTAGGTTTCTTGATTTAGTGAAAAAACTCTTGAGGATAAATTTGTCTTTTCATTATCTTTGGAAACGTTTTTTTTGTTAAAAAATTGAAGATAGGAGGGATTATGGGTAATCTTTAAACTAGAGAGGGTAAGATGACTAATTGAACAAACTAGGGGCAGATTTTACCATTTTCCCTTTTTAATTAATTAGAGCTGAATATATAGTTTAAAATGTGAAAAACAAGTCTCATGAAAACTTCATGCACAGAAAGTAACTTTCTACTCAACAACATTATTTATATATTGTAGGGTTCATTCAAAGAATGAACATAAAGATTCTTCTTAAATATTTTGAAGAATTTTATCAAATATTTTGTAGATTTTATTAAATTAATTTAGTCTTTAAAGGCGAGTACCTCACTAGTATATCATATGAGAGAATTAATTTTGTAGCCAACTCCTCTTTTTAGAAAATGAAAAGACAATAAAGAGTTAGAATGAGAATGATGAGATAGAAAGAGTACGAAAGGATAATTTGTAATGAAAAAATAATTGTGTCCTCAAAACTTATCTAGTTGACAAAATAACTTCTTTTTTTTTTTCCTAGGACCGGTTCATGTAACAATCAGGATCAAATAAGATATGATATTGATGGCACGGTCTAAGAAACAGTTTCTACACAGGAAGGAGCAACCCACATATAAATGAAGAAAGGGGGCATGTCTTCATCAAAGACACGAGAGATAGCGCCTCAACCAACAAGGCATTGCCCAAGCTATACCAAGTGACAAAATAACTTAGTTGGTGTTATTGAAATAATGTTATTATATCTGTAATGTCACACTATTTTTTTTGCGACAAACCCATCATACATGGGTGTATTTTAAATTAATTTTTGTTTTTATTTTTTTATACACACTTCAATTTATTGGTATATATCGATAACTATTTGAAATTTTCATGAGCGAAAAACATATGGAATTCCATACTGAATCATTTCTGTCTCTCACTTTTCTCATTTAATTATTAAGCATATTAAAGGATGTTAAGAACTTCTACGAGTTTATATAGTTTCTAAATGATAGTTTGTATACTTTCAAAAATTTAATTTCTAATACATCAATTTCATATATTTGGTAAGTTATTATTATTATTATTATTGTTTTACAAAACATATATATTTTTCAAAAAGAAACGAAATCCAAGAAGAAGAATTTTTATATTTCTAATTGACAAAATAGGGTTTTTTTTAAAAAAATTTTAATTTTCTCTTATGATCTACATATAAGAGCAATTTGAAATTTTTGAAAAATAAAAAATCAAATATACGATTAAGCTCATTCATTTGTTGAGGTTTTACTTTATAGTTTTTTTGTACAATTACAATATAATCAGACATTTGATGACATCAAAGATTAGAAATTTATCGAAACTTAATGAAACTAAACATTATGTGTGGTTTGAAAACCCACAACTATAACATTAAGGGAAATCTACTTTGACAATAAGGAGGGAGAACTCCTCACACATACTGATAAATGAGTATGGTGAGACTCAAATTGCAATCACATATGTAAAAAGAAAATGCATTAACCACTTTAATTATAAGCCAATGTGCCCTAATATTCTACTTATTAAATAGTCATCCATGATGCATATTAATAATAAGCAAAGCATTTGAAATGCACCATGGGGCGCAAAGAGTATGAGTTGTATATCCAAACATGTCATATTTTTACATCAACTAATTAGATTTTTGGATGAAAAAAAATTGGTATATCTGCATAAACATATCCTAATAATCACTTTTATTTTAATATTAAAAATCAATGTGAACGTAATTTGCATTTTTTCAACTGTTGGAGGAAACCAAATTTTTAAAAACATAATTAGTAATTTGACTACAGTATGACAAGAAACAAATCCATTGTGCAAAATGCCTAAATCCTAGAAAGCAATATAGTGGTTAGTTTTAAATTATGGTTATAAAAAGTCAAATGAATAGGCTCTTTGTCGCAATATATCACAACCAAAAAGGGCGTGATTGTAGCCGACTGATTGCATGAATGGTTAAAGCACGGCCCCATGTCTCGTGAGCATGGTTCTACATCCACTAATAATACTTTCCCCTCCCACCCCGTCAATTTGCATAGGCAGACCTTCCACCTTCATGGGTCATTCTCTCATTTCCGCGTGAACCAATCTCTCTCGTGTAGGAGTAGCACCTAGGACTGAGCTACCAGTGTCCCATCCTGATTAATCTCGGTAGTCCTCTAAACCAATTCCAATCATTAAAAAAAAAAAAAAAAAAAAAAGCAAGCTATTGAAAATGTAGAATTATTAATGTTAGTTTCACAAATTGTGTAATTTAGAAAAATTTTGTAAATTACATCAACATCGATTTTTTGTTTTTTATTATTACTAGTACTTAGCCTAAGAGGTAGCCATGATCAGTTAAATATGGCTATGAGGCATATTAACAAATTGTGTAATTTAGAAAACTTTTGTAATTTATATAAAAATTTATTTATTTTTTTATTACTATTAGTACTTAGCCTATGAGGCAGCCATGATCTGTAAATTATGACTCTAAGGCATATTAGTCCAGGATACATGTTTGAACCCATGACTTTGGCTGCATGGGTGAGTATTAATTACAAAATCGATTTTGATATGCACAAAGTGGGGTTGGCGCAGTGGTAAAATGCCACCTCCACCTATGTAATCAAGGTCATGGGTTCAAATGCGCATCTCTCATTAATATGTGAGTTTGAACCCATAACCTTGATTATATGGGTGGAGACGGTACTTTATCACTGTGCCAACCTAGCTTTACATATATCAAAGTCGATTTTATAATTAAAAGGGAGTGAAGAGTGTTATTATTATTTTTTCTTTTCATTATCTATATGAACTAGATCTATAACTGATAATGGATAATTGATATAAAATAATGATTGAAGGTTGCTTGTTGATTTTGACATGAAAAAGGTTTGATACTGACAAAGTGCTTCTCTCCAGCGAAGATAAAAGCAGGGCATTCGTGAATGATGACATGTATTTGAGGAAAAACTTGTACGACATGCACATTTATAAATGACCCCACCGACAAGCTTTTTTTTTTTTTTAATTAATTGTGAAACAAAAACTAACTAAATTGTTTAAAAATCGAGAAAGTTGAAACAAAATTCATAGGAAAAAAAAAATCATCTTGATTATGTCAAAATAGTTTTGTATTTACTTTTTATTTACTTTAAAGAATTTTATTTTAATAAAATTTGACTTTTTTCATGAAGAAATTGAATAAATGGAGAAAATTCTTTAAAATAACATTAAATTAGTGTGGATTTTAAAATTAACATCGAATTGTGAGAACCAATTTTTTTAACATCATTCTTTTGTACACAAACTAGTGTTAGATTGTGAACACAGATACTTTCATTTATTTAGTGTTAGTTTTAAAATTCATATTAATTTTAATATTATAAAAAAAAACACCTTAATTTAGTTTGAAGATCCATGATTATAAATTATATAAAGCTAAATATTTGATTTAAATGTAAAATAACAAAAGTGAAAACTTTCTGCATAGCCACATTATCTATGTTGGGTTCATTCAGAGAATAAAAAGCCACATTAAATATTTTGTAGATTTTATTAGATTGGTCTTAAAGGCATGTGCCTAGCTATTGTCATATGAGAAAATAAATTTTGTGGCTAACTTTATTTGGGAAATTTAAAATGCAATGAAGAGTTAAAGTTGAAACGAATTTAATTCATACGAGACCTATTAAAATTTTCACGTGAAAAAATTAAAATTTTGCAATGAAAAAACTTATGAAACATCATATTTGATCATTTCTATTTCTTAATTATCTCATTTAATTATCAAGTATGTTAGAAAGATGCCAAGAGCTTTTAAGGGTTTTTTTTTTTCTTTTTTTCTTTTTCAGGAATATAATTATAATGTAATCGGAAATCTAATAGCATTAATGGTCAGATGTTTAGCATGCTTATCTGACCTGATACAACATCGGAGATCTACTAATATTTGTTGAGATTAAATACTATATTTGGCATCCTAAAAATTTACTCCTACAGCAACGGAGAAATCTGCATAATGATTAATATGCAGAGTGTTATTTTTTTGAACCCCAGACATAGGTGTGCATGAAAAATATAGTTACTACTGAGGCATCAGTACATGTGCATAATATTTATGCTTTAAAAAGTTTGTTTTTAAATACAGTAATTAATGTACTTTAATTTTTTTAAAATTATAAAAAACAAAATATATATTTTTAAGTTGATTACTACAAAGAACACACACTTATATATATATATATATATATATTCGTTCGGTATCTCTTTTCTACTATGACTCATAATAGGAAAGGGTAGATTTGCATTATAGATCTGCGATTTGCAGCGAAAAGGGAAGAATAAGAAGTAGGGAGAAAATTCATTGGAGAAGACGCTAGATGGAGAAGAGAGGGATTTTGGCAGTGAGAGAGATTGAAAAAGTTGAAGTTAGTTTTTCTCTAAAGGGTAATTTTGTCTAAAAAATATCCTTTGAAACAAAAATGTTAAAATCAATAAGATGAGATAAAAATCTGAACTCCCGAATATTTCAGATTACTTTTGTTTTTTTGACTTTATTATTGTTAGAAAATACAATAATAGCATGTACAGTTAATAATGATAAAATTAAAATTTTGTAGACTCTTTGTATTATGATAAATTTTCAGCAATAAATGTATCTAGGCCTGCGTGCAATATGGTGTCTTTAAGACGAATTCGTTATCCATCGTTGAATGTTCGATGTTCATCTCTCATGATACAACAATGCCAAATTTCGGTGAACCAAATATATTTGAGAGAGTAAAACTGGAAAATAAAATAGATTTTAAGTTGTCTCTGAACAACTAGAAATGATGTCAATTTATAGGCTTCATATAGAAGATTTCAAATCAAGAAAATAATTTTACTTTATTGATTTTGTAGTTACAAAGTATTAATTCAAACATTAATTTTAAAAATTCAATTTAGAATTAAATATGTTTGCGGTTTAATTCTGTAAATTCAATCTAGAATTATCCATTTTAATAGCTACGATTGTTCATGAAATAATTGTATTGACAGTTACCAAGACAAAATTTATTCAACAAAGTACTTTACGCTGTACAAAATTTCTTAATAGTCCTTTACGTTTCAATTTCTCATTCACCTAAACACCATTCTGATCAAACAAATATGTCGATTCAATGTCCTCACAAAGGAGAACACAAATCTACCTTCATCTTCCAAAATCAAAATCAAAACCGCAAGTCCTCAATGAAAATGGTTTGTAAAATTAGACTTTTATATCCCAATTTTCTGACAATTACTACGACTTTGTTTATCTCATATTCTTGTATTCTGTTTCTAGAATGTTCAGGCATGATGCATATTATTAACTAGTCAATCATTCGAAATGCATTATGGGTTGCAAAGAGTATGATTTGTATGGTTAAATATGTTATTTTCTTTTTACATTAACCAACTAGATTTTTGGATGAAAAAGGAAAAGTGTTTTATTTTTCTTATATTTGTATACACAATGTTAGTAATTGTTTTTATTTTAATATTAAAAATAAATACATACCTAATTTGCATTTGTTTTTTGAGCTGTTGAAGAAAACTGAATTTTTAGAAATATAATTAATAATTTGATTACAACAACTCCAGTGACAAATCCGTTATGCAAAGACACAAATCCCTAGTGGATACTTTCAAATTAAGGTTAATAAAACATGAAATGAATAACTTCTTTGTCATATCATATCAGGACAAAAAAGGGGGTGATTGAAAAGGTATAATTAACAATGTTACAAAATAAACACTTTCAAACTAGTGTAATTAACTAATTAAGAGTGGTTTTGTAATTTATATCAAAATAGATTTTGTAATTGATAGTATAAGTTTTTATACATGTGATTTAATAGCTGGTTTGATTCGAAAGAGGGTGGAGAATGTTATTGTGTTTTTTGTTTTTTGGTCGTTATGTATTTGAATTTGAAAAAGAGTCACTTTCTAGTTATCACTTTTTTTTTTTTTTCATCTACATCGGCTCTCTTGCAAGTCTGATGAGAACCATGGGTAGATTTATATTTTACCAGCTATTAATACAGTCCACAATACAGTCCATTTTAAAGGTATAAACCCGAACCATGTTATAAGGTATGGACCGGGGTCTAATAGATTCAGTCCATTTTGCCATCCTTACTCTCCCTAATGGTGTTTTACACTTTTACAAGGACCATTTTGGATTAGTATGGCTAAAGTAATATTGAATATCTTCATTCATATTATAACTTATATCTCAATTCACGATGTACCGATTGGTAAAATATTTTATAAAACAATTATTATTAAAGTGATATAAGAATAAAATGTTGACTGAAAATTACATGTTGATTTTGACATTAAAAAGGTTTGATAATTACTTCAAAAAAATAAAATAAAAAAGGGTTTGATATTGACAAAGTGCTTTTCTCCACCAAAGACGTTATAAAAGACACGATAGAAGAGCACATCCATGAAACATGACATGCATTTTGAGGTAAAAATTGTGCAACAACTATATCTTTTATTTAAAAAAAAAAAAAAAAAACTTAACAACAACAACAACGACAAAAACTAACTAAAATTTTAGAACTCTATAAAGATTATGAACAAAAATCACAAAAAAAAAAAAAAAAAAAATCCTGTTTTTGTTAAAATAAGTTTGCACTTTTCATTTAAATAAATACGGACTCTTTTTACAATTGTCATGAAGTGAAATAGAATAAAAGCAATACCCAATACTTTTAATTATCCAAAAACTCTACTTTAATAACAATCATACGATTAAAAAATAAATAAATGAATGAGAGAAGCTTGTATCACATATGGTCTGCAAAAATAATATCTCACTTTTTGTCCCTCAAAATCTGAAAGGAAAAAGAAAAGTTCTATCTTTCACTTCCTTATGACCAAAACTTTATCTTAATATTTATTTCAAAAAAAAAAAAAAAAACCCTTCATCATAATATTAATATTAAAAAGGTTGATCTTTCTCATCACCAAATATATAAGATCAAAGAGGAAACGCAATATATGTATTTTCAAGTAACCTTTTACAAGATGTATGTTCCCTGCATATAACATTCTTGGTCAAGATTTTTGCCATTTATATGATGTAACCGAAAACTGAAACAAAGTAGCTCTAAATTCTAATGCAAGATGTTTATACACAAGTATTTGATTTTCTAATTTATGATGATTATTTTTCATAGCAGTAATAAATTATCCCTTGCTGCTACAAAGAATCGTTCAATCTTTTTTCCCTTTCGCTTCTTTATTAGCTTGTGACATGACAGCCACAATCTAATAAATATAGTGGTGACGCTTTCTTCCCATGGGATCCTGCTAAATTTTGGTGAACCAGAAAATTGTGCCCATCAGGCACAAAGGTGAAGCACATCTCTATGATCTTCCTGCTTCGGCTGTATCAGCATTGTCTGTTTGACTGCCTAATTTAACAATATCCTGGACGAGTATTTTTCCTTCTGTTGCAAGAAAGTGAAAATGATATGGTTCGGTTAAGTATATATTTGAACAGCTACGTTATGAAGAGTACAGCAACATTGCATACAGTTGTTCTAGAAAATGTGTATGCCCATAGGAATAAAATTTGTCCATCTACGTGACAACCTGCAAACTAGTTCAGGATGCTGGACTCCCTTCAATTTTTCTACTTCAAATTGTGCAGGGTATGGAAACATTGCAGTGTCCTTTATCATTACAGCAAAATAATTCATAATGTGATATCTTAGTAATCATATATTCCCATGGTCATGACATATATATGGTTCCACCACTGGGGATGACCAGTTCTCATGTAATAATTGGAAAAGTTATTAAGTGAAGAAAGTATTCAAGGAAAGAGAAATCTTGCCACTGACCTTTATCTTTGGAAAGATTGCTAATAAGTTCTTGGATACCCTCCTTGCCCAAGGTGTCTTTCAGGTACATTGCAGCAGATGCTACCTCCTCAGGAGTCATTTTCCCATCATAATCTCTGGCAGCATATAAAAAAAAAAAAAAAAAAAAAAAAAAAAAAAAAAAAACCTCATTTGTAATCCTTTCAACAACAAAATCCGTACACTACTAGTATTACAGACTGAACAGACTTGGTCTTTCTTTGATATGGATGCATTCACGTGAGAGCAAACCAATATTTCAAGGTCAAATTATACTGATCATGTGACTTTCAGTAGAAAATTTTGGCTAATGAAAATATTCGATGGATTAAAAGTTTAAAATTTAATTCATCGTTATAAATATGTTCAGAGGCATGATTCTTACCAAATATAATTTGCAAGTAACGGTTTCAATAACATAAGCCAAAAATAATTTATTAAAAGAGTATCAAATATAGAATCTCTTATCATATATAGAATTTTTGGAGGCAATGAACAAACCTATCAAGCAATCGCCAACGATCTCCAATTTTGGCATCAACATCATCAATTTCTTTTTCAAGCTTTTGAAGCATAGCATCTACCTGAAATGTTTAAAAATTTACATTGCATGCATTAAATCCAGGAAGCAAGTAGCTAATAAATGAATAAGGAATTGATCAGAGCTGATAATCTGAAAAATAATTACCCTGTCTGTTAGAGCTGAAGAAACCTTGTCACCAACATCCTTCTCGGTGTCATGGTCAGCCTCCTCCCTGGCAGCTCTATATGCCTTCTTAGCTTCTTCTTCACCCTCAGTACCCTCTCTGTCTACCATACTATTATACAGGTCTATCTGGAGATGATAAGAGCAATAGACAAGTAAATAGAATATAACTAACCTGTCTTCTTAATCAACCTAGCTTTTTTCTAAACAGAAAATGAATATTACAGGAAGAAAATGTTATTTAGTTGAGGAACTCAAATTATAAAAGAAATAATTCTCATTTAGATACAAATGTAAATGTACCTCCTTTTTGACAAGCCTCAGGAATTCTTCACGTTCCCTGCTGACTGACTGAAGAAAGAAGTGGACAAGTAAAGTTAAGGGTCTCAGCAAATGCCACACATTAAAACAGAAAAAAAAAAATGTAACACTAATATGACAATTGTTCCTAATCCTTACAGAAGCAGAAGCTAAAACAGCCAACGCACGGCTGAGCTCACAAAGTTGTTCATGCTTCTCCAATGTTTTTGCTCTTGCTTGTTCATGTGCTTCTTTAGCTGTTGGAATAGTCATCTCTTCCAAAGCTATATCCTTTTGGCTGCCAAGCTCCTTAATCTTGGCCTGCTCTTCTTCCTCTTCCTCTTCCTCCTCCTACACATTAGTTTAATTAGAATGATAAAATAAACAACATTGATACTAAAAAAATGTCAAAATTAATACGGAGACTAATCAATTTATAAAGTTTCAAAAGGTTTTATTAAACATGCTCTTCAAAACCTAAAAATTTGGTTCTTCATCTATATAAAGCAAGTACAAGCCCTTGATTTTCATCCCAATAACAGCATCTGTTACTTGAATAACTAATGTGGTTCTTTCCACACGTTAACTTAACTTTGAGTCCTTGACCATTATTAGAATTACTCTATGGGCAAACCTTGTCCCAAGCTTCAATTCTGGTATCGCTAGGAGCAGCAAATAATCAGGAATGATTTACACCAAAGATCCAACTCTAGTTTCCAATAGCAGAATTGCATAATTGAATTAGCAAAATAAGATACTCAAAGCCAACAAACAGTGCACCACCTCACTACTAGCACAACATTTTCAAAACACACAAAGAAACGACTCACTCAAGATGCAAGTTGCAAGATGTTGATACTTCCAACTATTAATCTCAGCTCTGTGGTTCTGATAACATTATATTAATTATCTAAGATTCAGTATATATAGAAAATAAAAATGAAGTACAATGACCTTAACTTATTGCAGATCAGTGAATGATTTATTTGCAGAATTTGACAGTACTGAAGCATTGAGGTTCTTTAAGAGGGGCAAAAAGGAGTGCCAAATTGTTTGGAATTACAACAATAGACAGAAATACATGGAAAGAGTCGAAAGACTTCATAAGATTGAGAAAGAATAATGTTCAACTAACTGCTCATTATATGAGGTTGTGGACAGAAGCATTTTATCTTGGAACACACCCTGCTATTCATTTGATAACCAACACATTTGTGGATAAAACTGGAAAGGAAAGGTGATTACACTTTTAGTATAGAGAAGAACATCCGTAAGTAGAATCTGTCACCGTGTAAGAAGAATCATAGATAACTAGTGATGTAGGATAAGATTAGGAAATAGAATTCTTTAAAAAATAGGATTTAAATTTCTTTAATGTTAAGTTTTCTAGGGTCAATTAGTTTCAAATCAGGAAGTTAAGAGCCAATTAGGATTCCTATTTCTATTAGTTTTACAATTAATTATATTATTTAAAGGCTTAGTTTGTTTGTGTTTAATATGTTATTGATTATTTTCTCCAGTGACAATAAACTTTATGTTTTAGTTTTATTGTTGGTTTACTATTTATCCATTCCGATTTTGAAACAACCTTCCGTTGCACCAACTAGATTCATTTACGGAAGAAACCCCAGTTCCAAAGCCCTAATTTTTTAAGAAATCAAATAGGCAATAAAAACATCATTAATTTACCTTGATTAGTTCTTCCTGCATTTCTAGGAACTCCAACTTTCTCCTCTTTTCTGACAAAGAATCTTCAGATGGCAAAGATGTAACCTGGACAGTATCCACAACTTCATCTGGGAGAGAAGAGAGAGTAGCTTGAACAGCTTCCGCTGGTCTAACTTTTCCAGAAACAGAGAAGGCTCTGCATTGGTTACACAAAGAAATAATGTAAATATGGTCCCATGTCTTGGCATGAACAGTAACAACTAAAGCTTCAGTTACCTAGAAAGAATCAAAAGAGAAGATGGTACAGAGTGATTGAGAGACAAATCCAGCCAATCGCGCAACTGCCAAAAAAAAGAAAAAGGTAATGATTTACAGACCAGGATACAGGAATCTTTTCCTATAACTTTTAAATGGAAAGCCTTGAAAAAACTCCCGTTTCCAAATTCTTTAAATTCAACATATGGAATTTATAAAATTCAAAAGTGAACTTTGCCGCCAAATATATCCAATAAGATTAACTTTGAATAGAATTCTAACAAGTTGGTATTAAATAGCATGACCCTATACGCAAATGAAATAATCATTTTAATTTCTAGCAACCTATCATCATTTGCATTAGATCAAACTCTGCATGAAGTTAGGAGGGATTTTATTGAAAATTTTTCTTGCAAGTCCTTTGAGTACTTGGCAAATGATTAAAACCATCCGTTGTTTGAACCTACTCGTGTAATTTGGAAGTCAAATTCTTCTAACAAAATCAATTTTTTAGCATGGTTGACAGCCTGTGGCAAAATACTAGTGATACGATTAAAAAGAGATATACCCTAATTCTCATTTACTTTCTTATTGATGTCTCATGTATAAGAACTTTGAAGAAAATATGAACCTCTTTTATTTCCATTGCTGAGTGACTGAAAAGTTGGAATAAATTGTTTCTGGAAGCAGGTTTGAAGGGGGCTTCTCATAGTCCATCGCTACTTTCTTATTGGAAGTATTAATGCATTTGGGAGACAAAAGAAAGCTAAGGTTATTTGGTATTGTGGGATTTTTGCTGTTGTTTAAGAGGTTATTTGATTAGAGAGGGATGGAAAATTTTTATGAAGCTCAAGAGGACAGCAACTTAAGTGGATTAACTTATTTTCCAGCATATACTTTCTAACGACTTAAAAGACAATTGTTTAATTTTCAGCATGTTTGATTGGAACGCTGTAGTTAATTGACAGAATTTCATGTATTTTTGGTTTTATTTGTTCAGTTTGTTGTATTGGTAGACTTCTAGTCCACTTTTGTACATGTTTATTCTCTCCTTAAATAAAAGTTTCTGTCTCCCTATCCAAAAAAAGAAAAAGAGATGATTGAGCAGTGACCTGTTGCCGCATTTCCTCCACTGAAAGTAATCCAAGTAAGCCTCTTTCTCTACATGCTTGACGAAGCTCTGCTTCAGAAAGAGACTCCACGCCCTCAGCCTGAATCATCTTATCATCACTCTTTATTCTGCCAAACAAAAAGAATATAACTTTTATAAGGTGTTCTAATTGCAATTGTTAAATTCTTAATACAAGAATTCCACTCCTCCAAACCCCCCTCCTCTTAAACCACAGTTTCTTGAGTTTAAATAATGACAGTAGAATTCTTCAAATTTTAAGAAATTACAATATCTGTAATCTTTCATAACTCATGAATAACCAGTTTCAATGTCATTATTTAATACATCAGCTCTAATTTTTCACAAAAAGCTAAACACATTACTGGGAGAAAAAAAATGACACAGGAGTTACTGGCCACTCATCAAATAAAAAAACCAAAAAACTATATAGAAATCATTCACTTATAAACACCATGAATTTATGGAAACACACTGATGACACTCACAAAAGAGCTTCCTTGCATTAAAAGACCCACAATTACTTCCCAATAACCAACGGCCAAAGAGATGCTCTTGCAATCACTTATTTCTTTTATATTCTCTCGAATTCAAATATATGTGGGAACACAAAAAGCAAAAAAGAATATATACACATTAAGCCAACCACTTGTTAAACGGTTAAAAGAGTAGGTTATCAATGGTTAAAAGGCACTCTCCAGTGCCATCTACAAAACAAATAGAATTATGAATACAGAAAATAATTTAAAACACTTTGTTCATACAAAAGCCAAACAAAACAAATAATCAAGAAAGTATGCCTTACTCTTGCAGTCTTCTCCGAAGCATATAACGTAAATATGCATCTGTTCCATATGGGCTTATACCCATATATTTGCACATGTTTACTAGCCGAGGCCTGCATTCAACAACCAGAACAACATTCGAAAATTGATTGCCATCACTTAATGAAGAAACAGAGTGATAAACAAAATGGCTAGGATAAACCAAGTACGTAAAAGTGATTACAGAATGCCAACCTACTGATGTTATCCAAAGTAAGCTCGTCGTTGAATAGCTTGGCAAAGCCTAAGATTTCATCATTGGAAACTTGGGCACCAGTTCTAACCTGTTCAAACGGCAAAATAATTGCCAGACCAAGAACAGGTTAAAAATACACCTATATCCCTTGTTTGAGAAAGAAAGAAAGAAAAACAACACCATTACATTGTTCATGAACTCATCAAGATCTTCGGCAGTTTTCTTAATATCACCGCTTCGTGAATTCTGGACTTCCTTTGCCATTTCTTTCACGGTGTCTTGAAGAAACTTTGCATATTCTATTCTTGCATTTAGCCTTCTTTTCAGTGCTTCCTACAGGTCAAGTACTTTAACTGAAACTGACATTCTAATTGATGGATGGTAATGTGCAAAACTTAAAATAAAAACATATGAACAGGGTACATGCATTTGTATTTGAAGGTGATAAAATTGCGACTACTCCCATACAAGTAGCAAGACACTTAATGCAAACACAAGAATTGGAAACTGATAAGATTGTGGATGAATAAGATTGTGCAGTGGTGATAAAGCAACTGAACAACTCCTACTGATAGCTATTCCAATTACCTCTTCCTTCATCTTGTCCTGGAAGGTAGATGGCAACATATTAGGGAATATCTTCAGGAATACTGGAAGCAAGAACTCCATGAAAGGAACTATCACAAAAATTGATAATGGAACTAGCCTAAAAATATCAGCTGTAGTACGAGTGAGTTGTTGCCTCTCCCTTCGAGAAAGACCTTTCCCATTGGCAAGTTTCAAAAGCAACCTTGAGCTAATCCTAATATCAGCCCAAAGTAATTTTGTCCCCAGCCAATAGTGTTGCATCGTAGACTTGAATTCATCCTTCCAATGATGGAGTTTCTTGGCCCAGTCTTCCCTGAATGAAGCCATCGAATATAAATCAAGCGTCAGAAGCTTATAACAGTTCAAACCCAAAACAAATACAACTTAAAGCAAAGTTTTGAACCTGCTCATAGAAGCAACGGCCCTCAAAGCAGGGCCAATACCCAGTAGCATAGACCATACTCTCTGCAATATTGTTTTAGCACTCTTTTGTGAGTCTTGAATCTGCTTAGCTTTTGCTTTGGCTTTTACTGAACTCAAACCTTCAACTGCTTGGTCACACTCCTCTGGTGAAGCTTCCTTGACCTGTTTACTATCCTGAAGCTCGTTTCTATCACTTTCACGTTGACCAGCAGTAGCTGAGGAAGAATAACGAGCGGTTTGCGAAATCCATCTAGCTCCCAAAGGTGAAACAAAGTCAATCCTTCCAACTCCATAAATCAAATTAGAAATCCTGCAAGAGTTATGACTAAAATATCCAATGGTTGAAAATTTTGTCAGTTCCTCCCTGGTGACTGAAGACAAGCCTCGCTCATGTCCACGATCAGTATCTTCAGAAGTATTACTTGAACAGCCAACCCAATTTGATCTCCTTAAGTCATTGAATCCAGAAGATTGTCCATGCCCAAAACTAGAAAATCCCCGAATCAAGCAAGTGGGTTGATTCAAGGAATCGAAGAGATCCTTCCTCCTCCGCAAGATTGCTCTTGAAGCCATAGTCACAATGTTCAATGCAGAGAAACTTGCTAACGTATCTCATGCAGCCACCTGTCTTTTTTAGTCTGCAAACAATCATGTAACCCGTTAAAATGAAAATGCCATAAGCAGCAACAACAGCTTCCGAAAATCATCCTAATTAGTCACCCTCCATTTGGTTGCTACGATAATAGACATTAACCTATCATTGATTAGACTCACAAAATTAGAAACAAAAGTCTACCCTAGCAAGTCAACTTGAGTAAGGAGTCTTTTTTCTCTCTTGCTACCCAGAGAACAAATCTTTTATCACAAATTTGAGACAATTCAATTGCAATGATGGAATTTATAATAACATAAGTTTGTCACATAAACAGATAATTTTATCATCCCGCAATGCATGTATACATTCCAATCATATCCTTCAATTCACCTCGTTTAATAATCCCATAAACGTCACTATACAGCACCTGCACAAAACCCTACGCTTCCTGAACTTTCAACAGTTAACACTCAACAAACACGATGTTGAAGATTTTCATTCTTCTCCATTTTCTCGTCAACCAAACACATTCTAATCCAATCAACAACAATCACCTCAATCAAACACAGACTTATCTAACACAACAATAGTAGCAATAAAAGTACAATCTTTAGTTTTCAATTCGAGAGCATAAACATCTAACACTTCAACAACAACAATAAAACAATAAACAAATATGAAGAGAACCCAGATAACAACATACCCAGAAAAGAAAGAGAATGATAATGGAAAGGAGGTGTGAGTTAGAGACATACCCAAGTAAAGTTGCGAGCTTTGAAAAGACTAGATCAAAAGAGAGAAAATGGTTGAGTTTTAAGTGGGTTTTTGGACAAGAAAACTGTATGCCGAGTCAAGTGTTTGTGATCCTGTGAGAGAGAGAAGAGAAGAAGCTGGACGTGTCTTCCTTTGACAATTGGGCTCTGATATAGTGGGAGTCGGACCCTTTCCGTTTTGTGATATCTCTCGTTCACCAATCTGGGTCCTTTGATATTATTGTTAATTTCTTTTCAAGTTGGGAAAATGGAACCAAGTTTTTCCTTTTTAAATTTTAGCATACATTAGTTGCCATTCAAGTATTTACTTATACGAAGGGAAGACAATTGTATAAGTTTTTTATTCAAACCTTAAGAATTCTACCTTATCCATTTATTTATGATTTAAGAAGGGTCAATCTCTATTACATCTACCGAGACAAGACTCAAGTCCCGTTTGAACAAATAGGTCATTGTAGTGGCTAAGGTCACTATATAAAACGTCATCTCTCCTTGAACCATATATTTTGGTTGCAAGCTAAATTTGTAACCAAAATACCAATAGGTTTTTGATTTGCAACTAAAATATCTATAGATTTTTTACTCAAACCCTAGAAATGTCATTATGCCAATTTATTTGTGGTTCAAAGAAGATATATTTCTACCACACTCTGGTTTGCGTTGTCTTAAACCTATGTTTAAGTAGGGTCAACCTCCACTGCACCTTCTGGAGACAAGATCAAAATCCCACATAGGACAAATGATCATCATGATGGCCAAAAGTCACTACAATATATATATATATATATATATATATATGCTTTGCTTATTCCAAGATCTAATCTTAGTCATGAGATGTATAAAAGTCAAAATCATTGGACATCAAATAAATAAAATTTTAAGGTAGAGATTTTATCATAGCAAGGGTATTTTGACTCGGTAACAACCTTTTTTGGCAGCTTCTTTTGCAAAAGTCATGATTTTTAATCTGTCTAATAAATAATCCAAATACTTACTTATCCTCTTAGTGTGTGACTGTGTGTAGAGGACAAACTATTCTGAATATTCTATTAAGTATTAGATATTTCGAATATTCTAAGAGCAGAAAGGGTCTTAAATCATGAATAAACTAGTCTATTCTAAATACACCCCACCTAAATTCTTGGAGACCCCACTGCAAGATATTATGTAAATCTTGAATACACGAAAAGTGGGTATTTGTTTCAAAAAAAGACAAAAAAAAAAAAAAAAAAAAAAAAAAGTGGGTATTTGTTTCAAACATAAGGCCCATTGGTGTCATATAATAATGCCTTGTGTTTGTAGCATTACAAGATTTGAGCGAAAATAACATTTGATAATTTCAAAAAAAAAAAAAAAAGAGAGGAAATAACATTTGATAAAATTGAAATGAATTATCAGATAAATCAAATAAAACATTTAAAAAATGTAGTTATAAAATAATAATAAATATATATATTAAAAAATAAGTATAATTACTTATAAAAATAAATGAGTGGTGATATTTCCACCCCTTCAAAATTGTATGTACACCCCAAATTATTAATTTATTTTTGAAATTTCAGTGTTACCCTTATGTAGCATTATTAATATAAACAGTTAAGAACTGTACTTATAGTATCCAAGATTAAGGAGGATTGCTCCTGTGAATAATGAAAATCAGAGTAAAATAAAATTAAAAATAATTTAAAGAGGTGTGTTTTCTTAGATTTGGAAGTAGCAATACCTCCATTATACTTCTTGTATATTTTTATTTTAATTATATGTTTTGGACCAATCAGCAGATGAACTTGAATAGATCAAGCTAAAGCAAGTATAGCACCTTTCAATTCCTTTGAATAAACTTGAAAAACAAATTCTGTGCTGGTTGAGCAAAAGGCAAATAATTGTAGAACAAAATAGATTTTGATCTATAATTCAAAAGGCCATCCGAGTTCAAAAAGTACCAGATTTTGTGAATTATCATTATTTGTTTTCTCTCGTACGTTATTCAAATTTAAGCTCTTATTATAAAAACTTAGTGCCAATAAAAGATTAATAGAGAATCTTTGCTCTCTACATGTGCTACCTCTTGTCTTATGGTTCCCATGCTCTGTAGCTTGTAGCTGGTTCTGTTCATTCTGTGAGTTCTCATCAGAAGACATATTGCCACTTCCCGGATTGTACACTTGATGTATCATTCCAGATCCAGTCAATCTGTAAAAGCCCCATAAATGAAGTAGAGCCATTAAAGTTGTCAGGTTTAAATCCATTAGTCAGACTGCCTGGCTTTGATTGCTATCGGAGATGCATCCAATAGGTCCTGAATAAACTGTCTGTTCATTATAATAACATATTTTAATTATGAATAGAAATATTATTAATGCATGCATAAAACTATTTTAGTTTTTGTTAAATAATTTATTTATAATTATTTGTATTATATTAAATGAAATTACATAACAACAGAAAGTAAAAGAGTATGAATATTAAATTACCTAGCTTTTATATAACTTTAACTTTTAAAGGCAAATAAGGTTATCATATATTTAAAGATAAAGAACAAAAAAACAAATATGTTATTCAAATTTCAAATTTCAGTCATTGTTTAGGGGTTATTTGTTTTTTTTGTCTGAAGATTGAATAGTACTGTTGAAGACTAAAGATTGAATAGTGACTGCAACTTGAAATCTGAATAACATGTTTTTTTTTTTTTTCCTTACATCTGAATGTATAATAATCTTACATATTTTTTAAAGTTAAAATTATCTGAAAACTAATAAATTAACATTTATATCATTTTATTATTAGTTGTTATGTAAATTCATTTAACATAATACAAACAATTATAATAAATTATTTAGCAAACACTAAAACATTTTTATGTATATATTAATAATATTTTAATTCATAATTAAAATATGATTAACTATTATAATAAAGTATTTTTTTAAAAATTATATATACATAAATAAATTATTGTAGTAAAGTAAATTAAATAAAAAAAAATTATATTAAGTTGAATTACTATTGTTATATATTTAAATAAAAATAACATTAAAGGGAATATCATTAAAATGAATTTGTATAATGTAAAATTAGAATAAATTTGAAAATATATTTGTTAAAGTATTAAAAGAAATTTGTATAATGTAAAACTATGACAAACTTGAAAATATGTTATTTTGGGAAAGACAAAATTAGAATAATAAATTTATAAAATCATCAAGTGATTTTGTATTCAGTGAAAAATTAGTAAATATAGCTTTTTATTTAAGTGGTTTTTGGTTAGTTTTAAATAGTTTGATCACTTAAAAAAAAAAAACATAAAAATAAAAATCACTTAATTGATCTAATTCAGCATCATTAAATATTAAGTAGTGAAAAACAAACTATCCCTTAATTTCAGGTGACTTTTAGTGCTATTCACTTTTTAGATAAAAAAAAAAAAACAAACGATCATAAGTAGGGTAGAAGTGGGCTTCCAAAAGGGGTCTAATGAGTGTGGGCTTCATGGGTCTGATTTGTTATAAATGAGCTTTGAAGTGTCTTTCTGATGAGTTAAGCCCAACAGTAAGAATTATTTTCATTCGCCCCCACACCACACGATTTCATATAATAAACAAACGAAAGGGACAGCATAGGGTGGGAAAATCATTTTGATCCATGGGTAATTTGAAATTATCAAAGTTTAATCAATATTTCTGATTTTGGGGCTCTTATGAATTATGTTCTCTAAATTATTTGAAAAACTTCAATTTGGTTCTACGTTTCTTCTATTTGTCAACCATTAATCAAATTTAATGGTTTTATGGGTATTTAATTTTTATTTTCTTAAAAAAAAAAAAGAAAAAAAAGAAAAATTATATCCAATGGAAGCACTGAGGTGACCTTTAATGGAGATTAATGGACGATCTGCATTGTAAATCAATGGATAATCAATCTCCATGGAGATTGATGTGTGCATATAGTTTTAGGCTTTGCTTTATCAAGAGAGTGTGCGTGCGTGTGTGTGTTTTTTTTTTTTGTTTTGTTTTATTGGCAGGAGCGTGTTAAAAATTAATTTACTTTAAGCTGTTTTTATGTTATTATTTTTTAAACAAATTAAGATATTAATTTGCATATTAAAAAGTATTTAAGTTTTGTAATTCATGTGACGCTCTTATTTGAGATCCAAATTAACTTAAATAGTCAAATTATAAAGGGTTGTAGGCACAAGAAACATCATTATTACTCAATAAATTAATTAAAGGCTAAATTAGTCTATTTATATTTTCCATCACCTTTGGTTGCCAAAATTTGGTTAATGGGTAAATTGATGTACTTTTTTATAATTCAGAGACCACATGAACCAAAAAATGCAAAAATTGATAAAAAGATGATAAATCAACTAGAACCAAAATGATTTTCGCCCTTTTCAAACTTAAAATTAATAATTATATATTATTTCATTAATTAAATATTTTCAATAATTAATCTATCAAAATTATACATATATATTTTTTCATTGAAACAATAATGACATAAATTTTTAATAAATTAGATTATATCAACTTGAAAAATCTAGCTATCCATTTTCACTAATTTTAAAGGTTGTTATCAATCTTCATTATTTTTTTATTCACCGTTATATTTAGCGAAAATAAATAAGTGGATATTAAAGTCATTTTATGAAATCAAAAATATTAAGTTAATATAGCCTGATCCATTTTCGATTTTTAATATCAAAATTTCCTCTAGAATCTCAAATGTTAATAAAAGTTTCAATTTTCACATCCGTCCATTAGTCTTTATAACATGATTTATTATTTTAATCTAATGATCAAATAAAAGTATGAGATTATTATAAATTATTATTAAAATTGGAGTTATAAAAAGATACAAACAAGTTTTGTTTTGTTTTTTGTTTTTTGTTTTTTTTAATTTTTGGTCTAAGCTATATCAGCGTAAAAATGATTATTTGAGAGATATTTTATAATTTAGATTATGCATGTTTTGAAGTGTATAATGTCAATAAAAGTGAAAAATTAAAAATAAATTGATCACTCAAAAATATCAGAATCCGCCCGGCACCTAAACCAAGTTTGAGGTACACAACACAACACAACGTAAATTATTATTATTACTGAAAAAAAAATATGAATTATTAAAATAACCATTTGGACCTGTTTAGTATCCAGTATTGACTAGATTGGATTAGATATACATTTAGTGCAATTAATTTGATAAAATTAAAACAAATTATCAAACAAATTCCTTAAAAAATAAAGATAAAATATATTTAAAAAAATATAATCGCCTTTACAATTCATAAATTGTTATATATTTTTATTATTTTAATTCTTAAATAATTCAAATTAATTTAAAAAATAAAACTGTGGTGATGTACATAAAATCTCTTGAGTTGGGACTAAAAGACGGATTCAGAGCTGCATGAGAATCAATTTCCGCTGTAGCGCCCTTAGAAAGACTGGATTGAGAGCTGATTCAGAGTCAGTTTTCGCTGTAGACTGGCGGGCATTGAGCCACATGAGGGCAGGACACTTGCTCTACAAAGCCATTGATGAGATCATGAGAATGGAATGGGACTGGCTTTGTTTCACCTAGCACTAGACTAGTGTAACCAGTCCAGTGTTTAGCCCAATTCGGCGGCACAAATGCGTGCAGCCTCGTACTTACAATAACACATGATTATTGTAATAATCACGTTTTCATTACGTGGTCAGCACGGGATAAAAATTGGGTGGTGACATGGAATTTTGTTTTTAACAACGTATATAGAGCAGTTTTTATAAAATCTGTCAAGAATATATATACATGGTTGTATGATTTTGCCTTCCCTTCCAAATATTTTGTCTAATTTACCAAATTTTCTCTATACAAAACCAAGTTTTGTCAACTGAAAATGGTTCTTGTCATCATGCGTTTCCTTTAGAAAACAATGGGCGGTTCGTTTTTTTACTTACTCAACTGTTACCTTTCCTTTTGATCGGATTTGAATTGATTGTTGCCCTTTATTTAATTTAAATAATATAACAGCTCATTTTTTGGAATGAGATTATCATTCTTTCTCTGCAAAAGCAAATTAGTATGTAGTGAAAATACGCCGCTTACATGAGTTATGCAAACTACGAGGAGAAACATATGCTGTCAAGACCAAAAATAGGCATAGAAAACACTTGGCCTGTCCGACCACCTTTGCATGTGGTCAAGTGCATGTGTCACCAAGGAAATATACTTCTTATATATTCTTATTTTAATTATATGTTTTGGACCAATCAGCAGACGAACTTGATTAGATCAAGCTTAAGCAAGTATAGCACCTTTCAATTCCTTTGAATAAACTTGAAAAACAAATTCTGTTCTGGTTGAGCAAAAGGCAAATAATTGTAGAACAAAATAGATTTTGATCTATAATTCAAAAGGCCATCCGAGTTCAAAAAGTACCAGATTTTGTGAATTATCATTATTTGTTTTCTCTCGTACGTTATTCAAATTTAAGCTCTTATTATAAAAACATAGTGCCAATAAAAGATTAATAGAGAATCTTTGCTCTCTACATGTGCTACCTCTTGTCTTATGGTTCCATGCTCTGTAGCTTGTAGCTGGTTCTGTTCATTCTGTGAGTTCTCATCAGAAGACATATTGCCACTTCCCGGATTGTACACTTGATGTATCATTCCAGATCCAGTCAATCTGTAAAAGCCCCATAAATGAAGTAGAGCCATTAAAGTTGTCAGGTTTAAATCCATTAGTCAGACTGCCTGGCTTTGATTGCTATCGGAGATGCATCCAATAGGTCCTGAATAAACTGTCTGTTCATTATAATAACATATTTTAATTATGAATAGAAATATTATTAATGCATGCATAAAACTATTTTAGTTTTTGTTAAATAATTTATTTATAATTATTTGTATTATATTAAATGAAATTACATAACAATAGAAAGTAAAAGGGTATGAATGTCAAATTGCTAGCTTTTATATAACTTTAACTTTTAAAGGCAAATAAGGTTATCATATATTTAAAGATAAAGAACAAAAAAACAAATATGTCATTCAAATTTCAAATTTCAGTCATTGTTTAGGGGTTATTTGTTTTTTTTTTTGTCTGAAGATTGAATAGTACTGTTGAAGACTAAAGATTGAATAGTGACTGAAACTTGAAATCTGAATAACATGTTTTTTTTTTCCTTACATCTGAATGTATAATAATCTTACTTATTTTTTAAAATTAAAATTATATGACGTAAATTCATTTAACATAATACAAACAATTATAATAAATTATTTAACAAATACTAAAACATTTTTATGTATATATTAATAATATTTTAATTCATAATTAAAATATGATTAACTATTATAATAAAGTATTTTTAAAAAAAAATTATATATACAGAAATAAATTATTGTAGTAAAATAAATTAAATAAAAATAAACAAAATTATATTAAATTGAATTACTATTATTATATATTTAAATAATAATAACATTAAAAGGAATATCACTAAAATGAATTTGTATAATGTAAAATTAGGACAAATTTAAAAATATATTTGTTAAAGCATTAAAATAAATTTATATAATGTAAAACTATGACAAACTTGAAAATATGTTATTTTGGAAAAGACAAAATTAAAATAATAAATTTATAAAATCACTAAGTGATTTAGTATTCAGTAAAAAGTCAGTAAATATAGCTTTTTATTTTTAGTGGTTTTTTTGTGGTTTTAAGTGGTTTGACCACTTAAAAAGAAAAAAAAAAAACCAAAAATCACTTAATTGACCTAACTCAACATCATTAAATGTTAAATGTAAAAAAATAAACGATCTCTTAATTTTCGGTGACTTTCAATACTATTCACTTTTTAGATAAAAAAAACAAACGTTCACAAGCAGAGTAGAAGTGGGCTTCTAAAGGGGTCTAATGAGTGTGGGCTTCATGGGTCTGATTTGTTATAAATGAGCTTTGAAGTGTCTTTCTAATGGGTTAAGCCCAACAGTAAGAATTATTTTCATTCGCCCCCACACCACACGATTTCATATAATAAACAAACGAAAGGGACAGCATAGGGTGGGAAAATCATTTTGATCCATGGGTAATTTGAAATTATCGAATTTTAATCAATATTTCTGATTTTGGGGCTCTTATGAATTATGTTCTCTAAATTATTTGAAAAACTTCAATTTGGTTCTACGTTTCTTCTATTTGTCAACCATTAATCAAATTTAATGGTTTTATGGGTATTTAACTTTTATTTTCTTAAAAAAAAATAAAAATTATATCCAATGGAAGCACTGAGGTGACCTTTAATGGAGATTAATGGACGATCTGCATTGTCAATAAATGGATAATCAATCTTCATGGAGATTGATGTGTGTATATAGTTTTAGGCTTTGCTTTTTCGAGAGAAAGTGTGTGTGTATGTGTGTTTTATTTTTTTATTTTTTATTATTTTTTTATTGGCAGGAGGGTGTAAAAAATTAATTTACTTTAAGATATTCTTATGTTATTATTTTTTTAAACAAATTAAGATATTAATTTGCATATTAAAAAGTATTTAAGTTTTGTAACTCATGTGACGCTCTTATTTGAGATCCAAATTAACTTAAATAGTCAAATTATAAAGGGTTGTAGGACAAAAAGCATCATTATTACTCAATAAATTAATTAAACGCTAAATTAGTCTATTTATATTTTCCATCACCTTTGGTTGCCAAAATTTGGTTAATGGGTAAATTGATGTAACTTTTTTATAATTCAGAGACCACATGAACCAAAAAATGCAAAAATTGATAAAAAGATGATAACTCAACTAGAACCAAAATGATTTTCAAACTTAAAATTAATAATTATATATTATTTCATTAATTAAATATTTTCAAAAATTAATCTATCAAAATTATACATATATATTTTTTCATTGAAACGATAATAACATAAATTTTTAATAAATTAGATTATATCAACTTGAAAAATCTAGCTATCCATTTTCACTCATTTTAAAGGTTGTTATCAATCTTCATTATTTTTTTATTCACTGTTATATTTAGTGAAAATAAATAAATGGATATTAAAGTCATTTTATGAAATAAAAAATATTAAGTTAATATAGCATGATCCATTTTCGATTTTTAATATCAAAATTTCCTCTGGAATCTCAAATGTTAATAAAAGTTTCAATTTTCACATCCGTCCATTAGTCTTTATAACATGATTTATTAGTTTAATCTAATGATCAAATAAAAGTATGAGATTATTATAAATTATTATTAAAATTGAAGTTATAAAAAGATACAAACAAGGTTTGTTTTGTTTTTTGTTTTTTGTTTTTTGTTTTTTTTTTAATATTTTTGGTCTAAGCTATATCAGCGTAAAAATGATTATTTGAGAGATATTTTATAATTTCGATTATGCATGTTATTTGAGAGATATTTTATAATTTCGATTATGCATGTTTTGAAGTGTATAATGTCAACAAAAGTGAAAAATTAAAAATAAAGGGCAAATTACACTAAAGTACCTCGACCTATTGAATTATTACAATCATGATGCGAGTTTAAGCTAAATTACATATAAATACCTTTGACCTGGTTTGACTAACAATCAATTAACGGTAAAGTTAACATCTCAAGGGTAAATCGGTCATTTTATATATCAAACAATATTTGAAGTATTATTTAAACAAAATATCTCTCTCTCTCTAAAAAACAAAATTTGTCTCTCTCTCTATTTCTCTCTTTTTCCTTCTTCTTCTTCTGCGAGGTTTCTGGTTCGTCACTCTCTCCCTTTTCTTCTTCTTTTTCTTTTCTTCTTCTTGTTCTTCTGGGTATTTGGGTTCGCGACGAACCCAGATTCGACTGGGTTCGTCGTCATGAACCCAGTTGAATCTAGGTTCGTTGCGAACCCATATTCGACTGGGTTCACGACGATTCGACTGGGTTCGTCGAATCTGAATTCGCGGCGAACCCAATCGAATCTGGGTTATTCGACGAACCCAGATTCGACTGGGTTCGTCGCGAACCCAGATTCGACTGGGTTCGTCTAATCTGAGTTCGCGACGAACCCAGTCGAATCTGGGTTCGCGACGAACCCAGTCGAATCTGGGTTTGACGAACCCAGATTTGACTAGGTTCGTCAGATGCTTTAATTTGTATTTTTTTTTTTTTAATTTTTTCTTAAGATTTGTTTAGATGTTTCTTAAGATGAGTTGATGATGATGGTTTGATGATGATAATTGTGGGTTGATGAATGTTTTTGGTGTTGATGTGAGTTAATGCTTTAATGAAGTTTTGTTGGTGTTTGTTAATGGTGATTTGTTAATAAAGTTTGTGTTGATGTTGATAATGGCGATGAATCTGAGTGTTGGAAACTTTTTCTTTTAATTTTCTATTTAAATAATAATAATATTAATTAATTGAATTGTTTTGTATAAAAAATAAATAATGAAATTATTTTAAAAATTAGTGTGATGTGGC
The DNA here is from genome assembly GCA_021234005.1 of Nephelium lappaceum. Taxonomy (NCBI): domain Eukaryota; kingdom Viridiplantae; phylum Streptophyta; class Magnoliopsida; order Sapindales; family Sapindaceae; genus Nephelium; species Nephelium lappaceum. The sequence goes on from CM038010.1 coordinate 9,177,718, forward strand.
AGTTTTTAATTGGAAGTTAATTATTTTTTATTTTTTTAATTTATTTAATATATAAAAAGACCAATTTACCCTTGAGATGTTAACTTTACCGTTAATCAATTGTTAGTCAAACCAGGTCAAAGGTATTTATGTGTAATTTAGCTTAAACTCGCATCATAACTGTAATAATTCAATAGGTCGAGGTACTTTAGTGTAATTTTCCCAAAAATAAATTGATCACTCAAAAATATCAGAATCCGCCCGGCACCTAAACCAAAGTTTGAGGTACACAACACAACACAACGTAAATTATTATTATTACTGAAAAGAAATATGAATTATTAAAATAACCATTTGGACCTGTTTAGTATCCAGTATTGACTAGATTGGATTAGATATACATTTAGTGCAATTAATTTGATAAAATTAAAATAAATTATCAAACAAATACCTTAAAAAATAAAGATAAAATATATTTTAAAAAATATAATCACTTTTAAATTTCTTACATTGTTATATATTTTTATTATTTTAATTCTTAAATAATTTAAAAAATAAAACTGTGGTGATGTACATAAAATCTCTTGAGTTGGGACTAAAAGACGGGTTCAGAGTTGATTCAGAATCAATTTCCGCTGTAGCGCCCTTAGAAAGACTGGATTAAGAGCTGATTCAGAGTCAGTTTTCGCTGTAGACTGGCGGGCATTGAGCCACATGAGGGCAGGACACTTGCTCTACAAAGCCATTGACGAGATCATGAGAATGGAATGGGACTGGCGGCGTTTCACCTAGCACTAGACTAGTGTAACCAGTCCAGCGTTTAGTCCAATTCGGCGGCACAAATGCATGCAGCCTCGTACTTACAATAACACATGATTATTGTAATAATCACGTTTTCATTACGTGGTCAGCACGGGATAAAAATTGGGTGGTGACATGGAATTTTGTTTTTAACAACGTATATAGAGCAGTTTTTATAAAATCTGTCAAGAATATATATACATGGTTGTATGATTTTGCCTTCCCTTCCAAATATTTTGTCTAATTTACCAAATTTTCTCTATACAAAACCAAGTTTTGTCAACTGAAAATGGTTCTTATCATCATGCGTTTCCTTTAGGAAAAAACGGGTGGTTCGTTTTTTGACTTACTCAGCTATTACTTTTCCTTTTGATCGGATTTAGATTGATTGTTGCCTTTTGTTTAATTCAAATAATGTAACAGTTGATTTTTTGAAATGAGATTATCATTCCTTCTTTGAAAAAGAAAATTAGTATGTAGGGAAATTACGCCACTTACATGAGTTATGCAAACTACGAGGAGAAACATATGCTGTCAAGACCAAAAATAGGCATAGAAAACACTTGGCCTGTCCGACCACCTTTGCATGTGATCAAGTGCATGTGTCACCAAGGAAATATGCACCAAAACACTTGGCTGCAACTTTGACATATATAAAACCGATCGACGCAAGGAACAAATTAAACGTGTCATGAATCTATGATCAAAAGTCGCTGAATCAATTTCTGAATGAAATGGACGAGAAACATCTGTGTAGTAGTTGGCATCTTGTTTCTTAGATACATGTCTAGGGATGTTGTTTACTTACCCCTATAAATGCCGAAGCATCTCTAACTTCAACGTTGGAATTTGCTCTCTGAAAAATTCTGACGACGCTCCAACCCTCTTTTTTTTCCCTTCTTTTGAGGAAAGATGATATTTTCCTCTTGCATATTACCACCGAAAACCCCTCAATGAAATCAATCCCACAATGCTTTAAATCATCAGTTTGGAGTTACATTGAAGAAATATTATCAAAATTAATTCAATTGTTGGTTAAGTTATTTTTAAATTTCCGCATCGAACAGTATATATATATATATATGTATACATATACACTCACAAATTTTAAGTTTAAAATGACCCAATGGTTTTTGAAAGCAACTTCTATATGTTACATAATTATTTATTAATTGTTTTTCCATAAGTACTTAAAGTTGATAAATAAAATAACAAGAAGCAATTAAAATTTTGTGATTTAATTATTGTTCAAATCATTCCTATGTTGCATAAGTATTAAGCTATCCAATATACAAATTATGGAAATGAGAGGAAAAAAAAACACCAGAGTTAGCTTCATTTAATCTATGAAGATATCATTGGACTGATAATTTGAATTTTATAAACTGTTCTTTCTACTCTTAATGAATAAGATAAAACTCAAACTCTCTTCTATATCTTATTCTCTTTTATTTGAAGGGATATAAAAGTTTATTTTTATGAATGATTTTGATTAGATTTTCTATCTCGGTTTTAGAAGATCAAAATAGATTTGTATTCTCCTTAATGAGATATATTCTTTTCGTCAAAATAATGTTTAGATGAATGAGAAATTAAAGCGTAAAACCTACCGATTAGGAAGAAAGTCCCGCGTTGAAAAAATTAATGAAGGAATCTTGGCTCTCTCTCGCGCGCTCGGGAGGGGGGTTGGGGCTGGTTGCGAGTCATGGTCCATCCTCACCTTCAAAAGAAGCGAGTGCATGAATGTAGATGAAATTTCAACCTTGGACGTGGTCCCCCCATTACTGCCACTTAAATAATTTTTCCCTTTCACAAAATAGGTATCCATATGTTCGAAATCGATACCCATTTGTGAAGATTGGTACAGATTTCATATTTTCATTTTCTTCCACTTTGGAAATTAGGTATGAATTTCCATCAATTCAGTACCTATATCAACGATTCGGTACCTATTTAACTTTTTCCACCTCTGTGTGAGTTTTCTCAAACTCTCATGTGGATCATCCATCTATTTATACGTAGATTATCTTCTATTGTATGGGAATCGCTTTCTGAGTTACACTATCGGTATTTGATTTCATTTTGTTTCGATTGTTTCTTGAATCAGTTTCAGTTATATAATGTAATAATAAAAAAAAAAAAAAAGGAATTGACCAATAAGGTTTAATTTCGGTTATTAGAAAACCCCCCTATAAGCTCGGTTATTAGGTGCATTACTGCTTCATCAAACTATACAATAATAGACGATACCTATTTGGGTTCTCAATGCACTAAATAGGTTTCAAGTCCAGATTTCTAATTAGTCAACTTAAACGAAGTACAAAACAAAACTTCTTTTTTGGTGACATTAATGATCCATAGTTTGTTTGTTTATTATATTTGTTTAAAAAAACAAATTTAGTATTTCAAAAATAAACATGTGGCTTAACATAATTTTATATAATGTCAGTTACTGACATATAATATTATCTAGACACCTTTGTTTAAAAAAACAAATTTAGTATTTCAAAAATAAACATGTGGCTTAACATAATTTTATATAATGTCAGTTACTGACATATAATATTATCTAGACACCTAAGCATGGCATAGCTATGATTAATTAAAATCTAGTAAAGCAGTGGCATCATATATATAACAAATTTAGTATTTCAAAAATAAACATGTGGCTTAACATAATTATATATAATGTCAGGTCACTGACATAATATTTCTCAGACACCTAAGCATGGGCATAGCTATGATTAATAAAGTGGAGGCATCATATATATATATATATATATATACATACATATAATGCCGTTGGCACTTCAAAAGAGCAGATAGGTAGGCAGGTAGCGGTGCTGTCGGCCGATAAAAGGCCTTGACCTACATGTATCAAGATGTTCATAATTTGATTTACATGCGAAGTCCTTATATGAAGGGTAATATTTTTATAGGATGTGGGTCTTTTTTTTATTTTTTGGAGTTTCAATTTCGAGTCACATCTCAGAGTCTTTGGTAACAAATATCAGATAAATTATATGATGTGTAATATATTCGTGATAGATATAATAATAAATAATAAAAAAAAACACTTAAAAAAAAAAACAACAATAACACTTTAAAATAATCCTGTAGCAAAAGTGAACATGCATGAACTGACAATATGAGTTTTTGTGTAGGGCTCATTCTTCACATGAACATTAATTTGAGGACAAGAAACTCATATATATATATATATATATATGATGTTGTATCTCTTTGTTTTCACAACAATTTCCCTAAAAAATCCTCACCAACAAAAGCATGAAAATGTGTGTTCTTTTTGTCTTATTTTTATTGGGAATCCAATGCCCCGGTTGAACTTAAAAACTTCGTGGAACTGATAATCGAATGTATCAAACAGTTAACTATTTATCATAAAATTAAAAAAAAAAAAGAATATCGTAGTTCAAATATATATTTACATAATATTCTGTTACTGATAGTAGTATTTATAAAAGGTAAAATATCGTGAATACTCTCAAAATATTCCAAAAATCCCATGAACAAATAGATGACTAAATGTGCACTCACCTATATTTTAGAAACCCCGTTTTTTTTTAAGAAAAAAAAAAAAAAAAACCAACATACTCTTGATGCCTTCATAAATTTCCAACAAGAAAGAAATTTGAGGCTTTTATATTATTTTATTTATTTAATTTATCAAGATTCATTCGATGAAGTATCAAGGTTGAGGTCGATAGTTTAATATAAAAAGAAATATCCTAAAATCTTTTTAGACATTTAATTCTTTTATAAAGAATAATATTTTAATTTAAAATATAAATGATAATTTTTGTATAAAAATAAATCTCAGTAAAGACAACATTTTCGACACCACCACCGGAAACAGAGAAAGCAAAAACAAATAAGCCCACCGCCCACGGCCTACGGCCCGCCGCCTGCCGCCGCCGCCCCTACACCCCCCCTCCCCCCTCCCTTTTAAAAAAAAAGCGATTCTCTCTCACACAAACACACAAAAACAATCACTGGTATTGCCAAATATCTCACTTGTTTTTCTTCTATTGTTTTATCTGCTATATTGTTACTGTTTAACATGCAATCCAACTCCTACAACTTAAAAAAAAAAAAAAAATCTCAGTAAAAGAATTATTACGTTGTATATTAAAATGTTTAAATCTTTGTCATTTGAATTTAGATTATCGCTGTTTTGTGCCCAACCACAACCAAAACCACACACTCCATTGTGGTTGTGTATTTGTTCTGTGTACTAGAGATGGAGATGGCGATGGCATGTTACACATCCAAATGAATAAAACAAAGTAGGTGTCCTTTGACGTTAGCGAAACGGTAGATTATAAATTTATAATGCAACAATGTATTACTTATATCCTATGTGACACATAAAATATATTCTCCATGCAACCAAATAAATATATATAAAGTAATTTTAGGAGTATTGGGTTTTGGATCTACATGTACATACTTAGCCTGGAATATTTTACTTATTTTATAATAAATAAATAAATAAGAAATAACACTAGGTCTTTTGGACTCACATAACAACATTTCTTTCGTATATCGAAAGGAAAATTCTTAAAAACCACTTGATGTATGAAACAATCTCAATTTATCATCTATGTTTCATTTTGATCTAAAATACCACAAATGTTGACCAGTTAATAGAAAAGGTAGACAAAAAGTAAAAAGATATTTTTAACCTTGAGATTTTTATTAACAAATATAATAATTATAAAATATTATTTTATAATTAAAAAAATTATAAATTAATAAAAATTTATCTTCATTGTCTATCTCAAGATTGATATACAAAATTAAAAAAAAAATGATGAAAATAGGAAAAATAATTAGATAATATTTTAAAATAAAAAAATTAAATACTAATAAAAATTGATCTCCATTGTTCATATATGAGATGAACGGTGGAGATCAACACACAAAGTTAAAAAAATAAGAAAGTTAATAAAATTAAAAAAAAAAAGAAACATACAAATCGAATCTGAGCCATGAAATCAATCTTCATCATCAACTTTCAACCTCTCATCTGCCATGATGGACTCTCAACATCAACTTAGATTCTTCAACATTAACTTAGATTCTTCATCATCGATCTCCCACAATCATTAATCTCCCATAATCATTAGCAAATACCATTAAAAAAAAATCAATTAAAAAAAAAACAAATCGGCAAAAAAAATATATATATCAATATTTACATCAATAATTATATAACCTAAAACATTTCAAAAATTTAAAAAAAAAAAAAAGTGTCACCTTTAAAGAGAAACTTGGAGCTGTAATAAGGTAAAGACAATTTGTGAAACAAAGAACTAAAGGAACTCTGATTATCACCAAGATTTGTTGACTGATTGGTCATCGTTGACGTTGATGTTGATGAGTCGGCGAAAGTTAGAGACGGCTCGAAAAAAGAAGAAGATTGAGGGTAGAGGAACCCTAAGCTAGAACCAGCTGTGATCGTCATAAGCCATTTGGTGAGAAAATTAGAGAGGAGTTTTTTTCGCGGTTGGTGGTGTTGACAAATAAGAAGGTGATCATAGGTAGAGAAAAGAGTTGACACCTTGACAAATTTAGAGGCATTGGATCGGGTAGAGACGGTAGATGGACGGTAAGGATAGCTTGAGTGGAGAGATGGAGAACATGGTGAGAAATGGAGTAGGTAGAGAGAAAAACAACAGATCTCACATAGTGAGAATTGAGAAGAACCACCTAGGTCTCCAATGATAGAGGATATTACCTCTATTGCCATTGCCGCCGAGATATTCGCCACCATCATCACCTGTCGAAGATAGAGAAAGAGAGAGAACAGGATTAGTCAAAGAAGAGAGAGAGAGGAAGTGAGAAGAGAGAGAAAGAGAAAGAGAGAGAGTTGAAAGAAAAAAAATTATTCTTTTATATATAAATATATTTATTTTTAAATAAAAATATTTTTTATGATTTTATATTTAATATTATTCATTTTGTTTTTTTTTTTTATATTTTAATTAATGTTTCATTACTTTTCTTTTTTTACCTCTAAGTCAAACGGTCAATCATGTCAACCTAACGGATTTCGTGATTGTCAGAGATATTGTCGTCTTTTCATACATCTTTAGGGGTATTTTGATGTTATATTAATGTTAAGTGGTAATTTAGATAAAAATAAAACTATGAGTGACAAAATCTACATATTTTCATATGTTAGAGGGATATTATGGGATTTTTCCTATAATAAAATCTAAGAATCCTGCCCTCTCGCCACACCCACTCACCCCCCTCCCCCTCTCTCCCCCACTCTATTAAAATGTGTTCCCCCCTTATTAGAGCACAAAAATATAATTTTAATATTAGAAAATTGATTGCATTTGTCAAAATATGTTATTTAATTAAACATTTTTATTTGATTATTTTTACGAATGCAGTTGGTTTGATAATTTGATTTAATGTATTTTTATGCTCATAAAACTAATAATTTTGATATAATTTATGGATACTTATTTTGGGTTTGTGGTGTTTTACAGAAATAGAATCAATATGCCCAATTTAAAGAACATCAGCTCAAATGTACAAGACCCAAATGTTATCAAGGATAATAAAATAAATATAAGTCAGACTCTAAATGTCTCAAGACTCATACACTTCCACCAACAAATCATTTTCAAATTTGAAAATGATTAATTAATTTGTGGTGATTGGTTGACATTTGATTTATTTCTCAAGTTGAAGAAAAATTGAGTGATTTGTGGGGATGAGTTGACATTTGATTTGAATTTCAAATTTTAAAGAAAAATTGAGTAATTTATGGGGATGAGATGACATTTGATTTAAATTTTAAATTTTGAAAAATGATCAAATAAGTTGTGGTGATGAATATGAAAAGATTTTGAAATTGAAAACTTTCCTTTTGAGTGAAGAGAAAAATCTCTAGGGAGTCAACTTATTGCTTCTATAAATAGAGCGTCTGACAACACAACAAGAGAAGAACCAATTTTTAGAGAAAAAATTAGTGTTTCAGAAAGAAAATATCTTACTGAATTATTTTCATACTTTCTTGTTATATCTCCTCATCTATGTGTGAGTTGTTTCTTCTTGTATGGGAGTTGCTTTTAAGTTATGCCTCATAATCAAATCTCACTTGATTCCAATTGAATCTTAGGCTTGTACCAGCTATAAAAAATATATATATATATAAATAAAAAAATCTAAGAATTAAGTTTGGTGAAGTTTTATATTAAGTACCGGTGTTTAAAAAAGTGCTACTCAAAGTTTCATCATCCAACTATCCGGAACCCCTGATTTGGAGTATGAAATCAATCTCATCTCATTAATAGATTTTAAATTATATTTTTGTATAATTAAAATCATATCATATATATATATATATATAAGAATATTCACATGTTATAATTTTACGAGGTGGAGACATTGAAAGACTTTTCAAATTTCGACTTTAAAATAAAAGACAATTGTGGGGACTGGGGATAAATTGTGGTAGGGAATGAATGATTGAATTTTAACTGGTGCATCTTGCGCTCTTATTGTCATTGTCTGATAAACAAACAAAAAACTTGTTATAAGACATCCAACACATGTTCATGTTTACATCTTTCATTAAGATAATCAGCAAACACGTTTTGATTCGGACTCATCTGTCCCATTTAACAAACGTTTTCAAGAAATCACGACATAATATTTTGCCCTCATTTGTAGTGACATTTTCGTCGGTTGTCCAAACTAACGAGTGGTTGTGTGTGGAGTTTGAGCGCATATATATTTAATAAAACACCTACAAATTTCTCCTCATATTTTTGGATATAATTTAACCCGGTTTGCTACAAGTTTTTATTTTTAATTTTTTATTTTTATAGTGGTGGAAGGGGAATTAAATTAAAAAAAAAAATTACTTATATCTTATATTTTAGGACAAGAATGAGACTTGAATCCTTGATCTTTTTAGATAAAAAAAAATACTTAACCGCTTTTATTAAAGGATGATGTGCATTTTTACATATAAGTTATTAATTAATTAAATTTAGAAAGTTACATATTATTTTAAACACCTATAAGTATAGCAATAATAACGCTTTTCAAACAATATTAGTTATAAACTATAATTAAAGTTGCTTTTATAGCAAAATTAACTATTCCGATATAAATTAAGAAAAAATAAAAAAGCTACGTGTAGGAACAAAGACACAAATTGTCGGGTTTCGAAAAAAGTTGACCGATGAGGCCTGCTTAGCATAGACATACTATTGGTGGATCCCACTATAATTATAAAATGATCTTTAGATGCATAATCTTTTATACATGTCCTTAGGGCATAACAAATATCTGCCTGAATAAAAAATAAACCATACATCAAATGTCCTAATTTAATAAAACATTTACAAATTTCTCCTTAAATTTCAATTTGGATATAATTTAACTCAGCTTGGTATTATTTTTAAAAATTTAAAATCTAACTATTTAATAGTTCTCATATAAAAAAAGATGGAGAAATTACCACCCACAAATATGATTTCTGCATCCAAGTAATTATTAATATTAATTAAATTTAAAAATTTACATATTAATATAAACGCCTATAAATATATTAAGAATAATGTTATATATTTTATAAATTTATCCAAATTTATTGCTCAAATTATGTGACAAGCTTAGTTACCATATTAATTTTGGGATGATGTGATAATTATACATAAATTTATTATATCATTTGAGTAATGAATTTAGATGAATTTTAGGTAGTGTAACATTACTCATATATTAATTTTAACTCTATTTAAATAATATTAATTACAAGCAATAATTAAGGTTGCTTGTACAGTAAAAAGAGAAAAACTTCATTTTAATCCTTGAGATTTTGAAAATTGTCAAAATTTTAAAACTTTTTCAAAACAACTCTTTTTATTTCTAACTTTTCTAAAACTTTTTAAAAAAATCTAAATTATTAGTCAAATAACAGTCAAACCAAACTAAACCAAAAAAATAAAAAAGACTCAATTACCCCTCTTCACCTAAAATAACTGTTTTACCCCTAATGAAACTAAAATATTACATATCATTAAACCAGTAAATAGTCGACACTTATACAATAATATCCTTATTTTTTTTTCTTAAATATGAGTATTGTTTTTAATTAGACAATAATTAAAAAAAATTAAGAAAATATATTAAAAACCAGATCTAGTTACCAATCGTCCAAAGTGAGGCAGAGAAGAGAAGAAGAGGAATAGCAGTTTAAGTAAATAGGAGGAATAATTGAACCAAACTTTATTGCCAGGTGAGAAAATGATTGAGGTTTTTGATATGTTAGAAAAAGGAAAAGTAGTTTAGCGTGTGATGGAGATGATATTGTGCTTGATATTGAGGCTCTTGAATCTTGATGAAGACGCTCTTTGGGGTTTAAAATTTGTTTTGAAGAGGTTCAACATAAGATTTGGGTGCAAACCTAGATCATATATATATTTTAATGTTTTTAAATGTGTTTACTTGATTAATTTTAATCTTCATTTTATTTTAATGAAAAGAAGATTAAAATCAGATTCTAAATTTATTTTTTCAAGATTCATGAAATGAGACCAGATTCATGATGTTTGAGGTTGATGTTTGCGATTGTTAATTAGTGTTGATGTTGGGGTTTACAGATATTTGTTAGGTTGGTAGATGGGGTTACTAAGTGTGTTTTGGTTGACTGGCAAGTTGGGATTTACGGTTGATGAGGCTAGGTTGCTAGGTTTGGCAAAATGATGGTGGAGTTGGGATTTGGGATTTGGGTTTAGCAAGAAGATTGACGATGGTGATATTTCATATTTTTTAATTTAAATTATTTAATTATTTTATATTTTTTATATGTTTAAAATCCTAATCGTTCATTGTCACAATCTTAATCTCTCATATAAAAAGACCATATTATCATTTTCATCCAAATTATTTGTCATTATTGACCATTAGTTGACTGATGGTTTAAACTTGTTTGAAGAGTTTAGAAAAAGTTAGAGATAAAAATAACTGTTTTCAAAAGAAGTTTAAAAATTTGATATTTTTTGAAACTTAGGAACTAGAATGAAGTTTTGCCTAGAAAAAACTATTACGACATAAATTAAGGGGTCGTTTGTTTTTTTGTCTAAACACTGAATAGTGCTGTTGAAAACTGAAGACTGAATAGTGATTGAAACCTGAAATCTGAATGACATGTTTATTTTTTTTTTCTTTATATCTAATGTATAGTAATATTGTTTGTTTTTTAAAGTTAAAATTGTCTGAAAACTAGTAATTTGATATTTATATCCTTTACTATTAGTTGTTATGTAACTTTATTTAATATAATACAAACAATTATAATAAATTATTTAGCAAAAGCTAAAACACTTTTATGCATATATTAATAATAATTTTATTCAAAATTAAAATATGATTAATTATTATAATAAAGTATTTTTTAAAAAAAATTATATATACATAAATAAATTATTATAGTAAAGTAAATTAAATAAAAATAAATAAAACAGTATTAAGTTGAATTACTATTGTTATATATTTAAATAAAAATAATATTGAAAGAAATATAATTAAAATGAATATGTATAATGTAAAATCAGGTCAAATTTGAAAATATATTTGTTGAAGTATTAAAAGAAATTTTTATAATATAAAACTAGAACAAACTAGGAAATTTATTATTTTGGGAAGGATAAAATTGGAACAATAAATTTATAAAATCATCAAGTGATTTGGTATTCAGTGAAAAGTTAAAAAATATAGCCTTTTATTTTCAATGGTTTTGGGGTGGTTTTGAGAGGTTTGACCACTTAAAAAAACAAACAAAAATCACTTAATTAACCCAATTTGTGTTAAGTGCAAAAAAACAAACAACCCTAAGTAAACAAAAAATAAACCACGTGTAGGAACAGAGAGATCTACGTGAAAACAATTCGAGACAAGTTATACATATATTGTCTTAGAAATCTGCTTCACGGTAGAGGCTGCTGTCTGTTTCCCTTAAAAATCTCTGTTTCTCTTTGTAACCACCACCTATGGCGGCTGCCGTCAACCCTTCTCCTAAACTGAGTTTTGGCACCAGAAGAACCTCTGATTTTGCACCATTTCGGAGCCCTTCACCAGACAACTGGAGGAGGGCTACTTTAACTAGTACTGTTTGTGAGTTGTCTTCAAAGAAGACTCATTTGGTGTCTGCTACTTCTCACAATGCGGCTCCTCCTGTCACTCAATCTGTGCCTCCTCTGACCACCTCCAAGTCAGACTTTTTCCTGTTAATGTCATATTTATATATCTCTTAATCTTGTACTGCTCATTGTTTTGAAGATTATTATTTGGAGGAGGTTAATGTGATTGATAATGAGGATTTTTTGCCTGCTGCTTGTATCTTTGTTAAATGTTCAGTGGATTGAATTTGCTTTTTTTCTCCTATTTCTAGTGTTAGGCTGGCTTTGGTAATCTATGTGAAGGTTTTTTTGTGGTGGGTTTTGTTAACTATAGAAATAGAGTTGATGTGATTGATAATGCGGGGTGGTGTTTTTTTTTGTTAAGCAATAGCTTTGTGGGATGTTATACTCTTTTTGTTAAACAAGGAATCTATTGGAAACTATTCCCCCTTTTCTCTTTTTTTAACCTTCCTTGTCTGTCAAGCTATCAACTTTATAAGAAGTTAGTGAGATTATTTTTTATTTTTTTTGTTTACTACATTTGTCGGATTTAGCTGTTACATTGGTACTGTATGCTGTTTTAGTTTTAGAACTTACTGATCAGAATTTGTAAATTTGATCATGTAAATAGCAATTTGTGAGTTATTCTTGTTTGACTTGTAAATTTTGATATGCATCATTTGGCTACAAGTTTCAGTCAATGTGGTTGGTTGCTCTTTTTTTGAATATACAAATCTTTACTTTGTCTACTGACATTTAATTTTGACTTATTGACATTTAATTTTGACTCACAATGTGTGCTCACTTGTCTGCTAGGAAGAAAGAGGTGGATAGAAGCTCCTAGTAACTTCATTTCTTACTGAATTTTAGTGTGGATGATTATTAGGAACACTCTGACACAGATCTTTTATTTTTTCAGGGTGAAACGTCATACTATTTCAGTGTTTGTTGGTGATGAGAGTGGTATAATAAACAGGATTGCTGGGGTTTTTGCTAGGAGAGGTTACAATATTGAGTCCCTTGCTGTAGGTTTGAACAAGGACAAGGCTCTCTTTAGCATAGTTGTCTGCGGAACTGAAAGAGGTTTACGACAAGTTGTGGAGCAACTTAACAAGCTTGTCAATGTCATAAAGGTTAAGACTAATCCTTGTTGACCTTTTAATTTGCTTTTGCTTGATTTTTAGTGTATGGTATTCTTTTTGATATTGATGACAATAGAGTTTTCTTATAATGAAAATGTAATGGAAGGGATGTTTCTACGTTTTAGTTATATTATGAATTCAACCTATGAGCTCAAGTTATTAGGTGGAGAATTCATATGTATGTTAGTAACCAACAAATCCAAAATCTTAAGCTGATAGGATAAAGTCTAACTATAATATATAAGCTCTCTAGCATATCCCCTCACGTGCAAGACCAATAAGCTTGCTATGTGACTCAAGCCCAAACACAAATACACGATAAATTCATGGAACAAATAACAAATTCAAATTTTATTATGCGGGAGGTTCGAATGTAGGACTCCTGGGACAAATCAAGTTTTGATATCATGTTAGAAAGAGTTTTAAGCTTAACTTCATCACAAAAGCTAGCTCAAGAGTAGAGGTTTACACATACTTTATAAATCACACAAACCCGCCATTCTAATTGATTTGGGACTAACACTATAAATGCTACTTTTGATCTTATAATTGATCAATATTCGGCAGTGACAACCGCACTCTTGTGTGTCACCTCATTAGTGTTATGTGTAAGTTGTGTGCTATGCAATAAATGTTGTTTAAAAATTTCTCATTTTCCTTCAATTTTTTCCAGAGGACGTGTAGATGGCTTTGATACCATAAGTTATCTTAGTTGAGGTTTAGATCTGTCCTAAATAGTTCATCCATAAATAATAATAATAAAGCTTAAATTAATACAACGTGATGACACACTTATTTCTGTTCACTTTTTTCATTCATGAGGACATTTAAAATTTGTTGAGATGTTGTACCTTAGAGGTTTTCTTATTGATCACATTATTTTTGGTATGTGAGAAAGAAAAGGAGAGAAAGAGAAGACATCCCATCCTTTGTTTTGTTTGTTTACCTTCTGCTTATCAGTAAATTACCCGATGTATCAGGTGGAAGACATCTCAAGAGAGCCTCTAGTAGAACGTGAAATGATGCTTATAAAACTTAATGCTGATCCAAGTATGCGTGCTGAGGTACCGACACTCTATTTTCTTATTCCTTTTTTTTGGAAGAGTAGTTTAGATTATAAAATTAGTATTCTTCTGGATTATGCCCTGAAAGCATTCTTCTGCCATGAAAAAAATAAAACTGCTTTCTTATTTCTTAGTTTGTAACGGTACATTAATAATATTCACTTGTTTACATGATGTCATCAGAAATGGAACTTATGGTTTGAGCATGTTTGGATAAGTGTACTGTATACTATCTTTTCAGACTTGTTCTTGTTACTTTGGAGAACAGATCAACCAGTGTGTCAATCCTGGAAGCATTTTATTTTTTGTGTTATAAATTGGTGATCAGTTTTACTTTATGGCTAAAGGAGGATTTTCTATTAATTTTCTTCTATTGATGTTTTATGCATCCAAGCACCTAATTCTTTCTTGGCCTTGATCTTTAGATCATGTGGTTAGTGGACATCTTCAGAGCAAAAGTGGTGGATACGGCAGAACACTCATTGACTGTTGAGGTATACTGTCAGATTCTTGTATCTTTGTGTGATATATGCTTTATATATGATCCTGTTTCCATTACACTTAATATTAATATGGCATTATCTAAGATGTATATCAACATCTGAATGGCATCTTACCCACATTGACCTATGCAGCTACGCTGTATAAAGATCACTAATACCCACTAAGTATGATTTATGACAGAAACTTTTTAGATAATTTAAATGTGAAAGTTCATGCAATTTCTTAGTTTTAATTAGCAGTAACATTTACTTGTTCTGGATGGGGTAATAGGATCAGATTTGGTTGAGATATGTATTTCTGATACCAGTAAAAGATGGTTTACCAATCGTGATGCTGAGTTTCGTTTTTTTTTCCTTTACGTGGACTTGATCAAGTATATACATAATTATAAACATTAATGAAATCATGATTGTGTACTAGCATTTGCCAATTGTGCTTTATTTCTGTTTAATGAGTTTTGTATCTTAATTCACTTTGACTATATTTGCTGATATTAGATCTTTTGATAATCCTGCAACAATTACTGTAATTATTTGATATTACCAAGAAGTTCTATGGGTGGATGTAGAATAACTTTCGGGTCTAGTCATAATTGTCATTTTTGGATATTTCAGGTCACTGGAGATCCTGGGAAGATGGTTGCTGTTCTAAGAAACTTTAGCAAATTTGGCATAAAAGAACTTGCAAGAACTGGAAAGGTATATTCATAATCATAACCATTATATCCTTCCTAATAACAAACCAATTGAAGCATGCAATTATAAAGAATGCACAAGCTGTCAAATACTTTTTGTTTGTTTCCTCTGTATAGACAACTTGTATGGGTTTGTGGCTGTTATGATCCTTAATGTTACTTAGAGCTAATAATGAATCGGTGTGTAGAAAATGGCACCAGTACCATTAATATCTAAGCTTAGAAGTTTATTGAGACATGATTGTGGTGATTACTGTGACTGGTGATTGAAAATTTCCCAAATATAGCAATGTAATTAAATTAATTATCTTTTTTGGGCAATAATATTATTATTTTACTACTGTGTAATGATTTTTTATTTAAATTCTATCTACAGATTGCTCTTAGACGAGAAAAGATGGGTGAGACAGCTCCATTTTGGAATTTTTCTGCAGCGTCTTATCCGGATCTAGAAGCAGCAATGTCTAATGGTGGTGTTGTAGCGAAAGCTCAAAGATCACTGGATGTCAACGTCAACACTTCCTTGAGGGTATTAAAGTTTTGAATCCACTAAGCAAGCTTTGCATTCCACTTCTCCTCAATTATTTTACCCCACCCTTTACATATTAGGAATACTGTGTAGAGCTCTGTGCTTCATTTCAAAATTGAGTAGACTAACTAATCTAGGTAAAATTTTTCATTAAGTATATTCTGCATAAAAATATATGTAACACGGATGTCAACTTAGATAAGCATGCTCTATTAGTCATAGGAGTTGCTGATTGAATGGGTTGAAAAATTTTAACATTTAATGTTAGAACAGATCTTGTGGTGGCCGCTGGATGAATGGCTTGTCACTTTTAAATTATGAGATAATTATTTGGCAGTGGATTCTGTTATAGTTTCCCAAGAAGAACAAGTTTTAATATCTGCTTTCTAGTCTCTTTCAACATGTAATTAGTGGTAACTTAACTAAATGTTATCTTGTTGGATATATCTGTTTTGTGATATCGTCTGTCTTGCTCTAGTAGATATGCATCGTCATTGCTCTGTACTCTTGTAAATCTCCCGTATGGTATCATTGTTATATCTTATGAAAGTCACAAAGTTTTCATTTCTTTTTTTAAGGGTGACGTGTATCCTGTGGAGCCTTATGACGACTTCCCTGTGAATCAAGTTCTTGATGCTCACTGGGGTGTTCTTTATGACGAAGATGTAAGATACTTACCTCTCCAGATCCTTAAGACCTATAAATATTCTTTGAACATAAATAATTGGTTTCTTTAGTTGTCAAAGAAACATATTTTATATGACTTACCTATTGTTAACATTTCAAATGCTGGTAACTTTCAAACATGAACAACTCATACTTGAAGAGAAATTTCTGCAAAGAGCTGGGCCATCTTGATAGTGGAATTGCCTTTTCTGTTGATGTTCCTCTGGTTTTCTCAATTATTTCTATTTTCTCCTAGTTTCTGTCTCTAGAAAGATCATGTCTTCTTCTTGTCTGGTAAATTGGGTAAATTGCCTTTTCTGTTGAGCTTGAATGGTAAATTTTTTTTCAAACAATGGTCTATGAATGCACTGGCATACATGCATTTGCACAGATATAGCCGTGTATTATCCTTACCTTTGCTTTCCTTTGCATGTGTACTGTAATTCTTATCTTGCTCCGCTCTGTAATTCAGTCAAGTGGCTTTCGGTCACACACTTTGTCTATGCTTGTGAATGACTATCCTGGAGTTCTGAACATAGTCACTGGGGTTATGTCTCGAAGAGGCTATAATATTCAGGTTAGTTTGTATTGATTTTTGCTTAGTTTACCCTTGCTTCCAAAAAGTCATGACTTACTGGTGTGGTGATTTCTTTTGTGGTATCATTTTTAGAGTCTAGCTGTGGGTCCTGCTGAGAAGGAGGGCCTTTCTCGATTGACCACTGTTGTTGCTGGGACTGATGAGACAATTAGCAAGTTGGTTCTGCAATTGCACAAGTTAATAGATCTTCATGAGGTAAGGGGTGCTCAAATTTCATATTCCAACAAGCAACTTAACTTTTTGCCACTATTACAATGGACTGGAAGTTCCTGATTTCAGATCTTTTAAAGTGTAAATCTACTTTTGTTATTAGGGATCTTAAAGCACATAATTGGTTTCAACTTATACCAGGTTTGGATCAATGGTTTTCTTTGGAACAAGAAATCAGATCAACTTTTGACTAAGTTGAAAATTTGGAACTTTGTTTTCTTTAATTATTTCAAGTATAGTGACAATTTGGTAGATGTTGTATAGTGAAAATTTGGTAGATGTTACTATGTAGTTCTTCGATTTTCTTTAAAAATGTGATTTTGAACCAATGTGCTTGCATTGTCTTATTTTTTAAAGTTTGCAGTATTTCAGATGGTCATTTCCTACGTTTCAAATATATACATCGCATTAGCAAGCGACTTACCAAGAATGGTGATGGTTTGTTCAGGTTAGGGATATCACGCACTTGCCTTTTGCTGAGCGAGAACTAATGTTGATAAAAGTTGCTGTGAATACTGCTGCTAGGAGGGATGTGCTTGATATTGCCAAAATCTTCCGAGCCAAAGCAGTTGATGTGTCTGATCACACAATTACCCTCGAGGTAAGTTCCTGCCCTCTTGAGCGAACAATATCTCATTACATCTTGATTCATTTTCTTCAGAAGTGAGAACTCTCTGTTAAATAATACTGTTCACCACTTTTGTTGGTACCTCTACATGCTTAAGAAGAAGATTCTGTTCAATTTTCAAATGATCATGACTCATGTATCCCTATATCTGAGTTGGATTTTGTCAGTAAGATGCCAGTTTGTTTATGAATATGAAACTCCGGGGAGCCTAGATACTTTCGAATGCTAGGTTGAGGTGATCTTGAGTGTTCTTTTTGAGATATCCCACTTCTATGTTACACTGGCTCTTGTTTTGGCTCAATCTTGACACAATACAGGCCTGGAGATATGACAATTTAAATAAATAATTTTGATGAAATTTATAAGTCATTTGAATTTTTGTGCAACCTAAAAGAAGTGGCTATGCACATTTTTAGTTTTTCAAAGTATAAGATTCATGTTTACATGTCTCCTGTGTCCTCAATTTGGGAAATTGACTATTAATTAATGGTTGGCGAACAGAGTTTGAGTAATAAATGCAGATGAAATTTATTGCATTCCAGTGTCAAATGGGTGCCTGGTATAAGTATAATCAGATGTGTAGTAGCTTCAGATATATTGCTTTGCCATTATAGACTTTCACTGCAATCTGTCATTACCTACATCTGTCATTATGAATTTCATTTCATCTAGTATTGCTAATACTTATAGTTATCATTATTTTTTCAGCTTACTGGTGATTTGCACAAGATCATTGCGTTGCAGAGGTTACTGGAGTCATTTGGAATTTGTGAGGTCAGTCCTGTGATTCAAGTTATCCCGCTAAGCTTCACTACATTGCGTTTGAATTATTACATCGTTTTTAATAGTGGAAGTTTGAAAATCTTTTCTGTCTGATTTTTGCTTGGCTTGACTCTCTCCACCCGTTCCTGAAAACAACAATTTGGCTAGTCTAGAAATTTGGTGACATTATGTTTAGTTTCTCCTAGTAAATTCACTTTCATTATTTATTACAAAATTTAGAATCGCTCCTTTTTGTGAAGGTGGCAAGGACCGGGAGGGTGGCATTGGTGCGGGAGTCAGGAGTAGATTCTACGTCCCTTCGAGGATATCCTCTACCTTTGTAATATCCGATATAGTCTGTAGCTGCTTGATAGGTCTCTTGAGCAGTAGAAGATGAATGTGTATAGAGATGGTACTTGTGCTTGATGTGCTCAATGCACCTTGTCATCCTAGAGGAAACAACCGTTTATTTAGGTAGGTACGTTGTGATGTTGTATAAAAATAAAGATACATATATATAGGCTACCGGATAGTGCTAATGATAAAAAACAACAAATTTTGCCTTTCCTCTAATAATGTGAATTGGCGGCTTCAATATGGTGAGTTGCAACGTTGATGTTGTATTCGTTGTTATTCATAAGAGATAATCAGGCTGGTAGTGAAAATATAGGGGTAATGGAAAATGTCCATTCAGTACAATTACAACTTCACTCGAGCCAATCAATAGAGATGAATGGTTGCCGTCCATGAGAAGTAATGTGTAAAGATACTGTTTGATATTCAAGGATTTCCATTTATAGTGTTGAAAATCAGTACACTATCAGGATGTTGCAACAGGTTTATTTAATTTTGATCGAGTATGATCATATGGAAAGCAAGAAGCAAACTCTAATAACTGCTATTAAATGGTCAACTCAAATCCAAAGCTAAAGATAGCTTTCATATATGCAAAGAAGCAATAATACAACAGTCTCAGCAGAATATATACAATTGCTGGTCTTACATATATAGGCTACAAAAGATACTAGAAATGCTTTAGACATATCAAGTATATGTATAATAATCTGAATCATCAGAGCTATAAAACAGTACAAATCTTCAAATGCCTTTTTTATGGCATCAAACAAATACATACCACACATAAAATGTAAATCTATGTAAGTTTGACTAAACTGCTTGAGCAACGATGAGTTCATCCGGAAAATTAGCATCACCAGAGTAAGATGGTAGCGGGCCAATGTCTTCATCGGTTGTGAAATTATACCTCTCCCCAATGGCTCTGAGAAGCTGGTAGACTTCAAACATGGTTGGTCTCTCCTTTGCAGTTGGCAACACACAGTTAGAAGCAACTCTAAGAAATTGGTTGAGTTCATTCTCAAAACCATTCCCAAGCAAGGACTTATCGATGGCAGTTTGGAGAAGAGAGTTATCCGATAGCTGTGTGATCCACTCCCCTAAACTTCCCTTGAAGGTCTCAGGAGCATTAACCAAATGGGTAGGTTTCTCACCTGTAACTAACTCCAGGAGAACAACTCCGAAGCTATAAACATCCCCCTTTGGAGTAGCTACCAGCGTCCGTGGATATTCAGGAGCAACATAACCCAAATCTCCAAACTCCCCATTGACAAAAGTACTCAAATGAGTGTCAATTGGATTCATGAGCCTTGCAAGGCCAAAATCAGACAATTTGGGTTCAAAATCCCCATCCAACAGAATGCATTTAGAGCTTATGTTTCTGTGGATAATCCGGGGGTTGCAATTGTGATGCATCCACGCCAAACCTCTAGCTGATGCAATAGCAATTCTTAGTCTCAATGGCCAGTCCATGTTGCAGACCTCAGGTTCTTCAGGATGCAGTTTATCATAAAGTGTCCCATTTTCCATATACTTGTAGACCAAAAATCGTTCCTTCTTTGCCACACAAAAACCCAACAGGGGAACCAAGTTACGGTGTTTAACGCTCCCTAGCGTGTTCATCTCAGAAACAAATTCTTTCTCCAAGCGCTTAGAGTCTTGCAACCTCTTAACCATTAGGGAAGAACCATCGGGAAGAACTGCTTTGTACATTGTTCCTGTTCTTCCTGTCCCAATGATGTTGTCTTTGGTAAAGCTATTAGTCGCCTTCATAAGATCACTCAACCTCATTTTTGAAACAGACTTCTCAAACATGGAAACCTGCAAAGAAAGGAATCTTCTTTATCAATAAATCTGCAGTTTCACAAAATTCAATAAAATGAGCAGTATAAGAATAACTAAATCCTAGTAAGCAAACAGATGTGTTAAATAGAGTTCTATGCAATATACTGAATCAAACAACTTGCCTTGATACCCTTCGTTCCTTTCATGCTCTTCGCCCATTTGTTACCTTCAGGGTCATCTTCCTTCTTCCTAACCACTACACGCATGAAGTAGCAGAAGACAATACTTAAAACAATGGCGGTAAATGTTACCCCACCAATGGCTGCCCCAGCAATGATAGCAACACGAGACGACTTCTTTTGAGCACCTTGGCACTCTTTTAAAGGTTTCCCGCAGAGCGCCAGATTGTTGGCATAGTCGTCAGCCGTAACAGAAGCATTTTGAAAGGAGGGAACAGGCCCCGTCAACTGATTGTTAGCAACATTAAATTCCTTGATCCGATTAAGCCCACCGAGCTCCAGCGGAATGGTGCCCGTAAACCGATTGTTATTCAGCCTAAGTGAATTCAAGAAGGAACAATTGGCAAGACTGGATGGAATTTTGCCAGAAAAACTGTTGGATGACAGATCAAGGGTGACTACATAGTGGATTATCTTTGATATATCATCAGGAATGGACCCGGAGAACTTGTTGTTAGAAAGATCTAAGCCAGTCATGCTAGTGCAGTTTTCAAGCCCACGTGGGAACTGTCCCTTAAGCCCCATATCCGAGAGGCGGATATTGAGAACTTTGTTCTCGTCAGGGTGCCAACACTCAATACCAGTAAACTTGCAAATGTAGCCTTCAGTATTGTTGTTAAAGTTCCATGAAGACAAGTAATTAAAAGGGTCTTCAACCGAACCCTTAAACTTTTTCAAGCAGTCTATATCCGTCAGAGTAGCATAGCTAACACTACTACTAATCAAAATTACCAAATCGATCAAGGCAACTGCTATAAAAATAGGATCTTTACCCATCAAAGCCATGCAGATATACAAAACTCCTCAAAATTGACACTCTACAACTTAAAAAAGCAATCTTTTTCACCAAACTAGAGCACAATTAGTAAAAACAAAACAAGAACAAAAACCCCTGAAAGGAAGTACAATTCTACACTAAAACTACACCAAAATTCAACTTAAATTATACACACACACACATAAAAACTTAACATCAATGAAAAGAAGATTACAATCACATGTTAAAGCAAATGAGATCAACTAGTGCTTAACTAATAGTATTATGAAAAATGAGACATACCCAGATGAGAGAATTGTTAGATACACACATGACACCTAAGAGGAAGATGGTGGATGTCTTTAAGAGTGAGTGAAAATAATGGGAAAGCAATGAACAAATAATGATAAGAAAAGTGAAAACGTGAAGGACCCTCCAGCAAATCGTCAAAGAAGAAAGTTGGAATTGTTTTGTTTTAATATGATCTGAACACAAGAAATGGGCAGGAAACTTCAGGGGTTGTTGACAAGAAAGACTATCTTCCCCTTCTTCATTGGCTGTGTGCTTTGTTAACTTCCTTTTCTTCTTTCTTTTTATTTTTTCTAGTGCACTAAAAGATGATGATGACACAAAAGTCCAACGACCAAAAGCGAAGTCTTTTTGGCTTTAAATTCACACCCCATGACTTCGTCTAACGTATGATTAGTGAATTCACATTAATATACGAAAAATTAAGAGATATTAGGAATCCGTCAAGGCTTATCGAGATAGATATGATTTAAAATTTACGAAAAATTTTTTCTTATTAATATAAAAAAGTTACTGGGTTATTAGAAATTCATCAAGACTTATTGAGATATATATATATATAGTTTAAAATATGTGAAAAATTTGTTCTTAAAAGTTGAAAATATTTATCTTACAAATAAATAAATGAATTAAAAAGATATCTATTCACGGAATCAAAACGATAATATTTCTTTTTGAAATGGAGTGTTTTTTGCTTTGAAAATTAAGATCCAAGGACTCATTGACTCAAACATATTGTGTGCATGAATCCCTTAATATGCGAAAGTTGATACGTGAAAGTTAGGGTGTTTAGGAATCTATTGAAACTTATTGAGATTGAATATTATGTGCAATTCGAAAATTTACTCCCATAAAAGTACGTGAAAACTTGTTGAAATTAAACGGCATATACAATTTAAAAACTTATTCTCATTGCGTATGGAAGATATTTGCTCTTGTGTAATAGAAGAGAGAAAAACTTCCTACAAAAGAGAAGTGTCTTGTTGCTTTGAAAATTGAGACCAAAAGACTTTAATTGACTCAAAAACACAAACTATGTTATGTTCCAACTTCAATTTCAATTTGTAGACTCATTAACTTCATTTGCCAATCTTTGTCAAAAAAAAAAAAAACTTTATTTGCCAATCCTAATATTTAAATTGAAGAGTGACAGTTGGTATGGTGGTGAGGGTGAAAGACTTCAATTGACTCAAAGACATAAACCATGTTCTGTTCCAACTTAAATTTCAATTTGTAGATACTCATTACCTTCATTTGTCAATCCTAATGTTTAAATTATAGAATGAAAGTTGGTGGGGCGGCAAGGGTCTACTTGTACACGACGAAATTTAATAATATATAGTTGAAAATATACTTCCATAAAGATCTATCGGTATCCTTTAAATCTATAAATATTAAATATTATATGCAGCCTAGAAATCAATTTTTATAAGGTTTTATCGAAACTTATTGAGATTAGACACCATGCGCAGTTCAAAAATTTACTCTTCCAACACTAAGAGATATCTATTTTTGCAATAAGAAAGGAAAAAAAAGACTCCACACATGTTAGGTAAGTGTATACGGTGAAATTAAAAATTCTATCACAAATGTGAAGAAAAAAAAGTTTAATTAAGTTGGTATGGTTTTTTCTCATTGAATTTGTAATCAGATGATTTAATTCTTGTATGGAATTAACACTAACGTGTGGTCTGGGGCACGTTAACATAGTAAGATTTTTTTTTTTTTTTTGTTTTGAAGTAAACATAGTAAGATATTTTAATTGATAAGAAAAGCGGAGATTGGAGTGGTGTTTGACTGGAATAGACCAGACATCACTCCAGACGCTAACAGGCTGGTTGTTTGGTAGATTGATTTGGTCAAAGCACTGTGTTTTTGATTTATTGGTGTTGGCCGACTGACTTGGTCTCTCCTTCAGATGAGCCATCCATTTCCTATGTCTCTGGATTCCCATTTTTACACTGCTTTTGTTCACACATCCACTCACATCCTTGTCTTTCAACTTATTTGTTATTTATCTTTTTCACTGTTTATTTTTATCAGATAATATGTTACTATTGATGGATTGAAATCTAGTATTCATAGATTACCAAACTTCAAAAGATCAAATAGTTAATAACCAATGGTTTTTGATATCTACTGTCGGAGGGTTAACATACGGTAATGTAATAAGCCTGAAAATAATTGTAAATTAGGCACTGTATATAATTCATTAATATACCAGCAAAAAATAGTACTAAGGTGTATAAATTTTCTACAACAAGACTGTTTTATATTACCCGAGAGCTGTTTTGCCAAGGTATGAATTTGTTTATATAAATTTTCAGTGTCATTTGGTTATTCTTTACTAGTTGCTCTTTTTTTCCAATGGTCATTTTGGTACCCCACCACTTTTTTGATAATTATATATATAAGATCAGTTTCGGAAGTCATTCAATCAAAGAGTTATTTTATATTGCTCATCTACCCATTATGGCTACTTTCACGATTTATCACATAACCTCCTCTCTTTCCTGCTGAGTGTGTTATGCAAGTTAAATCCAAATTTACCAACAAATCTAAAACTTTATTACCCTCTTTGAAGATATGAGATATATAAATATCTATGACAGTTAATCAAATCCAGACAATGTTAATTGACAAAAATGAAGCAACTTCAATGGAGATGGAGCAATTTCCTAGGAGTTACAAAGTTTGTTTAATAAAATTTCATCATACGTGTGGACCCGGTTCAAGCAAATACATATATCAACTGATGTTGAAGAAGAATTTGATGAGAACCTTAGAAGATATGAGAGAAAAAAAAAAAAAAAAGAAGAGCTGCGACTTGCACAGCTGGATGATAATTATGATTTTTAGTGTTATTTTTTAATTTAATTAATGTTATTTAGTTGAAGTTATATTATTTTAGGTTTTTATTTCCTTAAATTACGGAGATTGTTTTTATTTTAGATTTTGGATTTATTTATTTTTTTAGATTTTTATTTCCTTAAATTATTAATTTGTTGTCTTTTAAGATTCTATTTTCTAAGGATACTTATTTTCTAGAAAAATTAGGTATAAATAGGAGATTAGTTTAGATTAGGGTTGTTATTATCTTTTGGCTTTTGAAATATTAATAAAACCTTGTAAGCTTTTTTGGGTATTATTGTTTAGGATTGCTTGGGTTAGAGTTACAATATTCTGTCAACTAATTCTAAAAGGTCAACTTACCTATTCGGTGGGTTGGTTTTCAATCTTTTATTAGTGTTAGGTCATTCTGTGATCTACTTTAGAGGGCTACTTTATCCATTTTGTAGACTGACTGATTTATTATCTATCCTACGTGTGTGACATAAGTTAGGGCGGTTAGGACTTGTTATTGGATCTATAGTTAGATTCTCAACAATTTGGTACCTTCATAGAGAGACATGAAATCTAGAAGGTTGGAAGCTTTGGAAGAGAGTCGAATACAGAATTTCTAAGATGTTGGAGAAAGCGGCTCTGTCCTTAGCTCAGTTATCAATGATCGTGCGCCAATTGATGGAGGAGATAAGAAGAACCAAGGAATGCTAGAACAGATGGAGATGAATCTTCTCTGATGATCATGGCAAGACCATCAAATTTACAGGAATGCAGGTTGAGGCCAGCAAATACACTGAAGGTGTCAATGATAAGGCACTACGCCCCAGTGGATTCCTAAGTCTTTGATTCGCTATGATGCCCGTCAAAAGGAGAATGCTTCAGGCACGATTACAGAGGTTGTCCAAACTGTGAGAAATCCACATTCTCACAAACGGACTATCATTTATGACAGCATTGCAAAGATTGAGGATTTTGTGCTCCCTAAATCCGCTGACATTGGTAGCATGACTACACCCACTACACAAACACCTCAGTCCTATTCTCACAATGAAGCTGATAAAAGTTCTAGAAAATCAGCACGCAGTTCCTTCATGGGGTTTAACGGGAGATCTCTCAGCTTTGCAAGAAGGCAGGAACCACAGCTAAGCACTGAACCTGAGGTTTTGATGACTAAAGAAATAGAAAGTACTGATAGAGGAATATTTGCCAAGGAATTGATCCAGCCACCATACTGGAACGCATTGAAAAGAATTTTGTCATCACAGATTCAAGAATTCCTGATAATCCAATTATATTTGCCTCTGACAGCTTTCTTGAATTGACAGTATACATGTGAAGAAATTTTGGGAAGAAACTGTTGATTTCTTTAAGAACCTAAAACGGATCAATCAACTGTTTCAAAGATAAAAGATGCGATTAGAGAGCAAAGGGAAATTTCTGTCCAGTTGATCAACTAAACTAAGAGTGGAAAAAAATTCTAGAATTTATTACACTTGCAACCAATGAGTGACAAGAAGGGAGAGCTTCAATACTTCATTGGTGTCCAACTTGATGGGAGTGATCATGTGGAACCCTTGCAGAATCGCCTGCCAGAGGAGAACAGAGCAACAAAGTGCAAAGTTGGTTAAAACTGCTGCAGAAAATGTTGATGAAGTTGTGCAGGAACTTCCTGATGCCAACTTGAGACCATAAGACATTAAGACTTGTGGGCGATTCACACTCAACCTGCCTCCCCATTATCTCATAAAAAGGACAATTCTTCTTGGATAACAATACTAAAGATCACCACGCGTGGTAAAAAAATTGGGCTCCATCATTTCAAGACAATCAAACCGTTCGGCTTTGGTGATACTGGCGGTGTTCATCTGGTGGAACTGCACGGTAGCGGTAAACTGTATGCTATGAAGGCACTGGAAAAATCTAGCATGTTAAATTGTAACGAGGTTCAACGAGCATGCATTGAAAGGGAAATTATGTCGCTACTAGATCACCTCTTTCTTCCTGCACTCTATGCTTCCTTTCAGACTGCTACGCACATTTGTTTGATAACAGACTTTTGTCCTGGCAGAGAGTTATTTGCATTGCTTGACAAGCAGCCTATGAAGATATTTAAAGAGGAATTTGCCAGGTTCTACTGCTGCAGAGATTGCCATTGTCACAAGTGTTAGTCTTCCATGGATGACAGGAACAGCTGTAAATCCACTTTTTTGAGCGGCATATTTAGCAAGGACTGCACAACAAAATGTCACACTCCTGGTTCCCTGGCTTTTAAGTCAGATCAAGAAGAAATGTATCTCAACAATGTCACTTTTAGTTCCTCGGGAGAGCAGGAAAACTACTTACGTAGCTGGCTTGAGGAAAGGATTGGCTTTAAGGCTGATTTTAAAAATCTCATTTCATCCAAAAAGTTCTCAAAAGAAAGGCATAGTATAATACCTGTTGGAGATACTTCTCAGTTTATTCCACCAAAGTATGCTGACATTGCAGTCCTAGAACCAGGACATTTGAATTGGCTATCATCATGGTAGGCGCTGGACCTGATAAATTCAACCATTGTTGTTGGACTTGTCCACACGAATTACTTGGAATCTAACGAACAGGGAGAAGAACTGGGGCTCTCCAAGCTTTCCTTGTCAAGCACATAAACAACTGGGTCACAAGAGCATACCTGCCATAAGGTTCTTCGCCTTTCAGCTGCCACCCAAGATTTACCATAGTCCATGATTTGCAATGTACAAGGTGTAAAGCCAAAATGTTTGAAAATTGGTGACGAGGTCGCTGAAGAAAAGGAACAACAGCAACAGGCCTTCTCAAAGGGAGCATATTTCTTGGGCAAGATGGTCTAGGCAAAGAGATTCAGGGAATTGATTGATTGCTAGAAAAGCATAAGGATGATCTTGACGGGTTTAAGTTGGATGTTTTTGGTAATGAAGAGGATGCACAGTGAAGTACAGAGGAATGCCGGAAAGTTGGATTTGAATCTTAATTTTCAGAAAAGGGAGAGATCATGCAGATGATTCACTTCACTGGTACAAAGTCTTTATAAATCCTAGTATTAATGATGTGCTCTGCACTGCTACTGCTTAAGTGCTTGCCATGGGAAAATTTGTCATATGTGCAGATCACTCATCAAATGAGTTCTTTAGGTCATATGTCATACAAAGCAAGTATATACTTGAGCAAGAGAAACCATACAAGTACATAGCATTATTACTAAAATTAAAGCATAATTATACAAGCATATTTCAATTCAAATTCCATACCTGTAACTCTTACCTCTTAGTGACAGGTTAATGATTATTTAGGAAGATTAGATCATCTCTATTTTACAGATAAATGTGTTCTTTAGATACACATTAAGAAAACATACTAATAATGTCCACAAGAATGTGTTAAAATTTAATTTTGTAAATAAAAATCACAGCTAACATCCCCAAAATGGAGTACTTCACAGGGAAAATATTATCTGTTTCTATTATCATAAGTTGTTCACAAGAATTTGAATATTTATAGCAAATAAATGTAACATCAAGTAATCAGAACAATGAGAACAAATCAAAATTAGTAAATAACTAATCATTCGTGGGCTACACATATGACTTGCTTACCGACATTTTTGCCAGAAAACAATCCTGCAAAAGCAGCTGGAGCACTTTCCAGGCCGACATTCATGTCTTCTATGTAAACAATCTTTCCTTGCTTGTAATTGCTGATAACATGCTCCAGGAATTGAGGGTACAAATGTAAGTAATCACTTTGTATGAAGCCTTTCATTGTAATGCGCTTTCTTACGAGACTGAACAAGTTGTGAATCCCTTGGGGATCATAGTAGCTATGCAGAGACACCATTCCACAAACTGCAACTCTGCCATGAGTCCTCATGTTCACCAATGCTGCATCAAGCATTTGTCCACCCACATTGTCGAAGTAGATATCGATGCCTTCTGGGAAACATCTGCTTAGGTGGTAATACATGTGAGAGACAAATTTCATGAAGAGCATTCCCCAGTTAAGCAGTTATGATACATGAGAGAAGCTTAATACTGGATCCTCATCATAAGATCCCTAGCAACACGAATCAAACTAACTCTAGTGTTTCTATCTTTAGTCAACATGATTATGCCCAAATCACAGATTATGAAGATATATGAACAAAATTTCTGATTAAAAACAATTCATCTGATTTATATTTACGAAACTTTAAGTAATATTAGCATCATCTTTATAAAATAAAGACACAGAGTGCTCAAACATTGTGAAAAATATACGGTAGCCAACAAAATGAAGTTGTTAATATTGATTAAATATTTTGGTACGAACATACAATGCAACTCTGCTTAAGCTAATCATGTTTAAGGGAGTCACTTTTCTAAAGGAAACTTCAAGGTCTCTCTAGAGATTGATATGGAAAACAAAATTTAAGTCCACTGTCATATACATACATACTTAGTTTGTGATGTACAACTAGCAAAGAAAGTCATAACAAATTAGCAATCCAACTGCTGAATTAGTAAACTCAGTTTTGCACAAGCAAACAAACAAACTTGACCTTCACATACTCATCAATGTCAATAGATAAATGCCTTCATAAAACACAGCCTATGCAATCGATTGAATCTCATCAGATGGAACAAGAAACTAATGTTAATAGTGTTCCAAGAAAAGATTGGAACGAAGCGAACAAGCTATCAGAACAGCCTTCTGAGATGTCTGATGGAAATCATTTAGAATACTCAAAAGCACATCACTGACCTTTTCAAAGCTGCTTCCAGGTCTGGTTCTTCCTTATAGTTAAAAGCTTCATCAAACCCAAGCTTATTCTTCAGAAGATCAACCTAACACACCACATCACAAAGGTTTTTCCATTAAATCGATTTCATTGTATTCACCACTTAATGCAGTCTCTCAAATGTATCAAATTAAAAATTATGAGGTCGTTTATGATACATATGATGATTCATCAATAAAGAACTTACCTTCTGACTACTTCCAGCACTTCCAACTACATAGCAACCATGTAACTTAGCAAGTTGGCCAACAAGCTGACCTACAGCCCCTGAAGCTGCAGAGACGAAAACATATTCCCCTTTCTTAGGGGAGCACACCTCATAAAATCCAACATAAGCAGTAAATCCCGGCATACCTGTATGAGAATGTTTCACTTCAGTATCTGCTTTAAAATAGATTCAAGGACTTACTGAACAAATTATGAAGATGAATACCTGAAGAAGAAATCGAAATCAAGCACATAGACTATATAATGTACAAAATGAGATTTATTGAAGAATATATACGAAACAATGAGCAAATCAATAGACAACCGGAAGTCCAGAACCTATACACCTCATTGAAATAAGAAAGACTTGTATACTTAAATTCAAAAAGTTATATTTAAATCAAACAATAAATTAACACTGTAGATCATGACAATCTTATTATATATCATAAAATATACATTTTCTATTTATTTCTAAATTATTGGAAGAATAGACGAACCATACAAACTGAACACCATGTACTTCCTAATTAAATGCATGCTAGTTACATAATATTATCATTCCACTTCACAAGTACTTGTTATATCAGTCACTTTTAAGCTACAACATATATTCTTAGTTTAGCGAATGAGTGAAAGACAAAAATAAGATGACAAAGAAGAAAATGTCACTAACCAAGAAGACCGACATGGTACGAGAGAGGAATATCATCATCTGGCTGAATTTTTCTAACCTGCTGAAGGCTCTGTATCAAGGTGTATTCTTCCCACCCTGTAAAACCTGAAACTAAATCTCCTGGCTTGAAATCGGGGTTATCAGAATCCACAACCTTTGACACGCCAAATCCTTCCACGGCCTTCATCCAAAAAGACCATTGATTACAAATTACAGAAAAAGTAACAAAAACTGTTGATAAACAAATCACAAACTACAAAATCTTGTATCTTCAATTATAAAATTTAGCCATGAAAAAGTGCCCAAAAGTAGCTTGCCTTGATAATCTAGATTCAAATTAGACGAATAACAAGGTCTCTAAAGTCCTAAAACAAAATGCTATGATTAATATAAGTACATAAAGGACTCTATACGAATACATTAAATTCCTAAACGAGAACATTGTAATTGAATTAGAAAAATCTACATGTACTAGTTAGTACAAGTGCAGGCACTAAAACAAGTATATCTTTGGAGGCAATTGAAAAGAATATGCAGAAACTAATTGGAGGGTGTGATTAATGGTTACCTTTCCAGGAACAAAAGGGGGGATGTAGGAGTCAAGGGAGTTACGCATGCGGCCCCTCATGTAAGGATCACAAGAGAGATAGAGATTCTTGACCAAAACACAACCAGACCCTTTTGGTGCATGGAGGTGTAGATTGGTAATCTTGATATCCATGTCACTCTCCATTGGTGCTCTCTCTATATACCCTTTAAAGATCACTTGCTTGTTCTCAACTACCAGCGATTCCATCTTTGTGTGTGCTCACAAGCAACTCAAGGTGCTTCCAAAGGATCGAAATATGGAAACTGAGTGAGTGGGTTCGGTTGTCAGCCAGAAGAGTCAACTACCCCTTTCATCAGAAAGATTATTCCACCTAACCCAGGAAGCTGACATCACTCCAACGTGTCCATCTGCTCCCTTGTCACAACACTACGCGTCAAACACTCTTTAGTGTAGATCTCCACTTGTCTGTACATTTAACTTTTCTTAAATGGACAAATTGTACAAACCTCCCTAAGGGTAGGCGAAATTGCATAAAATGAGAATATTTACGATACTCACACTCTGATTAACTGAGGTTTCAAAAATTTAACACAAACTTCTTTTACCATTAGTCAACCATCGTTAAATCCTCACGATCAATAGTTAAAGACATAAAAAGACTAAAATACATTTCAAGTCGAATTTAAATTTAATATTTTAATTTTTATAAATTTAAAATTAATATAACATATAATTAAATTTATTTAAAAAAAAAATTGATCTCTATGAGATACCAAATCCTGATCTCCCATGAAGACCAAATTCTTGTCTTTGATGGAGACCAGAAAAACTGGGCTCTATCAAGAGACTAAGACATCTCCAGAGATGGAGATCAGAATAAGTCTCCTTTGCTATAGACTAAGTATCCAACGATAGAGATTAGTTTTTCTAGTCTCCCATGGATACAGTTTTTTGTTTTTTGGTTTTTTTTTTTAATTAAATTAAAAATACATATTATGTTAATTTTAAATTTATAAAAAATAAAATGTTAACTTTAAATTTGAAATGAAGGGTATTGTAGTCTTTTGGTAATTTTGACTGTTGATCATAGGGATTTAATGGTGATTTACTAACGGTAGGAAATATTTGTGATGAGTTTTTGAAATTTCAGGTAGTTAGAGTGCGAGTATAAAAAATATCTTCATTTTCATGTAATTTCATCTAATCTTAGGGAGTTTTATGTAATTTCCCCTTCTTGTGTTTAGATCTCTTTGTAAATTCCAATATTGGGAGTTCGGTACAATTTTTTTTAAATAATAAATTTTGGTAGAATTTATGAACTTTATAGAATCCATATATATTTTATTAGAACCTTTTTTTAAAAAAAAAAAAAAAATCCAATGAAATCTTTGGGAATAAAGGAGGATTTGCGATAGACTTTTTTCTTTTTCTTTTTTTTTTTTCATAAAATTTACTTTCAAAATCATTAAAATTCATTGCTTATATAAAATTTATAAAGCCAATGACCTTTTGAATACATGTAAATTTATTTTGACATTTTAAAACCCTAAATAGAATACACTTGAATTTGTATGGATTTTAATAAAATTCAAACAAATCTAAAATAAATACATCTAGATTTGTATGAATTTCAATAGATTCCATACATATCTAGACTAAATACATCTAAATCTTGATGGGCTCTTCAGAAATTTTAATTGAATAATGCACCATAACTTTTAAAACCCTTTTAAATGTTAATGAAATCTTAAATGGAATACATCCCGCTTAACCAGCCAAGATTTTAAATAAATGCTATAAGAGAAAACAAGCTAATATGCTCGTTTGATGTCCAAACTAATATGGACGGCTCGAAACAACTTATAATATATATATCAACTGATGTTAAGAGTTACGAAGTTTGTTTACTAAAATTTCATCATGCATGTGGATGCAGTTCAAGCAAATACATATATCAACTGATGTTGAAGAAGAGTCATATAATTAGCTTGACGAGTTTAAATATATATCAGAAGCCCATGATATGGTTGCATGCAATGCATATATACTCCTACTTATTGAAGCTACTGGCAATCTACTCCAGCATTGCAAGGCCTTTAGTTCATAATTGGCTGATGAAGCGGTTAAGTTGTACCATCTGAAGGTAGCTTTCAGCATTGCATGCATCGAACATCACTCACTTTTTATTATGCTTATGCTCTCTTTCTTTGTCAATCAGGTTGCTTCAGAAGCTGTGGAGTATGCGGCTCTTGAAAATGATGTGCCTCCGGGGAAATTGATACGGGCATGCAACATATGCGTACGGTGTAGTCTGTTCAAAACTTACCTAGTCTTGATGCTCTACTAATATGTCATACAAAGCAAGTATATTCTTGAGTAAGAGAAACCTTACAAGTACATAGATTTTTTTTTTTTTGATTCCTAGTACAATGTCAGAATATTGTCAGGACCAGCTAAGATAAGACTTTGAAATACGGTCCAGATTTCTGCTCTTATAAAAAGGAGAGGACCAGTTGAGATAAAACTTTGAAATATGAGCCAAACTTTTGCTCCTAGAAACGGGAGAGAGCTATGAACATAGAGTGAGACAACTGTCCATTTATTAGTAAGAGGTGCGTGAATCGAACCCAAGACATTGGACAAGGAAGGGTCAAAGGGCGCCAACCACCCAGACAAACCCACTTTGCATCATACAAGTACATAGAATTATTACAAAAATTAAAGTATAATTATACAAGTATATTTCAATTCAATTCCATACCTTGTAACTCTTGCCTCTTAGTGACAGGTTAATGATTCTTTTGGAAGATTAGATCATCTCTATCTTACAGATAAATGTGTTCTCTGGACACACATTAAAATAACATACTAATATTTGCAATTTAATGTCCACAAGAATGTGTTAAAATTTAATTTTGTAAATAGAAATCACGGCTAACATCCCCAAAATGGAGTATTTCGCAGTGAAAATATCTGTTTCTATTATCATAAGTCGTTCACAAAAATCTGAATATTTATGTGAAATAAATGTATCATCAAGTAATCAAAACAATGAGAACAAATCAAAATTATTTAACAACAATCTGTTGAGGATCTAACTATAGATCCAACAATAAACCTTAATTGTCCTGACTTATGCCATGCGATAGGATAAATAACGAACTAATTCACCCATGGAATGGGTCAATTAGTTCTCTAGAATCAGATCACGACATGAACTAATCCTAGCATAAGGATAGATAACGAATTAACCAACTCATAAAATGGATAATTGACTTTCTAGAATCAAATTACAAAATGACTTAGCCTTAACTCAAGTAATTCCAAGTAAGAATACTCAGAAGAGTTGAAAGAAAATAACGAACCAACTTTTGCATGAAATGGGTAAACTGGCCTTTTAGAATCAAATCTTAAAATGACATAACCTTATTCCAAACAAGAATACTCAAAAGAGTTGAAAGAAAATAGTAAACCAACCCACTCGCGGAATGGGTAAATTAATCATCTAAAATCAAATAACAAAATGACATAACTCTAGCTCAAGCAATCTCAAGCAATAATTTCCAAAAAAATTAAAATAATTCACATGATACTTACCTCGCAAATTACAAGATTTTATTAATATTCCATAAGCCAAAAACATTACAACAACCCTAAACTAATATCTTATTCATAGCTAACTAGTTTTAACTTTTCTAGAAAACAAGTATTTCTTAGGAAATATAATCATAAAAGAAAATAAATTAAATAAGAAAATAAAAACCTAAAATAATTCTAACTTTCTTAGGAAATAGGTTTTCCTTAGGGAACAAAATCATAAAAGAAAATTAATTAAAATACTTCAAGAAACAAAAGCCTAAAAGTAAATAAATCCAAAACCTAAAAGAAAATGATTCAAATAACTGAAGAAAATAAAAACCTAAAAGGAAATAAATCTAACTAATAAAAGAAAATAACTTTAATCAAATTAAGAAATAACAGTAAAAATCCTAATTGCCATCCAACAGTATAAGTTGCACACTCCTCCTTATTTTCCTCTCAGATCTTTAAGGTTCTCATCACAATCATTCGTGCGCCACACATACGACTTGCTTACCGACATTTTTGCCAGAAAACAATCCTGCAAAAGCAGCCAGAGCACTTTCCAAGCCAACATTCATGTCTTCTATGTAAACAATCTTCCCTTGCTTGTGACTGCTTATAACATGCTCCAGGAATTGAGGGTACAAATGTAAGTAATCACTTTGTAAGAAGCTTTTCATTGTAATGCGTTTTCTTATGAGATTGAACAAGTTGTGAGTCCCTTGGGGATCATAGTAGCTATGTACAGACACCATTCCACAAACTGCAACTCTGCCGTGAGTCCTCATGTTCACCAATGCTGCATCAAGCATCTGTCCACCCACATTGCCGAAGTAGATATCAATGCCTTCTGGGAAACATCTGTTTAGGTGGTACTACATGTGTTAAAGATAAATTTTATGAAGAGCATTCCCTGGTTAAATTGTTAATGATACACGACAGAAGCTTAATACTGGATTCTCGTCATAAGACCCCAGTAACATGAATCAAACTAACTCCGGTGTTTCTATCCTTGGCCAACATGATTATGCTCAAATCATAGTTGATGAAGATATACGAACAAAATTTCCAATAGAAAAGAAATCATCCTATTTATGTTTACAAAACTTTTTAAGTAATAGTAGCATCATCTTTATAAACTAAAGACAAATGAGTGCTCAAACATTGTGGAAAGCATATGGTGGCCAACAAAATGAAGTTGTTAATATTGATTTAATATTTTGGTTTGAGCATACAATGCAACTCGGCTTAAACTAATCATGTAAACTGGAAGGATTAATTGATGTTGGCTGGTCTCTCTGGAGAATGATATGGAAAACAAAATTTAAGTCCATTGTTATATAAATACATGCTTATTTTCTGATGTATAACCAGCAAAGAAAGTCATGACAAATTAGCCATCCAACTGATTGCTGGATTAGTAAACTCAGTTTTGCACAAGCGAACAATCAAACTTGACCTTCACATACTCATCATCAATGTCGTTAGATAGTTGCTTTCATAAAACACAGCCTATGCAATTGATTGAATCTCATCAGATGGAACAAGAAACTAATGTTAAGAGCGTTCCAAGAAAAGATTGGAATGAAGAAAAAGGGATATCAGAATAGCCTTCTGAGACGTCTGATGGAAATCATTTAGAATTTTTAAAAAAGTGCATCACTGACCTTTTCAAAGCTGCTTCCAGGTCTGGTTCTGTAATCTCCTGGCTTGAAGTCGGGGTTATCAGAATCCATAACCTTTGACACGCCAAATCCTTCCATGGCCTTCATAAAAAAGGACCACTTTATTAGAAATTACAGAAAACAAAAACTGTTGATAAACTACAAAATCTTATTTGTATCTTCAATTATAAAATTTAGCCATGAAAACGTGCCCAAAAACAGCTTGCCTTGAGAATCTAGATTCAAATAAAAAGAATAACAAGGTCTCGAAAGTCCTAAAACAAATACTCTGATCAATAAAAGCGCTAAAGGACTCTACGAGATACATTAAAGTCATAAACACAAACATTGTGATTGAATTAGAAAAATGAACGTGTACTAGTTAGTGCAAGTGCGGGCACTAAAACAAGCATATCTTTGGAGGCATTTGAACAGAACATGCAGAAACTAATCGGAGGAGATGCGGGGTGCGATTAAATAAATACCTTTCCAGGAACGAAAGGGGGTAAGTTAAGAGTCAAAGGAGTGACGCATGCGGCTCCTCACTGTAAGGATCACAAGAGAGATAGAGATTCTTGACTGAAAAACGACCGGTCCCCTTTTGCTGCATGGGGGTGTAGATTGGTAATCTTGATTTCCATGTCACTTTCCATTGGTGCTCTCTATGTACCCTTTAAAAATCACTTGCTTGTTCTCAACTACCAACTTTTCCGTTTTTGTGTGTGTTGACAAGAAAGTCAAGTGTGCTTACAAAGGATTGAAATATGGAAAGTGACTGAGTGAGTGAGTTGGGTTGTCAATTTTATAGGCAGAAGAGCCAACTGCCCCTTTCATCAGTAACTATTCAGATTGTTCTACCGAACACACTAAGTTAACATCACTGTAACGTGGGCATCTGCTCCCTTATCACAAACACAACACGTACGTCAAAAACATTTGTAGCCATCAGAGCTAACCATCCCTTTCATGAGTATCCTACCTACCACACCAAGCTAACATCACTGTTACTTGCACATCAACCAGCCTTATAAGTCCACTTCGTCATCCACATTTCACTCTATATACAACTTCTATGCCTCTTGGTACGAGGAGTGTGTATTCAATCTATAAGTATGATGAATTTTTTTTCATTTTTATTAAATGATAGAATTTGATGGAATTTATGAATTATATAGATTTTATATGGATTTTATTAGAGTTTTTTATGAAATTTAATGAAATCTTTAGGAATAAGGTAGGATTTATGATAGACTTCTTTATTTACGAATTTTACTTTCAAATTCATCAAAATCTATTGAATTTTATTATCTATATAAAATCTATAAAGTCAATGATTTTTTTAATCACACCTAAATTTGTTTTGACTTATTAAAAGTTTGAATAGAATATACCTGAATTTATATGAATTTAAATAGAATCCAAACAAATATGAATCGAATATATCTAGATTTGTGTGCATTTCAATAGATTCCATACAAATATAAATTTAATACATCTAAATTTTAATGGATACTTCAAAAATTTTAATTGAATGCACCATAACTTTTAAAATCATTTAAATTCCAATAAAATTTTAAATTAAATACATTACATTAAGATTTGTGATAGATTTTTTTATTCATAAATTTTACTTTCAAATTCATCAACATCCATTGAATTTCATTACTTATATAAAATCTACAAAATTAATGATTTTTTGAATACACCTAAATTTCTTTTGAATTTTTGAAAGTCTGAATTAAATGCACTTGAATTTGTATAGATTTTAATAGAATCCAAACAAATCCGAATTAAATACACATAGATTTGTATATATTTCAATAGATTCCATACGAATTAATTTAGATTGAATATATCTAAATTTTGATGAACCCTTCAAAAATTTTAATTGAGTACATTCTAACTTTTAAAATCCCTTAAATTCTAATAAAATTTTAAATTGAATACACCCCACTTAAGCAATCAAGATTTTAAAAAAAGAGTAATGTTAAGCTTTTCAAATATTTTGTCCAAATCTATATCCAAATGATGTGACTTGTAAGTTGTCAAGATCCTATTAATTATCACATCATCTCATAACTTATAAGATCTTGACAACTCACATGTTATATAATTTAGATTAGATAAAATATTTGGAAAGCCTAGCAGTACTCTTAAACGGATGCTATAAGGGAGAGAATTAGCTAGACGTGTCAAATGAGCCGGGCCTGGACCGTCCAGTCCA
Organism: Nephelium lappaceum; assembly: GCA_021234005.1. Taxonomy (NCBI): domain Eukaryota; kingdom Viridiplantae; phylum Streptophyta; class Magnoliopsida; order Sapindales; family Sapindaceae; genus Nephelium; species Nephelium lappaceum. The sequence goes on from CM038010.1 coordinate 9,216,446, forward strand.
TCTAAAAATTATTTGTAAGGACTCAAAGGGTTCCCTTTGGAGCTTAAAGCCCGGCCCGTTAATTAAATTTAGAGTCGAGCCCGCTCATAGCCTAAGTTCATCTGACATTCGACCTAATATGGACGGCTGCGAATAATTTATGGTATATGAAAATAAAAGTAACAATTAAAAATTGTGAAAAATTTAACACTTGTATTTTTATGGTTCAATTTTTTATTATCCATTTTATATATCAAAGTAAATGTGCCATTAAATTCTGAGTAAATAAACTGTTTCACATTAAAATTATAAATTTAATTTGATAAAAATCTTGTTTGCTCACTAGGGAGGTAAAAAAAATAAAAAGAATGATATACATAGTGGTGGGAGATAATAAAGTCTCTTCTCTTCTTGAGTATAATTTGACTCCTTTTCTCCACCATCTCATGTGATAACTCTGTCATTTTAGAGAAATTAATTTAAAAAATAAAAGAGAAATAATGTTTTTAAAACACGTGTGCACGCACAGTCAATATATATATATAGATATATATACGCACAGTTACGAACATACCTAGTTAATTGACAATAGACTTCTAATTCAATTTAATATAGGGCATTTTAAAAAAAAAGTCACAATTAATTAATAAATAAATTCATTTATTTCCTTCGTTCTATTTTCCACGTTCCTTCTCTTTCAGTTAATTCATTAATAAATTTTAATCTTAATCTGTGCCTTCTAGCACTGCCCTTTTATTTATGTTAGCATCAATATCAAATTAATGGTGGGAATCAAGTACCATTTAATACAATCAACAATCTACAACAAATAAACCAAACCACTGATGATAGCAGCTAAAAAATAACCAAAACAAACATAAAAAGAAGTCCACTGAAAGTTGGTTTCTCGACGATAGTTTATTTGCTGCTTCACCTAATTGAACAATGCCAAAACTCACATAAACATAAGTCTAAAAGTAAAAGGACTCACTCCTCCTAGGCCTTAGCTGCTGGCCATACATGACGTTACTTCTGTACACTTGTCCAGTGAAACTCTATATTGAAAGAAAACAATACTAGGGTAGGACCCCACTTGCAAAAACTGATGACATCCAAAAAAATTGGCACCAGATTGACTCATTCACTGCGCCATATATATTATTGTGGACACATTGTGAATGGCATCATAAATGGTCATCCAGCTTCATGCTATTTACATCAAACACAATATAATTGTATAAACGGGTCATTCTAGACTGGAGGATGAGCATCCCTTATGTAAAACTGCTTAATCATGATGCATTCATCAATATTTGCACGTTCTTCACTTCTTTAAGGGCTATGTAAGTTCCGTAAGTGGTCAACCACATCCAACGAATTGCTAAGACGTTGGTAATCAGACCGCGGAAGGACGTTTCCTTGGACTTGGCCAGAGTTGTTCGACTTATGGTCCATTGGCTTAGTCTTGGCTGAATAAGAATGGCGCACGCGTATTCGGTGAGTTTTTGTCTCAGTTGAGAAACTGCCACGAACCTTCACCACCAATATAACTTCCTGATCTCGCATGTCTTCACACCACCAATTTTGAGGGACACCATCCACAAACTGTTCAAGGGTCTGAAAGTCCTCATGATGAACTGATATTTCTTCTATACGGTCAGGTTTAAGAACACCAGTTGCTGGCAGCACCTAATCCAAATGCAGCAGCAGTGAATATTATTGATCTTAACATTGTCTTTAGTTCATAAGTTGAAATCAGAAATTGATAAAGTAGTGAAATGGTGATGACAGATAGTAGATATGCTATGCTTTCAATAATTTACTCACAATGTTAACGTACATAATATTTTGGAAATCTATAATTCCTATGGCTATACAAGCAATAAACAGCGAACCACGGTTAAAACATCTGATATAATTCTACCAATTTCTACAGATGTGTGTGCAGTACATCATGGCATTAGACATGCAAATAGTTACCTATGAATTAATTATAAGCCTGAAAAATAATAGTTTAGAAAATAATCAAAAGCCAACTCTAAGATCATGTGTAAATGGAAGTAGATATGAACATTCACGGGAAAAGAACTTACCTCGAGCCATCGTGGAAAGCCAAAGGAACCTCTTGGCCGATGATCTAATGCTTGTCCATCCTCCTTAACTGTTGACTGACCTTCACAAATTATTTCATAGAAAGCATTATTTTTTCCACATTTATTGGTGATACGCAAGATGGACGTGTCCTGGTTTTGAATAATTATGTTGTTTGTACTGACAATAGTTTCTGGAATCTGGCGAAATTGTTCAAGAATGATTTTAATTTCTTCATTCAATCCCATTATATCTCCAAACTCATGCCTCCTAATTGACTCATCAACTTGAGCAATATCGACACTAAATATGCAACGAACAGGTTTGTGATCACTGTCTGTAACATCCATGCAAGCCTCATACCTGTCAAATGAAGATGTCAGGTTTACACAAATAACAAAGCAAAAAGATGATAAGAGAGAGTCTGTTTGCATGTGCGAACATTTCCAAGTGTGTTCTAAGAGTGAAATTGTTGACGTTACCATGAACAAGACTTAAACATATATATTAACGACTTTGAATTTTATCTTAACTTCTTCCAGGCCAAATTCTGGTCAACCTACTATTTGACCTGTAATTTGTTTTTAACTAAATTTCAAATAAATACGAATTAAGGATATGTAAGTCATAGATAACAATTAAACAACAAACATATATGATTAATAATTAACAACCAGAATAAAATTCAAGTTTTCATCACTTGTTTAAGTATTATCAAATTAATTGGATAAATTTATCTCAATTTATCATGATGACATGATCACACATATGTAGATCAGAGTGCCTATACACAACTAGCAAGAAAATTGTCCCATGCCTTTCAGAACAGCCAATATATATTAGCTACCAGCCTACCTTTGGTTGATTCATTACACAAAACCATTTTCTAAAACAGTGGATCAAGTAGTATTATCAAGAAACTTACTGCAATATTGAAGAGACAACAGGACACTCTAAGCCGCACTCAGATGCCGAAGCTGACCGGCTATCACGGTATAAAATTCTATCACACCAGGCAGGAACGCGCTTCTTTTCACCAGAATCATACCCTGTCGAAAGACAGTAAATAAGTACAGAAACATTTCAACAACATTGACAGATAGACTGACTCTCAGCAAGATGTTAAACTGCCTATAACTTCCAACAGAATTTACTCGTCACTAGCTTTTCTCAGATATTAAGCATATCATACTATATCAAAGCTAGCTAACTAGTTATTCAAGTGCTGACTAACAAGTTTAGGTGTTTCAAAAATTTTTGTCACACCATATTGGTTTTTTATTTTTTAAATTTTTGAATAAGTATATATAAAATTGAGCTTGGCTCTAAATGTTATTTCAATGCCAGTAAGATGAAATCTTGCGTATATGATTTCATGTTCTACGAACTTCTTTAGATATTTAAATGAGTATTTATTCATCAATTGACACATCATGAACTAGAATCAAAATTGAAATACAAGGTGGGATGTGTAGTACCACTCATTCATATTCTAATAACTTTTTTAGATCTTAAACCATATAGATCCATGCTATTCCTTCCATAGTACTTTTTCACATCTCATTATCATTCTTTTTTTTTCCCTACATTGCTACATTGTTAACTTATTCTCCATTCATTACTTGACAGACTATCATCGGTTTTCCGCTGTTGTGGGTTATAGACATAAATGTTTAAGCAGTTCTAAAAGTAAGAGTGTTGCTCTTACAAGCCATGAATAACAAATCTCAGTTCATAAAGTTTACAGTAAAATGCACCTGCTAAACCAGCTTGATGTTTTTCGAACTTGTATGTGGGTGGAAATTTGATAACTGCTTCACGCATTCCCTGGAAAACATTCCCAGCTGCCATTTCTGCTCGCAGCTGATCCTTTTCTTTAAGCCAATCAAAGCATCTTTGAGAAACAAAATCCCTTGCTTCATCATAAGATATTCCATCAAGCCGATAATTGAAGTCACCAAGAAATATGACCATGTCTGCCTCAGATAATTCAGGCATCCCTTCTACAGTTTGTGTGCCCATAGCCTATACAATCAGATTTATTATTACACTAACTGAAGCAAATGAGCACATTTACCTGTTGCTTTAAAATTAAGGCAGCAGTTTACCAATCCAAGTCTATACGTACATTCGTACTGCGAAGCATTTGAACAGCAGATGAAGCCCCAGCTGCAACAGAAAGGACCAATGGCAAGCCAGATCTATAAACATGCCAAACTAAATACATTGAGCATGCAAGCGAGCAACAGAATAACAGGTATCGCACCATACCAGCAGCAGCATTGGAAAGATTTGACGGTCGCAAGAAGGTCATTGTCTGATATACATGGTCAAAGTCTGCATTACGACGACTAACAGCTTCTAAATGTGCAGCAAAGTGACAGTTGACAAAGCACATTACTCGATCGTATACTCTGAGTCTCAAACCAACAGCTCCCTGGTTGGACAAGTTGTAGCCACATTATAGTACAAGCAATGGGAAAGAAATAAGAAATAAAATTAAGTAATATTCAGACAAAATTAGTTCAACCATATAACACAGAATTTGCAAGTCAGAATATGTGCACTATCAATAGGGGAAAAAAAAAAGGGCATTCAAATAATGAGTATTTCATAAATAATAATAAATATATGAAAATTGTTTCTCTCTCTGTCCCAAAATTATTGGTCGACCTTTCCATTTGGAAAGCACCAAAGTGTTTATCAATTTAACGAGTCAACGCACTCATGTGTTAATTATTTGCAAGTTGCCATGTAACAGTACGCCTAGAACTTGTGCTTTTAAGCCACCTGAAAGCAATAAGTAAAGTGCCCTTGAAAAATGAATATGCCTACGAAAGGACAGATGATTTGACAATTATTCTAATTATATATATATCTCCTAAAATATGATCATATTTACATGAAAAAAATTAGTGTTAATAATCAATTTTCTATGTTATTTTATGTCTTAAACTAAGCATGAAAAAGGATTGTCATCCACAACATATTTAGCATGCACAATTTCACATAGCCAACTTTAATATCATTCAAATTGATCAGATTCAGATTGTGATTTCTTCCATACTCTCAAACTTTTCTCCTTTTAGGAAAAATAAAGTAAAAAATAAAATTGTCTCCTTTTACATTTTCTCCCCGCTAAACCTTTTAAATGTCAGTGAAATCCTACAAATACAACTCAACCCTAGATACACTGCCAGTATGCTTCATGTTACACTAGATTCATCAAGTGGCTTGAAGGCTCAGACTTCATTTGAAAATTATCCCCAGTTTCGTACTCTAGATACTTAGGTGGATTATAACATGTTTATAATGTTTAATGAAGTCCAGTACTCCTAAGACCTATAATACTATGGATATTTATTGCATCTCAAGAAGTAATTGAAATAAAGGAGAATTTTATTCTATTAGTGAATGTCATATGTTTCTAAGATATTATGAAGATCATGCAGTAATAAATAATTGGAAACTAGTATTATTAATAAATTTTCACCGTCACCACTCATTTATTATTTTGGAAACTTACATAGGAACCACATAATATTTTGCAACAATTCCTATCAAGACTTTATTCTGAGCATATCCATCAGATTGAACATAACTAAAGGATATTTAAATAATTACAAAGAATTTCACATCAATGCAAAGTGATACAACTTCCAACCATCGTAATGAGTGGGTCAGTGGAATATATAATGATGGACTATACCTTGTTACCAATTGCACGCCCAAAGCCACAAGGAACTGCTGCAGCGTCAACATCGCCGACATAAGCTTTAAGATTATTTCTAACCCTAAAATATAATCCTTCAGCAATTAGTGATGAGACATTCAACCAGAATGCAGAACTCAATTAGAAACAAAAGACAAAGTTAAGCTGATAAAGAGATTGGCAACTTGATATACATCATATAGGAGTCTAAACAACACACAGAAATGAAATTGGCCATTGTTTACATCCATTAAAGGAAACCATTAGCCACAACACCATGGTAACAATAAAATAAATATTTAGACTTGAAAGAAGCAAATAAAAAAGAAAGGAAAAAGAAGAGCTATGTATTGCAGTTCAGACATAGTATCGATAAAACAAATTAAAGGAGACGAATAGCCTTATCCAGCGTAACAAAACCATATTATGTCAACCATACATGACTGCGTGATGCATCATTTTAATATGATCCAGTAATTGCTAAAAACAATTAATTTTTCCAGACAACTGAAAAGTAACGAAGCACATTGGAGATTTTATCTTAGGAGATTTTCTACAATAAAATCTCCAATAGAAACTTACCACACAGCAATAAGTAATCCTGCCAGCTGCCTAGAACCAACACGTTCAAATGTTGACCCTTCGTCCAATGTTTTTCCTATCATATCAAGCCACCATTGTCCAACAGAACTCCCCTCAAGTCCAACCTACAGTTATCAAAAAGGAAAAAAAGAAAGAAGGTGATAAATGAGCAGGGAAAATGGGAAAAAGAAGCCATGAAATTCTAGATATCTTTATCATCAAGTTTCTCCTGATTTAAATAAAAGGCATTTTGCAGTTGCTTAAGTCCTTTAACCACTCTGTTTGTAATATTAGAAACTACTTTCAAGTTCTGATCCTTGAAATAAGATTTTCACATTTCTAATTTTCTCTCCCAGAAAAAAGTGAATGCTTGACAGAGATTAGGCCTTAAAACTTTGCATGGTTTCCTAGATCTCACCCAATCAAAATGCCTGAAAGTTTTTTACAATTGTTCCACTTCAGCTAAATGACCCATGTCCCACATAATATACGAATTTATATGCACTTGGTGACTCAAAGCATTTTGATATACATTTTGAAGTGAACTTGACACTTGCATATGTCTGAAATAAAAGGAAATTCAATTGGCATATTCCCCCAACTCAAACGGGAAGTTTAACAATATGCAGCTTAGAAAGTATCAGAGTCCAACATAAACTAGGAAGCCTCTGTTAACTTTATGGATTTCAAATGCAATATGGCAGCACACTTCATGAGAAGATTTTGGTAAAGAAGAATCTTACTGTTTCTTTTGCAGCAGACATAGCAAGAACACCAGCACCCATTTCAACTTCTTGCAATCCAACAACAACAATGCCAACCTCTGAAGCTGCAGAACCAAGCCAGGATATAAGTGAGTCACGAGAAGCTCTCCCTTGTCCAACATTCCATGTACCAGACAATATTTTCAGGTTTTCTATTCGTGTATATAAAAATTCCTTCCCAGACAACTCTGAAGACAATATACTGTCAACAGGTCCTGGAGATGTGACATTCCACCCTCGTATACCACCGTGATTAGCCAAGGTGAAAACATAACCAGCTCCAACAGTCATTTTGATCACAGGGCTGCTGTGAGCTACCCATCCTCCACGCCGGTTACCCTCAAGGTCAATACCTCAACAATTCCACTTACATAACCTACCCATATCCGTGACCCAAATGTACATATGCATTGAACAGCAGAAGAATGATACTGAAACTCTTGCAGACGGCTGCCATTTGCATCCCATTGCACAAGTAAGCCATTTGCACATCCAGTCCATATCATGCCATCAATTGTTATGGCAAGTGCCTCAATTCTACGATTATCATCTCCAAAGCCACTCCTTGCAGCCACACGACGGACAGCATCTGCTGCCCCCATTATGGCATTACGTGAACGTTGGAAAAAACCAAAGGAACTTTGGATTTTATCTTTCTTTGAACTAGCAACAATCTTCATCTTGACCTCATCTTCTAGGGTAAAATCAGGTAATAATGACATATCCACTCGGTTCTCGATCTGACCGTCTAAATTAAACACTTTCAGTAATTCCCTAGTATGAGCATCCCTGTAGAAAAATATAGACCACAAATACTGAAACATAAACAAGACTGCTTGATGAAAGCAAAAATGATTTCACTAATCAAATGCTTTAAAACAGCAGGAGTAAAATCTATCTGAATTAAGTCCATATATCCTACATCCTATAACAGTGTTCTACACTGAAAAAGAATGTATTTCCATAAAAATTAAAAAAAAAAGAAAAAAAGAGCACTATTGTGTTCGTAGAATAGACATACCACAGCGCAAATGATAGATATCCAGCACTCCACACTTTTCCAGTACAATTATCAGATAACAAGTTCCTATATCTGCCGTTAACATACTACTGAAGCCGTTCACAGAAAGTTGGCTCCTAAGATCAATGAATGACCTTTCCACTGTCGAGACAGCGACGGGCCTCTCCTCCGAAAGAGCTTGTTCAATAGCTTCCCATGGCCATACTTTTATGGCACCGCCCTCAGAACCTGACCACAGATCCCCTGACCAAACAAAAACAAAGTGAGCTAAACAGAGAGCAACACAAGAAACTATCAAAAACATGTTAATGAATACAGAAATTTTTATTCTGCAATTTTAGAATATCTCAAAATATTCAGGCAAGTATCAGGGAAAATAATTGATAAAGGACAATACAAGCCACAGAGGAAACATACTGCAAGTCTCTAAATTTAAGCCTGAGTAATCTCAGAGAAGAAAAAGCTTCAACAGGACAACTATCCGACATCATCTATACACCTCACCCAATAAAATCTCCATCTTTTCATAAAATCTACTAGTTACTATAATAATTTTAAATTTTAGCTCATACATGCATGCAAGCACACATGGCAACATCCTATCAAATGGGTATTTAAATGACGTGGTACGACAATCACAATTTACGCTTCTCACCTAGGTGTAAGACAAATGTAAGCTTGAGTAATCTCAAAAAAACCAGTACAATGTTAATGTACTATCCAAATGTCTCCATTTTTAATTATATGCAAGTGAAGCAGATACTTGTCTCTCAATTCCAAACTATTTCACCCTCTAAAAACTCCTCTTTTGACACATAACACCTATACTTAATAAGGCTATATATACATAAACAACATTTCTCCCTAACCATTAAACTCAGCCATTCATTGCATTCTTTCTCCCAAAACATTTCTCCCCCTTATTTAATTCAAATATAATGAATGATTGAGATTAATAATTCTAACAATTTAAAAATTAGGACACATTGACTATAGAAGCTATGTATATATAAACAACAACATTTCTCCCTAACCACTAAACGCGGTCATTCATTGCATTCTATCTCCTAAAACATTTCTTCCTCTTATTTAATTCAAATATAATGAATAATTGAGATTAATGGTTCTAACAATTTAAAAATTAGGATACATTGACCGTAGAAGTTATGTATATATAGACAACAAATGCAACATCTTTCATAGAAGCTCTGTATACATATAAACAACAAATGCAACATTTTTCATGAAAATGATACCATAAGAGGAAATGCAAAGCGAAAGCACGGGGCTGCGATGAGCCTGCCAAGACAAAACCTCCCTGAACCCATCAGAGAGACGCCCTCCTCCTCCTCCCACCATCTTCCAGCACCTGACTCTACCATCTCTATGCCCACTCCACACCACACTACTCCCTTCATCGCCCACCAAACACAAAACCGCCGGCACCCCCTTCACAGACTCCTTAAACGGCGCCGTCCCGTCACTGCTCTCACTGTAAAGCTCCTTCAGACTCCACACTCTCACTCCATCCTCGCCACCGCCCCACAGTTGCTTCTCCGTGCAGATGATGGTCCTCATGAAGCACCCCACTTGCGTCTCCTCGCAGTGGGTGCCGCCTCACCTCCAGGCTCGGCGGCCGCCCCGGGTGGACGGCCGCCCGCACCGGAGCCCTGAACATCGGCCTGTCGCCGCCGCTCCCGATGAACTCCGGCAGGGCGGAGGAGGAGGAGGAGGAGGCCGAGGTGCGGCGGTTGCGGGCCTTGTCGTCGGAGGTGGAGAGCTTGCGGTCGAGGAAGTCGATCATGTAGTCGAGGCGCTTGATCGTGGAAGCGGAGGAGAGAGAGTGGGTGGTGTCGGCGTCGTCTTCGTCGTCCGGAAGAGGCGGCGGCGGAGGAGGCCGGAGGTGGAGGAGGAGAGGTAGCGATCAAAGATTCGGGTGCCGTGGTGGTCGGTGTAGGAGTGTGAAGTGGCGGAGGAGACGACGGCGTCGTCGGAGAAGTCGATGAGAGGGGGCGGATCCATTTTTTGCGTCCGACCCGAAATGGAGGATAATTCGGATTCGGGTTTGAAGAAAAGAGAGAATTTAGAGAGAGAGAGAGAGAGAGAGAATCGAGGAGAGGCTGTTGTTTTTCGGGATTTTCAGACAAGTCTCTCAATGTGGAACTGGAGATTACCAGAACTAACGGTTGCTCACTTGTGTTGTCTTGTCAGTTCTTGTCTTTTTCACAAATTTATATATATATATATAAATTATATTATGATTTTATTATTAGATCTTGGTTGCAGTGAGAAGAAGTGAACATCACGTTCATGTCCATTAGTTCGTGCTCGATGACGAAGTCATCTTTGATAAGTCCGATGCAGTTCAGTATGAAGACAATTACAATCTTATCCGTTCAATTTTCGATAAATCACATTTAAGGACTGAGATTCGATCTTCAACTAATGGGTACAGATCTAAAGGTTAAGACTAAATCTTCGATTAATGGTTTAACACTCTTAGATTTGATTAATTGAAATTTGAATTATTAAGATTATAAGTATATATGTATCTAAATATATTATAAAATGTGGTATTAAATATGGATGAAGAGTTTTTTCTTCCTGTAATTATAAACATATTCTGATTATAAAAGTAGATATATGATCCGTATGAATGGAATAATAGTTAAAGACGAATTTCGTAATTTAAAAAAAAAAAAAGTCGTAAAATAGCATTAAGTGTCTTTTTTTGTTAACCGACCATACTAATCAAAGAGAGATTCACACCATGCAAATTTGACTTGTAGTGGGGCATGAGTTACAACGGTATAAGTTTGTTTGACATTTAACTAAAATTATGGTATTGATACAGTACTTTCAAATCATATCTATTCTATTGATACACAGATTTTTAAAATTGTAATAATTGAAAAATCAGAAATTGTCTAACATTTCTCATTTTGTACTCTAATTAGGAATTCCTGATTGTAGATCAATTCGAACTCAACTTACTCAAGTACCCGTTTTGGTGAAAATAATTTTTAAAGTCATGGATGATGGAGATAAATATGGTTCGAACAGGCTTATTCTATTATTGATTAAAAAGAAGTTAGAAATTGTGTAAGTGTGATACTTTTGTGGAAAAAAACGTTGAGAAGTGTCCTAAAAAGTTATAGTAAGAATGATGGAGGGAACCTTGAGATCGAAGAATAAGTAATTGCTACAAAAGGTTGGTAGGGACGAGCGGAAGTGTACGTATAATGCAATAATGTAAGCATATGATCTAAGAGACTTTGTCGTGTTGATTGGCATTTGTAGTTGGATTTTAGGTGGGTGTGTGTTAGCCGACAACTCCTCTCTTTGACTTTTTCTTCGCATACGAATTGCACGTATGAATTTCTCTTTGCATCATGCTGAGAACTGACCATTACTAAACTCTTCAAATACCTTTTTTTTTAAAAAAAATAAATTAAATTGACACTCAATGGATAAAAGTTTGATGACATCTACTAAAATTAATTATTATTTGAATGACTCGGATATTTATCTTCATAATCAAGAAATATATAAGAAGAAAAAACTAACACATATATTTATAAAATACTGACTTGAACCATTAACAAGCTATAATCACTTGAATTATAAAAGAATCGTAATATTCAAACATATGATTTAACCTTTTGATTTTCATCGTTTATTGGTATGCAAGTGAATTTAAAATAGGTTATTAAAAATCAAATATGATTTAATTTTTAAGAGTAATACTAGACTTCTTAAATTTTCTATCCAAATGATATGACAGGTGAGTTGTTAACATTAATTTTTAGGTTGGGGTATTAAATTTAATTCTATATTTTGTAGTTGATGCTATTGTTAAGATGTGGAAATTATATCAATTGTGCTTATTAGGTAACTGGTATAAATTTCTTTTTCTGTTTTTTGAAATGTTGTGGGTTGGTAGGTGGGATTCGGGTCTACCCGCATCCACAAAAAGTGCAGGTGCAATTATTTTTTGAGAGTTCAGGAGCCGGTTTGGGCAAACCCTACCCAAATTTGACCAGTTATCATTCCTAGTGGGAGCACAAGTGAGCTATACAATTAATTACTATTTTATGTCCAATATTTACTTTCATCACCAAGCAAGAACTATTTTCATAATTAAATGTTCATCCTTATAATCATGATATAACTACATTGCACAATAAATTTATAAAAAATATTTAATGGAACTTAAATTCCACCATTAGATTTATATAAAAGATATTTGATGGGATCTTAATATCGCCACTAAAATACAGGAGGTATATAATTACATGTGCTTATAAATAATGTATTTTTTTAAAGTACTTATTGTAACTAAAATGTTAAATCCAATATCTATACAACAAAGTTGTGTGTACAAATTTCCATTTATTTTTTTTATAAGTTTTCAATGGACTATTTTGAACAATATCACTTACCTGTGTTTGCTTTCAATTCGATAGACCATTGATCTGTGGATTAAAAAAACAAAATCAATTTAAATTATTTGATTATTTGTTTTAAGTCATGTTTGATTTCTTCTTTGGTTGAAAAATGCAAGACACATACTTATCACTAAGGCTGTCTTGTTTGTGGGTGAAGACAACAGGTGCAAATTTTGCCTTCTTCAAATGAACACCGAAAGGAATGAAATTAGATGCAATGGCCATGGGCTGCCTGGCCGGCTGTGGCCGATTTCGTTTGGATTTGTTTGTAAATCCAACCGACTCCCTCACACACTGCATTTGGCATTGAGCATGGATCACACATCAGCATCTTTTTCTATATTAGACTATAGAATTGCCTTTCAGAATCTACTCATTAGTTTAAGTATCATTATTACAAGGAAATTTAACGTTCACAACTATTAATCAAAATTTACATATGTGGAATAGAGTCTAATGTATAATGTCCAAGTCTGCCGGTGCGATAAAGATTCAATAACTTAGTAGCAACTTTAAACTGGGCATCCTCTCCTAAATCTGCACGAACCTGAAAAACTTCCTTCAATGCCATGAATTGTACCTCTATTAGCCTTTCCAAATTGTTTTCTTGTTCCAAATTTCCATGGAAACTTGAAATTACCTCGAAGAGAGTTTGCCGAACTTTCTGCACCATAAAATCCTACAAGAAACAAACATAGTACAGTTTTAAATGAAAATGTGTCTGTAACCGAAAGATTAGATCATTGGAAACAAAGTATTGGAAAATGTGGTTACCTGTGTGTGATCTGTGGGATATACCCTTTTCCGTTTCATTACTAACTCAGGGCCACCTGATTGCTCTAACAATGATCCGTCATTCACGCTGGCAGAGAACTTTGCCCACTTCTTGTATTCTTCATTTAGGTTGAGAATGCCTAGAAAATACCGAGCAAGTTCCGTTTCTCCAACCAAACAGCCTCTAATTGCTCCTACATTTAGGAAATCGGAAACCTGATTTGAGAGAACTAGCAATTTAAATCATCATAGTACTACATGCTAAATATAATACCATGTGAACAAGCTACTCGCTTGACTGAGAAACTTTAATTCAACTTAACTAGATGAGATATGATAAACTATCACACTTCACTTTTACCAATCACACCTGTTAAAGCTAGCTTGGAGCAAACCTCAGTGTCGTAGATATGAGGTGGCAAAATACTTGGGGTGTCCAAAACATAAATGTTGGGATGGCTTGCTATCTGAAAATTTCAACTCAACTTTCAATTACAACACCCAAACAAACACACACACACACACACACACACACACACAACAAGTGACAAAATTGATAAAAACATAGTGAAAACAGAAATGGGATTTGTTAAACCTTCAAGCTGGTGATATCTTTTGTCTCTCCTGGATGTGGACTAACTGTTGCATGCCTCAGCTTTCCTTTCTCTAAAAAACACTCCCAAAGAAGTTAGATTGTATCCAAAAAGTTAGTTTGTTATGTATGAAAGAGGGAAAAAAAAAAAAAAAAACCTGCAGCACTAATCCTGCCAATCTGATGCAAAGAGTTTGCAAGGGCAGACTTGCCCACGTTGGGAATTCCAACTAGCATTGCCGTTACGGTACGACCTGATTGATTCAATTCTCTCACTCGAGCTTGTAAGAAGTTAAGCAACTGCCAGACACAGAAGGTTATCAAAAGTTTCCACGCGTTTCAAAATTGTTAGTTGGCTCAAAAGTTTAAACAGATAGAAAATAGTCCCATTATAGTATTTAAAATTGAGGTTATGATACGTTAACACGTTTTTTCACATATAACGTAGATAGGTGATAAATATTGGATACATACCAAATACTTTCTACCATGTAACATGTGCAACCACGGGAATTTCAGATAAAGGGCCAACTACGTTAAAAAATAAAATAAAATAAAGGGAAAGAATGAGTTTACCTCCTTGACGCTGTCCTTATTATGGGAATTGACACCGATGCATAAGCAGTTTTGCTGGTTGAAATAGGTTATCCACTCCTTTAGTTGGGACTTATTAGCAAGGTCAATCTTGTTCAGCACTAAGATTCGGCTCCTAGAGGAGTCCCTGGATTGCTTAAACTGGGATGAAAATGGAATCTAAAACAAACCAAAAAAAAAGAGAGAGAGAGAGAGATTTCAGTAAGGCATTTGATCGAACATATAGAAAACAAATAGAAGGGTAGGTTAAGCTAAGAAAACCCACTCTGGCATCTCTGACTTCCAGTAGCAAATCAACCAACGGAATTCTCTCAATGATGGCTCGGGATGCCGCAGCCATGTGTGGGCCGTACCATCCTCCTCCTCTCTTTTCACTTAACTTTTTCACTGCATTTCCTACTTCCTTGGCTATTTTTGATGCCATACCTATATCGCGGACAAAGTGCACATGAAATCCGAGACCGGAGAGAACAACGCAGCCAACTCAGGGACTTTGAACGGTCCGGCCCCCGTTGCTCTCTTTCTCGGTCACAGTAAGTTTCCCGCCAATTTCACTCTCTCCACCAATTCCATTTCCATGTTACAGACTTCTTGTGCGCTCGCATTACTTCTTTTCTTGTTTAAGTTTATCGGAGACTGCGTGTTGGTGTTTCTTTCAAGGCATCCATGAACATGTATTCTCTGGAGGATTTGATAAGGGGCAAACCCGATTCAAAATTTTTGAGGAGTACCCTATACTGGATTCATACTGCTAAATGGGTCATTAATTTTCCTTTCAAATGCAAATCCAATCGAAGGGATTTACCTTGAATCCGATCTGATGATTCGACTTAGTTATTAACTAATGATATAGCTAATATCAAAAAATTAATATACAAACAATAAATAGAAATAAATTGGTTATAATATTGACAATCATTCTAAAACAATTCCAAATTTATATTAAAAATTTGATAATTAAAAGTGCAAGTTTGAACATCACTTAATAAATCCCTTTAATAGACAGTCACAAATTTAGGGTTTTTTTATGTTTATATATAGACCACATAGATCTTCTCCTCCTTCATAACGAGTTTCTAGGTTTAGTATATGAACTTAGATAAAGATATGGGTTCGAAGTAGATCGAACCCAGATAATGATCTGGGTTCGATTTTGGGTTATTGAGTGTGTGTACTGGTGATTTAGTGTGGGGGTGATGTGTGATGGTTATGGAGTGGTGGAGATGATGTTTTGTGTGATTGAATGTGATCATGATGTTTGGTGGTGATTGAGTGGTGGTGGTGACACTCCCAGCCATGTCGATTCATGGAATAGTCACTTTTCTTCAATATATATATATATATATATATATGAGTAAATTATAAATTAACTATCCAATTAAAAGTTTAAAACCAATTTTCAGTCAAAGTAAACTTTACTAATTTATTACAATTTGGCCTACCCATGTTAGTTTAAGTTAGTCAACGTTAACAGCTTCAGGGGTATTTTTGACATTTGATCTTATATTTATTTTTATTTTTTTAGAATAAATTTTAAAAAAAACAAGAAAAAAGAAAATTAAGTCTAAAAAAATTAATTTAGAAAACGAAAAATTTTAAAAATACTCCACTGTCCATCAATCTGATGGACGGTAGAGATAAATTTTAAAAAACCAAAAAATTAAAACAAAGGAGAAAAAAGATTAGAAAAAATTAAAATTGAAGGGTTGAATTAGATGAAGACCTGGATTCCACACTAGGTTCTTTATCTCGGTTGGAACCCGGAACTTCATCTGGGTACCCAACTATCATCCAAAAACAACAAAACCCAGTGGAATTGTCAACCATCATCGACAATCAAAACATCATCCCAAAAACAAAAACAAACAAGACAACCAAACATCATTCGAAAAACAAAAACAAACAAGTAAACAAAACCCAGAAATCTGAAGCAAACACCAGAAATCTGAAACAAATAATGCCCAGTCGAACCCAGATGTCAACCTCTCCTTCTTTATCATCAATCTAACAAAATCAATCATGACCAATCGTCAACTCAAAATCATCACCATCAATCAACAAAAAATAGCATTTCAATCATAAAAAGGGACTAAAAAATCCCATCAAATCACACAAATGAAAAAACACAAAGATACCAAAAGAATTTAAAGCAGCGGTTGGCGAGACGATAGAGATCCTCACCTGATTGTTGGGTCTCCATTGCATGGATGAAAGAACCCAAATTTTCGGGTCTCCACCACATTGCTCCACCACTAGCAGTCGCGAGTCGATCCTCACCATTGGCCCAATTTTGTCCTTAGTTCACCGGTCACTAAAGCCTACCCACCTTCATCATTGCAGCGAGAGAGGAATGGTGGCGGAGAGAGAACAATGAGGACAGCAGCGGTGCAGCGACGAAGAGAGGAGGGTGAGGACCGCGAGATTCAAGCCAGGCAGTTTATGGCAACGTCGTCGAGAGTGCTAGTGGCAGCGGTACCGTCTACGGAGAGGTAGACGGAGAGGCAAAGGGATGGATCAGAGAGAGAGGTGAGAAAAGAGAGAGAACATGTTCTTCATCTATAATTTTTGGTTTTTTTTTTTAATTTAATTTAGTTAAATTTTCTTTTGATTTTTTATTTGGTCAAATAGTCAACTTGTCAACCATCAGGATATTTCTCTCTTTCTTGCACTACACATCACTGTTTGCCGTCAAAATCCATAATACTTCCTTTAATATACAATAGTAGATTTAGAGTATTTTTTGTTCATATATAGATCGGTTACCACGATTAGATTGGGACAAGAAAGTAGTCCTAAACTCAATCTAAAATTTTAGAGGTTGCTCCAAACTCGACCCATTACCCTAAATAGTATCATTACTTTTCGTCTCAAACCCACTTCGAATAGATCGGATTTGTGCGAATTTGAATCAGATTAATTATTTTTGCCATCTCTAGTGGTGATGAATTTTACCCTTTTTTGTTTTATGTCTATGTTTTGATATTTGAATTAATTAATTTATTGTAATTTATTATATTTGTAATCCTTGTTTGTCCTAGTCATATTTTAAAAATTAATTAATTCTTCAAATGTTTTTTTTTTTTTTGAAATAGATTCTTCAAATGTTGTTAATTAGATATTTACATTCTTCAGCCTTTTAGGCCTTTTTGGACTGATAGGTAACAGGTCCACCATCTACCACTTACTATGGGCATCGGCCCAACTTCATTTCTGGCTCACATCGTATATAATAAATAAATGCAAAAGTTTTCATAAAATTAAGAAACATAAATATTATTTAATACTATATTATAAAAAAGTTTAATATTGTGGGTTCCTCTAGACATAACACCGCACCCAATCATACAAACAGATTGTATTGAATAATAAATAACAAAAATTTAATCAACTAATTGCTTCCTAACCAAAAGAAAAATAGTGCAGAGCTGCAAATCAATAAAGCCTGCTTTTTATTTTTTTGCTATTGACAGAGAGAATACCAATTCTGTTAAACCATGTTTGTTTCAAGTTTATATATTTTTCTGTTTATTTTTCATACCAACGAAACAACAACAACATCATCATCAATTCAATAACAAGCAAAAACCCATCCATATTCTCGGTTTCATAAACGAAAAAATAAATCAAAACTTGTAACAAAAATAAATCGAAACCCTTTAGAATAGATAACAAAAAAAGACAAAGCGAAACCAATATCAGCCGAACCGAATGAAAACAAGGGTGCTAATTTCTAACCTGATCGAGTGCGATGTGCAATTAGGATTTACCAAACCAGTGCACGAGCTGAGTGGTTCTTCTCCAACAAAAGGAACTTTGTGGACTAGGGTTTTTTTGTGATTCTGGAACAAGGTTTCCTCTTTTGTTGATGCAATGACCCGAAACCAAGGTTTCGTTTTGATAAGATTTTGGGGATCCACCTACACGTGGCAATTGCAGAGGACTGGTAAATAGTTGCAGTTTGTTCTCCGAAGAGAGAATCAGACTTTTTTCTTTGTTTTTGTCAGTCTGTGACTCTGTGGTGTTTGGTGGAAAAGAAATCAAGAAACGTTAGCCAATAAGGGACAAAGAGCGCCTTCAGAGAGAAACCAGAAAGAAAAAGAAGAGATGGCAGAGAGAGAAAGAGATTGAGAGAGATCTATTAAACCATATTTCAATGGGGAAATTACTCACAACCTATCTGTAAATTTAATATTTACAGGCGTATATAACTTTTTAATTTTTTTACAATGTCCTTCCCTGACTAACGGATTGACTGGTTTAACCGTTACGAAATATGGTTAACTGTGTAATAAATATTAAAAGACGAAATTACCCCTCAATGAATTTATTTTTTAAATTTTCTTTTAAAATAATTTAAAATTTTAAATAAATTTAATCAGATCTCTACTGTCCATTTGAAAATGAACGATAGAGATTAATTTTTTAAAAAAAGTAAAATTTTTAAAAAAAAGTAAAAATTAAAAAAATTAAAATATTTTTTTAATTAGATCTCTACCATCCATCTAAAGATGGATGGTGGAGATTAATTTGAGAAAAAAAAATAAATTTAAAAAATGACTTAAAATAAAAACACAAAAATCAATATTCATATCCATCTCTCCTTTCTCTCTCTATTCTTCATTTTCTTCGTCACTGTGGTTCGTCTCTCTCCTCTCTCTCTTCTTCTTCATCATCTTCTTCTAACCGATCACTGTCTCTCTCTTCTCTATTCTTCTTCTTTTTCTTCTTTTTCTAATCGAACCCAGATCGTTCGAACCCAGATCGAACGATCTGGGTTCGAACATTTGATCTGGGTTCGTTCGAACCCAGCTTGGGTTAGAGGCCTTCGAACCCAGTCTGGGTTCAAAGGGTTCGAACCCAACCAGAACTGGGTTCGAATCCTTCGAACCCAGAACGAGCCCAGTCCCAGATCGAACGATCTGGGTTCGAACGTTTGATCTGGGTTCGTTCGAACCCAGCTTGGGTTCGAGGCCTTCGAACTTAGTCTGGGTTCAAAGGATTCGAATCTAGTTGGGTTCGAATCATTCGAACCCAGAACTGGATTCTTAAGCAGAACTGGGTCCGAACAAGATTTGAACCCTTTAAACCCAGAATTGGGTTTTGGTTGGGTTCGAATCATCTTTGAACCAGTTCGAAGGCTCTGAGTTGGGTTCAAAGATTCTGGGTTTGAATCAGTTAGTTGTTTTGAATTGTTTTAGGGTTGATTATTCGTTGTTTTAGGGAATTTTTTGTGATTGAATACTGAGATTAAAATGATTATGGTTGAAGATGATTTCAAGGGTATATTGGTAATTTCATTTGGTTGCAAAATCAATCTTCTCAAGGGTAATTTCGTCTTTTAACACATTTTAAACGGTCAAAGGGATCATTTAACGGTCAAATTCAGTCAATCCGTTAGTCAGGGGAGGACGTTGTAAAAAAATCAAAAAGTTATACGCGATTGTGAATATCAAATTTGCAGGTAGGTTGTGAGTAATTTGCCCATATTTCAATAGTCTCTCGCGTCTGCAATTAAATTTACTTTCTTTAAAAGAGATACTTACCTATAATACTTTCTTCAAAAGAAATAAAAAATATGCTTGGAATAACAAGAACAGGCACAACATCATCATTGACGGCCAAGCGAACGAAGAAGTATCAAAGCATATTAGTTTGCGATGTCTTATGCAATTTGTTTTGTTTGTTTTGAACTACAGCCACTAAACTAGAGCCTTCACATGGGCGTGTAATCCTTGTTTATATAAAAACTTACATAAAAAATTGACTATGATATTCACGATCATTCTAAAACAATTTCAAATTTATATAAAAACTTTAATAATTAAGAGTGCAAGATTATGACACTATGTAATAAGTCCATTTAATACACAATCGTAGATTTAGAGTTTTTTTTTTGTTCATATATAAATTTGGTTACTGGGTAAGATCGAGATAAGAAAATATATCCTAAACCTGATCTAAAATTTCGAGGGTTGCTCTAAACCCGACCTATACCTCAAATGGGTTGTTATTTTCTATCTTAAACTCGCTCCTAATAGATTGGGTTTGTGCATATTTGAATTGGATTGGTTATTTTTGCCATCTCTAGTGGTGATGCTTTTTACCTTTTTTTTTTTTTTTTTTTGGTATATGTTGATATTTGAATTAATTAATTTATTGTAATTTATTATATTTGTAATCCTTGTTTGTCCTAGTCATCTTTTAAAAATGAATTAATTCTTCAATTTTATTTTTTGAAATAAATTCTTCAAATGTTGTTAATTAGATATTTACATTCTTCAGCCTTTTAGGCCTTTTTGGACTGATAGGTAATAGGTCCACCATCTACAACTTAGTATGCTCATCGGCCCAACTTCATTTCTTGCTCACATAGTATATAATAAATAAATGCAAAAGTTTTCATAAAATTAAGAAATATAAATATTATATAATACTATATTATAAAAAAATTTAATATTGTGGGTTCCTCGTCACACATGAACCCAAACTTGCTTTAGATTTGAAATTTACTGTCCCCATGCGTCTATGAACTCATTTAATTAAATTTAAGTCCGTACATTAGGAGTTGAAATTCTCGAATTCATGGATACGTGGGTGAAATGGCCATTCTAGTGCCCCACAAATCAAGAAATAAAAATAATTAAAAAATAATTGAAAATAATAAGAAACCGGGTTGTATTGCAAAACAATAGAAGCGTGGAGGACAACGCAAATGGAAAATCTCGAGCGTTGGATTACTTAGCAATTGCCACGTGTAGGTGGATCCCCAAAATCTTATCAAAACGAAACCTTGGTTTCGGGTCATTGCATCAACAAAAGAGGAAACCTTGTTCCAGAATCACAAAAAAACCCTAGTCCACAAAATTCCTTTTGTTGGAGAAGAACCACTCAGCTCGTGCTCTGGTTTTGTAAATCCTAATTGCACATCGCGCTCGATCAGGTTAGAAATTAGCACCCTTGTTTTCATTCGGTTCGGCTGATATTGGTTTCGCTTTGTCTTTTTTTGTTATCTATTCTAAGGGTTTCGATTTATTTTTGTTACAAGTTTTGATTTATTTTTTCGATTATGAAACCGAGAATATGGATGGGTTTTTGCTTGTTATTGAATTGATGTTGTTGTTGTTGTTGTTTCGTTGTTATGAAAAATAAGCAGAAAAGTATATAAACTTGAAACAAACATGGTTTAATAGAATTGGTATTCTCTCTGTCAATAGCAAAAAAATAAAAAGCAAGCTTTATTGATTTGTAGCTCTGCACTATTTTTTTTTTTTTGGTTAGGAAGCAATTATTTGATTAAATTTTTGTTATTTATTAGTCAATACAATCTATTTGTATGATTGGGTGCGGTGTTATGTCTAGAGGACATTATTTTGGATGTAGATGACTAGAAGGTGCCTGGTCATGTGTGAGGTTGAAGTTCAACTAAGTTATTTTTGAACTAATTTTAGTGTGTATTTCTGCAATTAGAGTCTATAGGAGTTTAGTGGCTGTAGTTCAAAACTTTTGTTCGATAGACATGGCTCTCAATGTTCAACCAATCTTCACATGGCCAGGTCTGGAACTAATGTTCTGTTTGATTAATTAATTTATTTTTCTTCACATGGGTGTAGTTCAAAACTTTTGTTCGATGCTCCTGCCTTAACACGGCTGTGTGAAGGCTTTAGTTTAGTGGCTGTAGTTCAAAACAAACAAAACAAATTGCATAGGACATCACAAACTAATATGCTTTGATACTCCTTCGTTCGCTTGGCCGTCAATGATGACGCTGTGCCTGTTCTTGTTATTCCAAGCATATTTTTGATTTATTTTGAAGAAAGTATTATAGGTAAGTATCTCTTTTAAAGAAAGTAAATTTAATTGCAGACGCGAGAGAAGATTGAAATATGGTTTAATAGATCTCTCTCTCTCTCTCTCTCTCTCTCTCAAAATCTCTTTCTCTCTCTGCCCTCTCTTCTTTTTCTTTTTGGTTTCTCTCTCTGAAGGCGCTCTTTGTCCCTTATTGGCTAACGTTTCTTGCTTTCTTTTCCTCCAAACACCACAGACTGACAAAAACAAAGAAAAAAGTCTGATTCTCTCTTCGGAGAATGAACTTTACCAGTCCTCTGCTGCTGATCCCCTTCGCAAAACCCCAATTATATCAGCCCCTGCTGCTTGCTTGTTGCTTCTCTTATTCAGGTTTTATCCGCTTTGCGTTTCTGTTAGCTTCTCAAAACCCTAGAAACCTTGATTAGGGTGGTTTTCGGGGCAGCCGACGAACTTGAGTTTTAGAACATTGTCTTGACGGCTTTACTACACAGTCATCCTCTTCTATTTTTGATAAGAAATGTTTATGCGATTACGAGAATTCTGCAAGTTGAGACTGTTTTGTGGTTCTATACATTAGCAATGTATTTTGTTTTAACATTTCATGGCATGGTTTAGTCATTCATTACTTTACATTCATATACTGTGCAAGTTTGTGCTATAATTTGTGAAAGTGAAAATTTATTATCATTGTAGAATCTAAAATGGCTGGCATCATTAATTTAGAGGTAAAAATTGTAAAACTTTGACCTTTTCTTGTTATGGTAAGAGTTTATGCATAATTGTCTGTGGTGTGCTATTTATTCTACTCTGAATTGCATGTGTACATTGTGCTGTAATTACTTCGAAGGTCCCAATATGACATATCTTTCAACTTGCAGTTTAGTCTTGTGGGGAATTTTATAGTCGATTGCATGTGGTTTGGTGTATGGCGACCTTTGAGGGAAGATATTCTTCACTTCCAAAGCTAGTAAATAAGGAGAATGATAAGGTGAATTGCAATGATGACTGCAGTGGTTCTACCTGGCGCATGCGAGAAGCCAAAAAAACTCACCCATCAGGCTCAAAGTCTTTTAAAGAAGATTATGCGTTCCAGTTTCCACTAGAATCTGAAGATTATATTTGTGGAGAATATGATTCAAGTGATGATCAATATAATTCTCTGCAAAGCTATGATGCTCCTCCGGAGATAAACTTGAAAAATGTGCTAAATGGGATATTTGCAATCGTAACTGGACGAAACAAAGGTCCAGTTGTTTCTACAAGGCGGCAAGATCCCAGTTCAAACCTTTCATTTCTTGGATCTGCTAAGAATGGGGATACATTCTTGAACTCCTCTGTTTACATACCAAGTGCTCCGCCACTCTTTGAGCCAGATGGAATTAACTATAGTGCATACAAAGAAGTTTTAGAAGCTGAACCCCCTGAGTGGCTTCCTGATAGTTCCACGACAGTTTGCATGCAGTGCACTGCTCCTTTTACAGCAATAACTCGTGGTAGACATCACTGCCGGTTTTGTGGAGGGATTTTTTGTAGAGCATGTAGTAAGGGAAGGTGTTTATTGCCTGTGAAGTTTAGGGAACGAAATCCACAAAGGGTATGTGATGCCTGCTATGATAGACTTGATCCTTTACAGGTTATTTTAATAAACAGCATAAGCAATGCTGTGCAAGTGGCAAAACATGATGTTGTGGATTGGACATGTACAAGGGGATGGCTGAACCTTCCAGTTGCTATGTCCATGGAATATGAGATATACAAGGCTTCTAATACATTGAGAAGCTACTGTCAGGTGAGATTTTGTATTTTGCTCGAGTCAGTGAGCATAATTAATATGAACATTGTGTTTAGTTTCTTTGGAGCTCGGATATTTATAATTTCCCAGAACATTTAGTCTGGGTGCCAAGTCCCGGTTCAATTTAGTTTTTTGTGTTGGCAGTTCCTTTTCTTGCTATGAGATTTGGTGCTCCAGCATGGAACCATTTACCTTTTTTTTTTTTTGGGTATCACTTTTCTAACCAAGTTCCATATGAAATTGTTTTGTAGCCTTTTGATAACACCTGTTGGTATTGATAGGTTGCTAGGTTGAACCCTGAGAGGTCCATACCTTCAGCAGTTCTGAAAGGAGCCAGAGGCCTAGCTATTTTAACTGTTGTGAAAGCTGGGGTGCTAGTTGCGTACAAATTAGGCACCGGTTTGGTTGTGGCCAGAAGGTCAGATGGATCCTGGTCCGCACCATCAGCCATATTTTCAGCTGGTTTAGGTTGGGGTGCTCAGGTAAAAGTCTAGCGGGTTGTAATTTTCTTGATTATATCTTTTCTTGGTTTTGTATCATTAACTAAGAACAATGTTCATATTTGAAAGCTAAAAGATAAAATAAATGTTTGAATCTTTGAGGATATGTGTGGCGCCTCTAATTGACAGAGGATCTGCTTTCACTAATTTTATGATAAATATGAATTAATTTTAATTTATTCCTTTTGCTTAAACGGGACATTCTCATTATCTGGGAATGGAATTGATGTATCTGCTGATTATATGTTTTATTGCTCCTCCTTTTTCAGATTGGGGGTGAGCTCATGGACTTCATAATTGTGCTTCATGATTCACAAGCTGTGAAGACATTTTGTAGTCGCATGCATTTTTCTCTGGGTGCTGGCTGCAGTGCTGCAGCCGGGCCCGTTGGGAGAGTGCTGGAAGCTGATGTTCGAGCTGGAGATAGAGGTTCTGGCATGTGCTACACTTACAGTTGTAGCAAAGGTCTTGTACTCTAATGCTTTTGTGTTTATGTTTCACAATTCTGCTTAATAGAATACGAGGATTGCTTACTACAAATTTGTGATATCAGAATGTATCCTTGAGAATGTCATGTTCCGGAGAGTAACTGACATCTTATGTTTATGCATAACTAACAGGAGCATTTGTGGGAGTGTCATTGGAAGGGAACATCGTTGTGACGAGGATGGATACCAATCTACGGTTTTATGGTGATCCTTATCTTACTACAACTGACATTCTTCTTGGGACAGTGAACAGGCCGAAGGCTGCTGAGCCCTTGTATGCCTCCCTTGAAGACCTTTATTCCAGTCTACACTGTTAGTTGTAGCTCCCCGTGAACTCTATGTCTCCATTCTGTGCTGCATGTGAAGCTAGCATATCCATTACAAGTTAGCATGGTTGCTGTTTAGACACGTGCTAAATTCTTCAATTAATTCGTCCTCTTTGATCCATAATTCTAGATTGAAAATTCATGGGGTGATTCATATTTGATGTACATGAAAGAAGACACATACAAAATGGGTGTACATATTTTCTTTCCGTTTTTCAGTTTTATATATCACTTGATCAACTGTACAATTGTGGGTCAAATTTATTATAATGTATATAACTAGTTTGACATTTGTAATTAAATCATATCTTCTGATAGCCAGTATTGTCCATGGACCAATGTTTAAGAGGCATCTTATGATCGGTGTCCTCCATAAGAGCACCTTCATGTGCATGCAGTAATTAACCTGTCAACATCTTTCAGACAGGGACTCATAAATGATAAATGATATAAGATTAAATGTCATTTCAAATTCTGGTCCCTTGGTGGCATGTATTATCTCTGCACTGCTTTTTGAGGCAAATTACATCCATCCACACCTATTTGTATCTGTTGAGCAAAACTCTGAACTCTGAAGTACTCCTGTCTTAGTTGGGCCTAAATGGATGTTTTATTTGTTTCTGATTCCAAGCATATTAAGTACACCCAGCTGTCACAAATTTGTAAATTGGATAGGGACACCCCTACTGTTAATATTACAACATCAAATCTAATTGGAAAACACACTCAGATTTCCACATGCAAAGTTTATATCCAACTACCTGGTTTAGTTTTTGTAATTGAAAATCACTTTTATCTAAACCAAATGCAACGTTGATAACATAAACCAATTCCAAAATCACTTTTATCTAATCTTCTTCTGTTTCACACCAAGCCAACAGCCCCCCACAAATTATTGAACCAAATTTTGTGGCTTGTTGCAAGTTAGGTGAAAATTCTTTAGACTATATAACATGTGATGAACTTGTACAATCAACTTGTTCATATTATATGAGTAAAAATAGTCAGCTTAAACTACTTGTGTCAATCAATATATATTATATTTAAAATCATTAAAAAAAACGTTTATCCGTAAAAGTCCAACATATCATATCATTTATGTGTTGACAACATAAAGACATTATAAGGGCATCAATCAATGAGCCTAAATTTATAGAAATAGTAGTGTTGAAACTTGTATGCATCATGCCCCATCTGTGAAGTGAAGAAAAAATAGGCAAGAATCAATGGGCGGGCGCGCGTGGTGTAATGGAGCAACAGAAATCGCTAAAGATTAGTTGACCGGTGGGTTCAGGTGGCAGCTGTCTGAAGAGAGGAACAAAAAAGTCCAATGGTATCAGTTACATTTGCATTAATTATCAGAAATTAATCAGCGGTCCCTAATTGTCAAATGGTGTCCACTCTTTGATGGGGACCACCCCAACAGTTGGTTTTGGCAGTTGTGTTGTCGCAGGAAGGCAGGAGATAAGAGACAAAAGGAAAAACAAATGGGGGTTGTGGGGGGGGGCGGGGGGCGGGCTCGCAGGATTTAATGAAGGTGATGACAGGTTGTGTTTTGATGGCACATGCACATGCACACACTTGATCTGCATTGACATTAATTGTTTTTAAGACAAAGTAGTGGAATACAGAATCAGACACAATCACAGGATGACAGGAACGTAAGGGAGATGGTGTGTCATTTAAAGTTAAAACGCCAACTAATTGACTATTGACAGAACCACCTTTATGTATTCTTTAAATGAGAATATGAGATAAATAGCATAAACAGCAACCACCCCCCAAATCGTGTTTCTATTTGGCAGCTTCCTCATTTTGTTCAAGATTCTCTCTTTTTTGGTCTTTTTATTGGTACATGTAGAATTATTGTACAGATAAAGAGAATACCTTTTTTGCATTTTCCTTTTTAAAGTTTTGTTGTTGTGATGGAGAAGAGGGAAATGAAGGGGAGTGGCATTTGGGTTGTGTTGGTGTTATGTGTATTGGTGGAAGGGGTAGTGAGCCAAAGGGGTGGTGGAGGTGGTGAAGTGGAGATATGGCCAATGCCTGTCTCTGTGGGTTATGGTCATAAAAGTGTTTATATGAGTAATGATTTCCAGTTGAAGACAGAGGGAAGCAAGTACAATGATGCCTCCTGCATTTTGAAAGAGGGGTTCTCCAGGTTTCTTGATGTTGTCAAATTGGCTCATGTTGTTGATGGTGACTTGTCCAAGTTTGATGCTTCTGCCATTCTTCAAGCACTCAATGTCGTTATTTTATCTCCAACTGATGAGGTGTGTAATGTTGTATGTTATATGCCTTCTTTCAATGTAATTTTAGGTTCTTGTCCATAGCAGTTCTTGATTATGATCTGGGTAATCACTTTTTTTTTTTTTTAAAAAAAAAGATTTGATTTTGTTTTATGATGCAAATGAGAGGACATTAAACTTCTGGATATTTGTCTTCTTTTGATACTGCTTCATTTCAATTTTGGCTTCTATTGCCTCTTTTCATTGCATTTGATATGTGTGGTCTATCTGCTTTAGTACCAACATTTTTCATCTGCTTTGCAGTTACAATATGGTGTTGATGAGTCATACAAGCTATCAGTTCCTTCTCCTGAGAATCCCTCCTTTGCACATCTTGAGGTAGGCATGACTCATCCTTTTTGGAGTTCCTCACCATCATGAACCTGCAAATTTAGTCCAATGTATTGCTCTGGAAACAAACAAATAGAATTACAAAAATGTTGCTGGAAATTAGTATTGATAGAAGGATAGATATTGTTGAGAACCTCCGTGCCGGTCAAAGAGATGCCACCTCTGGGTTAATTTAGGAAATGGTCTAATTTCAGAATTAGTTTAATTAGGATTTATTTTTTATTATTTCTTTTATTAAATTAGAATTATTTCCATTTAGGATTTGATATTCTCTCATTTTTGGATTGATATTATTTTGTTTTAAAATTTAATATTATTTCTTTTTAGAAATTGATATTATTTTCTTTTATATCTAAATTTTATTTCCTTTTAGGTTTCCTTTAATTATTTGATACTATCTCCTTTATTGTGTGATACTATTTCCTTTTTAGTTATTATTTTTTTTAGGAAAGTCTTGTTTCTAAGGAATTATTAGTCATAAAACTTTAGAGTTTCGGGATACATTTTTGGCTTTGGATAATTAACAAAATCCTATAGCTGGCAAATTTATCTTTGTTTTTCGGCTATTCTAGGTAGGTTTACTTATGATTGCTTGGACTAGATTCAATTTATTTCGTTAATTCAATTCTAGATTATTTCGGACTCTCCAAGGATTCTTGCTTGGATTCGCTTGGGTTAAGAATAGGTTAATTCATTGACTTGATTCTAGAAAGTCAATTAACCAGTCAATTAGCCCGATTCGGTAGGATGATTGATTCGTTTTCTATCCTGATTGTGGTTTGATATCGGGAGTGAAAAGGCTTGTTGTTAGATCTAGATTTAGGTCCTCAGCAGATATTTACAGTTGACCTACGTAGTATTAACATAAACAACTGTATGCTAAGCTGATGGTGCATTTTTCCAAACTATTGGAGTATAGGACATTCGGCATGAATGAATGTAGATTAATGGTCATGTTACCTGCTTGCATTTGGTTTATTGGGTGTGTGACATTGCATAAAATGCAGATACATTTCTTAGACTGGAGTACGTTTATATTAACCTCTTATGCCATCGATTTATAGCTCTCTGATCAACTCTGATTACTATGAAACTATGCAGGCACAGACAGTTTATGGGGCTTTACATGGTCTTCAGGTTAGGTGCTATCATTCATGACGCGCATAAATGATGGTTTAACATTAACTGGAATTTGAAGTATTCAAACTAATTTTATATATGCAATATTGCAGACATTTAGTCAACTGTGCCATTTCAACTTCAGCTCCAGGGTAATTAGAGTCTCAAAGACTCCCTGGACCATTACTGATCAGCCAAGGTTCTCTTTTCGTGGCCTTTTAATTGGTGAGATATTTTCCTACTCCCAATATGGCTTTTCTTATTGATTTTTTATCACATTATTAGCTTTAATTTAAATGAAACTGCTGCAGATACATCTCGACACTATCAGCCATTGCCAGTGATTAAGAAGGTTATTGACTCAATGGCTTATGCAAAGCTGGTATGTACTTCAGAACTGATAAGCATCATTGTATTGGGAATTTGTTGTTTATATTGCGAATGTAGATATAGAACACTTCATGTTCTATTCGTATATATTTCCAAAATTCATTCTGTTATATTATCATAGCTTAATTACTTTGTTGTTGGTAGAAGAACAATATTTAGATGCTCATTAAATATTTATGCAGAATGTGTTGCACTGGCACATTGTAGACACACAGTCTTTCCCTTTGGAGATACCTTCATATCCGAAACTGTGGGAAGGTGCTTATTCAACTCAAGAACGATATACGGTGGCTGATGCTGCTGAAATCGTGAGGCAAGTGATCTCTGCCTGTATGCACCACTTGTTTTCCCAACTGTCATAATCTATAATATGTGTATTATAAATGTTCTGCAGATACGCTCAAAGACGAGGAATAAATGTATTAGCTGAATTAGATGTTCCAGGACATGCTAAATCTTGGTAATCTTGACATGTCCATTCTTGCAGCATTTTTCTTATGTGAAAGATATACCTTCCATTCGAAAATTAATGTTGTAACTCAGTGAGTAACTTTAATTCATTGCTAGGGGAATGGGTTATCCTTCTTTGTGGCCATCAAAGGACTGTCAGCAGCCACTTGATGTCAGCAATGAATTCTCATTTAAAGTGATAGATGGGATTCTTTCAGGTACGAAAAGCACATTCTTTTGAACACATAGCAGTTTGTTGTCATAACACTGTTGATAAACCTGTCACTGCATTATACCAATTTGCAAGTAAAATATGCTCGACTGTCGAAGGAACACATTAAAAATTTTATCTGATATTACTATAACTTCTGTATCTTCAGATTTCAGTAAAATCTTTAAATTCAAATTTGTTCACTTGGGAGGTGATGAAGTAAATACAAGTAAGTTGAATGATGTTATACCTCACTCTTACTAATATTAGACTTAATTAGTTTTCCTCTGATAATTGATGAAGTCTGAATTTGATAATGCTGTGATGATAACTTGTTACAATGGCGATATTGTTTTCAGGTTGTTGGACAGTGACTCCTCACGTGAGCGAATGGTAACCATCTCAAGAACTCTCTGTTCAGTTTACCTTTATAAAGTTTCTTATGGTGATAATTTTTTCTTTCTATAATTTATCAGCTTGTAATACTGCAAACGTTTCTTATAGTATTACTACCGTGCCTTCATGTCATCTCTCATGCACATAATCATGCCTCTTGGTAGGTGGTTTTGTGCTAGTGTTTAGGATGCAGAGTTGTAAATTAAGAAACTAAAACCAAAAACATGAAAGAGGAAATTAACTCTAGTCTGCACAAACTGATGTTTCGATATTTAGACAATAAATAGACATGTTGTTAGATTCTGACTAGTCTAACATACAGGTTAAAAAAGCATAGAATGAAAGAAAAACAAGCATATCCAATACTTTGTCTTACGAGCTCAGAAAATCGCTCTCTCTCATGGATATGAAGTTGTCAACTGGTATGAATTTTATAAATAAAGTTATATAGTTTATAACATTATTTTTACATCTTATCCACTCATGAAGATGGAAATATGGCAGGGAGGAGACCTTCAACAACTTTGGTGATAAATTGAACCCAAAAACTGTAGTGCACAACTGGTAATTCTTTCTCAGATAGCTGCCAACCTTGACAGTCTTTGCCTTATACTATTATTTACGGCTTGTCCAAGGCTGCTGTTTCATTCTGAATGTAAACAATTATACCACAGCTGCAACTTTTAGAAGAATTTAAATGCATGTAATCTGGTAGATGTTTGTTAATGTGGAAATTAATATTTCTGTGCACTGTAGTGAAATTGGAAAGGTTTCAATCGGAAAGATGGCCAAGCAAAATTATGAAGTTAGGTTATCGTTAATCCGTTGTATTGACATGTTAGTTTCCAAACCATTTTAAAGGAGTTCAAAGATATAAATTTGAGTTTGACCGTCAACTAACTTGCCTAATGAATGATTCCCTTCTGTAATCTGAATTAAAACACATCAACGATATTGAATGTTGTCCTGTTTTATCTTTCTTACCCTTGCATATCTATTTTCAGATATGATTGACAAATTGAGTTTCAAGTTTTATTTCTTTTCCAAATGATAGTGTAATGTGTCATCTATAGTTGATTAAATTCGTTATTATTAAACTCAGCAATCCTTTTGGTAGATCATACACTGATGAGGAATTAATGCTGTTACTATATTTGTTTTGCTGGGATGTTCAAATATTAATTTCGGGTTAATGTTTCCATTGTAGGCTTGGAGGTGGTGTTGCCCAAAAAGTTGTTGCTGCTGGATTAAGGTGCATTGTAAGCAATCAGGATAAGTGGTATTTGGACCACTTGGATGCAACATGGCCAGATTTCTACATGAATGAACCACTCACAAACATCACTAACCCCAAGCATCAGAAACTAGTTATTGGTGGGGAGGTATGCATGTGGGGCGAAAGAGTTGATGCATCAGATATCGAACAAACCATATGGCCACGTGCTGCAGCAGCCGCAGGTACTATGTGGTTAATTTTATCAATGTCAGAATCAATTGATTCAATATTTTGTTTGCTCCATATTAGAAATATTGAACTCCCCAAGCTGATTGATCCTCTGTCCTTTTGAACTAGACATGCTGGTAAAGAATGATGTTTTTTGTTGCCAAAAATTAGGAAAGAACATGGTTCTGAGAATAAGGATGGAGTGGCTATTCCCAGTTATAAAGTTCTTCTCATTGAGATAAATATTTCAGGCAATGAGATGTTGCACAAATGTCATGAATGGAATATAATCGGGAATATACACACACAAATGCCTATAAATGTACAAGTTTCTGTTTGGTCTATTATCTTCGAAAGTAGTAGTAAACTAGCCACATTATTTTTGAGTCCACAAAATCCTTTTTCCTTTCTTTCATTTTGATCACCAATTTTTAGTTTAATTGCCTAAATTTAGTTAGTGCTTTGACAATCCTTTGTGAGCAGACTAAAGGGAATGAGTACTGAATTGTTGCGTTCATATAGAATCTTTTTTCTTCCATCTTTTATTTTCTACTGACAAATTGTAATTTTTCTTGTTTTCTATCCATCTCACTGAAGAGCGGTTATGGACACCGTTTCACAATCTGGAAAAGGATCTGAACAAAGTTAAGGAAAGGTTGGCACACTTCAGGTGTTTGCTGAATAAAAGAGGAGTTGCAGCTGGTCCATTAACTGGACTAGGACGCGATGCTCCAATAGAGCCAGGTTCTTGCTATTCACAATAAAAAGATGAAGCACATTCACTATTTTAATGAATGAAATTCTTGTTGTGGCTCAAAATTACTCCCATTTTTAACGTCCGGAAATAAAATAAGGTGGTTTCTAGTCTTATAGAAAGTGAAGGTCACAAAAGGTCTCACAAAATTTGGAATATCAATGTCCTAATTCTGGATTGTTCCATCAATTCAATGAAAGCTTTGTCCCATTTAATGATTGAAGCTTGTTTGGGATGTGCATCTTGTTTTCCCTAATAAGAAGATGTCATTGCGAAGTAGGATATGTGTTAAAACTTAGAGGCTATAACAGGAATGAGTACACAATGAAAAGGGTCTGCAAGCTTTAGGAAATAGTTTTGTATACTTTGTGCTGATTATCCTGCAGTGTTTCCTAACACAATGCAGATGTAGCCCTCATTAACATTGTGCTGCTTCTAACACAGTGAAAGAGGGAGTGGCACAATATACATGCTACTTCATGTAGATGTATTTTATGAAAAAAAATCACTTAGATGCTGAACCAAAATAGTTATTAGAAGCCATCCAAGTGACTAAGGCCTAGCATCTTCACAAGTAGTAATTTGATTTAAAGAGGAATATAATTATCATAGTGATCATTTCCCTTTGATTGTTCTTAACATCAGTGTAGCTACATTTACAAATTCTTTAACAACATTAGAAGCCATGGTTGAACTAGTTTCCGCTTACCCTACAACGCTCCAACTGCAGTAGACAGAAAATTGTTCTGCACCTTTTCTATTACAATGTGAATACTTGTTATAGGATCATGCAACACAAGTGCAATTGTGTTGATTGTTCCATGTTAATTCCAGAGCAAATATATTACTACATAAATAAATGAGTATATATATGACTATGAGTCTATGAGATGTCATTTTAATAGTCCCCACTTCTTTCCATGGAAGTATATATCAGATGCTTTTGTACAAACAATAGTGACAAAGCAAGAGACAGAACTGTAGTCTCCCCTCAACATGTCTTCTCATATTGGTATCTTGGATTTAAGAATATCTTGAATTTTGTCAACAAGAACATGGCTGCTGATGACATTTATGGTCTTCTAGATGATTTTTACTTGACATTTTCTGAACATGGTTCAATCAGGCAAGGCAGGCTTGATAAATTATTATGCATATACTTCTGTTAGGTGAATGGATAAATATTCAACCAAATGATGTGTTATATGGGGCCTATCTTATTGTCCTCACTTGATACAAGCATCCAAAATGAATCATAATTTATATTATTAAAAAAAAAAAAATTCATTTAGAACTTGCATTCAAAAAGAAATTAATTTTAATTTGCTGTCAAAAGATTCAATAAGATATTTCATTGTCCTACTTGAAGTTAAGGTATGCAGCTAGTATCGCTTGTCCAATCATTCTACCAAGTCTCCTTTGGATAAATATGATTCTGATTCCTTTTTATTATTTGCATCTCCACAATATTATTCTTTAAATGATGTTGATTATGTTGGACTATTAAATTCAATCTTTACACTCAACTCCACAAACTTTATAGATAATGCATAGACTCTTCAAATTCAAACTATGTTGATCTATGTATAATTTGATATTTTGCAATTCACTTCTCTTTATAGCAACCTTTTTTTTTTTTTAATATTTGTTATACTTTTTTTAATCACTATAAATTATAAGAACAGTATTTTAATGAGAGTTCATCACATGTATATATTAATGAAATGTAGAAAATTTAGAATGTCATCTCTTCTAACAAACGTGTAAGATCAAGAAAAATTAATAATTGACAAAGAAGAGGATATTCAATTTAACACAAATTTTATTTAGAATTCAAGAATTAAGGCTCTCAGACTAATTATATGAAAAAATATTTTCATAAACCAATTTTGCAACAGAAGTAACAACAAAAGCTGTATAAAAGTTTTTCGAGCAAGAATGTAATTAATCGAACAAGATGTGCATTAAATTTAAACGAGATAGTACCTTGTGTATCAACCGCTTGATCTTCTAATCTAATTATATATAACTATTTTTATAAGTTTGGTTATATCAACTCAATGAATGTACAGCTTTGTCACTTCAATAAATATATGATGCGAACACTTGTTATTGGATCTTGCAATACCAGTGCAATGGTGTTGGTTGATCATGTTAGTTGTATGTAACTATTTTTATAAATTTGGTTGTATTATGTTAATTGTTAGTAAACACTCTGAGATGGTGTACATGACGATGAGATGGTATTTAATGGTCCCACTTTCTTCCATGAATGTATATATATCATATGCTTTTGTGCAAACAATAATGCAAAGTAAGAAACAACATTGTAGGGTCTCTTCTACATGTACTCTCATAAGGGCATCTTGGATTTAAGAGTATCTTGAATCCTGTCAACAAGAACTTGGCTGCTGATGAGTGATGACATGGTTCAATCAGGCAAGGCAACTAAATGATATTATCGTATGGGATTATCTCATTGTCCATAATTGTCCAAAATTGATGCAAGCACCCCAAAATGGATCATAATTTATATTATAAATAAAAAAAAAAAAAAAAATCCTCCAAAACTTGCATTCGAAAAGGAATTAATTTTGGCTTACTGTTAAAAGATTCAATAAGGTATTTCATTGTCCAACTTGAAGCTTTTCATATGTTAGGATGTGACAAGGTGTGCAACTAATATGTCTCTTATCTTGCTGTCATTTTACAAGTTTTTTTTTTGTTTTTTTTTTTAAATTACATTAAATTATTGAGATTGATTTAAAAAACAATAGAGACCAAACGAGATTAAACACTGGTGTCATGGTTTGTAGAGCAGTTCTCAAACAGGAGAAGACGGCCCATATATAAATGGGAAGACTGCCTTCACAAAGAAAGGAAAAAGCAGCAAGGGTTGCCATTAGGTGTCGAACCGACCGACCTTCTATGAGAGAGGTGGGTGTGGTGTTTAACCATTGCACTTTTGACCATTCTACAAGTCTCCTTTAAATGAACATAATGTGATAATTTTTTTTTTTTTAATGATTTTTATTTCCACGATAATATTCTCTAAATGATATTGATTATGTTGGACTAATCATTACATTCAAATTGAATCTCTACACTCAATCTCTACAAATTTTATAGACCATTTCATCTTGTGAGTTAACCAAAGGCTCTTCAAATTCAGATACATTGATCTATATTTAATTTGATGCTTTTCAATTCACGTCTCTTTATAACCATTTTTATATTTTTTTATCACCATAAATTATTTGAAAAGTATTTTGAAGAGAACTCATCCAAGAAATCATTGTGAAATTTAATGATTTTTTTATAAAAAAAAATTGTTTAAATCACATTATATATATATATATATATATATTGTTGGTACAGAAATATCTACTGCTATAATGATTGATATAAATTAATCAACGCATGTTATGAACTGCCTAATCAATTATTAATAATTAAACATGTAAATTCCATGCCTACAAGTTGAGAGCATGTGGTAGACGGCTGTTGACGTGTTTGGTTAAAAGTTATAGCTCTCATACCTCTTAGTGTGGGTTCTACATTCCATACTAATATTCTTTCATCAATTTGTGTGAGTAGTCTTCTCACCCATGTATAAGTCACTCTCTCATTTTTGTATGGATCGATCCCTCCCATGTAGAAGTAATTCTTCGAATTATGTCACTAATATCTCATTCCAGTTAATTCTGATAGTCTCTTGGACCGGTCTCAAAAATAAAAATAAAAAATAAAAAAGAGGTGAGATAATGTGATGATAATAATTATATGATACATGTTCGACCACTTGACTATAAAAGGTGATACAAAAACATGATATTTGATAGGATTATGACAGCAAATCCCACAAAATCAGTGGTCTCTCGTGTGGGCTCACTAATTGAAGTAAACGGTAGTTGATGTTTTATGTATTTGGCGGGAAAGAAAACCAACAAAGAAAAAATCCTATCATTCATACCATATCGATGTATAGGTACAAGGGATTTACCATTACATGACATCAACTTTTAGTACACCGAAAAAACTATAATGATAGTTATCATTATATCCAAAACTTTAAACTGATAGAAAATAACTTAACTATAACATTTAAAATTTGAGAATGTAATATGTTGACACGTCCTTACACGTGTAATGTGGACAGGTAACGGATATTGAACTCTTGCTAACCATTTTTTATTTTATAACATGTGAAATTCTGAAAGGGCACCCAAACTGTCAAACTGATTTAACCGATTAAATTAAACCGATTAAAGTGGGTTGGTTTGGATTCGTAAAATAAAATAAACCTAATGGGTTAGTAAAAAGCAACCCGATGTATTGGTTTCTGGATTATATTTGATCAAACCGAATAACCTAATCCGAACAATTGCACATTTAACACATATACTAAATATATTAATTAATTTTTACAATTAAAAGAATACTAAAATTATTTTATAACCAGGACATCATATAATTTCTAAGCCAGGACATGCGCCTAAACTGAGAGCTTAGAAACTTCAAAATGGTGTGGCTGGTTGCTTGGATTCTAGATAGTGTCAATAGTTGGTGGACATTATTGGATTGATAATTAAGATATTAGACAACTTTTCATAACAGGGAAGAGACCTTCAACAATTTTGGCCATAAATTGAGCCCGAAAACTGTGGTGCACAACTGGTATGTTTTTCTTAGGTTGAAAATGGACCATCATAGTTGATGCTACTCTGCTTCTAAGCATAAATAACCTTTCTTTTCTTATCATCATAGAACCCTGGTGGTGCACTCGAAGAGCAGCTCTCATATGAGAGGGAGCGGTCCACCCAAAGATGGGGGAAGCCAGTTACAATTTAGTGGCTAACAGGTGTCGAACCCGGGACCATGTCACTGCAGCATTGCACATGTTGACAGATCATAGTTGCGTTAGAGAACTGGTTCTTTGAGAGATTTTTAAGTCTGAGTTTTGATATTAAGGGCTTAACTTCTACAAAAATGCAAGGTTATAGTTGAAACATTGTGTTAAAAGAACATGTGGCTTCCAACTTTTCAAAAGAGGCCAAGATTATAAACTTAAGTTCAAATGTCAACCACTGTGCTGGATTTAAAACTGATTAGCAATCATGAATCTTGTTCTATGCTGTGTTGAATCAATAAAGGTCCATGCATAACTTCAGAAATGATTCGAGAAATGTAAGTTGCAAGTTTTCCCTTTCCACAAAATTTAAGGAGCATCACACATTGTCAAAAATTAAACTCAAAGGAATCCTTTGATAGTTCATAAATCTTAGAATTTTATGCTGTTGTTAAGCTTTGCCTCTCCTTAGATTTCGGAAAGATGACTTTCTGGTTAATATTTCCCTTGTAGGCTTGGAATTGGTCTTGCTGCAAAAGCTGTTGCAGCTGGTTTAAGGTCCATTGTAAGTAACCAGGATAAGTGGTATTAGGACCACTTGGATACAACATGGATTCAACATTGTGCTGTTTGTCCCATATATGAAATATTGAATTCCCCAAGCTGCAGAATCAGGAATGTTCCTCTTGGTCTTTGAACTAAACATGCTAGAGTAACCTGTTTGACTTGTTGCCTAAAATTAGGAGAGAAAACATGTTTATGAGAATAGAAATGAAGTGCATGTTCTCTGTCATATAATTCCTCCTATTGTCCTGCAACTTCAGGGCAAAGAAATGGTGCACAAATGAGATATAATTGAGGCATATATACACATATAATATAGATAGTTTCTGTTGCATGTTGATACTTACTTCTACTGAAGTGGCTTGTGCTTTTCTCTTTGGCCTTTATAATGATAGTTGACTAGGTCCTTTTATTTGTATTCACTTCACTTCTGAGTTCAAAAAACATTTTCCTTTCTTCCATTCTGATGAGTAACATGAGGGTTGTTGCCCCAAGGCTAAAATCTAGAAAGTCATATGATTACCATTTATTGGTAGACTAAACGGATTGAGCATTGATTTTTTTCTACTTAATAACATGCTTTTTTACATGTTCTCTATCCCTCTCACTCATGAAGAGCGTTTATGGACACCTTATGACAAGCTGGCAATGGATCCATGGCAAGTTACTGCAAGGTTGGCACACTTCAGGTGTTTGCTGAATGAAAGAGGAGTCACGGGCTCCATTAGCCGGACTAGGATGCTCTGCTCCATGAGGGTCAGGTTCTTGCTATATGCAATAACAAGATGTTTAATTGGTGAAATGCATGTAGTTCAAAATTAACCCCATTTTTGATGTCCTAAAATAAAATAAATTGGTTTCTGGTCTTATAGAATCGTAATAGGTCTCAAATACTATGCAACTTGAATATCCTAAGGATTGTTGCTTCATTAAATAAAAGCTGTGTTCCATATAATGATTCAAGGTTTTTAAACTGTACATCTTCTGTCAGATTGATGAGCAAACAAAGAACTAAATATGTTAAATGAGTACATATATATGTAAAGAATTTATTTCATATTCTTCCTTTCCTACATAAGTGAACATACCAGATTTTTTCTACACTAACAAGAGTGACAGAAAAGAAAAAAAATTCTGTGGACAGCGTGTAGGGAAGCTCTAGACCTGGACTTCGTTGTAGATGCAATTTAAGGCATCCATGGTGCTGGTGCTGGGGCTGGAGGGTAGTCTGGGAAGAGTGGTGGAAGTGCTGAGAACATGGTGTTTACATCAATGCCATGGCCTCCACTGCTCATCAAGGATACAAGTGCAGGAGCCAGTCCTGCATTGCCTGCTAGACTTGCCTCAGTGTAGTTTAAATTAGAGCGCACATCATGTAACTGGTCAAACTTAGGGCCTGGAACCATGGCCCCTGTACTGTTATTAGGATTGGGGTTGCGGCTGTCACGCCACTTCCATCCTTCTGTGCACGAGTACTTTTTTTAGTCATGGGGTATTGATGCACCTTTGTGATGCACTTGTCTTGGGAAATTGTTCCCATATCCTACCACATAGTTCATTTTCTTGGGGTTCTTACCAAGTATGTAGTCCATCTGTTGTAGAGACAATACAAATTACTTGATTTACACTTAATAATGGTTGCAATTGAAGTGTGTTCGCTAAAGAACAAAAATAAGCATTTTACTTCGATGCCAACTTCTGAGAGAAAAAGAGAGATACCTGGGAGGTTGCAAATCTTTGAAGCACATTTGAAAAAATGAAGTTTGGACCACAATAGAATCCTGGAGCAACAGCGGCATTCAAATAATCAACAAAGAGAGATGCCAAGAAGGCAGCATTTGCCACATATGGTAGATATGGCCTTCCATGGTTCAGTTGAATCATTCCTCCTACATAAAACCAATAACAAAACATGTCAGAAACCACATACGTAGAATTTAGTTGCGTATGTATCATAAATACACACCGTCTAATCTGATTCTCATGTGATTGAAAAGAAGAGTACCTCGAGTCCAGTTGAAGGTCCTGAACACTTTAAGATAGGAACACATAGTAATAGTAGTTGCATTGCGGTACATCATCAACATGTCCTCATATGGGTACCCTGGGTTCAAGAAAATCCATAATCTTGTCAACAAGAGCATGGCTGTTGGTGATTTGTTGTCCCAACTCAATACACCAAGATCAGGATTCCCGGAAAATGCTTTTGCATTCCTAGCCAAGCCAGGAGTGGTTGCCAATTTTATGTAAGAAACATTTCCTGTGGCGTAGTACGGCCAAGCAGCACCCCACATGCACTCATCATAGTACCCAGTTGAGTTATAATATGGTTCAATATAAGGGTTCCCTCGACTGAATCGTCTTCTTCTACTGAACTCCCTTGCAAAAGCAGACACAGTTTTAGCACCTCTGATGAGCTTTTTGGAGTAAGGGGCATTGTCTCTAAGTACTATGGAGGCTGCTGCTAGAGCTGCTGCCATTTCTCCAGCAAGATCAGGCCCTGAAGTTATAGTTTGGACTGGTCGCGGATAGTCCATATCTTCTGGCCTTTGCCAACAGTAATGATCATCTTGTATTGAACTACCAGTTAGGGCTCCACCAACCTATAATTCACACAAAATTAAATGAACATTTCAAAACATGGATTGGGTTGTTCATATGATTTAAATATTATTAAATAACCATTAGATACGCAAGCTTAAACTTATGAACACAATTAATTCAAGAATCACAAAAAACAGTTACGCGGGAGGACTCTAACCAAAATACGTTTGTTATACGTAAAGGTTAGATTAAAGAACTAAAGCTTGGTGGTACAGAATTTACCTGGGCATGAATATGGTCAATCTTGGTTGCAGAGGAATTGAAGGTTAGAAGCAAATAATCAGTACCCTATTTGATGAGTTCTCTTATGTGATCATGTTCACCAATGGCCTTGTATTTATGATTGTATTCAATGAGGCTCCAACTTAGCATAGTCATAGCAAATTGCATTGGGAAATGGACCTTTGTGTTGTCTCCAGCAGTCATAATAACCTCCTACTAATCCTCCCTTGGCAACACCCTTTCCATCATTCAATCCTGAATCTCCTCTCCATGGTATCCCATTGTCTTTGGGCAGTTTCCCAGCTGCACCATTTTATTTAATATCATTTCAACACAAACTTACTTAAAGTGCATGAATATAGTTTCATTTTCATATGTATGATAATGATAAATGTTAATGAAAAAGAGGAGGTCATTGAAGACTTACATTTCTGAACATTGAAGAAAAGGAGGGCCTCGTGGAGTGCAAGAGTGTAAGTGTCAGGAGACTTGTGCTCAGGCAAAGTCTCCTCAGCAATGGTTATTGGAAGTGCATTTACCAGAAAAGCAATAACAATGGACCTACATAATAATGTCCATTTCAAGTTCACATACTTGTTCTTCTTCCTGGTTTCTGGAGGCCCTGATAAGCACCATCTCTGTTGGGTTTCATGGTGAATAGCTCGATGCATTTTAGCCTGCTTCTTTCAAGAATACAGAGATGGGATGTCAAGGTTCAATACTTAATGATGAGGTGAGACAACTACCAAGCCATATACATGACATTTTAATTCTCCTATGTGCTTTGGTTCATCTTCTTGTAGCCCACCACTTATGTATTTTATATTTAATAATTTCACAATAGAAATAAGAAGAGTTGACTTGAACAGATCTAAATAAAGATAGAAAGGGAGGGAGGGATGTGCCTTAAAAAAATTGACCATTGACCATGCATGTTGTAGTTTTGTATTTTCAATGTC
Source organism: Nephelium lappaceum (assembly GCA_021234005.1). Taxonomy (NCBI): domain Eukaryota; kingdom Viridiplantae; phylum Streptophyta; class Magnoliopsida; order Sapindales; family Sapindaceae; genus Nephelium; species Nephelium lappaceum. The sequence continues at coordinate 9,258,516 of CM038010.1, forward strand.
CTAATTAATTATTAATGAAAGCGGTAATTGATTTGATACATTTTAGTGATTGATGCTTGTTTGAATGATAAGTTGTTAGAAGCAGCCTGCATTACTAAAGTCTCTAGCCACTTCACAGGCACTGCATTCTGCAGTATTTCAGTCTATCACTTCCCTTGCTTGTTTTTACATGTCATGACTGCACCTACAACTTTTTAAGAATGTTCAAAGCCTCGTTGAACCAATCTGGTCCTTCCAAAGCTCAAGCCATACATGGTTTGATGGTTCCTACGATCAGCAGCTGTTCTATAGAATCCGAAATCTTCACCAATAATTCATTCGAATGAACTTTGACCAACTGCAACAATACAATAAATGCAGCCAGCCAAGGGTAGATCTTTTTTTATTTTGGAACATTAATGCACTACTTTGGTGTGCAAATAACTGCACATGCTAAGATATTCCGTGAAGTAGCTACTTCATGTACTTTGTTTTTCCACTGATTCACCAGGTAAAATCAATCTTTCAAGATCCTAGCATTGTTGAAAAATGCATAGGTTCCATCGCTTTTCAGTTGCACTGTTATTGTACTAGTCCTGTAAATTTAATGTCCCAATTAAGTATTGTTCTTTCATTAATGAAAACCTTTAAGTGGTCTATCCTAATGATTGAATATTTTCTTTTATCAGACTAAAAATGTCATCACTTAGAGGGATGTGTTGTATTTCACAAAAGTTATTAGAAGCTGCCTAAATAACTAAAGCCTAACCAGTCCAGGATATTAAATATAGCTTAATCTAGAAAACTTTTGATATTCTTCATTACACTGTGACCAGAATTATGCGACTCCTGCAAGCTCTAATGTCTCTATTTCAACTTTCATGTAAGCAGAAATTCAGAGAATCGACAAGTTTGTGCTTTTTTTTTAGCAGCTAAATTTCCATCAAAATGTATTTTATCCACAATATTATCTGTTCTTTTATCTATCAGCAGCCAGTTCTCAAATACTACATCATGGTTTGAACCATTGTTAGTAGCGGCACAAGACCGTGCTATGAACATCATTGTAATTTTAGTTTCTATTATCAGATTGATGAACAAACAAAAAACTAAATGTGTTAAATAAGAATGTGTATATGATCATTTATTTTTCTCGTAGTCCAACTTTGTTACATAAATGAACATATCAGACGTATTTGTACAAACAGTAGTGACAGAAAACAAAATAAAAAAATCTAAGGATAGTCTGTTTGATGAAACTCTTGACATGAAAGTCTGTTTGATGAAGCTCTTGACATGACTTTTACTCTGGTTGCAATTCAAGGCTTCCAAGGTGGTGGGGGTGGAGGGCTCTGTGGGTAGAGTGGTGGAACCGCTGAAAACATGGTGTTTATATCAATGCCACGGCCTCCACTGCTTGTCAAGGATACAAGTGCAGCAACCAGTCCTGCATTGCCTGCTAAAGTTGGCTCAGTGGAGTTATAATTGGACCTCAAATCGCGGAACTGATCAAACTGATCAGGGCCCCCAACCATGGCTCCAGTAATGTTGTTAGGATTGGGGTTGCGTGTGTCACGCCACTTAAATCCACCAGTGCACGAGTAGTACTTATTGTCGTGAGGAATTGACGCAGCTCTGTGATGCACGTGCCTTGGAAAGTTGTTACCAAATCCCACCATATAGCTCATTTTCATGGGGTTCTTGCCAAGTATATAGTCTACCTGTATAGTATATGTAACCCAAAACACGGATTAATTTGGATTCAACTAGTTTTAAATTAAGCTCATTCTTAATATCAACTTTTGCAAATATGCATCTACCTGGGAGGTTGCAAAACTCTGAATCTTCTCCAATTGATAGAAATTTGGACCACAATAGATTCCTGGAACACCAGTAGCATTCATATAATCAACAAAGAGAGATGCCAAAAAGGCAGCATTTGCAATATACTGCAAAGGCTGTGGCCTTCCGCGGTTCAGTTTAATCATCCCCCCTATGAGCACAAACATTTCAAGAATCACACATTTAGAATGTATCATAAAAATGCATTGTCAAGTAAACTGAATGTGATGTGATTGAAGGAGAGTGAGAACCTCGAGTCCAGTTGAAGAAGTGGACCTCTTTCATATAAGCACACATAGTGAGAGTAGTTGTGTTGTGGTACATCCTCAACATGTCCTCATAAGGGTATCCTGGATTCAAGAAAATTCTGAATCTTGTCAACAAGAGCATGGCTGCAGGTAACTTGTTGTCCCAACTGAGTGAAAGCTGATCAGGAAGCATGAGAAATGCCTTGGAATTCCTAGGCAAGCCAGGATTTGTTGCCAATGAAATGTAAGAAACATTTCCTGTGGCATAGTACAACCAAGCAGCTCCCCACATGTACTCATCATAGTATCCAGTCGAGTTATAAAATGGTTCAATGTATGGATTCCCTCGACTATATCTATTCCTCCTGCCGGCATCCCTGGCAAAATCAAACACTGTTTGGGCACCTTTGATGAGCTTTTTGGAGTAATCATTATTGTCTCTAAATACAATAGAGGCTGCTGCCAGAGCTGCTGCCATTTCTCCAGCAAGATCAGGCCCTGAAGTTATAGTTTGGACTGGTCGCGGATAGTCCATGTCTTCTGGCCTTTGCCAACAGTAATGATCATCTGGTACTGTTGAACCATTTTGAGATCCACCAACCTATACATACACCAAATTAATGCACATTTTAAAATGTTAGGACTATCCTGATTAGAGGACTCTTAGTTCAACAACTCATAGATTTAAAAAGCTTAAGCTAACAAGAAAATTAACCTGAGCATAAATGTGATCGATCTTGGTTGCGGAGGAATTGAAGGTTAAAAGCAGGTAATCGGTACCCCATTTGATGAGTTCTCTCGCATGATTATATTCACCAATGGCTTTGTATTTGTGATCATATTCAATGAGACTCCAACTAAGCATGGTCATAGTAAATGACATAGGGAAAATGGAACTTAGTGTTGTCCCCAGCATCATAATAACCTCCTACTAGTCCTCCCTTGACATCAGTTGTATTTCCATCATTCAGTCCTGAATTTCCTCTCCAGGGTATCCCATTGTTCTTGGGCAATTTCCCAGCTGCATCATTTAATCAGATAACATTTCAACAAAAACTAGCTTATTTATGGCTAACCATGTAACGTGTGCTCTACTAGTTTATGTTCTTTGAATACAGTGTTTATCAAACTAAAAGCTTTGGGAATCTACTTGAGAGTTTGATATTATTAACATGCATGTACTAGAATATTTTTAAAACATAAAGCTTCACATAGATTAATTAATTAAATTATATATAAACATATATATGTAATGGCAAAAAATCAGTCTTATATAGGCCTAGTTGATAGATAGGCAATGGATCAAGGGATTTGCCTCTGTGTTAAAGGGAGAACCCCATTAATTCGATCAAAGCTCATAAAGATATGATGAGTTGTAGCATTGCTATCAAATGTGAGCTTTTGAGATTCTGAGCTTCAATTGGACTGGATTGAATATGAGCCCAATACTTGAGTTGCTATATTGGGCTTTTCCACTATCTATCAATTGGCTTATAAAAGACTGATTCTTATCATTATAATATATATATATATATATATATATATATAATTTACACTCATAATATTCAAAGATATTTACCCTTAATGGAGTTCGTAAGGGTTAATTAAAATGTTAGTGGCCGGCCTAATTAAGAAATAAAAAAATTGATGACATGATGCAGGAGTGGTTTAATTCATTCAAAAAGATTCGTGAAAAGAAATAAAATTATATTAATTGTTTGTCAACGGGTTATGCAGAGTGTGTTTATGTTAATGTAAAATTATAAATAAACAAAAGGTTTAGAGAGAAATTCCAACCACCTAATTGGTGGCAGATGTGATTGTAATGTACTATATTAACAAACAATACATGTTGGAAAAATGAATCCGATCTAAGTTTCGACCTCCACCATTTGTTATAGTAAATTGCACATGGGACTAGCTAACTTTCGAGTTGAAGTTAACTTATTTTGTATAAGTGTTTCTTAAAACATAACTGCATTTTTAAACAAAAAAATACAATCAAACTAAATAGTCTCTTTTATATCTGTATTAACATGTTTAAAAACTAAAATCATATTTCATGTAATATTGCATTTGTTTAAAAAAAATAGTATTGTTCACCCAATATACCTTATATGCAATCTGTATAATAAATATTAATACATGATCTAATATATATATATATTAAAAATACGATGCATCAAATGCATATTATACGTATAGAATGTTGTAGAGAATAAAAACACAACATTTTTATGACAAGCTAGTATGTTTTAATGTCTGATCTACACTGCAATGAAATGAAATTAGAAGGTAAAAAGAGGACCCACAAGGGGCACGGAGTTAATAGTTAGAATGTGAAATAGTCGACTAAAATGTAGCAAGTCAAGTCAGCCGCGTAAACAAAGGGCAACCATGAATACACGGATTCTACAATCTACACCCAAAACGTTCGAAACCAACCATCCAAATTCACACGACAAGTCAACAAATCAATCCCACTAAAATTTGCATCCACCATTTATGATCAAGCATGTCAAAATCCACTTCTCTTAGTGCAAGACTAGTGCGATCATCACGTTAACATGCTTGTATATACACTTGTTAATGTATTAAAAAAAGAGAAAATCTTCCATAACTGTCTCACAGTTAACGTGGTGAAACGAATCAATCAAATAATATCATTTTTTTTTACCTTATTTATTTGTCTTTTTTTGGTTAATTTTCCTATTAAGTTTTTTATTAATCCAATCTTACCATATCAAATGTAAAATAACCGTATAAAAAATTTTTCTTAAAAAAGATAAATAGGAAGGTGACGTATAGTTTAGGATACTTACATTTCTGGGCGTTGAAGAAGAGGAGGGCATTGTGGAGGGCACGAGTGTAATTGTCAGGAGGAGGAGGGCGAGGTTTGTGCTTGGGGATAGTCTTGGCGATGATGATGGGTAGTGCAATCACTAGAAAAGCGATGACAAATGACCATAACGTCCATTTCAATGCCTTCCGGCTGCATACTACACAACCCAAGTCCACGTACTTCTTCTTCTTGGCTTCGGGTGGGCCAAGCAGCCAGCTCTGTTGGGTCTCGTCTAGATGATGGTAGCGTTGCGACTGTGATGAGTGCTGGAGGGACGCCCTGTCCCATTGCTCCATGCTCCTGCTCTTCTCATCGTCCGTGTGGTGAGGATGATCCCCGTTGTTCACGATCTCGAATGAGCCACCCCAGTGATTCCCTCCATGCATTTTTTGTCAACTTAAAACGCCACAATTACTATTGGAGAGAAAATGAGATGATACAGAAAGCACAAGAGTTGTATGGAAGAAGAATGTTTGGTATGTGTCTCTTGCAGCCTCTTGTGTTGTTTGTAGCACAAGATTGGTGTAATAAAGTTTATTATGTAATGTAAAGTCCAGAGGGAGAAAACAAGAGTTGACTTGATTGGAGAGAGAGTGCGTGGGATTTGTTTTTAAAAATTAGCATGTTTAGGTTTTAGTTTTGTATATTATTTGTTTTGATGTGATTGGGGAAGGTTTTGTTGGTCTTGGTCATAAACTTGTTGCTAGCTAGCAGCCAGCTACTTTCTTGATTGAATTCGGTGTATCTTGTGTGTATATCCTTTTGTGTTAATTGCTTGATTTAATACCCAGAGAAATGACTGTTGTTAGTTTCCAATTACACTGTTTGGTTTATCTGGTTTGAGTGAGGCTTCCAAGTTGGAATTGCTATATCATAATCAAGTTAAAAATATATATATATATATGTTGGATTTGACAATAAAGAATCCTAAGTAAATAATTTTGACAATATAACGTTATGTCTTTTGTTATTTGAGAGTATGCTTACCCAAATACAAGCCTTTTTCTATGATGTTAAAGGTGTTAGTTTTATATGTTTATCATTTATTGTAAGATTGATGTAGCCTAATGCCCCTTACAATTACATCTTCTAGATTATCAATCTAATTTTCTTTCTCTTCCTCAAATTTATTATAATAATTTAAAAATAAAAAGAGAAACTTTATTTTAATTCCTAAAATTTCAAAAAATATCAATGTTTAAAGATTTTTTGAAAATAGCTCTTTTTATCTCTAATTTTTTTAAATTTTTAAAAAAATTCAAATCGTCAGTCAACTGACTATCAATAGTAACATAATTCATAAAAAAAATATTTTTACCTTTGATAATTATTAGTAGCATATAAACTATCGGATTACCCTCATAAAATAAAAAATTTATACTTTAAATTGTCTAAAATATTGCTAAATTTAAATTGTTAAAATACAATTTAAATGACCTAAAATCATTGTTGATCGTTAGTTGATTTATGGTTTGAACTTTTTTGAAAAATTTGAAAAAACTAGAGATGAAAATAACTGTTTCCAAAAAAAACTTCAAAAACTAGATATTTTTTAAAATTTCGGGGACTAAGACAAAGTTTTTCCAAAATAAAATTAGCAGACTAGAGTGTTGGATTTCATATTTGAATTGACTTAGTAAATCAATTACAGCTAGAATAGCGATATCAATACACGTAATTAACTACATCAGTGTACAGATGTTAATTAAAGAATGCTAATTAATGTTAAATTTTTGTTCAAATACACTAACCTAGCTAATTGATTTATTAAATAAACCCTCCCCTTTCCCTAATTATTCTAGTATATGTATAAAATATACTTAATTACATATTCTCGATGTTTAAAGTAATGTAATGCATGCAAAATGAGCAGCCCATATGCTCCATTTTGCACGACTGTGTCCACCTGCTATTACTTTTACAAGAAGTCAAATATAGCCTTAGTAGTTCCCACTTGCACCGCTACCGTATGCGTGTATGAAAGGGATATTGATGTCATTTGGCCTATATTAATCACAGGCGTAGAAAGAAATGTCGTATTCAATAAGTCAGATTGAGGGAGCTAATTAAATTCCACAAAGTCGATTTTTGACTGTACAAAGTCACGTTTAATTTTAATTTAAAATGACAAGAGAAAATGACAAGGATGGTTTAGCTTTAAGCATCACCGAAAGTCAGCAGTTTCGAACACGCGGTTTGATGATGGAGACGATGACGCCATTCATTTATATTCCAGTCTCTTCTGTCAATAACCTTTTATCACTCGCGTAGAATTTTGATACCATCTTTTCTTTCTTTTCCTGTGCTTTAGTCCAACGAAAGTATTATGATATAATCAAAACTTTTGTCCTTCAAATATCCATTTTTACAACGATTTGAATATTTATTTTTAAAATTAAAAAATAATTATTTTTTAAATAAGAAGAGAAAAAACTACTTGAATCCTTATCATAACAATTGATGAAAAGGTACATGTTCATTTTAGTTAGAAAGGAATGTATTACCAATTTTATTTTGACAATTACCTATTTATTGTTTTTTTTTTTTAAAAAAAAGGTCAAATATTTGTTTTGTTTTTAGATTTGAATAAATTGATTAATGTTGATTTGAAATAAGATTAAAGTAAATTTATCATATCTAACCGCTTTTTTTTTTCTCTTTTGAAGGCCATATCTAACCACTTGCTAGTTGCTATCTACATAAATTAGTTATCTTATCTGTCACGGTCTCAGTTTCTAGTATAAAGACTTGCTAACAATAACTAAAAGAATGGGTATGTTTTTTTTAAATCAATTGTTAGTTTGTACTGATCTTTTGTAATGTTCATGTAATTTGGACATATGATATCGTGAGCTAATGAAATTGGTTCGCAACTTAGAATATTTTAGATTTTTGAGATGATATTAAAATAATAAAATCAGAATGTCTTGATTATATGACTGATAATAATGGTAACAACTGATTAATGTGTAAAAACAAAGCGATAGAATAAGCATGTTAAACAACTATTTATTATTTATTAATCAGAAATAAATAAATATTTATCATTTATTACTATCTACTAGCATAGCATTATATATTATAAATGAGTATCGATATGAATATGATTTATTGGAAAAGGTATTCAATTCATAAGTGTTGAGGTAAATAAATATGGGAGACATGAATCAAAAGCTTTTTTTTAAAAAAAAAAAAAAAAAATCTAACCGTTTATGAATCTAGACAATCTACAAAGTGAGGTTATAATTAATTCTTATAACTTCCAAATTAGTGGAGTAACGATGTTTATGTCTTCTAAATAAGAGTCTTCAATTTAAGTTAAAGTATTGGTGCATGAGAAATATATTGAATTGAATCATATATGTATGTACAAAAAGATCAGTGGCCAAGTGGATGAGGGGTAATATTTATAGCGGTTATAGTGATAATAGTTTTAATTTGGAAGGGCCATTTGATCGATCTATCAATGAGTGAGATCAATGTACCCTTTTAGTAATTTTACTTAAGGGTAATATTGCATACTTAAAAAAAAAGATGTGGAAATATTGTCACTCAACTATTAATTATGCTTCTAATCAGAATAGAAACTCTGCAACATTGATTAGTTAATGTAATGGTCAAAATTATAGAGTGGCAATGTTTCCACCCTCAAACATGGTTTGTACACAAATTTTGTCATAAAAAATTTAAAATTTTCTAGTTTATTTTTAAACTCCATTTAATACCAATAATACCCTTTTTTCTTAATTTTATTATACAATATTTTTATAAATACACCCCCTTTTATTACACTCTATTTTTATAAGGAATGATAACACATCTCTTATAAAAAGATTTAAACTTCAACTATCATTGATTATCATATCAAAAGTTACTATAAAAATTTAATATACTTGTTGAGACAACTTTTGAAATCTAAGTTAACTAATTTTATAAAAAGTAATATATTAACTAATATAAAATAATAATACATTGTTTTTAAAATGCTAGACTGCCTTTAAAAAAATAACTACATAGTAATTTCGATTATTGTTTTCATTTGTTTTATTACTTTTTAGTTTTGAAATTATGGTAACAATGAATGCTAATTTTAAGATGTAAATGAGTATGAATATTACTACTCTTTCATAATTGTAACACAACTTAACATGAAGCTAATTTTGCAATAGTACATCCCAACCACAATAAAACTTAATTGTTGGTGGGTTTTTAGGCTGAGGTCCACGTTATTATATTAATCTAATGCATATATTTATACAAGTGAAAATACATTAATTTAAAATTGTAAATCAAGATTTGTGATTTAATATCTATTCTACCATTTTTTTTATTTAATTGTGTAAACTTGAAAATAATGAAAATTTTATTACAACCATTAAACTGAGAGCAAATAGATATATAAATATATCATCAGAGGCAAGCTTCAAACATCCATATCCAATTTTCAAAAATTGAATGACAATTTATTGGATGATATAGATTTGAATAATTAGAAAATATGTCCAAAAGCATGGTAATTATATAATTAATCTTATGAATATCAATAAATCATTTGCTTAGTATTTAAATCTTGTAATATCTATAATGAATCAAAATTTATGTTCCACTAAAAGCGTATATAGAATTGTTTACGTAAAATTGTTATATGTAGTAGATATAATTTTTATCTAATCTAAAAACCATTCACAATTTTCGATAGTAATTTTTGATATGATAATCAATGATAGTTGAAGTTTAAATCTTTTTATAAGGAATGTGTTATTATTCCTTATAAAAAAATAGTGTAAAAAGGTATGATATATTTATAAAATCATAGTATAATAAAATTAACAAAAAGGGTATTTCTGATATTAAATAGAGTTTAAAAACAAACTAAAAAAAGTTTAAAGTATTTATGGTAAAAGGGGTGTACAAACAATTTTTTAGAGGTGGAAATATCGCCGTTCAAAATTATATTGACCCAACTGGAAGGATTATAACCCAAGAATAATAGCCCAAACGGTGGGGCAGGATGTCGACCAAGCCCAAACGAAGGCCGAAAGCTCACAAGAAACAGCTGTCATCAGTTCACGACCAGTAAAGGAAATTGCCTATAATGAATGGAATTCAATGTTGGAAATATATGCAGAAAAGGAAGGTAATCAGGGAGAAAATCTCTCCAGCAAGTAATTCTCCAACATGATTCCAATTCATCATTAATATCCCCTTCCAAACATACAATATTCTCTGACTGATTCAAATGGAAATATTTACCAACTTGTTTTGGCTCATTTGCGTCCATTATCATTATGTCCACTAGTCATGGTAATAGTCAACTCAATTAGAAAGTTTGACCACATTGAATGGAAACTAAAATTGGAAGCCAACTAGTAAGGAGAAAATCTCTCAAGGTAGTAACTTGGCAGAAAATTAAGAAGGGAATGGATCCCTTGATTGTCTCCCAACAGTTCTTACCACCCTCTATAAAAAGGGAGAGCGACCAAAAAGAAAGGTATCCAGTCCTTCATACTACCACTGATCTGCCCTACAATTTAAGGGTACTCATTTCTATAGATATTTTTGTCTCTAGTATAAATTTACAAATCGACCGCCATGGTCTATCCAATGAGTGAAAAGCCTTCAATCGGCCAAATGACCGCCTCCATGCTCAAATATATTCATACTGCCACCAGATTCTTCTGAATTTTATTTAATTGTTGTTGGAAAAATGAGATAAACATCCATTTTAAGGACCTCATTTTTTTATTGGATTAGAGATCTTGATTGAGATAGATCAAGATGAATTCATGGAAAAAATGGTACTTGGATAAATGGAAATTGAATTAAAGATTTAATTTTCAAAATATAACTGATGAATTAAATGTCATGAATGCAGCTATTGAATTTGGAAAAGTATAACTACAAAATTAAATTGCAGATTTATTATTATTATTTTTTTTTAAAATTGTAACTGCAAACATTAACTGTAGAATTGAATTATAGTTTTAATTGTCATGAATTACGAAATTGAATATTTACATTGTAACTATTTGTGTTAAATGAAATTTGAATTCTCAAGCGTAACCGTTATTGGTTTAATGGCTTATTTAAAATTAGTTTTGTAACTGTCTACACGAAAACTATAAATTGACATCCTTTCTAATTGTGAAAGATAACTGAGAATTCATTTTTGTTTTCAGTTTATTTTCTCCCAAACATTATTTTTAGTCGTAGGATTCCAGAGTGATAGAGATTCAGAAATAATCCAGTTCGCTAGGCGATATCCGGTTGATGTTGTTGTATCTTGTGAGACAAACGCTGAGCAACTCAGAAAATATGCAGCAAATTTGTCTTAAGGATACCAGTAGTTATTAATGGCCTCAACACAAATATTTTGGGTTTTTTTTTTTCTACTACAAAGTTGTAATCTGTTGAGTCTTTAGAATTTTGATTTTATTATGATAATCTATTCTTCTTATTACGAATTTTTCTAACAATCTTAAGACAAATCTCGTCTATTTTTTTTTTTTCGTTATTGAATTGAAGATTTAATTTTCAAAATATAACTGATGAATTAAATGTCATGAATGCAGCTATTGAATTTGGAAAAGTATAACTACAAAATTAAATTGTAGATTTATTATTATTATTATTTTAAATTGTAACTGTAAACATTAACTGTAGAATTGAATTATAGTTTTAATTGTCATGAATTACGAAATTGAATATTTAAATTGTAACTGTTTGTGTTAAATGAAATTTGAATTCTCAAGCGTAACCGTTATTGGTTTAATGGCTGATTTAAAATTAGTTTTGTAACTGTCTACACGGAAACTATAAATTGACATCCTCTCTAGTTGTGAAAGATAATTGAGAATTCATTTTTGTTTTTAGTTTATTTTCTCCAAATATTATTTTTAGTCATAGGATTCCAGAGTGATAGCGATTCAGAAATAATCCAGTTCGCTAGACGATATCCGGTTGATGTTGTTGTATCTTGTTAGACAAACGTTGAGCAACTCAGAAAATATGCAGCAAATTTGTCTTAAGGGTACCGTAGTTATTACGGGCCTCAACACAAATATTTTGGTTTTTTTTTTTTTTTTACTACAGAGTTGTTGTAATCTATTGAGTCTTTAGAATTTTGATTTTATTATGATAATCTATTCTTCTTATTACAAATTTTTCTAACAATCTTAAGACAAATCTCGTCTATTTTTTTTTCTCATTTTGAAGAAATTGTTAAAACAATTAAAAAATTGAATTAACCAATTCCAACTGTTGTAATATCATATTCTTCATTAAAAAAAAAAAAAAAAAAAAAAAAGAGAGACATGATTTATCTTAAGATTGTTAGAAAAATTCATAATAAGAAGAATAGATGATCATAATAAAATCAAAATTTTAGAGACTCACCAGATTACAACAACTTTGTAGCAGAAAGAAAAAAATCAAAATATTTATGTTGAGACCCGTAATAACTACAGTGTCTTTAAGACAAATTCGTTATATATTTTCTGAGTTGCTCAGCAGTTTATCTCTCATGATACAATAATATCAACCAGATATTGTCTAGCGAACTAAATTATTTCTGAATTTCTATCACTCTGGAATCCTACGACTAGGAATAGTGTTTGAGAAAAAATAAACTGAAAACGAAAATGAATTCTCAGTTGCCTTTCACAACTAGAAAAGATGTTAATTTATAGTGTTCATGTGAGTAGTTACAAAGCTGATTTTAAATTAACCATTAAATCAATAACGGTTATGCTTAAAAATTCAAATTTCATTTAACATAAACGGTTACAATTTGAATATTCAATTTCGTAATTCATGACAATTAAAATTGCAATTCAATTATACAGTTAATTTTTGCGATTACAATTTAAAAAATTGTTAAAAGAATTAAAAAATTGAATTAACTAATTCCAACTGCTGCAATACCATATTTTCATAAAATAAAATAAAATATGAGATTTTTCTTATGATTGTTAGAAAAATTCATAATAAGAAGAATAGATTATTATAATAAAATCAAAATTCTAAAGATTCACTAGACTACAACAACTTTGCAGCAAAAAAAAAAAAAAAAAAAACCAAAATATTTGTGTTGAGGCCCGTAATAACTATGGTGTCCTTAAGATAAATTTGCTGCACATTCTCTGAGTTGCTCAGCGTTTGTCTTCCAGGATGCAACAACACCAACCGGATATCGTCTACTGAATTGAACAATTTCTGAATCTTTGAATTCTTCACTCTATATGAGTTTGATATCAAAACAGTTTTTTTTTTTTTTAGAAAAAAAAAATTGCTTGGAATTTTTTTTTTTTTTTTTTTGTTTTGTTGAATAGGAGAGAAAATGTGTGTTGCAATTTGTTTTGCAACAAATTTGATTGGTTTTGATTCAACAAGTTTAAAAGAAAATCATTTTCTTTTAACTAGTTTGTTGAAATGGTTTTGATAAGGTGGTGTGATTGAGTTTCAATTTGTTTTATTAAACAAATTGTGTTTGTTTTATTAAAAACGGTGATGACAACAATGTGATTGTTGATTGATAACGGTGAATCTATTATCTAAACCAGTATTAACAAACTTAATCATTTTATTGAATTATTTGTGACTGGTTTTTTAATCAATAAAGTTGTGTTATATGCATAAAAAATAGATTTGTTTTCAAATTCAATTGAAGCAAGAATCTATTTTAATTATTTCACAACAATTATGGTTTGGGGAAACTTCATTTTAGTCCCTAAAGTTTCGCGAAATATCAAAATTTTAATCTATTGGAAACAGTTTTTTTCATCCCTAACTTTTCCAAAACTCTTCAAAAAGTCCAAATCGTTGGTCAACTGGCGGTCAACGGTGACAGATTGTTTGGATGGAAATGGCAAAATGGTATTTTTCTAGAGAATATACTAATTTAAATAATTTATTATATACATAAAATTAATTTTATAAAATAAATAAATAATAAATCAAAAGTGGAGATCCATCAGATTGGATCTCCACCGTCCACCCATGATTGGGTGGACGGTGGAGATCCAATCTGGTGGATCTCCACCATCTTCAACAAACCAACATTCAAACCCTTTACCAATATCATCAACAACCCCACATACTACAACATTATCAAGACCATCACAACATCATCAAAAACATTTCCCACAACAACACAACAACAACATTAAGAAATAAAAATCAAAACTGTTTATAAAAAAAATAAAAAAAAAATTGGAAATAGGGGGTTGATGACGAACCCAGACGAAGCAGCTGGAACTTCGTCTGGGTTCGACAAACCCAGACGAGTCGAACCCGATCTTCGTCTGGGTTCGGAGCCTCGAACCCAGATGGAGAGCGGCTCCATCTGGGTTCGATCAAACCCAAACGGAGCGAACCCAAATGGAGCCGCTCTCCATCTGGGTTCGATCGAACCCAGACGGAAAGGCTCCTCTTCGTTTGGGTTCGATCGAACCCAGACGAAGCCCCTCCGTCTGGTTTCGATCTGGGCAGAAGAAGGGACGGATCTGGGCAGAAGAAGAAGGAGAAGGGCGGAGGTGGCGGAGAGGCGGAGGAGGCGGCGAAGTGTGATTTTTTTCCCTAAAATATGTTTTTTATGTTAATTTTTGTTTAATTTAAACAAAAAAATAATAAGATTTTTTAAAATATATATATAATTATGGTATACGTGTCAGTTTGTCATTGGTCAAATATTATGTAATATTCTAATTGTATTAAGGGTAAAATAGTCATTTTAAGTTATGAGGGGTAATTGAGTCTTTTTATGTTTTTTGGTTAGTTTGACCATTAGTTGACCAACGATTTGGACTTTTTTGAAGAGTTTTGGAAAAGTTAGGAATGAAAAAAGTCGTTTCTAATAGATGTTTAAAATTTTGATATTTCGATAAACCTTAGGGACTAAAATGAAGTTTCCCCTTATGGTTTTTTAAAACTTGCATATTGAATGTTATGTGAATATTGGAAATTCAACTCAAATCAATTGGATTTGAATATTTAGAATATTGAAATTCGATCTTAAGTAGTTGGATTTGAATTTAAGACAAAATTTTGAGATTCTTGGTTGGTTTCAAAATTAACTCAAAGAAATTGGGTTTAAATTTTGGAAAATTTCAAATACTGAAATATTTGTTTTGGGGTTTAATACACCATTAAAAATAATCTTGTAAATTATTGTTTAGGTTTTGGGATTGTGTCAAACACTAAAAATTCTATTTTGGTTTGATACAAGCACTGAAATATTAAATTTGGGATTTTAGATTTATTTTAAATACCAAAATCAAATTGAAATTTATTGCTTAATAAATTATTAATAAGCAATTGTGATAATTGACTTTATAATGTTTGTTTAAGTCAATTGTTGGAAAATTGAGACAATAAAGTCCAATTTTATGAACTATTTTGACTTGAGGTTTCATCTCGGTTTTGGAAGACATCTAATTGATGTGATTAAAAATCCAAATAGTTTTTGGGTAAGTGAGAAATTGAAGCTCAAAGATCACCAATTGGAATTTAAATTCATCTGAATTTGAATTTAAATTCATTTGATTGAAATAATTGCAATTAATTTCATTTGAATTATTGCAATTGATTTCATGAAATAATGAGTTGGATTAATAACTTATTTATTTAATTTCGGTTATGAATGACATAAATAATTTTATTTAAATTTTAAATGACAATTGTAATTGAATATTACAATTGATTTCCTTGATTATTTCATTAAAGTTTGAATGAAATAAAAATTTTTGAATTGCAATTGTAACTGAAATTTGCAATTGATTTCTTTTGAATGAAATAATTGCAAGATGGCAATTGTGGTTGTAACTGAAAGATTTATTTATGAAATAAATCTGAATAATTATAAGTTTGAATGACAATTATGGTATGTAATTGCAGATATGATTAATTCTGAATTAAATTTGTATAATTAAGTTTTGATTTTTGTAACTACAAACATGAATAATTACAGCAATTAATTTTGATTTAAATTTACAAAATTAATTTTGAATTTGTAATTACAGTATTAATTTTGAATTTTGTAACTACAGTCGTGTTTAATTCTACATTAAATTTGCAGTATTAATTCTTGGATAAATACTTTGTAACTGCAAAATCAATAGAATTAAAATGGATTATAAGACCATTATTTTTTGGTTTTATGAGTGCATCTGTCACAAAAACACTGTCTATTTCACAGTTGGATAATCTAATAATATCGATTTCGGTTTCTATAAACCATTGAAAAAAATTGGAGAAATTCGGTAGTTCAAGAGGTGGTAATAAGAGATGCTATTGTTTCAATTTCTAAGAACCATTGGAAGAAAAAAAAAAACACAACTAGAGAAATTCAATGGTTTGAATTTTAAGAGGTGGAAGCAAGAGATATTGTTTAACCACCCCAAACGTTGTGAGGTTCTTAATCGAAGATGCTTCTAAGGAAAAAAAAATGGCGAGATAGAGATTCAAGTCATTAGTGCCATTAATGGATGGAACCATTCAGATTCCTATTTTAGGAATTATATTATGAAAGCTTTGTACAATGTCTACACGACCAGATCCTTTATATTATGAATGGTTTAATGGCTTAATGGCTAATGCTTTGTACAAGGAATTATATTATGGAATAATATTATGAATGCTTTGTACAAGGAATTATATTATGAATGGTTTAATGGCTAATGCTTTGTACAATGTCTACACGTTTAAAAAGACACTCAAGGAGTTATAGAAATCCTCAAAATAAACATGTATAACCAGATCCACAATGAAATCTGAATTTGTTGCTGGAAATAAATATGATGATATGGAAGTACATGTCTAGGAAATGTTCTGATTAAGAAAAACTTGATATTTAAGTGAGTCCATTGTGACCGGTCAACCTCTCTTTTCTAAGAACTTATCTAATATACTATTCATAGATTACGTACACTAATCTAATATACAGTTATTATGACAAAGTTTTCAAGCCTTATGAGGCTTGATATGGAGAAATTTGATGAAAAATTTAATATCCATTGAAGCTTATGTGGATAAGTGTGGAATCTAAAGAGATTGAATGGTTAAACTGTTTTCTAGAGGACATGCTAATGTAACCAAGGCCAATTCTTGTAATTTGCATCCACTGTGATAGCTAGTTTGCAATAGGAATGACTTAGAGCAATATGAATAATTGGAAGTCTAAACATATATATTGTAAACATAATACTGTGAGACAACTACTCTCAACTGTGATTATCTCTATTGACTATGTAAAGTCAAAAGATAACATTGCGGATCCGCTCACCAAAAGGTTAAATGGAGAGTTAGTTGAAAAATTATCAAAGGGAATGAGACTAAAGCCCATAAAATAATAAGTCATTACAAAGGAAATCTAACTATGTGACTGAAGATCCCAAGATCTAGGTTCAGTGGGACAATCTAACTATAAAGACTTAGTTGTATCACTATAAAGAATATCTTCCTATCCATTAAAGATTATCCTCATATCCATTCTTATGATCAAATAATAATGCTCGTAAGAGTTAGGATAAGCTATGCTTTTAATGATCCTTATGCATTAGGAATTCGAGCAGAGTAATGTGAGTTACTCTAAATTAAGAGGTTACCTATGTGAGAGAGAAATGGGGCCGCTTCTAACGAGAATTGTGAGGGCTCAATTCTTTAGAAACTCTTATAAAATCAGGGAGATGTTTATAGCTAAAACGAACATAATAGTGAGAATTGAATTGTATTAGAAAGATTTCTATGTGAGATATATAATAATTTACACAAATGATAGAACAGTTCAAGGACATCGCATCTATTGATCAGCCAATTAAGAAAATATATTTTCACAAAGGAAGGTTCAAAGGCCAAAACCCACCTATCTTATGCAATATCTGACCGTTGAACTCTATCACCAAGTTATAAGTGTTCTTTGAATTATAGCTTTTGTTTTCTCTGTCAATTTCGTTCATGTAAAGAATTGTTGGAAAAATTGGATAAACACCTATTTTAAGGACCCAATTTTTATTGGGTTAGAGATCTTGATTGAAATAGATCAAGATAGATTCATGGAAAAAATGGTATTTGGATGAATGAAAATTGAATTGAAGATTTAATTTTCAAAATATAACTGATGGATTAAATGTCATAAATATAGTTATTGAATTTGGAAATATACAACTACAAAATTAAATTGTAGATTTAATTTTTTTAAATTGTAACTACAAACATTAACTGTAGAATTGAATTGCAATTTTAATTGCCATGAATTACGAAATTGAAAATTCAAATTATAACCTTTTGTGTTAAATGAAATTTGAATTTTCAAGCATAACCGTTATTGGTTTAATGGCTGATTTAAAATCAATTTTGCAACCACCTACATGGAAACTATAAATTGACATCCTTTCTAGTTGTGAAAGACAACTGAGAATCCAATTTTGTTTTCAGTTTATTTTCTCTCAAATACTATTCTTAGTTGTAGGATTCCTAAAGTGATAGAGATTCAGAAATAATTCAGTTCGTCAAACGATGTCTGATTGGTGTTGTTGTATCCTAGAAGACAAACGTTGAGCAACTCAGAGAATGTGTAGCGAATTTGTCTTAAGGACATCATAGTTATTACGGGCCTCAACACAAATATTTTGGTTTTTTTTTTTTTTTTCTATTGCAAAGTTGTTGTAATCTAGTGAGTCTCCAGAATTTGATTTTATTATGATAATCTATTCTTCTTATTATGAATTTTTTAACAATTGTTGCATTATATTTTGGTTGAATGACGAAAAGGTATATTTTGTCATAATTCGCTTATCTTTACTTATATTACTTCCAGGTTTGACTTAAGCGTCGGAGTATATCGATCGATACCCTACCAATGTCAAATGATTGTTTTAGGTGTCATTGATTTTGAAGAATTTGTAATTCCAAAACTAAATTGCAAAGTTAATTTTTTAAATTGTAACGTAAGTGTCATTCGTTTTGAAAAATTATAACTTGCAAAATTAAATTGTAGATTTAATTTTTTCAAATTGTAACTTAAGTGTCATTGATTTTGAAGAATTGTCAAAATTAAATTGTTGATTTAATTTTTCAAATTGTAACTGAATGTATTAACTACAGAATTGAATTGCAGGTGTTAATTTCCATGACTATTCAAAATATAACCGCAAGTGTTAATAGCATATTTGAATTTTCAAAACATAATTGCAGGTATTAACTACATACTTTAATTTTCGAAACATAACAACAGATTTTAATTATTGATTTAATAGCTGATTTAAAATCAGTTATGTAACCACCCATATATGGAGACTATAAATTAGCTCCTAGTTTTGAGAAGAAAGTAGTCCAACACTTGAACACTTGAAGACTCTTGCAAGCAATTTCATATTTCATCCTTTCTCTCTACATTTTTAGTAATCTTCTAGTGATAGAGTAAGTATAGTTCAATTCGCCAAATGGTTCTAGTTGAAATCATTGTATTCTGTGAGACATCGACAACAATGGTGTGAGGTGAATCTGTTTTAAGGACACTATGATTCCATACAAGCCTCGATTTGTTAATTTTTCTGTTCTTTTTATATTGAATTATTGTTGTTTGTTTTTATTTTATTATTTTATTTTCCAATTCTATATTCTTGCATTTGGTTCTTTTATATTTAGGGTAAAAATCATTTTGATCCCTAAGTTTTGGGAAAAAGTCAAATTTTTAATTATGTTTCGGAAAATGATTAAATCATTCATAATATTTTGAAAAAATGCCAAATTAATTCATCTTGTCAGTTAAGTGTGGGCAGAGGTAAAATTGTCATTTCCAATCACAAAAATGTAAATTAAGGGGGGTGTATTCAATTATAATTTTCAAAAACTTTTAGAGACTCTTTTCACTAAATAACTTTTATGGAATTTTATAAATTTCTAATGGCTTTATAGATTCATGAAAAACTTTTATAGATTTTTATAAACTCTTTTTTAAAAGATTTTTATTAACTTTGATAGATTTTTTTAAAAAAATATGAAAAACTTTCATAAACTTCCATAGACTTTCATATACTTTCATAGATTAAACTTTTGCCAACTTATAAAATAACGTACACTTTCTAATTTTAATAAAACTATATTTATTATATCAATAATGATGAAAAATCATAACACATGAAATAAAAATAAAGTCATCTCAATTACATAAATTGATAATCAAAACACCAAGTATTTTAAGCGTTTCATTATTCATTTTATATCTTATATGAAAAATAAATCTTAAATGTCTATTATTATCAACAATCCCAACATTGCTCCACATTTCAGTAGCTCGTGCAAATTAACTAGATTACAGCAGTCTTCCATTTATTAGCATACTATCTTTGTTGTTCTTGAGTCTCAAGAAATGAATTAAAATCATTTCCTTTCATTAACTAGTAATGATGAAAATGATGAAGATTCATAGATATTGATAAATTTTTATAGATTTTCATTTACTTCTAAAATAAAAATATATTCATTTAACTAGCTCGTGCAAATTTTATACTTTGTAAGCTATGTTTCTCAGCTCTTTTGATGTAGTATAAATAAGCCGGTGAATAACAACTATCAAAATTAAAAGTTTAAGAAATTCCCAAACAAGAGATTGTGAGGTTTGTTTTTTATAATCAATAACAAAAGTCTATAAAAGTTTTTGAGGAGTGTGTGCTCGTGTGCGCGCGCGTGTGTGTTTTTAAAATAAATAAAATATTTTTACTTATAACTATTATTGAGTTTGGAGAGATTCAAATGTAAAAGAGATTGTAAGGTTTGTTTTTTATAATCAACAATAACAGTCTACAAAAGTTTTTGAGGGGAGTGTAAGAGAATTTGTGAAGTTTGATTATTATAAATTTCACACAAAAGTCTCTAAAAGTCTACCAAAGTCATTAAAATTTTAAATTTTAGAAAAGTCATTGACATTTTGAATACCTCATGACTTTTATAAACTCTTAAAAGTTTTGATTGAATACACCATAACTTTTATATACTATTTAAAAGTCATTAAAAGTCTATGTTGAATACCACATGACTTTTGTAGAGTATTTAAAAATCTATATTAAATGCAAGTAGATTTTTAAATTCTACAAAAGTCATTAAAAGTTTAGATTGAATACACCTCCCTAAATTAAAAATAATAAAATAAAAAAGAAATTTAATTAAATAATTAAATAATTAAAAAACTTTAAAAAAAAAAAAGATCTGGAATCTAGATCAATTAAAAAACTTTAAAAAAAAACCAAAAAAAAATATAGATCTGAAATCCAATTCGTTTGGAACAATGCAAACAATTAAGAAAACTTAAAAATAATGATAATAATAATAAAATCAATAATAAATCACGTGGATGTTAGTGATTTTTATGTTTAATTGAATTTAATTTTTTAATTTAAATTTATTTTTTAAAGTTTTTTTTTTAATTTTTTTTGTTTAATTTTATGGGTGTTTAAGTTACATCTCAAAAAATCCAATAATATTATTGTAATTACTTAAAAAACCATAAGGGGATATTTTTGTAGTTAAATATTATTATAATATTTAACCATGGACAGAGGTATAACGGTCTTTTTATTTGTTTTAACAGAGTTTAAGGGTAAATGAGTTTTTTCACACTTCCATTCATTTGACTAGTAATTGATTGACGGAATAAATTAATTTGATACTTTTTCAAAACGTTAGGAATGATTTGATCATTTTTCGAAATATAGTTAAAAATTTGACATTTTTCTAAAACTTTGGGACAAAAATGATTTTTACCCTTATATTTGTGTTCTTAATATCAAGTTGCCAACAAGTTTTCGTTAATAGTCAGGATGTTATTACAAAAAAAAAAAAAGATTAAAGTCTATTCTTTTTATTAAGAATAAATCTGAAAAAAATTCCAAGAAGTATTAATCATTATTATAGAAATCAACTATCAATTAGCTCTTGATTGATTGAAATTGATTGATGAGTAATTATAGAATGATTGAGAGTAACTGATGAGTGATTGAAAATAATTCAGTTATCTTTACTACTCTAGGTTTGGTATTGTATATACTTGTACCCTTAGTTGAATAAGAATATAACAATCTCTTTTTTTCTCTCATTTACTGCGACTTTTATATTATTTGTTATGCTCTTTGTTATTATGGTATCAAAACATGATTTCTTCTTATAAACACAATCCTAAAAAATATACTTGTTGCACCCTTGTCTCCAATGTTCATCATTGTAGATAGTGGCGATGCACAAAATTCTCCCTTCCATATAACCTTCGAAAAATTGGTGAGTATTAATCTCCACCTCACAACCAATCAAGCAATCGATTGCCTACACTTCCAACATCTTAGAACTGATTGTTAAATCGAAATTTTCACATAATGCATACCACATGACCATTGGCTCCCCAACTCAAAACAGCCACTTTCTCAAGAACGTTCCGAACTATAACTGGTTCTTGTTTAACCCAATGCTTTTGAATGCACAAAAGAACCTTTTCCTCTTGAATCTATGTTGAATCTGGGCAGCACAAGTAGTCATCATAGGAAAGAAGTAAGAGAAGTCCAAAGGAGAAACGAAGGGTGTTAATCATTGACAGCAGTTCTGAAGATGAAGTGTTGGACGAGAAAATCAGTTTTGGCCAAAAATATATTGGAAATATTCAGAACTAAATTGCCAAATTTGAAGCAAGACTGCTCTGAAAGAAGGCACGAGGGTAATGCTTGAAACAACTTATAGGAAAGGATTTGATGACAACTATTTGTACCGCCCAGATTTAATATAGATTCAAGAGAAAAAGGTGCTTTGTGCTTTCAAAAGCACTGGATTAAAGGTGAACCAGTTATAGTATTCGGAATGTTCTTGAGAAGAGCGCTGGTTTGAGCTAGGAGCCAATGTTCATGTCGCGTGCATTATGTGAAAATATCAATTCAACAATCAGTTCTAAGATGTTGGAAATGAAGTCAATCAATTGCTTGGCTGGTTGTGAAGTGGAGATTAATACTCACCAGTTTTTCAAAGGTTATATGGGAGGGAGAATTTTGCGTACCACCACTTCTCTGCAATGATAAATATTGTAGATAGCGGTGCAAAGAGTATATTTTTTAGGATTCTATTTATAAGAAGGAACTAGACTATGATATCATGCTAACAGAGATAATAAAAAAGAATATAAAAATCATAGTAGATTAAAGAAAGAAGGATATTGTTATATTTTATTCAACCAAGGTATAAGTAGATATAGTATAACTGAATAATTTTCAATTACTTTTCAATCACTCTCAATCATTCTACAATTACTATTCAATCGCTATCAATCAATCAAAAACTAATTGATGGCTAATTTCAACACTCCTTCTTAGTCGGAGCATAGATATTTTCAAGGCCCAACTTGGAGCTAAGATGTAGAAAGATCCCCTTGTGCATAGCTTTAGTGAATTATGTCTCTAACTTGAAATAAAATAAAAATGAAAGCATATAATATGCATGTAATTCCTAAATTCTTTTAGCAATTAGTAATCACATTATTAGCATAAGACAAACCAACTAGAAAGAGTTCATTTGGATGGACATTTGCATAGAACTCAGCTTGGGCAGGCCCATTTTCATTTAGGGCCCAAATCCTAGGCATAAAAGTTAGCAACAACTTGAAATTCTCATGCTTGTCCTAGTGTGTAACATTCCATGAATCTGCATCCAAGACAATGCCAAATGGTGTAAATTGAAGAATCAGCCTTTTCATTATGTGACTACTTTAGAATTTCGGCTGCTTCATGTTGGCTTGAATGGTCTAGACATTTGCTTTCACATCTGCCGGCCAAAGGCCTTCAATTTCCTATTCATATGCTTGAACTAGCTAGCTAGATTACATTACTTACTTTCATTTTCTATTTTCTTTCATACAACAACATACCCTGCTCAATATGATGAAGGGTGGTGGTGGCAGGAAAATCACCACGAACCCGTTGAGTGAGAGGAAAGACAGAGATGATCAAGATCTTTTTTTGTTCAGGGATTTGCATAGACGCGAAAAAGATCGAATGGCAAGCCTTCTTCAACCTGTTTCTGATGAGTTTGAACCAAATCCTGGTACATAATATATGTACATGTACGCATATATGTAGTCTCTCATGATCATGATCATTCCATTTTAATGATATTATTAATTACTTGTATGTTTAATATTTTGCAGGAAATTATGCACTATACAGAACGGCGTCTGGAAGGAAAGGGCCCGGATATGAATTCTTTGCTGAAAATGATAAAAATGATTATGATTGGTAATTAAAATTAACTAGCATCACTTATTTTCATTGTAGTATAAATTACTTTCAACATATGTATACACACACACTTAAGAATTTTATGATGAATGCGACTGCATGTAAAGGTTAATGACACCACCAGCCACTCCATTATTTCCATCCTTAGAGATGGAAGCAAATGCCCCTGAGCTTCTCCTTCAACGGGACATTCCAGTTCGCCAACCGCTTTCAAGGGTATGTATTAGTTTGCTTGTACATGTAGTATACATTGATTGATCATATATTGCTATATCAAAGAATGATCATTATATGATAACTCCGTTTGGATATTAATTTTTATCTTATAATGAGTACGTTAAATCAGAAAAAGAGATAAAAGTCTCTATTAACATAGAACTGATAGGATAATTTATAAACAACAATCAGTTTATAACCAATTCTGTCAGCAGTTTAGAGACGATCCGGCATCAACAAAGGGAGCAAACAATATTGGAAGACCAACATCTCCAAAACCAAAACCAAAAGTACCTTTGAGATCTGTAACCCCAAGTCAGGCTCAGAGGCCAAACATTTCACTAACTGAAACCAAAACCAACATTAAACCAACCACCACTTTGAACCCCAAACCAACAACCCATCTAAGCAATAGAAAACCAGATCATGTGATTGGATTTGGCGGCAACACAGAGAAAACCACCACCAAACTCCAGCAAGACACCCGCATGGATTTTCTCACTTCGAACCTTACCAAAAACAACATAGTTGGAACTGACACTAAAACAAAACCAAGGAGTAGGGTTGCGTCGCCTTCTACAAGATCAACAATTCCACTTGACATTCCAGGCTTTTCAGACGAGACACCTCCTAATTTGAGGACTGATATCAGCCGTTCGATTTCAGCTACAAGAGGCCGACCAGTTGCTTCTAATTCTACAGTTTCCAAGGAGGCAGCTCCTACTATAAGGACTGATATCAATCGGTCAACTTCTGTTACAAGAGGACGACCAGCTGCGCCTGCTGCCAATACAACAGTACTCTCTAGGAGACAATCGTGTTCACCAAGTGTGGCAAGGGGTAGAAAAGTAACAGAATCCAATAAACAAGATCAGCTTGCTGATGCTCAAAAAGGGAAAAGTGCTATAACAACTAGAAATAACAACAATAGCGTTGGAACACAAATTTTAGGGAGCAGGATGGTAGACAGGTTAATGAATGCTAGATCATCAAAATCAGGCAATGAAGATAGAGAATCAACAAGACCAGTGTCTCGAGGTTCTGTCTCTCAAGTCACAGGTTCCGCAACTACAAAGATGCTGTCCAGGACTTCATTAGATGTGACTTCCAGGCATATGGTATGATTCTACCTATATAGCACAAATTTTTTTATAATGGGTTCTTTTCTAGGACTGTTACAATAACTATAAACATTAAAAAAAAACTATGTCACCTATAATTAAAACATGATTTTATTGGATTGAAGTACTTGACAAAGTTTGTAGGAGTTAATTAAACTGTTCTATGGGTGCATGTACAGGTGACAAAACGAGATCGGATTGGCTCCCGTCAGCTTGGCACAGTCCCTGGGAAAAGCTCAACGAGAGAGTAGGATGTCGATTAATTCAAATTACAAGCCTTTCCGCTCCATGTGGAAGAATTGCACAGCTTACCAATGAATATATATGTCAACGTTGATGCAAATATCTTGCATTGATTTTTAATTTCAAACCAAACGTTGTGTATGTTACATGCTTTGAATATGTTTTGATTGAATTATTTGAAACCTTAATTTAGTAAATTAATAATGATAGTTTTCTATAATCTAACATATATTACCCGATCACAATTAGTGTGTATATATTAAGGACAACTGAGGTTGGTCCACTAATGGTTGGTTGTATTTATATTTTCAAATTGTGAGTTCTAGGCATCTGTCTTCCCAAAATCCCAAGTTTAGTGTAAATTAACTTGATATAGTCTAATGCCTACTCTACTAACAATAACATAATATGTGAAATGACTAATGTTGAATGAGAGTCGTTTTTTCAATCTTTTGCAAACACAAATTAATATCCTCAAAAGTTTATCGATTTTTCAGTTTCAATTACCATTTTGTAATTGTTCAAATCATCTATCAATTTAACAAACATTGTCATTATTTGACAACTAAACAACATTAATTTTTTTTGTTAAAAGCTCTATTTTGTAAAAACTTTTCTAAGTTTTTGTAAAAGTTATTCGAAACACACCTTCAACTCATTGTATTTTATAAATTTTGAAATTATCCATCTGTTGTAGAGTACTATTCAACTTTTGCAATTGTTAAGAATAAACAATATTATGACACTGACTTTAATGTTATAATAGAATAAACAAGTTGTAACATACAATTCATATGATGCAACATCATTGACATATAGAGTAAAACTAAACACAATAATATTTTTAACATGGTTCAGTTTTACCTACATCCACGAGACCACACCCAGAGAGATCAACCTATTAATGAACCTTATCAACGTACAACCTAATCTTGTCATATCCAACCTAAGACTCCTTCTTAGTGTTGACACAATATGAGTACTTGTTCACCTAACAAGTTGCAGTATGATCCCCTTGTCTTTAATTGCTAACAGGTGCTTGAACTCCCTTCAATAGCTGCAAACTTGTCGTCTCCCAAAAGCTAATTTGTTCTTCCTCCTGAAAAATACTTGTTGCTTGAACTTCCTTTAAGACTTCGTAAGCCACCTTCTCTCGAAGACAAAAACGTTCTTTCCTTTAAGACTTCGTCAGCTACCTTCTCTCGAAGGCGAAAACTTTCTTTTTCTCGAAAAACTCACGCTTCTTGAAAGCCCTTTAAGAACTATAAACCGGTCTTCTCCAGAAGACCTAATGGCTTATTATCCTAACAAATCTCTAAACAAAAACTAGACTTAGTAAGCTTACAATTCCTAAGTCTCACATACAACTAAACAAACTCTCTAAGGTTTACACAAACTCTTTTTATATCTCACACTTTACATTTTGTTTGCTTGGCTTCTATGAACAAATTGATCTTGCTTACATTGAAGTTACATGCAGCAATCAACTTATAAAGGAAATAAAAAAAAAAAAAAATTAGCTCATTAGAGATAAAAATCAATAGATAAAATATGTTAAAAATCATAAATAAATCTTAAAAATAAAATCAACTGAAAAAATTGTGAGTCAACTCCTATTTTTTAGCATTGGCCAATTCACTTGAATTCCAAATTTCTTGCTTGATCGAATCTAGTCCATAATTAGAGATAAAAATCAATAGATAATACTTCTAAAAATAAAAAATAAAATTAGCTAAAAAAATAGGAGTTGGCATTGACCAGACATCTTCAACTCCAAGTTTTAAGCTCCACCGAATTTGGTCCATAGGAAGTCTTGATTCATTATGTGTACATTAGTTGACCAAATAATGTTTTCAAAATAAACAAAAATATTCCTTAAAAATTATTGCCTAAGATGAAGTCAAACCAATATTATATTTTCCTCTTAAAACCATATTCATAATTCCTAAGAAATATACAAGGAAAAATAATCATAATATTTTAGTAAATTTCTTGGCAATTAATCACAAGCATATTTCAATAATTCAGACAAGTTCCATCAAACATAAAATTGAGTCAACTATAATTGAAAAAGATACAGAGTCTTATATTGAGTATTGTTAGTTAAAATTGTTATAACATCATTACTGATGTTGCAATATTGATTTAAATATTATAACATAAACAATAAGATACTTGCTTAAGAACTTGCTATCCATGAACTTTATTAAGCACACTTGCTACCTCAGTACCATATGATGTCAATATTAGTGCACTTCACCCCTGTGCACTAAAAAATTTCAGTATATCTCTTATGATTACAAAATTTAGTTTAGTTCTCAAACACCTTTTTGTAATTATTTAAATTCAAATAATCTATTGGTGAACAGTACATACTTATTTGACTACCAAACTAACTTCAAATTTTTTGTTTCAAGCTCTACTCTAAAAGTTTTACTTACAAAAACTTTACTTAATTAAAAAGTCATTCCAAAAAAAAAAAAAAAAAAAGTCATTCCAAATGCACTTTCAACTCATTGTATTTTATAAATTTCAATAGAGTAATCCTCTTTAAATACAAAATTTAGTTTTTTTTTTTTTTCTCAAAACACTTTTATTATTATTATTATTATTAAATCCATCTATCACAGTTCAACAGTAAATTTTTTATTGTAAACCTAATTTTGTGAAAGCTCTACTCTCCAAAAACGTTACTTTTAAAAACTCTACCTAATGAAAAGCTCATCATCCCAAACACACCTTCGACTTAACCGGTCGACATTGCTTGTGCGACACTAAAAGTTTCTGTCTTTCCTATGGACCAAATTCACTGTCAACAAAGGCATCATCCATTCATCCTCGAATCAAATCGTCTAGCAACTTGATTTCAGTAAAACTTCCCTCAAATTAGAGATTTCGTGATCCTTAAAGTAGTCAATAATAAATCTTATTTGATTCCTTTTGCTTTGGAAGGAAGAATTGACTTTTAATCTTTTTATTACTCCAATTTTATCAATTATATAAAGATAACAATTACATCGTATAACTTCATATAAAAAACAACATGAAAAATCATGTTATATGTGTAAAATCCACCATTTGATTGATTAAATTTGTATTAAATTCAATAAAATAATTCGATTTGTAATTAAATAGATTTATCATAGTAGAAGTAAGCCATTAAATTCAAATTTTAATTTGTGTTAGTGCATAAGATGAGAATGTGAGATAGTATTAAGTTTGACCTTAAAAAAGTAAGTTTTATAAAATAATGTTAACCAAAATTATAATAATTTTAGATATGGAATAGATATCTTTCATGTTTTCAAACTAGGAATAAATGTATGATGAATTGAGATATCATGTAATTATATGAAGATAAATTTGGATGGAATAGAATCTTAATAGAAATCAGCCATGAGATTATACAGTCTCACTGTCCTTTTTTCTTTCATTTTCATTTCAATATTTGATACAAATAATATTATACGATTATTGGGAGAATATTTTTTCACTTTTCCTAAACGAAAAGAACCCGCAATTCGTCTAATCTATATATGTATTATGAGCACTCAAAACTTCAAGTCATTTATTTGAAGAGAAGAACTCAAAATTTCAAGTCATTTATTTCAAGTGTGATAGTTGATCATTAGTTTGGAACTTTGGTTCGATGATGGATTTGTTGTCAGCTTCGCCTCGAATTATACAAAAACTAACTACTGGATCTTGTTCTTCTTCATCGTTTGTATATTAATCATAATAGCCAACTAAATAGTATCATAAATACAAATATTAATGGACAAGGCTTGTTAAATATGAGAAACTTTTTCACAATTAATCGAACAATGAGATTAGAAACATAAATGAAAACATGTTACACATATAGCAAATTTAGTCTGATAAGCAGACTCCGGTCCTTGTGTCCTGTTGAATTAAAGCCCCAAACATGTCAAGCATGTTTAAGTAATCAATAATGTTAATTATGATTAGGACAACAAATGAAAGCTATTAATTAGGGTGATTGTGAAAATGGAGGAAATAGTGGGGATGGGGGGACAGGTGCACAACCTGAAAGCCTAATAAAACTCTAAAAAGAAAGACAGAGACAGAGAGAAAAAAAGGAGGAAAGGTCTTGTCAAAAGAACACAACATGCTCCAAATCTCTGAAGAGTCTCTGAATCTGAGTAATAATACTAATAACAATAATAATAATAAGATACGAACAAAGAGCAAGTAGATAAAGAACAACAGTGAGAGTGAGCTGTGAGCCCTCACACACACACACACACACACACGCTCACTGGTCCTCTACCACACACACTCTCTCAAGAACTCAATGAATCACTCATTGCCTTCTTATAATTTCACATAATATTTCTGGTTCTTCATCATCATCATCATCATCTCTCTCTCACTCACCCTCTCTGTCTTGTTTTGCTTTTCTCCCCGTCTCCTTAGGCCCTGCTCTTGGGGGGGATTTTCTCCTTGTCCGCCGGTTTTACCTCCCAACTCACCCACCCACCAACCACTCTTTCTCTCTCTTCCTCTTTTAACTCTTTCTTTCTCTTTCACTAGCTATATATATATATATATATATCTATCTAACAACATGCTACAAATAATATATTTTTGTATCTTTCCTTCGCTAAACTAAGCTGCTGCTACTCAACATCATCTTTATATGCATGTTCCATGCCATTTTTTCTCCGGCGAACAATTAGACACCACTTTTTTGCATGAACCCCACCCAACACCCCCATAAAGAGATAACCAGTAAACAAAAGAAGTAGTACTACTAGTAGTGGAACAAGAAGATAGAAGAAGAAGAAGAAGAAGAAGAAGAAGAAGAAGAAGAAGAAGACAACAAAGAGCTATAAGCTAGCTTTGTGTGAAACAGCTTCATCAAAGTCTTTGGAAGATCCATCAATCGACAACCAACCAACCTCATCTCTCTCTCTCTCTCTCTCTCTCTCTCTCTCCATTGTTGTTGTGAAAAAGGGTTGCAACGAAGAAAAAGGTTTGACTCACAAAATCGAGGCCACCCAGTAGTGTATATTACTATTTCCCTTTCATTTTCATCAATCCATCTCTCTCTCTCTCTCTCTCTCTCTCTCTCTCTCTCTCTCTCTCTTTTAGTTTTATTTTATTTTTTTTCCTAATTTTTATTTTTTATTAATGTATCAAACGTAGCAATTCCAATACAAAAAGAATAAGAGAATAAGAAGAAAATTCTTTGTCCCGAGATCTTCCCCTACAGTCAAGAGTCAGTGAGTGATGTCCCTCTAATTATCATCCATCTCTCCTTTTATCTCCATATTCAAACCATTTTGCTTCTTCTTCACATCACATATATTATTATACACATAAATATTTATCACATACATATTTTTTATATGGTTTGTGTTCATCCCAAGATAGCAAGTCTCGTCTTTACAGGAATATCATATCAAAGTATTATTATTATTATTATTATTATTATTATTGTTAATTTATCTCTCCATGAAATTCAAGCAAGATCTGTTCATAGAAAGTATCAAAACGAAACTCATTCATATCACGAGATCCAATCCATCTAAATTTTTCAATTTTTTTAGCCTACCTCCCTCTTCTCTTCTCTCCCTTCAAATGGAAAAATTCAAAGAAACATATCTTTTAGTATCATTTTACACTACAAAAAAAATCCTCTCAGTCTCCTTGTATATAACTTGTTACATTACTTAGATTAACCTTGTGTTATATATGTACACATACATACATATATATGTAGTGGCATCTTTCCTTTCCAAGACTTGATCCCATACACCCCCCACTACACCAAAAGCAACCGATTTTTTTCCCTGTTTTTCATTAATGAAAAAACCCCATTTTCAGACACTGAATCAGAAGATAAAATCCGCAATTATACTCCAGATACCACCACTGGTAACATTACCTTATTTATGCTCCACACGCACGTGAATTTTCAGGCTATATAAAGCTACCATTCGTCCGTTACATTTCACCCCTGTCATACACATCTCCATATATCTTCATTACTTTTGCTAAAAATATATATAATCCATCTCTCTCACAACCCTAAAATCAGCCGCTACAAGAGCGCCGCCTTTGTATTTGTGTCTTAGTGGGTGGTATATGACTATCTATCTATCTCTCCTCTTCTCTTACGATTATTTATTTATCTCATAGAATCTTCATCACCCTCACCAACTTCATTTTTATGCTTTTGTTTTTTTAATTTTTATATTTTTCAAGTGACAAAAGTAAGGTGGATTATTTGTATTATAATGATATACAAAACATGTTTGTGTGGACAGGTGATTATTGAAGAGATCATGGCATCCTCGTCGACATCTCCATGTGCTGCGTGTAAATTCCTGAGGAGGAAGTGCCAACCGGAGTGTGTGTTCGCTCCGTATTTCCCTCCGGACCAGCCTCAGAAATTCTCAAACGTGCACAAAGTGTTTGGTGCAAGTAACGTGACGAAGCTCCTCAACGAGTTGCAGCCCTCGCAGAGAGAGGACGCTGTCAATTCCCTAGCTTACGAGGCCGAAATGCGTCTCCGGGACCCTGTTTACGGCTGCGTTGGAGTCATTTCGTTCCTCCAACAGCGTCTCCGCCAACTCCAGAGAGATCTCAGCTGTGCGAAGTCCGAGCTCTCCAAGTATCAAAACTTGGGGATCACGGGACATGCTGGCCTGATCGCTGCCGCTGCTGCTGCTGCCACCACCAACAGCACCCACCACCATCCCAACATCAACATGGGGATCAATCTGATCGGTGGGCCTGCCGCGGGTGGTGGTGGTGGTGGTGGTGGTGGTGCACGTGATCCCCAGTACTTTCCTCACCAGTTCTTTCCAAGGGATCATCATCATCACCAACATCAGATGATAAGGGGCTTTGATGCTGCCAACAACTATGATGCTAGTCTGCTTGCCATGAATGTATCGGCCAGCCTTGGACAATTGAGCCAGTTCCAGCAACCTAGGGCTGCTGCCACCGACGATCGCTGCAAAATTGATCCCTCTTAGGGTTAGGGTTTCTGATCTGTTATATCCTTTATTCACAGGTAATTTTTTTTTTCATTTTATATATATACATATATGTTAAATAAATGCTTGATGTTGCTATCATTTTCTAGAATTTATCATGCCCTTTGATTGCATGATTGTTTTTAATTTGTATTTAATATATAGTTGGACAATCAATCCACAAGATTAATAGTTGTTGTGAGACACCTTTTGATCCATTGTTGAAAATTAGGGCTTGAATTATAGGATTACAATAGTTTTATCGATACCTAATAGATAAGAATAGATAAGACACAGTTGGTTTCATGATATAGTTTTCACTTATATATCATTGATGCCGTTGATGGATCTGAGTTGTCTCCCTCTCTTAAATTTATCTAATATAATAATTAGTCTTAGGGTTTAACTATCTTAATGGTTGAATAATATTAATCATAGTAACGAGGATGAACAAAAAACTTGTAAGAAGTAGGTTAATTAAAATGGGGTTGCCTGTATTAGATCAAAGCTCATCTGGCTAATCAAAAAATTGGATACACAATTCCCACTGTTGACCAAATGGTGACTACAAAATAGCTGTGAAATATTGTCCGGATATATGACCAACACAGTTGTAAAAACTGTGCAAGTCAGTGTCCTAATCCCAGTCTTTTTTCGTGATACAGACTGCAATGCGCACGGTTGCGTAATGCATTTGGAATTTTTACACCATTTTCAATAATCATGTTCATCATAGTCCAACCCGCCTAATACAATTGTATTTGCCATTTATATAATATAATTAATTTGTTGGTTTTGATGTGCAGGGTATGATTATGAGCTTGGAAAGTATCTGCTATTGATAAGAGAAAGAGAGATGAGAGCTTGACATATATTATATATAATGACATTTTCATGTTGATCAAATCTGCCCCTAATTGTTATAGACAATTTTGTTATATCAGCTTGATGAGATGTGTCTCTTAAGGCTTTGATGTTTATCTTATTTTATCATATATCGACTATATATTGTATCACCTCGTCATAATTTGCATCACAGAAATTTTAAATTACTTAATTAGTATTCAAGACTTTAACAGTTTATGTATCACTATTTTGTTATTTGTGGTTGGGGGTTTTGCCTCATAAAATGTGCCATTGACAGGCAGGCGCGGTCTACTTCTGTTTCCACACCCCTTTTCAACTTTTCTTTTCAAACAGTTAACCACATTTTTTGCAATTTAAACCATATATTGCAATTTGCATGTTTTTCACTAGCTTTTATATATATATATATACCCCAGCACATGTCGTAGAAATTGCTAGCTATGATAATCATCAAGACAGCTAGTTGAGTAATTACTAGATGACTCTTGTCTTGGGTGGGGAAAAACCCAATATGTGCTAGCTAGGCTTATCACTTGTCATCGTTGTCAATGCTTTGGTATCCTCCGATTAAATTATTAAGAAAGAGTTTATGCTATTTATACCTTCACCAATTACAAGAGCTTAAGTAATTTACTGGGTATGTAACTAAGTACTAGATTCAGTGTTTCAAAATTATCAGGCAAGTAGACTGTAAGTTCAAAGAAAAGGATAATGTCCATCAAATTTAGCAGACTCATTACTCCAACATACATTAAAACCTCACCTCAAAACATATTTATATAGCTTAAATTAAACTCTACATGACATATGTTCAAATAAGATTCGCTATTATGTGTCATTTATTTTGTTAGATACCATTTGTGGTGGGATGATTTGAATCTTTACCAAATTGAATGATTGCTTTCATCATCCAATCACATTGAGTAGTGATAGTTCAATATCCTTAATTATGTGTCGTTTATTTGGTTAGATACCATTTATGGTAGGTAATTCGAATCTTTATCAAATTAAATGATAGTTTTTTATCATTAAATCATATTGAGCAGTGATAATTACATATCATTAATTATATGTCGTTTATTTTGTTAGATACTAGGATAATTTGAATTTTTATCAAATTGAATGATAGTTTTCTGTCGTCAAATCATATTAAGCAATGATAATTAAGTATTCTTAATTATGTCGAGATCTATTGGCTGAAACTAAAACCTAGCTATATGAAAGAAATTTATAGGGTTAAAAGCTGTATAGTTTCTTGACTTAGTATCCTCCACTTAAATGGCAAAGAAAGAAAAGAAGGGCTAGGGTTAGCAGGAAAATTTATGAATGATTCAAAGTGAATCAGGAGTGGTAGGGCATATAATATGATATGATAAGAAATGGAGCATTTGGGGAAGGACACAGAAAGACAAAGTGAACAAGACAAAAAGCACAGAGGAAGAAGAGTACTGGGGTGGGTGGAAAATTAATTAATATAGAGGGCAGTGCAGAAAAGAAGAAGCATGAAAGGCCGCTGCAGAGTAAATATCAATCTTCTTCATTGACAAATTTAATAGAGAGAGCATTTAATACTCAATACTCAAAATCCGAAACAATTACATTACATTACCCACATATATTCCAATCCAACCAGCTCTCTCTCTCTCTCTGTCTCTCTCTCTTATTATTATTATTATTATTATTAGCTTTTTGCGATTCAAAAACTTAGTCAAAAAAACATTGCAATATTGCATGACAATGATGACGTACTTTTGCAATGATGGCTTCGCCTTTAATTGCTTCGCCAGTGATATCCTCTCCCTCCCTCCCATTTCACTGCTACTGCTGACGCATGGATCATACACCTCCTCCAAGCATGTATCATCTCTCATCAAAATCAAAAACATATGCGTGTCAACATGGATGCCTCACTATCACTATGACTATCAGGCTGCATTCTTTTTAAAATTTTATTTTGATGTACTTATTAATTCTAATTCTATTCATATTTATATTAGTATCAGAATAATTGTGTTAGACCTAACAATTTGCTATTCATATCAAAAGATCTGTTATTTTGATCTCAATTATAAATTTAATTATTAGATTATAAAAATAGAAAATCATAATGACGGTTATAACATAAAGAGTTCTATCACTTGATATATAGAAAGAGTTCAAGCATGCTATGTTGGGTTTATGCATTGGCTGTTTATACTACTCAATAGAGGTCGTTTACATATGTATATATATATAGCGAGCATCTATCGACTACAAAATTTATTCAAGCGATAAATAGTAGATATCCTCACATGTATAGCGACACTAGAAAAGTAAACTCTATCCCTTTATAAAAAATAACTTTTCAGTTCATAAGAGACAAAGAATGATTTTACCAATAATTTTTAGTAAGATGAACAAATTTGGAGAGATAAACACTGACTTAAGCATCAGAATATGCTTTCAGAAATAATCTCCAAATCATCTTAACTAAAATGTTTATTTCTTTAGTAGGTTTAGTTGCAGAAGTCAGTTAAGATCAGCATTCATACGAAGTAGAAGATTATCCAAAATCCCAATCCATCTTCATACGACATTTTTACCCCAAAAATTGGCCCTAGAAGGATATAATATATATATATATATATAGCGCAAAAGCAAGGCTGATATTACTCAATAGAATGGGAATGGCTCCATTACCTATTTAACCTGGGGCCTGGAGCCTCTTAAATACGCATTTTCTTAAAAGTAAATGAATTTATAGGTAATCATTACTTCTGTATCGTTGATGAAATTAGGTTTGCAGGCCCCTCTTCTCAAGTTGACCATGCCCAACCCCCCACCTTAAACTCCCACACAATTATTTAGACGATTTTAGAATCCCAAATCTATTCAATTCTAAGAACCAAAAAGGTAAAATATAATTAAGCTGTTGGCTTCAGTTTCATCAGTTTGGTCTGAACCAAATAGATTCCATTAATGTGTGTCAGCCAA
Source organism: Nephelium lappaceum (assembly GCA_021234005.1). Lineage (NCBI taxonomy): Eukaryota > Viridiplantae > Streptophyta > Magnoliopsida > Sapindales > Sapindaceae > Nephelium > Nephelium lappaceum. The sequence goes on from CM038010.1 coordinate 9,295,119, forward strand.
GTCATCACCTACATATATGCTTATTAATCCATCTTCAAGGTAGACACCTATTTGTACCATTATGGTATAAAAATAGCAATACAATAATGCTCTATTTCAAAGATTTATGTATAAAGTATAAACACAACAGGATCATAAGCAATCATGTAGCTTTTTCATTACAAATTTACAATACAGTACCCCCAATTTGAACTTTAAAACTCCAGACACATTTCTTTGTAAAACAATTTATTCGACCCCACAAATTTTTAAGAGTCCTTTCTAGACAATGTAACATTTGATTTGTAATATCCATTTGCATGATAGTATAATATGATAATTACAATTTCAAGTGCTACACTATTTAAGTCTGCAGTTTGAGATTTTTAAGAGTCCTGCTGTTGATGGATGTCACCTCTAGACCTTTGTCTTTTTTCATTTTGAGATATCACAAAATTTGTGGTACAGGACGACTCAAATATTGAAAACTCAAATTTAGTCATTATCAGGGTAAATAAACATCTTTTGTCATCAAACCATATTAACAATGGTACTTTTATACCTTCTGTCAATTAGTGGAACCCAGATGTACTATACAAACCCACCTTTCTTGAATTAACAGATTTCCAAGAGAACCAACTGTGGTGGCACATGAACTTAGATTTAAATGATGCCACACGGTTAATTAGCTACTTAATAAATATGGAATTCCAACTTCCAAGAGACATATAGTACAAATTGATCTAAAGAGTCTAGTAATTAATTAACCATGTGCATATTATTTTAATGAGCATTGACGGGCATATCATATATGTATAGTTTTTGCTTTTGTCGTTATAAGCTACTTAAATTTACTCAGATATATGATTTTCTTATTATCTGGTCCAAGCTGTAACCCTTAATTTAAACAAGCCTATTATATCATGAACATATTTCTATAAATACATTATCGTAGGTTCTTTTACAACATATTTAATTCGAAAATTGTTATAAAATTTTTATAATTGGAGTTTACATTGTATACATGATTTCTTTAAATTATTTTAGTATAAAATTATTGTTAAAAAGTGAGACATTTATCGTTGATTTCAATAACCATAACTTATAACAGTATTTAAAAAAAAAAATCTTATAATTACAATATGATTTTAAAAAAACAAATTAACGTTAAAAATACAAATTATCTAATGAGGATATGAAAAAATAAAATATTTTCTTTATTATTATCAATAGTTATGAATAAATTAAGAATGCAAACTATAATGTCATCCATAAATGTGATTTGCACACTCATATTTTAATAAAAAAATTAATTACAAAAATATCCTTATGCAAAATTACTAATATGGACAATTTGTTTTAATTAAAATAAACCTAATGCTATGTACACCCATTAATTTTACCCATTTAAAACCCTTTATTTAAAAAACTATATATATATATATATATATATATACATTCATATATATAGTGTTTTTATAATCAGGACGTCTTAACTTTAAAAAGTAAAGACCAAGCAAGTAAATCTATCCATTGCATTCTCTCTCTTAAAATAAATTCTCTCTTCTATTTAATTTAAATGCAATGGATAAATTTGATTAGTTAGTCCTTACTTTTTAAAGTTAGAACGTCTTGACTATAAAAAAAAAAAAACACACACACACACACACTCTCTCTCTCTCTATATATCACAAACATATATATCATAAACCTAACTAAACCCTAATTCTATTCCAAGTATCACAGTTTCTTATAAACTGCACAATCATCATATAATATAGTAATGGAAAAAAAAAAAAAAAAAAACTTTGAACATACAATGATATATAATAAACATATATTTTTATTTGTCTTTGTTTAGTTGTTTATTGCCATAAACGCTAACAAGATATGTGAAAAAAAAATTTGTGCATTCTCCGTACAGCATGAACAATGGATGAATGCACCATGGATTACATTAGTGAATTTACAAATTAAAAGGAGTATAATTATCTTGTAAAATAATATTATTTTGTTTCTTGTTTGGTGTATATAGCTCGTTGGAAATAAAATTTGAAGTGTTTGTTTAACATGCATACTAGGGAGTGAAATTATGGACTTGTTTGTTTGTTTAAAGGTTACAAATCATGTGGTGCACAGGTTTATTTGTTTGTGTGCACTCTATATTATCATGTTTATTTTTTAAACATTATTTTTTTTTTTTCACTATTTTCCATGAAAACACATGTTAAATATTAGTGATAGTGGTTATAAAATAGAAGTTATAATAGCCCTTCTGTCAATTCAATCAATGTCCAAATTGAAGCCTATTTCAATATATATATATATCCAAATTGAAGCCAACACAAATTCTTTTTCCACCTCCAAGGGTATGAGGTCAAAGTATCTATCTTTCGGTTGTATTTCACTCTCTAAAAACCTTGCAGACATGAATAAACTTGGGTCAATTTGAATGAAATTGGGTCAATTCTATCCGTCACACGGCAAGGGATTAGATGGTCAATTTTTTCCACATAACTATATAAGTAATTTATGGGTGGACAAGAGTTCTATTAACCTTAATTGGGTGTTTATAGTGATAGTTTTATTTTCAAATTTTATAGATGAGTGTACGTATAAACGAGTGTGTAAATCCTACTAGTGAGGGATTAACTTTTAAAGTTTACATAAAAGTAATTTATAGGTGGACAAGAGTTCTACTGACATTAGAATGGGGTGCTCGTAGTAATGGATGAACTTTTAAAGTTTACACTTGGATGTATTTATAAAATAGATGTGTAAATCATATTTATTGTCATTCTCTTTTATAATTATTTATTTAGTGATGATTATCTTTGTTTACAAACTATAATTTATCGAAGTTAGTGATATCAAAATTTTTCATGTTATGTTCATGTACTAACTCAAAAATTTACTATAATTCCAATAATTATAGGTTAATTGCAATAACTTACCCTGAAGTTTTCGATAAAAGCTTAATATTCAACTAATTGCATTAATTGCTGCAGCCACCCTTATAAGCAGTCAAAATCCATCCATTTTAATAGATCACTAAGATTGAATGAGAAAAAGTCAAAAATACCCTTAGAATTTATATTTGTAAGTCTCAATTGCCTTTTATCATTAAAATAATTAATTTTAAATTGTGAAACAATAATTAAATAATAATAAACTTACACTTATAATAAAAAGATATGATATGAATAAATTTTTAATAAAATTTTATTTAACTAAAACCTTAAAAAAAAAAAAAAACTAAATAAATATAGACCATAGCGGCACTGGCAGAACTGGTGATGCCCTAACTGGAACTAGCGTTGCTGGTTTCTTCAAGCGGCAGGTCTTTGGGTCGATCTCTGGTGCTCCCTGAGGAAGCACGGCCCATATGGAGAGGAGATTGTGGCGACGATTGAAGTCTTCTTAAATGGAACTAGAGGATGAGGTGGCGTTCGATTCCGTGGATGAAACCGTCGAATCAAATGACATCATCAGGTCGGGTAACTTAGCAGAATCGATTGTTAATTTGTCGAAAGGATTGGTGGTCAAATGGATGAAATCGTTGCTCAAAGCGTTATGTTTGTCGGAGGTGGATTTATCAAGCGGCCACTGATGAAAGTGGATTTTTCTAGATAGAATGTGAAACATCAAGAGGGTTTATAGAGACTTGAGATTTCCAAGTTCGAGCAAGAGCAGTTTGAAATCGGGGTCAAGGTCGCACTCAGAGGCTTCTTCTAGTATAGATCTGCCAGAGCATTGTACCACTCTCTCAGCTTTGGATGGGCGTTTCTAAGGGTTTCTAGGTACTCTAGAGTTGCCACCTTGATTTTTCACTTTTCTTTTTCTAAAGCCTCTCTTCTCCTCTCTAGCTCTATTTTTATGCTTTTTGTCGAACCGAAAAAAGAGAGATGGAGCCATGATTCACACCTCTATTTCTTAGATGAAGGAGGCCGACCTCATTCTTATGGAACGTTTACCATTACTCTTTTCATTTGAGAAGACAACCGTTTCTTTATTTTATATATATATATAAATATTATATAATTTTAATATTAAATTATTAAATTGTTATTTCATAATTTAAAATATATTAAAATGACCATTTTACCTTAATCCTCCAGTGAACCGTTATATTTAACCAACATTGACAAACTGGAATTGGAGTATGCTAGCAATTAAAAGGATTTGTTGAATATTAAGTCTTATTGAAAAATCTTAGGGTAAATTATTGTAATTAACCCGATTATTATTTCTAAGATTGTTGTGTTGAAATTAGTGATGCTCTAACATATACAGGCATTAGGCTGTTGAGGCTTAGGTGGGGTGGTAGAGTAGAGGGGGTAGGGCAGGTTGAAGGATCATGAACAGAGAATGGTATCATATTTTTAATATGGTGGGTATAAGAGGAAGGCAAATCAAATCATGGTGTGTGAAGTGATACATTATGATTTATGGGAGAGAGAGTGAGAGAGAGAGAGAGAGGAGAGAAGAGAAGAGAAGAGACATGAGATTGAAAAGGACGGTTTTAATGGTAGGGGGATATCCCGACAATTGCACGCCTTACGACAAACAAATATTGGCCCTCTTTCCCTTTTGCATTTATTTCGGGTTCTCCCTGCCTCTCTGATTCTTTCTCGCAATCAACCTGCATTGCAAAATGTAACCCCATACCCTCGTAGACCCCACCTCACACTTACTTTCTAGTTTTTCAAATTCATGTATAAATTTAAATCCTTCAAATCATGAAGAAGAGTAATTAAATTTAGGTAAAATTATTTATATTTTATATTTTAAAATAATGATAAAATTTAAATTTTTGATCTTTTAAATTTAAATTCAATCATTTTTATTAGAAGATACATTAAAATTATATAATATAATATAATATAAAGAATTTGATTATCTTATCTCAATCATTAATTTATCTATCAGTTGAAATTTTTGAATGATTATTGAAGTCAATCTAATGATTTCAATTAATGAATGAGATTAATAATTGGATAAAGTAATTAAATTTTAATATTAAATGTTACTACTATACAAATTAAGTTATCCCAAGTACTCTCAATCACAAGTCACTTCTCCAAATCTCCATGCCAATAAATTTAATGCCCACTTTGTATCGGGATGTGATTGGAATTGAGCAATCAAAATTGGTGCTGGTAATGCATTAATGGGACAGTGCCAAGACCATGCACGTCTGAGCCGAGCCTCTGAACCACACCCTCCCTTTCTCTTTCCATCCCCTGTCTACTGTTATTATTATAAATATTAAGCATGTGCATGACTTGACTAATCCTTATCACTAGATTCATTCATTCTTTTGGCCTTGACTCTTCCTTCTATTCCTTCTTGAAGTTTGGCCCTTTTGCACATTTTCCCACAACTCTCTCTCTCTCTCTCTGTCTCTCTCAATGCAAGAGAGATAAAGCCAGTGAAAACAACATTTCAGCAACGCCTGTTACATCTCTTCTCCTCCTTCCTTAATAACGTGCTTTTTGTCCCTCTTCAAATTCAACCGACCCTCTTTCCCATCTGGACCAACACCTTTTATAATCAGCCTTCCATCTTCCCAATCCCATGTGTTTCTCTATTTCAGATTCAACTTCCCCCACTGTTATTACTCTTCATATATGTCTATATTTTTAGTTACCCAGCTGCTATTTCAACCAAGCATTAAATATCATTTCTACTACTTCTAAATGCTAATAAGTTATAAAACATAAAAGCAAAACGTATAATCTTGTGACCAGTATTGTCATATTTAGACACTGAGATTGATGTTTCAATTGTTTACTGTTGTGAGACGAATCTAAAAATGTCACATCATCTATGGAAATATAATGACAAAATGCTTGTTTCCCTAACAGTATACAAGTTGTAGAGGGAGTGACAGTCAGGACCCATACAAAAAAATAAAATATAAAATATAAAAAAAGATAGATTGTGGACAATGAGAGACACGGTTCTCCCAAGCAATCTTGATTTGGTGCTTAAGAAGAATATGAGAACAGGAAGAGTAGCCCTACCCGAAAATGATAGCTAACAGTGATTTAAGATATGGTATATGTATTCAGATGTAATAGTCCCACAAGAAGGGAATTAATCAGTTGACATCCAAGCACTTGGCACAAAGGCTTCGCTCTTCGGTTCAGAATTGTACAGTTATGGTCTCTTATACAATTTAAGGTCTGTCTCTCTCTTTCTAATTTTTCTGTTCCTTTTCTACTGAACAATGACAAAATTTATGAAATGGATAAGGCAACCAAAATATGAAAGATTACACGGGATGAATGAAACCGATAAAATAAACAAAAGCAATAGGAAAAAGCGAAGAAACTCGAGCGAACACAAATCTCATCCCATCTTCCTTCAAGCTTCTAATCTAACATCACCGGACAATCCATATACCTCCTGATCTTATTTACCAATCACTGAAAAAATCGACACCCCTGCAAGAATTCCTTAAGATCCATAATCAGCTGAGAAAATGTATGCCCAAACCCTTGAATCGATCGTCACAATAGAGATTACAGCTACATCCGGGGTCAAACCAGCGTCATTTGGTCATGTTCATACACATCACCTTCACTGAAAAGAGTCTTACTTAGAAGCTGAAATCCCCAAAGAATGAACTGACCAAAAAATTATATCCAGCACACTATGACATGCTCTTGCTTCTGCATCTTCACACAACAAAGCCTTCCAACCGGAAAGAATCCAACTTGCTCTCATTCACATGAAGATATAAAAACCCAGCATATACGATTTGCATGGTCTCCACATAATACTAATTACAGCAATGCCTGCTATCAGTTCCCACTATTTCATCTTTCCCTTCTAGTTTATATTTATCATTTCCTAACACCTAGGCTTCCTGTACTCCCTTATGACTGTAACATAATTTACTCATGCTTCCATTCCTCCATGGACAGACAGGTGACACATACTGCATAATATCCTCTGCATGTCTGGGTAGTTTTCATGTGTTTCTCTACATTGAAATAGGTATGCTTCTATGGAAGAAAAACTGAAGAACACAGCGGGGCAATCAAGAATCTGATCTAGTTGCAGTGAAAGAGGAAAGAAGACCCGCGGCTTGGGCAGGTAAAATGTCACCAAATGATGACATAGCTGCTGATCTATCCTTGAATATGCCCACTTGCCCATCTGTTAGTATGGATCCAAGTTTCAGGGTGCTCTCTCCAAATCTGCTGCCAACCTGGCCATAAAAATGCAAACAATTATTAGAACCTTGTATTCCATATATACCCAGCAAGTGGACAACAAGAGATCACCATAATTCTATACCAATGACAACCAGAAATTTCATCCAGAGGGTGCTATATATAAATAATAAAAAGTAACAGAACCAATAAATCCAAAGAACTCTTCAAGGTCTGATTCATTTATTTATTTATTTTTTAAATATTAATGATTGTTCTTGATAAGTTTTATTTACAAGAAACATTATATGACATTCTCATTAGCATCGGCAATGTTATCATACGTCTTTTCTTATATTTACAACTAAACTCCCTCGTTGTCCAACTTCATTTTGAATCCTCGTGATATTTGTCCAGACTTTTTGAAAGGAAATTTATATTCTCTAGGTTAACAACAACCTCCACAAACTTGGTCTTTAATATTTGAACTATAATATAATATTTGAGGTTGTGGACCTGAATCCATGAGAAGATATGCTAAACCAAATTTTACATTATTCCACCCATCATAATTTTTCTTTGGACAGGGTGGCAACACTGATTTTCTTTTGAAATACTTGGAGAAGTTTGAACTATGGACATCATATTTTCTTTTCATGAGAATCACCAAGGTATACCAAAGCTGGAATTCAAACCCAAATTATTCCTCAATTTACCTGGCCTACAATAGCTACGCAGCTACCCTTCAGAAAAAGTTCCAATGACAACAATGTCAAGCTTTCATCTTTTAAAACCACCACATTAAAATCCTGGCTTGATCCAACTCAAACTGTTACCTAATTCACCAGGTCTTATACAGTGTTTGCCTCTACAATCTTCCCCTAAACCATTTTTAATTGTAAAGAAAATGTCTCTCAAAAGGTTACTATAACATTCCCTAACACAACTGAATTACACATTATTATGTATTGAACAAATAAATGAACTCCATGTATCTGACACCTAGCAATAGTTTTTGTCTAATCAGGGTTTGAACTAAAGATGAACACATCCCCCCAAATTTGAAGGACAAATATATTCGAACAAACATATACCTGCATGAAAGACTTTAAGAATGGAGCTGCTACTCCGAAACTTGAGCTGTCATCCAAATCAATCTTTCGAGAAAGTTCTCCATTTGTATAAGCTTTCCAGGAGCCTCTAGAAGAGATATCATCCGAAATAGCTGGAATAGATGTTTTAGTTGTTGCCCTTGATGATAGTGCTGGTGCACTGGAAAACCAAAAGTGAACTATAAGAAAGCTATTTTGTTTGTGAGAGAACAAGCTATCCACTGTTTAATTAGAGTGTTTCTTTGACTGAATTTCCTTTTCCGAAAAGAAAATGTTACTTACAGAAATTGATGAAAGCAAATTGATGCAATTGAACAAACGAACTATTAAAGGCTAACCTGATAGGAAGATACTTGAAACGAGGAACGGTAGAACATCTCATAATATTTGACTCAGAATTAGTAGGCAGTTTCTGCACAGTATCGGTGTACATCCGATTCAGTTGCACAAAGAATCCAAAGAGAACTGCATGCCGCAGGTATGCTTGTCGCTCATTTTCACAGAGGTATGGCTCATACCTTGAATAATACAATATAATTTAGCAGTAATAAACACTCAATTTTACTACATTTGATCAAAGTTAATAAAAAGAAGAAAGAAAATCTCAAAATCATATTCAACAACTCAAAACCAAATAGATTAGAGAAACACAATTTTACAGAAGAGTAATGCTAGGCTTCCCAAAATTTTTGTCCAAATCCATGCTCAAATGATGTGTCATTTGAGTTGTCAATATCTTATAAATCATGAGATGACGTGATAATTAATATAATGGTGGCAACTCATATGTCATGTCATTTGGACAATATTTTATAAATTGTGAGATGACGTAATATTAATATGATATTAATAATTCATAAGTCATGTTATTTGGGCAAAAAATTTAAAATGCCTAGCATCACTCTTTTACAAAAACGTTCGGGGAGCAAGTTAAACACATTATTGTTTTAGTCGGTGCTACAAAGGGGATTTATGCTATACTTTATTGAAAATCTATTTGAAATTTTATACCTCTATTATTTGTAGTTTTGCCGACTGAATATGGATACCACTAAGTCTAGAAATAGGACGATGAAAACGGTTTTGCAACCATGTGATTTAATTTAAGCCTCACTCAAAGTAAACTACAAATCAACAAAACAGTCCTGAAAAACATAACTCTATATTTATTATACATCAGAATACTAAATTAAGAAATATAAAGAAAATCTTTGTGCAGCCTTTATCAGAAATAGTTTTAAACATTTAGAATTTAGAATACAGTCGAATCAAGAATTTTATTCTTGCGCAGGAACACAATAAGATAGCAAAACAAAATTCTAAGGTAAATCAAAGAAAGTGGGCAGGAAATGCAGGAATGTCAATACTTAAATTAAAACAAGTACTTCAATCCTATGATTGCTTAGCTAAGTAGTTCTGTAAAATCTAACTTGAATTTTGTTTCCATTTCCGATAATTTCCACCAAGGCCAACAAACTTGTCACGAATGGGAAATCAGCCGTAATTTTGAGAAGAAAAAACTTATCGATGCCTTCTATAATAACCATTACAAATATACAAACCTCTCGCAAGTAGCATAATAATTATACTATACTATTTATTAAGAATAGATGGATAAAAAAACTCACGTAAGCCAGTCAATGGGATCCAATCTTTGTGAATAACGATTGATTAATCCATCAACATGATCTTTGATAGCCGACTTTGTCTGGCTTTGATCCTGCTTCCGTCTGAAAGGAAACTTTGCCTTAGAATTTTTGGATAAATCCTCATTCATATTGCTCTCACCTCCGGACAGAACATCAGCAGTAAATCTTAAGTCTAACAGAACCTGCAGAACTCCTTTCTCTGACACCTGAGATCCATGTGCCTCTATAGTAGAAATGAAGTCCTTATAAACGCCTATGACCTGCATACATCAGTATATTGAGGAAAAATTAAACAAATTTTAGTAGACACACCTAAAACACTGGAGCTAATAAACCACGCATACCCTTAATAGGATAACACAGAATAAACATATAATGAAAGAAAACCATAACCAACCTACAGAAAGGGGATGGCTAGCAAGCTCGCATTGCATACTTGTTTTTCAAAACAATAAGCAAAAAATCACTTCCCATAATTCAGCAAGCTGCATATTTCCTTCTAATTATTATACAAGGTGAAAATAATCACTTCTAATCATTATACAAGGTGAAAAGATCAATTATTACTGCATATAATCACTTTTAGAAGATGCGACAGGTTAATGATATGATTACGTAAAAATCAAACATATCAAGATTAGTAATAAAAAGATACAACACATTATAGAACATAAAACTTATCAAAACCACATCAATTGAAATATGTTTCAAACAGAACAAAAAACAAGCAGGCCAAGTTGTGATTTGAACCACATCAAACACGAGTAAGCCAGCAAGCAAACAGAGATACTATTAGAAATAAGACTAAAAAGGAGAAAAATGAAGGAAAAAACATCATCCTTGTGTTCAGCAACTTCACTAAAATAAGAATTTTAGAACTAATAGTTATGAAGCTCTCCAGTAGCCACATAGAAAAGAATAAGCCAGAAGAGAAAGAGCAGAGTCAAAGAAGGAGACTTCTAGAAAAAATAAAGGATACTGTATTACAGGCAAAAAATAATGCAAAATAAAGAAAGAACTTAGAGCAAGTAAGAGAAGAAGCAATGCAGCCACTATTGAATCAAATTTAAAACATACACATCAACCATCTATGACAACAGCAAAGATCCTAGTTTACCCTAATTAATAGAAATCCTAGTCCATACTTTACAAGCTCATTTCATACACAACAATAAACCGTACAGCATATAAGTAAACTCTATAAGCAGGGATGAGAGCGGTTTGTCTGAGCATAAAGCCAAGTCAAGTTAGTTTAGGCTTTATGTGTCAAAATCGTTTAAGCTTCCAGAAGACATGAACTGATTTTCAACAGTTTGAAGTAGGTCGTCATTAACCAAACCAACCCTCCTACTGAACTCTACATGTGTACCACCAATTAATTCCAAATTATAATAATACAATAATCCAATTATTGTAGCCTTATACTGTAAAATCCAGTTTGCTGTAATTCTTGTACTCTAAAGTCAACAAGTAATGGCAGAGGACAAAAAATATGAGCTGGAAAGGATTCTACATTCATCAAAACTAAAACCTTGAAAACCAGACTGGGTTTTTTCAAAACAATATTCAACTTCATGAGTTTGTCATTTGACCAAATCAAACCAAGTTGCAACCTTGCTTCTATGCATTGGGTATACACAAGCACATCATTTAGCAACACATCATAAGATGAAATGTCAACAAGAAAAATCTTTGCAAACTACAATTAATTTATTAATTCCTAAGGGAAGCAATAGGCAAGCAAGCAAACCTTTTCCAATAGTCTTGACGCAAATTTTTGCAAGATCGATTTGTCAAGTACATGACCTCCAATTCTATGAATTTCTTCACACGCACGACATAAAAATGAGATGATATAGAGAGATGGCATGGAAGGGAGTAAAATTTTCATCTCTGATTGGCTCTCATCATACTGTTCCTGCTTGACAACTGTCTCTTCCCAACCCTGCCCAATACTCAGAAATAAGCCTTATGGAATAGCAAAGACATGCATAACAGTAAACAACGGACAGATAAATTGTTAGCTTAATTCAACAAAGAACACTAACAATCATTCAAGTAGAAAATGAACATGTTTCCATGTTAATCAGCAGTCCTTTCATTTAAAGGGCAGAAAGAGAACAACCATGATACCTGCAAAGGTATTGCAACAAGATTGAGTTACATATTGAGACAAGCAATGGTTTTATGGGTCAGAGCAGAGCCTAGTAATTTTTCCTTTTTACTAATTGTGCAATGTAAGCAAAGTTACATCCATCTATGGGGAATAAAGTTTTTGTCCTAATCGGTATTCAACTAGATGGAGATTAATAAACGTAAAGAACTATAAATGCAAATAAGAAAATATAAAGGATCCTGAAGAGCATGGAATTAATTTATTCAAGAGAAGAAAATGGTACGAACAGTACAAAAGGTCCAGTTTGAAGTTTGAAGTTCATAAAGAAAGAGAAATACGATTATGATGCAACTTTTTCATAATTACAAAGAAGAACAGCAGGCACACACATTGATATATTATACAAAATCTTAAGGAATAAGGGAATTCAAATTCCCTCCATAAAACAATTACCAGAAAAACTGATACTAGAGAATAATTTTCTAGTGAAAAATGAAGGGACAAAAAGTTCCAAATGAAACTCTAATTCTATTCCCAATTTTCTTATTCTTATTATTATTATTATTTTAAGGGGGGAGGGGTGGCGTGTATGTGTGTGGCGTGCTGTGGTGGAATAATTTTCATATTGGTATATAGAGGAATTTTGCAAACTCAATAGTAACCTAGAAAATCTCACCACTTCAACCTAAACAAAGTTCACATTTACCAAATTGTTTAATGAGAATAAAAATCACTGAAGGACATCACAAACAAAGGTTCCAAACTTTTATGAGTAAAGGGGCTCTTGCCTCCCGCACTGATTCTCCACCTGTCCTAGAGCAGGAGGAATGAGAGCCTCATAGAGTCAACCACTGCAGTCTTGGGTATAAGTGTATTCATATGTTTATTTATGTATGCATCATTTTTATATATGTAATGATGAGTATACGTACGTAGGTCCAGCAAGAGAGAAAAGAATGAAATTGAAGAAACCAAACATATGATACTTACCCTTAAGGGAGATGTTGCTGATAATCCATCATCTCGTCCAAGATCCCGAGAGAGAATGGCAGAAAGTTCATCAGATAACCATGATATCCACAAGTTGTGAGCTCTGATGCAAAGATCTCGTACGGTTTTAGTAAGTTCTTCAAGTTTCGGGCTTGCACTTTCGTTTGCTCCAAGCAATGCAGCGATTGCTGATGAACTTTGTCTTTTGGAGCCAGTGGGTGTTGACCTACCAGGACTTTCAGCCTTGGGAGAATCAGAAGAAGCTTTAGTTTGCCTCAGTACGTGTGATAACTTGTCAAACACCACAGCCACATTTTCCTTTCCCCAGAACCTTGGAGAGCCGAGTATAACTGGAATGTGCTTTGAGTGGTGCTGGAATGCAAACAAAAGTCGCCCAATGAAAAGGGATCTTTCAACAATGATAGCAGCAGGCAAAGGCTGGCCATCTGCAGTTCCAGTTTCCATGGCCGCATATAAATTATCAAGCTCCCTCTTAAGTTCCATCAATATGGTCGACATGCTTTCATAACATTTCTCTTGAAGATATGGTGCCAAATCCTTCAACCTTAAAGCCGCCTTTGGAGATTCTAAGAAACTGAGTAGGTCCTCGAGGACAGTCTGGCAGCAGTTATCCACTGCATCTCTGATCCGACTAACTTCAGGACCAAAATATGCATTGAGACAAGTCTGAAAATCATTCTCTTCAGGGGTTGCTTTGTTTCCCAAACCTAGACCACCCTTCTTAACAATATTATTAGGTTCTATAAACCAAACCCCACCACCACTAGAAGGTTTGCTCAAGTATGCCTGGAAATCAATCTTTTCGACAGAATAATCCCCTCCTATCGCACGAATGGAATCTGCTACATTCACAACTCTTGTCAACTCCTCAAATCCAGAATCGATAACTACTTTCATCCTCCTAACAAAAGCATCTTCGAAAATCTCATCCCAGAGATCTGAATCATCTTCCAGAATAAGCTCCCGAATCCTACTCCAAGGTAACTCTATTTCCGATCCAAAAACACTCTTAAGCCACTCCAAACTATCCTGCAACACTTCCTTACTATCCATAGTCTCACGTATCAACTTCTCAGCCAAACCAAGCTCCCGCCCACTACCAATCGCATCAATCAAGAACTTCCCATTAATCTTACTAACAATTTCCCCACCACAATCTCTCAACCACGCGAAACAAGTTTTCGCAATATAATCCTTCTCAAGGGTAACCATTACAGACTCCAATCTATCCCTAAACGACTTCCACAACCTGACCTCCTCATCAGGATTGGGAATCCCACCGAACAACTGAGAGACGGGCGGGCAACCCAGAATGACTTTATAAAACAAAGGCATATCATTCAAGACTTGTAAAAACAACTCCCCAACTTGAGCAACGGTGATTTGAATAATCCTCATAACCTCGCAGAAAACAAAAACAACATCAGAGGAAGCAACATTACCCGCCAAAGCTTGAAGAATCCAAGCCTTCCTGGTGTCCAAGAGCAAAGCGAGAACCAGCATGGGGTCGAGCTCATCTATGACGGCAACAGCAGCGAGAGCATCGGCATAGGCTTGGATCCCAAGCCCCTTGTCGAGCAAACGCTCCCGGCTCCGCTGCGAAATCTGGGCCTTGAAACTGTCGACGATCTGGCACTGGTGTTGCAACAAAGGGAAATTCAAGTGATCGAAACCTCTATCGACGTCAAGCAATATGGACTGCACGTGCTTGGCACGCACGTACCTCGTGGCGGAGTCGAGGAACATGGACTCGTCCAAGCAGCCCCAGATGTTCTCAGGCGTGTCGACGAGGTACTTGACTCGGCAGGCGATCCCGTAGATTCTGAGGCGGTTAGGGTTAGCATTGACGAGCCTGGGGGTCTCGGCGGAGAGAGAGAGGATCCGAGAGTGAATGGAGGCGATGTTGGAGGAGATAGAGTCGCATGACGACTTCATCAGGACGATGGAATCGGCCGAGTCGATCAAGTCACGGTAGCGAGTGCCGACCAGCTGACGGAGCTCCTCTTGCTTCTCCTGGACCTGTTTCCTCGTCGTCAGCTCCACATTGCGGATTTCGAAGATCGGCTTGGCGCGGAAGAGTGACTCGGCGTCGCGGTAGCCGCCGCCGCTGAGAGTGGCGGCGCGCTCCTCCGCATTGGAAGGCGTTGATGGTGATGGCGATGCAAGCCTCATGGTGGATGGATTTTGCAGATCTAGAGTCTAGACTGGTGGAGTCATTGTAGATCTACAACAGGCGTTTGGTTTGGTGTCATTCATTGTAAATTTTCATAATTCCGCGAGAAGAAGACAGCAACTCCGCTTTAACTTACCAAAATAGCCCCCCCCTCCCCATCAAACATTGTTTTTTATTTTTACTGGGAGATAGTTATTGCTTGTTTTCTAGCGTGGGTTTTTTAGCCTGTATCTGACGTATCAACCATGAATCTTATTATAATAAAATATTTTTAATTTTAAAAAATAAAAATCAATTAATCAAATTTATTTATTTATTTTTTTTCAAAATAAATTTATATTCTTATTTAATTTAAATATAATTGATAAATTTGATTAATTAGATTCTTAATTTTTAAAATCAGATATATTTAATTTTAAAAATCTTTTATCAATGATTATTTTCAATATGCACCCCTTTGACAAAAAAAAAACACATAAAAATGCATATTCTTTTCCTTAATATAATCATTGAAAATAAAATATGCATCAATATTATAATTACTTAATAGGATGGATTTAGTAAAAACTAAAAAGCGTATAAACTTCTTTTTGTTTTTCTGAGAGAAGTGTATTAACAGTTTTAGTGGGTGTAAATACTCTGTCTCTAATTTGAGTGAATGGAGGAGAGCCCACATGGATGAGCCGATTGGGCTAAATACTGAGTCCATGTAGGGGAGCCCACATGGTCAGCCCATTGGGCTAAACATTGAGTCCATGGAGGAGCAGAGGGAGTGGAAAGGAAACCTAGCAAAGTTGTTGTGAAGAAGAGTGAAAGGGCAGAGAGGGAGCAGAGCTCCAGACTCCATAGAAACATGCTCCGTTGCTCACTGCGTAGAATACGCAGACTCTGCTCTTCTACCTCCCTTTCCTCTATCATCTCCCGTAACACCAACAACACTTGTTCTTTCTCCTACTACCAACATCACTACTCTCTCATTTCAACTACAACTACCACAACCGCAAGAGCCGCCTCATCATCATCATCATCATTACTAAAACGACTTCACATCACCAAAACCAAACCCAATGCTGCATCTTCTGCTTACTCGCCAATCCACTTGGCGTTGGACTCAGTCGTGAAGATATTCACGGTGTCCAGCAGTCCCAACTACTTGCTCCCCTGGCAGAAGAAGTCCCAACGCGAGACTACTGGTTCCGGCTTCGCTATTCCGGGCAAGAAGATCCTCACCAATGCTCATGTCGTCGCTGACCACACTTTCGTCCTTGTTAGGAAACATGGCTCCCCTACCAAGTACAGAGCACGTGTCCTCGCTGTGGGTCATGAGTGTGACTTGGCTGTTCTTGTTGTTGACAGCCTTGAATTCTGGGAGGGCATGAAGTTTTTGGATTTTGGAGACATCCCTTTTCTTCAACAAGCTGTGGCTGTTGTTGGCTATCCTCAAGGTACCCACTTTACGTGCCCATTATTCAACTATTCATGATCATTCATTTGCCCATCTGTGTAAACATGTTTTTAGATTCCTGGTTGCATATAGATTGTTTAATCTATTGATAATATAGGAGTAAATTTCCAGTCCGTATATACAGTTGTTTAATCTCTTTTATTGTAAGAGTAGATTTTCAGGCCGCATATAGTGTTGTTTAATATCCTTTATAGATTTTTTGTGATGATATAGGAATAGATTTCCAAGATGCATATAGTGTTTTTTAATCTCTTTTATTCTAAAAGATACATTTTTCATGATGATATCGGAGTAGATTTCTAGGCCGCATGTAGTGATGTTTAATCAACTTTATTCTGGGAGTAGATTTTTCCTAATGTTATATAGTTGATTCCTAGGCTGCAATAATCTCCTTTATTGTGGGAGTAGATTTACAGGCCGCATAGAGTGTTGTTTAATCTGGGCAGCTGCGAGTAGAGCTACCATTGGTATATTGTAATTGTATTTTAAAAAATAAAAAATAAAGGGGTTGTTGGGTCTGGTTGGTTGCAGGTGGTGACAACATTTCGGTTACTAAAGGTGTTGTTTCGAGAGTTGAACCTACACAATATGTGCATGGTGCAACCCAGCTTATGGCCATTCAAATTGATGCAGCTATAAATCCTGGCAATAGTGGTGGCCCCGCTATAATGGGAAATAAAGTTGCTGGTGTAGCTTTCCAAAACCTTTCTGGTGCTGAGAATATTGGGTAAGTTTTTACGTTCTCTCATTATATTCTGATGATGGAACAGTGAATATTTAGATTTGTGTTTAGATTTTAAATGCAACTTCATTTTGAAGTGAACAAGGTTTTTCTGGTGTTTGTTTGTTGCTCAGCTTCTCTAAGCATATGCAAATTGAAATTTTATTTATGTTCTGATTGAAAAATTTGCTTCCACTGTTGTGTTGTGATGTGCAGTTATATCATTCCCGTTCCAGTGATAAAGCATTTTATTGAAAGTGTTGAGACAAGGGGAATATATGTTGGATTCTGCTCTCTGGGACTGTCATGCCAGCCCACTGAAAATGTTCAACTTCGTAACAACTTTGGAATGCGCCCTGAAATGACTGGAGTATTAGTGAACAAAATTAATCCTTTATCAGACGCTCATAATATCTTGAAAAAAGATGATATTATCCTTGCATTCGATGGTGTGCCTATAGCAAATGATGGCACAGGTACTGCTTCTCCTTTATTGTGACCTTCAGACAAGATTTTTGTTGTTCTAATTTATACAAAACCAATTTTCTTCCCATTGAAGTAGAAGTGACTTAAAAGTCATTGAAAAAGTTTATCTAATACTAATTGATACCTACATTATATTTATTAAATTGTGACGGACTCTCCTATTATAAAAAAGAAATTTTGATGGACTCATGTTCCTACGTACTTGTGGTTTCTCTTATGTCCTTAATTTGTTGCATGATTTACAACATGGCAGTTGCTTTTCGTAACAGAGAACGGATAACATTTGATCACTTGGTGTCTATGAAGAAACCCAATGAAAAAGCTTTAGTTAAAGTTTTGAGGGATGGCAAGGAGCAGAAATTCAGTATCACTCTACGACCTGTAAGCCAATTCTATATCTCTTGATTATTGAAATTTGATGAAATCTCTATCTTGATAATTCATGTTTACAGGATTTAGAAAGGGGTGGAGGGGGGAGTTTGGTACTGAATAATCATGCAAATAAATTGGATAAAAAAGAAAAAATAAATTAAAATAACTATACATTGCTGAGGCAAAAGGTAGTCAGTAGGTTCAAATTTCTGATAGATCATCTAGATAATGTTTGGCCATCTAATAGATCATCTAGACAATTGGAATAGGAAAAAGATAATGCAATAGTTCCTTTGGAATGCAGATTTTGGGTTACAACCAAGACTGAAGTGCCTTCTAGAAAAGACACTGCTATAATATTTATATGTTGGTTTAGAAGAAGCAGAAGACATTATTTATACAGATCCATCTAGTGTTTTCTATTAGACAACATAGTCTATGCAAAACCACCTTTGAGTTGGCTCATCAAACATATAAGAACGGATGTAACACCCGCCAAGCTCCAAATATGGACGTATGAACTGGTGGGACAAATGGTGTTAATGACCTTTATCTTGGATCAAATGTATGTGATATAATAATAGTAAGAAGAAACAAGCATAATTTGGATGCTACAAGAATTAATCTTTCAACAGTTGCTAATGATAACAAAACAAACTTTTAGCTTGACTGTGAATTGATTGATACTTTAAATGTCGTTGAAAACTTGAAATTGGTTGGACGTTTATGAATATGTTCTCCTTCTATCGATATTTAATTAATTCAACAGTTTGTTTTGTGACTAACCTACAACTTTGTTGATTTTTAAGTTGCGGCCACTGGTGCCAGTTCATCAGTTCGATAAGCTTCCTAGTTATTACATTTTTGCTGGCTTGGTCTTTATTCCACTCACCCAGCCATATCTACATGAATATGGAGAAGACTGGTATAATACTTCACCTCGTCGATTGTGTGAACTTGCACTGAGGGAGCTGCCTAAAAAGGCTGGTCAACAACTTGTTATTCTTTCTCAGGTCTGCATATTTTCTTGACAATATAAGTGCCTAATGCTTACCTTATCAAAAATACTCTCGAACTTGATAACGACCCCCTTGAGCTCCCCTTTTTTATTTCAATACTATCAAAATTCAATTCCTTATGAATTGGATAGTGATTTAGGGAAAACATGTTTACATCTTAATGCAAGTGTTATTTCTAGGCGACTGATCACTTTTTATCTAATGACTACGAACTTTTACTGCCACTTTTGTGTCTGTATATATAGCCTGCCAACATATCTCTGACCTTTTGACTTTGCACATCATAATACTTAAACCTTATCGGTTTTAGGATTCGGTGGATTAGCAATTTCTTACTATTTGAGGTGGTCAATTAAATATGTACTTAACCTTCAGTGATTATTGCTTATGTGGTTCAGGTGCTGATAGATGATATTAATACTGGGTATGAGCGTCTTGCAGAACTACAGGTGCTGCTATATTTCTGCTTTAACTAAAATTATGAATTCATTATCTCTTTTGTTTTGATGGGTCATCATTTTCATGCAGTGCTATCTTTGACTTGTATGTCCCAATAGTATACATGATGCTTATTAAAGTAACAAGCAAAGGGCCTAGTAAGCAAATTCTGCAAGGCACTTGCTTATGTTATATGGCATTTAGTGGTGTTGTCAAGCATGCTCCTTAGTCTAGAATAAGCTAGCCGATTGAAAATACAATTTATGCATTTTAGTTTGTTTTCTAAAAGATGTTATATGTTATCAACAGGTTAAAAAGGTCAATGGGGTGGAAATCGACAATTTGAAGCATTTATGCCAACTTGTGGAGAATTGTATCTCGGAGAACTTGAGATTTGATTTGGATGATGATAGGGTAATTGTGTTGGACTATAGGAAGGCAAAAATTGCTTCATCTAGAATTTTGAAGCGTCACATAATACCTTCTGCTATGTCCAATGACCTCATTGGTGAACAAAACTCAGAAACTGAGTTGGCCTGCTCAAACTGAGTCTTCGTCCCAAAATTTTGGTTCTATAATTTGTTAGCAAGTTTTGTTTGTGATCTACATATAGATGCAAAATTTTCACGGATTAGTTGAACTACCAATTAGGTTTCGATACTAATAGTCCATAAATCAATTGTTGAAGACAACTGAAATCTGACCTTCGTACACAATTTGAGAGCAAGGCATTTTTTTCGGCAGTGTTTAAACTTTTGTTTCCATTCTGCTGTGATAAAGCGGGTTGAGGACTCTCTTGAGGATTCGTTTTTGTGTAGAAGTTTATTTTTACACATACTCAAGAAAACATCTGGTTGCATTTTGCACCATTGTGAATCAAAGTCGATTAGACAATTACAAAGTCCCTACTTAAGAGCACCTAGGAACCTACCATGTATTATGCGCATAATTAATCAGTGACAAAACAGAGAAATTTTGATTGCAAGTTCAAATTTGTAGTAGATGGACTTACCATTTATTTGCTCACTTTCTCCTTTCAGTTGCAATACCTTTTTATGCTTGGCTGAGGTTATGTGCTATTGCAATATGAAAGGTGATATCTATTATTGAGTTAACAATGACGAAAATCAAGGCAATGACAAATTATTGGAAGTATTTAAATAGATAAATACTAATTTCTGGAAAACAAAAGGC
Organism: Nephelium lappaceum; assembly: GCA_021234005.1. Lineage (NCBI taxonomy): Eukaryota > Viridiplantae > Streptophyta > Magnoliopsida > Sapindales > Sapindaceae > Nephelium > Nephelium lappaceum. Next base: position 9,316,017 of record CM038010.1, read on the forward strand.
TAAACAAAATCAAATGATCAAAAATTGTACTCCTACAAAAAATTACAGGTAAATAAATAAAAGCTAATTCGCTCTAAACAATGGCAGGTTTGGTACTAGAAATCTATACTGCAATTTCTGTTCAGTTGATGCAACCAAGTAGTGTCAAAGCAATACTCATGGAGGTGAAGGAAACTAAGTTCCAGCTTGGTAGGATTTCATCTACCTGCAATTCAGTAACAACCTAAAATAACCACTACGAAATCATATCACAAATTGCCGTGAAACTTTCCACAAATGAATGCATCATCCTTGTTGAGATCACAATTTCGCAAGAATTCATCCATTTGATGTCACATGACATGAATATCAATCTGACAACTTCTCAAAAAAAATTATGACTATCTCTATTGCTGTAAATTTGAAACCTGATTCCAAGACTGAGAACCTGAGCAAAGGGACACATGTATGTTGTATAGAAAGTAACAAGTAGAAACACAAAAAGAAGGCATAAAAGAGAAATAATCAGGACTCAAATGAATTTTTGTTATAAATAAAGACAGCATTAATGTGCAGCTTCGAAATTACAATAGTTTATGCTGAACTTCCAACACTAAGTTAATGAAGCCACGTTTAGAGAGAGTCATTCAGATGACTGTTATAAAATTAAGTATTTAACCATATAAATGTCTGCAATGCTTAAATTATAATAGAGTTACCACAGCAATACACTACTGACTCCAAAGAACAACATACAGTTGACATCTTGGTGGAATTTGATTATGACTTTGGGTAAATCTGATCAGATGCCTTGGCCATGTTTTCTTGTTCGACTTTCACACTTGGTTCTTCAATGGACATAGAACTGATATCAAGATTCTGCAGTACCAACATCAAGTTTTACCATTGAGCATCTATCCCTAATTAAAATTATCCACATATGTGTGTGAACGTGAATGTTCCATTCCCGATATAGCATGTTTTAACCTCACCTTTGTACTTGCAGCCTCATCTGTATTTGTATCAAAACCTCTAGGATGCTCAGCGGTTCCTTTGTGGCCATCCTGAGAGAAAAGAAAAGAAAGACAGAATTAAAACACTGTTGAATTAAACAATTTTAGTTTAATCCTGAGAGAAAAGAAAAGAAAGACAGAATTAAAACACTGTTGAATTAAACAATTTTAGTTTTCAATTTTAGTAATGAGAAAGTTGCAGATCCCAACAAAATTTAAATTGAATACAACATACCGAATCCTTTGGCTCTGGTTCAATCAGTTCTCTCTTTACTCTGCTTGGTATTGGCTTGCTGTATATATTGCAAATTAGTAAAGGTACAATTATACAACCATGAAATTTAAGGGGAAAATCAGACTACCGTTCATCATCAACATCCATGTCGGAATCTGGATCCCATCTCTCATCTCCATCTTCATGATCTTCATCTGCCTGAATATTATTAAACAATCAGCAAGTACCAAGTAGTTGGTCCGATTCTAATTGTAAATTTACATGACAAGTTGAAATGGAATAATTTAATTGGACTAAGCACACTGCATCTAGTCTCCCAAATAAGTTTAATCTTTTTTTTTCCTATGCTAAATTGGCAATTTATTTATATTAGTTTACACTTTACACCAAACTGTTGTGCAAGATGAACACAAGGAATACAAAAATTTATAACAAGGAATAGCATCACATAGTGACAAATCAAATTATAAATTTACATTATGAATATTCCACCAATATGATTATAATGCAATGACATATGGAAGAACGCAAGTGAACACACATAACATAACAAGTGACAGCAGAACATACCTCTGGAAGTTCAGTATCAGGTGGTCTTTCCTGAAATTGGACACTGGGTGCATGCTGAAGCTTTGTGAGATAATCAAGGAGTTTATTCCGTGTGTCCTCAAGCATTTGGCGAGAATTCTTATTTTCCATATTACTAGGGGCAACATGAAGGGTATAGTCTGGACCAAAATACTCATAATACTCATGTTGTGGCATCTTGTCATCTACTTCCATACCAAGTGCAACTCCCGTCTGTATTACACAACACATTAACAATTCAAAATAATATAATAGTTGCACAATTTAAAATAATATAATAGTTGCACCGCAACAAAATTTTTTATTTTTATTTTTTTAAAATGCATCACATTATGGAGCTTCATAACTTCTAACCAAAGATATCAAGATGACAACTAATCAGAATGACAAGATCATCCCATTAATCAAAGCTTCATTATGCCAAAAAAAATGATGGAAAATGATGATGAATAACAGTCGGTAAGAAAAAGAAACAATTAGCAATGATAAATAATTTGATACGATCTCTGAGCCTCAAAATGAAAAATCATGCTAGCCACTCTGTCCTAGAGAACTGTTTACTACCTTTTAACCCTCCATCTTTCCTTTTCAGTCACATTCTCACACAAAATGCATAATAAAAGATAAATAAAGTGCAGGTTTTTTCTTGCCTAATGGGACTGAAATTTTCAATTGGCAACCCACGATGAACCATTTACAACCTTTTGACAAATGCAACAGAATATTGAAAGAAAGATAGTACCTCAAAGCACCAGCAACGAGCGACATTCCGAATTGTATAGCCACCACCGCCTAGCAGCAATAGTGGCACATTGAATGACCTCATAAACTTGACACATTCTGCATGACCTTTGATTGAAAGATTAAAGCATCCTAACCTATCCCCAGACAAGGAATCAGCACCACATTGAAGAACCACAGCACCAGGTCTAAAAACTTCCATCACTTTTCCCATTATTGGTTTAAACAAGTAATGGTAACTCTCATCATCAATTCCATCATCCAGTGGAACATTAAGGGAGTAGAATTTTCCTTTTCCATAACCAATATCACGTATGTCGCCAGTACCAGGAAAATAATCTCCAAACTTATGAAATGAAACAGTCATGACTCTATCAGTTGTGTAAAACGCCTCCTCCACCCCATCTCCATGATGGATATCAATATCCACATATAAAACACGCTGCAAGGCAGATAAGGAAAACATTTAATAAATGCAGACATATTAGGTAGATAATTACAGAAGCAAGCACCACAACCCTGAAATAGCCAGATATTAACGTCATTGAACTGTCATTTGGGTCCAAAGGTTAACTTGAATACCTAGACAAAATTGATGTATATCATGGCAGCAGTGCAAAACTAGTCCTCTTAGACTAACAATTTCAACCACCATCTGCTACTTATTAGAGCTGATGCAAAGTTAATGAGCAGTTTTATTATCAAAACCACATAAACTGTCCTAAGTAATAACATAAACATAAATTTGTTTAGTCTGGAAAGATAACAATTGGCCAACCAAGCAATATGGAAAAACATTTTATGGTCCATACTTTGTTAAAAGTATGCTGACAGTAGGAACGCTCATAGTATGAGAACTACGTCCATGCAATGAAATTTAAACCAAAAATTCAAAGCATTCATCCTTAAAAATTTTCTTTTTGACTTAGAAATCCTCATCACACTTCACAAATTAAGAGAGAGGGAGAGAGAGAACTAACATCATAAAAGTAGCTGGTATATGCCATATGGAAAAGATTCAGGACAACAGGTCAGATGAAACACTGGATATCCTTTTATAAGTAAATCCATTATTTACACTATGGGATGGAAAAGATGTCTTAGATACAGCTTTTGTGACCTACAAACTATATAGAAAGACACCCAAGTTTCCTCCAGGAACAAAATGATTTTGTTATTTCAGTTGAATATTCATGATCATCTTAAAAGGACTGATAAAGATCAGGATGAAATTTAATAATGATAAAGATTTTAAACAATGATTCACATAGACAAAGTTAGATACTGAGACCTTGAATACATAGGCTGACAACTATAAATTATATATTTCTCAGTTTTCAAGTTTTCTCCAACCATGGAGCTAAATCACATGATAATCAATAGCTCAGCTGACCTGAAACCACAAACTAAAAAAGAATATAATTTGAGCACTTGCTTCCATGCAGACTATAGACATTTGTAGGACAAACTTAATCTCCAGACTGATTTTTGTACTAGACATGTGATTACATACAAACTTACCCATTTACAACACACAATGGATGGCAACAAGAAAACTCACTACCATTTATGATTAACCTAATATTTATGAAAACAATAGATTGATATGTTTGTTTGATAAGAAGCTTTTAAATGAAATTATTTTCATCATTGTTAGAGAATGCCAAAATTTAATTTCTGAGGGCAGCCCTAGATGATCTCTCCCTAGATGAAGTATGAGATGATAGACGATGGTGGAACCTTGAAATCTCAGGCATGTATATTTGCGGCTTGTATTTCAAATGGCTAAGTAATGAAGTTCCTCATCAAGTTTTCAATCAATTTAAAGCAGTTTGGAAAGTAAGAGTCCTCTTAAGATTCAGCTCTTTGCTTGGGCTATGGTTAGTGGGAACATGGAAGATAATTACTAACGAGGTCATTCAAAAAAAATTAAAAATGTGCCCTATGCCTTCTTTTAGTAAGATGTGTAAGAAAAATGAGGAAAGCATCAATCATCTCCATCACATTGTGACGTGGCATCTAATTTTTGGTCTAGGCTTTTATTGGAAGTTTATCCTGGCAACACAGCCTCTTGCAGCCAGATATTTAGGGAAAGGTATCCTGCATTGGCCAAAGGGGATAGAGCTAAGGTATCGTGGAAGTGTGTTGTCTTAGCTTTAATAAGGGGTCATTTGGCAAAAAAGGAACAAAAGAATTTTCAAAGGGAAGACAGCGAAGAATATCAATAGTTCATGGGATTTCAGCTTTAGGGTAAGCCTTTATTACTAAAGAGTTTGGTTTGCCCATATAGCTCTTCTGAATAAAACTTCTATGTCCTAAGGAACAAATTTATTTTTTGTAGATTTGACAGTCACTTTGTTAGAACTTTATGTAGTCTCTATCCTAATTATGCTACCCTACAATGTACTACTCCTATAAAATGTCACAAAAACATGCATACAACAATAAAAGGTAACTGAAATTTTCATAAAAAGTAAACACCAAAAAACAAACAAACCTCACCTCATGTTGTTTAAGCAGCTCCAAAATCGCCAAGACAATATCATTGACATAGCAAAAGCCAGAAGCTTCACATTTCTTAGCATGATGCAATCCACCGGCCCAATTGATAGCAATATCACACAAACCATGATTCAACTTGACCGCACCACCAACCGAGCCACCCGCATAAGTTTGACAAAACGAGTAAAGGCCATCAAAGACAGGGCAATCTTCACCAACATTAAACCGCTTAAGCTGCCTCAACTGATCCTGCTGAGTCTCCGGGGTAATACTCCTAAGAAATGACACATAATCATCGGCATGGAATCGGCAAAGATCCCTATCTCTAGCCGGAAACGGCTTGAGAACTTGCATATGCTGAAGCAACCCATAGTGGGCAAGAAGTGCATGTGTCATTCGAATCCGATGAGGCTTCATAGGGTGACCTTGACCATAGTAATAATTACCCACCTCAGGATCATAAAAATAACACACCTTTCTCTTCACCCCATCAGCTCCAGATGGTAAAGAATTGCCCCCAGTATCCATCTATCTATATCCTTACGTTTTGACTCAAAATTTTCTCCTAAATTGTTAACAGTCACAAATACAGATACTCAAAATCAGACTCATATACACTTAACATACAATAAACTACAAGTAAACGAACAAAAGGGCAGTAAACATATAGTATGCATGATAAAAACGAATGCAAGAATGGAAAAACCGGAGATTGATTGAATAATAATGGACTAATGGATCTGGGTGTTACATGAAAAACGAAGACAAAATATGATAAACGTTTGAATTGGAATGATAAAAGTTACAGAGAGAGAGAGAGAGGGGATAATTACCAGTAAAGCATGGCCGAGAAGAAGTGTTTGAGTACCGAGGGAGAGACGAGAGAAGGCGAGTTGTTTCTAGTAGCAGTGCTTGGGAGGAAAGAAAGTGACCCAAAGAGAAATTAAACAAACGTAAACAAGTTGAATTTATAAAATCTATTCTAAAAATAGTGAAAATTCGTTTTTGACCCAAAATGGTTAGGGGTTGTTTGCTTTTAACATCTATAAGTACAATATTAGAAATATAATCTGAGATAGAATGAAGCTAAAATTGATTAAAATTACTTCTAAAAACCAAAGTTGTTAGTCTATAAGCCACTTTCATTACCCCTTCTAGGAGTAAATTGACACCTAATGTTGTTTAACGCATATAACATAGAATAAATATCTCTAATGAAAGAATCTTTCATAACTTAATAATTTTGAACCTGAATTGTCATAAAACTAACCGAACATCTGTTTCCACAATTTGAGTTAGCATTTATAACTTAATGGTGTTAAATTATACGTATTAAATTATTTTTATTTATTTTTTTAAGTGATCAAACTACTTAAAATTACTCAAAATTCACTAAAAAAAATAAATCTAACTTTTAACTTAATATTAAATCACTTAATGTTTTTTTTAAATATATTATTCCAAATCTATCATCTCATTCAAATTTCTCGTAAACTTATATTACACAGATTCCTTTTAATGCTATGACAAACATCAATGTTCAGCTTATTATTATGTCAAGTTTGTCAAATACTTTAGCACTCATTGAAGGTCAAAGTTCTGTGCGAGGTTCTTTAGGGTGTATTTGGATAAGTTTTTAAAATAGTAATTTTTAAAATTATTTTCAAAAACAAAAAACATGTTTTGAAAATAACGTTTTAAAAAATAATAATGCATTTAGTAGCATTTTTAAAAATATATTTCGAAAACGAAAAATAATAAAAGATTGTTTGGTACTATTTTTTTAAAATGGATTAAAAATGTGTTTAGATAAAAATTATTTTTAAAAATAATGATGTAACTGTTAGAAATAAATGTTTTTACTTTTTTAAGATTTACTGTACAAAAGAAAATGATTTTTGAAAATGATAAAAAACGAAAAACAAAAATTATTTTTTATTTTCACCTTAAATTTTACTGTTAAATTTTTAAAGCATGTTTTTCATTTCTCAAAACATATTTTTTAAAACAATTAATAAACACGTTTTCGAACATTTTTCTTTTTTAAAAATAAAAACTAGTTTTAAAAATGGTGCCAAACACCATCTTAGTATTTTTTAAGAATGTTGTTATCTTTATTAAGACTCTTTTTTCATTTGAATGCTTCTTTGTGCGATTGAACCTGTTTTGCACATGAATCTATATATATCCTTTATCAATGATGTGTAATACCAAATATTTTGGTAGCCTATATTGATAACATTTTATTTGTGCAGTTGATCTCATAAGGTTCATCCATTTCTCCTCGACCAAGCCTGGGACTTAAAGTTCAGACACCAGGTCTCAATGCTGTTACATTTATTGGCTTACAGAATGAAAGTGTTTATTAATATGAGACATACAATTATACTTTTATGTACTTATTAATATATACATAAAAGTGTTTTAATATTTATTAAGTAATTTATTTATAATTATTTATATCATATTTGATGCAATTAAATAACAATAGATAGTAAAAGGGTATAAATGTCAAATTATCATTTTTAAGACAAATTTTATTTTAAAAAACAAATAAAATTACTGTACATTTAGGGGTAAGAACAAAAAAACATGTTATTTATATTTCAAATTTCAATCACTATTTAGTTTTCAGTAACTTTCAGCTTTATTCGGTTTTCAGACGAAAAAACAAACTACATCTATCATTTTAAACGTAATATCATTTTCAACCCATGAAATATATATATTTTTTAACTAACCCACAAAATATTTTATGTAAATGATCATTTCACGTAAGTGAAGTATTTATATATAGAGAGAGAAAGAGAATTTTTATAGTTAGTGTCTTTTAAGTTTAAATTATTAGGATCATCCAATCAAATTTATATATTGTATTTGAATTAAATAAAATAAAAAAATATTTCTAAAAGAGATAATGCAATGGATGAATTTGATTGAGTGGTCTTAACAATTTAAAATTGGGAGGTACTGACCATAGTTTTTCTATATATATATATTAATATAATTTTTGGGTGAAAGTATTCAAATATTGAATTATTGAAATATTAGTTGAAGTATTTTCAAAAAATATTACTTAAAATATCAAAAACTTCATCGATTTTTTAAAATTATCAAGGATATTGGTCACTCAAAATATAGAAATTAAAGAAATATATTAGGCATGGTACTGATATTTACTTCGATATTTGATTCCGTAACTTTTTCTTGTGGAATTCAATTTTAATATAATGGGTCGGCTTTTAGAAGAAAAAAAAAAAAAAATCTTCTTTTATACAGCACTAAAATATAGATGAATTTGTAAAATAGCATTAGAAAACCTGAATGAGTTTTAATAACACCATCCAGCTTTTTGAAAACATTAATGACAAAATTGTCCTTATGTTTTTAAAAGGGCTATTATTTCCAGGTGAGAGGGAGGCCACCGAACGACCATGATATCCAGATGTGGGAGAGTCGACGACGGCCACAGGAAAGAGTCAACGACAGACACAGAACAAATGATAGAGAATAATCATGAAAATTATCAGCTGCCTCCCCACTTGCCGTTCCTAATTTCACCAAAAGTTTGCGATGGTTGGCATGCTAATGCTACCAAATAGGCTTTAATTTTTGTTATTTTGAATAATTTAATAATATTTTTCGGTTACAAAGTAAATGAACTCATGAAACTTGTTTGATTTAATATTTAAACACAATAAATGTGAAGTTTTCATTTAAGGATTAACAACACCGCTTCATTAAATTTAATTTTACATATTTTGATAGCATTCATTTTTTTGGAATTAAAAATTAAGAATTCTATACTATCACATTATTGTTAAGATCTATTCGCTAAAAAAATAGGATTTAAAGAATAAATTATTAAGATTTAACAAAACTAAGAACGTGAAAAAAAAAAAAGTAATATAGTAAGTTTAAAATTATTAAAATTTAAAAATTTTAGCATATTAAATTTAGATTTTTGTAAATTTTATTGAAGTTTAGTTGTATTCAACATATATTTGTATTGAATCATTTGACATCTAGATATATTAAAAAATATAATTAACTTTTTACATATTTTATATAAATAATTGAATTCCATGGATTTTAAAGTAAAATTTTTTAATAAAAAAGCCTATACAAATCTTATAATTCTCCCACATATATTTATTAGATTCTGTATAAAAAAATTACAACAAAATTTATATAGAATCTATAATATTCATAAATTACATTAAAATTTATCATTTAGCTTATGCTAGACTTCCAAAATTTTTTATTCAAATTTATACCTAAATGACATAATATATGAATTGTCAACATTATATTAATTATTATATAATCTTATAATTTATAAGATGTTGATAACTTACATACCACATCATTTTATCATGAATTTGAACAAAAAATTTTGAAATCATAACATTACCATTTTTGAAAAAAAAAAAAAAAAGTCAAACTCACATAAATTTTAGATTGAATACATCCTCATATTTATTTTATTTTTGATTTTATCATTAAAAAAATTCATCAAATTTCAATAAACTTTATATTAAACACACCTCGATATTTATTTTATTTATAGAATGAGGATAGTTGTGGTCTATAAATATTCATCCTCACCACATCCATTAACAATTCTTAATATTTATAAATATAATAAATTTAAATTTTATTATATAATTATTAAATGAATTGTATAATCATTTCTCTCTCTATACATATATATAATTAATGTTAAGTTTTTCAAATATTTTATCCAATCAATATAACACATGCCATATCAGGGCATGAATTTCCATATATGGGTATAAGTTTGGATAAAATATTTGGAAACCTAGTATTACTATATGTAATTTTACCATCAATATCTCATAACTTTAAAATGTTAGGACGAGTTTATCAAATTCATCAATTGCATCTGAATGAAATAAGAAAAAATTTATTTTAAGAGAGAGAATATAATGAATAAATTTAATTCGGTCGTCTTAATTTTTTAAAATTATGAGTCATTGTTGGTAGAATTAATATATATATTAAAATTAATATAAATATATATATATATATATATAAGTGACAACGGCAAATCTTAATTTATTATATTTAATAAAATTAAAATTCCATTACCCAGAGGCAGAGGTTAAAAAAACAAAAAAGAAGAATGATGACGGCTTGCATAAATCAGCAGCGTTGAAGTAAGCAAAGCAATGGCATGGATCCAACGGCCGCCCACGCCCAAGTGTCGATTCTCCTCGACTGAGTCTAGGGACGAAGTTGTACTGTTTCTCATGTTGGTGAGCCGGCCACCATTCGTGCGCGTCTCTCTCAGCCTCTTCTCTTGATCTGAGCTCCAATAGCAGGAGGAAACGTGTCGCATGCTGTGTCGTCGATGGTAATGATGAGAGGGAGCTTGTTGAACAACCACCGTCGTACGGTCCAGAGGTTCAGACAACTCGTCGGACCTCTCAAGACGAAGCTTCTCCTCCTCTTCTTCTTCATCATCGTCGCCTTCACAACCTTCCTCCTCCTCCTCCTCTCTCGCACTTCTTTCTTCCTCAACTCTCCAGATCCTGCCTCTCTCTCTCTCTCGCTCTCTCAATCACGGTTCCTCTTTTATTCTCATTTTTTTTTTAATTAATTTTCCGCTCGACCGATCCATTTTAGGCAACTTTATCTGATTCGGATTTAATTTGTTTGCATGCACAGCAACGGATATGCTATTGTAATGAACACATGGAAAAGATACGGTCTCTTGAAGCAGTCCATCTCGCACTACGCCACGTGTCCTGGTCTCCATTCTATACATATTGTTTGGAGTGAGCCGGATCCGCCTTCTCAGTCTCTTTCTCAGTTTTTGAACCATGTTGTCAAGAAGAAGAACTCGAGAGTTGAGCTCAAATTCGATATCAATCACGAGGACAGCTTGAACAATAGGTTCAAAGAGATCAAAGATTTGAATGCGGATGCTGTTTTTTCCATTGATGATGATATCATATTTCCTTGCTCAACTGTCAAGTTAGCTTTTGATGTTTGGCGAAGTGCTCCTGATACTATGGTTGGATTCGTACCTCGCAAGGTTTCGCTGCGTCAATCGGTAATGTCTCTAATTTATGATTCTCTCAAGTTACTAACTTTGTTCGTTTGTGTACTTGCTGAGTATTTTCATAACAAAGAATCCAGTTGTTACTCATAAGCATCTCGTTTTGAATAAAATTTAAGATGTAGATTGATGGGATTTATGATACGTTAATACACCCCTTTCATGTGCAACATGCATAGATAGTAAGTGCTGGATAGTAACATGTGCAATGAACGAGAAATTCAGATATAGGTGAAATGGGATTTGAACTTGAAAACTTAAGGCTCTAGTACCATGTCGGTAACGGTTTAATCTAATGTTTAAGTTGATAGGTAGGGGTTTAACAGACGGCAAGTATTGGACACATGTTAAGCATCTCTTATTTTGTAAAATGTGCAATGAATGAGAAATTCAGATATAGGGGAAATGGGATTTGAGCTTGAAACCTTAAGGCTCCAGTACCATGTTAGTAACGGTTTAATCTAATGTTTAAGTTGATAGGTAGTGGTTTAACAGATGGCAAGTATCGGACAGATGTTAGACGTCTCTTACCGTGTAACATGTGCAATGAACGAGAAATTCAGATATAGGGGAAATGGGATTTGAACTTGAAACTTTAAGGCTCTAGTACCATGTTAGTAACGGTTTAATCTAATGTTTAAGTTGATTGGTAGGGGTTTAATAGATGGCAAGTGTTGGACACATGTTAGATGCCTCTTAGCATGTAACATGTGCATTAGGAGAAATTCAGATATAGGTGAACTGAGATTTGAACTTGAAATGTTAAGGCTCAAGTACCATGTCAGTAACAGTTTAATCTAATTTTTAAGTTGATAGGTAGGGGTTTAACTATAGTATATAAGCTATAGGTGGATAAACATGCTTTTGTATTGTATTAGAGTGCTTGATTTTATTGTCTGATCCTAGTGATATGTATGTACATTAAATTTATGGAGGATGTGGACAAATTATCATAGATACGAACAATTTGATTGGGTTGTTGGAGTGATTTATTGACTTGATCAAGCAAAAGTTTTTGCTTGGAAGTGTCAGTTTGTGATTGTATCTAGGTATTGTTATCTGTTAAATATCTGATTGTCGTTTATATATTTTGGTTAAGTTTGAATTTGAGAATCACGTAATCTGAATTTTTCAATCTTTATCCAGCAAGGCGATAAGAATTATTTCGTATATGGGGGGTGGTGGTCTGTTTGGTGGACTGGTACATACAGTATGGTACTCTCAAAGGCAGCCTTTTTCCACAAAAAATATCTTCGCATATACACAAATGAGATGCCAGCATCTATAAGACAATACGTAACCAGAAACAGGTTCTGCTTGAACTATATCATTTTGTTGCTTGCTTTGTACTGATTTTTTGAAAATATTTTCTTCTTTTGAGCTTTGTTTCCTTGCATCTTATATTGCTTTGATTCACCAGGAACTGTGAGGATATTGCAATGTCGTTTCTTGTTGCCAATGTATCTGGTGCACCCCCTATCTGGGTGAAAGGTAATAATACTTTGACAAAAAGTACATAATTTGACTTGTTTATCAAACGTTTAGCACGCGGTCTTCTTTTCGTACAGTTTTCATTGATATTTATGTCACAAATGTGCAAAATTATAGTTTTTGGCTTTGTACTTTTGTTTGTACCAAATCCTGTTATATTAATAGTAAAATGCTGATTTGAACAATATACAACTGCCAAAATCTATACTACTTCATTGAGGAGCTATTCAATTCTTCCATTTTAATGTGTTTCATTGATTTGACATCTTTTGTTCCTGAGTTGTGGAAAGTAGATTTTAGCAAAATGGAGGAGTTTGGAGTTAGCTATACAATGAGAGGCAGTCACTTGTCTTTATCAAAATGACAAAAGATTTCTATGATGACACTTGAATTCATTGTTGCTATCTAACAGAAGCAACTGTTTTTTAATGAGTTTTATAATCCTAGTAGAAGTCAGGCAGAAACAATTTAGAGTTAATACGTGGAAACATACTAGTATGATTGCCTTGATGAGATTTTATCTTTTCCACCACAATGGAGGTGGAGAATTTTATTTTTTTTCATCATAATATGAGCAAGGCTCTAAATTGCTTGGTGTGAAGAATGGCAGCCTCTAGTCATCCCTTTTGTGGGATTTGTTTCCATTTGTATTAGTTAGTCTTTGGAAGTAGGCTCAGATACTGTTTTTCTTTTTTTTTTTTTTCTTTTTTTTAAATTTTCATTTTTCTCATTATTGTTTTTTATTTTGATTGTCGCCTGTTGCTTGGTTCTTATTATATTTAATCTTCTGTGAACTTTAGGCATATAGGGAAGAAAATGTTCAGAGTCCCCACTTGACAAAATCCTTTTTTGAGTTAGATCACTGTAAAGGTAAAATGAGTTGGATTACAAAACTGTGAAACCGGTCCTCCAACACCAACAAGGTGCAAACTAAAATCAAAGCAAGGGTGGCTAAATGTGAGAATATTGCATGTGAATGGAGGATTAGTTGAAGACTTTTCTTCTGGAACATAGCATTCATTCCTTATTTTCTCTGCAGAACACATCTTTATTTTTCTTTTCTGGACAATTAGGCTGAAATTTCTGAGTTCCGAGATGCTGTTTGAAGCCTGTTGGGTTTATGTCAGCCTCTAGATGTATTCTCACTACCATTTGATTCAATTAGTGATATCAATTTCAATTTTCAACAGTATAAGGGATATAGATGCTACCACCAAAATCATATTAAATTATATCTTAAATTTGATCTGAATATTGTTCACTTACCAGAAAGGCTTTTGCTTTGCCTTTGTTCTTTGGATATCCTATCCTTGTTTTCGTGTTTATCTGAAAAATGCTGCTTTTGCTGTACGTTCCTGTCTTTGTTAACAAATCCTTTCATTAACACATTGATTTTGGTGACCACAGGTAAAATATATGAGATTGGTTCAACTGGAATTAGTAGCTTGGGAGGTCACACTGAAAGAAGAACCGAATGTGTTAATAGATTTGTTGCGGAGTTTGGGCAGATGCCCTTGGTATCCACTTCAGTGAAAGCTGTTGATAGCCGTCGCGTATGGTTTTGGTGATGACGTGGTTTCCGCTTTGTCAGAAATGCTGTACTTCCACATAAATCAAATGAATTGAGTGGTTTCAATTCTTTTTAACTGTCGATTTGTATAAATTGAAAGGCTTTACAAAAATTTTTGTGTTGTGGAGATATAAGGGTGGTACTAACATGTCCGTGGGACATTTTTCATGGGACATTTTTTGTATTATTATTACCGTGTAACGTAACCATGTGCCTAGTGCCATCCTATCAATGGTTCCTCTTACCAGTTATCAGTAGTTTACTTGTGTTTAGTTATGCATATCAGGTACCTTCCATTATACCACCAGTAGGGTGTATTTAGTGCACCGAATAAATCATGAGTGGTCGAAACATAGGTAACAAAGAGCTCATACAATTCCATTATATATATTAAGAAAAAAGGTGATATGACATTACAAATATCATTCAATCAATCTAGTGAAACTCTAATCGAAACTAACCTAATGACAAAAGTTCAATCCAGTCTAACGGACCAAAAGAGGCCTAATTATTGGTTTGTAGCTACCAGTGTAAACCCTCTATTTTTATATTGTACGGATTACTCAGGAATAGTCCCTAAGTATTTATTTGAGACCCTAAATGGTTTACGAAAAGATTTAAGGTTATAGAGAACCCCTAAGATTTGATTTAAACTCAATTGGAGATTAAACGGAAAGATAAAATGGTGAATGAAATTGAGTAATTTTTTAAGGAAATAAGGGACTAAGTTAAAAATAAAATTTAAAATTGTGGTCATTGTATGATTTAGTTAAAAGTGAAGGGAGAAGAATGAGATTTTCTAGGGCGTAAGTGCAATTATTGAGAGTTTTGAGGAGGAAATTAGAAGCCAAAAACTATGAAGTTGACTTTGAAAAAAAATAAAAACAGATCAGACCCGCAGCTCTCTCTCGCGAAGACGAAGAAAGAAAGAAAGAAAGAAGAAAGAAAAGAAAGAAGAAGAGAGAAGAAAGAAAGAAGAAGGAAGAAGGAGTGACGCCGGCGACCACCAAGCAGCTTCGGTCGACGTCACTGCCGTGCAGATCGACCGCCGCAAAGCTGCCGAAGTTGAGCAGAAACGGCGAGCTGTCGTCCAGCGCGAAAAGCCGAGCAGATCAGCCGCGAATCAGCTCCGATCGGCGAGGAAAAAGGCAGTGGCGAGCTACTGTCCAGTCACCTGCAGTCCTGCGTGCAGAACCCAGCTGATTCTTCTCCATTTCAGCTGCATCTGAGCTGATTTTCAGCTTGAAAACAGCCCTCCACCCGCGCGACAGAGACAGCAGAACGGCGGCGATTTCAGCCGTGAATCGCGGCGAAGTGAGAGGGAAAGAGAGAGAGGAAGAGAGGAGAAGGAAGGAGGAAGAAAATCAGCTCCAACCCAGCTCAGATCTGTCACCAAAAGTAGTCCAAAACAACTCGAAAATCATCCTCAAAGCGTTGTTAACGCGAAAGAAAAGGGGTGAGTTATTTAAGTTAGAAATTGATGATTTCGTTGGTGATTTAAGTTGATTTGAAATGGAACTCGTTATGATTTGTTTGTTGGTTGTTTTTGAGTGAAAATGAGTTGAAAAATAAGTGGATTTAAGTTTATTGGGAGATTAGAAAACCAAAGAATTAGAGAGAAACCAAAACGCGCACTAAACTAGTTCGAAGGGCAATTTGGTAAATTGGCCCATATGGCGTCCGTTGAGAGTTTGGATGACCCTAATGAGTTTAATTAGGCGTATTGGGATTAATAAAAGTCAAAGATTAAATTAAGAAACCAAAAATGGAGAGTTACGCCTAAAAAGGGTCATTTAGGCGCGATTACGTGATTTTTATTATTTCGAGTTTCCAGAAGTTGACGCAAACGTAATTTTAAGTATATATGTGTTGTGTAGGTGAAGAGCATCATACCAGATCACGAGAGGACGTTTGAAACTCATCCAAATTAAGCCCAAGTTTAAGGTGAGTGCACTTTCAAAAAGGTTTTTAAAAAGGGATTTTATGCTTTTGTATTGATAAGTTAGATTTATGCTTTTGCATGTATAAGTTCTTGTATTTAAATACATATATTGTATTTGTAAAGTAAACGAGTCCAATGACTCAAGTTTAAAGCTTTCAAGTTAAAGCTTTCAAGTTAAAGCTTTTGTGTTTGTGCACTAAGAAAGTAAACGAGTCCAAGGACTCCAGTTTAAAGCTTTCAAGTTAAAGCTTTTGTGCTTGTGCACCAAGAATAAAGATTTGTAAGCATAGCATTAGAGAAAAATAAGTTTTCAAAGGCCATAAGTACCCACCAGTTTATCGAGTTCAAACCCGTACGGTATATCCCACTTAGTAAGGCAAGGGTTGGGGGAATTGAGTCACTAACTGTGTGGTTAGAGTTATGAGTGAGTGTGTCGCCCCTACTTTGTGGGATATGGTCTCGTACTACGGTTAGCGATGCAGCATTCCGCACGTAGTTGCTGAGAGGTCTCAGAGAGTTGGTTGCGGTGGATGTCAGATACATCGCCTTGTGACCTACCACACCTGCGGCCTTAGCTAAGTCGTCGTGTGGTCCAGAGATTAGGGATACGAATGGTGCTTTTATAAAGTTCAGTTATTTTAAGCATGTTCAGATTTATGCTTTACAAGTTATTATAAATTGTTTATATTAATGCTATGCAATTGAATGAGATTTAAACTTTAAATGTTTAAGAAATAGAAACTTTTATAAAAGTTTTCTAAGGAGGAAATTTTTGAAAAGAAAAGCTAAGTTTATAAACTATTGCACTCACTGAGCTTTATAGCTCACTCTTCAAATTGTTTATAAAAACCTCATCAGGTACTCGTGTGGGTGAAGACGATTGAAGCCTCCCTCTTTCGCATTCAAGTGGGTGCAATTACTGGCAGTTGCATATTGAATAATGTATTAAACATATTTTGAGTTTTCTTTTGTATATTGCATATATTTTGTACGTTTTGCATAAAAGGAGTGATATCTTTTGAGTTGTGTAAAAGTGCTTTATTTTATGCTTGAAAAATCAAGCTTACTAGATTAAAATGCAAGTTTATATCTTGTCTTTGAAAGTTTTAAATTTTTTGTGATTTTGTGATGAACTGAATTTGAGAGAAGTTGGGTTGGATGTGATTATAGTTTGAAGTGTTTAAATTGCTTTCCAGGTTTTTGGTTTATCCAAATTACAGTCGTTATGCTGCCGGTTTTTATTTTTAAGAATAGTGTCAAACCAACCCAAACTATTTCAACTTTAAATTTAAAAGATTTTGCTTCCGCTAAAGTTAAGTTTCAAGTTAAGAGGGTTCGCTCCTCGAATGCCTTCTTCCCCATCAAGATGGGCTTAGAGGGATTCGTTGGGGTGCCCGGGCGTAACATTCGGATAGGAGCCTAGTGGCGGTCCGGATTGGGGCGTTATAACCAGCTAGTCGGTACTTGTGCTTTCTACAAGGATGAATATGTAGAAACTATTGTAGATTTAATCAATTCACATTGTCGATAATTTTAACATATAGAATATGTTTGAAAGTAGAAGTCACAACAACATATAGAATATGTTTGAAAGTAGAAGTCACAACAACATTCGCTCTATCAAAATATATTTTATTGTATTATATATGATGATATTGAATAACATTATATTAGTGTATATTATTGCGGTTTTTAATGTTTAACAACAATCAAAAATTTGTAACACCCAAAAATTTTTAATTTTATATTATTGGTTTAAATCTTTTATTACTAAGTATCCATAAAATTCAATAAGTTTGTTAGCAATAATTTGAACTGTGAGAAAAAGAAGTTTTTGGAAGAAAAACTAGATATATAATTATTTGTTATTTTCTTACAGAAATGTACTCATTGGAGTTATAACATCGTAAGTGCATGATTTTTTATTGTATTTTACTTCATTTTGAGTTTACTGAATTATTGGTTCGAAAATCTCATTGATTAAACTTTTCCACATGTTTAACATTGCAAAAAATGCAAAACATAGAATAATAACATGAAATATTTTTGGTTAACAAGTCTAAACATGTAAAAAAGTGTAGTGTAACATCTTAAATATCACAAAAATCTAGTTAACATGCCTCTATATAAATATATAAATATATATATATACACATATATATACATGCATATCTATCTATCTTCTATCGTGTAACATATTGAAAATTGTTATATAACATTTTAAATATCCCAAAACATTTAGTTAACAAGCCTAAACATGTAAAAATAAAATTGGTGAAAAATACCAAATATACCAAATCACAAAACTGGAAAATCATATATGCCCACCAAATTATAACAATTCAATTTTAACCTCTCAAACAAACTAATATCTTCCTATACCCAATTTACCCATTTTACCCCTAACCATACACCACTCTTGTTTTTCTAAAATTCAAAACAAAAAATCAACACGAAATTACAAAACTACCCCCATCTATTGAAATGGCACAACAACAAATCAAAGCACAACAACTGGTCAACCAAACATCTCAATCCAAAGCAAAATCATCCAAAGCAAAATCAACCGGTTTCAAAGCAAGATCGCAACCCGGTTTCAGCAAACCGCCGACCGCCGCCGAGCGCCACGCCCGACCTGCAACCTTGCCGATCGGCCGACAGCCCAAGGCGACGCCCATGCCCACGCCCGACCGCCCACGCCTACGCCCAACCGCCCACGCCGACCTGCAACCTTGCCGATCGGCCGACAGCCCAAGCCCGACAGCTCGCCGACCTCCTCCAACCGCCTCCATTAACGACGGTAAGTGACAAACTCCATTTGATAGTTTGAGTTCTATATGTGAAATTTTTGAGTGTTGATTTAGTTTGTTTGTGTTATGGATGTTGGATTAGTTTAGTATGATTAGATTAGATTAATTTTGGTTGGATTTTGGTGGATAACACATGAAAATGGAGGTTTGGGTTTGTGAAGAAGACAATGAGGTTGGGTTTTGCACAAAACCGGGTTTAATGCATCCATTAAACCCGGTTTTGTGCAACATCGGGTTAAATTGAAGCATTAAACCCGGTTTTGGGTTAAAACCGGGTTTAATGGATGCATTAAACCTGGAACCGGGTTGAATGCATCCATTAAACCCGGTTTCGCCCAAAACCGGGTTTAATGGATGCATTAAACCCGGTTTCGCCCAAAACCGGGTTTAATACACAATTAAACCCAGGTTTTTTTTTATTTAATAAATATATTATTATTGGTTTTTGAAATAAGTTAAATAAATTATAAAATTTAATAAAGTTAGAAATAAATAAAATGTAATCTATTATTCCAATAATTAAAATAAAAATATGAAATAAATATGATTAATAAAAATTAAAATTAACAAAAAGAAAAATAAGTAAATGAAATATAAAAAATAAGAAGAATTAATTAATTAAATTTTGAATTTGATTTAATGTAACTGTAATATGTTAATTTAATTTGTTAATTAAAATTAGATTTATAAATTAATGAAAAGAGGACAAAAAAATAATAATTAAGTGTTATTTTAAAGTAAATAGTCAATTAAATTAATGTTATTACAATTATTTTTTTTGTTTTGTATAGATGCAGGTCCTTTATAAATGGAGTTCACAGGTTATTCCCGATGATATGTCATTGAGTACACATTGCAGCTTTAAAGAGATTGCTGGTCTAAAAGCAGCTCTTGAAAAAAAAGAACTCCTGAAGCAATTTTTGGGCATGACTCCATTTAGACATTTTATGGAAATTTCTCATAATCAGTTGTTGGTTTGCCATTTGATTGCAACTATTCTTGCTAGGGAGTTAGAAATCTCTCGTGCTAGCCCTGATGAGATGTGGTTTGAAATTGGAGGGCGACCATATAGATTTGGAAAGCAGGAATTTTTATTGGTAACAGGGCTGCAATTCGGGCGAATCGATGTAAATACGATAAAGGCACGACAAAATGATAAAAAAAGTCTTTTGTGGAGATTGTTCAAAGGAAGTCCACCATCAGTGAAAGCTATTGTACTAATGATCAAGTCACGGGCGAATTTAGACGTTGATGACACTTTGAAGTTGGCTAATTTAGTCATAGCTTTCCAGTTATTTTATGGTTTAGATGAGCGTCAAGGGGTGGATAAGGCGTTGTGGGTCATGATAGAGGATGTAGAAGTGTGGAATGCGTTCCCGTGGGGTACATTGGCATATAGTATACTTCTCCATCACCTCAGACAGGTGATTACTGAGGAACGTCTTATCCACGGACGGACGGTTAATCTATACGGATTTGTTTGGGCATTTCAGGTACAACACTTACTATATGCTCATTATTATTATGAATGAAAATTGTTTAAATATATATTTATTCATGGTTCTTAATTTGTTTGCATAACTAAAACATTAGTTCAATTATTTATTTCGAAATGAATTACTCAAATAAAGTTTAAAAAAATGTATTTAGTAGAATTTTTAAAAAGTCACCATTAAGAGAATGAAAATACGCAAACACTTTTGTTATGTGAGAGGAAGTGCTAATTAAATATCACTCTTAAACATTGTTAAAATATTACACCAATGTCAAACTTTAATGTATTTTATAATTAAAATATTAAACAAGAAAAATCAATAATATTATTCATGTTAAACAAATTAATTAACTAAAAAGTTGGAAAAAAAATTAGGCATTCAATTTAACTTACCCACCATGTCAAAGCAACACTTTTTTTTTGTTTGTTGGCTTTTTAAACTTTCACAAATTTAATTAACAAAAAATTGTTTAAATATATATTTATTTTTATATTGTAATGATATATATTTCTTTTTGTTTAATATGCATTACAGTGGTGGCTTGTTGAAATGTTCCCATACTTAGACAATAAAGTAGGGAACAGAATACCAGGCGATGTGGATTTGCCAAGGTTTAGGAATTGGCATTGTAATAAGCGGATTAGAAAGGATGCAAATAATTGGAGGAATGAGCTTCACTTTGTAAGTGTCTACATTAATCTAAATTTTTTTAATTTGTTTACTACCTTTGCGTTTAATATACTAACTATATTTATATACATGTATTGTAGTGTATTGCATCGAAGAAGATTCTTGTGCCCACTGATGATGAGAGAGAGATGGATTATTGGAGGTCCTTCAACGCCAAACATTTGGTTGGAGAGAAAGTGTGGAAAAGTGGCGGTGGAGGGGGTGAAGATGATGAGGGTGATGATGATGATGAGCAAACAGTGAGTGAGAGTAGGTTAAATAGGGAGGAGGAGGAGAAAGAGAAGGAGGAGGAGGAGGGAGAGGATAAGGATGAAGAGAGGGAGCCGAGAACGAAAAGTGTGCATGATGTACGACCGGGGAGCAATTCGCCCGTTAGACCATCTCACCATCGAGTATGAATTTGATTTTAAATAATTTATATTTGATTTATATTTTACATTAGGTGTATATAATAATTTATATCATTTATATATAAATATATAGTTTTTATATTTATATATAAATGATATAAATATAAAAATAATTTATATTTTACATTAGGTGTATATAATAATTTATATCATTTATATATAAATATATAGTTTTTATATTTATATATAAATGATATAAATATAAAAATAATTTATATTTTACATTAGGTGTATATAATAATTTATATCATTATAATTTTACATTTTGTTTAAATGATATATAATTATATATTTTTTATTTAGGGCAAATTGCACAAACCTCCCCTGAGGTTTGACGAAATTGCACAAAAATGACGAAGTTTGGGTAACTCGCACGGACACTACCTGAGGTTTTAAAAACTCTACACAAACCTCCCTTATCGTCAGTCAACTATGATTAAATCCTAACGGTCAACGTTCAAAAGTATGAAAAGACGAAGATACCCTTTAGGTCAAACTTAAAGTCAATATTTTATTTTTTTTAAATTTAAAATTAATAAAAAATCTCTTTAATTTGATTAAAAAAAAAAGAAAATTAAAAAAAAAATATTTTTTTTAAAGGAGCTGTCTCCCATGGAGACCAAATCCTTGTCTCCGGCGATGGAGACCATTCCATCGCCGGAGACCAGTCTGGTCTCCAGCTGGAGACGGTGGTCTCCAGTGCAGGAGACCACCGTCTCCAGCGTTGGTGTAACACCCCCTACCCGTCCTTTTTACCAGACGACCCAAGGGGCGTTACAGTCATATTCTCTTATTACAAAATCTTTAATTATCAAAACATTTATTCATTTTAATCATATAAAATGCGAATTTCAAAATCAATTTACAAACATATGAAAAATCCTTTTATTTCAAACTGAAAAACTGACAGAGTTTCCTCTGAAATTCGGACTTTCCAAGCCTGTTACAAATCAACATATGCATATTCAAAACATTTATTTTCACAAACATATTCTATAACTGAAACCAAACTCCGTTTGGTTCATCATTTTCCATATCTATCATATATATCAACATTTTTATCCAACTATACTTTTCTTTTTCCAAAAAACACTATTTTAAGATTCGAATACATCCATATAAGCACAAGAATACAATTTAAAACTTTTATATACGTAACCAAAAATAATATATATACCCAAAAATACGTATGGAAGGATAAATGTGACTGTCTCAGCTCACTGCAGATGTTTTCTCTTCAATCTTCGCCTTCCTTACGCAATCTACTACCTACGCGCGGAAAATCCAACGCGCTAAGCATTTTTGCTTAGTGGGTGTACACAAAATTCAATATTTATACTTTAACACAATCAATTTATATAATCAATAACAAATACATATATATATAAAAACAATTATCACCATTTATCAATATCGCAATTCAATATTCAAAGGAAATTTAATAACGATTCATTGACTAAAATACTTCTCATAATAACTTTTCATGCCCCTAGTAAACATAAGCACGATACCATGGACTGGTAATCGGGTATTCCGGCATCGGACACTCGGGTGACGACCCGCCGGACTATATCATATAATCATGTATATTCGGGGCCGGACACTAGGTGCCTCTCAAAACCACCGAATTCACTGTAACTTTTCACTATAGTCGGTATGAAATCGAACGGCGCAGTACTGCTCTTGTGACCCATTAATGGCATGCCACTCCAATCCCCACCTATCTGTGTCAAAGCTTACTAGGGCTTGAATAATCAATTCATTTTCAAAATTCATTGGGTTGGTTTCTTTTAAACTATCAGTTTCTAATCATTTTCAAATAAAATCCGGCAGCATAACGGCTGCATTTCGGAGGTTTCCAGAAAACCTGAAAATATGAAATACACTTCTAACTAGATCGTCAATCCAACCCAACTTCGTTTTTTTTGCACAAACAAACAAATCAATTTTCCCATTTCATCATTTCAATTTTATCACAACAATATAAATTTCATCAATTTTCAATATTCAAAAGCATGTATTAAATCAAACATATATCAAAATACTCGTAAACAATATTTCAAGTATCATTCTATTTATAAAAACGTATTGAATAAAGTGTACACCAACCTTATTTTCCTACGGAAGCTCACACTTTCTCCTTTCCTTTTCTCTGGCTCCCGTGAGCTACTTCCTCTCCTGGATTTTCAAAACCCAAAATAATTACTCAATAAAAGCTTATTTCATAAATTAAAATGCATGCTTTACTAATCTCAAAGGATCCAACTATTTTCCCAATCTTTCCAACCAAAATCATCAATCCCAAACCCCAAACAACTCACCCTTACTCCGTATCAAAACAACGTCATTTGGACTGGTTTTGGGGTGATTTTTGGACTGATTTTTGGGGCTGCTTTGGTGACAAATCAGAGCTGATTCAGCTCTACTTTTCTTCCTCTTTCTTCTCCTCTCTTCCTCTCTCTCTTTCCCTCTCGGTTTGGCCGCGAATGGTGGCTGTTTCGCTGCTGTTCTATCGCCGTTTCTCACGCGTGGAGGAGCTGTTTTGGTCTGTTTTCAGCTTGGTTCTTGCGCGATTTCAGCTCCTTTCAGCTCTTGCTCGAGTCGGGTTATACAAGTGAGTCGGTCGGCATCTTCTTCTTCTCCGATCGGGACTGTTTTGCGCGGCGGTTCTGCTCGTTTGGCGTCGCGTATACTGTCGTTTTCAGGTCTGATTTGCTGCCGTGGAGCTACTCGGCGTTGGCTGGTTTGCGGCGGCTGTCGCAAGGTGGCGGTGGCGCGGCGATCAGCGGTCAGCGGTCTCTCTCTCTCCTTCTTCTTCTTTCTTCTTTCTTCTTCTTTCTTTTCTTTTCTCTTTTCTCTTTTCTTTTTCTCTTTTCTTTCTTTCTGGATCGAGAACTGTCTTTTGTTTCTTTTTGACTTTTATTAATCAATTTTTGTTGGCTTCTGTTTTCCTCCCCATCAAATCCTATAATATCACTTTCATCCCTTGAAAATCTCATTCTCTTACCTTAGATTTTAACTCAATTCTATTTTGGCCACCAAAATCAAATATTTTCTTCAATTAAATCCCTCATCTAATTAATCTTAAAAATAATAATAATGATACTATTCATGCATGTGAAAAATAGGGATGTTACAGTTGGAGACCAGAATATTTTCTGGTCTCCAGCCAGAGACCAAACTGGTCTCCGGCGGAGACCAGACAACTGGTCTCCATGGGAGAGGAGACCACTGGTCTCCTGGCCTCCATGGCGATGGAGGCCGACGGAGACCACTGGTCTCCATGGAGGCCAGGAGACCAGAAAATATTCTGGTCTCCAGCCAGAGACCAGAAAATATTCTGGTCTCCATGGGAGAGGAGACCAGTGGTCTCCGGCGATGGAGCCCACTGGTCTCCTGGCCTCTATGGAGACCAGTGGTCTCCGTCGGCCTCCATCGCCATGGAGGCCAGGAGACCAGTGGTCTCCATGGGAGAGGAGACCAGTGGTCTCTAGGTGCGTCTCCATTGCTGGAGACGCGCATGGAGACCACTGGTCTCCTCTCCCATGGAGACCAGTTGTCTGGTCTCCGCCGGAGACCAGTTTGGTCTGGAGACCAGATCTGGTCTCCAGCGTTCTGGAGACCATTTCATCAGGTCTCCAGCGTGCTGGAGACCAGATAAAATGGTCTCCAACGCTGGAGACGGTGGTCTCCTGCGCTGGAGACCACCGTCTCCAGCTGGAGACCAGACTGGTCTCCGGCGATGGAGACCATTCCATCGCCGGAGACAAGGATTTGGTCTCCATGGGAGACCTTGGTCTCCCATGGAGACCAGCTCCTTTAAAAAAAATATATTTTTTTTTTAATTTTCTTTTTTTTTTTAATCAAATTAAAGAGATTTTTTTATTAATTTTAAATTTAAAAAAAATAAAATATTGACTTTAAGTTTGACCTAAAGGGTATCTTCGTCTTTTCATACTTTTGAACGTTGACCGTTAGGATTTAATCATAGTTGACTGACGATAAGGGAGGTTTGTGTAGAGTTTTTAAAACCTCAGGTAGTGTCCGTGCGAGTTACCCAAACATCGTCATTTTTGTGCAATTTCGTCAAATCTCAGGGGAGGTTTGTGCAATTTGCCCTTTTATTTATGTAGGTGCCTCAGCAGAAAAATGTGGGCAATATACTGAAACTATTGGAGCATATAGTCGGGTTGCAGCAATCACAGAACAGGATGTTGGAAAAATTGGATAAGAGATTGCAAAGAGTTGAAGACCACTTACAGATTAGTGGGCGTATGGATGATGATGTTGCTGAGAGCTCTATTCGGGACCAGGATCATGACCTGCATGTCCATGATTCAGGATCAGTGAGGGATCCTCACATTGCTGACCCTATCCATGACTCTGGATTAGGGAGGGATCATAGCATTGCTGATCAGGACCCGACTATCCAGGTGCATGACTCAGGAGCTGAGAGGGATCATCACATCGATGACTCGGTGAGAGATATAGACATCGGTGATGTTAATGTATATTTTGTATTTATTTTACGTTATAATCTTACGTATTAAGTTTAAAAATCTAATTTACAATTGTGAGTTGTTTTAAATTACAGGGAGGGCTTATCCATAAGCGATGCAAGCGAAAAATTAAGCCATCAGCATCTTGTAGGACGCCATACACGGATCCCATAACCCCGAAAAAGAAAAAGAAAGAATCAAAGAAAGTGGTGGAGCGGGTGATGGAGGATATGGCAGAGCAGGTGGCGAAGACTGTACCCGATGTCTACACGCAGTACAAAGCTGCTTCTTTGAATCTCCGGTATGAATAAAAAATAATATTACATTATCTTAATTTGATTACTAATGTAATAAAATATAGTCTAATTTTTTTTTTTTTTTCAGGCGCACTATTGATGGATATCCGGTGCCATGCACCCCGGATATGCTTCGTACTATCGAAAATATGAATGAGTGGTTGACGGGGATTCATATTGATGCGTATTTGAGTTGCTTTAGGAAAAAAGCAAAAGTTTGCGGGTGGTGGGACGAGGCAACTGATTGTAGATACGCAGTCCACGGGACAAATTTTTTTGTAAGTATTTACATTTTAATTGTTACAGGTTGAGATCGTGTTTATTTAATTAATTTAATTTATTTGAAAATAACATGTTTAATTTTAATGATTACAGGCGGATATAGTGCGCGTTTTCAATGCTGAATACACCGCACTGAATAAAGAGTTTGATCCGTTGACAGCTGTTGTCCCGAATTCTTGGCAGAGTTGTGCTACCGGCCTGGCTGACAGTAAAATGTCTTGGAAATCTGCAAAAAATGTAAGTTTGATTGGAGAATTAATAATTTTTGCATTATGTGTATATTATTAATTTTTATTTAATTTATCCTTCACATTGGTCTTATACGATTAACGTTTTGAAAATGTAGGTGCTACTCCCTTGTTGTTTATCTCAGATGTATTGGGTCGTTTGTAAGGTGTGCCTGAGGGAGGAGAAGATAGTGGTGTATGATTCTATGCAAGCAGTCAACTTTGAGCAATGGAGGCAAGTCTTGCAGCCGCTTGCATTTTTTATGCCGGTCATCTTACGGTCTCTTGGATTTTATGAGCAAAGCGAAGGACCTACACCACCTGTGGAAAATAGATGGGACGTGGCACGTGTCAATATGGAAAATGTGCCTCAGCAAGTTGACGGGTAGATGTCACTTTTGTTTAAAACATAGTCCGAATATTATTCACTTTTAATAATCATCTAATATGTCTTCATATTTATGCAGCAACAGTTGTGGAGCGTATTGTGCGATGTTTATCCACGATCTTATCAAGTCTTTGGATCATGAATGGAAGTCGCACCAAACGAAGGAGGATGCCATTAGAATAAGGAAGGATATGGCGTATGATATATATACGTATTCCACAGCACAATATGTAATTGACGATTATGGACGGTGGATATAAGATGAAAAGGGAAATGTTGTGTTTGAATGATTATTATCATTTGTATAAAATATAAATAAATTGATGTAATTTCAATCAATCATTTAGATTATTATGCATTGTAAACCAAAAATAAAATACTTAACAAGTTAATAACAATTAAATAATTAATCAATGAAATGATAATTATTAAGGGATTCCATTAATCAAATAAAAATTTCAATCAATCATTCGTATTAAATGCTTCCATTAATTCAAACACTCAAAATTAAAAATTACGAATCCATTAATCAATGAAATGATAATTATTAAGGGATTCCATTAATCAAATAAAAATTTCAATCAATCATTTTTATTATTCACTTTTTATTAAGTGCTTCAATTAATTCAAAAACTCAAAATCAAAAATTAAGTGATAATTAATCAATGAAATGATATTTATTAAGTGATTCCTCTTGTGGAGTAGTTCAAGATTACATGTTTTTTAACAAAAAAATGATTGTTTATAAAACTTGAAATCAATTATTAAACATAATACCTATAATAACCCGAACCGGGTTATAATGGGTAAGATAACCCGAATCCGGTTTATATTACCTATTATAACCCGGTTCGGGTTGTTATACCCATTATAACCCGAACCGGGTTATAATGGGTATTATAACCCGCATTATTAAACATAATACCCATTATAACCCGAACCGGGTTATAATAGGTATTATAACCCGGTTCCGGGTTATAATGGGCATTATAACCCGGTTCGGGTTATAATGGGCATTATAACCCGGTTCGGGTTATAATGAACCGGGTTATATAACCCGGTTTTCATTGAATTTTATCATACAATTTTTAATTTAATTTTATCCAACACTTTTAATTGAATTTTTCCCTTCTAATATCCAAAACTTCCCAAAAATACTTTAAGATAATATTCAAATTTAGCCTAACATTTCGTACAATACAATATATTCAATGAAATCAAAGGAATATTGTACAATCCCTTATATAGTAACATTAAACCACATTATATTATAATGTGATGATTTCACTAAATTTTATAAGTTATATGTCCAATTAAGTTAAATTGATGAAATCAAAGACATTTGAACATAATTTGGAGGCTTTGAACACACAAAAAAAAAAAAACAAAAACACCAAAAATACTAAAAGATATATCAAATGGGTTATAATGGGCATTATAACCCGAAACCGGGTTATAATGACCATTTAACCCGGAACCGGGTTAAATGGGCCATTATAACCCGAAACCGGGTTATAATGGCCCTTATAACCCGGTTCCGGGTTATAAGGGCCATTATAACCCGGTTTCGGGTTATAATGCCCAATGTAACCCGGAACCGGGTTATAAGGGCCATTATAACCCGGTTTCGGGTTATAATGCCCCATTTAACCCGGTTCTGGGTTATGAGGGGGTATTTTAACCCGGTTTTGTTAAATGATTTTTATCCCACCCTTTTAATTGAATTTTTCTCTTCTAATATCCAAAACTTCCAAAAAATACTTTAAGGTAATATTCAAATTTAGACTAATATTTCATAAAATACAATGTATTCATTGAAATCAAAGGAATATTGTACAATCCCTTATATAGTAACATTAAACCACATTATATTAGAATGTGATGATTTCGCCAAATTTTAGAAGTTATATGTCCAACTAAGTTAAATTGATGAAATCAAAGACATTTGAACATAATTTGGAGCCTTTGAACACACAAAAAAAAAAAAACAAAAACACCAAAAATACTAAAAGATATATCAAATGGGTTATAATAGGCATTATAACTCAGTTTTGTTAAATGAATTTTATCCCACACTTTTAATTGAATTTTTCCTTTCTAATGTCCAAAATACTTCAAAATAATATTCAACTTTAAAAATACAAAACCTTGTAGCTGAGATTCGTAGAGGAACCTCGGATTTCTCTACTAGGCGAGCTAAAAAGAATTTGCAGAGCGAACCCTTAAACTTTTCAAAACTAGTTGGGTTAGTTTCGTTTTAAAACTAAAATTTCTTTTTCATTTTAAAATCCAAATCTCACTTTTTTTCAAACTAAAATCCAGCAGCATAACAGCTGCATTTTTGACATTTCCAAAACTTGTAAAAGAGAAATTCACACTTCTAAAATATTTCTCAATCATCACTCAACTTCTTTACCACAAACAAGCATATTAAATCAGATTTCCAATCTTTTATCTATTTCATCAAAACAAAAACATGAATTTAAAAAGCAATTCATTCACAACCTTCCACAATGGTTTAAAAACTAAACTTTAACTTCATGAACTACTCAGTCACAACTCAAAAGAATCGATTTACTATCCTTTTTCTTTAAGCTACAAAATATGCAAAATATGAATTATATGGCAGCATTGTTGTGTCACGCCCACCTATACTTCTGGAGGAGCTATCCCTTCTCCATCACCCACGCCAACACCTGAGGCGGTTTTTAAAACAAAATAAGTCAACTATAAACTATGAAAGCTCAGCAAGTGCTTATAGTAATTTTTAACTAAAACTTTTGTTTACAAAAATACCTCTTTTGATTATCCGAGTTTCATAACATTTGCATTACATACCAACCATCATGTTCAAAGTTTTCCAATACAATACATATAAGAAGAAAATAAGCGAAGAAAATAATAAATGAACATTTGAAACAATATATTCATTGTAAATCATTACCATCATTTTCATCATCCGTTGAGGGTGGAATAGGAAACCGTTGATCACATCGACATCGCGTGTGTCCAGTCGCACCACAAAGACCACATTTTCGAGAGGTCCTAACAGGTCCCATAACAGCGGCAGACGACGTAGCACCTCCAGTAGCTTCAGCGCTGCTCCCAGCACCTTCTCCACTCGTCCCTCTGATGCCTGACATAGGGGGGTTAGGGCAACGAAGCCGGTTGTGTCCCATTTCACCACATTTTTCACATTTTTTCTTCCTACGACTTTCTCCAGCTGAAGGAATTCGCGCCTCTTTTGGTCTACCTGCTTGTCGTTTTCCTTCGGGTGGTAATACAATCATACTTTTTACTTCCGCAAGAACATGCCAATCTTTTGGCCTAGGGACAGGATTGATCGGATGTGCATATGCTGCTTTAAGCCATTCTTTGCTATAATAATCATGACAAAGTGTATAATAGTGAACACCAGTGAACCTGATATGTATGGCAAAGGCAGAGTGTTACTATATTATATTAAATAATGAAAAATGACAAAGTACAATAATGATACCTGGCAACAGCAATTGCATGATGACATGGCAACTGATCTAGGTCCCAACGATTACAACTGCATGACCGCTGAAAAGGTTGAACACACCCATAGCCTGATTCATGTACAACTCCGAAATTGGTTGGTTCTTGAATGGCAGATACCGTGCCACTCGTTGACAGATAAGCCATCGAGTTGACATGATCCTCCACAGTTTTGGTCACTGACGATATGAGTTTCTCAGCATGAACACGTCTATCGTTGTACCATCTCTGTAACATATGTCTCAGAAATTCATGTGCACTTGTTATTGGCAATCGACGTGCTTTCATCATGCATTTGTTGAGTGATTCTGCAATGTTAGTAGTCATCATGCCATATCTTCTTTTTGGAGAATATGCACGTGACCACTTTGTCACCCCAATATTAACCAATTTTTCATGCAATTTTGGACATACCCGTCCAATTTGTTCTAAATATCTTTCACATTCTTCCCTATCATGACTATATGCTGCAACGTAAAACATATCCAAAACATCTACTTGTTTTCTACATTGTTGCTTTAGGTTTTGCTTCAAATGGAAGAAACAGAACACATGTGGGACTTCAGGAAAAACGATGCTCATCGCATTCGCAATACCTTTATGACGATCGGAGACGATAATCAAATCTGATGGCAAATGATGCGTTCCACCAATAACCTTTCGTAATTTACTTAAGAACCAAGTCCATGAACTGTCCGACTCTCCATCGCCAAATCCAAAAGCAATAGGATAAATCATCTCCTCCCCATCTTTGGCTGCAGCTACAAAAATCACTCCTTTATATTCACCTTTCAAATGGGTAGCATCAACAGCAATAACTGGTCTGATGTAAGATCGAAAACCCTCAATTGAGGATCCAAGTGCAACGAATGAATACAAGAACCGGTTGTTTTCATCCATCCTAATTGCCGTTACTGTACCAGGGTTTGTTTTTTTTAACATATGAAAGTACCGAGGAAGCTGCTGAAATGACTCATCCGCTTTCCCATATGATAGTTTCTTTGCATATTATAACGACCTTCAAGCTTTAGTGTACATAATCTGCACACCATATTGCTCCAACATATCTGCAATCAAAACCTGAGGGGTAATACCATCAAGTCCCACTTTTTTTTGATACAATGTTGCTATGACAACAGTCTTCACACTTCGCCTATGTGCCTCGAAAGCGTCCTGACAACATGTGTGTTCCGGTACATACTTGTATACATACCACATCGAACCACCATTTCTGCATCTTGCACGGACCTCAAAGCTGCAGGTTAAATCCTTGCATCCGGCCTCATATCGAACCGTGCACGAACGTCTAACCTTATGTTCAAATCTTGAATTAAGAACACTTTTTCCAACAGCCACATTCAATTCATGTTTACTATCAAAAAATGCACCTTGATATAATGTGTCACGTTGGATGAAAGTCGACATAGCGGTTGAAGTAGTCTCAATTTCGCAGTCCTCTGTACCGGGAACAATCCAGTATGGTTGTGAAGGGTTGGTTTCAAATTGTGAACCAGAAAATCTAACTTCTAGATACTCCACATTCTCTCCATCATTATCATCATCTGCAGTTTCATCGTCATCATCTCCATTTTCTGATGTCTCATCACGATCATTATCTATGTCCCGATCTTCATCATCACCATCATTTCTATCACAATCAATGTGGCACATTGGACTTTCTGTGGATGTAAATGCAGCGACAGAAGCTGAAACTTGATTACTACCGCTATAGGAAGCAAAACAATTTTGATATTCAGCCGTAGCTGGACTTACAAATCTATCGTCATCTCTCTCTACACGCCCTACGTCTTGTATTGGGGTGGTGGTATGTGGAGGGACAGTAGGACTGATAACTGCAGAATCTCTTATATTCTTATCAACATAAATCTCTCTATAATCAGCTTTGTTGTCCGAAATTACACCCCGGACACTAAGATCGGTCGTGATAGGTATCTTAACTACGGGCATTCCCCTAACTCCGAGTAAATAAAACAAACGGATGTCCCATATTCTTCTATCAATGTCAGTCACTATGTAAACAAAGTCCACCAAACGAGATAAATTGACATTCGTCCGGGCCCCCATCATGAACGCCTCACCCCCAACATAATTATTACCATTCCACTCTCCGTTGCATCTGATTATTATTGTCACTTCACTCATTTCTGTAAAATTGAAATAAATTAGTCTCATCCATACTCACATAATATTCAATAACCAATTGTTTTGTACGAAAAACAAAAAAAAAAACTATATTTATTAAACGTTTCAAATGTAATTAAATTATTATCAAACATTGTATTACTTAAGGTTAATTCAATATTTTCTAAATATTATTTGCTAAATTAAATAAATAAAATCATAAACAAAATCGAGTTTTAATATACAATAAACCCGCAACCGAGTTTTCAAGCCAAAACCAACCAAATCCATTAAAATCTAATTAAATCTTATCGTATATAACTCTAACTATATCAATACCAAACTTCCTCAACAAAAAAAAAAAAGTGAAAAAAAAAATTATAAAACCCGGTTCGGGTTTTATGCCCGAACCGGGTTTTATGGGGGAACCCAGAACCGGGTTTTATGATGGCATAAAACCCGGTTCCGGGTTTTATGCCCCCATAAAACCCGGAACCGGGTTTTATACCCCCATAAAACCCGGTTCCGATACCAGAACTTTCGGGCTCTTTGATTTCCTTTAGTTTCTTGCAGATCACACTTATATATGATAAAATTACAACCATAAATCACTTTTAAGGCTTTCAACTAAGCAATATCAACAAAAAATTTCAAAAACAACCAACAACAATCACATACCTTTAAACTTGGAGAAAAATGTTGAATGTGAGGGTTGTTGTTAGAGAGAATGAAGCTTGATTGAATGTGTGTTTTTTGGGTTCAAAAATGTTGAATGGGTGCACAAACAATAATGATGAGAGAATCGAAAATGGGATGGAAAAGAAGAAGCCTAAAACCGTAGGAAAAGAAGAAGAGTAGTGGTTATGGAGGCTTGAGGGTATTGTTGACATTTCATCTAAGTTTGGAAAGAATATTTGACTAAGGGGCAATTTGGGTAACTTGGGTATAGGAAGAAATTAGTTTGTTTGAGAGCCTAAAAACGAATTTTTGTAAAATGGTTGTCAAAAACAATATTTTTGTTTTCTAATGAGTCAAACCTGAAATTGTCTCAATAAAATTGTGTAATAACTTAGAAATGTCGTGTAACGTCTTAAATATCCTTAAATATCAAAAACATCGTGAAACAAGTTGAAAATTTGACTTTTGATGTCTCAACTGCCTCTAAGAACAAAAATCATAATGTTTGAAGTTGTCCATGGTTCAGTCGTTGTTGTTGCTCTTTATTTGGCCATGGGTTTGCTTTTTCATGACATTTCTTACTTTCGCTTTCCACTAGTAGTAAAAGTTGAAAATTAATGAAAAAAAAGCTTATATTAAGGAAAAAAAGGGTATTTGGGTAATTGTAAATGCTAGGTAATTGAAAACGATTACAACTTCAATTGTGGGTAAAACGAATTTGTAGTATTCTAGGTGGTTAGAAATGATTTTCCCCCATTATAAAACGTGCTTTGAAAATGGAAAACACCTTTTTATCATCAAGAGATAATCCCACCTAATAGCACCAAAATATTGTTGAGTTTGGAAACTAGCACTAGAAAATCAAATTTAGTTTAAATGACACTTGATGGAGTAAATTACCAAAAATACCCTTCAAACTTATTCACACTCATCACCATCTGATCATTTCTAATACTCAATCATTATATTCCTATCTACACCAATCAACAGGTGATGATCTTCCTCTCTTCTTTTTAACCTAACGTCAGAGTTTCATTGGATTCATTATCAACTGCCGCCACCCACTTTTACAATCAACTTTAGTCATCGATGGTTTGAGTGTTTGTAGTTGATGATAGTGGTGTTGTTGCTGCCTAGATCGAAGAAGAAACAATTGATGAAGAGGGTGTCATAGCGGTGGTCTTGAGGGTAAACAATTGATTGATCGAAGAAGAAACAATTGAGGGTTTGTAGTTGAAGGTAGTGGTGTTATGACGATGGTGTTGTTGCAGTTGTAGTTGATGGCAATGGTTAAGAATGTTGCCCAAATCGAAGAAGAAGCAACAATCATCGGCCACCATCAGACGCTAACTCATGCCATGAGTTTGTGATCATTGTGAATTTTTTACGAAATCGAGAAAATGTTGCCCAAATTGAGGGAGAAGCAGCCATTGTTGGCCACCATTAGATGCAAACTCAAGCTAAGAGTTCGCATCACAAATTTATGCCATGAGTTTGTGACGTGAACTCTTGCCCTGAGTTTGTGACCATCACAAACTCTTTGTGAAATCAAGAATGGCAAGTGGGGAGGTAGTAGTTAATTTGCATGATTATTCTTTGTCCTATATTTTGTTTCCGCCGTGGACTCTGTTCTCTGGTCATCGTCAACTCTCCCTTATCTTGATATCATGGTTGTTCGATCGTCTCTCTCTCACCAAGAAATAATAGGCATTTTTAAAAACAAGGGCAATTTTATCAATGATGTTTTCAAAAAGCTGTTAAAACTCATTCCAGTTTTCTATTACTATTTTACAACTTCACCTATATTTTTGTGCTATAAAAAAAAAAAAAAAAATCTGTTTTATCAATTATCATTCACAAACAAAATAACAATTTCATTATATTTTTTACCATTTTAATTTTTAAAATACAAATTCAAAATAAAAACAATATTTTTATCATCCAACAACTATTTTACTCCATTAAAAAATAGGATCACACACACTCATGTCAATTTCACTTCTTGAAAATTACTTTTAAATAAAGAATTAATTGCACAACACCTCTTTAGGTTTGTCTAAAAACACCCAAAAACACATTTATCCTTTTATTACACTAAACCCTCGTATCGGTAGTTAACTTTCGTCAACTTTAACTATTGACCGGGAAATTTGATCAAATGATTATTTTATCCATGAATAAGACAAAAAAATAATTAAAAAATTAAAATTAATTAAATAATAAATAAAAATAAATAAAAGTTAAAAGTGTATCTCCACCGTCCATATCTTAGATGGACGATAGATATTTTTTTTTCAATTTTCTTTAAAAATACAAAAAATAAATTAAAATTTTAAAAAACGAAAAATAAATTAAAATTTTAAAAAATGAAAAATAATTAAAATTTAAAAAAATGAAAAATAAATTGGGATCTTTTTCTTCTTCTACATGCTCTCTCTCTTTCTATTTTTCCTTCACCCTTGTCTCCCTCTTCTTTTACCGCTTATTCTCACCATTTTCCTTATCGCCGGTGTCGCCTTCATATACGGTATCCAGGTTTCGTCGCTACCATCACAGACGATGTCCAGATGTCGTCGTAGATCGAACTCTATCACTGTTCCCCCTTTTTTCCTCTTCTAATCTGTCTCTCTCCTTCCTTTTCTCCCTTTCTCTCTCTTTTTTTTTTTTTGTTTTTTTTTTTGTCTGGTCTCTCTTCTTCTCGCTCTTCCAACTCTATCGTTATAGACTAAAGTTGAATCAACAATGGAGGTTGACTCTGTAGGACCTCAAACTTTCGTTTTATGATTAATAGTGAATTTTTGGATGAATAGTACCATTTCGAGTGAATAGTATTTTTGATTAATAGTATTCAATGAATAGTAAAATTTTGAGACGAATCTTGAAAAATTGAAAATATTTAGAATGGTTAGTAGGACCCAATAAAACTGAATAGGAGTAAAAACGAGTCCGTTTAAATAATTTTGAATATTCCGAAAGTTATCCGACGAAAACGTTTTTAT
The DNA here is from genome assembly GCA_021234005.1 of Nephelium lappaceum. Lineage (NCBI taxonomy): Eukaryota > Viridiplantae > Streptophyta > Magnoliopsida > Sapindales > Sapindaceae > Nephelium > Nephelium lappaceum. The sequence goes on from CM038010.1 coordinate 9,352,602, forward strand.
GGACATGATTGTGAATACTATTGACCTAAACTTCGTTTAAATTTTTTTCAAAGGCATGGATTGAGTCCTAAGAGATCTAATTAGAGTATTGTAAAGTCAATTTGATGAATGAGTGATCATAGAATTAATTTGGAATTTATTTTGAAATGAATTGTATTAATCTTTAACGTTAAGGGTATAAATAAGATTTTATAATATTAAGCCCATTTTAAAAGCACAATCCACGTGATTATTGACGGACCAATGGTAGATTAACACCTAATAGTCATCTTTTGACTAAATTTGTGGTTAAGATTAATTAAAATAAGATTAAAGGAGCAACTGGAATAAAACAACTCATTAGAGCTCATGTGTGATTTTTAAAATGTTAAAGGGGCAAGATGAGATTGTAAAAGAGCTATAAAAAGGGGTGTTGACTGACCAAAAGAAAGAAAGAAACCAAAGTGTTCGGGCAAGCAAAGGAAAACCGAGAAACCAAAGGAAAAGTGAGGGTTGGAGTCGTGTGTGTGTGCAGTCGTGGAAGAGACCAAGACAGTTGCTGATCCAAGGCGATTTTCACTAAGTTTTCTACCATCATAGCTCTAAGAATCATCAAGAAACTTAGGTAAGTTAAGTGATAAGTTTTAGAGTTAATTTAAAGTGATTTTGATGAGTTTTTATGGGTTTTGTAGAAGATGGTGGTTGATGGACGAGTTGATGTTGTTTGTGAGTTATTTGAAGGTTTTTTATCATGATTTTATGCTTATAATTGAATTAGAATGTGATATGAGTTTGGTTGGATTTTGTTAGTGTGTTGAATGTTAGGGTTTGAATGGATGATAATGATAATTGATGGGTTTAATTGGTTTTAATTTATTGAATGTTAGATGAGTTAGATTGATGGTGATTTGTGTGATTTAATTGAAGAAAAATGAAATGAATGATTGTGTGTGTGGAGGTAGTGGACGGCAAGAATGGGTGCCTAGTGTGGGTGTTGGATTTTAATGTGTTTAAGGGTTTTGGTTGATGAATTTATTGGTATGGAGACAATTGATGGAAGGAGTTTTAATTAAATGGATGAGTTGGTATGAAATTTAATTTTTGTTAGGTTGAAGGGCAACTTGAATTTTAATTGAATTCATGTGATACCATAGGGTATTAAAGTGTTTAAATGTGTATGATGTTGAATAAACACTAATGGAATGGAAATAAATAAAGTTGGATGAAGTTGGTTATGTAAATAATTAATGGAATGAGATTGGAAATGAATATGGTAAATTATTTAGTTGATAATGTGATGTAAAATTGTTTGAATTGGTGCTGATGAGTTTCCATGATTATATGATGAGTTTTAAGTGTGTTTGGCATGAAATTTGAGAAGAAATGGATGAAACAATGAAAGATGCAATCCATGAATTAAAATCGCATGTACACTAGTACATGTTAAAGGAATTAAATGTGTGTGAAATTAGTTTAGTCGAAAAGTTGTTAAAATTTAGAATACGAAATTGTGTAGGTGATATCAAAGCAGTGAAATCGAATTAGTGCTCGGACGATCATATAACCAATAATGAGTGTCTTTTAAAATTGTTTTTAAAAGTTTTATTTTTAATCAAATCGATTTTATATGTTATGCTTTTAAATTCATATACATGATTTCGTATATGAAATTTTAGTAAAAGAGTTTTATATGATATGCAGAATTTGAATATGTGAATCGATTATACTGTTGCTTTAATTTTATTTCCGAGATTTTAGTTTATGGGAATAATTTTATACAGTTTATAAATGATAAGCAACAGGTTTAGAAACCGAAAGTTTTAGGCCTATGATACACCCTTAGGGTAATACAGAATATTGCCAGGTCAAAGTACCTTAACGTGCATAGCAGAGTCGGGGGCATTTTTGCATTAGACATACTTGGTAGGATGGGAATGTGTCAGTTAGTCAGTCCAGTGTGTCGCCTTTTGCATGTCTTGGGTATATATTCGGTTAGCGAGCTAGCTTCTATGTGACGATGCAGGAATTCCGCTACGTAAATCTGTATGGTGGTTTGAGCGATACGGGAATTCCGTTCTATATTTCGATATGGCCTGAGCGATGCAGAATTTCTGTTCCGCCATATCTACCGAGGGTATTGTCAGGATAGGCCATTAGTTGTTGGCTGTTTCAGCTTATAGGATTGTTTTCAGAAAATAACACCACCACTGTTTACAATTTCAACGAAAAAGAAATTAGAAATTTTTATGATTTACATTATATATTTAATTTTTGAAAGCATGAATTTTAAATTACAGCATTAAATTATTTTAGCATATCATATTTTTCATGGAGGCTATTTTAGAAAATTTCAGTTGATTAGAAATACTTGACACTCATTGAGCTCGTTTAGCTCATCATATATTTTCTGTTTTATAAATAAACCTCCCCAAGTGCAGACACTAGTACATTAAGGGCATGGACACTCCTACAGGATTAAAGGACCGAGTGCATTTAGTTAGCTGTGAATGTATATAAGTTGAATTAATATGTTTTGTGAAAAAAAAATGAATTGACACTTGTATAGAAATTTCACTATGTTTGTAAATGATTCTTTATGGAGATCATGTGATTTCAGTTGTGTTATATATATATATATATATATCAGTTTTGATTGAAATTGTTGTGTTTATGTTGTGAATTGAAAATTGAGGGCTAGAGGCCCAAAAGTTTGGAAATATATATATATATTTCAGTTTTGGTTGAAATTGTTGTGTTTGTGTTGTGAATTAAAAATTGAAGGTCAGAGGCCCAGGAGTTTGGAGAAATTGATTGCTTCTAGAAGTCTTTATATTTTGTAAACTTTCGTAGAGTGGTATATTCAGAAAAAATGTTGTTATGCTATCCGAATTTTTATAAAATTATTTTGAAATCGAGCAAAATAAAATGAAAAAATTTCTCTACGTTTCCGCAATAAACAAAGATTTGGAAAGTTTAGTAAAAATAAAACGGCTCAGCTTCACAGGAACTTTCCAACGGGATCAGATATTCACTAGAGGGTTACAGTGGGATGCCGAGCAGACTGCCTAGAAAAAAGGGCTTGTCAGACTCTAGATAGGTTGAATCGGCAATGGAGTTTCTTTTTTTAAATTTTTAAAAGTGTTTTGATTTTTTTTTGCTTTTGAGATTTTGGTTGTGTTAATTTGCTGATTTTGAAATGTTGATGAAGATGTGTTGATGTTGATTTCTTGGTGTTGGTTGAGTCGGCAATATGTGTTGATTCAAATATGTTTATAAAACTATATTAATATTTTGGTTCTTGATGATGTGTTGAAGATATGAGTTTTTGTAGGTGTGACCTTGATGAAGATATATAATCTGTGTTCTTGCAAAGGATGGTTTTGAAAAGTAAAGAACTCATATCTTTGACTTCATTTTTTTAATTTTTTTTTTATCTTTTTAAGATCTAAGTAAATCTTCAAGTTGAAGATCTTGAATCCAGAACTTCAACTTGAAGATCTGCCCAGAATTTCAGATCTTCAACTTGAAAATCTATTAAGATCTTCAACTTTGTTTTTTTAGATTTTTCTCTTTTTAAGATCTAGGTAGATCTTCAAGTTGACTATCAATCCAGAACTTTAATATACTTTTTTTGCCTTAATTTTTTATTATTTTTTAATTGTGTTTTTTTTGTTTTCTATAATTTAAATTGGGGCAAATTACACTAAAGTACCCAGACGTATCAAATTATTACAGTCATGATGCGAGTTTTATCTAAATTACACATAAATACCTTTGACCTGGTTTGACTAACACTCAATTAACGGTAAAATTAACGTCTAAGGGTAAATTTGTCTTTTTATATATCAAATGATATTTGGGATGTTATTTAAACAAAATGTCTTTCTCTCTCTAAAAAACAAAATCTCTCTCTCTCATTCTTGTTCTTCTTTTTTTTTTCTTCTTCTTCTTTTGCTCATCTTCTTCTTCTGCTCGTCTTCTTCTTCTTCTTCTTCTTCTTCTTTTTATTTTCTTCTTCTTCTCTGGGTTCCAATCGAACCCAGATCTGGGTTCCTTCGAACCCAGTTTCTGGGTTCCTTCGAATCCCAGATCTGGGTTCCAATCGAACCCAGAAACTGAGTTCGAATTCGAACCCAGTTTCTGGGTTTCTTGGAACCTAGATGATTTGTTTAAATGTTTTTGGTGATGATGATGGTTTGATGAATGTTTTTGGTGTTGATGGGTGTTAATGACATTTTTTTAGTGAAGTTTCTGTTGGTGTTGATGAGTGTTGTTAATGAAGTTTCCGTTGGTGTTTGTTAATGGTGATTTGTTTATAAAGTTTGCGTTGATGTTGATGATGACGATAAAGTTTGTGTTCATCTGGGTTCAAACCCAGATGCCCAGAAGAAGATGATATGAACAAGAAGAAGAACAGAGATGAGAACAAAGATGATAAGGTCATTTGTGTCATTTCATTCTAAAATGTTGTCAAACTGTTAAGTTTGATTAAGTCAACTAACGGTAGGGTATTTATCTGTAATTAACGATAAATTCACACCATTGATGTAATAACGTAATATGTTAAGGTACTTTGGTGTAATTTTCCCTTTAAATTGTAAAAGAAAATTAAAAAATATTAAAAATCTAAAATGCCCTTAAGTTAGATGGGTTTAACTAACTTTAATGGGTTTTGACTAATGGAATTAAGGTGTTGTGTAATAAAAGAGTAAATGTGTTCTTAGGTATTTTTAGGCAAACCTTATGGGGGTGTTATGCAATTCATTCTTAAATAAATCCTACCATTCACTTTCCATTTAAAAAAAAATGTTATTTTTAATACATTTTCAAAACAGCAAATTACAATTTATCTACCCTAATTGAAATTATAATACAAACGGAGCAAAACTTTTGGTTTTATAGCAATTTATCCGCTTGTTGTTGGCAAGTTTTCGTTATATTTGACAATAAATAATATTAAAGTGGCTGAAAAGACAAAAATGCCCTTAATGATTGAAATTGATCCAAGTTAACCCAATAAGAAATAGAAAAAATAAAAAAAAAAATCATTCAATCATCTTCAATCATCTTCCAGTTCAAAATCATCAAATCATCTTCAATCATCTTCCATATCCTATTCTCTTCATCTTTTCCCTTCTTTATTCTCACTAGAAACCCTAGAATTTCAGCTCATTATTCTCACTGGAACCCATCATTTTTGGGTTTCTAGTCACCTGGAAACACAAATTTGGTTTTTAGTCCAAAAAATGGCCCTATACATCATCAATCAACCTCCTAACATCATCAATCCATGCTTGGGAACCCAAAAAATGATCCCAAACAACATCAACCATCATCAATTAACCTCTCAACATCATCAATCCAAAACCAAACATCATCAATCAAAGCCAACATAATCAATCTACCACAAAACAAAATAAATCAATCTAAAACTAAAAAAAAAAAAAAGAAGAAAAACGAGAGAAATCAACCTCAAAATCATTGACGAACCCAGATTATTCATTTGGGTTCGAATCGACAAACCCAAATGAACCTTCATCTAGGCTCCTCGATGAGAGCCCGGATGAAGGTTTATTTAGGTTCAATAGATGAACCCAGATAATGAAGGAGAAGAAAGTGACGACGGGAAGAAAGGCGGCGACTAGAAGAAAGGAGAGAAAATGAGAGGAGAAGAGGGGAAAGAAAAGGAAAAGAAAGGAATATTTACCGATGGAGAGAAGAAAGCAATAGAGAAAGGATGATGAAGAAGAAAATGGTGGCGGAGAGAGATCTAAGGGATGAAGTTTATTGATAGAGAGCAGAGATTAAGATGACGATAGAAAGAAGAGGAGATGAACGCTTGTGAGAATGAGGGTTTAATTTTCTTTTTATTTAATTTTTGGTTTAATTTTCTTTTTATTTAATTATTTAATTTTTAAATTTTTTTTTCTTAAATTAATTTCCACCGTCCATCTGAAGATGGTCGGTAGAAATTGGATTATTTTTTTTTAATTTGTTCTTAGATAAAATTTTTTTTATTTTGTTTTTTTATTTTTTATTTGATCAACTGAGTCAACATAGTTACTATGAGAATTTTCATCTTTTCACTATTTGGATACTGTTTAATGTCAAATGTAATAAAATCTTATTAACGGTAAGGGGGTAAATTGTAATAAAAGTGAAAAAGTTGCTCAATTTAAATTAAGGTTTCAACTGTTAGTTAAATCGTAATTTTTTCCAAATGACATAAGAAGTAGAGAAGAAGAGACGGGAACGACGGCGTTTCAAGAAAGAGGTCGGTTAAAGCGGATTTGTTTGGGGAAAGAGGAAAAGACACAGGCGACAGGAGTCAAGACAGACATAGAAGGGACGGAGAGGAGAGACGATCATCTGGCCACTTCAATTCTCAAATCCCAACTGCAGCTAGTCAGATCCCGTCGCCATTAGAAAACAAGGAACCCTAATCCTCTTTCTCACCCTCTCACTACTGTCTCTCCCTCGTTCGCCTCTCTCAGGTACTGCTGCCTCTTCTTCTACTCTTGTTTTGAATTTCAGCCTATTTTAGAATCTGATGTGTGTAGAAGCCTGATATTCAGTTTTTCTCTCAACTCTTGATGAATGCTGTTCTTTGCTATTTTGTTGGCCTGTATCGTGTAAATTGTAATTTATTTAAGGTCTGTTTGAGCTCCAATACATATTCTGCTAAATTGTACTTCTATTGTCGCGTTTGGTGTGGTTTTTTAGGTGCGCGTAGATTAGGAGTAAGAGTACTATGTGCTATAGAGAGATAGGTTTGGCTAGGATATAGTTTCAATAATATTATTGGATATGTTTTTCTTTGTTACGGTAGTAAAATTAGTGTGAATTTGGAAAATGACATTGAACTATTAGATCGAGTTTTGACATCGTTAGTTATCATGAACTATATAGTTCGCAAACATAGTGAATACTTTGTCACAAAAGATCGTGTTCGTGTTCTTTGTTTGTGTACTACAGTTACTGATAACTTATGGTGCCAAAAATATTCATTTCAATAGTTTGGTGCCATTTTCCAAACTCGTGTTAGTTTTGACGCCATCTGTTGGAATTTTCTGTGACAATACTGTGGTAGTTAGAAGAGAAACATTATCCATTTTTAATATTTGTAATTCTAATTTTTGAAAATCCTTACTTAGTTGAACCATTGGGTTGAAATTAACGGATTTGAATTCTTCCTGTATTGTTACTGATATTGTAGTAGGCTAGTAGCATAGCCTGTAGAGAAATATATGAAATGATTATTTGCTTGGTGATTTTTGTATCAATTTAATTAATTATATGTTGAACTTTAAGTTTTGATCATTTGTTGTCGTTTGTATGTTTAATTTCAAATGTATGTTTAAATTGAAGATTTTCTTTTTTTTTTTTTTTAATTTAAATGTATATTGGCTTTTAATTGAAAGTCAAAATTTAATTGTCATAATATATAATTGTGTGCCAAAATTTGAAACAGTATGCCAAAATATGTATTTATTTTAAAATTAACTAGCCCAAAATGGATTCGGTATGGATTACCTCACCCCAAACAGTTTTGGGTATAAGACGGAAATTGAAACCTGATTGGGGCATGGATTGGGCTGGGGGCCTAGCCACCTAGGGGCACCTCGCTCCAATCAGGATTCGGGTTTGGAGTGGGCTGATCCTGCCTTATCCAATCGGTTGCCGTCCTTATTTCTTACATTGACCGTGCATGAGGACAATAGTGAATTGATTTACTTACATGATCTATCATGATCCCGTAAACTGTGGAGTGGACTAGTTCTAACTTCTATGCAACAAACTAATATTTGGAATATGTTTTTGTTAAGTCAGAATCAGACTATTAATATTGACAATTTTAATTTGGTGAAGTAGATTTAAGGTGCAAATAAAGAACACGTAAGCTCTGCTTTCATACTAAATGTTCGCTGATGCTATTGTGGTTTAAAGTGTGTGTGTGTGCATGTGTTTTCTGTGAGTATCTTCAAGTTTGTACTGCTTCTTTTAGTTGAACACTTATCAAAATAAATAAATATATAAAACTAAGTTTTTTGGTTGATTATTAGTTCACTTTTGTTAAATCTAATATAATAGAATAATTTAGGTAATTTGACATATTTATAAGAAACTAAATAAAATGATTGGAAAAAATAAAAAACATAAAATTTGAGATATATAAGTAGTTATTAAAAATTTACGTTTATTAAAAGTTTTTTTGCTTAATTTTTAATTAAGATTATGAATTATTGATTTGGTTTAATAGTTCGTTAAGATTACATTTAGTTTTTCTTAGTTTGTTTTTCCAGGTACATATGTTGGGGGCATATTGAATTTTTTATTATTTTAAATTATTTTTATTATTAAAGTTACAACTTAAAAGTCAAAATAAAATTACAATTTAATTAAATTAAAAGAAGAAAATCTGAAATCATTTGAAAGCCATGTTATTGAAAAATTATAAATTATTTAAAAAATATAAAATTTACTTATTATGAAAGCATGTTATTGCAGGAATAAAAACAAAAAAGCATATTTGATAATGGGAATTTAGCAAAAATCCCCAAATCACAATAATTACGTAAATACCCTTTAGAAGAAATAAATTGCAAAACTGCTCTTAATTTACTTAAATACCCTTCAAACCATTCCAGCCCCTTTCCATTCATCTCTTTCTTTCAGCAGCCACGCCAACCCAAAGACAAATAAAAGAAAATGAAAACCCAGAAAAAACCCATAATTTGATTACGATCTAATTTTCAAACCCAGAAAAACTCATTCTATATTCACTTTCCTTATTTTCAAACCATAATATTTATTATCTGAATAATCACGTTGACCAATCGGGGGTCGTTATTTGTGGTACAAACACATTCTCTCACAATCAGCTGTATTGATCATGAGTTGGGTGTCTGATTTCGAAGGAGATTGTTTTCTGTTGTCAGGTTAGTTGGACTGGGTATCATTGCTTTTTGGATTGATGGGTGAAACGTTTTGGATTTCTCATTCATGTTTTTGTTGTGGGATGTTTGTTTGTGTGTTTGTTTTGAGTGGATGAATTCTGCTTTTGTTAAGGTTTTGTTTGTTTGTTTGATGTATATGAATTGGTGAAATGGGTTGTGATTGAAGCTCACATTGGAGCTGTACTGTACATGTTGGTAATGCTTGTATGTATGTATGTGTGTGTGTTTATATGTGAATGCATGACTACATGTATGTATGTATGTATGTATGTGTGTGTTTATATGTGAATGCATGACTGCTTGTGTGTGTTTGTGTGTGTACGTGAATGCTTGCTTGTATGGTTTATGTGTGTGTGTGTGTGTGTGTGTGTGTATGTGAGTGATTAAAGTTAATTTATTCAAGACTGTTTGGTTGGATATGAGTAAGTATGCTTTATAAATTATAATATTGGTTCTATGAAACTAGAAAACTTTGACTTTATAAGGTGCTAATGACTTCTTTTGTTGGATTGGGGATGTGTGTTTGTATTTGACAGAGGATTGTGTTGGAAGTGAGTTGATTTTATCTGCGTGAGAACCATGAAGCTATTTTTAATTATATATCTTGTGTTGAATGATATGAGTAAGTTGAGTTCTAGTGTGTTATTGCTGATTTTCTGCGGTAATTCTATTAGTGCCTTGTCTATGATACACAGGAATAATATGTGTGGGGGTTGTCTGCTGTTTGATCATTGAGCAGTTTGTATTTCATTTTGTTTGAAGAGTTCAATTCCCGGGTTATAGAATTCAAAATCTTGTGCATGTAGAATGTCAATGGTTGTTGTAGGATTTAACTTCTTGGCAAACGATTATGCCATAAAATGAATGGCCTCAATGACTTGAGTTCACCCTCAGGCTTTTCAGTGGCATATTTTGAGGTAGGAGTGACTGTTGTAACCTCAAAATGTGTGGTTGGTGATAGGCAAATCATTTTCCTTTGCAATATTACTCATCTAGTATGAAAACAAAAATAAAAATGTATTCTGCAGCCAATAGAATAAAAAGGTATGTATTTTGTTTCGAGTGCTTATATTGAGAGGGTACATTTTCTTTTATTGCTTAGTAGGTTATCTGTATTAAGACAGTTGATATCAATATTACTTTCGAGGTTTCAATCAGATCTGTTTGTTAACTCTGTAGGAACTTGTTGCTTTAAATCGTTTAAATGTATGTTTTGTATCTAATTTTTCATTTTTTTTTTTCTGGACAAAGGTCAACCCAGGGAAACCTGCCCCTCTTACCTGGCAGCGGACAGTTAATATTGAGGAAATCAGCCTTTCATTGTTTTCATTGAATTGGAAGGAGATTATATAGATGGTATGGTACAAATTAAGATATCACAAGTTGTTTTGACCTTCAAATCCTACCTTGATCACATTTGACGCAAAAATAAATTTTGATTACTTTAAAGGGCTTAGAATTGAAGAATGAGATTTTATAGAGGTTATCAGATATGAATATTTTAAGTTCAGTATGATGGTATGTATTTTTAATAGAGACTTAATTTTTAGCTAGGTTGAGATAACACTGGGAAAGGGTATGGTCAACTGTTTTTCATGAACATGCCTACATGATCCAACTTTTTCATTTACTTGTTTATAATTTTGACTTGAATTGGGTTATTCCATAACAATTGACTTGATTCAGATAAAAAATATAAATTCAGGTATTGATACCGGGTTATGTGCTAATCCAAAGTCATAATTTTGACTTGAATCGGATCATTCATAACTATTGACTTGATTCGGGTAAAAAAGATAACTGCAAGTTAGCACATGACCTGATATCGGGTACCCGAAATTATAATTTTGACCCTAATCAGGTCATTCATAACTATTGACCTGATTTGGATAAAAAATATAACTTCGGGTTAGCACATAACCTAGTATCTGGTCATTCCGATATTGGGTCATGTGCTAACCTAAGGTTATAATTTTGACTCGAATTCGGTATTTCATAACTATTGACTTGATTTGATTCAAAGATATAACTTTGGGTCAACACATGACCCAGTATCAAGTGGACCTGATATCGGGTAATATGCTAATCTGAAGTTATAATTTTGACCCGAATCAAGCCATTCCATAACTATTGACTCGATTCCGGTAAAAAATATAACTTTGGGTTAGCTCATGGGTTGGTATAACTTTGGGTCAACTCGATATCATGTCAATGTGTTAACTCGAAGTTATACTTTTAACTCAGATTGAGTCATTCCATAATTATTGACCTGAGTAAGTTCAAAAATATTACTTACGGTTATCACATAACTTGATATTAGGTCAACCTGATATCGGGTCATGTGCTAACCGGAAGTTCAATATTTCCCCTTTTTAACTCATTTTCTTCAAAAACATAAAAAATTAATTTCTCATACTCAGTTGGAAACATTAACCGTTATCAATACCCAAATTTCTTCAACTTTTCTTCCCCTCAAAATTAAATATGATTGAAAAATTTTATTTTGTTGGAGTAAAATTATGATGGAAGATGGATTAATGTGGGTTGATGGTATTTTTTGATGATGTGTTTTATTTATTTTATTATAGTTTAATTTTTGGTTGGTAAATAATTAATAAATTGTATTAATGAGATAGTTTTAATTTATTAGGGGTATTTTGGGTAATTTAGGGTAATTTTATAATTTTTTTGAGTGAGAGGGTAATTATGTAAATAAAGTGCCAAAAAAGGGTAATTTTGCTAAATTCCCTTTGATAATTATATATACACAAAAATCAAATATTCATGGTTGATCAGATGCAAACTGTCAGGGCTTGATGTACTATCCTTCAATATGACACTAGACACAATGTCGTATTGTCAATCTCTAATTACTGCTACTTGTTAATCATAGGAGCCCTAACTTTGCCTTTTTTTTTAAATTTTTTTTTTTTTTTTTTTTAAAATCAAAGGTGATGTGAAATAGAGAAAATGAAGGCAGGAAGTGCTGCAAAGTTGATTGTAGATGCTTTGCTGCAGCGGTTTCTCCCGCTTGCACGACGCCGTATTGAAACAGCACAAGCCCAGGTTGGTTTCTGTGTCATTTATGTTTTGTTGAAATTAATCTTGGGTGAAGTTTCTCTGTAACTTACTTGTGGGGTTTTATATTTTCCTTTACTAATTTGAATTGGGAAGGGGTTTTTTTATTAATGTTGTACACTTTCGGGCTGGTTTTGTTTATTATTCTTCTAATAGTGGATACTGTACATTGGAAGTATAGTTTTGACATAAGTCATGATGCTCTTGTATGGTCTTGGATTGTTTGGTCCTCCAGAGTACTGCTGGTTCACTCTCATTTCTTTAATATGATTTTCAGTTTCTTATAACTAAAAAGTTTTAAGAGTTTTCCCTCTTTAAGTGTCTTTTTAAGAGATAGCCTGGTACTCATCTTTGTCACTGGATTTCGCCTCCTTTTTCTGCCTTAACTTTTATATGTCTCTATCATATACTACTGAATGTTGTAGTATTAGAACTATATATCTACAAAGTCATGTATGATGCATGATGTTTGTTATTGAATCAAACACTGCATAAGTGACCCTATGCGGTGTCTCAAGAAAAATTGGGAAGTTATGTCAAACTTTAAGCCATGTCTTCTTTTTTGCTTGATATCTGTTAATTTATGTTACGTATCTTCTAAATATGTTATTGCAACAGGATTAGGGTATCAAAAGAATGCTATAAAAATGGTAAAGAAAGCTTGAGTGTTAAGCTCTAGTCTAAAATCCTTTAATAATTTAATTAGATATTGGTGCTTGCTTTTGTTGATATGTTGCCAGTATTTCAAAAGAATTAAATTAGGTTTAATGATAATAACTAGAAAATGTTCTCTCTTCTTCCCTCAAAGATTATTCATTAATTGTTGAGTGAAGATGGGTGGTAAGGCAAATTAGGAAAACTAGAATCATCTTTTTCTTCATTGTCCGATGGTTGGCAAATGTTGGAGTAATTTGTTTTCTTGGTTGGGATGAAGTGGGCTGTTTTTGAATCTTTATTTTCTTTTGTTTTTGGAGGGTGAAAAAAGGCAAACATTTTTTGGTATTGTAGAGTTTGCCATTTTTTGGGTCATTTGGGAATAGAGAAGCAAAAAAATTTTTAAAGATGTTGAAGAGGAGGAAATTATTTTTTGGGATAAAACTTATTATTTGGATTCTCTTTGAGCTTCTACTAACAAGGATTTTAAAATTCTTCCTTATTTTTCATTTTCCTTGATTGGAAGTCGGTTGTTCGTTGAGTGATTTTTCTGATTAGTTTCTTGTTTTTGTCTTTTATTAGTGTTTTGATGGACCGTTGGTTCACGTTTATATATATTTTCTTTATTATGAAATAAAGTCTTTGTTTTCTATAAAAAAAATATATGTTGTCAATATTTCTTCCAATAGCTATGTTGCCAATATTTCTCCCAATAGCTAGTGATTGATGTAGAATATTCTAGCTTTAAAGTAACAACATTATTATTATTATTATTATTTTTTATGATACATTTTATTTTGCAAATCTGTTGGTTTGATGCTGGTCAATGTAGATTGATGTTCTCCCATGTTTGTATTCTTCTTGTTTTAAAACTGGAATTTTTCAGGATGGCCAATACCTTCGACCATCAGACCCTGCATATGAGCAAGTATTAGATTCTCTAGCTATGGTTGCGCGACATACACCTGTTCCTCTTTTGGAAGCTCTGCTTAGATGGAGAGAAAGGTGGGTCATTCTGAGCTCTCTTTTTTATTCTATTTTTTTTTTACTTTTTGGCAGTTTTTATTTTTGAATGCAGGTATGTATTGTGTTTTCTAGAAATTATAGTGAGGTTTATTTCAATTTTATTATGCTTTTACTACTTTCACATGTTCCTAATGAATTACACTCTCTAAACGCTTAGTCTTACTGTATTTAAGGGATTCTAGTAATTTGAGGAGATCTTTACAATTATTGACCATGCATGCATGCATCCTCTCGCTCTCTCTCTCTTTCATTCTATTTCACATTAAGCATTGTTTTGAAAGGCGAGGCGAGGCAACGTCTCACCGCCTTGGGGCCTGAGTCGTCTTGAGGCGACGACCTGGGGCGATTAGTTGCAAAAAAACACGTCTCTTGAGAGTGAGGTGATTGCCTCAAGACCATCTCGAGCCGAGGCAGGCTAAGGCGACAATGAGGCGATTGGGAAGAGAGCATTTGAAACTGAAAAATAAAGGTTAGTTTCAACATTTGAAGGGACGATGGGCATAGAATCGGATACCACCTCAAAGCTTTACAAACCAATCACACCCACAAAGCCAATCCCCTAGATTCGGTTTTGCTAATCTTATTTGGAAATCAAAAGCCCCGAATAAGGTCAAATTTTTGGTCTGGCTTATGGCTCATGGGAAACTAAATACTTGTGATGTTATTCAAAAAAGGCTTTCGAGTATTTGTCTTTTTCCCTTTCGATGCATAATGTGCAAGAATTGGGGGGAAAGTTTGGATCATCTCTTTTTTCAGTGTCTGGTGGCTAGATTGTTATGGAACAAGCTGTGATCTTTAGTTGGTATGAAGTGGGCCGCCCCTAAATCGTTATGCTCTCTCTTAATGGAAGATTTCAAAGCCTTAGGAGATGGAAAGAAAGCTAGTATTCTTTGGTATTGTGGAATGTTCGCCATTTTTTGGGTTATTTGGGAGGAAAGAAACAAAAGAATCTTCGAGGAATGTGAAGAGGAGGAGAATTATCTAGGGGATAAAATGTATTATCTAGCTTCTCTTTAGGCATCTTCAAGTGTAGAATTTAAAGATCTTTCGTTATTTCTACTCATGTTAGATTGGAAAGCAGTTGTTTGTTAACTGTTTCTTCCAATCTTGCTCTTAGTTTTAGTTTTGTTTTTCTATTTGGTGGATTTCTGGTTCACTATTGTATTATCTTTCTTTTTTTTTTTTTTTAAATAAAGTTTTCGTTTTCTATCAAAAAAAAAAAATGCAAATTTGTGAGGAGAACCAAATAGCAGTAGTAGAAGAAGAGAAGATAAAAGAAGTGCTGTATTTTTTTTATTTTTTTTTTGATATAAAAGAAGTGCTGTTTTGATAGCAAAGACAGCAGCAAAGGACTGCGAAAGAAGAAGCTAAGATGAGAAGTTAGAGTTGACTCGGTTTATAGTGTTTATATAATTGTTAATTGAATTGCTGTCATTTTCCAGAAAAATAAAAGGTACAAATGTTGCCACCTACTCCTTTTCTCTCTATTCAGTACCGACCACACATTTCAAAAGAAAATAAAATAAAACAATTAAAATTCCAATTCCAACCACTCTTACAATAATATCTACTAGTAAATTTAAGGATTTAGTAGAAAAACATATTTTAATATGACACTATGTTTATTTTAAAATCTCTGTATGATGAGATTTCATAAACAAATTAATTTTTAATCCCCCTCTCCCACTGTTAAAAAAATATTAATATTTATTAAATATTATATTATTACTTTTAAAAAAATAACCCCTCATATTTCATATAATTGCACTTTTTAATTGTTTTAAATTTTTTCATCATGTTAACTTAGGATTTTGTATGTTTGGGTATTTTAGTTGGATTTGTTCTATTTTGTTTGATACTTATGTTTCTAACATTGGTTTTCACTATCTTTTTTAATGTTATGGATGATTTTGTAAGTTAGTATTTTTTTTTTTGTACTTTCTTAATTTTTTTTTTTTTTTTTTCATTTGGAGTGAGGCGGTTGCCTCAATCGCCTCAAAGCGACCACCTTGCCTCGCCTTTCGCCTTTTAAAACATTGACATTAAGTATCATCATTTGGATAAGAGTAATCAAATATTAATCTTAGTCTAGTTATAATGTTGAGACATATTGTTTGACAACCATGACGATATATCATAGAATTATTTGAATGAAATACTTAAAACTTAAATGCATATGGTGATGTTGTCCTTATAGTTAAATGCTCCTTGTATTTTTTTCTATTTTGGGTTACTAGGTAAAGAAATTGATTGTTTATATATTACCAAAATCATGTTATATCGTAGAATTATTGTCATCAAGTTGGTTATCATGTCTTGATTATCTTTACCCTTTTTTCTTTTATTTATTTTCTTTGGAATATATGCTGCAGTGAATCTCCAAAGGGCGCAAATGATGCATCTACGTTCCAACGAAAGGTTTGTGTTGTCCTTAGTCGCTTAAAAGTCTTATTTAGAGGCAACTCAATGAGTTTTATTTGAGCAACATTTTCTTTTTTTTTTTTTTTTTTTTTTTTTTTTTTAAGTTACCCACTTGTTTGCCAACTTTTGCGTCTCAATTGAGTTGGTACTATTAGGTAGATGCTGAATAACGTGGCAAGTAATATTGTCTTGTCTATTTAATTGTCACATCAATGGATACAAACTTGGTAAATAAGGTGGGAAAGGTGCTTCTCTTTTCTTTACATTTGATATATGTTGTGTGATTTATGCTCGCACTATAATTGGTAATGATAAAACTTGCTGAAAAGGATGCATCATTTTTTTTAAATATTTGACTGCTATAATTGAGCAAGGATGATAGCTATTAATAAACGTAGGATATAAATTAAAAGTATAATTTGATAACAAAGGACTTAAGTTAAAGTGAGCTCTGATTTTCTCATGAGTGGATATTAGCTTATGATCCAATAACTCGAAGAAGTTTGTGCTTATGGTGTGGAAAAAATATTTCAAGACTTTATTGAGTGAAGAACATGATTACAAATGAGAATGGTTTAGGCTGTTTAACCTAATAACATAGTGCAGAAAATAGAAACTACAAATCACCTACTAATTAGCTACTAACTTTAGTCAATCAATTAGTCAACTAATCAACTAACTAAATTAGGAATATATTACAAAGGAAATATTCACAAGTCTTCCTAAATTAATGCTGTACAAATCTTCCAACACTCCCCCTCAAGCTGGTGAATATCCAACACATGGCAATAATTGGAAGAATTTTTTTGTGTATCTAATCTCTAACATAGCTTATCAATAAAAAAAAAAAAAAATGCAGAAAAATGCGCTGATTTGCTAGATTCAGTTAGGCTGAGCACGGTTGAAGCACGGTTGGTTTTAGTTCAATCTTTTTTCATTAGAACCTTGTTCTAGTAGGGGTGGACTTCAACTGGTTAGTTTTGGCCCAATCCAGAGAAACCAAAAAGTGATCGATTAGGGTAAATAAGTATTAAGCTGATCATTTTTTTGGCTGAAAACTGAACCAGTTTAGAATGTTTTAGTTGAATTTGGTTCCATCGCTAAAAAGAGAGAAAATTACAAGAGAGCTGAAATTAAAATGAAAAATAAGTCTTTAAAATGTATTCATGAGCTTTAAATCAGTTTTAAGTTAAACTGTTAAAAATACATGTAATTAATCAATACTGGGGTGATAAAGCATTGTTCATGTACACTTGCACCTCCTCTCCATGGTCATCTGTGATGTACCAGAAGTAAACCAAACTATCTGTCTATAGACATCTAACATCTTGGACCAATTCAAATTGAATCAAACTGGCTGAGTCAGGTCGGGTTTGGTTGATTTATTTTGCTTGCCCTAAGTCCAAGAACTGCTCAGCTTGATTCTCACGCCTGAGTTTGAGCTGACCATCCTTAGACTACATTCAGACTGGTTGCACCTGACCTGTTAGTTAATGTATGTTTTTTTTTTTTTTTGGTTCCAAAAGAGGTTAATGTTCATTGGTTATTTACATTGTCAATTTGTTTTTTTTTTTTTCCTTTTTTCTTTTTGTTGATGGGAAAGAAGAAAAACAATCCGACTATTTGAGCTTATAAATCCATTTATAGTTGTGGCAAGTATCATTTTCTCAGGTGATGGTCAAATTGAACTCAAGTGTGGACTCAAAGAGTTTTATAGAGCTTAGACCACCCTCGTTCAAATAGATCTCAGCCATATAAATAGACTTAACTAGTGGGCAATGCTCCTCGAAACTACAAGAACCAGTTATAATAAATTTTGTTCGTAGAATGTTGGTGGGAAGGTGGTGTATTTTATTATTTATTGTGAAGTTCTTATGTGAATATTGGCATTCAGCTTGCTGTGGAGTGCATATTTTGCTCAGCATGTATACGATTTGTGGAATGTTGCCCTCAGGAAGGACTTACAGGTTTGTTCGTTGCATGTTATATAGCTTGTAATTTGAGTTTGTGTCAATTGGAATAAAAATGATATATATATTTTGGGAATTGCAGAGAAGCTGTGGTCTGGGCTTGAAAATTTTGTTTTCGACTGGCTAATAAATGCTGACCGGTAAGGCTGCAGTATATAGATTGCTGAGTGTGTTTGTTGCCTATTGTTATGTGCTCTAGTTTGCACTTTGGAGTTGCATGTACAAATGTACAGAGACTGGTGATTCTCTGTTTCTGATAGAAATTAGAACTGCTTGTGCCAATTGTCATACTTTTATTATTACATAAAATCTCTTTTCTGATTGAATTTAGGGATAATGTAATTTCCTCCTTGTAGTTTAATGTAATGGCCAAAAAATTCCAGTATTTCAGAAGTCGCTAAAGACCACTTTATTAATTTATAAAATAGATAAAATACCCTCTGTAGGGTCTTTTGGCTAGGGGATTTTTGCCTTTTTTTTTTGGGAGGGGGGCGCACGTGCTGGCGGGGCTGTATTTCATCTATTTCATAAATTAATAAGGAGGTCCTTTGCGATTTCTGAAACACTGGGAGTTTTTGGCTATTATGTCAAACTACAAGGGGGAATTAGAATTATCCTTTGAATTTATGTGATCTCGATTATCTTGCAAATTCCAGCCATAGTAATCTGGGGTCTTAATGTTCATTTAAGCCTCAGCATGACATTTCCCATTTAGAATACTTGAGATTTTGTCTAGGTCGTTATGCATTTGGCATCTGATATTCATATAGATGTTTTGTGGACAGTGTTTCTTGTAAGTAGTTATTTTAGATACTTTGTCTATGAAGCATTTTCTTTGACTCAAAAAAAATAAAAAATAAAAAGGGATTTTGCATCAATATTTCTGTAATATTTTAAATTTGTGTAGGATGGTCAAAAAAGAACTATTTGCTTTTCTTCTTTATTTGTATTCTAATATAGAAACTTTTAGTGTAATACCTGATGTAGAGTAATGTCTATGGAATGATTGTCTGTTTGTAATGTGTTTTAGTGTGAATAAATCTCTTAAACGTGTCCTTGGTCAGGGATTTTTCTTTTCATGCACTTAGTATGTTGTCGATGCAGAGTTGTAAGCCAGGTTGAATATCCCTCATTAGTTGATTTGCGGGGCCTCCTCCTGGACTTAGTTGCTCAACTTTTAGGTGCCCTATCTCGGATCAGGTAACAAATCCTTGAAATGATACTTGAAGTCAATAGCATTTAATGTGATCAAAATTTTTCTGTGAATTGTTCTAGTTTTCATTTTGTTAACCATACACAATGAATATATGTGAAGCTCGATTATTTTAAACAAAAAATCTGAAAAATAAAAATAAATAACCAACACATGCAACTCGTGTTGATGAAGCCTTAACCTCAATTCAATGGGTTGGCAAATTGATCTTTCTGCACCATATTGCATTAAGGCTTATTTACTTTCGTTTTAGTTTGGTGTACTTTAGGGATTAGTTCATCATCTATGGACTATGGCTCATGCTGACAGTCGTTTTTCTCAAATTAAATGAACGATTTTTCTCAAATTAAATAAACGGAAGTGTATTTTTAAGGTCATCTATACTTTAATGTAAGCGATAAATTATATTCATCATGTTGTGTATTATCTTTAATTGCAAAGCCAATAACACAGTGCCGAAAAAACTGTATGAAGATTCTGTTTTCGTTTTGAGTTGTACATTGGGGTTAGTTTCTTTAAGCTCAATCAATATATTCCTTCATTAATGGTGATAATCTAGCTTACAATTATTAGAATGTTGCACAATCCCCTGCATCTTGTTACAACCTGTTGTGTACGATGATCCGTTTTTGTAAATTGTAGTTAACGTTCAAATGGTAGTCTTTTCATAAATTCTCCTGTCATTGCAGCTTTATTAACATGTTGCAGGACATGCTGCTAGTGGCTTGTGTATTACTTCCCTTGACATAACATCCAATAACATCTTTCTGCGGTTATCTTTTTAATTAGTGTGGGATGGGGCATAGTTCGTAAATACGGCCGTACTGGGCCGTATATACGGCGATACGGCCGTATCAGCAGGAAAGCGCATCCATACGACCGTATTTTGGCCGTATGGAATTCCAGCCGTATAATGCGTATCGGTACGGCCGTATACAGCCGTACAGTATAGATACGGGCGTATATAGCATTATACGGCGGGTCGGGTTTCAGAAAAAAAGAAGGGAAAAAAACGGGTATAAAAGGAAAACAACCCTAAATAGTCTCAAAACCTCACGATCGGCTGTGCCTATCTCACTTTTTCTCCTTACCGGCGGGTATAGGTTCCATTTCCGGCATGACAGTAGCTTTCCGGCGTCTAGCTTCCATTTCTAGTGGGTTTAGCTTCCATTTCCAACGGGTCTAGGCGTCTGGTATCACGTATTTACATGAACCTTGGGTGGAATTACAGTGTAGCAAGGGAGAGAGTGAAGGAAGGGAGGGGGTGAAGGAAGAGAAAGGGTGAGGGTGAGGATGAGTGACTATGACGGCTAACCCTAAGTCCTAACATGTGAAAATATATTAATAAAAATTGCAAATAACCCCTGATTTATCATAAAATACTCAATTCAACCCAAAATAATTATAAATAAGACCCTAATTTATGATAAAATATCCAATTAAACCCCAAACAAATTATAAATAACCTCTAAATTATAAAAAAATACCTAATGAAACTCTCTAATTTGAAAAATAAATAAATAAACCTCTATAATTATATATTCATATATAAAAAGATCCTAATTTCATACTCTCTTTTTTTTTTAATCATTTGCCGTATATGCACCCCGTATAATGCGTACCGACCGTACCGTATCGTACCACAATGGGGTGCCCGTACCGTACCGTACCACGTATTTACGAACCTTGGGATGGGGTTAGGGACTGGGATGCAGAGGAGAAGGCGTTGGTTTTATCTTGATGTTAACTGATTTGCATATCTCTTAAAAATAAGGCTTGTACATCACACTCCCTTTCTCTTCATGCATAATAAGCAATCTTGTTTGCTTTTCTAACTTGCTTTTGATCTATTATCCCTCTTTTTTCTGGTAATTTTTAGTTTAATACCTGTTATGCTGATAATCTCGCAAAATTTAAATAAGGCGCATTACTGATTAATCAATGATTGGCTGACTAAAAACTAATTTTAGTCATGAATAAGAATTAGATTTTGAGCTGGATGGTTTGCTCTTCATTTTTAAAGTAAATTTGCTTTAATTTATATGGCTCTTTCCTTTTGCAGGTTTAGTTCTGTAACTGAGCGCTTTTTTATGGAACTCAATACTCGTAGGATTGACACTAGTGTTGCCCGAAGCGAAACACTAAGTATAATTAATGGGATGCGCTACCTGAAGCTTGGGGTAAATATTCACTAGCATTTTTCTGTAGAGAATGGCCATGAATACGATAATATAATATAAGTTGATTACCAGGTTAAATCTGAGGGTGGACTGAATGCATCAGCCTCTTTTGTGGCAAAAGCAAACCCTCTTAACCGCACTGCTCATAAACGCAAAAGTGAGCTTCACCATGCACTATGCAGTATGCTGTCAAATATTTTAGCATCACTTGCAGATGGTGGAAAAAGCCAGTGGCCACCTTCTGGTGTAGAGCCAGCACTTACTCTGTGGTATGAAGCTGTTGGGCGAATAAGAGGGCAACTCATACATTGGATGGACAAACAGAGCAAACATATAGCTGTAAGTGGATCTCAAATCATCTCTTGTTTTTTGTTATTTTTTAATCTGTGAAGTAATTAATGCTACTTTTACTCTTTGTGACACCATGAAATTCTGCAAATTCTACTTTTACTCTTTACCACTAAATTTATATGAGTAGAGATTTTTGCTGTAGTTGTAAAGCGTCTCCCTCCTTCCACAACCTGAATTTTATTATTATTATTATTATTTTACCAAGCTTATATTCTAAGCCTGTAAAACCTAGAATAGAAGTTGTTGCCATATGGAGTTTTCAGTGACTTTTTTTTCAATTTTTAGAGACTTCTTTCTTCCCAAACCTACAACTTAATTACACCTAGTTCATTTTGTTGGGTGTCTGGGCTTAAGGTAAATTGGGTCAAGAGTGTAGTGGCGAACGTTAATTATGATGATAGGAAGCTAGTTGATTTGGCTAATGCTTTTGGGTGTGAGGTAGGGAGAAGGCTGTTGAAATATTTAGGGTTGCCGTTGGGAGGTAATCCGAGATCTTTTGAGTTTTGGGCCCCAATGGTGGAGAAAGTTGAGAGGAGATTAGAAGGATGGAAAAATGCTTTCCTTTCCAAGGGTGGAAGATTGGTCCAGATTAGAGTTGTATTGCATAGCATTCCCACTTATTATCTATCCTTGATTATAATTCCTATTGGGGTGGCAAAAAGAGTTGAGAAGATTATGAGGAATTTCTTGTGGGATGGTATGGGTGAAGGAAGGAAGGCTTATTTAGTAAGATGGAATGTTGTTTCTTGCCTTAAGCATAAAGATGGTTTAAGGATTGGGAATATTATGATGAAGAATTTGATTTTGCTCGACAAATGGTTATGGAAGTTTTCTTTGTAACCTAATTCTTTATGGCATAAAGTGATTAAAAGTAAGTATGGAGTCCAAAGAAATGGTTGGAATTCTAATGTGGTTCTTAAAGGCTTTAGTCGATGTCCATGGAAAGTTATTATACAAGGTTTCCATGCTTTCTTGGGTACTTTGAGGTTTGTAGTTGGAAATGATGATAGAATTCAGTTCTGGGAGGATTGTTGGTTAGATTCTCAACCTCTACACTTAAAGTTTTCAAGATTGTACAAGCTTCTTCTCAAAATGTCTCAGTTTTAAGCAAATTGGATTGGTCTTCTATTCTTAGAGGTTAGCGCTTTGATTTTAGGAGAAACTTTAATGATAGGGAGATTGGGGAATTTTTTTTCTCTTATTTCTTTGCTTGAGGGTGTTTCTTTTAATCTCGAATTGGACGATTGTAGGGTGTGGAGGTTAAGTTCCAACGACATCTTTTCGTGCAAGTCTTTTTTTGAAAAGTTGGTCTAAGATGGTTCTCTTCCTAGGTTTGATTTTGCTAACCATATATGGAAGTCAAAGGTTTTCATCAAGTCTTTAGTGTGGCTTATGGCTCATGGGAAACTAAGCATGTGTGATGTCATTCAAAAAAGATTTCCTAATAATTGTCTTTCTCCCTTTCGGTGTGTCATGTGCAAGAGTTGGGGGAAAAACTTAGATCATTTCTTTCTTTATTGTCCGATGATTGGCTTGTTATGAAACAAATTGTTTTCTTTAATGTGTTTGAAGTGGGTTGCTCGTAAATCCTTATGTTATTTTTTATTGGAAGAATTTAAAGTCTTAGGAGGAGGAAAGAAGGATAGTGTCCTTTGGTATTATAGAGTTTTTGTCATTTTATGGGTTATTTGGGAAGAAATAAACAAAAGAATTTTTTATGAAATTAAAGAGGATGACAACTTTTTAAGGGATAAAACGTATTTTTTGACTTCTCTCTGGACATCTTTTAGTGAAGAATTCAAAGATTTATTATTATTTCTTATTCTATTAGATTGGAAGACTGTTGTTTGTTGATTGTTTATTCCAATCTTACTTTTTGTTTTTGTTTTTTGTTTGTTTGTTTATGGGTGGACTACTGGTTCACAATTGTAACTTTTTTCTTTTTATTAATAAAATCTTTGTTTTCTATTAAAAAAAATTACACCAAGTTTAAAAATTGTAATCACCTATTAAAGCCAAGGTACCATTGTTTATTTTGAACTCTTGCTTGGTTGAATTTTGTTGAATCCGTTTTCGACGTGGGTTGAATATTGACCCTTTCGGCAGATACTTCTTAGGGCACTTTTAACATGTGCTTTTAGGATGCATTTTAAGGATCCAATAAAAAAATATAAAGCTCATATATGCTCTTGCAATAAATTAATGCATAGTTTTCTATGTCTTGAAATAATGAATATTTATTTTTAGGGCACAATGATAAGTTTTTGGATTCTTACTCCCCCACTGCTGCTGTTCACTTTTTTTGCAAACTGCAATTGGGAAGCCTAAAATACCCTCTTCATATACTCTTAACTCACCATGGAAATAAATCTGCATGTTTTAACATCACTGGTAGTATGATTCGATTTAAATGTTTCTGATGCCGGTCAAGACTAATTTATTAAGTTATATAGTGCTTGTTTTTAATCCTATATCTTCTAGGTAATAAGTAATAGGAAATGTGATTATTACCTAAATACTAATTCATTCCTGGATGATGAAATGTTTCTCTGGAAAGCAGTCTTTACATTTGTTTTTATTCCTGTAATTTTATCTAATATAATTGACACTTGATACTTACCCTTTAAGATGTTTTACTCCATGATAATTTCCTCAGTTTTCATTTTGCCTTTCTCATTATTACTTCCATTAGAAATTTCCATGGAAGTTATGTTCTCTTGGTCTATTACCCACATTTCACTCTGTGGATATAAGTTTCTTTTTATTCTAACACAGACGTCTGTATTTTAGGTTGGCTACCCTTTGGTTACTCTTCTTCTTTGCCTTGGTGATCCACAACTATTCCAAAGCAATTTAAGCCCTCATATGGAGCAACTCTACAAGCTGTTAAGAGTGAGTTTGATTTTATTTAGTGTTAGCCTAGGCACAAAAGTATGAATAAACTCACCAGTTATTTCCTCACTGCAATCTTGTGGATTCGTCAAGAGGACAGCCATATTTATTTGCTTTTTTCATTCAATTACAATGTGATTGCCTCTGGTTTTGTCGTGCAGGACAAAAACCATCGTTTTATGGCCTTGGATTGTCTTCATCGAGTTTTGAGGTTTTACTTGAGTGTTCATGCAGCTAACCAGGCCCATACGCGACATCACATATGGGACTACCTAGACAGTGTGACCTCTCAACTCTTAACAATTTTGAGGAAAGGAATGCTGACTCAGGATGTCCAACATGATAAACTAGTTGAATTCTGTGTAACCATAGCTGAACATAACCTTGATTTTGCTATGAACCATATGATATTAGAACTGCTGAAGCAAGATAGTTTAAGTGAAGCCAAGGTCATCGGTCTCCGTGCTTTACTTGCCATTGTTATGTCGCCATCAAGCCAGCATGTTGGCTTGGAAATATTTAAGGGTAATTATTAACCAGTCATATAATTTGAATAGTTGATATGTGTTCATGTTTTGATATAACATCATTTACTTTGTTGCATAAACAGGTCATGATATTGGCCACTACATACCAAAAGTGAAGGCAGCGATTGAATCTATCTTAAGATCTTGTCATAGGAGCTATAGTCAGGCTCTTTTAACGTCTTCAAAGACAACTATAGGTAATTTATTTGTAGAGTATGTCAATTGTGGAATCAATATGTGCAATACGATTAATTATGGGCATCTGGTTAAATGAAGCTATAGGACAACCTTGATATATGCAATTTTGTATGTGTTTTTTTGCTTCTTTATATTTTTCTTATTAAGTTTTACATAGATTAGGGTTTTTTTTTTCCTCGTTAAGAGTGTTTAATACTATTGTTAGGCCTATTACTATCAGTTTATGCTCTTTGGGTCTAAAATTACTAGCATTATATTAAAACTTAGTTTGTCTTAGATTGTTAGGTTCGAGCTCCCATGCGATTATTTTTTAATTTGTTATTTGTTATTAGAAATTGTTGTATGTTTGTGTTTGCACTTGAGCCATGTAGCAAGGTTGTTGGTCTTGCATGTGAAGTGTGTTAGAGTGCTTAAATATTATTGTTGGGCTCTTTCATATCAACTTAAACTTTTGAGTCTGGTGGTTGCCAACATTTTTTTTATTCAATAGGTAAGTCTCTTTGCTAAAAGACATGAACAAATTGAAGCAGCATTGATTGCTTGATGTAATTCGTTTATCTGTAATTATCATTATAATTTGTTTTAATATTGTGTATGTGCAATTGTGAACCATGGCTTGTCTATAATAGGCCAAGCCTTGTCTCAATATGATACTCAAGATATCTAGATATTTTAAGCAGGAACCCTAACTAAAAAGGTTGGTCAATATGTCATGCAGTAGCTTGTATAGCACTTCCAATCAAAAATGATTTGACAGTGTGTGGACTAGCAGATAAATATATATACATGACTCTTCGCTCCAATTTCAGTTTATTTACCGGTGGATAGAACTCTATATTTAGTAGCTAAGGAATCTGGCTTTTCAAATTTGTATTAGGATGAAGGAAACTTTGATTTATGCTATTTCTGGATTGTCGTTCTATGCTAACCTTGCTTGAACTAGATGATGCTTTTTTGCTGTAATGTTACATATCATGAGTTGTATCCTTTTTCAGATGCTGTGACCAAGGAAAAGTCTCAAGGATATCTATTCCGGTCGGTGCTGAAGTGTATACCATATCTGATAGAAGAAGTCGGCCGAAGTGATAAAATCACTGAAATAATACCTCAACATGGCATAAGTATAGATCCTGGTGTACGTGAGGAAGCAGTACAGGTACTGAACCGGATTGTAAGATACCTTCCTCATCGTCGGTTTGCAGTTATGAGAGGCATGGCCAACTTCATCCTACGGCTTCCTGATGACTACCCTCTTCTCATTCAAACATCATTGGGACGCTTGTTGGACCTCATGCGATTTTGGAGAGCTTGTTTGATTGATGATAGACTGGAACATGATGCTGAAGATGCAAAGCAGTTGGGGCTTAAAAATGAGGGATTCAAGAAATTTTCTTTTCAACATCCTGGAGAAGTAGTTGAGTTCCGTGCATCAGAGATAGATGCAGTTGGTCTTATTTTTCTTAGCTCTGTAGACAGCCAGATTCGGCATACAGCATTGGAACTACTGCGCTGTGTACGAGCCTTAAGGAATGATATACGGGACCTTCAAATTAATGAGCAGCCAGAACATTATATAAGAATTGATCCTGAACCCATATATATAATCGATGTCCTGGAAGAACATGGGGTAGGAATTTGCCATAATCTTCTGTCATTGTTTTATTTATCATGTGCAGTCGTCTGATTGTTGATTTTTCTTTTTTCGCCCCACCTTAAATCTCTGAATTGTACAGGATGAAATTGTTCAGAGCTGCTACTGGGATACTGGCCGTCCATTTGATTTGAAACGAGAATCTGATGCAATTCCTCCTGAAGTAACTCTTCAGTCTATAATATTTGAGTCTCCAGATAAGAATAGGTGGGCTCGATGTCTTAGTGATCTTGTCAAATATGCTGCTGAACTTTGCCCTAAATCGGTCCAGGAAGCAAAGTAAGTATCTTTGTCACAGATGTTTATTTCACTTGTTATCCCAGCAGTTTCTATTGCTCTCCTCTTTTTTCTGTGTTTGACAATGATTCATTTCTCTCTTGAAACTTAATGTTATTTGCATGAACTTAACAACTACAAAGCTTAGGTATTTTTTAACCATTTAGAATGCAAGCTGGAATCTCTTCAGGACTGATTGATTATAAAAATGTGAAGAAACTTGAATTGTCTTTTGTTTTATGTTGATGTATTAGTCTTTCTGCCTCTAATGACATGCTTTCTGGTTTATTAAGTTTGTAAATTATACTTGTTAATGAACTCATTTGATTTGACCTTAATTGGCAGGTTAGAGATTGTACATCGTCTCGCTCATATTACACCTGCTGAGTTAGGCGGAAAGGCGCATACTTCACAAGATGCAGACAATAAACTGGATCAGTGGCTTCTGTATGCCATGTTTGTATGTTCATGTCCACCAGATAGTAGAGATGCCGGTAGCATAGCAGCAACCAAAGATCTTTACCATCTTATTTTCCCCTCTTTAAAAGCTGGTTCGGAAGCACACATTGTAAGTGCATGTTGGAAGTGATCTATCTGCATATTAGATTACAACAAAATTTTCACCTGAGTTGATTTTGTTCTAATGAGGCATTGTCTTGAAAGGAGAATGTGGGAGGGTAAAGGAATGTCAGTATGTTTTATCTGAAATTACCCTGGATCAAAAGGACTTTGTGCTTTTTAATTGAAAAATGACTGTATCAACTGATCTATCTGTCCACACTTAATTTATAAGTGTTTTTACCACACACCCCACCCAATGTGCACATTCAAATGAAATTGATACCCCTTAAAGGTTGATGTGGAGGGGGATTGGTCCATGCTTGATCTAGATGGTAATGCATCTAGGGAATAAATTGAGCTGAAAATCTAAGTAGTTTAATAGCCCATGCATGTTTGCCAAGTAGGCTTCCTTTTCTGTTGGCAACCTGTCCCCTTTAGATTGTCTTTTGTTGTTCAAGATACAATGTAAAGCTTTAGATCCTCGCTGACCTTTTTATTGTGAAAGAGCAAATATAACTAGGAAGGGAATGGTATCAAGTGTGTCAAGAATTCCATCAGACAACCATAGAAAGTAATTTATGTTATTGTAATTGGCAAAGCTATGTTGATTGATCCATGACAGTTACTATGAATTTATTATCAAGGGGAAAGAATATCCCATTATTTTGTGATCCAATAAACCCCTCTCATGGATCAAAATGGTTGTTACCTACTGATTATTATACCCTTTTTAACCTGATACTTCTACTTATACATGCACTCATATGTCTGACTACAGCCATTTGGTTAATTATATCTTCTTATCTTTTTCTGAATGTTGTTTAGAAGTCTTCATTTGGTTATGTTTTTCAAATTGGAAGTTTTAATTTCATTATAATTTTTAATTGGAAACGGTTTAAAATTAGATAGTATGCACACAGTATTACATTCTCATGTAGATATTGCATGAATTGTCCTGAGAACTGTCCTGTCAATTACATATGTTTGTGTGATTAAGCTGCCAAGCATGCAATATGTCTACAAGCTGTTCTCAATTAAGTGCTTTCCAGATTGTATTGATCTTAGGCGGTAATTGAGTAATGACTGAAACACCAAGATTTAATGGCAAACACTGATTGCCTTTTATTCATTTATGTTTTCTTTTGCTGGAATGGGTGGGAGAGAGGAGGTATGATGCTGCTACTTAGGCTATTGTACATAAAGTTGAGTTTATAATACAGGACCTACAAAGATAGAACTAGTTGTGGTGGTTTTACACAGGATTCATTCATCTTTTTATCTTGTCTCGTTTAGTTAAAGAAGTCTTTCTTTCAGCGTTTCTTCATTCTGCAAAAGGTCTTTTTTTTTTTTTTTTTGGCCTACTGAAACTCATTGTGCTAAAGTTGTTACTGGTGATTTTATTTGTTTCTTTCTCTTTTAGCATGCAGCCACAATGGCTCTTGGACACTCACATCTGGAAGCCTGCGAAATCATGTTCAACGAGCTGGCATCTTTTATAGATGAGGTTTCTTTGGAAACAGAAGGAAAACCAAAGTGGAAGGTATGGTGAATAGTTGTTATTGGCTGAAATGTCTTTTACATTTTTTATTTTCATTTCTGGTTACGTAAAGCTTAGATGAACTTTCCTGACCACCTCTTGGTACGCTTTGTGCTTAAAGAACCATAAAAGTCAGATATGGAAGTTTTAATTCATTAGCTGTGGTTTATGATTGGCCATGAATTAATGAACCAAAATGTTAAAGTATGCACACAGAATGAAACATAGGGAGCTGTATCTAGATTGACAGACCTAAACTTTATTTATACTCACTAATATGTAAAATTACATTACTGTCCAAATGATTTAAAAAATAAGACCCTGTCAAACACTTTAACACTTTCCCTCAAGCTTGGGGGAAGAGAATAACGTGTAGGCAAAAGAGGCTGTATCTAGATTGACAGCCCTAAACTTTATTTATACTCTCTAAAATATATAAAATTACATTACTGTCCAAAACAGATAAAAAATCAGACCCAGTCAAAGACTTCAACACAAAAGATTGGGATTCATTTTGCCAATCTAAAATACTATATATCAATATAATAAATTAATTTTTGGTTCTTATTATGTACAAGCATTGAGGAAAATAAGAATCTCAAGTCAAGTTGTTACTTGATAGAGATCAAATAAATACTTCTTAACTTGCTTAGTGCAGCAGAATTGTGTTTTGAAATCGAAACGGGTAAACTCAATAAAGAAACGATAGAACATAAACTACTAGTTTGTTATTACTGAAAGAAAAAATAATAGAACTACTTAACAAAACAAATCAAGTCTTTAAATAATGTATCTAGTTCTAACTATTAGGGAATAGGAATCCTAATTAGATCTTAATTTTCTAATTGGAAACTAATTAAAATTGGAAAACTTAACATTAAAGAAATTTAAATCCTATTCTTATAAGAACTCTAATCCCTAATCTTGTACTTCATCATTGCTGCTTCAGTTACTTGACAGAGATCAAATAACTACTTTTTAACTTGCTGCTTCAGGAAAGAAATGAGAAAAAAATTGCATATGGACCAACCTCATTGGAATAATAGCCCAAGAACTAAGGATGCCAGATAGTTTGTAAACAAAATTGTAAAACAAATTACTTGCATAATTTGAGTCTTATGTTCTCTGTAGTTTGTATCCTGTTTATTGATTAGACTCACTTTCTGTCCTCATTTTATCTACTAACTGTCAAGTTTCATCTATAGGCAGCCCATTAAAGAGTTGGAGAAGGAAATTTTTTTGAAAGCTTTTTATAGTGAGACCTCTTTTGAGAGGGGACAGTTCCGATTCAGCTTCCAATTATTTGTAGTTGCTATTGTATTCATTAGTTGGTTTATTTATCAGTTCAATTATTGTGTGGTTTCTAGTAGGCAGAAGTTTTGACTTTCTGAAGATATATGCAATAATTGTTTAGAGTTATGTAGTTATGTTCAAGCTGTTGCCCTGCTATCACCCAACATCTAACCCTTCAACTGAAAATAGTAAATCAACAAAAGACTGAAAGGAAAAGTGTTTAGTTATTACCTAAAACTGTTTTGTTTTCTGAAGTTATTAAATTGATCTAGACTACTTACAATCTGGATGCTTATAATCCCGTTCATGCAGAGTCAAAAACTTCGTCGTGAGGAACTTCGTACACACATTGCGAATATTTATCGCACTGTTGCTGAAAATATCTGGCCTGGCATGTTGAGCCGTAAACCAGTTTTCCGTCTCCATTATCTGAAGTTGATTGAGGAGACAACCAAACAGATTTTAACAGCATCTGCTGAGAATTTTCAAGAAGTGCAACCTATCCGCTATGCATTTGCTTCTGTTTTAAGATCTTTAGCCCCTGAATTTGTAGAGTCAAAATCAGAGAAATTCGATATCAGAACTAGAAAGAAGTCATTCGAGCTTCTGCTTTCTTGGAGTGATGATTCAGGCAGCACATGGGGACAGGATGGTGCCAGTGATTATCGACGTGAAGTTGAACGATATAAGACTTCTCAGCACAACAGATCTAAAGATTCCGTTGACAAAATTTCATTTGATAAAGAATTGAGCGAGCAAGTTGAGGCAATCCAGTGGGCCTCCATGAATGCTATGGCTTCCCTTTTATATGGGCCTTGCTTTGATGATAATGCAAGAAAAATGAGTGGCAGAGTAATTTCTTGGATAAACAGTTTATTTATTGAACCTGCGCCTAGGGCTCCATTTGGTTATTCTCCAGCCGATCCAAGAACTCCATCTTACACTAAACACACTGGAGAAGGTGGACGTGGAGCTGCTACTCGAGATAGGCATAGGGGTGGCCATCATCGTGTTGCTTTAGCAAAATTGGCTTTAAAGAATCTTCTTATTACAAATTTGGACCTGTTTCCTGCTTGCATTGATCAGGTAAAAGAAAATAATTTACCTTTTGTTTATGTACACCAATTCTCTTACTACATACACACATGAAGAAGTCATTATAGGGGTGCTTAATAAATGTGCCATATTCTAGTGACGAACCTCAAATATAAATATTAATAATAAGTAATTATAGCTTCCTAACTAAGAGTAATAGTTAAATGTCTGAGTGGATAAAGACTTTGCTTAGCAAAAATTAAGGACAAACAGTGCATAAGAAATTTTTGATGTCTATTAGGTAAAAATAAAAAATACAAAATAAATTGCACTGTTGCATAAAATTACATTTAATGGTATTGTAGTAATAATTAGGTATTGAATAATTCAATCTGAGTGTAAACTTTGTTGTTCAAATGAAGCAAACAAATGTATCTGTGTATATTTTACTGTTGAAGTATTGTGGTTTTGTTTAACGGTCAAAATGGACATTCAGACCATAAATGAATGTTTTTGTTTGATGGGTGTGCATGTGTGCTGGGGAAAGATCAGTTGCTTTTTCTTTTTTTGACATAAATTCTAACACAATTTTTAGAACATTGGGTCAATGCATTTACAGCAACTGAAATTACCTGACATGTACAGTTAATGCAGAGTGGAAAAATACATGTTAGATGCAATCTTATTCATTTGAAGTGTATTAATCCAGTAGTCATATGTGCAAAAAAAAAGAAATGAGCATATGTAATGTGAACATTTTGAATTATTGAGGATGATATAGGTGTTTGAAATAATTTAGGCAAATGGCCAGTTTATCCCATTACTTTTTTGAGCTCTAACCTTTGACATACTTCTCATATTATATGTCAAGATGAGCTTTATCACTTGTCAAATTGTTTATGAAACACATTTTGGTACGGTTGAAAACGAAATAATCTTCAATCTCAAAAGTAATCTTAAATCTGGCTTTAGTTGTGTTGCTTTTCCAGTGGATGCTAAATTCACTTATATCACATGCTCAAGCTTTCTTAGCTTGACTCTCTTTTATTATTACTGTCCTAAATAGCTTGATTCACCATTCAGCCTGCACCCTTCTCTCTCTTTTTGTCATGAATTTTAAGTTTATAGATCACAAGTGATTATGTATTCATAAAGGAACTGATTAACAATTATATGCAGTGCTATTACTCTGATGCTGCCATAGCTGATGGTTACTTCAGTGTGCTGGCTGAGGTCTACATGCGCCAAGAAATACCAAAATGTGAAATCCAGAGGCTTCTAAGTCTAATTCTCTACAAGGTAGTTGACCCATCGAGACAAATCCGTGATGATGCCCTTCAGATGCTTGAGACACTTTCCGTGCGCGAATGGGCTGAAGATGGGATTGAGGGGTCTGGGAGCTATCGAGCTGCTGTTGTTGGCAATTTGCCTGATTCTTACCAGCAATTTCAGTACAAGCTCTCATGCAAACTTGCCAAAGATCACCCTGAGTTGAGCCAGCTCCTTTGTGAGGAGATTATGCAAAGGCAACTTGATGCTGTTGATATTATTGCACAGCATCAGGTCTTAACCTGCATGGCCCCGTGGATTGAGAACCTCAATTTCTGGAAACTCAAGGACTCAGGTTGGAATGAACGATTACTAAAAAGCCTTTACTATGTGACATGGCGTCATGGAGATCAGTTCCCTGATGAAATTGAAAAACTTTGGAGTACAATTGCTAGTAAACCCAGGAACATTAGTCCTGTTGTAGATTTTTTAATCACAAAAGGAATTGAAGATTGCGATTCAAATACATCTGCTGAAATAAGTGGTGCCTTTGCAACATATTTTTCAGTTGCAAAGCGAGTAAGTTTATATCTAGCACGGATATGTCCACAGCGCACAATCGATCACCTGGTTTACCAGCTGGCACAGCGGATGCTGGAAGATAGTGTTGAACCGGTTGTGCCAACTGCGAACAAGGGTGATGCCAATGGAAATTTTGTGTTGGAATTCTCTCAGGGACCTGCCGCAGCCCAAATTGCATCAGTTATGGATAGCCAGCCACACATGTCACCCTTACTTGTCAGGGGTTCACTTGATGGTCCACTGAGAAATACTAGTGGGAGCCTGAGTTGGCGCACGGCAGGTGTAACTGGGCGAAGCGCCTCAGGCCCCCTTAGCCCAATGCCACCTGAATTGAATATTGTTCCAACTGCGGGCAGGTCAGGCCAACTCCTTCCAGCATTGGTGAACATGTCAGGGCCTTTATTGGGGGTTAGAAGTTCAACAGGAAGTTTGCGTAGTCGTCATGTTTCCCGTGACAGTGGAGACTACCTTATTGACACTCCAAACTCCGGTGAAGATGGGTTGCATTCTGGGTTTGGTACACATGGTGTTAATGCTAAAGAACTTCAGTCAGCTTTGCAGGGACATCAGCAACACTCACTCACTCATGCAGATATAGCACTCATTCTACTTGCAGAAATTGCATATGAGAATGATGAAGATTTCCGCGAGCACTTGCCTTTGCTGTTTCATGTCACTTTTGTTTCAATGGATAGCTCAGAAGATATTGTGCTGGAGCACTGCCAGCATTTGCTTGTTAATTTGTTATACTCACTTGCTGGGCGGCACTTAGAGCTATATGAAGTGGAAAACAGTGATGGAGAGAACAAGCAACAGGTCGTCAGCCTGATCAAATACGTTCAGTCTAAGCGTGGGAGCATGATGTGGGAAAATGAGGACCCCTCAGTTGTGAGGACTGAGCTTCCAAGTGCAGCACTCCTGTCTGCCTTGGTCCAGTGTATGGTGGATGCTATTTTCTTCCAAGGAGATCTTCGTGAGACTTGGGGGACTGAGGCACTCAAATGGGCTATGGAGTGCACTTCAAGACATCTCGCCTGTCGCTCACACCAAATCTACCGTGCATTAAGGCCTAGTGTCACAAGCGACACATGTGTACTGCTCCTCCGTTGCCTTCATAGATGCTTAGTAAATCCAGTACCTCCAGTTTTGGGATTCATCATGGAAATATTGATGACATTGCAAGTAATGGTGGAGAATATGGAGCCAGAAAAGGTGATCCTCTACCCCCAACTGTTTTGGGGGTGTGTAGCCATGATGCACACAGATTTTGTTCATGTTTATTGCCAGGTTCTTGAGCTCTTCTCGCGAGTGATTGACCGTTTATCATTTCGGGACAGAACAACTGAGAATGTTCTCCTTTCAAGTATGCCTCGAGATGAGCTCGACACTAGTGGAAATAAGGGGGACTTTCAGCGGGTAGAATCTAGGGGATATGAGTTGCCACTGACCAGTGGGGCTCTCCCAAAATTTGAAGGAGTACAGCCTCTCGTGCTGAAAGGACTCTTATCAACTGTTAGTCATGGTGTCTCTATTGAGGTCCTTTCACGAATTACAGTACACTCGTGTGACTCCATTTTTGGTGATGCAGAGACGAGGCTCCTGATGCACATCACAGGCTTACTTCCATGGCTTTGCTTGCAGCTCAGCAAGGATGCTGTTGTGGGGCCTGCATCACCACTCCAACAGCAGTATCAAAAAGCTTGCTCTGTTGCAGCCAATATTGCAGTATGGTGTCGAGCGAAATCTTTGGATGAATT
Source organism: Nephelium lappaceum (assembly GCA_021234005.1). Taxonomy (NCBI): domain Eukaryota; kingdom Viridiplantae; phylum Streptophyta; class Magnoliopsida; order Sapindales; family Sapindaceae; genus Nephelium; species Nephelium lappaceum. The sequence continues at coordinate 9,388,009 of CM038010.1, forward strand.
AGGTACTGTATTTATGGCTTATTCCCGAGGTGAGGTCAAAAGCATAGATAATCTCCTTGCTTGTGTCTCTCCATTGTTATGCACTGTGTGGTTGCCAAAGCACTCTGCTCTGGCTTTTGGGCACTTGCTACGGCTACTGGAGAAAGGACCACTTGAGTACCAACGCGTGATCTTGCTCATGCTTAAGGCATTGCTCCAGCATACTCCGATGGATGCTTCCCAAAGCCCACACATGTATGCAATCGTGTCCCAGCTGGTAGAGAGCACTTTGTGCTGGGAGGCACTGTCAGTCTTGGAAGCCCTTCTGCAGAGCTGTAGTACCATGACGGGTTCGCACCCGCATGAGCCAGGCTCATTTGAGAATGGAACTGATGACAAGATGCTCGCTCCTCAGACCTCGTTTAAGGCTCGAAGTGGGCCTCTACAGTATGCAATAGGATCAGGGTTCGGAACGGCTTTAACCCAAGCTGCACAAGGAAGCTCATCTGAAACAGGGATTTCACCCAGAGATATGGCTCTTCAAAACACACGGCTGATGCTTGGGCGGGTGCTCGATAATTGTGCTTTAGGAAAAAGAAGGGACTACAGAAGGCTGGTGCCTTTTGTGACCACTATTGGGCACTAATCAATTTATGCACCTGTGTTTTTGGTTAGAAACTGAGGAAGTTGGGGGCTGGTTTTGTAAATAGGATCATAAAATTAGTGTTCAAAGTAGTCTGTAAGTATAGTTTCATTATTTTGAAGCACCCAATCCACAGAAAATATTTCTTGTAACTCTTATCTTATTAATTGTAATCGCTTTAATGTTCGAGAACGTAGAAAAATAAGGCAACATCGTGAGAAATATCCAAGTATGCTTTTGAATTCTGGACTTGGTATCTATTTACACTTGCATAATATCAAGCATAAAACTATACAACGGTACACATTGGAGGATTTACAGACCTTCCTAAGTTTAAACACTAATTTTAGCTATCGACTCCACGAACGGCCAATCATTGCCAGTAGGGTCTCTGCAGATTCTACCTTTTTCAGTTAGCAGCCCACCCACGCCTGCCCCCTCTTGCTTTTCACACTCTTTTCATTTTGACATGCTATTGTTGATGGATCATGGTGGAAGAACTTGAAAACATGGTAGAGATGTTAAATGAAAGTGTCAGGGGAAGTGTTGCTGAACGTTCTAAAAATATATCATGTGGTAAGAGGAAAGGAGCAGCAGAAGATGATTAAGACTTCTCAATGCAACTTGCAATTGAAGGGATTCTTTAAGGTTGTTACATTTTTTTTCTTTCATACATCATTCAATCTTAAATTTTTCTCATAAAAAGCTTAGCAAAAACAAGAAATTAGCAGAGAATCTTTCCTCAGTTGCAATTGCAAATTTCCATCTTGAAATGGCAACCTTTGATTATTCGCGCAATGAGCTAATAGAAATGTATATTATGATTGCATATTCTGGCCAGAACTTTATGACTTTTCTGTAGAATAATCTACGTGATGTTTCATTTGGTTCAGCATAATTATAATGAAGCTCATTGTTTGCTTGGCTGTGCATTTATATATGATTGTGGTTTTCTTTATTAAGTTATAACAGGGAAGACTGTCTACTATGTTCTTAACTTAAAGGGATCACGACCATGAACTTGAACTATTAATTAATGCTGCTGATAGGGGCAGAGCTAGGATCTCAACTTTAAGGGGATCAAAAGAAAATTTTCTATTTTCAATTAACACAAATCAAAATTTTAAAATATTTGAAAAATAAGTTGGTAAAATTAAATTTTAATATATACTGTAATGGTACTATATATATATATATATATTGCATCCTAACTTTTAAATTATTAGAACCGTTAATTTCAATCATTTTCTCTATAAATACTTTACATAACTTCTTTTTATAAATATATATATATATATATATATATCTACCATTAGAGTATATACATAGAAGCTCCTAATGCACCTGATGCCTACTATGTGGTAAACATGTGAAAAAAAAAAATATTATTGACACCACTAGATGAGAATACAACTCTAGGTTATATACACTAGATTACACAACAGTAGGAGGAAACTATCTTAAATCAAATCCTTATAAATTAGGGATCGTATTAAAAGATATCTTCATAGATGTATTCTATTTAAAAAAGTTAAAAGTTTCCATAATAGTAAACTTGTGTTTCTTCACACTCCTACCAAGCTAGTGAAAAAATATCATACATCTGCAGCTTGCCAATTATTGTTTGAAACACGTTATTGGTCAGTCCCTTTGTTAGCCCATTTGCAAGTTGGCCATCCATGGATACATATGGCGTGCAAATAAGGCCATTGTCCAACTTCTCTTTAATAAAATGTCTATCTAATTCTATATGCTCAATTCAATCATGTTGCACAGAATTATGAAAGTGAACTGAACATGTAAAATTAAACAGACATTTTATCTGTGAATTTTCATAGTTGAAACTAATCCAAAAAGACTTGTTCTCGCAAAAGAGTTTTATCTGTGTTTCCCATTTACTCTTCAAGTCTTTTTGGATTATTTTCAACTATGACAACTCACAAATTTCAACTGCCATTGATCTGAACCCATCCTCTATATTTGAACTCGCCACTACATTCTTTTTTTTCCTTCCCCATGTCACCAAGTTTTCCCCAAGGAATGTATAATAACTTGATGTTGAGCAACCATCCACCACCCAAACTGCATAATCAACATTTGTGTAGGCTTCTAATGTCAAACGTGCCTCGTTTCTGAATAAGTTTCCTTTCCCTAACGTTACTTCCTTAGGATGGTGCATAAATTGGCTCACCACACTCACATCATATGCAATATCAGGTCTCATGTGAGGTAAGTGGATCAATTTGCCTACTAACATGTGATAATTTCCTCAATCCAGTACTACATCTTCATTGTTATCACCAAGCTTATGATTAAGTTCAATAGGTGTATCAATCGGTTTACATTCTAGTTGTCCAATTTCTTATAGCAGGTCTAGCACATACTTTATTGAGAAACAAAAATTCCCTATCATGATTGTGCTACTTATATACCTAGAAAATACTTCAACCGCCTAAGCTCTTTAATTTCATAAATTCTCTTGCCAAACACTTCTTCAAATTTTCTATTTTTCTTCTCATGTTACACTTACATTGTCCATATAAACCAACAAAACATTTACTCCCCTTGAAGCCTAGTGCTTAATGAACAAGTGGCGATCATCTTGGCTTTGCTTGTATCCATTGGTAATCATTACCTTGGCAATTATTCCAAACCAAGCATATGAAAAGTGTTTAAACCGCGGAGAGTCTTGTTTTTTTAACTCACACACTTTTTTACCTTCTGGGTTTATTCAAAATCCAGCTGAAAATTTCATATAAATCTATTCTTCAAGATCACCTTGCAAGAGGCGTTCTTGACATCATATTGCTGTAAGTTCCACTCGAAATTAGCAACCAATGACAACAAAACTCTTACGCTATTTACCTTAATGGTGCAAAAGTCTCTAGATAATTCTCTATATAGATCTAAGTATATCCCTTGGCAAACAAACCTTGCTTTGTACCTCCCAGTAGATACATCTACTTAATATTTTACAGTAAAAATCCATTTACAGCCACTGGAGTAATTCCTTTTGGCAATTATATCTGTTCCCATGTTCTTTTCTTTTCAGGTGCTTTTATCTCAACATTCATGGCTTGCCCCACTTCTCACTACGTAATGTCGTGGCCAAGAGGTTTTGGGAATGACAACAGTGTTTAGTTAGGTAAGAAAAAACTTAACGTGATGGTGCTAATTTTTCAAAAGACATGTAGTGAGCAAATGAATATAAAAGATGTTTGGTGTTATCTTTTGTGCCTTTTCTAAGAGCAATGGATAGATTAAGACTATTGCTATTAATGCCATTAGGTATATTCTTATGCCATGATTCATTCGAATATAGAAGTTACCTCATTTTCAAGTTCAAGGGATATTTTTAACTCTTTGATTTGCACAAATTCAATGGCAACAACCCTTTTCCTCAAATACACCTGAAGTGGTAAATTAGGATTGTCAACTAATTTTTCCTTAGCCAATGACCCAGGACTAGGAGAAGATGACTCGACTGTAAGGACAGTAGTTCAAGTGGTGCTTGTAAGAGACGGTGACTCAACAGTAGGTACAACTGTTGAAGTCGATGTAGAAGTATTGGATTCAATGAAGTTAACTATCGAGAAATAAAGTTTTATGATATAATTGTACTCATTAACAACTCAAATATTGTTATCCATAAGTTCATTATTTATTCTAGCATTGGGATAAACTTAACAATTACTATGATTCACATGATCTAATTCAAATCATCTCACATACTAGGTTTTTTGTTCAAAGTCTCTACTTTAGTGTAGTTAAACTCATCACTTCTAATGAAACAAATAGAACTTACAACTTTATTGAGGTAGGATGCTCATCTACTGTGTTAAGTCGTGAATAGTTTTTAGATAAGATAATGAATAATGTCTACCGCACATAACAACTTTATATGAATTATTCTTTATATAATTTGAATCATGGAACCTTAAAACGTTTACATTTGACATAAATAATCTTTCATTATATATGCTACAACATTTGAATATAAGCTAAGGATTTTGTTGATATTCTAAATATTTATTATAGAAATTTCATACTTTAGGGCATATTTCCTAGCAAGCATGACTCATGGCAGGATTAATCACATATTTGTTTTCAACAAGGAGCATTGCTCCTTGCCATAGATGGAAGAAAGAAGAAAAAGAAAAAAGAGAGGATGAGAGAGATTTTGTTGGAGAAGATGCACAATGAAAAAAAAATGGTAGGAGTGGGAGAGAAAGATGACTACAATAGGAGAGAGAGATAAGTTACGTCATATTTGAATTTTACTGTTTTGGCTTAAGAGCAAAAGTGTCAAAAGAAGAATATTGAACTTATAATTTTTGTCGATTTTGTTTTTATTGTTTTTAATATTTTTATTCCACGGTCATATTAATTATAACCATTTAAATTTTACAACTCATCTCTTGTCACATCTTCATCTTCAATCATTATCTCTAACTCAACGTTGTAGGACCATCCTCTTCTAATCTTTGCCTTCTTCGACTTCTTATTCTTCTTAGTTCTTCTTTGGCAAGTAGTGATTTGCTCTTCATCGAAAATACAGATATATATATATATATATATAAGAGAAAGAAATAAAAAATAAAAATAAGAGAGAAAAGTGTTATTATTGTTTTTTGTTATAATTTTTTTTTTCAAAAAATATCACTTACGGAAAACTCAAAACTTAATTATTATCAAATTAAATGAAAACTCTTTCCTAGCATTCTATGTCAAGCGGTGGTTGTACTTTATAAACACGTTTGTTTTTTTGTCTGAAGACTAAATAGTACTGCTGAAAATTGAAGACTGAATAGTGACTGAAACCTGAAATCTGAATGACATGTTTTTTTTTTTTTCTTTACATCTGAATGTATAATAATCTTGTTTATTTTTTAAAGTTAAAATTGTCTGAAAACTAGTAATTTGACATTTATATTCTTTACTATTAGTTGTTATGTAACTTTATTTAATATAATACAAACAATTATAATAAATTATTTAGCAAAAGTTAAAACACTTTTATGCATATATTAATAATATTTTTATTCATAATTAAAATATAATTAATTATTATAGTAAGATATTTTTTTAAAAAAAATTATATATACATAAATAAATTATTATAGTAAAGTAAATTAAATAAAAATAAATAAAACAGTATTAAGTTGAATTACTATTATTATATATTTAAATAAAAATAATATTGAAAAAAATATAATTAAAATGAATATATATGATGTAAAATCAGGTCAAATTTGGAAATACGTTTGTTGAAATATTAAAATAAATTTTTATAATGTAAAACTAGAAAAACCTAGGAAATTTATTATTTTGGGAAGAATAAAATTGGAACAATAAATTTATAAAATCATCAAGTGATTTGGTATTCAGTGAAAAGTCAAAAAATGTAGTTTTTTATTTTCAGTGGTTTTGGGGTGGTTTTAAGTGGTTTGACCACTTAAAAAAATAAACAAAAATCATTTAATTAGTCTAATTTAGCACTATTAAGTGTTATGTGCAAAAAATAAACTATCCCTAAATAATTGACTAAAAATTAGCGAATTCACACGTGCGGTATTCGGATGGATTGGACCCGTCAGATACGGGTAACGCATCTGACGGTCGTTATTGAAAAAAGGAGACGGGAGATCTGTTTTGATTGGTTCGGGTCGTCGTCTTTTACAGCAACTCTGGTATCGAACTCCAGACCCGTTTGTGAAACCCTAATCGTCTTCCCTAGACGCAGAAACCTCTCATCTCGAGCTCGTCATCGACAATTGCTTCAATTGATACTCTATCAGGTTTCAATTCATAATCACAACATTAATTTCCTCTTTCTTATTACGTTTAACCTAAAATAATCCAATTAGGGTTTCATCGCTATTGTTCGGGGTTTAGGGTTTAGAATCATGATTGAGTGAGAGAGAGAGAGAGAGGGGGACTATTGAAGGAGATGAGTAGGCTCTCAATCCGGCCACGGCCGCTAGACATACACAAGAAACTCCCAATTGTGAAATCAGTCAAAGACTTTGAAGATGACAACAATGACACCCCTCCTTCCACTACTGCTGCTGTAACTGCTACTAATAACCCTTCCTCCACCACGAATACCCGCAACTCCCACCTCCTCCGCCTCTATCCTTCTTCCATTGATACCGACCTACAAGAGGTGACTAACTAACTAACTCCCTTCCACAATGTTTGTTTATATATCAAGCATTTAGTTATTTATTGTTATGTGTTGTGTGTGTGTGTATCAGGTGCATCAAATTCCCACCAAGAAGTCGGCTGCTGAAATCCCTACTCCACAGTTTGTGATAGTTGATACTTATGAGAGAGACTATTCTCGAACGTTCTCTCAGCCCAATTCCTATTTGCGTGCAAGAGGAGGTCGATTCGTGTTTAGTTATTTGTTAAGTATAACTGGTTGGATAAGTTTACCAATCCATGACAACCCTTGGATTGGTTATAAGGGTGACTATTGAAAAATATCCAAAAGTTGTTATTGATGGATAACCTAATCCAATCAGTAAGGTAGTCAAACCCTTAGATAGATGGTTCACGTTTTTTCTGATGTTTGTGTTGATATTTGGCTTTGGCAGCTCGGGCTGAGCTTGGGAAATTTGTTGAGTATGACTTGGACAACGAGGATGAGGATTGGCTTTATGAGTTTAATAGAGACCGGAAACTTCTTCTACCTGAAAAGTGAATTTTTATGTCTATTATATGTCGAGATTTCATTTTCTGTTTTTAGTTTTTTGAGGAAATTATAATAATTTTAATATTTTTACTCGATTTTTTATTTATTAAAAATTGATTTAGGGAAAAAAAATGTTACAAGCTGGTCGGATTCGTAAGTCATTTTGTGCTTTTTTTTACATGCAATGCAGATTTGAGAATCTTCTTTTCAAGTTGGAGGTGTTAGATCATAAAGCTCGGGAAAGAGCAGGACTTATAACATCTACTCTTGGTTCACCCATTCCTGTACTTCTGCAGCTAGATGTTGCAATTGAGGTAAAACTTTGTTTTTATTGTGGATGCTAGCCAGTTTCAACGCTAGTTCTTCTGCACTAACTACATATATTTTATTCAGCATAAAATATGTGATACATATTTATTAGAAAGTTGGTAATCCATACTTAGATGTCGCTGGGATAGTGTATGAAATGAACGTTTCTAGCTAATTTCTGTATTTATTATCTGCAAAAGTTCTGCTACCTGTCTGTACAAGAGACTGAAAATTCATCAAGGGTGGTGTTTTGACTTCAGAAGGAACCTGAATGATAGGAAGATTGAGGAATTTTCTTCTCTTACATCTTTGTTAGAGGGTGCTTCTTTCAATCACGGTGCGGACAACAGTAGGAGATGGGTGTTAAATTCAAATGGCATTTTTTCGTGCAAATCCTTTTTTGATAAGTTGGTCCAAAATGACTATTTTCCTAGATTCGATTTTGCTAACCTTATTTGGAAATCAAAAGCCCCGAATAAAGTCAAATTTTTGGTTTGGCTTACGGTTCATGGGTAACTAAATACTTGTGATGTTCTTCAAAAAAGACTTTCGAGTATTTGTCTTTCTCCCTCTCGATGTATCATGTGCAAGAATTGAGGGAAAAGTTTGGATCATCTCTTTCTTCATTGTCCGGTAGTTAGATTGTTATGGAACAAGCTGCTATCTTTAGTTGGTTTGAAGTGGGTTGCTCCTAAATCGTTATGCTCTCTCTTAATGGAAGATTTCAAAGCCTTAGGAGATGGAAAGAAAGCTAATATTCTTTGATATTGTGGAGTGTTTGCCATTTTTTGGGTTATTTGGGAGAAGAGAAACAAAAGAATCTTCGATGAATGCGAAGAGGAGGAGAATTATCTAGGGGACAAAATGTATTATTTAGCTTCTCTTTGGGCATCTTCAAGTGTTGAATTTAAAGATCTTTCGTTATTCCTAATTATGCTAGATTGGAAGGCAGCTGTTTGTTAATTGTTTCTTCCAATTTTGCTTTTAGTTTTAGTTTTTGTTTCTCTATTTGGTGGATTTCTGGTTCACTTTTGTATTATCTTTCTTCTTTTTAATAAAGTTATCGTTTCCTATCCAAAAAAAAAATTCATCAAGGGAAGAAACTCCTAATGTAATATAGTCCTTAGCATATTGGGACTTCAAATTAACATTTAACCTGGTTTTGAAAAGAATATGGCAGGTCCAGAAAAATGACTGCATTGTAGGAAAAAATTATTTAAAATTTATTAACCTATAACAGATATGCTTTGGAGGGAACACATTCTTTAAGGATTACCCACCCTCTTAGATTAGCTGCTTATTCAATCAACTCATGTTTTCCATGGTTTCCTTATGTAATGATTTATTATACAGTGACTGCATTATTTGAACTTAGAGTCTATTTTAGGGCGTCCTGAGTCTGACTCTGCTTCTTCTTCTTCTTTTTTTAAAAAAAGGTATTGGTTTTAGCTTCTCACAATAGTTTTTGACAGCTTTTCTATGCATCAAATTCTCTTTGTCAATTGGTGTGAAGTAATTGAATACAGATTGTAGGACCTGTGCAGTGAAACTGTTAGTGAATTAGATATTTACTGTGAACTTCAATTATGTCACACACAGTATTTGAAATGCCATGTGTGTATCTCATAACCTATGCCGTGCCACATTCTACATATTTCTGATGTTTTGACATCATACAGGTCTATGCCAGTATGATGATGGCCTTTGAAAGTTAATGAAATAATGGGGTTTTTAGGTTCGATTTTCTGTCGTCTTCTTTTTTTAAAAAAAAGGTATTGGTTTTAGCTTCTCACAATAGTTTTTGACAGCTTTTCTATGTATCAAATTCTCTTTGTCAATTGGTGTGAAGTAATTGAATACAGATTGAAGGACCTGTGCAGTGAAACTGTTAGTGAATTAGATATTTATTGTGAACTTCAATTATGTCACACACAGTATTTGAAATGCCATGTGTGTATCTCATAACCTATGCCGTGCCACATTCTACATATTGCTGATGTTTTGACATCATACAGGTCTATGCCACTATGATGATGGCCTTTGAAAGTTAATGAAATAATGGGGTTTTTAGGTTCGATTTTCTGTCCACGGAAATCATGTACCCTTAGTGAAATTATACTTTAATCTTATGATAGTTGAGAATTGTATATTATATTAATTTAACATTACTAAGTCTTGTTTTACAGTTTATTAAATATTTGATCTCATTGATACATTGTTTGTTAATATATTTGTTCATATACAAGAAGTTTTTATAATGCTAAAGCCCTTGCTTTCCTTTTCAATGATAGGCCCTACAAAATCAAGCCTTCAGATATGCAGTTTTCCAGTCTGTTTATAATTATTGGAAAGACAAGGTACACTTGAATATTAACATAGAAGTGGGATTTTTTTGGTACTTAGGTTTTATCTTTGGAAGGGTTGTATTTTAAGACTTATGTTAGTGAGGCTTGCTTTTCTACTTTCCTAAGTATGGTTTAAATAGGTATATCTATAGATTTCGTATGTACTGTTATAATGAAAGGTGCTATAAGCATCAAGACTAAACTAACACTGATTTTCCTCTGTATTTATCCTGTTTTTAACCTTTGATAGGTTTGTTTTTGTTTCTTTTTTCTTAATAAATTTTCAGTTTCCGATTAATAGAATAAGTAATTATTTATGATGTATTGTAGTTCTATGCAAAAATATGAATTGCGTTTCTTTTCGTTCCATTTTTTTCCAGCGTGAAAGATTGCAGAAACCTATTTTGCGGCGTTTGCAGGTTAGTATGATGGCTTTGGTCATGTTTGTCAGTGCTTTTGTGGATCACTGTTTGACATAATTATGACCAAATTATTGCTGTTAAAGATTTCACATACTTGTAAATTGTTGATTAAACTTTTTAATTACATTCTGTTCAGACATTTCTCAAGTGTAAACTGTCTACAGTGGATCCATGGATGTTATTCCATTTTTTCCTGCCTCTTATATTGGTGTGGCAGTAGCCCTCTAACAAAACTTTTGTGCTTAAATAACAAAATATCTATGCAGCAAGTTAGCATTTTCTAATCTTATGTATGTATTTTAATATTAATAACCATTTGTAAATTATTAACTTCAATTTTGTTTGGGTTTTATATTCAAAAAGCAAAGAATATAATGTATAAAACTTGTAGTACTTATTCTTGAAAATTGATATGAGAAGGCAGGTGACTAAAAGCTTTTATAGTTTGTATATGTGTGGATGTTCTGTGCATGAATCTCTCCAGCATCAGTAATTTATTTGCATGAGATGATTTGCTTTTGTTTCACGTCATGGATGAATCGATGAAAGTTAGATTGCATTTTGTGTGTACAGCCTCCTCCACCGGTTAATGATACCAATCCATACAATGTCTTCAGGCCAAGGGAGAAAGCCCACAGACTCCACACAAGAAGGGTAAGCGGCTGAGTGTTTATGCTTGCACTTCTGAAATTTTTGGTTGAAAACTTTCCACTTCCTTACCTTGGTAAAATTTCTGGCTAGTTCAGTTCATCAGCTTGAATGACGAGTATCCTAATGCTGGTTGGTCTCTTTTTTTTTTCAATCCAATAGATGCAGAGGAGGGAAAATAATGTGCAGTCTTTTGAAAAGCTTCGCCAGGTGATCACCACTACCTCTTAAAATTGATGTCATCTCTTTTGTCCTACTATCGATTTAGTGCAAGTCTAGCACACTTTATTGACATTTGAGCTGGTATTTGTGCTTCTGATGTTTGTTTACTTAAATTCTATTGAAAGATAAGACTCAGTGCGGGATTATTTTAGCTTTAAAATAATTGTTGAGGAAGAAGATCTTTTTTCTTCTTATGTTATGTTGTTTCATGAGAAAGTTACAATATGTATCTGTGATAGGGCTCAGAATTTATCTGAAACAGGTAGCATGATTTCTGGGATACCCACCTCATTTCAAGGAAATTTTCTTGCTACTAAATCCTAGGCATACAATAAGGGACATAAGAGAAAATTAGGGTTAAGTAAAATGAGAGATACGTGGAATATTACTAAAATAGCATAGTAATTTTTTGGTATAAGTTGCTACACTCCCCCTCTAGCTAGTTCAGAAATGTTCTGTATTATCTGCTTGCCTTATAACGACAGACATGGTTCTTGGTAGGTCTTTTCTTAATATGTATGCTTGTTATTTGTCTTTGGTTTTTTAAATAAATTACATGCTTTATAAAGATACAGTTGAGACATAAACTTGCCTTATAAAAATATGCAGAATATTTTTCTTTCAAAATAAATTTTAAGCATTATGTTTTTCCCCTTGTTTTTTTAATATATAATTTTATTTTTTTGAAATATCTGCTCTTTCAACCAGTAGCGATTCCATTCATGCATACTTGTGCTTATTAATTGTTATCGTTACGATGCTATAAACCGAAGAAAATGAGTGGACAGGAGAGACAAATGCTCAAATTGTTGCCACAGCTATATAATTTTGATTGGATACTTTAGTTGTAGGAATATGCTATTTGTTTAATCAAAAGTATGTCTCTAATTTACTAGTTTAGCTCTACAATCTATCTCTTTACGTCATATTATTTATTATCCCCATTTAAATAAAAATTGTTTCCTTCTGAATTACAATTATCAGGTCAGACGCAACCTTGACCAAGCGAAGACTATACTCGAGGCTTTGATTAAGGTGTTCTTTCTAATTGAAGCTTCAAAAATATATTGACTGAATTTGTATTGTATCAAGTAGAAGAGAGTTTTGTAAAGTGCTCATGGCTGAGAATGCATATGCATGCAGAGAGAAGAGAAAAAGAGAGATGTCATGGAAAGTGAAGTTAGCCTCCAAAGGATACAAATGAAGTACAAGGTATGTTTATGCTGATGGAAATTATGTCAATATGTTTTTGCATGAGTTTGGAGAACGTACACATACTAACTGTTTTATAATACTAGAAATTGGCAAGATTTTAACATGACGTTGTAAATGTGAAAAAGGCTGAATGTTCTCTTCATGGCGGAAGGCAGAGAGCAGAGCACAGACTGCCTTCCCATGTCGTGAAAATAATTTCCTTATTATGTTATTTGAGTACAAACTTCTCTTTATGCAAGCTAATTTTTCCCCTTGTTTCTGGCCCAACTTATAATTATATGGTATTTGCATATCGGCTGTGTTGCATACATTTAACTGATTGATCTTAAGCGACTCTTGTAGTTTTTGGTTCCATTTGTTCTTTGCTTTCAAAAATCTTACCTTTTTTTCCTGGTCCATTTTGTGTCGATGCAATCTGGTCTCTTATTTTTTAATGGGGCTTGACTATAATGAGCTTTTTCAGCATGAAATTGAGCTCCATGAAGATAGCTTCGCACTTCCTGGGTTTCAACCCATCTCTTGCAAGTTCGGTTCAAGTGAGGAGGAATATGTGGATTCAGATGACCTTGCAAATAGCCGTCCACGTATGCGACCCTCTGCTGTTCAGACTCAGCCTCTCACGGAATCCAACATGGTTACAGTTCCTACAGCAAGCATCAAGCAAGAGTTCCGGCGGCGACATGTACCACATGGATGGCTTCATAAACTGGTACATTTGGAATGCCCACATGTTCAGTTATCTTGCTTTGTGTACCTTAACTTGCAAGCCACCTTACTGTATTCTGGCTCTACCAAACTAGTTAATATCGACTCAATTACTGCTAAATAATTTCGCCAAAATCTTAGTTGCTTCTATTTGATTGCGAACTATTTCTTTGGGGTTTGTGCAGGATCCACTTGAGCCTGTTTTGTTGTTCACGAAACCTCTGGTTTCAGAGAAGTTGGTTGCTGCAGGTATTGTTCCACCATCAGAAACCTCTACGAAGAATGGCACATCAGCTCCAGCTTATAAATTTCATGGAAGAATTGGCCGAGGGGGGCGGATAGTATTTGATAGATGGAATCCTCTTATGCATACTCCTATTGATTGCGGTACATCTTTTTACGTACCCCCAAAACCTCGCCCTTCAACATATAATTAAATCAAGAGATATGCAGTGCCCTGGCACCACATTACTAGGAAACTCACTGTAAAGAGGTATGGTTTAGTTTATACCTTTGTTTATGATACAGTGGGATAGCGGAGTTGAGGGGTCAATGAAATATTATTTTTAGGCTTGGTCATGGAAGTGGTCCAGTGTATCAATATCTTGTCATCACATACATGTTCATGTTTATTAAGAAATCATGCTCTTGCACAAGTCCTATTCTCATAGTATCTCTCGTGTGTGAAGTGGATAATTTTGATTTTCTTGGATTACTAGCTTGCTGGTGACTGCTGTAACCCTCAGATAACTCGGTAGCAAGATAGCTTGCCTTGTAAATGAACTCTATCCGAATTTGTCTGTGTAAGAAGTGTAACTAATATTAACCCAATTTGACGTCATATGCATGTTAGTGGAATGTCAGTTATCTTCATGTCAGAAGTACACTTGGTTGAAGTAACCTGCAAGTTTCTTGTTGAACTTGCTGGACCCATCACACTATACATTTTGCAATGATAATTAGGCACCACAATGGGCTTTTTAGTTTAATTTGTATTAAGGTCCGATAAATTAAGAGGTAGTTCTATTCTGCATTTCTGCTCAATTCTAGCTGTGTTTGTAAATTATAAAAATAATGAAAACAGAGGGAAATAATACCAATCTTCTTCATCTTCTTCTTAGTTACTGTGTCTTTTGTTTCTCTCCCTCCTTTGTATCTTTCTTTTTTTTTTTTGGGTTTTCAGATGGTAGTGTCGTCTTCAACTTGTGCAGGGCTAGTTTTGTCCAAAGCAAAAATGGCCAAGATTATTGCATTGGTACTAAACTCACAACTCTATAGTGAAAATGATCTAGAAATTTTAAGAACTCCAATTTCAGTGGACTATTATAGAAAAATTTTCAGAAGCAAAAAGATCAACCTAAAATATGTTTTGCTGTGCGATTTTGAGCAATTTTTTGGGCCTTTCAACTTGTATCGCTTTACTTCATCTATAAATCAAATTTGGGGTTACTTTAACAATCTTGAAAAAGCACCATTTAGTGAGTTAAAGGGTCAGTTTGATATTGTTGTAACTTTTAAAATTGTCATTATTAACTGTGTCAAAGAAATAATTCATTGTAAAGTTAATCACCCTATTTTTGGTTAATTCTGTTGTTTAAACTATTGTAATTCTTAAAAGCAGGAAGCACTATTGTAATTCTTAAAAGCAGGAAGCATTCATTTGATAAATTTTATATTAATTATTGTGAATTTATATAATATTTTAATTAAACACAAAATAAAGTAATTTAATTTCTGTTTTGGTATAAATATAACTTTATATAGAGTAATGTTACACATTCTAACTTAGGGGTTGTTTTGTTTTTTTATCTGAAGACTGAACAATACTACTGAAGACTGAATAGTGACTGAAACCTGAAATCTGAATATTATGTTTGTTTTTTTTTCTCTCATCTCTTAATATATTGTAAACTTATTTGTTTTTTAAAGTTAAAATTATTTGAAAACTAGTAATTTGACATTTATACCCTTCTAAGTATTTGTTGTTATGTAATTTTAATTAATTTAATGCAAACATATGAAAATAAATAATTTAATAAATTCTAAAATTAGGATACATTTGACATTATGTTATTTTGGGGAAGATAGATTTGGAATAAAAACTTTAAAATGTCATTAAGTGATTTGTAATTAAGTGAAAAACTAAAAATTCTTACTTAATTTTTTCAATTATTTTTAGATAGTTTTAAGTGCTTTGACCACTTAAAAAGACAAACGAAAACAACTTAATAGGTACAATTCAACATCATTAAGTCTTAAGTGGAAAAAACAAACGACCCCTTATATCTTAACTTAGATTCTAAATCATGATATATCAAGTGATAAATGAATACTCACTAATTATTATTTATTTCACTAAAAAAATGTATTCATTCATCACTTGACACATTATAAGTTGAGATGAATACAAAAGGTGAGATGTCTAGCATTTCTCTTCTATACAATTAAGAATCGAACATAAATGTCTTTATGTTAAAATTAATAAGGATGATTTTTTTTTTTTTTTTTGGAAAATTGATACTTTTGCACAGGACGGAACCAATTACAATATGACTCTGAGGTGCGGCTCGAAAATTTACTCTTAGAATGCAGGAGGGAAACAACCCACATCAAGTGGAGGAGCTATCCATAGCAAGTGAGAGAGAAAGTGCCTATAAAATGAGGCAAATAAGAATAGAACTCAAACAAGAAAGTGAGTGAGAGGTTTACCATCCAACCAGACCACTTTTTACTAATAAGGATGATTTGGTCATTCAAAAGCTTCATTAAATTTCATAATAGATTATGTCATAATTACTTTTCAAAAGTAATCCTCCATATGTTTTTTTAAAATTATTGTTAAATCTACTTATATTATTAAATAATCATTTTCAAAAACTTTATCAAATACCAATTTTATACTGAAATTATTAAATAATTAAATTTTAACTTCTCAAAATAATACCAAATGGGACCCAAAACGTGCAAATTTCAAGGGTAAAATATCAACATAAAACGATCTATAATCATCATCTTCGAGCCATTTATGTGCCTATCAACATAACTTGTCAACTCTATCTATATATCAACTTAAATTATTACATGAGCCTTCTAAAAATGACCAATTTTAGGCTATCCATTAATCAAATTTGAGGTCATTTGAGAACTTATGAAAAGTGACCATTTTTAGTGAGCTAACCTTTTGAATTTGGTGGCAAAGATGTGAGTGTAAAATGTATTTTAATGTGTGATATTCTCTTGAATTATCCCTATCAACTTAAATTAGCTTACTCATTCTATAAGAAAATTAGAGGTCATAATGGAAAAATGACCATTTTGAGTGGACTAATCCCTACAAATTTTGATGGATGACAACGCCGCCGTAAAAATGAGTTTTAATGCATGATCCTTTGCAAAATATGAACCAACTAGAATTGGTCTAGTCTATCCATGAATAAATTTGTTGTTAATATAATAATTTTTGAATAAGTTTAGTGAATGTTACTCGTTACTTCTATAAATTTTGAGGGGCAAACTTTCACTCTAAAATGAGTTTCAGTGTGCCATCTTCATCCAAAATTTGTGCTTGTCAACTTGAATTGATCTACTCTATCTACGAATTAAATTTGGAGTCATTTCAAAAACTTTCAAAAAATGATAATATTTACGGACTAGCCCCACAAATTTTAATTATTTTTACTCATATTTGTTTTCAGATATTTGTGAATTAAAAAGAAAAAATTATTACTTATATTCAATTTTCAGTTAAAATGAAAAAACCTAACAGGTCATTTAATTTTTAATTTTTAATTACCATTCAATTTTTAGTAAAATTCAATAATATTTAGTTTTTCGGACAAAAAAATATATTACATTAATAGAATTTCTAACCTCTTTCTTATTTTTCTTAAAATTGACATGTGAAATGTATCAAAATCAAACACCGTTAATGTAATTTGCAATCTCTTAATACTTATATGTTTACAAGTAAGATGAGACTCGAATTTCCATTATAAAGAATATTTTTGCCAAAAGATGAGGACTAGAACCATTCAAATAAGACTTGATGTGCTAGAGACTTCTTACTTTGAGTCTTTGAACTATTAAGCTTTCCCGATATAAATAAGATTGAAGAAATATCAACCTTTTTCATTACCAAGAAAAAGGAGAAAGAGACATGAACACCCCAGATGAGACCCGGTGTTGTAGCATCAAATCATGGTGAAATAAGTGATGATACAACAACAAAAACTAATAAACGAATGAATATATTTAACCAATGTTGAGGCGGCTCATGCTTGTGGCATTTGGACTATAAGTGTTATATGCCTATCATCTAACTCTTTAATCCGTCACACTTCAAGAGAAAAACAAAACATCGAAATTCAAAAATTGTAGGAAGTGATAGCTGACTTGGAATTATTCTTTCTAGATATCGAAATAATATATTCGCATAGTCTACACTCTAATAATAATTTGGATAAAATATGTATATATTGGACATCAGTAGATAGAAAAATTAGGTCTGGAGAGTGTCAACTTCATTAGGTGATCATGATCAGCAATTGAGGTCAACACATAGATACAGCTTTTTGAACAAACCAAATAATCCAACAAGTAAGCTAGCCATCCACTCAGCGTCATCCAAATCCCAAAAGAAGGGAATAAATTTATATTATAATGCTGACAAAAATAGTAATTTTGCCCCTCGTTTTCCCAGTATTCTTGTTGAATGAAAACGACTCATAAAATTTGTTTTCAATGGAACTTTAATCATGGTCATACCCCTAATTGTATACACCATAAATATATTTTTAAAAGAAACTATATCGACCATAATTTAAAGTAAATTTGGAACTTTTAGGAGGGGGAGATGATTCGAACACATAACTCTTAAGATGTGAAAATATAAATATGAGACGAATACTGATATATCAATTTTAGTAAAAAATTTAGATAACATATTTACAGGAGCGTTATTAAATATGATTCATAAAAATAAGCTTTTATTTGCAACATTCATTTTTGCTCAGGTGAGACTTCAATAGCATGGTTCAGATAACTACTTTCAGAAATCAAGAGAGGTCTACCCACATATTTATAAATATTAATACAAAATATGGAATTATGAAAACTCGAACTCATTACTTGAACTAGTAGGTGGAGATTATTAAACCATTATGTCAATCTTTCGTTTGTTTGAACATATTTATATTATTACTTTTCATCTATTAATTTGTATAATTTATGTGTATAACTTTTAGTTTATACAAGTGAGCCTCAAAATTGGACTTTAACAAAGAAAATGAAAACAAACCTGCAAGTACAGAGAAAGCAAAATCCATATATATGGGAAGCGAGTTTCTTTTCTAGACGGTCATAGACATGGAGCCATACAGAGAGCCGAGAAAAATAAATAAGATAAACCAGACAAAGCGTGATTTCCACGACATCAACTAAAACTTACGACATCTTTCAAAAATAAAAAATAGAACTTATGAGAAGAAGAAACGTACCGCCCCAATAAAGAATAATTCAAACCAATATATATATATAAACAACTATTATAAGCCACTATTAACCGCTTTAGTTTTTTGAAGCTATATAAATTTGAAAGTTCACAAAAGAGAAAATGATCTACTTTTACACAAATATATATGGACATATGATTTGCTGCAAAAGTTTGAGCGCTTTTTCATGAGAAATCATATAGCTGTAAATCGACTTCATTTCAATATCAATACTAACATAAATCTATTTACAATAATATATGTTAACGTATCATAATCTCAAGTCTTAAATACTATAGTTTGATCTTTTTCCTATCAGCTTAAGTATTAGGATCTGATGGTAACTAGCATAGTATCAGATGTTAGAGGTCTCTGGTTTAAACCCTTTCTTCTCTCCTCTTTATCTGAAAATTTTCTCGTTATATATGTTATACGGTAGAGAACGTTTAACATGTGTTCGATATTTTTCTATCGGTTTAAGCTTTTAGTTTTAATGGTAACTAATAATGTATATGATATGTGTATAGTTTTTCCACTGTTTTCAATTTTTAATAAATAAGATAACAAATTTTGTTATTTTAAATTTTTATAGTTTAGATATAGATTGTTCCATACATTTTATTTGTTTAATTTTATTTTTATTTTTAATATACTATAATGATAAAAATATAATTTTATCGGTTAAATTAAAGTTCAAGTTTATAATTGTCGTTTTACTAGTTTTTTTAACGGTTGTTTAGCTTCATTGATGTGGATGTGGGATAATATTAGGAGACTTAGCTTACCTCATCATAGATGACATAATTAACCACTAAAGTTTCTTAAATAAATATATTTATATCATTACTTATGTCAAAGTTTGCAAAAGATTCATAATGTCATGGCGGTCCATATTGAACTTCATATTAGATCATGTAGGTCCATTTAACTTATTGGATTCATATATCTCTTAAAAAATTTATAAAACAGGTAAGGATGGTCCATAATTACATTATTATTTAAAATATTTAAAAGAGAAAATTACACTACCACTAAGCTAATTCTAAGGTGTATTGAACCTAAAAAGTAATTGGAATTTAGAACATTTAAAAAGTTTGGGTGTATTTCATTCAATTTTATATGTATTGTAGTGAAATTAAACTGTATTTGTATAAAATTCATTAAAATTTAAGTAATTTAATTTATATTTATATAAAATCCAATAAAATTTAGGGGGACGTTTACTAATCGAGAATGAAAATAAAGGAAAATAAGTTCTAGCAGAAAGACAATGAAGATGAATTGGAATTACATTACAAATAAGTTAACTCTAAGTTGTATTCAATCTAAAAATTCAATGACACACTACCAGTTAATAGGAGTGGTAAATGTAAGGAGTGGGTAATGTTTTTTGAATTTAATACCCTTCTCCCACCCTTAAAAAAAATAGGAATTAAATTTGGAATCAAATTAAATTTTAGTGTTTAAAAACCTTAAAAAAAAAAAAAAAAAGAGAGAGATAAAATAAAGTTAGTTACAAAAATAATCATGTATATAAGATATAAAAATATTAGTTGAGGGTAAAATTATTCAATTAGGAAAAGAAAACTTGATTCCCATACTGAGAGAAGAGAATTAAATTCTTTTTCCAATATAAACTTGATTATTGATTTTAACATGGGGTCCATATAATTTAATTCTAAAAAATTTTAGTAAATACTAGAATTCAATTTTTGAAATCAGGTTCTTTTTCCCTATCTTGGATTCCTGACTAATAAACATTTTAAAAAGTCATTGACTCATAAAGTGAAATCCAACTTTGAAGGATCTGAATGGATTTTAATGTAAAATTTACAAAGAAAATGTTTATAATAAATCTGATCATTCTCTTTCAAACTTTAGTGCATTTCATAAGATTTTCAAATAAAATCAGCACGAAATCAATATAATTTATGAATTTGATCAAAATCTATCATTAAAGAAATTTTTTTATTTAATATTATAAATTACAAACAAAATCAACATGGAATCAATATAATTCGTGAATTTGATCAAAATCTATCATTAAAGAAATTTTTTAATTTAATATTATAAATTAATAAAAAAGAAATATTTAAAATTTTCTTCTTATTTTTCTAGATGCTTAAATTATTATTCAGTTTTTTAATATTCCGATTGTTCTAAAATATTTGTTAATTAATTTTCGATTACCATATTATTCATTATATTGTACCCATTTTTTGAATCATTTAGCTTTTACATTAGAATAATATTACACTTCTTAAAAATTTATCTAAAAACTTTATCAAAATAATGCAATAAGGTAATTTATAGTTACCATATTAATTTTGGGATAACGTATTTGATGATATAGTACTTACACAGAACCACATCAATTTAGACAATGAATTTATTTTTAGATAATATAGCATTATTCTTTACATTAATATATGAATTTAGTTACCTTATTAGAATCCTTGCTTTTACATTAATATGTAGATTTGACTGCGGTATTTATTACTAATCTTATCTTAAATAAATAAATAAAAAGAAAAGGGCGCTTGTTTTTGTTGGTCGCCCAACCATGGCATCACCCGTTGACTGACTCACTCTCTCATTATATAATTAAAAAAAAAAAAAATGGAGAAAGCAAATTCTCCCTCCTTGTCTACATGTCTGTCTTTCACACGATCACCAAAACCCGCTAATCAGCCTTTAGAACATTCTGTAATGGATTCTGAATCCGGGTACTTTCGACTGGTATTCGATCCCAACTCTCCAATTTTTCAAATTTTTAGAGAATGGGGTGTGTGTTTATGGCATGACCATGACATGTTGATTTTATGTTGTTGGGTGCAGAAATTGTACAAGGAGACACTATGCTTAGCATACCAAAGTTTGGGTGTGGTGTATGGGGACTTAAGCATATCACCAATCTATGTTTTCAAAAACAGTTTTTCAGGAACCCTCAAGTTCCAAGAACAAGATGATGTCATTATTTTCGGGGTACTTTCTTTGGTCTTCTGGACTTTGACTCTAATCCCTCTCTGCAAGTACATTATATTTGTCTTAGGAGCAGATGATAATGGTGAAGGTGCGCCCTTAACACCTCTCCCTCACCCATCACCTTCTTTCTAATCTCTCCTGTTTTGAATGATTCCTCACTCAAGTTGCATAACTTTTCAGGTGGTACCTTTGCTCTGTATTCCTTGCTTTGTCGCCGCGCGAAGTTGGGCCTTTTAACTGGCCAGAATGATGATATATCAGCTTATTATCCTGGATTGGTGTCTGTCAAGGAGACAAAGGCCAGTTCCTTTTTAAAGGAATTCTTTGATAAGAGTTATACGTCACAAATTGTGTTACTGCTGGTTGTGCTTCTGGGAACCAGCATGCTCATTAGTGATGGAATTCTAACCCCATCAATGTCTGGTATTGCCTCTTCTTTCATATAATTTTAATTTTTAAAAACTAAGAATTATGATTATTGTGTTCAACAGTAGGTATTTATTTGTCTGTGTAAAGATCCTATCACTTGTAGATGTTGCCTATGTTAGATAGTCTCACATCGGTTGAAAATAGGTGAATTTGTATTGGTTCATAAGATGAGGGTAAATCTCCACTCATGAGCTAGCTTTTGTGGTGAAATTAGACCCAAGACTTTTTTCTGACAGCCTAATGTATTACTTTATTGTATTGAATGTATACATGTGCGTTTCAATCAAGGAGAATTGCTTGGTATTTTGGTGTGTGTTTTGAGGGTTGTGTGTGAGTGAGAAGAGAAAATAGATGTCTTGCTTGCAGTAGAAGTATTATTAAGTTTGCTAATGATTCTTTTTTTTTTTTTTTTTTTTTTCTGTATGCAGTCCTTTCTGCTGTTAATGGTTTAAAAATCAAGGCTACTGGTCTACATGAGCGTAAGTGAAAGTAGTACTTTGTACATCTTTTGTAGTATGTTGATGTACTGATGTTCCTCTTCTTATGTGATTATGTGAATAAGCTATACCTTATATGCACTGCTTCCGGTAATCAAGAATGAGAAAGTAGCATTTCTATCGAAATGTGCATAACTTCAACTCGTCCTGGCATGCAATTATTGAGTTTCTACCAGATGCATTATTTTTAGTCTCACGGGAAATTCCATGAAGCTCTTGCTTAATAAACTGAAACAAAACAAGTCTATAATTTCCTTCAGAGCAAGTAAAGATAGTTAGACATAGTTTTAGTTACTATTTATACTGTGGCTCTCTTTTCTGCAGGTTATACTGTATTGATCGCTTGTGTGATATTGGTTGGTCTGTTTGCGCTACAGCATTTTGGGACAAATAGGGTTGGCTCTCTTTTTGCTCCTATCATGTTAGCTTGGCTCTTATGCATTAGTGGGATTGGTTTTTACAACACTATACGCTGGAACCCAGGTGTTGTCAGAGCTTTTTCACCGCACTATATTTACCTTTTTTTCAAAAAGGCTGGAAAACATGGATGGAGTTCTCTTGGAGGCGTTGTTCTTTGCATTACAGGTTTGTTGGTTTTCATCTCATTAGACTGCTTTCCATTTAAATCTAGTTTCATCATGACACATTTTCTTGGATCAGGTGCGGAGGCCATGTTTGCTGATCTTGGTCATTTTTCTCATCTTTCTATCAGGGTGAGCTTCTCACTGAGCTGTTCCTTTGACTTGTGTATTTTTTCTTTTAATGCTTTGCAGATGAATGAGGTAAAATGTTTGATATCATACTTTGGACATTTTCTACCAATTTTGGGAATTTGAATTTTTTTACTTGTATGTCTTTACTTTTCAGTTTGATTGTTTGGAAGTACCGTGCCTGTTTTTAATAAAGACATTTGTCTTTCACAAACAACTTATCTTTATTTCTGGCAACAACTTTTTTGATGGGTAGTTGCATTTGCTTTTGCTTATTTTAATTGTTTGTTATTTAAAATTTCTAGTCACGGTATGTTTTTACTGGCAGATTGCATTCACTGCTGTTGTTTACCCTTGTTTAATTCTTGCTTATCTGGGCGAAGCTGCATATCTTTCGAAGCATAAAGAGGATATTGAGAGAAGTTTCTACAAAGCTATCCCGGGTAGGATTTTATATGAGCACAGTCTGTTTGCTTAATTGGATTTTACTAGTGGTAGATCAAACAATTGAATGCTATGCAATGTACTCAACACCCCTTATAAACCATGTTCGGTGTTGACCATACTTCAACTTCTAATATATAGTATCTCTTTGCTTTTGGCAGATCAATAGATAGGTTGGAACTTTCTTTTGACTAGTTTGCCAATTTTTATATATTGAATGTCTGGTTCATCTCTTGGTCTGTTTGAAGGTTTGGTTCACTTTTAGTCATTTGCTTATAGTTAATGCAGGCTATGTTTAAATGGTTATGAAAAAGACCATGTCTATATATTAAGTTTTTCATGACTCTACATTTCCCATTTCTGCATAGCCTACCATTGAGTCACTGTTTTAATGACATATAATGAGCTTTAAGGGGTCTACATATGGGCCAAATTTTGTAATATCATACTTCATTAAGTGTTGTATTCTCTCATTTGTATTACCAAAAATTTGATGATATCGTCATAGTTGAGAGGAAAGTTGGATTCTGACAGCAGAATACCAGTGTCAAGTAGAGCATATATAGATTTCAATCCAAAAAAAAGGGAAAATGAGTAGAGCCTATATAGGCACATCTCCTTTCTCCATTGATTTCTTTTTTGGTGAATTTCCTATGATAGTAGTCATTTTTGGCAAGGGATGATGTAAAGCATATTACCAAGGTGCTATAGCAGCTGTTATGCCCTTGACTACAGTTCCAAGTTTTAAAATAGATAAATTTGGCTCATTTTTACTTTGCTATTGATTTTGGTATGTTTTGGGCAATGGTGATCACCGTTTCTGTTTTTTTATCTATTGGATAAAGTAACATGACATGTGGCTGTGGTTCTCATAGTATTTTTTTCTTTTCTTGTCAGAAGTGGTATTTTGGCCAGTTTTTATCATTGCAACCGCAGCAACGGTTGTGGGAAGCCAGGCAATTATTTCTGCCACTTTCTCGATTATCAGTCAATGCAGGGCACTGAAGTGCTTTCCTCGTGTCAAAGTAATACATACATCAAGCCAGATACATGGGCAGATATACATTCCAGAGGTGAACTGGATCTTGATGGTTTTATGCCTTGCTGTTGTTGTTGGCTTTAGAGACACGGAAATGATAGGCAATGCATATGGTACAATTTTTTTAGCTCCTTTTTCTTCTCTTTATCTCTCTCTATCTCTATTTACGCCCTCAAGTTAACATCTCGATGGGTGTTCTTTTATTTCAGGTCTTGCAGTTGCCACTGTGATGTTTGTTACCACCTGCTTGATGTTTCTTGTTGTTGTTATGGTTTGGAAGAGACACGTTCTGGCAGCTGTTGCTTTCGTATTCATTTTTGGATCCTTGGAAATGTTGTATCTTTCCGCTTGCTTTGCCAGAGTCCATAAAGGAGGTTGGCTGCCTCTTGTAATTTCCTTTATAGTTCTTTCTGTTATGTGCACTTGGCATTATGGGACCCTAATGAAACATTCCTATGAGTCACATAATAAGGTATGCTTGGACATGCTTCTAACCCTTGGACCAAGTCACGGTATGACTCGGGTTCCTGGGATTTGCCTAGTTTATTCCAATGTGGCCCCAGGGGTACCACCAATGTTTTCGCACTTCGTTACCAACTTTCCCGCCTTTCACCAAATCCTCATATTTGTTTCCATTCAGTCTTTCACGGTTCCAAACATTCCTGTTAACCAGCGATTCCTTGTCAGTCGAATTGGACCACCAGAGTTCCGTTTCTTTCAGTGCATTGTTCGGTATGGATATAAGGATGTCAGAAAAGACACTCATGCTTTTGAGAGCCATCTGATCGAAACTGTGGCTGAGTTTCTGCGCCGTGGTGAAGATGATTGTGATGCTGGAACTTCTGGAGGGGAAACAAGTGTAAATTCTCAGCAGTTAAGCCCACAGGGGGATGCTGTTGTTGCTGATGCTGAGTCTAGCCATAAGAGAGTAAGATTTCGTGGTGTGGGGGGATGCAGTAAAGAACTGGATGAATTGGCAGAGGCCAAGGAGTCTGGCGTGGCATATATGATGGCCAATACTTGTGTTTTGGCGACGGAAACATCTTCATATTTGAGGAAGTTTATCATTAATATAGTATACGGATTCCTGAGGCAGAACTGCAGGCGCCCAGAAACTGCACTTGGGGTACCACACACATCCCTTATTGTAGGAATGGTTTACCGCGTGTAATATCACAGAATAACTACATTTATAGCAGCAGAGCAGGGGAAGAAGAGAGAGGTTGGGTAAATATCTGCTGGGTTTTGCTGGGAAGAATGGGTGCATACTAATTTCACTTATACAGATGTGATCATACATGCTTCTTTACTTTAGAGATGTTTTAAATTATAGGAATACTTAATGTGATTATTAGTTGTCACTTCAACTTTTACTTTCTGTCCAAAATTTTTCAATTGAAACCAGTCCAATCTATAAGTAGAGCAAGGATTATCTGATATTCCTTTTTTTTTTTTTTTTTTGCAAAGATTGTTAATTTTTTTTTCTCATATATTATTTAAACTTAAACTCCTTACATAAAAATATTAGTAAAAATGAGAACTTAACATAAAATCCTTACTTCTCTGTAAGGAATAGATCTGTTCCAGTACGGTACAGTAAAGTTACGATATGACCTGATTTAACAATTGCTAAATCAGTTGAGAATATGAAAAATTCACACTGGACCAAATTGGTCCAATATTTTCTCACTTATGAGATTGCTCCACAAGGAATTTGCTGAAATTGCAAAACTATGGGAGCAAACATGAAGTGTATCATAAGATTTTGAAAACTCAATTAGAGCTCATATCAATACAAAATTCAAATTCAAGTAGTAACCATTAGCACTACAAATTTTGTTCAAATTTTATCCATATCACAACTTTGACACAGTTGGGAAGCTGAAAATATCACAAATTATTGGATTTGAAGAGCAAAAATGAATTATCATAAGATTTTAAAAACTTGACAATATCAATAAATAAATCAAATCCATGTAACAAGAAAAAGAAGCACACCACAAGCTGTTCATATTCTATGTAACACACAACTTAATACATTGACTTGTACAATAAACCAAGTGGAAAATATGTCCTTAAACGTTGTCAGAATTGTGAGACTTGTAGTGAACAGGAGGTGGAGGTGAAGGAGAAGGAGCAACAACACCTGGCGGCGGAGTGGGTACACCGTAAACCTGGGGGTTTGTACGAACGTCTTTTCTGCCTTTGGCTCTTCCCAGGAAGTAGCAACCAAAGCCAAGCATTATGCAGAACAGAATCAATGGCAGAGATATCACTATTACCATCCCCATCTTTTTATGATTGACTAGAGAGATTGAAGAGAGGTGTGTTAGTGTTGATTGATGGACTGGAGCTACGGGGTTCTCTTCATCACTCACTGCTTTTTGAAGGGTGTGTGTCTTCCAATTCCAACGGCTGGCTCAACGTTCCAGGTTCCAACGGATACTTTTCTGTGCCAATTGCTCTGCAACAAGTGTCCGTACAGCACATTTAATGTGCATACCACCGACAAATGGGCTGTCTTTCGAATGGGAATAACCAATTATTGAACAAACAAGTCGGTATGGGTGGGCCTCTTATACATCAATTATAGTTTTTTTTTTTAATTGAAGGAGTGATAAAAGTAATTTCCTCCAATGCACTCACTCGAAACACTATTTATTCAATGTAGATTACGTGTACAAATTATATTTTTTTTAAGAAATAAATTGTAAATTTTAAATATAGATTTATCATAAATTTTACTTTTTGACATAGAACTCACATCACAGAGATGTAATTTGTACTACTTCAAAAAAAAAAGAAAAAAAAAAAAAGAAAAAGTGATTTGTACAAATGTCTTATACCACAAAAATGCAACTTATACACGTATTTTATATTGAATAAAGAGTGTCTTAAAAGAGCCTATTGGAAGAGTGTATTTAATATTCCTCTTTTATATATATATTATTTTTTTAAAAAAAATCTTTATACATGTATGATATGCATATTAAATGACGTTGGATTAGATAAAGTTTGACGGAATAACACTATATCTCTTTCAGTTTTGACGGAATAACACATAATATAATTTTGTATTGCTAGTAGCCTCCCTTATCGTTAGTACAATTTTAACAATTGACCAAATTTGATAGTTTAAGAGACTGAATTATCCCTAATATGATTTATAAAATTATAAATATACCTTTAATTCAAAAAAGTATAATTAAATATTTTATTAAAATTAAAAGAAAAATAGAATTTAAAAAAGTAGATGATAAAAAATAAAAAATATTGATGCCGTCATCCATCAACATTGAAATAAACTGAAAAACAAAAATCAAATAGAAATTTAAAAGATAAATATTTATAAAAAAAAAGAAAAAAAGAAAAAAAAAAGATGGAGTTCTCACCCCAAAATAGATCTAGATCTCCATGGCGATGCCCATCCAAGTTAACTAGGTCTCCATCATAGGGATCTCCATTATCAATGAAGGCCAGTAGGTCTTTATCTCCATGAAGACGAAGGTTTGTAGAGATTAAGGACGACAAAAATCCCCAACTTGACTCAAATTGATAGGGTCTCAATCCGTTAGTGGTGGGTTTGGAGTATTAAAATTGGGTTTCGAGTTGAGTTTCGGTCAAATTTTTTTACCCATTTATAATCGAGAAGTGTTTGGTTCAAACAATTTTGAACCAACTAAACTCAGTTACTTGTCTTATTATTTTCTTATTACACATTAATATTTTTTTTCATCATCATCATCATTATAGTTTATTTTTAAGTGTTGTGCATTGTTAATTTATTATTTTGCTCATTTAATTTTATTCGTACAAGTTTGTGTCTGAAACAAATTATTTTGTTAGATAATTAAAATGCTTAAATAGAATTTTGAATGGTTTTTTTAATAGCTTGGCATTGTTGTATTAAACTTAATGAATATATTCTTTAACTTACTTTAGTGTCCTTACTTTACATTTAAATTCAAGATTTATTAGTTTTAGTTAATGTTAAATTGAACTCAAATTTTTGTGTGAATCTAAATAGATATTAAACTTAATTATACGTTTAAATTGAAGTATACATTTCAATTTAAGAATATTTTTTTAATTCTAATGTAGTTTATATTTAAGTGAAAGTTAAATTTACATTTAACTATATGTTAAAATATATATATTTAACAAATTGGATCATAACGGATTGAGTATGGGACATCTCACCCCAAAATGGGTTCGGGTCTAAGGTGATAATCCACAACTTGTTTGAGTCACAACTGAGTATGGGACACCCCACTCAACATGAGTTTCGGGTTTGGAACAGGTTGTTTCGATCCTAATCTAACTTGTTATCATCTCTAATAAATATTTAGATTGATTCTCCACTTTTTTTCAATTTACTTATAATTCACATTTTCTTAAAAATTATCTTCATTTTCCATCACTAAAATAATTTGCAAAATAATAATTACATGGAAATTTAAGAAATAAATTTATATATATATATGTATATATGGAGATCGTAAATCTTCATGGACAAGAGATCCATCAATCTCCACTGAAGTTAATTTGTTTTCTGTCATTACAATCACCGTTGTCGATGAAAGCCAATAGAGATCCAATTTTTTTTTCATTTTCTATGTTATAAAGTGTATATATATATATATATATATTTATTTATTTATTTATTTATTTTTATATTTTCCAAAGATCTCTACCATCAATCTTAATATGGATCGTAGAGATCCAAAATATTTTTATTTTTTTAAAATTTTTTAAATAAACATATAAAAAATAAGATGAAAATATAAAAGCACCCACAGAAATATATGAAATTTAACTAACTTTGTAAGAATATGTGGTCTCACTCATTTAATTTCGTAAATTAATAATTTATTAAAAGTATGTAGACAGTGATTCCTTGAAATATAATTTTATTATTACTTTTTTTTCTTTTCTGAAATTTAAGTTTAGTTGAATTTCATCTTTAATTTTTTGTAATGCACGTAAAGGTTGCAATGTTGAATTCTCATTTTTCAAATTAACTGCAAATAAAAGTTTTAGGATATTGAATTCTCTTATTACAACAAGAAATCATTTAGTATCACTAAAAAAGGTTTTGGTGATATTGTCAGTGTAGTCATATAATATCTCCGTATGTATGTAAATTAATAAATTTTAATTAATTGATGAATTAATATCTTAGTTAATTAATATATTTTATATGTTTCCAATAATATTTAATTATATTTGTAGCTTTATTGTGGTAAGTACATCATGTGACAAAGAGTAAATAGATTTGCAAGATCCAACGAAAGTTTGATAACATTTATATGAAACGGAGAGGTGGCTACACAAAACTGAAAAAGGATAACCAATGTGAAGCTGGCTAACATCCAAAAAAAGCTTGCAACTTCTAATTAATGTTTGGTAATACATAATGTTAAAGTGGTTGCAGGAAAGGCAAATGTAAGATTACTGCGTTTCAAGGCTTTTGTTGATATTTTATCATTCTTTCTTCGATTTATTTGGTCATAATATTGAAAACATTCCGCTATATTGTTTTAATAAATCACCATCTGTAGCCGTCTCATACCAAGATAAATTGATACAATCAATAACCTTTTGAGTACTTCAATACTTTGAAAATAGCATTAACAATAGATGCACGCATATGCATTCTGAAAATTAATATATAATAATATTGATAGTTGTCCAATACCATAATATTATTATTATTCACACAACATGAAAAAAATTCTAAACCACCATATCATTTTGTTGCTTCATGTAGACTGGATTGGGATTATAAGGTGAAGGAGAAGGAAACTGATGCGGCGGGGGAGGAGGAGGAGCGCCTGTGGCCATGGCAGGTGGCGTGGATAGTAGTGAGGGTGGCTGGTTGAAGCCAAGTTCTTGAGCGGCCATTTCTCTTCCTTCCTGTTGACCTTTGTTCCTTCCCATGTAATAACAACCAATGGAAGCTATAATGCAGACAATTACCAGGGGGAGGGAAAACACCACCACATATCCCATTTTAATTGTCAAGGCTTGTAGATCTACTAAAAAAATAATACACTCAAACTTGGCAAAAGGAATTAATGCAATGTAGCGTACTGCCTCAATCAGAAAAAGAAAGTTAAATGTGATGCATGCTTCAATGAAATTAGCTTCAAACAATGAAGCAATATATATGCTAAGATCAATGGGAGATAATAGATGTATCTGGTCATAAAAGGGAAAGATGTGTGTGTGTGTAAGTGCTAGCTTAGAGGAAGCATGCATGCAAGTTGATGGTTTTGTTTTAAATTCTAGACAACCAGGCACCAGCAGCTAGCTGTTGTTAGGCATTGTGCCCTAAGAGCTTGTAATTTGTAAACGTTTAAATAAATTATAAATAAAATAAAGTTTATTTTATTCAAATTAATGTGCATTTATAAAATGTTTGCTTCATACGAATATCATATAACATCCATGATTACTTATGTAGTCTCAAATTAAGTATATAAGTGTTATATACAAGAGGATTTAGTTTGAGATTAGTAATCTAAAGAGTCCGTAGAAAACAAACAAAGTTGGGTACTTTGTTTGTGGTAAATCTACAGCTGCGGTCCATTTCGTATTTGATACGATGATCTTATCCGGGATTGTTCATATGGCGATATGAAAATGGAGGCACTTATATAATAGAGATTATATAGGACTGGACCTCGATAAAATGAGTTTCTTATTAATATCCGTTAAACAAAGAAATTCTTATTTATCGATTAGATGATCATATATGGATTGATCTTAATCCTGAGTGTTTAATGGACTCCTATTTGTTGGGTCATATCTTTTGATTTACATGGGTGAGACTGTTATAGATTTACGGTCAATATGCTTCGTACTTTGGAGATGTGATTTAATAAGTGGCTGGGAACATTCTATACAATAGTGGAATCCACTCCTTCTTGCGAGAAGTAGATGAGTAGTTCTCTTAAGTGTTTATTCGGGTCTTGAACAATAAGAGCGCTCAACTTTCTGTTTATGAGTAAGTGGAAAGATAAATTCATAAGTTGTTATGGATATATTGTTCATTAGAGAATCAATGGTACTTAAAGGAACAAGATATAATTAGAGAGGTATAACGGATTTTAATAACCTAGCTCTAATTATGAACTACTCGTGGAGGATCGAATCATATGAAATGATTAAATCGATGGACACTGAAAATTCAGATTGTGTAAAACATCTACAATTTTGAGAGTGCAACCTTAAGTTTTTAGTGGAGTAACTCTAAGGTTAATAATAGTGAATTATTAATTAAAGAGTTTAATTAATAATTCCGAAATTATTGGAGCTCAAATTGTAGGTCCATTTGGTCCCCTTGCTAACTCACAACCACATAAAGAAACAAGTTGAAGAATATAATTGGATTGTCCGATTATTGGTGTACATATAAATTTATGTACATGTTCATAAATTATTTAAATAATTTGATTATTTAAATATTTATAATTATTTAATTAATGGTTAATTATTTAATTATTTGTAGAGGTCATGGGTTCAATTATAAATGATGTCATTAAATTAATTATGATTTAGAATCATTTAATTTAATTAAATAATCATTTAATTAATTAATGGAAATAATAATTTCAATTGGAATAAGATTCCATTTAAATTATATTAAAAGAGTTTTAATTTAATGGGAATTAGATTCCATATTAAATTAAAAGAATAGAATTCTATTCCAATAAGGAATTTGATTCCATATTGGATATGAATTAAGTCTTTCAATTTAAATAGGAATTTGGATTCCTTGTTAAATAAGAAGTGCCCTAGTTTACCAATATATAAAAAGATATTTTTATGATTGGTAATGAGTAGTGGTGAATGAGAGAATTTTTGGCTACTTGAACCAAAAAAAATTTCCATTGATTAAAAATCACCTAATAACCATCTACTTCAAAAGGATCTTCAAAAGATTGTGCCCACACACAGTTTCTCTTGTGAAGAGTTATAGCAAGGAAGATCAGGTGGTGAAGAATCTGCGAATCAAAATGGATCAATTCAATCTTCATGCAAGGTAAGATTCGATCTTATGAATTAATTATTGAATCGTTATTACTAGTATCGATTGGGCATGTTTTATTTGAAAATTTTTAAGATTCACGTTTCCGCATTCGAATTAAAATCAAGATTTTTTCCTTCAATTGGTATCAGAGCCCGGTTTCGCTAGTTTAATAATTGATTCAATAATGATTGAATTTTCTTTTGATTATGATTCTTTGTATGTCATAGAGTAGGCACAAATTATTATTTGATATATATTCATGATTGATGAATTGGGTTTGCATGGATTGATCGTTAATTGTATGGTTCTTTGGCTAATTTAATTTGATTAAATTTGTAAGCCGTTTGTGGCGATTTAATTTCCTTGTAATCATAGATTTAGGATTTTATTTTTGTCGAAGAATTCAAGTCGAAGAATGATGTGCAACGGCTCTGAAATTTCGTTTCTGGTTTTGGGTGAAAGTTTCGTTTGAATACGGAATTGGTTTAAGAAAAATTCATGTGCGTTCGGTGCAAAAGTTGCACGTAGTTAGATGTGTGCATAAGATGCGCATCACACAAAAATAAATTAAACGATTCTAGACAGCAGCAGAATCGGTCAGAATGTGGCAGCGGAACTGGACAGCGCCAGCGCCAGTTCTTGAAACAAAGTGTGCATGTGATGCACGATCAGATGACTGGTGCCCGCAGGTGCGCTGGTCCGCTTATGCCGCTGTGCATATGGATGCTCCAGCAGTTCTGATTGTGCGTATTCGATGCGCAAGAGACTGCGAATTGGACGGCAGCGGACAGCAGTGGATAACAACGCGAACGGCTGGTGCTTAGTGCACTGGTTCACTGCGTATGGGGACTGGTGTGCGTTTGCGGTTTTCTGGGCAGCAAACGGACTGTTTTTGAACTAGTCACCAGTCCGCTAATGCCGCTGTGCGTGTGACTGGTTATGAACCAGTTTGACTGCGCATATGAGGACTGGTTATGAACCAGTTTGGCTGCAGATTGGTGCATGTGTTGCACAACAGGTGGCTTGTTCAATTGTCCACGTGTGCAAGCAGCAGGCCGCATAAGTGACATGCACAAAGCAGTGCAATTGTTGCACCTGTTTGCGCGTGAAAGCTAATGCATTGGATGTTTGTGCATGTGACACATGTGCATTTAGTGCACATGATTGATGATGCACAATCTGCACATACATGCTCACACTTGGATAATTTTTGATGGCTTTAAAATCATAAAATGGGCTCTAGCCCAATCCATGTGATGGAGATTCTTAATAATTAAATTGGATTTAATTATTAGCCCAAGAGAGCCCATTAAGACCTTGAAGACCATGAAGTTCTTGAAGACTACAAGTAAAGGCCAAGGAATGCCTTGGTTAATTTTGTAATATCTAGAATTAGTTTTAGAGTGTTAAGAAAGCCAAAGAACTCGGTCAATCACATGTTATTTATTTTAATTGTTTATCATGTGATGATTGAATAATTTATTGATAACATGATCATGCATAAAATATGTCATATAGAATAGAAAGTGCCTACTCGTTACATTATAACATGACATACATACATGTATTATTATTTATTTTTCTATTAAATAGTTTATTAGTTAAAATAGAGATAATAATACATTAAATACCAATTTAATAATTTGTTAGGATTTTAGTTAAAAATCCTAGGTTCACAAATTAGAAATATATAATTAGTTTTAATGTGATTAAAATAAATATATTTCAAATAATTGGTAGTTAAAATGTGGATTAGATTTTAAGAGTTAAAATTGGATAATCTCACATTAAATCTAATCTTCATAATTAAAGAGTTTAGATTATATAGATTAGATCTTTCATAATAAATTAGATTTTTAAGAGTTAAAAAAAAAATCTTGTAATTTATTAGGTGTTAATAGGATGATGATTCTAGTAACATATTGATTCCTAGTAACTTAGATTATATTTGTTAGCCGTTAATAATCTAAGATGATGACTAGGAATATTAAATAGAAAACCCTAATCCTAAAATAGTGAGTGGGAGAGGGATATATGACAATATATCCCACGGTCTCCATCGTTAGTTCAACACCGTGAGATTTGAGTGGCGCCTCGAGACGGCTTTGTTTTCGTCCCCCTAAGGGTGGTGTCCATTTGGGTCAATATCAAGGTTGACTTCCTAACGGATAAGATTTCTGGATGTATTTTGGGATTGACCTACCCTAAGGCTGGCAATTCTCAAGTTAAGTTTGAGAGATCTGAAATGATGGGTTACACTCACAAAGGAATAAATTAATGAGTTAGTTTATTCCTTGACTGAAATAAGCGGTAGTCAGATAATATAGGAATAAGATTCTATTATATTATTCGACTGAGATTTTCTCAATCTAACATACAAATATTTGACTTACCCTAAGGTGGCATTTATTTGTGGCATGTTAGATTATCGTGGCATAGTAATTCTTTTTAGGGTATTTCTGATTCATTATTCATGTATCATGCATCATGTTTAATTTTATGCTAAAATTTATGATATTCATATGAAACAAATTTTGAATAAAATATTTTGTTTATTTATTTCAGCAATGTCGTCACCTTTAATTACCATACTTGCCAATGATAAACTGAATAGGGATAACTATGTTAAATGGAAATATAATATGAACGTCATTTTAATCTGTGAGGATCTAAAATTTGTCCTGATGGAGGAGTGTCCTCCTGTGCCACCTAAAAATGCCACGCGTAATGTACGCGAAACCTACCAAAATTGGGTTAAGGCTGATGAAAAGGCCCGTTGCTACATGCTAGCAGGAATGTCCGATGTGCTTGCTAAGAAGCATGAGGCAATGACTACAGCATCTCAGATGATGGAGTCATTACAAGGGATGTTTGGGCAACCTTCTGAGCAGCAGCAACACGAAGCTGTTTGTGCTGCTATGACTGCTAAGATGAAGGAAGGGACATCAGTTCGAGAGCATGTCTTGAACATGATGACCTATTTTAATACAGCTGAAACTCATGGTGGGGTGATTAATGAGCTCAAAGAGAAGAAGATGAAAGGTAAATATGATTTACTAGTCATTGAATCTTGTTTAGTGGAGGATGATTCATCCACTTGGATAATTGATTCAGGAGCCACTAATCATGTATGTTCTTCTTTGCAACTAATTGACTCTTATAGGCTGCTTGGTGAGGGAGAGTTCACCATGCGAGTTGGCACTGGGGATGTCGTTTCAGCTAGAGCAGTGGGAGAAGTTAGACTTCAATTTTCAAATAATTGTTTCATTGTTTTGAACAATGTTTATTATATTCAGAATTTTAGAAGAAATTTGATTTCGGTTTCTAGATTAATGGAACATAATTATTCAATTTCTTTTAGTAATAAAGATGTTATTATTTCTAGAAATGGTTTGAATATTTGTTCCGGAATATTAGAAAATAACATTTACATGTTAAGATCGTTAACACATAATTTACTGCTCAATACTGAATTGTTTAAAGTTGAAAAACCTAAAGCAAAGCGACAAAAGATTTCTCCTAATGATGATACCTATCTTTGGCATCTAAGACTTGGACATATTAATCTTGACAGAATAGACAGACTAGTAAAGAGCGGAACTTTAAGTGAGTTAAAGATCGGCACTTTACCTGTTTGTGAATCCTGTTTAGAAGGTAAAATGACTAAGAGACCTTTTAAGACAAAAGGTTATAGAGCCAAAGAACCGCTAGAGCTTATACATTCGGATGTTTGTGGTCCAATGAATGTTAAAGCTAGAGGTGATTATGAATATTTCGTCACATTCATTGATGATTATTCTAGATATGGGTATGTTTACCTAATGCAACGAAAGTCTGAAACTTTTGAAAAGTTCAAAGAGTTTAAAACTGAAGTTGAAAATCAATTAGGTAAAACATTGAAAGCTCTACGATCAGATCGTGGAGGAGAATACCTTGATATAGAGTTCAAGGATTACTTGATTGAGCATGGGATTCTATCCCAACTGACTGCTCCTGGAACACCCCAACAGAACGGTGTTGCAGAAAGGAGAAATCGAACCCTTTTGGACATGATAAGATCTATGTTTAGTTTCTCATCATTACCTAGTTTTTTCTGGGGATATGCATTGCAAACTGCAGTATATATCCTGAATGTAGTTCCTTCAAAGTCTATTCCTAAAACACCTTTAGAGTTGTGGAATGGTCGCAAAGCTAGTTTGCAACATTTTCGCATATGGGGGTGTCCAGCACATTTGCTAAAAAAATAAGACTGGGAAGTTGGAACCACGTTCACAAGTTTGCCTATTTGTAGGCTACTCCAGAGAAACTAGAGGCGGATTCTTTTATGATCCTCAAGATAACAAAGTAATTGTATCGACAAATGCTACGTTTCTTGAAGATAATTACATAAAAGAACATAAACCTCGAAGTAAGATTGTACTCGAGGAGTTATTACCTGGTTCGACCAGTATCCAATCAACAATAGTTGTTGATAATAACATAGTTAAAACCACATCTGAGCGTCAGACAGACTTTCATCAGAATTATCTACCACCTCGTCGTAGTGGAAGGGTTATTAGACCACCTATTCGTTACAGAAATATCGGAGAGGCACAGATTGCTATCTCTGATGAGAGTGTAGATGATCCATTGACATATAATGATGTAATGGAAGATTCTGATAAGGAAGAATGGCTTAAAGCTATGAATCTTGAGATAGAGTCCATGTACTCAAACTCAGTCTGGGAACTTGTGGATCAACCAGATGGGGTAAAACCCATAGGTTGCAAATGGATCTACAAAAGGAAGAGAGGAGTGGACGGGAAGGTAGAGACCTTCAAAGCTAGGCTAGTGGCAAAAGGTTATACTCAAAAAGAAGGAGTTGACTATGAAAAAACTTTCTCACCAGTAGCCATGCTTAAGTCCATTCGTATTCTTCTATCCATAGCTGCATGTCTTGATTACGAGATATGGCAAATGGATGTCAAGACTGCATTCTTGAATGGCAATCTTGATGAAAGCATCTATATGGTGCAACCAGAGGGATTCGTAATCCAAGGTCAAGAGCAAAAGGTTTGCAAGTTGCAAATGTCTATTTATGGACTTAAGCAAGCTTCTCGATCTTGGAACATTAGATTTGATACTTCGATCAAGTCTTATGGTTTTGAGCAAAATGTCGATGAACCTTGTGTATACAAGCGTATCATCGATAAGAAAGTGGTTTTCCTCGTACTTTATGTCGATGATATTCTACTCATTGGGAATGATGTAGGAGCATTATCTGATGTAAAGAACTGGCTTGCTAACCAATTCCAAATGAAAGATTTGGGAGAGGCTAGTTATGTTCTTGGGATCCAAATCATACGAGATCGTAAGAATAAACTGTTAACATTGTCTCAAGCATCATACATTGATAAGATCCTTGTACGTTATTCGATGCAGAATTCCAAGAAAGGTTATTTACCTTCTCGGCATGGAGTTCACTTGTCTAAGGAACAATGTCCTAAGACACCTCAAGAAGTTGAGGATATGAGACGAATTCCCTATGCCTCTGCAGTGGGCAGTCTCATGTATGCTATGCTATGCACGAGACCTGACATATGTTATTCAGTGGGAGTAGTCAGTCGTTATCAATCTAACCCAGGATTGGATCATTGGGGGGCAGTAAAATGTATTCTCAAATATCTTCGGAGAACGAGAAACTATATGCTAGTGTATTCTGGTGAGAATTTGATTCCAACAGGATATACAGATTCTGATTTTCAGTCGGATAAGGATTCTCGAAAATCCACGTCTGGGTCAGTATTCACCCTAGGTGGTGGGGCTATAGTATGGAGGAGTGTTAAGCAATCTTGTATCGCTGACTCCACCATGGAAGCAAAATTATAAAGTAGCAGCTTGTGAAGCAGCTAAAGAAGCAGTTTGGCTTCGTAAGTTCTTGACAGATTTAGAAGTTGTTCCAAATATGGATAAGCCAATCACACTTTATTGTGATAATAGTGGTGCAGTGGCTAATTCGAAAGAACCAAGAAGCCATAAGCGTGGAAAGCATATAGAAAGAAAATATCATCTCATTAGAGAGATAGTACATAGAGGAGATGTGTCGGTGTTGAAAATAGCTTCACAGGACAACCATGCTGATCCGTTTACAAAGACCTTAACGGCTAAAGTGTTTGACGGTCATCTAGAGAGTCTAGGATTACGAGATATGTCTCATTTGCTCTAGGGCAAGTGGGAGATTGTTAGGCATTGTGCCCTAAGAGCTTGTAATTTGTAAACGTTTAAATAAATTATAAATAAAATAAAGTTTATTTTATTCAAATTAATGTGCATTTATAAAATGTTTGCTTCATACGAATATCATATAACATCCATGATTACTTATGTAGTCTCAAATTAAGTATATAAGTGTTATATACAAGAGGATTTAGTTTGAGATTAGTAATCTAAAGAGTCCGTAGAAAACAAACAAAGTTGGGTACTTTGTTTGTGGTAAATCTACAGCTGCGGTCCATTTCGTATTTGATACGATGATCTTATCCGGGATTGTTCATATGGCGATATGAAAATGGAGGCACTTATATAATAGAGATTATATAGGACTGGACCTCGATAAAATGAGTTTCTTATTAATATCCGTTAAACAAAGAAATTCTTATTTATCGATTAGATGATCATATATGGATTGATCTTAATCCTGAGTGTTTAATGGACTCCTATTTGTTGGGTCATATCTTTTGATTTACATGGGTGAGACTGTTATAGATTTACGGTCAATATGCTTCGTACTTTGGAGATGTGATTTAATAAGTGGCTGGGAACATTCTATACAATAGTGGAATCCACTCCTTCTTGCGAGAAGTAGATGAGTAGTTCTCTTAAGTGTTTATTCGGGTCTTGAACAATAAGAGCGCTCAACTTTCTGTTTATGAGTAAGTGGAAAGATAAATTCATAAGTTGTTATGGATATATTGTTCATTAGAGAATCAATGGTACTTAAAGGAACAAGATATAATTAGAGAGGTATAACGGATTTTAATAACCTAGCTCTAATTATGAACTACTCGTGGAGGATCGAATCATATGAAATGATTAAATCGATGGACACTGAAAATTCAGATTGTGTAAAACATCTACAATTTTGAGAGTGCAACCTTAAGTTTTTAGTGGAGTAACTCTAAGGTTAATAATAGTGAATTATTAATTAAAGAGTTTAATTAATAATTCCGAAATTATTGGAGCTCAAATTGTAGGTCCATTTGGTCCCCTTGCTAGCTCACAACCACATAAAGAAACAAGTTGAAGAATATAATTGGATTGTCCGATTATTGGTGTACATATAAATTTATGTACATGTTCATAAATTATTTAAATAATTTGATTATTTAAATATTTATAATTATTTAATTAATGGTTAATTATTTAATTATTTGTAGAGGTCATGGGTTCAATTATAAATGATGTCATTAAATTAATTATGATTTAGAATCATTTAATTTAATTAAATAATCATTTAATTAATTAATGGAAATAATAATTTCAATTGGAATAAGATTCCATTTAAATTATATTAAAAGAGTTTTAATTTAATGGGAATTAGATTCCATATTAAATTAAAAGAATAGAATTCTATTCCAATAAGGAATTTGATTCCATATTGGATATGAATTAAGTCTTTCAATTTAAATAGGAATTTGGATTCCTTGTTAAATAAGAAGTGTCCTAGTTTACCAATATATAAAAAGATATTTTTATGATTGGTAATGAGTAGTGGTGAATGAGAGAATTTTTGGCTACTTGAACCAAAAAAAATTTCCATTGATTAAAAATCACCTAATAACCATCTACTTCAAAAGGATCTTCAAAAGATTGTGCCCACACACAGTTTCTCTTGTGAAGAGTTATAGCAAGGAAGATCAGGTGGTGAAGAATCTGCGAATCAAAATGGATCAATTCAATCTTCATGCAAGGTAAGATTCGATCTTATGAATTAATTATTGAATCGTTATTACTAGTATCGATTGGGCATGTTTTATTTGAAAATTTTTAAGATTCACGTTTCCGCATTCGAATTAAAATCAAGATTTTTTCCTTCAGCTGTGTACGTGCATCAAAAGTCTGAAGATTGACTTTTACTTGGTCAGTTGTTCCTCATTGTCTTTATCTCCGGATAATGCGGGTCAATGCTTTACACCAACTACAAGTTGACCGACCAATGCCCGCTAGCTGCACACATGCAGTTGCATACATAGATCTCATGAGACCCTCTATTTTCATTAAACATTGCAATCAAATTTACTGTAGAACTTGTTAGAGGCTGCAATTTTTTGTTTTTAAAGCATGGTATATTATATTTTTAATTTAAATTTTATATAGGTACTACTTATTTCAATTTTGAATTTCATCAGTTAGAAGACTGAATTAACCTATAACCATTATGTGCTAACAATATCTCCCCTTATGGTAGGGGAGTGTCAGTTTTCCTAGCCTTGTGCCAGCTTGAAAACAGACAAGTCATAGAGGTAGTCAATACTATATAATTTTCCCAATTAAGAAGAAATAATTAGGATCGAGAACACTTGATTTTTGGTGAGATTCTAACATATATATTGGTGATGTGAATTCTTCGATCATGAGTTTATTTGTGAAATTGTTACATTTTCCGGTCTAAAAGGTTTTATTTCCAAGTTCCAACACCCCTGTAGAAGTAGAAAGTAGGGTAATTTTTTAGAATCTTTTTTAATAAAAAGTGTAAATTTGTTGGTTATGAAATTTGAATAGCTAAATCATCATCTTTCTTATTTTACGTTCAACAACTCTTGTGATATTGCGCCAGCAGAGCTTTAGGGTCCTAATGATCATCCTATAGGGTTGGTTTAGGTCATAAAGTTGGCTTAAAGGTTGATGGGGTGGACTGAATTCCCATTCCCACCCCTTTCAAGCCCAAAATGACCCAAATTGTCTCTAGACTCGGAGAAGCGGTGCAGCCACAGCTTTAATCTCAAGCACATCTTTTTTTTATTTTTATTTTTATTTTATTCTAAGGTCAAAACATGTTTATCAGATTCATCTAATGTTCATTCTTGCACTATTGGTATTTACTCATCTTTCTTGCACTAATGGTGACACTCCCGCCCACAATAACCCACTGCTTTTAGATAAAGTTTGCATTAAATCCATCAGGCCCAGGTACTTTATTTGGTCCCCACTGAAAGAGAGCTGTATGAATTTCTTCTGGAGTATATGGAGCCTGGAGTCCCACCAAATGCTCATCAGGAAGGCGGTAATTAATACTGTCAAGGACTGCACTAATATCATCATCAGAAGGCCTACAGAAGGGAAAAATCTCATTAAAATACTTCTCAAATAAAAGAATCAGCTCTAAGTTCCCCAAAAAAAAAAAAAAAAGAACCAGCTCCCTCCCTATCTGTCATCCAATTGCCCTGACTTCCTTTGAGCCTTTTTTTTGTATCATATATACATTGCAGTTTGCCAAACACTCTTGGTCAGAATCTCTAAAGTATAGTCTAGAACTAGAGCTCTCAAAAGTGAGAGGAGAGGCTCACATCGCGTAGAAAAATTGCTCTTAACTCAAAGATTCAGGGTGCAAATCAAATTATGGACATCTGACCGAAAGGGGCCAAACTCTCATGGGCTGGGTACCACTGCACCAACAGCCAAGTGTGACTACCTTTGAGCCTTGTAATGGTATTTTTCTTCCTTCTGTTGGAGGCTTTAGCATGGAAATAATTGGTCCATAAAGAATCCCCAAGTATTGTTTCCATGCTAAAGCTCCAACAGAAGGGATTTTTCCATTAATATTTCTCATTCTTTATTTTGTTTTTCAATTTCTTTTTTTAATTTGACATCTCCAATAGAGATGTATTCTATATATGTATATATACATACACACATACATACATACTTAGGATGCGAATTCCAAAATTTTCTGAGCATGTATTGGTATTAAAAATATTAAATTTATATATTTACTTAAATAATAATTGTAAAAAAAAAAAAAAAAAATCTATTTGCTAGAATGGAGCATGAAATCCAAAAACGGTATAATAACTACCTTAGGTAGCTATTAATAATTAATTAACTAATTTGTTAATTAAACTAATTATCTCATTATTTTCTAGTCAGAATTTTAGCATATTGTCCTTACATATTGTATATCTGTGTTACTGTTTCATATAAGAGTTTTATTTCAATTTTAATCCATAATTGAGGCTGGAGCAAAGATCTGAATCAAATTAAAAGCCTTCATAGAAGATTGAGTGTGGTCCAAATAATGTACCCATGAACAAGTATGGTCCAAATAATGTACCCATGAGTATGGTCCAACTATGTGCCCATGAACTGTTAAGTCAGTAGGTGGTTTTGGAGGGACGCTAGAAGTTCATTTGTGTTTGAGACCAATTTATGTTAGTTGTCCTTTCTACACGCATGTATCTGTTCAAAAAAGATACTGCTTCATTCTCATTCAAGGAGACATGCCAAGGTGAATGGATAGGATCGTCTGACCAGATTTTTTATATAAACCTAGGAATTGAATATTGTTATCAACTAGCCTTATTATAATCAAAGTCAGTTCAAAATAATAAATGCTGCATAAGTGTGTTGCCTCCATATTCAGGAGACTAACATATTAGGGGATTATCATTATGAAGTAGACGTAGAGGCCATGAACATAATTGTTTTGTTTCATTGTTTTAATTTTGTTTATTCGAACTGATAATTTGTAGGTGAAATGGAGAAGTAAAGAGAACATAACAATGTTGGCATGCAGCAGCATGGTGCATGAACGTAACCTAATTGTTTTCATTTTTGCTTAGTTTAATTAATTTCTTGCTTAATTCTCTTTTTAATTTTACCTCAAGAGGAAAAGAAAACTAGATGCAAATTATTTAAAATTAACTGTCATCTGAACCCATCACTTCTAAGAGTTGGGATCCTTGACTTGTTTTTCATATTGATTTTTTATAAGAAAAGTTAAAGCCATCTTGACTTTTATAAAAAAAAATTGAAATTTGAGTGATGCATGAAGAAAAAAATAAAAATAAAAACTCCACCTATTTATTATCTTTTATACTAATATATCATTAAATTATGACAAGTTTTGACAAAAAAAAAAAAATCCTAGCTCCTATCTCAACTCTCAAGGGCACTCATTATTTTAAAATCCTTTTTAATATTCATTTTTGTATGAATGGTATTTATTCTAAAGTCACGGTACAAATTGAGCTCCCCCCCTTTTGAAACTGATTTTTTTTCTTTACATTCCCTCGTAACTCAAGTTGTGTTGCACCTTTCAATCCATCTTAATGAAATATGAGTAAGGAATTGATATTTAGATCACATAAATAACGATTGATTTTTATAAATCTCCACAAGTTTTTAATATTTTACTAGTGTATGTGAAAAAATTTTAATAATAAATTTAGATAACTGAATAATATAAATAGTGATTAATCTTTACAAATTTCGTTAAATTTATAGTCCGATCGGTGTCATCTTGAAAAATAAAAAATAGCTTCTTTTTTTTTCCAATGGCCAATAGTTATGATAAGATGTGTAGCAATAGCATGTATGAGGGGGTACCTACATGTGATAAGAAACTGTATAATATTCCCTAAAATAGAAAAAAAAAATCCTAAAGTG
Source organism: Nephelium lappaceum (assembly GCA_021234005.1). Taxonomy (NCBI): domain Eukaryota; kingdom Viridiplantae; phylum Streptophyta; class Magnoliopsida; order Sapindales; family Sapindaceae; genus Nephelium; species Nephelium lappaceum. Next base: position 9,432,465 of record CM038010.1, read on the forward strand.
TATAATATTTCCGAGGAACAAGTAATGTAGTTAAAAAGTGGTTTAGCTTTTCTAATGATAAGCTACTTATGGTAAAAACTAACTATTTTTTATTTCTGAAGGCCAATAATTGTGGTCAAATTTTGTATGGCATTTCTTAGGGTAATTCACATGTCATAAAAAATTGTATAATATTTTCGAGGAATAATTACTTACCGTCGTTGGAAAAAACTCCGCTTATCTGCAAAGCATGTGGTTAAAAATACAATTTCTTTTTTCCTTTTTCAATGGCCAATAATTGTGGTTAGATATATATTTATTATTAACATCAGATTTGGGATCAACTGATATAAGATTATAAAATACGATCCAAATCTTTATTTCTAGAAGTAAGAGAAGACAATCATAGAGTGTGAAAAGCTATCAATATATTAAGTGAAAAAATACGTATGTGAACCCAACGTTATGAAGTCAAAATTTGGATGAAAACAATCACATAGTATGAAAAGCTATCAACATATTAAGTGAAAGGAGACGTACGTGAACCCAACGTTATGAAGTCAAAATTTGTATGAATATATATCCAACCACACTATATAATTGTGGTTGGATATATATTTATTATTAACATCAGATTTGGGATCAACTTATATAAGATTATAAAATACGATCCAAATCTTTATTTTTAGAAGTAAGAGAAGACAATCATATAGTGTAAAAAGCTATCAATATATTAAGTGAAAAAAAACGCATGTGAACCCAACGTTATGAAGTCAAAATTTGGATGAAGACAATCATATAGTATGAAAAGCTATCAACATATTAAGTGAAAAGAGACGTACGTGAACCCAACGTTATGAAGTCAAAATTTGGATGAAGGGTTGCATTCAATGTCCCCTAATTGCCCCCAAATTGTGGTAGAATGTATGTAGTCGTTTATTTGTAGTATCTTTTACGGTCAAGTCACGCGTGACCGGAAATTGCATGTGATATTTCCATTGAATAAATCAATAAATATCTTGTTCAGTCGATGTTCAACATTTTTCGAGTGCAACATGCTTGTTGTGAAAAATAGTGTTGGAACCATTTCCACAGTATGTTGGACGACTTTTGAGTCTACTTTTGAGGTCGTCTTTGTTACGTCATAATATTACACTACATGTGAAAAACCGAAATACCATTTTTCTAAATGTGGATTCCCAATGTCTAAGTATTCATCATTATTGTTTTTTTTTTTTTTTCATTAACACTTCACGGATCACAAGACTATCGGTATTTACTAAGATTGATCACTTTTACAATCGAAAAGAGAATAATTATTGAGATAAATTAATCTCATAATAAAAAAGATGATAATTTCTACTAAGAGAAAATTTACTACTCACATATTATATTTTAAAAAATAATGATAAGATTTGAACTTTTAATTTCTTATAATCAAGATAAATATTAAAAAAACTCCTACTAAATGATAGTATGTGTACTCATCATTATTGTTTTCAAATTTAATTTTCCTGTTGCGCTCATTTTCTACAACCAAAGGGATATGGTATCATTTTTATAATTGTGTTCTTGAAAAATATTTTTTAAAAATGAAGATTATGTTTTTAAATGCGTTTGTTATTATTTTTAAAAAGGTATTTCTAAAATTATAAAAATGAAAATCATGGTTTTAAAAGTGCAATATGTTTTATAAAATTTGCTAAAAGTTGTCTTCAAAATGATATAAATATATTTGGTGTTGTTTTTTAAAATAAGTATAACAATTTTATGGAGAGAAAATTAATTGTTTATTTTGAAAACTTGTTTCGAAAATGCTTAAAAACATAAAAAAGATTTTTTCTTTTTCCTACTATTTAGTTAAAATTGGCCAAAAAAGGCGTTTTTCATTTTTAAAAATATATTTTATTAAACAACCAATTAAACATATTTACAACCATTTTTTATTTTTGAAAATGGATCCAATTTGGTAAGAGCATGAGATTGAAAAATTGATCCCATGCTCTTTTTTTTTTTTTTTTTTATTGCTGCTGTGGTGGGTTAAATCCAACCCACTAACCACAACAGGTGGAATTCATTCTTCTTTTCACTTTTTTTTTTTCTATTTTTCCTTTTTTTCTTTTTATTTTTTGTTTTTACATTTTTTCTTTTTCCAACTTAATATTAAATTAAATTATGTATTTTGAAAATTAAGTTAATACATTTATTAAATATTTCTAAAATATAATATTCTTTTAAATTAATTATTAAATAAATATTATATTCTCTAAAATTGATTTTATATGATTATATTTATTTATAAAATATAATTTAATACTTTATTCTATTTTTCAAATTAATTTAAATATTTTAAGTATATGACATATTTATTTTATCTAAAATGAATTTAATATATTTATAAAAAAAATCTTTTTTAAATTAATTAAAAATTTTATTTTAATTAAAAACTAATTTAAAATAGATTTGTCTATTTTTAAAAATAATTTAATTATTTAAAATTGATTTTATACAATCACATATTGTATCATACACATTACAATACTAATTTATCCAATCTCATACCACACCAAACATATGACAACACTAATTTATCTAATTCTATCTAATCTCATGAAAATAATTAAATCCAATTTCACATACCAAACATGGCCTTATAGTTCATCTTACAAACCCCTCAAGTGTTTCCCAAGACTCAATACAAGAGAAAGAATTAAAATATTAAAAATAAAAATAAAAATAAACAACTCTCAAAGAGTGGAATTGAAAACTTTAAGCTCTAGAATATGTTTTGATATTAAATTATGGCTCAAATGATTAAGAACACTCGAATATTATTGAGTTCTTTTTCTTTTTTCTTTTTGATTTTATTACTATCCAAAAAGTTTACTCCTCACAGTCATTTACTCATTCCACTTAATATTAAAATTTAAAATTTTTTCTTTTTCTTTGTCCACCCTTTAAAATATCCAAAATAACCCTAAACCAATTCATATATATGTAAGTTATTAAATTTACATTTATAAATGTTCTTTCCTTTTCTTGGTTTTTTTCTTTCTTCTCTTTTTCTTTCATCCTTCTCCAATCCATCATAGTCAAATTTTTTTTTTTCCCTTTTTGGTTCAATCTCCCCTTTCATTAGTTTTCTTTCTTTCTCATCAATGGCTTCAGAATATGTTAGCCAAATACAAGAAAATATGTATTTATTTCGAAACATGCAATGGATTTGAAACAAATATTTATTTATTTTGGTATCAAAAGAATTAATAAATGAAATATATATATATATATATCAATAAATTTTAAAATAAATATCATTGTGTTATTATAATTTTTTGGGTGCCCAAACTCACACAGTGCTATGTCCCTATCTACCAAGCATTATGTTTATTTCTTTTCCAGTGTCCAGCTTGTTGGAAACAAAATTTGCAGTGTTTGTTCTGTGGTAACTCTGCCATTGCCTATTCTATTGTGCTTGAGGATGTCAGTTCCTGCCAGAAATAGGTCCTGATCCATGTGACATAGAGTAGTATTAATTAGAGATTGTACATGTTGTACTGCAATGATGATTATCATTCAAGGTTAAAGATTGATGCTTACTAGAACCAAATGTTCTATACCAGAAAAGCTCATTTCAGAACTAAAGTCTATAAGAGACCTTTGCTCTCCTTAGACATCATTGTTTCTCTTGCTTGTATTTGTTCATTGATGATAACTTAAAAATTTTGAACAATTTCTTAAATTGAGTCGATACCTCTTTTTGAATACCTTGTGGGTCAATTGATCCTTGGGACATAATTTGCGATATTACGTCTTCAAATTTCTTCCATCACACGGCGAGCGATTAGTTTGGTCAATTTCTTTCAATAGTTTCCTTATAATTGTGCCTTCCAATTTCTTCCATACAAGTAATTTGTGGGTGAACAAGGGTACTATTGACATTAATTGAGCGTTTATGATTTATAGTTTAATTTTCAGATATTATATTTGATGTACTTATAAATGGGTATTTAAATCTTATTTATGAGTGGGCCAAGATATTGTTGACATTAAGATAGAAGCTTCCAGTGATGTTTTACTTATTAAAGTTTAGATTTTGGTACACTTATAAAAGGAGCATGGAAATCATATTTATAGTGACAATATCACCGCCTTATAATTTATTTCAATAATTAAGTGTCATTTTTCAAACTCATGAATACTTCACTGTCATTTCATAGTACTCCGATACTGTCATTCACAGACTCTATACTAATGTTAACGAAACTTTTTAATGTTCAATATGCTTGAACTTTACTAAACGACACTTGAATCAAATTTTTGTTAGAATTTCATTAATATGTTTTATTACCATTAAAATCAAGTGTACCCCATGAAATTTAATTAGGACGTTTAAATGTTCTTTGTTCTTATAAGCAATAAATTGCCCACATTAATTATGAGCCAAGAAAAATAAAAAACGCAAGGAGGGTGATGAAAATGACAGAAGACATGGACAGAGAAATGAAATTCACACGGTCACGAGAGAGAGGGTTTTCGTGGGTTGTGGTGGGTCAGTCAAAGAAGGGGTCAGATACACGTCGCAACTTACAGGTGTGTTTCCCTACCAAGGCTGGTTTTGAGCAAGCCAAAACAAAAAACATTAAATGCTGCCATTAAATGCCGTCTCTGAAATTTCCTCGTTCGCTTATTAATAGCGAGTAAACCAAGTCGCTAATTAAAGCACCACCACCACCAGCAGCGCCAGCACCCGCGCCCCCCATCTCCATCACCATTTATTTCCCAAGGATATACTTGACGGTTGAAAAGTCCATTTCAACACGACTCTCCCTCGTCCCCGCAATTTCACTACTATGTTTCGGGGTCACATCGTCTTTTCACTCACGTAAACGGCCTCCATCACGAGTGTCGGCATCTGAATAATTAAGTGTGCCCATTAAATGATCTTCAACTTTTTCGACGGCGACTTTATATTTATATATACCCCCCACCAGTTCTATCCACCTGATACTTCTGAGTCTGTTTCTTCTCTTCCATCCTCAAAATGTTCAACCAACAGCACAGAGAAGGCCATGGTAGCAATCCAGGAATTCTCATCACTAAAGACTTGCTTGGTGGCTTGTCTTGTAACCCCCAGGAATCAGCAGCCAATTTGGATTTCAAGGTACCGTACCTGCACTTATATAGATATACATATATGTGTTTGATTTTCATTTTGGATTTAACTGTTTTACTGGTTAGATAACCTTATCCATCGATTATAGCCTTATCCATCGATTATAGCCATCGGATTGGCTTCGATGGGTAAGTAAGGTAGCCGATCGCTTTTGATTTTTTTATATAGTTTTTTAATTATGTAACATGTTTGTGAAATTGGGTTGGATTTGGGTTGTTAGATGATACAAGCATTAATTAGTTAAAATTAAATGTATGTGCAATAAATGATATTGCAGCCAGCAAAGCCATTAATTAGTGGTTTCCAGGACCTGAACCATCCACCAGAAATGATAGAGAAGAGTTTAGAGTCGAAGTTGGAGTCGATAGAGAAGAGTTTAGAGTTGAAGTTGGAGTCGAGCTGTACTTCAAGCGACTACCAGAGTGTGTGCACACTAGAGAAGGTGAAAAATGCGCTGCGAAGAGAGGAGAAGAAAAGATCATCATCACCAGGGGCAGGGATGATGTTTGCTGCTGGTTGTCCGGGTTGTTTGCTTTACGTGATTACTCTCAAGACCAACCCCAAATGCCCTCGTTGTAATTCAACTGTCTCTTCTTCTTTGCTTAAAAAGAAGCCCAAACTTGACCTCAATGCCTCCTCTATTTAATCATCCCTTTCATTCTTTGCATCTCTATAATAGTATTCTTAATTTGTATAGTTATAAGTTACAAGCCATAGCTTTATTGTTTTTAAGATTGAATTTTCTTATTGGGATTTTTCAACTGTATCTTTATTGTAGTACTCCACTACTTCCTCTTGAGGTGGCACATATTAGATTCTTTTGCCACTAGTGTATTCAATTATTTGAAGAAAATAAATTATTATTTAGAAGAAATTTTACCTTTCAACTAGTTTTCTTCTCTCAATTTTCAATTTCTGTATCTGATATATTTACTTTTTTCTTATATATATATATATATTACAAGTAAAACTGTAGAACCCTCTATATAAGAATTTTATGTTACCATACGAAATACCACATTTTATTTAGACTCTACTTTTTAATAGTATAGAAAAATATTCATATTAAGTAGATAAAACTGTCGTTTAATTGAAGAGATTTATAAAAAGATTATTCGCTGATAAGTGAGTTAAGATAAAATTATTTGCCTTTTGACGGACTTGGTATTCAAAATCCTATATAATTGCAGAGAGCACAGGGTGGGCTAGCTAAGATAGCAAATCGCTTGTGAGTTATTTGATATATTTACTTATCTAATTGCTTTATTACTTATTCTGTTGATATGTCAATAGTGGATATAACAAGGAAGCTTCACATACTTTAAAAAATAAAGTTGTGGGTTTGAATTAGGTATTTTTCATTCATCCAAAATTATAATAATTTTATATAATTAGGGTTTAATTATTATAAAGAAATTGTGTATTTGTAAGATAGTTAATAAAACATCTGCTACTATTATTTTTGAATTTTTAATTTGTGTATTGTATATATTTGAATGAATGTGAATTAATCTTCACTCTTCATCTCAATATTAGATGATGAAGATCTTTGTTTTTATTTTCGTAAAATTGACTATATTGGCCTATAAAATTTGATTTTATCATTCTAGATGGTCAACACTTGTAGTCAATGGTCAACATTCGATTTTGTCATACTTAAAGTCATGAGGTCTTTTTTGAGTTTCACAATAAGTAAATTTTTAAATCTGAAACTCCAAGCCTCCCATAGGTTAGATGTTCAAAAATTAATATTAAGTTAGTGATATCATATAATAAAAGAATACATAATTGAATTTTTATCAGTGTTATGTTTTCGGGGGGTAGTATTATTTTGTGATCTAAGGGGATATAGTAACATAAGCAAGCAGTAAATAATTTAGCACTACCTTATCCTGTTATCAATAGTCTTAATACGCAGACATTAAGATAATTAAGCAAATGTGGATAAAATAGGTCACTTGGGCAGTTGGTTAAAGCGCTACTGCTCACTATAGTCTCTTATAAAATCATGGGTCAGACACCCACACTTTTAATCTCAAGTTGATATTTCTTTAATTATATGTGAATCATCCATCCACCTTTAGATTAATCATTTTTGTATTTATATATGAATCATTTCTTTTTGTACGAGAGTTATTTTTTAGATCGCTTCATTAGTATTCTAACTCTATTTGATTTCGATTATTTTCGAGATCAATCCAAGTAATCAAAAAGAAAAAAAAATGTGGACCAAATGGATTAGAGAAGACAAAAGGAATCTATTTGATTCATAAATAGGATAAACATGGAGGCAGTTGCTATAAAATAAAAGGATTTAATGTTTTGTGTTTTAAAGCAGAGACACAGCATGTAAATTGTAGCTGGAACCCGTGAATGAGTGCAAAATGTTTTAGTGAGGCAACGATGAAATCATCAAGTCGTCAATAGGGCGCCACGTCAACGTCGTGCATTTAAAACAAATGAATTGACTACACTGCTACCCATGTCATATTGGCCACGTGGCGATATCTGCCACTCTAGCATTAATGTTTCTTAGAATTATATACGACGTGTCAACGACTTTCTGTCTGTTACAATTAATGCGGCGAGAATGGCGTTTTGTAACTTGCGACCAACTTGATAAATTATCGACATCCAAAGGCCAGGCATTCACTTTCATCATATTTAAATGGCAACCCGAATTGCATTTACAGTTACGTGCGCGGCGCGTTTGTACTTTTATTTTATGCATCTTGTTCGGTTCTCTGAGCCTCGAAACCGCTGGCACCAACACATTGTGCTTGTCTTGGTGGAATGGAGATGAAAAACGACACAGGTCCTTATTTGTTTTCGTTATTAAGTCTAAAAGTCTGAATGCCATAAATTTTAGGGGTTGGTTTGTTTGTTTCTTTCCCGAAAAACCTTATTTATATTTAAATCTTAATTTAAGTAATTTAATTAATTTATTTATTTTGCTTATATCTTAAATTAAGTTAAACAATGCCTTTTTTTAAAAAGTTATTTTCTCTCATTTTTATCTTAATGAATAAATCTTTTATTAATAAATATTTATTAGTTTCCTAAATTAACCTCTTTTTATTAAATAATTATAAAAATATCTCCAGCAAAATATTCTCCAATTCTAATTATACCTGAACTCTAACCCTAACCTAACTCTAACTCCAACAAAAGATTCTCCAATTCTAATTATACCTGAACTCTAACCCTAACCTAACTCTAACTCCAACAAATTATACCTGAACTCTAACCCTAACCTAACCTTCCTTAGACAACGACTGCCTCCATCAGTCAATGACTAGTCAGCGGTGGACACCAGTCAGCCTCCTCTGAAGTTTGATGAAGGAGGCTAACCTCCTCCTTTTCTTAAGGAGGTCACAGCCTCCTCAAGTCTCCTCCCATTTGAGCGTGAGTTGACTACGAGAGGTCTTTCCATAGAGAATTCACCAATGCCTTACTTTGACTCGATAGTGACAAGGTACTCGTCACCGTCAGATGCATTGCATTGGCCTCCTCTGGCACCTCAGACAGGCCACCATTAGCCTCCTCTTGCACCAACAAAAATCAACAAACAGGAGCCTCCTCCGTCGACTTTCTTTTTTTCTTTTAATTTTTTATTTTAATTACATTATTATTTTATTTATACAAAATAAAATAATTAAATATAAAATATTAAAAATAAAAATATTAAAAACTCATGCTTCAAGAAAGTGGTGCAATGAAGGAGATGCTCAACTGTAAGGTAAACAATCATTGAACATACTTCAAAAAGGGAAACTCTCAGTTGACTTACACGCTGTGTTCACACAACATAATTTCAGAAAAATCAATAAAATTGCACATTCTAACAGATCTTGACCTCCATCAAATATACCCTGTAGTTAAATATTAACATCGCATACAGAACCAAGCAAAACTGCTACACTACATGAGTATTGTATTCATTGCTTTAAAATTGAAGCTCTTTAGGTATACCACCTAAATAACAGTTCTAATTACAATATACAAACACTATATGTGCTGCACAGTAAATGCACTACAGAAGAAACCATAATCAATATGACTGATACCTCACCAAAACTCTGCCACTGCACTTGAGAAGAATATGTACTCCCCCCACTGTTCTGCAGAATCCTACAAATGCACGTGGCAATTGCACTTTCATTTCACTCTGGCTCCCTGTCCAGTTACAAAAATAGCATATCTTTTCGCAGTGATCTAAGAAGATGCTCAAGATTGCTCTCCAGATTACTCTCACCTTCTACAGAGGTTCAATTGTCCCGCTTTTCAGTCTCTCCATGCGGGCTTGAAGCCCAGATAATGCCTTCTCATCCATCGGAAGAACTGTACCCTGCACAGGATTCTCCACACCAGGATGATCTGATGTACGACTCTGACTAGAGAGTCCTTGATTTAAATTATTGTCATTTAAATTTACTAAAGGCCTTGCTCCAGAATCTAGGTTCCCAGCAGCTGCAGCTAATTGCATGCTCTTCATCCTCTCTCTAATTGCATCTAGCGTCCCACTATTTACTGCAACTTCCAACATACCTCCAACTGTTATATGCTACTTCACAAGTATAATTAAATGGGAATTGGAAACAAAAAAATGTAGCATAAGTATACCTCCACTCATAAATCTCTCATTCCGTTGGTCACCCAGTGAATTCTCTATGGAAAGACCTCTTGCAGTAATGGCAGTCCTGTTTTCTTCATTATATGAAGGGGGTAGACTGAAATGTGTTGCCTCCGACTTTACATTCAGTGATTTTGCATCATTTAAAGAATTAGAATGTACTGGAGAAAGAGATGCAAATTCAGGAGAGGAGACATTTAAAGCTGCCGGAGGAGGAGTTGCCATTGGCACACTCGAAGGTGTTCTCCCAGCCGCTGCATTCTTCTCCATCTGAAATAGAAAAAAAGAGCATTGACTAGCATGTTAGATACCCATATAACTGGCACTTTTAAGTAGGTAAAAATAACAATATATACCTGGGCTAAACCATCTCTAATGTAGGTGCGAAATGCCTCACTAGCATTTTGGAGTTGAGCAAATATATCAACCTGAAAAAAAATTACAAATAAATTTTCCAATTCAAATGAGAACCAAAAACAGAGAGAGAAATCAAACTAAGAGAAACAGTTGTAAGTAACATCTTTAAATTAGATCACTTACTTTGGGGTACAGCTGAGTAATGCGATATAGTTCATACAGACCAATGGTACATGTTTGTTTGTCACCAATTTTCTTAAATATAGCAGCGAGTTCTTGCTGCAAGCAGAGTATATCCAGTATGTATTATAGAGTTACTGAAGGAGGAAAGGAGAAAAGAGAGAAACTATACAAAAGACTTTACAAGGGAGACCCACACATAAATAATTGAAGTTTAAACCACAATAAAAAGTATACCTTCAACTGGGCGTCGCCAGAATTTGTGGCAGCAGATGCATTGTTGGCAGCAGAATCGCCCCAGTGTGTTTGGCCAACAGGCCCAGTTGATGTCAACATTCTTGCCGCGGCTAAAGTCTGTCAAAGTAAAAAATGAATAACCAGGAAAAATAAAAAACCCTCATAGTGTCAATAAACTAAAACCAGCAAAGGAAACTGTTTTCACAAACTTTATACCTCAAGATTAAGATCGATGTAGGCAAGTATAATTGGTTGAGGCTTCATGTCTATCGGAACCATTGAAAGGTGACCCTTAATCGCAGCTCCACGAAGCTTAACAAGTTCATGTAGAACAGTTTTCACCATACGCAATGGTTTGTCATCTGCTCCAGCTCTTTTGAATTCACATTACATAAGGCGAAGAGAAATAGAAAAGAAATTAGTTAATTTACATTACCATACTGTGCATCAAGCAATGCAGACCAACCCCCACCTGAAAAATCCAAAATGTAACAAATATCTTACTGGCAAGACGAAGTAAAACAAAATACCTTCTCCTAATTTCTTCCATACCCAATTCTTGCAGGTATACATGAATGCTTTGAAGGATACGATCAAGATCGACATCATATATAGTACTTTGAAGAACCTGAGCCACAGGGAAACAATTATCACAAATCCAGTCAGAAAGCCAACAATACAACATTGACAAACATTAATCAAACCCAAGAGAGCAGGAGGGAAGATACTCAAAAAACTTTCACACAGTATCCCATCAATGTTTCAACAACCAGACCTATGTCTAAAAAGTTCCTGTGCAGTCTTTACAAAAAGACAAAATCAGTAAATTGAATTCACTCTAAACCTCAACTCCAGGAGAATTCAACTAATATACTTGAGTACTGAGAATATAAACAATTGCACAAATTTTGCACACATTACATGATTTTTAAAAACCATATCTACTGTTTACATGATGTGCTAGTAAAAACACAATTTGTGCAACCAATTGACAAGCGTCCTTATCATATATTATTAAAAATGATGGTGTTAGCGAAGCCCTCAAGAAAATTTACCTCTCCAGTGTCAAATGTTCTTAAAGTCCCATACATCATAACAAACTTTTAAAAAATGAACTGTCAAAATAGTCATCAAAACAGTCCCTATGATATTTCAAAAATTAAAAACAAAATCAATTCCTAGAAGAACAAATTGGAGAATTAAGAAAAGAAAGCACAAACAATGGATTACCTTTGTCAATTTGATGAGGCATTTCACAACTAGATCAGAAAACCTCTGGTTTCTGGCTGCAAAGGTCTCATTGGAAGCAGGCAAAGGCCACCTTGAGGGATCCAATGGACGCAAGAGATTAATTAAGACAACAAAGGATGAAGTTCGATCTGCATTATCCTGTATCAAATAGTATAGTAAATCGGGTGAAAATAGCATAGTAAATTGAGTAGAAACACATGAAATTATGCTAGACAAAATCATTTTCAGGGAAACATTTACCAGAATCTTGAGCATTAGCACATTTAGAGCTTTTAAAAGTTGGCTACCATCATCCATGTGAGGAACCCTTTCATCCAAAAGCCAAAGTAAGAGCTCAGAAATGAGACTGTCAAGAGTACTCTCCTTGACAGAATGAGCAAGCCTTCTATTTTGAAATGTCTGCAGCAAAGCTCAATTATTAGCATGTGATAACAAGATGATTCCAAGACTTAGTGTCCAAATTCCTACAATTATTACAATAAAAAGAGCTCAAAAAATAATTTTATATTGTAAATTACCTGCATAAGTGTGTTAAGAACATATTTACAGGACCTTGAGGATGCACCCGTCAAACTGAAGTCAAAAGTCTTGGCTACCTATAAACGAAGACAAGAAAAAATAAAATAGATATAAATTTCCCAAATTATAAAGGTTTTAAATTAAGATAATAATATATCAGGACAAGAGAATGGAGAGAAATTATTGCAAATTTGTGATTAAACTGTAACTCCTAGTCCTTATTACCTTGTTGGCTAAGCATGAAACAAGTCTATCTGCATCCTTCACAATTTCATCCATTGTACCACCTTCTGGATCACTAGTGGCCTGTGCCAACTCATGGCACACAACTTTCATACCTTCAACAGACTGCAACGAAAAATTTAAACTTCAGAACCTTTTTCTCTTTTATTGAAACAAATATACAAATTGCAAAAAACTATCAAATATTGGACCCAAAATTAGTTGAGCAAACCATTAATCCTATGAATGGTATACACATATATTTAGTTGTGAAGAAATATTACGAAGATTGACGTACACATTAGTTTCACTAATCATTTATATGTTCAAAAATAAGACTTCCTCAATTTTTTACCATTTTCAGATTTGCCATAAAATATTAACATTTTTTTTCATTTTTTCTTCCAGAGGTTGACCATGCCCAAAGTTAAAAAATGAATATTCAGTGAAATGGGCCATAACTCACTAACAAGAATGAAAATGATCAACAGTAGCAATATAATTTAGAAACCTGCTCTGGTGAACCAAAAGAAATAATATCCAGGGCTTCATTCCAGTCTGTAGGACCACTACCACCAGCATGTGGATGTGCCATAAAATGTCCCTCCATCTGAACTTCTGGATGGCAATAGTTTCTCCTGGAACAGAAATATTATTACCATCAAAGGCTAGGATATTTTAAAAGAGTAGTTACATCATATGGAATGAATTATGCAAACAGAGGAGAAATTCAAAGCTTGAGGAAACCAATAACCTCATAAATGCAGGGCCAGAAACAGATTGGGAAACTTCCCCACTTTGCTCTGCAATGTCAGACCTGGTATTCATTTTAAAATAAACATATGAAAATATGTATATAAAAAAAGGCAAACATGCAGTAAATTAAAACTTATTCTAAAATGATTACAATCAGAATTTACTCTATCAATTGCAGACGATAACAATAAAAACCAATATAAACTATTTTCAGTTTATCAACAATTATTTACTGGTGCTCGACTTAGGTTCATTATCAGCAACAAAAACGAGAGAAAAAAGAAAATCATTTTTGTTTCATCATAAAAACCCAAACAAGCAATGTAATAAATAGCATTACATTTTTTCATTCATCATCTTTTTGATTTTAACCATCAAAAGACAAAAATATATTTAGGATACTAATTCCACTAAATAAGCATCAACAAAAATATATGATGTATTGCTATCTAAGAATAAACCACCAAATAATAGTACTACACTTCTTTACCTTCTCTTCAGTAAGAAAACAACTATGTAAAAACACTATGGCAAGTCAATTGAAAGAATTACAGAACTAAATAACTGTTAAGCTTCACAAGGCAACAGCAGACAAAACTTTTAAAAGTCCCATTGAACCATGACTTATTGAATGAATTTTGATTACCAAATAGAACTTGTATACATTCACATAAACAATGACAGAAATTATAATACATCAACCAGAATACTTCATACAACAACAAAGAGGCCGCTGAGGCAGAACTGGTCATATTCATCATGCACATCGATTGAGCAGAATGAACCTCATATTTGACATTTAATTATCAAGCCAAGTCATATGAAAACTTATATGCCCAAATGGAAACACACCCATTTTCCCTCACGGAACGCCTTAAAGCAGCCCTTGCTTCTCCAGGCCGGCCTTCTTTCTTTTTTTCCATCTCTCGGACCTGACATAAGACCTGAGATGAATAAAGAGAAATAGACAGAGACACTTGTCAAGACACAATTGATACCAACCTTCCACTTAAATCTATCATCTAACATGCTTTTCTGGGCATCTGTGAGCTTGCCGACATATCTCCAAATGTCCTCACCTAGAAAAATAAGCAAGAATTTAACAATATTCTAATTTTAACACAGATGAGAAGCCACTTATGAAAACGTGAATCTCCTCCAAATGGTGCAATTGCCAACACACACACAAGAAAAATCAATAATAATAATTTTTTTTTTAAATAAAAAAGACCAACAAAAGGAATAATACAGGCGGGAAACCTATGGGGCCAGTTAACATGTTTCAATAATCCCCAAACCTCAGGAAAATCTCTGTTAAACCATGTGCTCACATACCTAAAATCTTGTAACCAGTAGCAAGTGCATTTAATGCAGCTTTTCTAATTTCACCATCACGTTCTGCTGTCAAGCTTGCAACAATTTGCAAAGATTTCAATTGTCCACTGATCTGTTGAAAAAGGAACTACGTAAGTTTCCCCAGAAAAACTCAGGAGTAAAGCAACACAAAGTCATCTTCTAGCACCTCCGCCCCATGCTGATCAATCAAGAATCCAACAAGGTCGACACACTCTATACGAGTTCGATTGTTTTTGGAACGCAAGCCCTCCAAAATGTAAGGAAGTGTTTTTGTTGCAGAATAAAAATGGATGATTTGTTTTGTAAGTTCCCGCATCTTTTCTCGTACTTTCTCAATATTATGCCCTGACTGCAGTACAAATACATAAAAGTTGCAAATGAAGCCAAGTGGAAAGTAAGTATACCCTTGTCAGAAGTTGCATGGAAAGAAAAGATGCCTAGTAACACAAAGATGCAACATCAACTTCAAGGCATGTACTTAGAACAGAACTTATTTTTTTCAAGAAACTTAAAACTTCATTAAATACAAAGTGAACCAAAAGTCCACCAAAAACAAGAAACTGAACACAAATCAAACATATAAGAAATTTAATCAGTTGAAAACAGCCATCCAATCAAGCATGATGAAAAATCAAGATTGACTCTACATTCTTCAGATGTCGATGCCCATAGAGAAGCTAAAATAATAGGCTTTTATCCCATTGAAGGTTGTCCTGTTTAACTTCATCAAAAATTCTTCAGTTTCTCTGACCTAAAAACCTATGGAACAGCAAAAGCCATGTACGAAAAAGAATATAGTTTCTATGCATATAACAAACATATGCATCCAAAATTATAAGAATGTACCTTTTCTACCAAACATGGAAAAAATATAGCTGCTTCTGATTCAGTCAAAGAGTAACCCTCATCTCTCAATGCATCAAAAAGCTCAGGAAGAAATTCCAGCACCTATTTACCAACATAACAGGTCAAAGTCATCATATCTTAAAATGCCATATCCTTAAGGCCCTATGTAAAAAAGAGAATGATGAAAATTTCTGAAGCAAGAAAAGTATTATACCTTCAACAGACATGTGGTGTTTGATTTACAAAATTGCAAAACGAACCACCTTAAAAGTATATCCAAAACTTCAATAATTTCCTTCCGAATGGATGGAAGTGTCTGCAATTTATAATTAAAGAAAGAGTTAGACTACAAATTGAATAGAAGTGCATTGAAGAAACAAGCATGCAGTGACAACACCTTCTGTAGCATCTCAAGCCCATCAACCTGCTTCTTAAAATCTGTGCTTAGTAAACGCCTATGTAAATCCTCTCTGAAATATTTCATCATATCATTCTGCAATAACAATGCACTCTAGATCTATCACCATTCAGTGCTAATATAGTAAAACAAGAAATCTTTCTGCATGTAATTTCTAAAACACCTCAAGATCCTGAATTTGTTCTATCCGCGGCTCTTCAAACTTGAACCTCCGGACAACCATCCTCTCTCTATCCTCCTGTTAATAAAGAAATTCAACTTATCAATTTATTCAACAGTTCACACGACAACTGCTTCACATGTCAACCAGCAATACCTTATTTGAATCCTTAACATTCAATAGAGCCTGTGACTGGACAGCGATATCTTGAACAGACAAAATTGCCTCTGGCCTTGCACCCTTTGTTGGAATCACTCTCTAATCAAGTCATTAAACAAACAATTAATATCCTCACTAATAACAAAAAGCTATTGTAACTCAAACATGTGAAACATACCGAAGATATAGCCCTATTTCCATGCTTTGACACACCATTGGAAGCAGATTTTGCAACCTTTGAGCTGCTTTTGGATGTTGGTACCATAGGAATTGCTTTTGCATAATCAAATGATAGTAAGGTCAACTCAATTCAGCATATTAACAAATTGCAAAAGAACTGAGAAAAGTAAGGATTCAATTGTTCAAGAGTAAAAGAGCCAAGTTACATAAGAACTCACCTTGAGTTGGCACATAAGGTTTCAGTCGTTCAAGAATAAGAGCTAAAGCTGGCCCATGTATATCTTTAAGATTCTTTTCAATCTAAAAAATTATTTATACCAAGACATGCATTAAGTTCTAAGACTAAAATGATCCAATCTAAAAGAAAAAAGTCGCAACAAATTTATAGAAGACATACTAATTCTTGTCCGCTAACTCCTAAGATTTCAGCAATGCATGATTCTGCTGCTTTACGAACATCTGCTGATTTATCCTAATAAAGATTGCAAACATAGGTGTAGTTCAGAAAGCAAATTACAATAATAATGCAACTTATTTATTAGGAAAAAGTTTGGCATAAGTAAACATAGCGTTTATCATTCTCAAAAACATTTACCGTCATGGCAGAACTAGCTGGTTTCAGCAGATGTACAGCATCAGGAAAACTGTTTAGTCCAGAGAGTTGCTTTGACAACCAATCAAAGAGATCTTTACGTCCTTCAGCGCCAAGCTTAGTATCTGTTAATGCTGCTGTTATGTAAGGGACCTACAACAATAGAATCTATATTATAATAACTGATAACAAGATGCTGGAATTGGTCAAAATAAGATGTGATAAACAGTAACCATTTTATCAAGATGAACAGCAGCAAGCCAAGAATCTAAAGCTGTCAAAGTGCATTCTCTCATATGCTTCTTATTATCTCCAAGACATTTAAAAATATCAGACAGAATTCCCTGCAACAAATCAGCTGATAATAAGCCTCAAATGTCAAGAACAACATATACGCATTTAAGAAATCGTTGACTGCATGAGCTCAAACCTTGCTTGACTTCTCAACAGCTGGTCCCATTGCAGAAGCCACAGCACCAATGGTGGTCAAAGTTGTCATAACTAAATTCTTGTTGCTGTCATAGAGGCGCCCTTTGAGAGCACCGAATAACTCCCCTGATAGTCATATAACAAGATCATGATCATAATATTTCTACAAGGAAACGCAACGAAAACATGGATATTTTGTTTACAATCACAGATATATCAATACAAACACACACATAAGATCTTGATAATTTAACTACACAATGCACGACAGTATTGTACCAGTTCCAGTTGGTTGAATGCGTTTATTAGCCTCTTCCAATATTTTATTAACAGCTTCAATTGACTCCAAACGCACCTGGAAACAGAGAAGGACAAAATCAATATAATTCAAGAAAATGGTTGCTTCATTAATCAGTAAAATTGACAGCTAACACAAGCAAACAAACTACTAAACTAGTTTTATGAAAGTTAGCAACCAGACCTTCCAGTCAGAACTTTCCATGCTCTTCAGTAGAGTAGGTGTGAGCTTTCCACTGATATCTTCACGTGGCAGACTATCTAACCCACCAGCAGCCACAGACACTGCAGATTCTGGTGCCTTAATAGTCCTCTTAGGAGCTGCAGCAGCACCCTAAACATAATATAGCAAAGAGGTCAGATTAGATAAATAAGAAAAATTTTCATGCGAAACATTAATCATTAACGTTGCATACCTCATATGGATTCTTTTCGTACTCAGCATCAAGAGCACTCAGCAGAGCAGGTTTTACGTCTGCAAGAAACCCTTTGATGTCTGCAAAAAAGGAAACCTTTAGACCGTTAACAATGAACTTAAGGGAGATAAAAATTCCACATAAAATGATAACTTACCTGGACCAACAAATTTATGTAAAGCACCCAAAAGCTTAATGGTAGCATTCCTAGTCGCTGCTGCACTGGACTGAAGTCCAGTATCTTTACAAAAATCAATTAAATCCTGCACAAAGGTAATTACATTTCAATTAGATGTCAAAAGAAATAACTATAAAGAAAAGGAAATTGTTTACATAATTATACACTAGAGAAGATAATTTTACAGACAAAGTGATACAACCTTAAGTTTCAAATTTGATACACCAAAGTCGTCGACTGCTGAAACCATCCAGAGTAGTCCCTCACTAAGAACCTTAGGATTTTTGTGCTCTTTCATGATCTTGTAAAGCTATAAAAACAAAATTAAAAAGACCAATATATAAGTAACGCATGAAATAGAGATCAGTCTTATAAAAGATATGCTAGTTGCATATCAGTAACGGTCAAAAAACTATGTAAAGCAACCACTACACCCAAAAGTCTATATCAGCGAATAAATGGCCTATAAAAAGATATTAACGGGCTTTTCATGTAAGCCACAGACAATCAAACACAACATAGCACAAACTCAGAAACCAAATACGAGACATATATATAATAATGTTAGAGCACGCAAAACAAGAGCTACTGGTAAAACTGACTACCATAACATGTTCAGTGATCAGTTACATCAGTAGGG
Source organism: Nephelium lappaceum (assembly GCA_021234005.1). Classification (NCBI taxonomy): domain Eukaryota; kingdom Viridiplantae; phylum Streptophyta; class Magnoliopsida; order Sapindales; family Sapindaceae; genus Nephelium; species Nephelium lappaceum. The sequence goes on from CM038010.1 coordinate 9,451,443, forward strand.
CAAAACTTTAGTTTTTGCAGGAAAGGACCTAAACAAAACATTTAGCTCAAAAAAACAAAATGGAATTCTAATGAAAGAACTTTATCTCCACTCCACAGATTCCTTATCTCAAGAACTTTCTACATGATAATAGATGACAACAGCAAAAACAAAATGCAATAGTACTTACTCTTTCAAAAATAAATCCAGGACCTACTGCTTCAGAGAAAGTAGTAAGGCACTTCATTGCATGAGCACGGGTCTTGATATCAGCCACCCGCTCGCTTATTCCTGTTGATTAGGAGACATAGAACCAGCCAACTATAAGTAAGAAACATGTAAAATAAGTCACCAAAAAAAGCCCATTCTCCAGACTGCCATAAGGTCCAGCTTAGCAAAAGGTAAAGCACAAAAGCTCCAAAAATGAGCTATATAACTTGTGATTGAAGAACAAGTATCTGAGACCTAACACCCACCCAGAAGGCAAAGAACCACGCATTTCTTTGGAAACTTAGGTGCGGTAGAAGCTAGATATGTGATAACTTCAATAACCTGTTGCTGAACCTGTATTGTTTATGAATCCCTTAGTTGCTTTTCTGCCAAACAATTTGAAACAAAAGGGAAAGGACAAACCTAGTCAAAGGCACCCATACCTGAACATTTTTCTCACTCCACCCAGGAACAGCACACAGTAAACGAATCAAAATCTCCACTGACTGACCAAGGTCTTGCATAGCTTCAACTTGCTGTTTCAAAGAGGATATTGCTGCAACAAATGGAAGTTTAGAGACCCTAGATTCAAGATTAGAGCTTCATAACAACATGAAAAGACCAACAATTTAAATGCACCGAAAACAAAATGTTGATATTGCATTTTACTCTCATGGAAAGCTGTAGATTCAAATGAAAGAGATAGAAAACGTGTAGGTCGTCAGTATTTCAAAATCAACATTTCAACCAACTAATTAGTTAATAACAACTAAAGTAGCACGGCCTTTGCCATTGCTTTGTAGTCTAGGAACTAAGAATAATGCAAATTATTCATGAAACTGTACCACTAAACTCCACCTATTCAAAGAAGACCAGAACTAAATTGTCATAATTTTCATTTTGGTGTTAACCTGACTACATATTCTCCTGCTATATCATGACCATTTCTTATGAAGCAATGGTTCAAATAAGCACTATCGGCGCAAAATAGATGCCCAGGCATAAAACAATAAAATGAAATGAAGAAGTTACTGATACATCATCCTATCAAGCCCATAGGTCAGGCCTAAACCAAACAGATCAACTGCACTTCCAATTTGCAGCCTATTGAGCTGTATGCTCTAAAACCATTTAACATAGGTATGGCTACAATACGTAACAATAAGTGTTGGCAATTATAGACTTTTTTTTTTGATAGGAAACAAATACTTTATTGAAAAAAGGAAAAAAGTACAAATGTGAACCAGAAGTCCACCGAAAAAACAAACAAACAACAACTAAAACTGAAAAACAAGATTGAAAACACAATCAACTAACTGCAGCTTTCCAATCTAGCATGATAAGAAATAATGATAAATCTTTGAAATCTTCACTAGAGGATGCCCAAAGGGAAGATAGATAATAGGCTTTATCCCCTAAAAAACTGACTTCCTCTTCAACTGCATCAAAAATTCTTCTATTTCTTTCCTCCCAAATAACCCAGAAAATAGCAAAGACTCCACAATACCAAAGTGTACTAGCCTTCTTTCCCCCTCCTAAGACTTTAAAATCTTCCATTAGAAAAGAATATAAGGATTTAGGAGCAGCCCATTTGAGACCAATTAAAGAAAACAGTTTGTTCCATAACAATCCAACCGCCGGGCAATGAAGAAAGAGATGATCCAAATTTTCTCCCCACCTCTTGCACATAACGCACCGAAAGGGAGAAAGACAGGAATTAGGAAATCTTTTTTGAATGACATCACACGTACTTAGTTTCCCATGAGCCATAAGCCACACTAACAGCTTGACCTTGTTCGGAGCCTTTGACTTCCAAATTCGGTTAGCCAATTCAAATTTAGGGAGAGAAATACCTTGGACCAACTTCTCGAAAAATGACTTGCACGAAAAAATGCCATTGGTACTTAAGTTCCACTCCCTACTATCGTCTAATCCGGGATTGAGAAAACATTATCAAGCAAAGAAATAAAAGAAGAAAATTCCTCTATTTCCCTCTCGTTAAAGTTTCTCCTAAAATCAAAATGCCAACCTGAATGAATAGAAACACCATCCCACCTACTTAAAACTGAGACATTTTGAAAAGAAGTAAGCTTGTACAGTCTTGGAAACCTTAAGCATAAAGGTTGAGAGTCCAGCCAACCATCCTCCCAAAATCGAATTCGAGCACCATTTCCAACTACAAACCGCAAATTCCCCGAAAATGCGTGGTAACCTTGCATAATAATTTTCCATGGACATCTACTAAATCCTCTAAGAACCACCTTAGAATCCCATCCATTTTTTTGGACTCCATACTTACTTTTAATCACTTTATGCCATAAAGAATTGGGTTCCAAAGGAAATCTCCATAACCATTTGCCGAGCAGAGCCAAATTCTTCATCACAATATTCCCAATTCCTAAACCACCGTTATGTTGAGGACAAGAAACAACTTTCCACCTAATTAAATGGACCTTCCTGCCTTCACCATTACCGTCCCACAAGAAATTCCTCATAATCTTCTCTATTCTTTTTGCCACACCAATAGGAATTCTGAACAATGATAAATAATAGGTGGGAATGCTATGCAACACAGCTTGAATGAGTACTAATCTTCCGCCCCTCGACAGGAATGCATTTTTCCATCCCTCCAATCTCCTCTCAACTTTCTCTACCACTGGGGCCCAAACTCAAAAGATCTCTGATTACCACCCAATGGCAATCCTAAATATTTTAACGGCCATCTCCCTACCTCACAACCAAAGATGTTGGCCAAATTAACTAACTTCCCATCGTCACAATTAATTCCCGCCACTACACACTTGGCCAAGTTAACCTTAAGCCCAGACACCCAACAAAACAGACGAATCACCCCCACTAAAGAGACAAAGTTCTCTTCCTCACTCGAAGAAAAGAACACAGTATCATCAGCAAATTGCAGGTGAGATACGACAACCTCCTCCTTACCAATACTAAATCCTTCCACCAGGTGAAAATCCTTAGCTCTGTCAATCAACCTACCCAAACAATCCGCCACAAGGATAAACAAAAAAAGGGAAAGAGGATCACCTTGCCTAAGTCCTCTAGTAGCAGAAAACTTTCCTCTAGGTCTCCCATTTATCATGATGGAAAAGTTTGCAGACCTTAAGCAACCCATGATCCAACTTCTCCACTTTAACCCGAAACCTTTCGCTTCTAAGACGAAGTCCAAGAAATCCCAATCAACATGATCATAAGCTTTTTCAAAATCAATCTTGAAAACAATGCCTTCTTTTTTCTTCGTTCTGAATTCCTCCACTACCTCATTAGCCACCAAAACAGCATCCAAAATTTGTCTACCTTTAACAAAAGCAGACTGACAACTAGATATAGTACTGTCCAATACCTCTCTCAGTCTTAGAGAAAGAACTTTAACAATGATCTTGTACAAACTAGAGACCAAACTAATTGGTCTAAAATCACCAATCTTTAAAGAATTGGACTTTTTTGGAATGAGACAAATATATGTTGCATTGGTGATTTTATTGACAATCCCCTTCTCAAAAAATTCCAAGAACACTTCCATCAAATCATCTTTAATAATCTCCCAACAAGCGTGAAAGAAACCAAAATTAAATCCGTCCGGACCAGGCGCCTTCTCTTTGCTACAATTCTCAACAGCCCTCTTTATTTCTTCTTCTTCAAAAGGTCTTTCCAACCACTCAGCTTTATCTCCCCCGATACCATCCCAATTTAGACCTTGAATGGTTGGTCTTTCTACGTCTCCTTTAGTATACAACTTCTGGAAAAATCGAATAATTTCCTGTTCAATGGCTCCCTCATCTTCAATTATCGACCCGTCACTTAACTCAAGCCTATCAATGTAATTCCTCGTCATTCTCCCATTAACGACTTTATGGAAAAATTTAGAATTGCAATCTCCTTCTTTAACCCATTTCACTTTGGCCTTTTGCCTCCATAACGTTTCCTCCTTAATTACCAACTTTTCAAGCTTCAATTTCAAATTGGATCTTTCCCATGACAAAGAATCACTAAGTAACCCCTCATCTTCGAATCTGTCCAACTCAGAGATTCTAACCTCAATCTCATTCTTCTCTTTAAAGACGTCTCCAAACACGTCTTTATTCCAATCACGCAACTTCTTTTTAACCCAATCAAGCTTCTTCATAAACCTATAACCTTTCCATCCCTGAAAATCCACTTCATTCCACCATTCCACCATGTTTCTATCAAAAGATTGATGTTCCAGCCAAATATTCTCAAACCTAAAAGGAGTAGGGCCCCGATTCCTATGAGAAGAATCCAACACAATAGGACAATGATCAGAGACAGTTCTTACTAATGCATTTTGTCTAACTTTCCCCCCGACCATCTCTTCCCAATCACTCAAGAATAAAAACCTGTCAAGTCTACAACAAACAGCGTTCTGTCTAAAATTAGACCAAGTAAAGTTCGAGTAATTCAAGGCACAATCAACCAAATTCGTTTCTCTAATGAAGCAATTAAAGTCTTTCATGCTTTTAGTCTCCTTTCCTCCTGTAGATTTTTCAGTAGGAAATCTAACCACATTAAAATCTCCTCCAACACACCATCTCGGAGAACATAACCCAAATAAACCCGACAACTCTTCCCAAAACGCTCCCCTCTCTTTTTTCTTATTCGGCCCATAAACCCCTGAAAGCCACCAATCTCTACCATCTGCACCTACGATATTAATAGACACCGAAAAATCCCCCAACACTGAACCTAAGACCTTGACAATCTTGGAATTCCACATTAGAACAATACCACCAGAACTACCTTCTGAAGGTAAATAAACCCACTGCTTGAATCTTACTCCCCAAACACTTCTGATGACACTATGATCCACCACCTGTTTTTTTGACTCGATTAGGATAACCACATCCGGGTTAACCTTTCTAATTGTCTCCTTAATCATCCTCCTTTTTTTCCAACACCCTAAACCTCGCACATTCCAACTCAAAATCTTCATAAAAGCTCGTGATGACCCTTATTATTGCTGCCTCCTCCTTTCTCATAATTCAAACCCCATTGAAGATTCTGAGCCTCCCTGTTTCTGTTCTTCTTTATGTTCGGCTCCACGGTATACTCATTTTGAACTGCTTGTGCTGGATGAGAAAGGGTCAAATTCATCTTTTCTATTAACCGCAAGCAGTTCCCTACATCCTCTGAATTTAGAAGACCCCTTACTTCTTTACTGCACTCAGTCGGAAAATACAGATTTTCCTCCTGTACTTCCTCAGTTGCTGCCTTCTTCCTCCTTTGGTATTGGAAGAAAATTTCCTCCTTACCCCGTTTCTGCATGCATCCCAGACTGCTGTCATTAGTTGAATCCAGATTCTGCTCTTCAAACAGTAACGGCAGGTTCAGATCTTCTTCACTGTTGATTTCTTTTTGAGAAAGAGCTTGCTCTTCTGCTTGGCTCCCGCCCGACTCACTATCTAAATCCTCCTCATCACTGAAACTGCCTTGAGTCACTTCCAGCTCCTTACCCGTGACTTCTTCAGACTCGAGAGATAAGTCTACGCCCACCCCTCGAACAGCAGCTCCATCTTCTGCCCCAATACTCAAACAATTCGAACTGCAGCACCTGTTGAAGGTAGTCCTATGGGTTTCCTGCTCTTCGTCGTCCGACTCCTCTGCTCCCATGTCATCGTCGCCTATAGATTTTTCTTCTTCGGAATCATCGTCACCTGCCTGCAGAACTGAGACTCCCTGAGAGATGCTTCCCGAAGTTTGATCGTTGGAGGATCCGAATACATTATCACTAAATGAGAAAAAATGCAGCGGTTTTGGGCTGAATGATCCAGATTTGGGATTAACCCATCCTTCAGAAACTGATTGGGCCAGCTTTACCTTATTAAAGTTTGTGAGTCCATAAGTATTTGGGAGCCCAATCTGCTCATTAATTAAAAGCCCACCCTGCTCATTAGCCCTTTTGACTGCACCCCACAGCCCATTTGAACTTTTAGGCCCAGGATCACTAAAAGATCCTTTTCCATTTTCTTTTAAATGGGCCTGATCACTTACATCCTTTACAATCCTCAACCCACCCAAGACATTGACTTTCTCCTTCATAAGCCGACCATTATCACAAGGCTTCTGCACTTTCTGCAACTTTTCTTTCTCTGCCACCTGCATGTCCTGCAACTCCTTCCCAACAGGCCCTTCTTCGTATAAACCTTTACAGTCAAACCCGACTGCATTTGTTTCCTTAATAATGCTACTGGCCTGCTTATCACCTTGCTTCTGCTCCGACTCTGTCAGAGAATCCTTCTCTTCTCGGTAAACGTCAAACCTCACTGCCTTCAACTCTGCTGTATCGCTGCCTCTATTGTCTCTCTTCATCCTCCAGATCCTTTTTGTTTGCTTCCTGAAAGATGTCCCGTTTTGAAATTTTGAATTGCCCATCCCCCAGCTTCTGCCACGTGTACCGTCTTCAACCTTGCGACTAAGAGTAGAGCTGAAGGTTGCTGTAAAACGATGAAATGGTTTTGACAAAGGTCTGATTCTAATGGTAATAGTACAATCACCATCTTTAATTCCTATAGCAGCAGGAATAAAACCCTCTTTCGTCTTCCCCACTTTAATCCTAGCCTCACTCAAAGACTGAAGAATTTCTGTTCCTTTATCAATCTGAATGAGTCCCCCACAATGATCCGCAATCTTGCAAAAAGAAATCCTATTCCATAAGTGAAATGGAAGCCTTTCAATGGCTATCCACCCTCCCCCAAAAGCTAGTCTCTCCTTGTCACAGTTAATTTCAGGCTTCCATCGCTGTAAAGAGACATAAACTGATCCTTCCACCTGACATTTTCCCAACTTCCCCACTCTATCAGCCTCCCTAGTATCATGGCAGAAGAATACAGCTTTATCATCATGACATGGTTTCAACTCAACCGTGAAACCTAAGAATTTAGATAAACCCATCTGAATATAACTCCACTCGACCCATCCGACCTTCTTTGTACATACCACTGCTCTAATCCATTCCCCATACACAAGACATTCAGCAAAACTTGCTCCCTTTTTAACTCCTTCAAAACTCCTTATCCCATAGCCAATTTCTCCAAACTCTCTACCGGAAGCCTCTCTCTTTATCCTTCTGACCCCATCAAGCTTCTTCTCCACCTCGTTACCTACCTTCCCACCTGAAGAGAAAATGCTTAAAATAAGCTTTGCAAGATCAGACCACCCAACAGCTTTGACTCCCATTGGAATAATGATATTCTTTAGACCTGATTTGTCAACAACTAAAGAAACTTTTAGGAAAGCTCCATTGTTGTTTTCAAATCGGTTAATCCATATCTGATACCTATTGAACCTACGAATACGGAAAAACTTCCTATCATTGACATTTCGAACTGCTTCTATCAAACAGTTCCCTAGCCAATAAGCACAGTCCAATCCCATCTTCAACTCAATAACACCATGACTGTTCCTCTCCAAGATCTTGATTGCACTACCAGCAGAAGGTTCATCAAATTCTAACAAGAACAGCTTGCTCTCAATCCTAATTTGCCTAGATAAATGAGAGAAACGCCCCTGCCTACTCATTTTTCTCTAGTAAACTATGAAATCAGTTGAATAACTACATGATGAAACTAGTGCATTTATGGACTAGTATTAAAAGAGATATAAGGAGAATAGGAAAACCACTTCAGAATCAAGCTCTCAATTCTATGATTCTAATAGTCCTTTCTATAATTAGGACTTCAGGATAATTGATCCCATATTCCCAAGCTTATGAACTAGGGACATGGGAATAAGACCATCACAAAATTCCAAAGGTACACAGTTCACATCCGTTGGCAATTATAGACTTCAAATAAGTTATCATAATTGGAGTGCATTTCACATGGATTGAGATATGGATTATTACAATGGGTTGAGAAAACTTTAAGCACCTAGATTACTTTCACAATTTTGAAACTAAAAAGGTAGGGCAACGAAACTTAATAGAGCAAGGAAATGCATGCCAACAAAAATTTGAGATACATATGAATCAGCAAAATGTTTCATTACCATAAAAGGAGCAGGAAGGAGAAAGAGAGTTTAAAGAAGACTGCTAACCAACCTTCAAGACGTTCTTTCCACACAGCACTCTTCAATTGACCTATCGTATCTGCCTGTACTAGAGAACCTAATCTGCTTTCAATCTCTTCAAGACTCATTTCAGATGGCTGAAAACATTAAATAAACCCAATATATTCAAGATGTCAAGATGCATAAATAATCAGGTCAAATGAAACATCAAAGAGCTTTGACAGATAGGTCAGAGATTCACCTCAACATCTTCAGGTACTTCAACTGATTTTGCAGTTTCTTGCCGTCCAGTTCCATCTTTTTTACTGGTACTTGGTTTAGCTGGACCCCCTTTTTTGCTACCAGGCTATCAGGAATCATCAGCAAGATAGTTAAAAAAAAAAAAAAAAAAAAAATCCAAAGAACAATAACACTACCCCAATGAACGTTTCACAAAACATCACACACGCACATACAGAAAATGATAAAACAAAGTAAAAAGACAAAAACAGAACTGAACAAAATAAAGAAACTCACTGCTGCTGGAACAGGCCTTTTCCCACTGAGCATGCTTGCTGCTGACTTTCTAACAAATGAGCTTTCAGAAGTCTGCATATATTGAAATGTATGATAAGAACAACCAACTTAACAGATACATAAATACTGTATACAAAACACTCCAAAACATTGAATAACATTTATCAACACACATTAAAAAAAAAATCACTGATACAAATGAAATCATCAACATCTAAATATCTGATATAATATTTTCATTTTTATTCATTCGAACAATAATTGCTCAATTCTAATTCTATGGCAAGATGCTTGTACCTAGCTTTCAAACTTTGAACACTAAGTTTGTTCCCAAACTCACTTAGTCGACAAGGCCCCCATCAAATCAAATTCTTTTTGTGGTAAGAGTGGATCTGTGGATGAAATTGCTTATGATAGTGACAGTATATCCAAGTATGATTCCAAGAGAAAATCACAGCAGCAGAAAAGAAAAGAGAAGAAAAAAGGGGCAAGCGCCAAACTTATATTTAGTGTGTAGAACGATGTACTATCGTAGACAACCTTGTTTCTTGCCAATGCAGTAATAAATATTTTTAGTTTCTTATATCCAAAAAGAGAACAATATTCACGGCTAGAATTTACATTAGGTAATCAGATCATCCAAAATCATCATCAAAATAATTATTAATGAAAAAAAGGGGAGTCACAACTAATACCTTCACATACACATACATGAAAAATGTATACATCAATTTTCAGCGGCACATCACATTTAGCACTCTAATTCTACTCTAAAAAACATTTTGAAATTGTTTTCCCACAAATTTCAGAAATAATCGATCTTGTTGCCCACTATGCCACAGGCAACATATGATTTTAGCCTCATTTACTAGATTGCCAGCAACTTAAACTTAATGCAAGTTTCAAATGTAAGTACACATCCAGTAAAATCAACCACAATTCACTTGACAGTTGACACTGAAACATGGACAACACAACAAACCAAAATAATTACATTTGAAAGCAAGAACAAACTCACCTCCATAGATGCTACACTTCCAGTAGAAATTTGAATGGTAGCTGCCATAGCATGACAAAATACAACAAATAACAGAAAAATAAATTTAGAATACGAAGAAGTAGTAATTACTTTTAAAAAAGATGAAAAAGAAAAAAAGAAAGCTAACTACAAACTTGAACTAGCAGCAGTGGGCCCACCACCTCCTGAACCCCCTATCATTTCAGAAAGCTTCTTTCTTCTAACATCGTCAAGTTTCTCAAGTGCCCTCTCTAGAGGCCTCATGCCAACAGACTAGAAAAGAGAGGATAAAAAATAAATTTGCAAAAGCCAAATAAGAAAAGAAAAAATATAATTAAAGCAACAGGAGGTTGAATGCAAATATGACAGGAATACCTTTGCTATGGCAGACAAAGCAGAAAAGGCTGCATCTCTCACCTCTGGAGTTCCATCATTGAGGCACTACAAATTTCAGTTTGCTTTATTTAGTTGTATAACATTAAAAATTAAAAATATATACATATATATAGAAATGTAGCAGGCTAGCAGCAAATAATTCAGATGTTCAAGCCTACAAACATACCCAACTATCAATACTACTCTAGAGAAATACCTTATTCAAAGAGAAATTATGGAAGTACAAAAGTGAAACAACAGTCCAACCAAAACAACAAACTGAACAAAAATGATGGATAAAAGAAATTCAAACAATTAAATACAGCCTCTCAATCAAGCATGATATAAAATGGAGAGTTGTCTCTAAGTTATTCAGAACTACATGCCCATGGAGAAACTAAATAATAAGCCAAATCCAACATATAATTGTTAGCCTCTTTAGCTCCATCAAAAATTCTTCTACTCCTCTCTAACCAAATAAACAACAAAAATTCCACCAATACTAAAAAATCATAATAGCTTTTCCCCCCAAAAGCTTATAAATCTTCCAAAAATAGAGAAACCAACTAAGGAGCAGCACACTTCAAACCTACCACCAAAACTAACGTCTTGATAACCTTATCACCACCAAACAATAGAGAAAAGATAATTCATATTTTCTTTAGAATTCTAGCACGACACACCAAAAGGGAAGAACACAAAAATTAGGATATATCTATTTTGAATGATATCACAAAAATATATATTTTTCAAAGAGCCATCAACCATAGCAAACATTTAATTTTATTAGGAGCCTTTGACTTCCAAATTACACAGGTAGTTCAAACAGACGAGACACAACATTAGCATATAAGGTTTTCTTCAAAAATAAGAAACCAGAATTTAAAATAAAATAAAGGAAAATACAAAGTAATGAAAGGAGAAATTAGTCCATCTTGTGCTTACAGATATGAACTATGAAGAGAACCAGTCATAAAAAAATTACCTCAAATCTTTAATAAGAGCATTTAGACACTACAACAATCAAAACTCAGCCCCTCATGAAGATTTTTACGTTGTCAAAAAACAGGATTCATGCAACTGACATATGTTGATCCACCTTAAGTTCTGATTTAATTATCCTTAAAAATAGAACAAGAATAACATCATTTTTAATTTTGACTGTTAGTAGATCAGAGCATGGTGACCACACCATGATCAATGGCACCAAATTATAATTCATCAAAATTATAGGTGCCACAGCTTAACAAATCGATGGGAAAACAGAACCCAGCACATAAAGTATAAGTAAATAAACTTTAAACCTTGAGCCTAATAAAACAGCGTACAAATCTGACCTCAAGGAATGGATGTACTGACCTCCATACAGATGGGTACATAGTCCTTATGCCCCTTTAGAACAACAGCCTTATTACTCGTTTCAATACAAAAAGTCACCCAATTCAAAGTCAACGAGCGCACAAGCGGAACTTTGTTTTTCACTGATGTCTTAACATCTGCAATAAATGGAAGTCAATATAATTACTTTAGCTTTCACAAAAACCAAGTGACAAGTGCAGCATTGAAATGGCAAAATTCATATGCCCAGAACCACCCCAAAAAAAAAAAAATTCTTAACATCAATTACTGCATCAGAAGTGGCTATATTTCCTAAGTGCACTCACTGAAAACAAAAGTAATGGAAGTAGCTTGTACTTTTCAGAATACAAAATTACTAAAATAGAACGGAAACCTGCCTTCAACAACATCAACAAGATTCAAGCACCCAGCCTTGTGCATAGCTTGGAGCGTTTGTGTAAGAGACTCACTCAGTGCAGGTTTTTTCTCTTTCAGTTTTTCCTGTACAGGAACAAATGTAATAGACAATCAACAAATTGCAATAAAATAGCCCCTCACTCACACAAGGTAAACTTGTATATACAGCAAAATATTATGCAAATGCATGTGTAAATATACAATTGAAATAATCTAACTAGCAAGAGAAATTAAGTACCCATAATATTACAAATTTTTGCAACACAGAAAAATTCTCCTCAAAAAACAAAAATTTATACTATTGAACCATGCTATAAAAACCTCTAGCATATTTGTAATTCAATTCAAAAACATTCATAAATTCTCATAATCCAATATTACCCTATTATATATGCAAAATTTTACATACAATGTGAAACAATTGAAGAAACAGAACACATTGAAGGATCTGATGAAAAAACAATAATAGATTAGAGATATCATGTAAAAATCCTAATTGAAAACCTGGAATTGAGAGAGAAAATTGAAGATGATGAAAAATCCAGAGAGAATTCTGGAAATGCTCAAAAGAATTTTATTGAAAATGAAACTTTTCCTCTTACAAGCTTGAGTTTATATATTGGTTTCAAGTACGGTGTGAGATTGTTTCTGTGAAAAAACAAATTTCCTAGTGATGACTTGGCAATCCTAGGCACAGTCACCTACTAGGCTTTCTATTGGAGCTGACGTGAAGAGCAATAACAGAATTTTCAACAAACTGAATACAAGCTCTGCTTGAAGTTATTTGATTGCAGTAACACCAGCTTTCAGCTTCTGAGCATCAAACTTATAACTGATTGAGATCAGTTTTGTTAGAGGGGGATGCTGAGTTCAAGCTGAGGAGAATTTTTCAAAAATGAAATCCAAATCCACTGATCTCAATCAGTTTCATTTGAGGAGGATGGCACAGCCAACAATTCTCAATGAGCCTAACAGATTTCATGATAGGAGCAAGCTACAACAGCCATGCAGCAACGAACACAAAACATAATGTAAAGTACAATGGCTAAAAGATTTTAACCAGCTCAACGGGTCTGGTTTTACTACAATTACTTGAAATGCGTTTAGATAACATCCTTTTTCGATTGGGTATGGCTTCAACTATTCCTCAAGCCCGCCAATTAGTTAACCATAGACATATTTTAGTTAATGGTCGTATAGTAGATATACCAAGTTATCGTTGCAAACCCCGAGATATTATTACAGCAAGGGATGACCAAAAATCGAGAGCTCTGATTCAAAATTATCTTGATTCACCCCACCATGAAGAATTGCCAAAACATTTGACTCTTCACGCATTCCAATATAAAGGATTAGTCAATCAAATAATAGATAGTAAATGTGGTACAATGGCTAAAAGATTTTAACCAGCTGAGAAAAATAAATAAAGAACTGACATAGAAAGTAGCAACAAATGCATGCATACAGAAGATGTCAGCAACTTGCACTAAAACATGATAGATACATTTAAGTTTTCACATGTATTTATCTTTCCAACTGCATATTCAAAGGCCTACAAAATCTCCTCCACAATCACACAGGTAGTCAACAAAATACGGAAAAAGCAAGAGATTACCAAGCAGAACATAATCTTTCTAAATACATACATACATACATGTGTGTAGAGAGAAAGAGAGACCAAAATAACTATATATTGTACTCACAAGTAAAACTGGCAATAGAAAGCGCGAACCACCAGAAAAATGGGTTCTTAGACCCCGTGCAAGATTGCCAATAGCTTGTATGGCTTCAACTGAAACAGCTATGTTCACATCTGTAATGAGCTGTGCAAAATTATTTGGTCAGAATTTAATTGGAAAATCAAGTAACAACTAACTTTACGTATAGCTCTGACCAAGAGCAAAGTAAAAACGTCATATATCAAAAAAAGCATAATAAACAAATTGGTGATAAAGTACTCCAACAGATGTGATAAAGAAAATTTTGAAATTCACACAAACAAACACTTTAAATTAATACATGTAGCTAACAGCAATCTGTGATCCATTTACGAGAATTCAGAGTAGATTTATGCTCTAAACCAAGACAGAATTATATAGCATCATCACCATCTCTAACAAACAAATCTGGAATTTAGCAAACGCTATTCCATCAACAATTCTTGTACCTATAAAAAGTCAGGACAACGATTGTATCAAGTCTCTCACCGGTGACTTTCCCAAACTTAAATGCATTTTTCAGCTCAATCCCTCAATTTCTATGATATTAATTCAAACTCAAAACCCAAAAGCCAAACTTAGATTCTGATCAGAGCAGCCCTTCCAACCCCATCCTCCATCATTTAACTTTCAATTTTTAAATGCATACTAACAGATCTTCTATCAACCAAGAAATCAGAGTTGTAAAAGCTATAAGAAGGGGAGCCAACGTAGGAAGTCATTGCTTAAATATAGCATTCTTGAGACAAGTAGGAGAAATAATTATCACAAACAAAGCAGCCTGCCCTCACTGCTCTATCTCCCTGTGAAACACTACCAATTTCATAACACTACATAGGTAATAAAAACTAACTTGCAGCAACCATAAAGATAGATACCTTCTTCAATGTCCGACTAACTTCTGTAAAATCACCAGGTGCTATTCTTTTAGTTGACGCAAGCTTGGTTAACTCTGCAACAGCCTCCTTCCGCTCTGACCACTTGGTAGCTTTCTAAAGAGATATACATGATGTCAGAATAATAATATGTACAACACAGAAACTTGTTCAAAAACAATGTTAATAAAATTAACAATAGAATAATGTGATCAAAACTTCATGCAGAAATAAATTACATGAAAATACATAACATGAGGAAACAAAAGAGAGCACTGACCACTCCTTCCCAAAAACCTGACTTCTCCAAGGGAGTCAATATATCTACAGGATCAAGAAGTTCATACTCGTCTATTTCCTGAGGGGCTGACAACAAATAAAAAATATATTAGGCACAAGGTAACACCACATTCACAAATATCAACAACAGAATAATTTACTTAGCAGTCTTTAACATAAGTGATATACCGTCATCAGCTGGCTCTTCAGAAGCACCGGGACCCACATTTTCAGATACAGCTTCTTGTTCTGGCTCCTTATCTTGCTCAGATCTAAAAATTATGTAAAAATTAGTTCCTCTTGAGTTATAGTGAGACTGAACACCAAGATGTGCCCAACAAATTTTAAACTCAATGACAATAATAAGAAACAAGGACATGTACATAAAGTTTGTTAAAATGCTGCCATCATTCGTCAATTAGCATCTTGTTTGACGGATGATGATGAATAGAATAAAAGTATAATAAAATTCCTTAAAAAAGTCTTAAACTTACAAGACAAAACATAGAAAGTCCAGGTCTAATACTGGGGTAGTAGCATTAATATACCCAAACAAACGTGTAAACAACGCCCACCAGATATCCAACAAAACATCAACGCAAAGAGTTTTAAGGCAACCTAGGATATAAGTTCATCTTACTTAATATCATAATCAGCGACGAGCTCACAGATATCAATTTCAACTAATGTTCGTAAATACATGGTACGGTACAGTACGGGCACCTGTTGTGGTACCATACGGTACGCCCAATACAGTTGATACGGACACATCGATTGAAAATAACTTTAAAAAAATAACAATTTTTTGATATTTATTTTTTAAAAACATTATTTATTTATATTTTTTTAATTTTTTAATATTTATTTTGTATTAAACAAATATTCATTTTTTATTTTACTTAAATTTTTCTAATTTTTAAATGTTTACTTACATGTATCGAATAAATAAAAAGCTACTCAAGTTACACAAGAAACAAATCAAGCCTTCTTATCTCAAAAAATTAAAAAAGAAAACCAGAGCCTTTTTCTCCTTCTCCTCTCCCATTACTTTTCTTTCTCACCCATTTCCTCTTCTTCTTCTCCTCCTCTCCTCTGCTTTCTATTTCCCTCTGATACTATGTGAGAGAAGTCATTGGAAAGATTCTGCATGTGAGAGAAGTTACCAGAAAGGTTTTGCATGAGAGAGAACTGACCAGAAAACTTCTGACCGTGAGAGAACTCGCCGAAATCGGAGCTACAGTCACCGGTAAGGAGAGAGGAGTGTCAATTTGAGCGAGATGAGTGTCAATCGTGTCTGGTTTGAATGATTTTAGGTGATTTTAATTTATATAGCTGATTTTTTTTAAAAAAAAAAAAAGTTTACCCAACCTAGCCGTACATACGCATATACAGCCATATCAGTTTGAGACGGCCGTCTCGTACGCAGAAGATGGATTTTGTCATCTTCCGACTCTAATACGGGTGTACCGGTGCGTCTCACTGCAATACGCCCGTACCGGCATATATACAGCAGTATTTAATAGCCATTAAAATTTCTTTTGAATGAATAGAATGTACACAGTACACAATACACATGTCATACACATATCAATAGGAAATGTTCATTTGAAATAAAGCATTCACCTTATCTTCCGGGTAGGCCTGGCTGTCACTGTGACATTGACAAGCTCAGCCTCCAGCTCTTTTTTCTTAAAAAAAAAAGCAAATATTACATAATTAGGCCAATAAAAAAATGCGAGTCTCAAAGGAAAGTACTTAATTTTACATACCATCGTATCCCTCATTTTCTCAAACAATATCGACTTAACAGGATCTTTTCCAATCCAACGACAAAGCTCAAGTGTTAATCCTTTAGAGGAAGCACGAACATTTTGATCTTGATGATCAAAGAGTTCAGGAAGCATCTTCAGAATCCTTTTCGGAGGAATAATCTTTGATCCAAATTCACTAATTTCATTATTTTTCACAAAAATAAATCAATCAGGAGAACAAACAACAACATAGAATATAACACAAAATCAAAATACAAAGCAAAGAGATCTCATGCACAAACCTTAAGGCTTGAAACATGACATCAATAGCAGGCACGACAGCTTTGGCAACCTTGTTCTTAATCGCTTTCTCCATTGCATCCTACAATCGCCAGAACAAGCAAGCATATATCAGAGCACACAACGAAAACTAAACGAAGAATGAAAACAGCACACAGAGACAAGGACCTACGAGAAAAACATCAACAGCCTCCAATTCAACCCAAAGCATGAAAGCAGCCTGAGCCTTCTCAACTGTTTTCGGTCTTCCGGTCAGGCATTTTCCTACAATCGCATCGCAAACTTCTTTCGCAAACCTAAACATAAACAACACCTCTATGTCACTCAACAATTCGATTATTGTTCTCGTTAAACAATTAGAAACAACATTATTTTTTTCACCTTCCGGCATCGGCATCCGCGGCTTTCAAAAACGCAATCAGCGCATCCAGAGCCTTCTCTTGAACCGGAGCATTCGAATCCGCAACCGTCTTCCTAAACAAAGGACCTGAAAAAGGGAAAAGACAAAGAGTCTCGATCACATTGGCGTTTCAGATCCACACAGAAACCAGATCTGACAAGTAATTGAAAAAACTAACCAAATTCTCTGAGCCGAGCGTCCTTCGGATCAGTAATGGAGTCGCAGAGAGCGGCCAAATCAATGTTCGCTTCATTTCTAACCTTCCAATTCTTGTGAACAAGTCGATCCTCCCACGGCAATTTCTTCGCCTCCTTCAACAACTTCTCTTCTTCAGACATTTTTTTCTCGTCTCTTTGTCCTCCACTCGGATCTCGCTTCTCAACCCAGCTTCTTCGGTTTTTTTTTTTTAAAAAAAAATTCTTCGCTAGCCAGTGCCGGCTCCAGAGAGAGAAAACAAACCCAATGACAAAACAAGGGTACTATATCATTATCTCACCTCTCTCTCTCTAAACGGGGTATTGTGGGTTGTACGTTTTGAACCACTGTCAGTCACCACGCGCACAAATGACACGTGTTCAAACGGACCAATCGCTTTCGAAAGAGTAAGGCATACAAAGTGTGGGTCCCACTCAGTGGCGCGTCAGGGGGTGGAATTGTGGTTGAGCAGTGTGATGTTTGTAGGGGCCCAAGTCCAATATAATATATACATGTTAATAAAAAAAAGCCTGGCCTAAAGTTAAAAGATTCACTGTCTCATGATTCTCTGTGAGTGATGTTGGAGGGGTGTGGACGGTCCTGATTTGAATTTTTGGAAATGGAAGAGAAATCCGACGGCCGTAATTCAAACTGATTATGGTATTTCGTGTGGATCTGATGATAGAGTATGGTGTCCTAAGCGTCACTTTGCCGGCAGGTTTAATGGTCTAGACTATTTAATTTTGTTTGGTAATTGGCAGTAGAGAGAGTGTGTTCGTGGGATTTTACCTACCCGCGGCCCTGTTGTGGTTCAATATGAGTTTTTTTGTTTTTTTTTTTCTGAAAGGTCGTTGAATATGAGTTTGAATGTCCCAATTCTCGCCTTGTAATAATTTAGCCTTTGACTATTACGTCCTCATCCGCCTAATGCTTTTTGAAAATTTTTGAAATTTCACATAATTATCTGTAGAGTACTCTAAAAAAATGATACAAGCATTGTGCAAGCAGCGAACTCACTTCAAAAAAAAAAAACCACCAGTGACCAGTATGACACTCGAGTATTTATATATATACATATTATAAGCTCAAGTTATAAATTATCAGGCTTTCTAAATATTAACTTTATGAATCAATTCGGACCATAACACTTATTAAACTTTACACCCTAGAGAGAGAGACCACATAATGAATGAGGAAAACTACCCTCGATTAGAAGGATTTTTGTGTAAGTTGCCCTCTTTATAGGAGGGCTAAACCGTAATTGTCTATCTTTGATGGACAGTACTCGAACCTACGATACATTATTTAGAAACAAACCAGGTAGGTGTGCTTATTCATCGTGGCAAACAACTTCTGACATTCAAGTATTTTTACGTATTTATTAGGTGTAGTATTGAACAGAAATACATAGTCCTATGTGTGGTTGGCATAGGTTGGAATAATAAAATGAGGTTCCATTGAATTAATTTTTACATTAGTTAAAATTGTTTAAATATTTTATAATTTACTTTTTGACAAGTAAATTGTCTATAATTAAAATAAATTTATTTTGTAAATAATTAAATATATTAATTAGATTATCTTAAAACAAATTAAATTCATTTAATATATTTGTGTAATATATGCTTACATCATATTAGATTAATTAATTAAATTATTATGTACACTTTGAAATGCCTTTCCGGCTTGTAGTTTGAAAATTTCTAATGTAAGATGCGAGTATTGTTAGGGGTTTTCTTTTTACCTCAGAACTAAACATTTCTAAAATTCCTAAACATTGAATGGAGATTTGATACCTCAAATTTAGATGATATGTTTGTTTTTTTTTTTTTTACATCTCATCCTGGTATAAACTTATTTTTCTTTTTTAAATAAGATTATATAAAAATATTTAATTTATCATTTATACCATTAGGGGTGGCGATTTGAGTCACGACAAAACGGATCAATACGAATTCGTGAAAAATAAATAAGTGTGGGTTTGACTTAAACAAATGTCTGTCATAATCGTGTTAACTTACTTAACTCTTTTATTAAACGAACTGAGTTAGATTTGCTTAACAAGTTCGCAAGTCGACACGATTAATAGGGATTAAATTATAATATTTATATATTATAGGGGTTTGATGTAATTATCCATTTATTTTGTCGTGATTTTTAAATGTGAATAATATGGAATTCTGTAGTTGACTTAATATATTGGTTTTTAATTGTGTTGGATTAGGCCTTAAGTTGTGAATTATTTACTTGTGCCCAAAATATTATTTAGGTTAAATATATTAAATTAATTAAATGGGTTAAACAGGTGAACGAATTACGGGGTTGACAGATTAATGAGTTTTAATAAAGTATGATCCAAATAATAAATAAATTAGTCGTGTCGATTTATGTCGTATCACCTACTTATGAACGAATTCGTGTCAAACCTAAAAATATTGACCCGTTTATTAAATGAATTCGTGTCGAACCTCAAAATGTTGACCCATTTAGTAAAACGAATTCATATCGAACCCAAAAATGTTGATTTATTTATTCATGTTTTCAATTTTATAAACAAATCGAATCGAATCCAACTCCACCTAACACATGAACCCTTTTTGCCAGCCCTAAATTATTATTGTTGTTACTAGTAGTTATATATTTTTATGTGATATGATATAAACAACTGAAAACAAATAGTTTAACAAAGCTTAAGCCATTTTTATATCAATGTTAATAAGATTGTTTTCCATGATTATTTTAGCATAAATAATTATGTAAAAATGTGTTTTTTTAAAAACAAAATAAAAATGAAAATAAAATTTGAATTCAATAAAGGTGTGGACAGTGGCAACATCAACTCCCTCCAATATGGACCTCGTCGGTTAAAATGTTTTTATCACAATTAACACGTCAAAAATAAATTAGTTATACATAAAATTATGATATGACAGAAAATTCGTTAACTTTAATAGATATTTTTTGAAGAAATTATTTTAATATAATTCAGTTATATGAAATCAAGTGAAAGTTGGGATTTTTTTTAACTTCTGTTTTAGTTGTGTTGAATTATTTGAACTCTTAAAAAGATAAATATAAAGACAGTTCTTTTAGTACTTCCCCTCCATATATGTGGTTGCAGGTTCAATTCCTCCTGCTGAATATTGTGTGGGAAGCCTTCTTTTCTGTTTGTGTGAGTAGTTTGTCTCCCTTTATTTATTTATTTATTTTTATTTTTTTTTCTCTCTCTCTACTTGTATTTTGGAGATTTATAGTCAAACTATGGAAACTTGAATGCAAAACAAACCAAAAAAAAAGGAGAGAGAAGAAGATTAATATTAACTTACTCTAAATAAGAGAATTCTAATATAATATAATTTGAATTTCTATTTGAATCTAAAAGAAATTTCAATTTATATTAAATTTAATAAGGTGTCAGCTTTCAAAGAACAAAAGGTAGTTCACCTTCTTTAACTATCTTTTGGAGACTTAGAGTCAATTTTAATCTGTCTTACAACCCAAAGAAACAAAAAATTGGTATGGGAGGTTAAACTTCTTGAACTTGAATGGAAGAAAAAAAAAGGATTAATATAAACTTATTATAAATAAGGGAATTCTAAGAAAATAGAATTCGAATTTTTTTAAAAAAATCAATATATAATAAGGTGTCAGCTTAAAAAAAAAAAAAAAAGTTGTCTTCAATTTATGGGAGTAAATTGATTGCAAGAGTAGTGTGTCTCCCTTTTTTGAGAGTAACAAGTTTTCTGACGTCTTAACCTAATTCTTAAAAAAAAAATGGTAAATATAAACAATTTAATAGGTCTAACTCAACCCTACCACGTGTGGAGTAGAAAAAATAAACAACCCTTTAAATTACTCAAATTTAAACACAACCAATTAATTTTTTGCTCAATTCGAACATGATCCGTTAACCGTCTCATCTCATGAGTCAAAACCTAAATGTGGTCCATTAAATTAACAATTACTTGTTTAACCCATTAATTTATAGACTAGGTTAAGCAAAATATATAATAAATCACAATTCAATTAGACCATATATGCATTTATAATTAAGTAGAAAAATAAATTTTTTTTTTTTTTATTTATGATGGTGAGGGAGGATTAAATTTAAAGAAAACTACTCATATATTATGTATGAAAACAATTATGAGATTTTAACACTTGATCTCTTAGAATCAAGGAAAATGTTCAATCACTTATACTAATATTGTTTAAATGGAAAATTAATGAATAGATAATAAAATAAATTATTAAATTTTTAAGCAAAAGCCATGCAAGAGAGTTAAAAAGTTGGATAGATACCCGATAACAATATTGTATAGATAGAATAACAAAATTACGATACTGGAGAATAATAATTGCTGTTTCTTAAGACAATTTGAAGATTTGAAATTTGAACTCTTTGAAAAGTAAACACTTTGAATGAATAGGTTACAATTTATTAGCCGGCTGAGAAAAAACAAAATGATGAATTTAAAGTTTTAGGGTTAATTCGGCAGAGACAAGGTCTCTTTAGTTCAAGGATATTAAATACCTAAAATTCAGGATTTTTATTTATTTTTAAGACAATATCTCTTTTTAAAACAGCCTCTCCATGCATATTTTATAAAAATGCAATCTATTCTCATGCACCATGGTATATACAATAAAGAATTAGTTGCATTACTTGTAAACCATGTGTTGTCACTATAGCCTTTAGGTCAAAACGGGTCAGTTCAGAGGTCAAAAGACACAATGACCATTGGAGTATCTTAGAGGATGAGTTTTATCCATCTTGAATTTTTCAATTTAAGCTAATAAATAGATAAATGTCATTAGATTTGTTTTTTCCCCAAATATTTTATATTCAAACTTTAAAATATTCAACGGTCCAAGAATTTCAATTAAATTCACGTCATCCACATATATTACTATAATCACAAATTTTGATTCAGATTTTTTCTTTTTAATAAATACACATGGGCATATATACTCATTAATGTAACTTTGTTGAATTCAAGTTACATGAATTTCAATTATATAGTTTAGACATTTTGAATTCTTAACAATTTTTCATGTATAATATTCATTTGAAGATTTTTGGAGATTGCTAAACTAATAAAAAATCAAAACATAATCGTATCTATTATAAATGAATAATTTTTATTGTAATAAAATACAACGTCTCTACGACTATAAGGAATCTTGTGTTATCAATCATGTTTTATATCTCACAACTAAATTGTTCTCACTAAGTTTTAAAATAAATTCCCATTTAAACAAACGGGCTTGACATTTTTTTGGTGTTTGGACTACAAGTCCAAATATTTCTTGCATGACTAACCATAACTTCTATCACTTGTCATGCATTGTTTTGAACTTTTAATGACGTATATAGCCCTTGTTATTGGCAGCTTACTTGAAATTTCAAAATGATTTCAAAGTAGTACAAGGACAAAAGTGTCATTCTATTGAACCACAAATTTCAAAGAGCTATAATTAGGGATGGGCCAAAAAACCGAGATCAACCTAAACCGGCTCAACCCGATCAGACTCGAAAATGTCAGTTTTTAGATTTATTTCGGGTCAAGTCGGTTTTTAACATGCAAAACCAATATTTTTTTGTCTTGGGTCAGTTTTAGGTGGGAAAAACCAACCGGACTTGGCAAATCAACTTTTATAAATTAAAATATATATATATATATAAAAGCAAAACCTATTCGCAAATGAACCCTAGCAGTTGTTGACCCATTCTCACTCTAACTCACATCTCTCTTAAGCCTCCCTCTCTCCTCTCATTTTCATTTCTGTCCTTTCCGATTTCTTCTCCCTCTCTCTCCTTACTACCTTCTTTCGTTTCAACTTTCTTCCTCTTGCTGTCACTGCTGTCATGGGTTAAGTTACATCGATTTTTTCTTCTCTATTTCTCGTGTCTGGTTTTTGTTGTTGTGCACAGATTCGAAGAAGATCAATGCCAAACTCTTCTATTGGGAGGAGATTGGTGCCAATCTCATCAATTGGAGTGGTGATGATGTCTTTCGTTTTTGTTACGAGTTGATGATGTAGATAGAGAAAGATGAAGGTTTGGGGTGGAGACTAGAGAGAGAAGAGGGGACTATTGGTGCTTTTGTAGAGAGAGAAAGATGGAGATTTGGGATGAAGACTGAAGAGAGAAGAGGGGATTGTTGATGGTGGAAGGCTCAAAAGGGTAGTGATTGGTGAGTTGGTGGGAGTAGTGAACTAATTTTATTTAGTTTTTTATTTGGGCTTGATGGTTCTTTGGAGGACCATTTTACTAGCCCAAACTGATTTGACAAAAGTCGATCTATGTCGGTTTTTATTAGCAATTTGATTCAGGTCAGTTTTCAATTATGAAAACCGATCAAAGTCGGTTTCAGGTCGATTTTGTCCAAAACTGACCCGTGCCTACCTCTAACTATAATATTAAATTACTTGTTGAATTTGATAAACCTCCCCTAATTCAACCTAAGAAAGATAGTTCATTTTATTTGATAATACATTTTTCATTTAATTTTCAATTTGTTTAAAGTTATAGTTATCTTTACCATGTACAACATAATATAAAAAAGGAAAAGAAAGTAAAAATGTGTCATTTGTCATTTAATTCAACCTAAATCTATTGTTTTTAATTTTAGGGATGTATTCAATTTAAAGTTTATTGAAATTTGATGAATTTTTTTAATACTAAATTTTCATGAAATTCACAGATTGCATAATTTCTATGTTGATTCTTGTTAGGGGGAGAATCAACTCCCTAAAATCCAATTGAAATCAAAATCAAATTGATTGGGAATCAATCAATTGAATAAAGCCTAAAATTAGGCCTCAAAGGCAAACCCAATAAAAGTCATGACCCAGGATCAATTGCCCAACAAAAAGATGTGGAAAGGACAAGGTTGCCTTACCAAGAGGCAAGAAGAGAAGCCAAAGGGAAATACATTTTGGAGGTTAAAAAATACTCCCTACATTAACAGATCTCCTTGTCCCGTTAGGTTAATAGATAAGCCAGGTCTAGTGTCATGCCTATGGTTGACAAGCCATAGAGGTAGCTGGCTATAAGTTACATGAAGAAAAAATGGAGGGCCAGGAGCATGCCATGTAGCCCTATGAGCAAAAGGATGAACGAGAGGGAGCCACGTGTCTCCTGCACATGAATCAATTGGACAAGGAGCATGAGATGAGAATGGTGAAAGTGATAGAACAAAGGGGAGCTAGACGACAAGATGCAAGTGTCTAAGCGAAAGGGATGCAAAAAGAGGTCACCCGTTAACAAACGAGGGAGGAAGAAACCCTAGGAGAATGAAAAGAGAATATAGAGGTGTTCACTGTTAATAGAAAGGTAAGTTAGTCTTTCTAATTTAAAAACACTCTAGCGTGTGAGGGAACTCCCTTGAAAGAATCCTTTACAAACATTGGATGTTGTTTTTAAGCCTTACTCTTAGAACAACTTGGATTTCTCCTCCTTTCTATCATTCTTCTACCCTTTGGTCTTATAACTAAGGGGATTCTCCTCGAGAATCCCACTAACTTAAGCATTAAAAGGTTTTTATCAATGGAACACCGACGACTCTTGACCTTTCTTTTTCTGTTTTGCAGGTAACCAAGGAGAGAGACAATTTGTTCAAGGGGAAGAATCCCATTTTTCAAAAAGGATCCAGAAATCTAAAGGGATCCTAATTGAATTTTCTATTTCTTTAGATTGTATTCCATTTGTAATTCTTTATATCTATTGTTGATGTAATTGATGTGACCAGTTTTGGCATCAACAATTATGTTAGAATTTGTTAAGAAATTCAACGAAATCTTTAGGATAATAGCAAGATTTGTTATAAACTTTTTATTGTTTATAAAAATTACTTTAAAATTCTTCAAAATCCATTACTTACATGAAATCCGTGAAGTAAATGACTTTTTTAATATACTAGATTTTATTGAATTATATACAAAACTAAAATATACATAGATTTCAATATAATCTATTCAAATCCATATTAAATGTATTCAAACTTTAAAAATGTTTTAAATTTAAACAAATTTTAGATAGAATATACCTACCAAATGTTTAAATAATACAAAAATAGTTAGAGATTATAGTTTTCAATCCAGTACAGTACCAAGTACATGTAAAATTCCCAAGCTCATCACACTTTTTATTAATGGAGTGGATAAATTTTCTCATTTTACTAGTATTCATATTATACATGAACTAAAGCCTTGAACTGAAGCCATGATAAAATAGATGAAAATCATTTTAGCAACAAAAATTTTCAATAAAAGTTGGGTGTTACAAGTGTTACAAGAAGTCAAGAACTCTGTTGAGTACCACTAGAATTACCCGTAAATTAATTTTTTTAATGATACTAAATTAATTATCTAATTAAAGTAAGTATACAATTTTTTCTTGCACAAATGCCATATTGACATCAATCTCGTGTAAAATAAACTAAAATAATTAAATAATTTATATTATAAATAAAATACGTTTTGCATCTGAAAGCAAAAATAAAAGTGTCGTTTGGAACCGTTTTTAAAATGATGTTTTTTAAAACTATTTTTAAAACCAAAAAACATATTTTAAAATTGATGGTTTAAAAATACAATGTGTTTGATGAGATTTCTCAAAACTTATTTTTAAAAATAAAAAAATAATGTAAATGTATTTGATATTGTTTTGAAAAATAAATAAAATAATTGTTCGGATGGGAAAATTTGATTTGTTTTGAAAACATGTTTTGAAAATTATGAAAAATATTTAAAAAAAAAAGTTGTTTTTTATTGTTTATTTTCAGTGAAATTAAATAAATTTGCACTGGTAGTATGTATTATAATTTATAAAAATAATAATTTAAAGCGAAATATAAAATTGACAGCATGAAACCTAACAAAGGAAGCGGAAGAGTGTACTAGGCAATAATATAAAAATGAGTTGAGCTTAATTTGTTTCCCCCGTTGATACGTGTCTCTGTCCCTGGCTCAATGAATTGGGTTCGTCGAGCAGTTGCAGAAATTGCCTCGAGAAATGGTACAATCTCGCATCCAAACGCTCTTATTGCCCGATCTTACTTCAGTACCAAACCCAAGCAGGCGGTGGCTGATTGGCCGAGGCCGAGTGAAATTCCATATCAGGTTAAGGTTGCCAACTCCATCAACATTACTGGTTATGTTGACATGCCTGTTCAGTTCAGGTCTTCTGATGGCAAGGATTGGGCTGCCACTATCATCAATCAGATTGTCTCCAAACATTCTCCCCCGCTTTGGTATTATTATTATTTTTTTTCTTGTTCATTTTTTAGTGGTGGCCCTTTTATTTTTTGGGTCGATTGAACTGTTTTGTTTGTTTGTTTGTTTAATATGTGTTTAGGATTCCAGTGATATTTGAAGGTGATTTGGCTCACATTGCTGCTTGCCATCTCAAACCAAATGATCATGTACATATAGCTGGTGAATTGATTGCCGATTCACCTGCTCAGAATGCAATTCAGGGAAATGCCAATGTCCAGGTAACTTTTTCGTTGGAAAAGATATGTCATTTGTTTTGTAACAAGATTCTAAGAGACAAAACATAAAAGTGTGCAGACATGGTTTTGAAGATTGATTGCTTCCTAGTTTAGGGTTGAATTGGCTCTTTGTAAGAGATATGGTTATTTTATTTTGAGTCTGTTGAGGACCTAGTGAGAGATCCAACAACAAGCCCTAGCCACCCTGATTTATGCTACACGTTAGGTTAGAAAACGAACCAACCGGCCCATAAAATTGGATAGATTGATGCTCCATAATTAAATCACAAAAGTGACTTAATCCTAGGCTAAGTAAATCTAAGCAAGCATACCCAGAAAAGTCGAATCAAACCAAAGACAACTTTGTCTAGCAAATTGCAAGATTTTATTGATATGCCAAAAGAATTCCAATCCTAACGAACTCTAAAATTTAATCTCCTATATATACTCAAACATTTTCCTAATTTTCCTTGGAAAAGAACTTTCTTAGTAAATAAAATCCTAAAAAGGAAACAATATAAAAAAAATATCAAAGGAAATAATATTAAATAAATAAAAGAAAATAATATCAAAACCAATTTCTAAAATCCAGCACTCAAGCCTGCTCCAGACTAGCGTGCCACTAAGCCACACTACCCCAGTTAGCACCCAATGCTGGCGGACTCTTTCCAGAGCTGTTTGCCACTGGCTCGTGCCACTCTAGATAGTGCCTATTGCTAGTGGCCCCTTTCTACGGCTATCCGCCACCAGCTCGCGCCACCCTAGGTAGTGCCCCCTACTAGCCTCGCTTCCCACTCTCCTCTTCACACTCTCAGACCTCCTTTTAGCGCTCCCATCATAGTCCCAAAATGATTTCTGTGCAATAGGGATGCTTTTGTGATTTAGTTGAGTGTTAAATAATCAAGTAAAGTACTGATAATCTCTTGTTTGTCTGCCAGGGTTTAGATTATTCTTTCATGTGTTTGTTTTGTAGTTCCTTGTTTTGGAGTCTAGAACTTTGTTGGACAAAGGACGAGTCCAAGAGTTTGCAATTATATGTTTACCCTAACACATTCAACTATCTTTTCATGCAATCAGCCTGGTTGATGTTCTTATACAAAATAGTTAGGGACTTGGTTTATGTGACTTGCTCACGAAAGTAAATGTATGTATGTCATCAACCTCTTAGCCTCATCTCTTGCTGCACTGATGTATCCTATATTTCTTCATTCTCAAGAGTTTTGTGAATGCTAGTCTTATTTGTGTTTCTTTCATTGTCAATAATCAGTTAATCCAACCATTTTAATGTACTGAAGAAATCCTTTCGCTTTGGTGATAGATGCTTCCAGCCTTTTAATGGATTAAGCAGCCACAGATAGAGTGCTTGAAGGCTTTAGAGTCAGCTAAAAGATACTTTATTTATGTGAAAAAGGATTACAAGAACACTAAATTATATAGTTGTCAATATTTTTTTTTAAAAAAATTGGAGTTTGAAACGATTAGAATCCTAGAGATTTAAGGACTTCCATAATTGACTAAGACAAACAGGAAAATATGTTTTTAAGTTTTAACAAAAATAAGCAGAAGTTGTAAAATAAGGTGAATACTTAATATATTGAAATCCTTTTCAGGTGAAGGAAGTGTCTGTTTTTTTTTTTTTTTTGACTTTGCTGTTTTAGATGTTAATAATAAAGATTTTAAAGTTCTTTATTTTTCCTTTCCTTTTCAAGATTTGTGTGATGCATAATTGCTTGTGAGCTAATTGAAACAACCCATCGAAACTGTATTTGTTACCTCAGAGAAGTTGCCTTTGGCTCTCCTTCTTTTCTCTTTATACACAAGTTATGTTTTAGTCTTTGAGCAGTTTTCTGAGGTGAGAATCTAATATTTATTATCCAGATTAACCTATGAGGTTTGATCATGTTAGGTTATGGTGCACGATGTAAACTTTATTGAGGTATATTCTCAAAAAAAGAAAAGCTTTGTGTTTCATAAGCAAGAAGAGGTGGCTGTAAATGATTCAGGTAAATTGGTATATCTGATTCTTATTCCTACATTGTTTGTTTGTCACCTCATGGGTATGAAGTGAGGTTGGAAATTATTCATATTGTGTCAATGCTTTATATTTCTAGTGATACATGTTTTTCATAATGTTAAAGCTAATGCTTTTGCAAAATCTTTAATAATAAGCAGGGAGATTAAATGTAGGACAAACGATTAACAAATGAAGGAGTAATTATGTTTTTTGGGGTAAACTCAGGAAGTATTCTAAACATAAATGCAGAAATGCCTTATTGGATGATATCAAATGTTATCATCCTTTTAGTCTTGCTTAAGCAGATCTTGGGAGAGGTTATATGGATCAAGTCTTAACATTCTGTTCGAATTATTTGTAGTTTTGCATTGTTTGGTTTGTTTACAATGGTTTTTGTGTGTTGCGTTCTGGAAATTCTCTCTTTCTTTTATCCTCGTAGAATTACTTGGTCCAATTTCCGTTTCCCATTTTACTCCCCCTTCAAATGAGATGGGATTGCCTTTTTGTATGATGATTGAAATCCATTTTTATTTCTTTTTATTATCTTGGAACAATTGTAAGGTTTAAACCTAAAATCTCTCTTCTCTATCGTCAAAATGTTTCTAGTTTGTTTTTGCTAACAGCTAGTAAAAACTTGATAGTCAAGGAAATTCACAATTCACATTGTTTATGTGCACCTTCAGTCTAGGTTTAATAATTTAGTTGAACTTTTGTTCCATATTAAGATGGGAAGATAGTTGGTTTGGTCTTGTAATTTATATAAGCTCAATATACGGGAAGTATTTAATTTTGGTTTGTCTTAATTAGTGTTATTGGAGAGATTTCTTGAAATTCATAATGAAATAAGAGGCTACATGATTTGCATTTGCTTAAATTAGCTATTTCTTTTCAACAATTTATAATTCTGTTGATCTAGAAAGTTAATATGACCTTGGCGGACTTGATAAAAAAGGGAAAAAGAGAGACAAAGAGAGCATATTACATTCTTGTCTATAAAATTTAATCATCAAACTCATTGAAAGTTAGGGAAAATAATTATTGCACTAGTTTAAATTTTGTGTCACATTATTGATGCTTTGTTACTTGACTATTATGAAATAAAATTTCCTTGTCCTATCAGGGTTAGCACCAAAAAGTATAAAACAAGAAAAGAAAAGTACTCTATAAAGAATTGTTATTTGTTAAAACATTGCATGTTCTTGTGTTCAGTTAGCACGAATAAAGATGGGGTTTCAAGCATCAGTTCCTGGTATGACCTTCTTGATAATCCAAAAGAATGGTGCGATTGTCGTAGTAAAAAGCTCAAAGGACTGGTGATAACCCCTCCCTTTGGATATGTCTTTACATTTTATTAATATTAGTGAATTCTCTTACCTATAGTTTGCATTAACAGGTAAAACCAAAATACCCTGATTTCAAACGCAAGGACAATACTGTTTCTCTCTGGCTTAACACTGCACCAAAGCAAATTTTGCCTAAACTTGAAGGATTGGAGTTTGATGTTCACATTGATAAATCAAAATATCCAAACCAACGTAAAGGTATCAATTTTTCTAGTTTCACTTGACTTCTTATTTTATTCTGTTGCATACATAGGTCCCATGACTTAATTTTAAAGAGCTTACTTGATATGAACACCATATATATCAATACGGCACCCACGATCAATATTGAATCAAGAACCCCAAGAAAGTCTAATTCAAGTTAAATAAAATATATATATATACTTTGACCCAATGATTAGGAAACCATGAACCAAAGTAATAATGATGCCACTACCAAGAACTAGGAAGAATGAGGGAGGTAAGTCAAGAACGTTAAATCAAATATTTAACTTGATAATTCTCAAAGTTCATGAAGAACAAAGAGAGAAATTGAATTTTTCATATCAACAGTTGGCTAAGCTGCTGTTTAATGTTTACGCAACCTTTTTATAGGCCAAAATAAGAAACCCTAACTTCTAACCCTAGCATGCATGCCCAAGACACTACACTCACCCATGTGGGCTTAA
Source organism: Nephelium lappaceum (assembly GCA_021234005.1). Lineage (NCBI taxonomy): Eukaryota > Viridiplantae > Streptophyta > Magnoliopsida > Sapindales > Sapindaceae > Nephelium > Nephelium lappaceum. The sequence goes on from CM038010.1 coordinate 9,482,382, forward strand.
TTTTAATTAATTGTCTGAGCCCAATAACTTTACTTAAAGCTAATAATAAAATAAAACATACTAAGGCCCAATAATATAACAAAGTCTGATATTTTTAATAAACCAGACAAACTAACTTAACTTAAAACCCATTAAACCCCTTTGGACGCAGCCCATTCTAAATTACACAGCCCATAGTACAAATTAGGCCTAAATAATATTAATTGTCTTCAATTGGCTCCCAGAGCCTTCAAAACTGTTGATCTTGGACTTTAATGATATTTTGAAGCTTTGGTGTCCTCTCCATGCCTTCCTAGTCATGTTGTGCTAAACTTTTGGCCCAAGTCTCTTGATCCAATCCATGTAAAGCTTCATTCATCCTCTTAGCTTCAGCCCTTGTCATAGGTCCTCCATTGATGCTCAAAAGAACCATAAGCTGGCTTCCTTGATTTCCATCATTACTTGACATAAATAATTTGATTATAGCTACAAAGAATTAAACCACGATTTAATTTTAAAGAGCTTACTTGACGTAAATAATTTGATTGTAGCTATAATGAATTAAAGTTCACATCCAAATTCTACGAACTGGTAGAGATTTGAAGTAAACTATATGGATATTGTTTAATGTCATTGTTGTCATTGTTTGTCAATTGTCATATAGCCTAATGTATTAGTTTTCTTGTAGAATTCTTTTATTCTCTAGCATCCTTTAATTAAAATAGCATTTAGTTTTGGGATGATTTACATTCAGTCCTTATGTGGTTTGTGTTCCGTTTCCCTCCTTTTTTATAAAGCTAGTGCAAGCAAAATTTCTGATCCTAGTAACTATATAGTATTTTAAAACTATGGGTTTAATTGAACTTTTGTTCCCTATTAGTATGTGAAGATAGTTTGTTTGGTCTTGTAATTTATGTAAGTTCAATATACGGGAAGTATTTAACTTTGGTTTATCTTAATTAGTGTTATTGAGAGATTTCTTGAAATTTGTAATGAAAAAAGAGTCTACATGGCTTGCATTTGCTTAAATTAGTTGTTTCTTTTAAACAATTTATAATCCTATTGATTTGGAAAGTTAATATGATCTTGCGAGGCTAGATAAAAAAGGGAAAAAGAGAAACAAAAAGAGCATATTAAATTCTTGTCTATAAAATTCAATCATCAAACTCTTTGAAAGTTGGGGGAAATAATTATTGCACTCGTTTAAATCTTGTGTCACATTATTATTGTTTTGTTACTTGACTATTGTGATATAAAATTTCCTTGTCCTATCGGGATTAGCACAGAAAGTATAGAACAAGAAAGAAAAAGAAAAGTACTCTATTAAGAATTGTTAACACTTTGCATGTTCTTGTGTCCAGTTAGCACAAAGAAAGATGGGTTTTCAGACTTCAGTTCCTGGTATGACCTTCTTGATAATCCAAAAGAATGGTTGGATTGTCGTAGTAAAAAGCTTAATGGATTGGTGATAACCCCTCACTTTGGACATGTCTTTACATTTTGTTAATATTAGTGAAATCTCTGACCTATAGTTTGCATTAACAGGTAAAACCAAAATATCCTGATTTCAAACGCAAGGATGGTAGTGTTTCTCTCTGGCTTGGCAGTGCACCAAAGGAAATTTTGCCTAAACTTGAAGGAGTGGAGTTTGATGTTCACACTAATAAATCAAAATATCTGAAGCAACATAAAGGTATCAATTTTTCTACTCTGACTTGACTTTTTATTTTATTCTGTTACATACTTAAGTCCCACGACTTAATTTTAAAGAACTTACTTGACGTAAATAATTTTATTGTAGCTACAAAGAATTAAAGTTCACATCCAGATTCTATGAGCTGGTAGAGTTCTTGTATCAATTGTCATACAGCCTAATGTATCAATTTTCTTGTAGAATTCTTTTATTCTCTAACATCCTTTAATTAAAATAGGATTTAGTTTTGGGATGATTTACATTCAATCCTTATGCGGTTTGTGTTCCGTACTTCCGTTCCCCACCTTTTTAATGCAGCTAGTGCAAGAAAAATTTCTGATCCCAGTAACTATATAGTTTGCAATAGTGGTGTTTTTATTTGGTGGAGAGAATAAATTTCTGGTAAAGCTTGAGTACCTACATAGATGCTGGGACAAATGTTGAATCCATTTCTTTTAATGAGGGTTTGGGTCAGGGTTGTAAAACTTGTTGCTTTTTTGGCCAACCCAACACAAATCAAATGATATATTAATAGATTCAAAATTAAAATATTATCAGAAAATTATAGCGTGAGGGACAAATTAATCATTTTATCAATCGCACAATTGTAGCAATAAAGTTGAATTTGTTTTCTTTGGTTGGTATTGTATGAGCTGATAAAATTTCATAAGCATCAGCTTGATGACATATAACATATGGCTGCAAGTTTAAAAAACCAACAATCACATTCTTGAAACGAATTGTAGAATTGTTGAAAGTAGAAACTATTTCGACAGTTTGACTTCTTTGCATATGCTTTCTCAGTTTCTCATGCCTTCATTAAAATCACCTGTGAGAAGAAATTGTAACAGTACATTGCTATAACCAGATTTAGGAACACTGTTATGGTTTACTCACTAGCTAGTCCAGTGGCAATATTAGGGAAGTGCTAAGGGTAGCCATCGTCCCTGGTGTCTCCAAGATGTTTAATGTTTTATGATAAATTCTATATTGCCTCTAAATACATGTTTTATTTTATTTTTGCAATTGATTTAATTGCAAAGGATAATGCTAAATGAGTGACATTAACATATTAATGCTATTTGAATGATCATGCAATTTGTGATGTGACTGACCTACTTCTCTCTTTTACTCTTATTATTTCATGAAAACTAAGAATATTGTATTAATAAAGGATAATTAATAGGTATAATAAACTAAATATTCAGTTTTAGGAAATTGAATATATGCACACAAATAATATTGTATTTTTCCCAAATTTGAGGCTCACTGTTGCTGACTATCATATAAAAATTGAGTAATGCTACACTACCTAAAAATTTGCCCAAATTCATTGTTTAAATAATGTGATAAACTTCTGCGTAATTACCACATTATCAATATATTATCTCAAAATTAATGTGATAGCTATAAATCAGTTTGCTATATCATTTAGGCAAAATTTTTAGATAAATTTTTGGAAAGTGTAGTATTATCATAAAAATTAGCAGATTCAGAAAATGCTTTTCTTGTTTGACTTTTTAAGTAAATATTTATGACCTTTACTATGCTGTTCCCGGATATATAGGAGAAGAATCCTGGAAGGACTTGGCGGAAAACCCAGACAAGTGGTGGGACAACAGACTAAATAAGGTAATTTTGTAGACTTCATAGTTGCCTTCTGTCTTGCAGTCTCTAGCGGCTCACGTTTCTTCTTTTCGCAGAGGAAAGAAAAATCGCCAGACTTTGTGCACAAAGAAACTGGTGCAGCACTATGGCTCACTGGTTCACCAGCTTGGGTACTATCGAAGTTGCCTGCTCCGAAGAGTAAACGGAAGTCGCCTACTGCAAAGGGTGAACAGAATGCTGTGACTGGCAAGACAGATACCCTGTTGTCTTGAGCCATGCTGGAGCAGGATATTGTTTTGTAAGTCCTTAAATACAATCTTCGTTGCAGTGTATTTCTTTTTTCAAAATCTTTTTAGGAAATGAAGCACTACTTTTGGCATCCTATATCACAGAAAATGCATTTTATTGTTTTGCATTATACTCCTTTTCCCTTAACTAGGTTTTGTTCCATACGGTTTTACTGGTGAGGTTTTAAATGAGTCTTTATTTAAGCATATGAAATATCCAACATTTCTTTCAAGAATTTCAAAGAATATTATTAAGTGGTGTATATTCAATGGGAAGCATTGTGATAATATGGACTTACCAACAATTATGTGGTTATTAACTATTATCTTTTAATAATATATTTTTTAAAGTAATTCTTTAACATTATTCAGTTTTTTTCTTTTAATATTTTGTATATATACATATATATGTATATATAAGCCTATGTACGCTTTATTGAACAACAAACTTATATATATATATATATATTTATAATTTACAATTACATAATAAAGTACCTAAAATATGTGTTTTACTAGCATCATTACAACTAATGGTCACTAACTATAGAAAAAAGATAAGGTGGTACCATCGTCCAATGTGGTTAGTAATGTCTAAAAAGAAAAAATATAAGATAGAACGGTAAATTCCTCACGTCTAAGTGACACTAGTTGAGATTATGTAACTTTTTCAAATTTCAAATTCATAAAAGTTAAAAAAAATAAAATAAAAACAGAGACATTTGCTATTATTTTAACAACATGTTCCTTTTTATATTAAATGAAAAGTGTATATTTTTTTTTCTAAACTAAAAACAAAATATTACCATTACTTTTAGTTATTATTTACATCATAATTTGTTTGATGCATGCGTCTACAACATCTGCTCTGTATTCATGATTCCTTCGTTGATTTTGTCTCCAATCATAATTTTCACTTTCTATTTCTCAAAAACCTTCACTTAGACACAATGGCGCTTATTATGAAAATCGTGATGACATGTGGTCTGAATAATTTCTAATAATTTAAAATTTTAACTTAAAAGTTAAGATTATTAATCCTTTGTGGAAAAGTTTAATTTTTACTACACTTCACATATTGAAATCTCAAAATGTCTTCTTCCAAAAAAAAAAAAAAAAAAAAAAAGCTCAAAATGTTAATAGCACTTCTTTTGAACGTACAAAAATATGGTTTCTTATGGCTGATAACAAATGCACAAATTAAATGATCTTTTATTGTTTTTGCAATGCTTATGTCAGTCACTAAAGTAGCCTCCAATTTTTTTTTTAATTTTTTTTTTCTTATCCTTTTTCAAATTCTAGCACTAAAACAACAAATGTGGATTTTGAAACACTGGAAAACTAAAACATATCTTTTTGTGGAGATATCACTATAGCACTTTTAACTAGTGAGTTACATATGAGTCACTCCCTATTATCTTTAATATCTCATTCATAAAAGTGTGTGATGAGACGGAAATGTCCTATTGGAAGGAAAGAAAAATCCTAACTTTATCTTCACCAGTCTCTTTCATTGTTGGAATCCTTCTTTGTTCGGTGTCTTCTCTAGCAAACTTCCACCCTTCTCCGATGGTATCTCTCTTCTTCTTTCTTTTTCTTCCTTCTCTTTTCTTCTTCTTTTTTCTTCTTCTTTCAACTCATTCCATCCTCGGTGACACAAATCTGCAAATGCAAATCTGCAACCTATCATGACTCATAGTAGGTAATTTGCCATGAGTTATGGCATCATTGTATTGTTAGTCATGACAATAAAAACTATCATATGACTAGTGAAACACTCATTGGAAAAACTTATTTTTGAAGTCATGACAAGATTATGTCGTTAGTCATGACATAAAAAAACCATCATGACTAGTGAAACTATCATTGAAAAAAAATGTTTTTGAATCGAGTGACCGGTCGTGACAACATTGTGTCCTTAGTCATGACAATAGAAGTTGTCATTATAAGTGAAACCATCACTAAAAGAACTTATTTTTAAACCAAGTGACTGGTCATGACAATATTGTGTTGTTAGTCATATCAACAAAAACTGTCATGACTAGTGAACTTATCACTGGAAAATCTTATTTTTGAACCAAATGATTATTCATGACAACATTATGTCATTAGTTGTGGTAACAACAGCTACCATTACTATTGAAATACTTACTATCAATGGTTTCTTCAAATTAGAAAAACTTGTTTTTGAACCAAATTATTAATCATGACAATATCATATATATATATGGATATATCGTTAGTCATGACAACAACAGTTGTCAAGACTAGTGTAACACTCATTGTTAATGGTGTCTTCGAAGTTGTGGGTTTTTGTCTTTCGGTGAGGAGCATCGTTCTTTGTTGTTCCTCACCCGCGATGGAAAAGAAAAAGAAGAAAGAAGAAGAAGAAGAAATTGAAGAAAAATGATACTAGATGGAGGAGAAAGTTAGCTGAAGAAGGCGTTGGAGAGGAATTTCAATGAAAGAGTTTGGAGAAGATGATATATATATATATATATATATATATATTCTCATAGGGCAGTTTTATCTCATCACATGCTTTTGTGACTAAATGTTGAAAACAATGGAAGAGTGACTCAAATGTTAACTCCCTATATTTTTTGGCAATTTTTTTTCCTTTTATTTTTTTAAATGTATAATGTTCATAAACTATAGTTTGCGAACAAAAGATTGAAGTTAGTGAACTATCGTGTTTGTTCACAAACTATTGTGGGTTGTTCATAAACTGTCATTTATAAATATTAATGATATTAAAAAAAACTTACTTTACCTTGCAGTATTAGTTTGAAAATTTACACTTTTTTATTATCATTTTTTAGATTCATTGTAAACACTTTAAAAACTAAGGTCCTTGCACAATTTATGTCAAAAATTACGTTGCATATCTTTTCTTAGTAAAGGTGGTCAGATACCTCCCTATTTATTAAGGTGTTAGCTTAAGATCTAATAGTTTGAAAAGGTGGTTACAATTATCTCATGAATGAATGAACACATCTATCTTTCTCTTTTCTCTCTTGTTTTCTTATTTATTTATTTATTTTTTAAAAAAAATTCATTCATGAATTATTAATGGATAAAATTTGAATTCTATGCCAACTTTATTTTTGCTAATATTTTAATTAGATTATCACACATAGCACCAAAAATGAATGGTGTAGATCAAATTAATTTCTCTTTCTCATTTTTTCACCAATTTTCCCTGTTTGTCATGAAAAATGGGAGAAAATGATATCATTTTATAATAATAAAAAAAAAAAAAAGTGGGAGAAAGAAATTGATTTGATCTGAGTCATTCATTTTTGTGTATGTCACATATCACAATCTAATTAACATATTAGTAAAAATAAGATTAACAGATAATTCAGATCCTGCTTGTAGATGCATAGAGCATAGAATAAAACTCCCCAGTTATTAACAAATATTTAACAATTCGTTGTGGAGTTGGATTGAGATCCACTTTATGCCAGACCTCAACCATTTAAACAAACGAAACAAATTCATACGTACACTTATTATTAGATCTACCTAGATCAGAAGAACAAAATCGACATAGAAGAACATTCGAAGCCCGTAAATATACTACAGTTTACATTGTAATTATTACACCAGAAGTGTAGACATCTGTAATAATTAACTCGGACCAGAGAAAACTAGTATAGTACAATAGAGTAGGCAGCAGTGATTGATTAAAAAGGTGGAATATTAGAATAGCTCGGCTCGGGCGATGAGACCACGCACGAGCGGCAACAAATAAATACATACAAAATAAGAACTGTAGGTCAAAAGATTTTGCGACAAAAAGTGAAAAATCAAGAGGAAGAAAAAGTGGATAAAGTAGTGGCAGATGATGTCCTTGGAGTAGGGAATGCTGCTGCTGCTTGCTTTAGCACCACTGTGGGCATAATGCTTGTTTTTCTTTTCTCTTCCTCTTTGATTAATTCACCAGCAAACGTCTCCAGTTTTTCCACAATGCTGCTCTCCACCATCTTCCTTCCTTTGAATAATACACGCTCGTAGATTTTCTGTGACAACATTGTTTCTTCAATCACACCCAATATTATGTCTTTGTTACTTGTAGATTTTGCTATTGCTGTCCCATTTGTCTGTATCCGGACATAGTTGCTTGTTCGTAGCTCACCAAACGCCATCGATACCGCTTGATCAACCTATCAAAACATAGTATAATACTATTATTAACACAATTATCAAACAGTAGTGGTTCTGTGTTAGGTGGATACTTTTATCATGGTCCCCCCAACTACCCTACAATGAGTTATGAGTGTTGATTAATAAATTTAACTTGAATGTAAATATTCGTTGTTTTCCAAAGTTAAAAATAAATATTTTTCAGTAGCATAAAGAATAAAATATCTTTTGGATTTGCTGACATATTTTCAGAGGTAGAATACTATCGAGATCAACCTATATAACACTTTAATAGCACAGTTGAGATGATTACTTTCAAATATCGTGAAAGACTATTACACACTTTTTTAAAGAATGAGATATTATTACGTTTAAATTTATAACTTGGACTAAAAATAGATGCTGGTGTTATGACTCCGCCACCCCACTTAAACTATATATTTTCTGAACTAATAGTATTAAAAATAAACTCTTTCTTCTCATTTATTTTGGAAATTTATATTTTTGAAGTTATATTCTGTTAAATTGTCACAAAAATTAGAATAAAAAAAATAAAAAGAGAAAAGAGAAAAGAAAAATGTACCAACCATATCGGAGGCTCCATCGCTGGCGATTCTGAGAAAGCGAGAAGGCCACAAAGGCTTTCCGATACCGAAATCAGACTCTCCATTTCCAAGAGATACCACCAACAAATCTTCCACACCATTACAAAACGGGAACTCTTGTTTATTGTTCAACACGTGCGTGATCGCCGCAGCCGTCGGATTATTCATCGTCGCACTTCCACCCACGGCCACGATCTTCGTCTTCTGGTCAACGGACCTTATCTCCACAGCTCCCATCACCGTCGGATCAGCCAGCGTGGCCAGACAGACATCCCTCATCTTGAAATCAAAGCCGTCCATTTCCAAAGCATCAGCGCGGGAAAACAGCAACGGCGCACAAGTAGACAGATCATAGCATGGTACCAACACAGGCTTGATCGTGTCTCTCAACGTGGAGTTCCCGAACGTTTTACGTAGCAGCTTCTCCACCTTGCTCGACCGGACAATCCGCCGGAGAATACCGGGAGGCCGGAATATCTTCCGGCGATTCTCGACCATGAAGTTGAGAGCCTCGTCAGCCGTGAAGAGAGGAAGACCATCTTTGCCACGAGTGAATAGCAAAGCAGCGAGAATTGCTCCAGCGCCGGAGCCAGCTACAACGTCGAAGTAGTCAGAGATATGGGCGTCTGGGTTTCCAGATTTTCGACGAATGAAGGCTTGTAGACGTGCAAGTGAAGCAGCAGCCAACAAGCCGTCGGTGGAGCCAGCTCCGTCGATGGAGAGGATTCTGACTTTGCCAGCTGCTGCATTGGAGAGAGGAGGAGGAGGAAGAAGCTGCTGCTTTGGTTGGTCGTAACCGAAGAGGAATTTGTTTTCGAGAATGGAGAAGATATCGTAAGTGAGCTTGTCAACATCGAAAGAAGCCATTTGTTGTTAATTTGAGAGTGTTTGTTTGTTTGTGAAAAAACGGAAGGTGATGAAGAAGAGTGATGAAGATGGAGTTATTTATATAAGAATGAAGAGGTGGGGAGGTGCATGCGTTCTCAAGTTGAACGGTGTAAACAAGAAGGAACGTTCGTCTCTCTCCTCGCTCGCACATTGCCGATTAATCGTCTCTTTGTCCTTTTCCGCAGTTTAATAAAATTATTATTTTTGAATGTGTTTGCAACTTACAAATAAAAGTGAGACCACCCACTTTTCTTTTCCTTTCTTTTCTTTATTTATTAATTTTTTTTCCTTTCTTTTTTGTGATTCTTTCTTTCATTTGATTATTTTTCCCTCGCTTGGAGTACCAGTGTCAGTGTACCACTGCTCTATCATCACATTTCTTTTGTAGCATTTTTATTGATCAAATCTTATCTCAGCTTTTTATTAGCATCATTGGACTAAAACCTTTTTCTTTATTCATTCTGGATCTGAATTTATACTGAAAATAAATTCAAATCAAATTTATATGAAATTCAATAAAATTTAAAAATATATTAAAAAAATATTTTAATATATGTTATTTAAATGATAGATTAAAATAAATTTTAAAATGATTATTATGAAAAAAAAAAATTATAATAAATTTTATCATTCTATGAAATTTATAGAATATATGAATTTTAAAAAAATCTATTATTATAAAAATTTCATCACACTTCGATAAATTTTAGATTGAATATATCTCACTTAATTGGAAGCGAGCACACTGGAACTAACTGAAAAGCTAAACTGTTAGGATGGCTGACCAAGCTTGTGGCAATTGTACCGGTTTTAATTTTGAAATAAAAAAGTTATCAAGATTTAAGTTCGATAACTGTGAACATAATTGGATAAGAGTTGAAAATATCAACAACATTTCTATTTTATCTTTTATACAATTGAATTTAATTGCAGTAGTGGATAATTCTTGTCGGTAAAAGTAAATTTAATTTTTGATTTGTAATTACACCGTTAAAGTAGGAATAATTAAGAAGAATAAAGTAAATTAAGTTTTTGTTGGAAACAAAAATAATTCCCATTAAAGAATCAAGTTTTCTTTTGTTATTATTTTTTAATAAAAGTTGATTTCCTTTCATTTTTAATTAGTAAATTAACAGATGTAAATCAAATTAGACTTGGATTAAATTAAATTTGGATGTTTAGTATTTTTTTTTAAATTATTGGCACCAAATAGAACACTGTTTCCAAATGTAAGAGAAGACTACCCACATAAAGTGAGAAAACTACCTATAATTAGTGGGAAATACAGATTGAATATATGACCTAATGCATGAGTGAGAATGGCTATACCACTCTATTGATACCATTTGTCACAATTTTTAGGATTTTTGGACTTCGAAAATTTTGAATCATATTTTCTATGCACAAGTTTCTTAAAAAAAAAGAAAGTTCTCATATATTTAGATTTATCTTAATTTGAACGAATTCAAATTTTATTCAAGCCATAATATAAATATCCATTCATAGTAACTATTGGTCATTATGGTGGCTATTTGTTCACGTGGGGCTTTGGCTTTACCCTCGGAAGGGTATGGCGAAGACGAAGTGATGTCACGTCCTCATTGAATCACATGTCTGACTGTGGCAAAAATAGGGCACAGTCATGTCCTTCTTGAATTACAAATGAGAAAGATGACGTTTTCAAGATTTGATTTGTTGGTCCAAATCCTGTGGACATCATCTTACCCATTTATGGTTTAAGAAAGATATGGTAGCACTCCGCCTTCCGCCATACTCCTCCGGGAGTAAAACCAAAGCTCTAAGTGGACAAATGACTATCGTGATGACCAACAATTGCTACACCCTTCCCCTATTTGATTTTAGAATTGACCTCTATCAAATTTAAAATTTTTGGATCAAATTTAGCTAAGGATCATTTTTCAATTGAATTCGGATAATTAGATTCTAATCGGATAGGGAGAGCCCCAATTCTAATTTACGCCACTACTTCTTTTAACTTTATAGGGGAGATTGAGAATAAAAGTTTAGATGAAAGACAGTAATTTTTGTTTATGATAATTATTGTTTGACATACAGCTGATATGGAATGGTTGAAAATGGTAATAAGAAAGTCTGCAACTAATTTACAGTGGCACTAAGGTTGCACTTGTTTTATTGTGTAAAGATGTGGAGAGTGGCATGTCTTAGTAGAAATGAATATTAGACATTGTTCCATTCATTAAGATGTTAGGAATTAAATTCCCATCAAATATATTTTTACGCTTATGTGAGTAGTCTGTCTAGTGTTAACTTAAAAAAAAAAAATAAAAGTGTTGAATATTTGATTAAAAATAGAATAATGAGCGAAAGTTAAATAATATACATATATATATATATTTACATAGTAATGTATTCATTTTTTGGTCATATGTATCTGGAAAAGATATTATTACTTTTTATACCCTTTTAACTATTATTTCTTATATATTTACATTATAATATGTTAAAGATAACCCAAAAAAACCAAGCAATTTAAAAAATTATTAAATAAAATTATTTTATTATTAATATTATATTAAACATTTATAATTATTTAAAATAACATAAAACTAATCCAATTATATGGGAAAAAAAAAAAAGAGTTTCTACCATAATTGGCTGGAAATCAAAGTAGGGTTTAGAAATATTGATATGGTTAAGGTTGTGAGAGAAGACAAAACTAGAGACACATAAAATTGGTACTGTTTGTTTATGAAATAAAATCTAAATTAGAATCATTATTCAAAGTCGAAGATTTTTCACCTTTATGAGTAACTGATTTTAAGACCTTTCGAAGCAATTTTATCACTTAAAACAAACAAAATAACTAATTGGAAACGCATTATCATTAGGTGTTAAAGTGATTAAAAATAATAATAATAATAATAAACAAAACCAAGTTGAAAACGCTCACATGTATACTTTTCTTAAAGCAAACTTAAAAAAGTCCACTGTGTTAAGAGCAGTTAACCATATTATCCTTTATCTGCATAATCCGGTTCCCATGTTTGCAGCCTAGTAGCAGCTGATGTCGTTGGTCTCTGATGGACTCCAAAATGATTGTTGTTAAACTAAAAAAAAATTATTTATTTATTTTTTAAAATTCTTAAGATGTGTAAATGTAAGAGTAGGAAAAAAATATAATTTCTATATTTACTTATTAAAAAACTCTTAAATGTGCGATAGGAGCCCATGAGGCATGGACAACCGCGGTTAATAAGTGGGCTCATCAAATTTTTTTTTTAATTACAAATAGCATTATATCTGTCGGACCACCTGAATAAGACTCTATATAAAAGCTCAAAAAATAATACTATTTTTACTCTACTCCTTAATAGTAGGAAGAGAGAGAAACTCATATTAAGTGAAAAAACTACTCTCTAACTACATGTAGTTATGATTAATTTACCCAACTCAAGTGGATTAGGGGATAAATGTCTACTTTTTATGAATATGAGTACTCGAACCCTGATGTTGTTTATGAAAAGCGGGCTGGGTGTGTTTTACCATCAAACCAACTAACTTGGTAGTAGTAGGCTCATCATCTGACATGAGAATTTTGAGATGAATTATGGGACTGACTTATTATCCAATCTTATTTATGATGAAATATGTATGATATACATTTAAGCACCTTTAAATGTCGTCCGACAAACATAAAACTTGGCCATCATTGGATTTACCTTGTACAGGTGGTGTTTGACTAGGATGGTCAGCGAGAAAATCCTGGTAGGGCCTTATTAGATGCAGTGGTTGCAACTATTTGTTTCCCTTTTATTTTTCATTCACTGCCCCAGCTGAAAAAGGTTGTTCAACTGATCAATGATCACACTTTCAGACTTCCGACACTTTGGAAAAGAGTAAAAAAAAAAGTTAGAAATTGTATTTGTTTTTTATATTCATTTAAATTTAAGTTGCGTTATTAAAGAGTAAATTAGTAATTTTAATTTTGGTAAGTTACGGAGATGGTGAATTAGATTTTTCAATAGGAATAACCTACCTGTAAAATGCAATAAAGGGATTTTTTTTTTTTTTTTAATATTACATCTCTTGACATTAGGTCAAATGTTTATTAGGACCCATTAGTAAGGTCTACTAAGTGAATAGTCAAAAAATCTATGTTTAAAATCAGGAAAGAACACCCACAAATAATTAAAAAAATTGTCACGTATTGTGACTCTCGTGAGCTCAAACCTTGCCAAAAAAGGTATGTGGGGTGCGTTTTTCTATTAAGGCATCCAAGTGTACTCATAATAAAGAGATTTTTGTGTAAATATAAATTAAAGAATAGATTTATATTTATATTTTAAAATATTTTGTATAAAGAAAATCAAATGTCGAATTTTTACGTGATTCGGCTAATCTGCTTGCATGTACGTCTCCGAACTTAGTTTGAAGATTCTAGACTACTCAAGGTTCCTAAGACTACATTCTCTTAAAAAATACAATAGAGTGATACATGCTCCAATCCCTATCAAATGATTTCTCACATTTGGTTTTTTCAATATGTAAAAGTGTCACACTAAAATAAATATGAATACGATTTCACTCTTTTATCACCAAAGTAGGGTTTGAATATATAGTGAATTCACTTTCATTAGCATTTGACACAGTGAGTAAAAACTCGGGATAATTAATTAGTTGACTCAATCAAATTTACATTTGACATAATTAACAATTTTGACTCAATTCAATTTACATTGACTCGGAAAATTTGACACAATTCAGTTTACAATTTGACAATGTTTGAAAATTTGACAAGACTTCAAAAAATTTGACAAAAAGTTCTGTAACATATAAATTCTAATTCGCACGTTCATATTGACAAAATCACAAAATAATGCAATATTTTACCAACACAAAAGATAATAATAATAAAATTACATATTACTATTTCAATGAAGATTCAAAATTATCAATTTGTCAAAACTTAGGTCCTCCACAAAATTAATATTTATTTATGGTTCTTGCCCTTAATAAGTAATCTGTTGATTTTTGAAATTAAATTGAACGATAATTTTACATAATTTTTAAATGATCTGACATTATTTTTTAATATAATTTGATGAGAATTATAATGTGAGTACGGTTGTACCGACATACAGTGGGAAATATCTAAAATCTGATCTGTTTATAAGTAGGGAAGACAAAATCAAAGCCATAAATGAGCGCATCTACGAAGATGTTTGTACATGGAGACCATGAGTCTGACCATGCATAACACGAAAATGAATGAACGGAGGGGCAATAATTGAAAGCAGAGTGTTGATATTTTCAATTACAGTTGTCCGTGGTGGTTCCGTACCATTAAACAGCATGTCTGTGCCAACCTGTTCTTAATCTTAATTCTTATGTACACTGAACCATGCTTTCGTACTAGCCCCACGTTCAGCTCCGATTGATATATATTTTTTTTAAACATCACAAAAAATGCCAAATATATACATATATTTAAAGAAGAAATTCATTTGATCCAAAACAAAAATGCTTCCAACCACTAGCACCTCAGCCTTTGTAATCGTCTTAATTTTTTTTTTTTTTGAGATGTACCGATATCCATTAAAGCCACCAAAATTTGGGTCACCAATATTTGGGTGCCCAAAAATTAGAGACTCCAATCACCCAACCAAATTTGGGAGAGTAGGGATTACAACCATTTACCAACATCCCATTCCTTTACAGAGGAGAAATCAGGGTGATCAGATGGAATGTCAAACGATTCTCAAAACATGTAAATGACTTAATATTTTTGAAATCCAACCACCCACATGCAGACTCAAAAGCCCAAAATAACCCACGAACAATATTAAACCAAATTTACAGATCAACAGCTACTCAAAAAGAAATTTACAGACACGATCCCTTGATCGAAAACGACACCAACAACAAAATAGCTACTTGAAACCAAAGGCGATGAACCAGAAGAGAGCTTTCTCAAACAGTAATCTGATTTCCTATTGCTGATGAACCATAAGAAAGCCTTGAGATCCTGGATTGCTATGTCGTAATCCACATGGATCATTCCAGGAGTCACCACTACTATTGGCCACATCAGAAGCTGGAGACTGCCAATCTTCATCCAAAACAGCAAAAAACCGGTTCTAATTGGCACCCAGAGCTTCACCAGAGTCTCTCACTAGATTACTCTAGAAAGAGAGAAGACTCGAGAAGCACAAAGCTTCACCAGAGTCCTCTCGAGATTTCTCTTGTAATCGTCTTAATTTTATACTTAAATAAATTAGATGTATTTATCGATTAATAATCAATGATTTTTTAAAAAAAAATTTATGATTATTAATTTATTAGAATTTTTGAGAACTAAATTACATAAACCCTGAAAAAATAAAAATTTTATTTGGATCTAACACAGTTTATTTAATGAAAGATAGGTTGTGTTAGTGTATTATATATAATGCTAATAATAAAACTTCTCAACCATAAACCAACGTGATGGTATATTAATATGTATACTAGGATGACGTATATGAGTATTATAGAATTAACAAAAATTAATCGAATCAATTGATTCAATTCTATAACATAGCTCACTTAATTTATGTTTCAACCTCCTTGAGAATTCACAACAAGACAAATAAAAATTAATATGCTTCTTTGTGATACTTGGTATTTTGATTACCTAGCTAATGTCTTCCTCTCGATTTTCATTTTGTGTTTTGCTTAAACGAATGTGTATCCACTCTATTAGAGAAGAAGAATAAGAATTATTGTAGATGATATTAGAGCCTGTGTGTGGAGGTTGGTGTATATAAGTGACATGTCATTCCTAAAAATGAGAACCGTGGCATACAAATTAGTCTCCTTGATCTTGTCCTCTCCAGGGAAAATTAAATGACATCTCATCGGAAATTAAATGGCAGCTCATCAACGTCTCATGTATCTTACCTGATTCCTTCGAGTTTGAGGGGACTTCCTTTTAAATGAAGGATCATTTGAGTTCAAAAAAAAAAAATAATGAAATAAAAATAAATAAATCACATGAGACATTCCTAGTACTCTCTAAAACGGGTGATGTTTATAAGGTAAGGAGACGAGAAAAACTTATGTTATTTGGTTTCATTTTCATTTTTGAAAAGAGAAAATGGAGAAAAATATGTTTGGTTGTTTGTTTTCAAAAACATGTTATTGGAAATGAAAAACATGTTTTCAAAAATGTGTTTGAATTCGTTTTATAAAATGTTTTTTTTCATTTTCAAAAACAAAAAATGGATAAAAAGTGTTTGGTAAACTATTTTGTAAAACGTGTTTTTAAAAACGGAAAACATATATTTGAAAGTGATAACTGAAAAGTGAAAAACAATTTTTTTATGTTTTTCACCATTTTCAAACATGTTTTCAAAAGCAATCATCAATTTTCACTCCAAACAACTATTTTACTCATTTTTAAAAATAATACCAAACACATTTACACAATTTTCTGTTTTTAAAAATAACTTTTACGAAATCTTATCAAACACATGACATTTTCAAAAACATCATTTTAAAAACATGTTTTTCATTTTTAAAAATAGTTTTTAAAAACATCATTTTAAAAATGATTCCAAACATCATTTTATATTTTTTTTGTTTTCGAAATATATTTTCAAAAATGTTACCAAACGTATTATCGTTTTTAAAAATATTATTTTCAAAACATAATTTTTATTTTTGAAAATACTTTTCAAAAAAATTATTTTAAAAACGTTTCGAACGCACCCTTATTTTTCTCATATTTAGAAGCTTAGCTGAATTCCCAATTCTCTGGAATAGAGGGTGGCCGCTCCTGGCATGCCACTTACATAGTGTGCAATTCGAATAGTCTACTACCATGCAATTGCCTTTTCAATCCTTAGCTGACATAGGCCTCCTTACTTTATAATTAAATAATTAATTTAAGTTATCTCATGATAGTACATCGAGACTTATATTGTCTTGGCTTTCTTAAATACAGTGATCATGTACACAATTTTCCTTATTTGATTTATCCGGGCATTACATTAGATTAATCTCTATTTCATACCAAAATAACATTGACACTAATTTATTAAACTCCAATAATAATATATGTAATGACATCGAAATAATATTCTATTTTTTATCATTCCTCACTAGTTATATGATTGCGTAACAAAATTTCATACTGCCGGTCAATCAGGAGATCGAGTATCACTTGGCCTTTTGTATCTTTAATATGACCTGATGAGGGTGGTGCAAAGTTATAATATTCCCTGATTTTTCCTAGCTACTTGCGACTTGATGCTCGTTATGATATATCACGGATTCTAAGCAGTGGATAACTATAGACATAAATTCATAATCATACACTTACATCTCTCATTTCATGTATAAATGAAATTATTGCAATTCCTTTGAGTTTTAGTTATATGTTTACCACAATGGAGATTGTCAAATAATCACCCATCGAAGTTGATTGCCAATATCATTCATTGATAAATTAAATCACACAATTATAGCAGTATGAGTTGGCAACTCTCTCCAAATTAAGAACAGTTGTCAACATAATCGCTTGCGATACTCTGTTTTTGTGTGGCAGTAATTTTGACAGAAATTTTCTTGCGTTAATGGATGGTCATTTGCCGTTGATGCCAAATATAGCAACCAATTTTCCTTATGATGACTTAAGTATATATATCATTCAATCATAAGTTGGAATATGATACCTAACAGTGCATGACAATGAAACTCACACTTTTATCGTTATTTAAATGATTATGAAGCCGATTTGATGAAATGCAAGGAAATCTTGATTTTGATCTCACTATCCTTGAACCATAATGCACCAAAATCATGTGGCATTGAAGTTTTCGGGTTTGTATACCTGAAACCATAATGCCAAACATTGTACGTATACTTGGCCGGTGTTGGTCAGAGAAGAAAGTCGTAGTCCAAAGCTCAGTCTACTGTATTAGTCACACGTTACTCAATGTAGAGACATGATACAAATAGTTGGAAAAACTAGCTTTTGCTTTATTAGTGGCCGCTCGAAAACTCAGATTGTACTTCCAATGTCATCATGTTGTGGTCTATACCACATTCCCACTGAAGAATGTGTTGCTTAAACCTGAGTTGTCTGGTCGACTAAGTAAGTGGGTAGTAGAGTTTAGAGAACATGACATTTCCTACCAATCTTGAAAGGCGATCAAGTCACAAGCACTAGCCGATTTCATAGCTAATAGGTTGTCGACTGTCTGATATCTTGTGCCTGGTTTTTGGAAATTCGTCTTGACAGCCTACGATCGATTCTTGTATTTTTGACTAAGTCTTCCCCAAATCTTATGATATTGAAGTTTATCACTGGAAAGGCTGTTTGTTATGCTGTCGTGCTTTGGAACCTAGGAACTTACCTATCAGTTGTCTAAGGAGTCCTCCCTACATTAGTTGATTGAGTTTTGTTCTGGTCGATTCAACCCTAAATTCACGTTGGTCAATTGCTCAACCCTGAGGTGCAACTCCATGTTTTTAGCTTGAATTGCGTGGTTCTCAATTTGAAGCTGCTTTAATTGTTTGCCATAGGCTGCCATTTGGTCCATCAAGATGACCAGTCGTGCTTTAGTGGATTGATCTCTTGAATCAGACATGATGTTGTGCTGATGAGTTAGCTAGTTCGATTTATACTAGATCAAGTTGCCAAGTTCCCGCAAACGGTATCAAATTATAGTGGGGTCGAACTCTAGTATGTTAACATTAAGCAGGTCTCATTGGTTAATTTTTTTTGGAACCTAGTTTCTGTATCTTGCACAATCAAACAAAAGAGAATGTGGATGATTTCGACGCTAGTGTGGTGTCGACTGAAGTCACTCTGATGCTTAAGTCAGTAAAGTGCTAAAAAAAAAAGGATAAAACAATTAAATTAGAGGCTATGTCACCCGACTGGTGAGCCTGCAGAAACTACTGATAACTTGAGCTCCATGTCAATGGTGGTTATTAGGCCAATTTGGAGAAAGCGGTCTAACGTTAGAAAAAGTATTCAATGATCAGAGAATGGCTCAACTATTTCCACAGGCTGCGTGGAAGATGCTCTGGTGACTAAAGACTATAGATGTATGGTCTTTATGCTGTGTTTGGTGCATGAAATTTGAGATGAAATTGAGATTTAAAAATCTCAAACTACTTGAATACCATATTTAGAGACCAATTGGAATGAATGAGGTTGAGATTCTATCCCAACCTCCAATCCATTTTCATTCTTTTGGCATTTTTCAATCCCACCCATAACCATGTCATTGGGTGGGATGAGATTGGATTTGATATCTTTTTTTTTTTTTTGTTCTCTCCATTTATCTCTCTCTCTCACATTTCTACCTCTCATGCATCCATGGAACCTCTCTTCTTCTTTTTCTTCTTCTTCTTCATCTTCTTCTTTTTCTTCATCACGCATCTGGTTCAGGGTTCGCCTACCTAGAACCAGAACCAGATCGGTTTTGAGTTCATTAGCGAACCCAGAACTGATCTGGTTCTGGGTTTTGCTCTCAGTCTTTTTATTTTTAATTTTTATTTTTTAATGTTATGATGATTTGATGTTGTTGAAGATGTCGTTATAAGAGATGATAATGTTGATGAATTAGATTGATAAACTGTGGGTTGATGATGTTGAATTATAGGAGATGATGTTTGGTTTTTTTTTTTTTTTAAGATTTTTTATAAAATTAATTTTATATAATAAAAAAATTAAATTAATTTATTTCAATCTAATCCAACCTATACCAAACATGATATGGTATAATTTTTAATTCAATCCCAAGTTCTATTAAACATGAGATGGTGATTTTCCATTCCAATCCAATCCAATCAATCAATCAATTTCATTACAATCAAATCTATTTCATTTCATTCCAATCTCGTGTGCCAAATGTGACCTAATAGATGAAAGGAATGCAGATTGATCGACGAAAGAATGTGATTGTGAATGACGGGAACGTTACGTCGACGATGAAGGAACTGGAGCTTGCACAAAGAAGACCTTATGAGATGGACGATCGCAATCCGGCAGAGTTGCAATATTAATAGCAGCGTATGGAATGATTTGCCGTCAAAGGGGGAACTCCTTTTATAGGCCGTCAGGGGCCTACAAAGTAAGACAATCTCTTAGTCCAATTGAATTTAGAAATCAAAGTCATGATGAACCTAGGAGTAGTCAAGAGTTATCCCTAGGTTTTAGGTGGTGATATGGTCGTTTCCCATTCAACCATTACCCTACTTTATAGATGGATCTCCTAGATGGGTGAGTCTCGAACGAGTCAAAGTAAGACTCATGGTTCTTGGGTTTGGAAGCCATCGCTTTATGGGTTTGACAAATTTTTACCACTAAAGAATTTGTAACTTATTATTATTATTATTATTTTTAAACTAATTTGTAACCTATTTTAATTGCAGTCTTTTTCCTTTCCATTAAAATCCAATTATTTCCTTATTTTTATTTTCGATTACAGCAGGCACTTGCGGCAAATATTATCCAAAAAGGATCGAACTTGGAATTATGGTATTTTTTACATCACTACTTACGCGAACTTCGACCAAGACAATTATTAAAGTCCTAAGCCAAAAGATCTTGGACCGCTTTCTGTTGATTGATCAACCGCCTATCTCAATCAAAACAATTGTACATTTGGTAAAGGTTGTTTTCGTTTCGGAGTTTAAATCCTAAGTGGAGTATATTAAAGATGAAATCAAATCCAAGTTTAACAGACGTAAAAATAAAATGACACCAATTTGAAGCTCCAAATAGTATAAAAGTAATGGAAGTTTGTTGGTGAGTTGAGTTGACCATATTTTCAACAAACACACACACATATATATATATATATCACATAAGATACATACAAATGAATACGACAATGGTACACGCACGGGGGTCTCCTCCAACTCCAATGCTGGTCCCAAATTGCGTATGATTGTGATCGATGAGAAATTGAGAATTCCTCGGCGATAAAAACCAGAGTTCTTGTTGGCTTCGTGTGGCAGATCACCGACGGTTTTAGTGCATGCTTTATATGCTTTTTATTTATGTTTAATTAGAAAATAAAAAGAATCTGCAGCCGATATTTGTCAGCCGAGCGTGTTGGGCGGAGTGGGGACACCGGCTATTAAATCGTTTGGTATGATAACGATCCAGACATTGCCGCCACGCTTTGTTGTCGGACCACTCTTCTTACTTGCTCGTATGAACCTTTAATATAATATAGATACATCCTATAATACATAATAAACATGAGAATAGATGCACTTGAAATTTTAACTATTTAATTTTTAATAAATTATATCTAAAAATACCGATTTATTAATTATAAATTCAGTCTCAACACTTAAATCTGACTAATTAAAAATTGAAAGATTAAGGTTTCAAATTCATTCATATGCAAATATATGGCATATTGCGCTGTGTATATATATATATGTATCTTGATTATTCATTTATTTTTTAATTCATCCGACAACACTGTTCTTTCTTTACTACTTTAATCATTTTATTAATTATCATCCAGATTTTAATTCTTCTTTGGGGCTTTTATCATTTTCAAGTGCATCACTTGTCTGATGGTATACATGGAATTATGGATTAAGGAGAATAATCTCACAACCAACTTTTTTCCTATATATATGTGTGTGTGTGTCTATGTTTGGTGTGCGAGATGAGATAATTAAAAAATTGGTAATGGAGGATTCGGAGAATTGAGGTATTGTATGAAATTGAGATTGGATTATTAGAGTAAACAAATTGTCTGATGAAAGTGGAACATAAGATTTGGATTGTCCTTGAAAATTGTCATTCACACCTTTGAAACATACTAAAAGTCGCCTTTCAACCTGAATGTTTGAAAATTCTCGTCTTTCACTCATGTGAAAAATGCTTGATAACATATTTTTGTTTGAGCATATTCTTCATAATAGCTTTTTGATTATTACATTTTTCAATTGTTCAATGTGATATGATGGAGGTATTTTAAGAAAAAAATTATACTTTCAAAATTTATCCATTCACAAGAAGTTTATTTCTCTTTGTCAACGATAGCATGGTCGAAACTAATACCTCTTTGACTTATTTGGAACATATCCATCGTTACAATGTCTCTCTAGTCTCTATTCTATTTGTCACACATTTTCTTTCACTTATCTTTGCCTTACATTTTCTATCTTTTCTCTTTTTTCGTAGCTTACTCTCTCTTGGTTCATACTTCAAGATTATCTCTCTTCTCTCTCTAGCTTATTTACAATCAACCGAAGTTTCCCTAGTAGAATATTGAAGTCGATTTATTTTCTTTCTCTACGAAACCAATTGAAATCACCTTCAATCCTCAAGGTATGTAAACTTTACTCTAATTCCATATATAAGCTTTTAAAAGCCATAAATAATTTCATTTTATGGTTTAGGGAGTGTCATTTGTTAGTGTTTGTAAAGTGAGAGAATGACTTCTCATTATTTTAGGGGTTATTTACACAAACTTTGCCTGCGTTTAGGCTACTTGTCACTAGAAAAACCTTTTATTTAAAATTGTACAAACCTTCTCTATCATTAATTTACTTTCATCCAAACTAACGTTGACCAATTTTCTAGGGCAAAATATGCAAAACGACCTAATTTGCTTATTTTATAATATATTTAATTACTTTTTAAATGATTTTTATAGTAAATATATAGGAAAAAAGGAAAAAAAATCTACACCATCATATAGATACTGATCAGATGGTGTAGATAAAATCAAATGGTATAGGCCTTATTTGATCCACAAATCCTCATTGAAATGTGAGTTTGCTCTTTCATAAGCAAATCTGCTCATGGTGTGGAGCATATATATATATGCTTTGTCCATCGTGGGTGGATATCTTTCATAATAAGAATGACCATATCTGATGGGGTGGTTCCATCATAATGAATTGCCTTTTTATTTAATTTTTTTAAAAAAAATGGTAATGGAGATCAACTCTCTTCCATACATTTGGGGAGATCAAATCACCTCATCCAACCTTTTATTTTGCAACTTAATTGTTTTAAAATAGTATTAAATAATATAATTTAAAATAAAATTACACAAACACCCTTGACATTAGGCTTAATTGTGGCTATAGGTAACTTTTACAAAAATTGACAGAACCATCCTTATTGTTAATGGTTAATGGTTGGAATAAACCATGACTATCTTATTTGAATGAAATATCAATATTTCCCCTTTTTATTATTTATTTATTGTTTGTTAAAAGAATTTTATTTAAGAAATAAAAGGTTAATTAATAGTGTGTTTACTTTATGAATTAGAGAATAAGAATGACGAATGAGATTGATTGATGATGTTTAATTGATTAAAATTTATTTCGTAATGGGAATTAAAGTGTGGATCTCACATCAATTTGGAGTAGTGAAATGAGAATCTCATTCTCATTCTGCTCACCCCATTTGGGAATCCTATTCTCATTCCCAAATTCAATGTAACAAGTTCCTTATACTCTTCTTAAAAAAAAAAAAAAAAACCTATTTTGATAATTTTGTCTTTACTAATGAGTTAATTTATTGTACTTGATTATTTTTATATTTATAAATATGAATATTTACATATGCTAAAAGCTTTAAAAAAAATAATGTGCTAGTGTAAAGTGTGATATTTTCTTCCAATGATATGTAATTAGTACTCATATTTTGTGATGAATTGAATAATGTTACATATTGATGATAGTTGTTACTACCACTGCTATGGTTGCTAGGCTACTACATTTACAAAAGTAAAACAAATTTAGGTAACATTTTAAATTAAAAAAAAAAATCACGACTTGATATACAATATAGACACACAGTATATTCTTTTATGAAAAATAGATATACAATATGCTTACATTAATATTGTTAAAAAAGTTTATTTTTTTTTAGCTTATTATGACAAGTTACCTGATAAAATTATGTCACTACATCTTAAACAATATTTTGCATATTGTAATTAATCCATAATTTTAATTAAGGGTATTTTTGTAACATATAATTAATTCATTCTGATTTTAAAGTAAAGTAAATAGTTCAATTAGAATACTACTGATTCTGATTCTGATTCCTATAATTGTAGTAAACAACTTATTCTGATTTCGATACATCATTTTGATTCCAAACCAATTTGATTCTAGATCATTCAAATTCTCATTCTGATTTTTCCAATTGAAGTAAATGCACCATAAGACACTAAAGAAAAAAACACAAGATCTTTTCAGTTTAGGATTCTAGGTATCTAATCTATGATCTTCAATCAATTCCATTTCAATTCACTATCATTTCTTTTTTTGAAAAAAAAAAACAACAATTTCAAAGAAAGAAAAAAGTAAAAAGAAGAGGAGGAAAGAGAAAAAAAAAAAACTCCAAAGGATCTATAAAACATAAATCATTGGAAATCGTTATTCTCACTGCCTTTCTCCAATATCTAATCTCATTAGTGATCCAACACTTTGCTAAAAGAGGTGAAGTGGTGTTACATACTTTAACTTCTTTTGTAAACAAGTAGTCATCTTGCAATCAAGCAAATTAATGTAAGTTAGAACCTTTAGTCTCTTTATTTTCTCATTCACTAAAGCATGTCTAACAAATTAAGTTATATGAAAACAAAGCAAATTAGTACAACTCAGATCTCTAAATATCGATTTTCTCATTTTTCTCCCTAATTTTTTATTTTTTGCATTTTCAATGTACTAAAATGTGTATAACAAATTTAATCATTTGTCCACAAATAGATTAGTGTAATTTAGTTTTCTAACTCTCTATTAAAAAAGAGGAAAATGTAATTAATGTGTTCAACACCAACCCATGTCTGTTGATAATCCATGAAGAAGAAAATTTGGGTGGATTTGGGGGAGTAGATCTGATGCAATGAAAAAAGAGTGGCAGTATATGGCCCTTACCTCCTTAGGGACCATCCAAAGACCCAAAAGGCCTAATTTAATAAAAAAGAAACAAATTAAAGAAATATCTACTTTCAAATAACAAATAGATATACATATATCAAATATTACTTGCTTTAGCTCCTCTTTTGGACCGGACCATATATTTTTTTTGGGGTAGCAAATTTCTTATAAGAAATCCTAATACATGGTTCTTTGCCTACCAACCAAATATTCAAAGTGAAAAAAAAAAAAGAAGAAAAAGGAAAGGAGGAATTCTTGAGAAAAAATTTGTTGTAAAGAAGAGGAAAATCATACCAAATATGCAATATGGAAAGAACAATAACTATTGGTGACATCAACTCGATCAATAGTGTACAAATTTTCAAAAAAAAAAAAAAGAATTAAAACAATTTCGAAGAAAGAATCTATCCAAAGAAAAAGTAAAAAATGAATAGGAGGAAAAAAAAAGGGCATGTTTGATACACTAAACATTTCATGGGATTGGGATTAAAAATTTCCAATCCCACGAAATGTTATTTTAATCCCAATCCCACGAAATGTTTGGAGGGTTTGGGAGGGATTTCAAACACATTCCCAAACTCTTTTTTTCCTGATCTCATAGGAATGATCATTCCCAAGCTCACTTGCGGGTTTCGATTGAATGGGAATGAGCTCTTCTTGTTATTTCTTTGCATCTCACTCCATCTATCCCTCTTTCTCCCGCTCTTTATCTCGCTATCGTCCTCTTCATCTTCATCCCCACTTTCTAAATTCTTCATTTTTTTTGTTGATGTTGTGGTCTTGGTTCTGAGTTCGATTCGAATCCATAACTTGAGAGAAGAGATTGTCATTGTGGCTGAGAGAAGAAATCGTCGTTATGGTGGTTAGGTCATTTGATGTCGGATTTGGAGGAGACGAAGAAGAATAAGAAGAGTTGCTATAGAGAAGAAATTGAGAGAGAACAAGATTTTTATTTTTATTTTTATTTTTATTTTTTGCTTTATGGATTTTTGGGTTCGATTGGGTTGTTGTTCGCTGTTCGACTGGGTTGATGTTTGGGGTTTGTGACTGGGTTGATGATGGATGAAGATGACTTAGGTGGATGAAGATGAATTGGGTTGATTTTTGACAGTTTTTTTTTTTTCTCCAGATTTTTTAATGTGTTCACTATTTAGGGAAACAAGTATGATATCAGTGTTTGATGATTATAGTCTATAGATATGTTGATTGCATTGATGTTGCACACATACAGAAAATAAGTTTACAAGACTTTACATATAAAGAAGAGCATGTAACCATGATCGAAGAAACGTGTAAGATTGGAGAGGTTGATTTCAACATTTGTGGGTTGGCCTTAGAAATGTATCTGCTTCCCTGCTGACTAGAAATGTTTCTTTACAAATAATATTTTTTTAAAATTAATTCTAATTTACGTTATATAATAAAAAATTTAAATTAATTTTATTTTAATATAATCCCAATATACACTAAATATAATATGATATAATTTTAATTTAATCACAAATTCTATCAAACATGACACAATAACTTTTTAATTCATTTCAATCCAATCCAAACTGAATTCCTTCCAATCTCATTCGTATTTTAAATCTCAATCCCCCGTGTCAAACTATGGCCTTGAGGATCCACTAAATAGAAATCATTATTCATTGGACAATGCCATTCCCACGTGCCCTTTCTTCAATCTCTATTTTATTCATTAAATAGGGTTAAAAGTGAATTTTCAAGGATAAAGATTGGTAAATAGTTTGGTGACAATTGGCTGATGAAATTCAAAGGAAGTTGAGTAATTAAATGATCTTTTGTATATAGATCCAATTTCACCTAAAATTAGGGCTATTAATTCAACTTTTCCTTAAAAAAAATTATTTTGATTAATTTAGATTAAGTGTACACTTGATATAGTTTATCTACTGGTCAAAAGTACTTTTTAATGCCCAAAGCCCTAGTTGATTTTTTTTTTTTTTCCTGTATCAGTTTGGTTGTTATTCAAGTAGAGTTTTTGGACAATTAAAAAGCTAAAAAATGTCTACTTGAAGAAGCTCAAATTTGAACTTTTCCAAGTAGATCTTTCTAAGTTTTAAAAAAAATTGAAATGTCTAATATAATCCTATTAATATCACTATATCCTTAAAACCTATTTAATCATTTTTGGTAAATTTATAATCTAAAGAACATTTTTAATTGACAATCAAAGAATCAACAACTTCTTTTAAAAATCTCTACTTGTAAAATATCCACTTCCAAAAGATATATTTCTAAAAGATCTACTTGAAGAAGTTATACCAAATGAAGCCTAAAAAATGTTATAAACATATAAACCATAGAATTATTTTACATACAAATACATAAAACTATTAAGGCCTTGTTTGGTACGACTTCTCTAAATAGATCTTTTAGAAGTAAATATTTGGAAGTAGATCTTTTGGAAATAGATTTTTTGGAAAAAAGTTATTGGTTGTTTGGTTGTCAATTTAAAAAGCTCTTCTAAATTATAAACTGTTTAGTTAAATTATTTTTAAAACACTTTTAATTATTAATTTACTAAAAAGGACATGAGAGATAAAAGTATATTTATTTTAGGAACATAATTGCTTCAACCTCAGTCATAAAAAATTAATCAATCGTAGTAGTAATAAAAATTTTATCGTTCTCTAACAATTTTTCACTCTTAGTTTAAAGCTTAAAGAAATAAAAAAGTTGTATTTCTCTACTATTTTTTATCCATTTCATGGTTATTGTAAAGTTCACCTGTATTATTTTAGGCCTATGGGTTGATTTTATTTCTCTATTTTTTTTTCCCCAAAGAGAAGCATTTATTTAGATTTGTCAATAAGGATTTACATCTTCAATTTTATTTGATCTAAGTAAATTTTCAATAATATTTTGTCAATAGAATACCATGTGACTTTTCAAATAATTCTCTTTAAAATAGTTCAATAAAAAGACAGTACTACTTTTGAAATTATATTAAAAAAAAAAACTCAAAGTCTAACAATAATATCAGAAAATCAGTACAAATAACATAAACTAATTAATTTCGATGCGTGAGAAGAATTGCAATTTGATCACACTTCTCATCCATCTCTCATTCATGAAATAAATCTGTGTTATGCTCTTCTCCAACTATTTCTCTTTCATTCTCTTTCATTCTCTTCTTCTTCAGGGAGTAGCTCATCATTATCATCATATGACTTAGACTCTTGATTGTTATTCGAATGAATTCGTATGAAATTATGAAGAGCCATTAAGTTATATCTTTTACCAATCCTTTTTAAGTGAGTCTCACTTGTTGTTAAATTGTTTATACTTATATCTTTTACTAGTCATGACATTAAACTTGGTCACAATATTTTTCCAACCAAGTCTATTGAAGTGACCATTAGGTCGATTGCCTGCTAAGGTCTCATTAATACAAATCTTGATGAAAGATTCCACCGTAGAATCATTCCATTTTGCCTTGGTTCTTTTTTGATTTTCTTCCACGGGGGTTTTCATTCTAAACAAATAAAATACAAAAATTGCTACAATTAAAAAGTCATATCTAAACTAAGAAATCTATGATTAAAATAGATACACTTCAAACTAGAACTATTTTTGAAACATAAAAACAAAAAACTAATCACAAAGCATGCATGCAATAATATTAAAATTGGACATTATATCATTCCATTGTTTCAACAAAGCACTTTATATATATATATATATATATATCAACAAATCAATAATGAAACCAATTGCGGTATGTATATATATATATATATATATATATATCAATGAACCAATAATAAAACCAATTACAGTATATATATATATTAATGAACTAATAACAAAACCAATTGCAATATATATATCAACGAACCAATAACAAAACCAATTAAACCAATTGTAGTGTGTGTATATATATATATATATATATATATATATATAACAAATATGACATATAATATTCATGGCAATAAGATAAAAAAAATTGCAGCCAAAACCAATTGCAAAAAAAAAAAAAAACACAAAATATAGAAAACTTATTGGTTAAAGAAGAGTTCTCAAATGTTTTTATGAAATAAAAAGTGAATAAAAGTGGAGGACTATGTGTTTATATTATAAAGAAAGTGAAATAGGGTTGGTTATAAGGGTATAAAGATATTAACAAAATAAAATAGGAGTAAATTAGATATTTTAATCTTATAAAAAAAAAAAAGCTCTACTGGAATATCAACCAAACGACGGAAAAAAAATCAAGTAAAGCTTTTGACATTAAAAAAGTACTTTTGATTCAGTAGATAAGCTGTACCAAATAAACACTAATAGTCATGAGGGTTTAAACATCTTGTTTCTAATTCTAAGATATTTACGTTCATATATTATAAATAAAAAGCAAAAATTTACCCTAAACTTTATAAGTTGTTTAAGAAATTGAGCTTATAAAATGAAGGCTTCTTTAAAATTCGATTTGGTGAGTGAACCAGGTTTAATGAAATGATTAAACCTGGCTCCACTATGGAAGACGACGATTCATCGTCTTCATCACCGATTGGGTTACATAGCCTCATTAAACCCGGTTTCATTAAGCAACTAGGATTCATGAGGCCATTAAACTTAGTTTCTGTGATAATATTGCCATTATTATAATAATAATTTAATATATAAATTTGATTTATAGATATAAAATTTATGTGTGATTAATATTTACAGTGGTCATTCCTGTGCCTTACTCGAATTATTTCCGGTTACTAAATTACCTGGCCGGTGTCGTGCAATGTTCAAATCAAATAAGACAAAAGAGTCAACATAATCGGTTTTGTTATTATTATTATTTTTTTAGAAAAAAGTTATTTACATAAACAATAAGAACCATTTTGGACGTGCAGTTTCCTAGGCTAGAAACTTGTGTATGCTGCGTCGAAACTGACAAATTTCTCGGTTGTACAGAGAGCTTAGCAATGGCGAAGTACACAAAGATTCTTGCAGTGTCGTTTTGTCTCTCTGCCGGCCGATCACCTCCTCTTCTTCATATATACCCTTGTCACTATTACACGTCTTGGCTTTCCTTCAAACATGAAGTCTTCAAGAGTTGCCAAGGTTTGTCTTTTTAGTTTCACATTTCTCTCTTGTATCTTCATTTCATGATGATAGCATAGCTTATTCATTAATTTCTTCGTCTTATGACTTATCAAGGACTGAATTTGAACTTCAATTTTATGTATTTTTTATGTCTCTTGATGTTATGTGATCAGATGATGCTTGGAAAAAAAAAAAAGAATTCTGCTATTGATATTAAGCATAATTATCAGGTGCAGGGTTTTTCGCGTGTTTTTCTATGTGAGAATCTTAGATTTGAAACATTTGTAAATTGAATTCATCTTTATTTTCACTAGCGTGAATTGAAATTTACACCACAAGGAAAACGTGCACGATCTTAGACCTGATTGGCCCTGACTCTAAAACATCCCAAAAGTATTGGTTACTTTTGAAACCAATAAACTTTATTGAAATAATTGATATTAGGATGAAAAAGCTTTCTTAGCTAATTCCTAAATGTATGGCAGTGTAAATGTTTATTCACAATATGGATTCTTTACTTATAAGATGTGATTGATGATTCGCTTTACATTTTGTGGTATAGTGTAAATTGATACTAACAAAAAGGTTGTAGCATTGCTGGGCATAACCAACAATTGAGATGATGATGTGAATTTACTGAGTTTCATCATCTGTGATGTAGGACAAATTACGAACAGGAAGAATTTCTTTAATGTTAAGTTTTTCTTTTCAACTAGTTTCGAATTAGGAAGTTAAATACTTGTTAGTCAAGAATATTTATTTCCTTATTAGTTTAGGAACCTATTAATTAAGTTTCCTTATTAGTTTAGGAACCTATTAATTAAGTTTCCTTATTAGTTTAGGAACCTATTAATTAAGTTTCCTTATTAGTTTAGGAGTCCTATTAAGATTAGGGTTAGAAATATTTATAATAGGTTTGAGTTGTTTGTGTTTGGTATGTTATTCATGATTTCTCTTCAATACTAGAACTTTGAGTTTGGTTTTATCTTGTTAGTTATGTTATTTTGAGTTTATTCATTTTGATATTCGAAACAAACTTCCGCTGCACCAATATGTTTGTATATCAATCATGTTCATTGAGTCGTATGGTGGCTTGTGTAGTATATGATGATAGTTCCTTTTACTAAGGCATTTTTAGTGACTATATTGATTTTGTTATCAGATCTATATTAAGTTGAGTGGTAAAAGTATTCCTAGGCTGACAATTGTTGTGTGCATGCGAGGATGATGAACTCCATTATGTCAGTGCTGCTTGCAGCTAAGTTATTAGTGGGAATTCAGATGTAGTCTCCTAGGAAATTTAATGGTTTAAATAATAAATATCAAAATAGATAGGTTAACCAACAGACATACTTATATATTAAGGAATATTGGTGTATTTTGAAAAAGTTCCATGGCTATTATTTATCCGATGAGAATGACGTGGATGCAACTTTCTTCTTAGAAATGTATGTGTTGCATAGTTGTCAAAAACTTAAGTGTCATCCTTCTTCACTGTTGCTTAGAGAAAATAAAGATAAATTGAAATGTCAGCTAGAACTAAAGAGAAACGATCAACAAGATCTGTCAGCTATTTCTAAGAACAAAGGGTAAGCCTAACCAACATTGTTTTACTTTTGCACAGGATAAAGATAAGCATTACTGCAATTATTTTTCTCTGATAAGTCTTATGCAGTGGGCTCAAATTCTTCCCGTCTCAATCAATATATGTTGAATTTTATTATTATAAACTCCCTATAGCGCTTTCATATGGTTGATCATGCTTAATAAGTTGAGCAGTGACAGCAGTGTGAAGATAGTGGATGGTTACTTCCATACATCCCCTTACTCCCCCATTTGTCTAAATTATTGTGATTGTTTTTATCTTGGATTATAGGAACCATTTATTCATTCCAGGGAGAATCCATTCTACGATGGATTGATAAGAGGTTCTCAAGCCTCAAGGAAACAAGCTCCTACCTCTGTCTTTCAAAGCAGTGCCATCAATAGGCAGAACTCTCAGTCTACCTCAGACATTATTGATGCGGGACATAAGAAACTTGATTAGATACATCTGTAAAGGCCGTGGACTCTCCATCAGAAGATACAGGCTCTAATGTTTTGCCTTGAACCTTTTGTGAAATCTTCTGCTGAGACTTGGTCAAAGATTGCCCAAACAACTTCATTTTCATTTCCAAGTAATCAGTCAGATTTAAGATTCGATATGAGTAAGAATAACTCAGGGCAAGGATTCAAGTCTGTGGACCTTTGAAGCAGTTGAAGAGTACTATACAGTACCTGATATCAAGAGACCTACAGTTGTGAAATCATATAGCATTAAGAGAAGGGAACCAACCCTCTCAAAGATTCCACTTCCTCAGTCTGCAGCTTCTTTTTATGATGGGTTTCCACCTGCTCAGATGGAAATATTGGAATCATGTGAAGGCATTGACAGGCTTAATCTATATCTGAAAGCCAGAAAGGATGATGTCAGTTTGGGTGTCCCTGGAAAGTTTCTACATGCTGTACTTGCGCAAGATGTCTCTGGTAATCCCGTTGTGAACTTGTACATCACTACTGATCACATCCAGCAGTTTTTACAATCTCACACACATACACAAGACGCTTCCTATATGTTTTCAACTTTCTTAGCTTCATTCTCTTCTTATAATATATGCAGCTGTCATCCAGCTTCTGTTCATGAGAAACATACTGTATTCATGAACTAAAGCCTACCTAGAGATTAGTGATATTAATTAACAGTTATTGTATGATACTTGTAGAAGTTGTGATTGACTATTGCTTTGGCAGCTGGCTAGTGTCATCGTAGAATGACAGTCTGGAGTTCAAGTATCAGGATTCTTGGTTTCAGTTTCTGCTATCTTAATTAAACAAGAAAATTATAAAATATAGTTGAATTTGATAGACTTAATGAAGTGATGGAATGCCTATACATAAAGTATAATTTTGTTGATTAGATGGTTGGGCTCATCAGACCTTGCAGATAATTCTAACTGATTAAAACATTTGCTGACATTTCATGTACTGCTTTGCCATCATTCTAATTAAGACTGCAGTGGAAGTGGTGTTAAAAAAAACCTCACCTTATAGTTAGGCTTAAGTTAAATTTAATCAGTACTTAGCCTTTTATCTGGGTAGATTACTTTTTCTAAAGTCAATTAGCCGGTATCAATTCTTTGAAAGATAAAATCAAAGCATTGGCTAATAAGGTTGGCCTTTCGTTTGGGAGGTCAAACTGCAGATCCTCTAGCTTCTGGGGTTTGGTGATTGAAAGAAAAGAATATAAAGGGGTTGGAATAGAGCTATTTTATCTAATGGGGGAAAGTAACTCTGATATTAGTCTCTGCAATCTCTGTACCGATATGCTTTGTATCTTTGTTCAAAATACCTAGTAGGTTTGCTCATTAGAATTGAAAGGCTTTAGAGAGATTGTTTGTGGGAATGTTATGGTGATGAGAATGGAGTTCACCTTGTAAAATGGAATAAACTCTCTCAGCCTAAAGTTAAGGGAGGGTTATGAATTGGTGCTTGAGATGTTCTGGATAGATGTTCTGTGTATAGCTTTAGAAGCTCATACTCTTGGTTTGTGTGGTTTTACAGTGGACCACAAGTTCACTGGTTTTGTTAATCAATTTTTTCTTTCTATCAGGCAAGAAAAAAAAAAAAAAGGAAGTAAAAAATCAACAGCCTTGATATGACCAAACAAGTTGGTTGCTATGTTTGCTCATTTATTTTTTGCCTTGAATATCCTGATAACCTTTCCTGAAAGTATCTTCAATCCTACATATTGTTATCTAGCAGTTGATTTATCCTTTTGTTAATTCATATGTTATACCACATGCACTGTTACTTGTGTTGAAATGTACAAATACAGTTTCAGTGTTATCTTGGTGGAAAGTGGAAGATGATAGAAATTATAAAACGTTATGTTTTTATTTGCTTGTTAGGTCAAATGATCATTCTCTTTCACTACTATTTTGTTTGGGAAGGTTTTGTGATTGATGCATACTTGGTATGTCTTGCCTTTTCGGCAGTCTTTAGGGTCTTGTTTATTGATAGTGTTGTCAGTTAACCAATAGGCCAATATCAATGCATAATGTAAGTTTGATTGAAACACAAAGTAAAATACTAATAATATGCATAATATACTGATCTTTTCAGTGCAGTTTGCCTTACTTTCAAATTAAGTTTGAAGAGCATGGCTACGCTGAATAATTATCTGATCATATGCAGGTGTTGGATCTATTGCTTCAACCATCATGTATGCCTTCTTCTGCATATAACAAATGAAAGTGATTTGTTATGCACTGTGCCTGTCATCAACATGAAGAGAGCAGACCTAAAATCTCATGCTGAGATTAAATGGTTGCTGAATTCATGCCAAATAGATCTATCATCCTTGATTTTTATAGATGAGGTATGTACACTGGTGAATTTATTAATTTTAAAGGTTGGGCTACATTCAAATGCATAAATAAATGACACCTGCAGATGTTAATGTGGATCGTCACTATTGGTAGGTAAAGAAACGTTGTTCTGCACCAGTTTTCTGATCTATTTACTGGCATAAATTTCCAATTTATTTTGTCATTTTAATTATTAATGTTGTAGAAACATTGCAAGAAATGGTGGTGTTATCTAAGTTGAGCAAGATGATTTTCTTTGTGGAAGAAGATATGTGAACTTTTTATTCTGCAATTTGTTAAAGTTTCTTTGTTTCCTATCACAGAAAGAAAAATGAAATCTATTTTATCGAAAATTTGGAAGCACATTACCAAAAATTTTTTAGAACCAGTGGCTGGGGCTGGGGCTGGGGGATTTTATGTGGCATCTTTTAACTCTTTTAGTTAATTTCGTAGGTTTAACTCCTGGCCTCCTAACTTAATCCAATTGCCTTGGTTCATTGTATATTGTTAAATCCAATGATCGTTAGTGGATGATATGAATATTTGGTATAATAGTTTTATATCTTCTTTCATGCCTCATGGAGTACTTCAGATTTTAAAAATGATCAAGTATTGAACCAGACATTGTGACTGAAATTTTCTCTTATTGGTAAAATGTTGAGCAGATTGATCTATCATATTATGATCTGTTTGGAAGTCTTAAAATAGTTCTAATAAATGGTCACAGGCTCCCAGTGAAACAAGAGGTAAACATTAGCTGGAGAAATTTTTAATTTTACTGGTGACCATTAGAAATAATGACCTATGCTATCTCGTCTTGGTGCAGGCACTAAAAGAGGGAGTAGTAGAAATATTCAATTGCAGCAAGGTTAGTAATTAGCTCATTGTAGTTAAATTGTTAGCTTTTCTTGTGAATTCAAGAAGAAAAAAGAGTATAAAGAAAATTCATTTCATAATTTTTCCTATAATTTACAGGGTGAATCTGTATACCCATGGGTTGAGACTGTTACCATTCAAGAGGTATTGTATTGAAACTTAATGCATTTTAATTACTTATTGTTTGTTCACTTCTCTTGGAATTTGGCAGGTCTTATGATGCTGGTTAAACGAGTGGATCTGCAAATAATATGTAGTTTGGCTGGCTTTATTGTTTCTAAATGTAGTTGTCTTCTGAAGTCATAAGGTCTAGATATACTGATATTGTCATATTTTTACTGCCAACACTTTTTTTGACTTGTGTTAGGAAATGTGATGTTTTGAACTGACTTTTGTGGCAATGATGACACAGTATTCTACTGTTAGGGCTATAGGTTTGCTATATGTTATAGATAGACATTAGAAAAGGATAAGAGGAAAACAATGTCGTTGATGCTTTATTCATAGATGCAACGTTTTCATTACATATATTAATAACATTCTAATGTGATATATTTTAGTAATTGCTAGATCAAAAAGTTTAAACTATCATATAAGAGCGCAAATGGTGATAGTAAGCTCTCTAACACACTTTGTCATGCCAAGACCAACAAGCTTGGTGTGTACATGAAACCCAATACAAACATAACTCTAGGTAATGGATTTAGCTACTATACAAAATCTGGATTTTTATGAGAGTGATTTAGTTCTATTTAATATTTGCTTTTTTATAATTTTCAAATTTATTTATTTTTGTGGACCCTTGGATTAGAATCCAATGACCATTAACCATCTATGTAACTATACAAAAGTTGTATAGTAGCATTACTCTTAGATAACAGATAACAAATATAATTTGAATCATTTGAGGGGATTCAACCCAAAACCTCTGAGTAAAACTGATTCTAATACAATATTAGGTAACTCCTAGATTCAAAAGTTTAAACAGTCAAGTAAGATCCTGAATAATGATATTTAGCTTCCCAACAACCTAACATTAACCTCTGATATATTTAGCTTTACCTTTTTGTTCTGTTAATCTTGCTCAATCATGCCTTTTGTATGTTGCATCTTAACCCTATTGTTCTGTATATCAGTGTGGTCATTTTATGTTAGACCCCAATCATTACTTACCATAGAACGAAGAAATAGGTCAAAGATCTAAAGGTCTATAAAAGGAAAGTACAGCCCATTAATAGGAATGACTCTTGAATGGAAAATATTAGAATTGGCAATTGGATTAGTGGAGAGGTTTTTGGGATTTGATTTTGAGTTTCAGCAATTATGTAAAAAAGGGCTGTTAGGAGTTTTAGGTTATCTTTTGTTTGGTTTTGTTTTTACAGAGAAGCTCTGTGTGAGGTTAAGTGAAACACTTACCTTGACCTTTCGGTGTAGCACTAAGAGTTATTCCTTTGTATGTTATTTTCATATTT
Source organism: Nephelium lappaceum (assembly GCA_021234005.1). Classification (NCBI taxonomy): domain Eukaryota; kingdom Viridiplantae; phylum Streptophyta; class Magnoliopsida; order Sapindales; family Sapindaceae; genus Nephelium; species Nephelium lappaceum. The sequence continues at coordinate 9,519,318 of CM038010.1, forward strand.
TCATCGATAAAACGCCCTTATTATTCTAATAGTTTTTTCTTGTTAGCGAGGTTCCTAACAATTGGTATTAGAGGCTGCCATGAGGGACCAAGTGAATGGTGAATACGCGAATGGAGAGTCATATGGAAAAACTCGAACTTGATGTTGTGGAATTGAAGGAGCAGATGGTGATTGTGGATGAGAAGTTATCTAAACTAGTTGCGATTCGCAATTTGCTCACCAAGTTGAGTGAAAAAATATTAGTCGATGAAGCGAAGGTTGCGAGAGAGGAAGGCTCGTCCGGGGAATTGATGGAAACCGTGACCATAGTCGCAACGAATGCTACACCTTCACAACCCATGGATTTTCTAGCCGCTCAACGTACTATGGCAGCAAGTGACGAGTTCCATTTAACTGTAAAGAAAGCCGAACTTCCAAATTTCAATGGCCAAGATCTGGTGTGGTGGGTCTGTCGAGCAGAGCAGTACTGCAACGTCTAGGGGACAATACTTGAAAGTAAGGTTCGCTTGGCATTTGTGGCGAATGAGGGTGTAGCCATTCATTAGCTACGATGGCTCAAAAGAAAACGGTCATAAATTTCGTAGGAGTAGTTATCGACCGAAATAATAAGGTAATTTGGAGGTTGGCAAACCGGAAACCTTTATAAGCACATGACAGGATTGAAGCAAGAGACGTCAGGGAGAAATACGTGCAACAGTTTGAGTATCTCTCCGGAATGGTGTTGGGCTTATCGGAACCTGCCTTTGTCGACAATTTTATCAACGGATTGAGGGAGGAGATAAAGAGGAGAATTCAGACTCATGACCCACCAGACTTGATGCGGGCAATAGAGCTTGTGAGAGACGAAAAGGAAGAGATATCCAAAGTTCCGCCTTGGGGACAAGGCGGTTGCTTAGGGGGATAGAGTTGTTAGACCCTAATCATCACTTACTATTAATAGGAATTTAAAGGAGGAAGAAACAGGTCAAAGATCTCAAGGTCTATAAAAGGAAGGGGCAGCCCATTAATGTGATTGATTCCTAAATGGCAAGTACTAGGAATGGACTCCAACGACTCAAGAATTTCCAAGAAATGGATAGAAAAATCTCACAATTTCTCTTGCCGAGATGCGAGCTTGCTGCGCTAGAAATCAGTGCTTTCATTATGAAGGACAATATTCGCCAAACCATGTCTGTCTTAAGGCACGCTTACAAGTCATGAGTGTAGCTGAAGAAGAGGAAAAATAGATAACTGAAGTTCCGCCTTGGGGACAAAGCGGTTGCTGAAGGGGATAGAATTGTTAGACCCCAATCATCACTTACCATTAATAGGAATCCAAAGAAGGAAGAAATAAGTTAAAGATCTCAAGGTCTATAAAAGGAAGGTGCAACCCATTAATGTGATTGGTTCCTAAATGGCAAGTACTAGAATTGGTAGCTGATTTAAGGGAGAAGTTTGTGGGATTTGATTTAGGTTTTTGTTGTTATTTAAGGGGGGGGAGGGGGGCGCTGTTAAAAGTTTAGATCATCTTTTGATTTAGGTTTTTACAGAGAAAAATCTGTGTAAGACCAGTGTAGCACTAGCCTTGGTCTCTCAATGTAGCATTGAGGGTTTTTTATTTGTATTTTATTTTCGTTGTTCATCAAGAAAATTCTCGCTAACATGAACCAATAATAGAATGATAGTGGAATTTTATTGATGATCAACGAAAATAAAATACAAATAAATAACCTTCAATGCTACACTGAGAGACCAAGGCTAGTGCTACACTCGTCTTACATAGATTTTTCTCTGTGAAAACCTAAATCAAAAGATGATCTAAACTCCAAACAACGCCCTTCTCTTCTAAATAGCAGCAAAAACCTAAAGCAAATCCCACAAACGTCTCCCTTAAATCAGTTATCAATTTTGGTACTTGCTATTTAGAAACCAATCACATTAATGGGTTGCACATTCCTTTTATAGACCTTGAGATCTTTTATTTATTTCTTTCTTTGGATTTCTATTAATAGTAAGTGATGATTGGTGTCTGACAATTCTATCTCCCCTTAGCAACCGCTTCGTCCCCAAGGCGGAACTTCAAGTATCTCTTTTTCCTCTTCTTCAGCTCTAATCATGACTCGTAGGTGTGCCTTAAGACAGACATGGTTTGGCGAGTATTGTCCTTCACAATGAAAGCATTGATTTCTAGCACAACGAGCTCGTATCTCGATAGGAGAAATGATGAGATTTTCCAATCCATTTCGTGGAAATTCTTAAGTTGTTGGAGTCGAAACGGTTGATGGTGGACTGACATTTTCTGACCGTTGTTCAGATAGTGACTTGGCAGGTTCAGTAGGAATCGCATTAGATAATGGGTAACCTATGGGACGTGGTTTGTTGAAGATGGGTCGGGTCGCACGATGGGTTTGCTGGAATGAGTGGCCTCTTGCAAGCTTCTTTTGCAAGCTCCTCTTTCAAGTCTCTCGCAAGCTCCATTGCTCGCATCAGGTTTGGTGGGTCATAAGTCCAAATTCTCCTCTTTATCTCCTTCCTCAATCCATTGATGAAAGTGTCGACATAGGTCGGTTTCGGCAAGTCTGACACCATTCCAACGAGATACTCAAACTATTGCATATATTCCTCCATCGACGCCTCTGCTCTTGCTTTAATCCTGCCATGTGCTTATCAGGGTTTCCGGATTTCCAACCTCCTAAATCGTTTCATTATTTCGGTCGATAACTCCTCCCATGAAATTTGTGACCGTTTGCTTTTGAGCCATCGCAGCCAATCAATGGCTACCCCCTCCATCGCCACAAACGCCAAAAGAACCTTACTTTCAGGTTTGTCCTCTAGACGTTGAAGTACTACTCTGCTCGGTAGGCTCATTCTATCGGATCCTGGCCATTGAAATTTGGAAGTTAGACTTTCTTCACAGCTAAACAGAACTTGTCACTTGCTGCCATGGTATATGCTAAGCAATTGGAAAATCCATGGGCCGTGCAAGTGTAGGATTCGTTACGGGTGTGGTCACGGTTTCCAACAATCACCCAGACGAGCCTTCCTCTCTCACAGCCTCCGCTTCATCGAATAATATTTTTTCACTCAACTTGGCTAGCAAGTTGCGAATCGTAAGTAGTTCAGATAACTTACCATTCACAATCACCATCTGCTCTTTCAATTCCGCAACATCATGTTCGAGTTTTTTCATAGGACTCTCATATCACCATTCTTTTTTTCATTTGTGTCTGGCTCTAATGTCAATTGTTAGAAATCTCCCTAACAAGAAGCAATAATAGAATGATAGGGGAATTTTATTGATAAACAATGAAAATAAAATATAAAGAAATAACCCTCAATGCTACATTGAGAGACCAAGGCTAGTGCTACACTTGCCTTACACAAGGCTTCTCTGTAAAAACCTAAACCAAAAGATGATCTAAATTCCGAACAACCCCCCCTCCCCCTCTTTAAATAACAATAGAAACCTCAAGCAAATCCCACAAACTTCTCCCTTAAATCAGCTACCAATTCTAGTACTTGCCATTTAGGAACCAATCACATTAATGGGTTGCACCTTCCTTTTATAGATCTTGAGATCTTTGATCTGTTTCTTCTTTCTTTGGATTCCTATTAATGGTAAGTGATGATTGGGGTCTAACAATATTGAGTGAGAAAATATTGTCCTATGAAGTGGAGGTTGCTAGTGGGGAATGCTCATCTGGGGGGCTGCTTGAAATCGTGACAGCAGTAGCGATGATTGCCACGCATGAACAACATATGGACTTTCTGGCCACTCAACAAGCGATTTCAACCAGTGATGAGTTTCGTTTAGTGGTGAAGAAAGTCGAACCACCAAATTTCAATGGCCAAGATTCGGTGGGATGGGTTTACTGTGCAGAACAGTACTTCGAAGTTCAAGGAATGAAACCAGAAAATAAAGTTCGATTAGTGTTTGTAGCGATGGAAGGCGTAGCAATTCATTAGCTGCGTTGGATCAAAAGTAAACAGCCTCAAATTACCTGGAAGGAGTTGTTGATGGAAATAATGAGGCGATTCGGAGGTTGGAAATCCGAAAATCCGTATGAACACATGGCTGGGTTAAAGTAAGAAGCATCGGTGGAGGAATATGTGCAACAATTTGAGTATCTTGTTGGAATGGTACTGGGTCTGCTGGAGCCGGCCTATGTAGGGAATTTCATCAATGGTTGAAGGAGGAAATCAAGAGGAAGATCCTCACTTATGATCCTTAAGATTCGGTGCGTGCGATGGAGCTGACTAGGGATTTGGAAGAAGCAATTTCGGGCATGAATGTGTACCAGCAAGCGGGCCATGGGTTTCGACCCATGTCCAGCAACCTATGACCTATAGGTTACCCATTATTTAACCCGATTCTTACTGTACCCACCAAGTCACTATCTGAACAACGGCCAGAAAGTGTTAGTCAACTATTAGCCTTTTCGACTCCAAGTCTCCAACGACTCAAGAATTTCCACAAAATGGATGGGAAAATCTCACCATTTCTCCAACCGAGATGTGAGCTTGCCGCGCTAGAAATCAGTGCTTTCGTTGTGAAGGACAATACTCGTCAAACCATGTCTATCCTAAGGCACACCTACGAGTCATGATTGCAACTGAATACGAGGAGGAGATACTCAAAGTTCCGCCTTGGGGACAAGGTGATTGTTTAGGGGGATAGAATTATTAGACCCCAATCATTACTTACTACAGAAGGAAGAAACAAGTCAAAGATCTAAAGGTCTCTAAAAGGAAAGTGCAACCCATTAATAGGAATGACTTATGAATGGGAAATATTAGAATTGGCAACTAGTTTAGTGGAGAGGTTTTTGGGATTTGATTTTGAGTTTCAACAATTATTTAAAGGGGGGCTGTCAGGAATTTTAGGTTATCTTTTGTTTGGTTTTGTTTTTACAGAGAAGCTCTATGTAAGGCTAAGTAAGCATTTGCCTTGACCTCTCAGTGTAGCACTGAGAGTTATTTCCTTTGTATGTTATTTACATATTTTCATCAATAAAACGCCCTCATTGTTCTAATAGTTTTTTCTTGTTAGCTAGGTTCCTAACATTTTGCCACTATACTTATTATTCTGTACAGGATTGCTCATGCTGTACTCTAATTGCTGAAAAGTTTGCGATGACATTTCCCGAGATTTTGGCTGGGCGAAGATTCGGTAGAATTTTGGTACTTAGTGCTAAACTTTAAAGTTTAATGTTCTTATCATGTTGTGTTCTTAAGTTGCAGTCCGGTTTATTGATTAAACTTATCTTATTACTTTTCAAACAAATTCAAACTCTGATGGGAGGTGATGAGACTAATGCATTCAATTTGAACTTTGAAACTAACTCATACAGATACAAACAAGAAAACTCACATACATGCCCATCCATAACTGCCTTGTGATATATGTTTTTTCTTGGGCAGCTAACAATTTAATGTTGCTACAGATTTTCTATAAGCAAATTAACTGACCCAGTGATTTTAGTTAATATCATTCTTTTGATAGGAAACAACAACTTTAATAGATCAGAACTTTGTAGACTGACCCGCTGATTTTACTTAACATCATAAATCAAAACTTTGTACACTTCTTTTATTTTGTCTTCCCTTTTGTCCCTTCTATTGGGCTTAAGGAAATGATAACTTGGACAATTATGAAATATGATTGTTCGATTTCATTTTATGTTCCTATTTGCATGCAGCTTGCTGGTATACTCGTAGATACTGGAAGCCTAACCAGTGTTCATTGTAACTCCAAAGATAAGTACATGTCTACATTGTTGATCAATGGTGCTGGGCGTTTTGGAGGCAATGGTCTTTACCAAATATGTATTGTCTTTTGTCCCCAATTTCTGTGTGTTTCAGAATTTTTTATTGATTGCTTTTTCCTTTTCCTCTTTGTTGTTCCCTTGTTAATTTGAAGGCTCATTGGAGTAAATAATGTTTGCAGTGAGATATAAAATGTATGATGTATCGGATCTCAACATAGTTGATATTTTGCGCAAGGATTTCAAAAAATGGACAAGAGTAGGTATGAACTTGCACTAGATTCTGATATTGCTACTTGATATGCAACTAAATTATTTTGAATCTGCTATAAGGCACTGTCACTAGGAAGGCAGAGCAATGAAGAAGAGTATTTGGTAAAAAGTTGTCATGTTCTGATATTGCACAAAAGTTTTGATAATATTGCTCTTTTATGGCTTTGTCACTAATTTTATGATGTCATTGTTTTTAACATTCATTCCTTTGTTTCATCTGTCACACAATTTTCTTTTGGTTAGATACATGTTTAAGGCAGATAAAATCATTCCAATGAAAAGGATCTCTGCAAGTCCTTGGTTCCTGATTTTCAAACTTTTCGAATCTGATATCCTGTTGCTGATACTTTGACTGCTCTTATGCTTGTCACTGGTAGATTTATCAGTGAGTTGGAATAGGGTCACCATAGCCGAGAGGTTATGTTGATTTCATGATCTGTACAACATTTTTTCCTTTCCACAGAAATGCCAGATTTTTTTATTTTAAACATCTTGTCTCGAACACAAAACTGGTTGCCCTGGATCAAGTAGGTTTGTTATTTATACATTCAAGGAGGAATTCTTTTCCCTCCATTCGAGAGGCTTCTCATAAAACAACCTGCTAAGGCCCAAGTGAACACCAAGTAATTTCCTCAGTTTGAAGGTTAGATAAATCGTTGTCCTTAATTGAAAGAGCTTTGGAGATGGCATATACAATACACTGAAAATATCACATCAAGAGATGAGATTAGTTGGGAACAGTAACAAATATCAATTGATAACTGTTTATAGTTTGCAGCATGATGATGGCTTGAAGTTAAGAAGAATTGTTGAACTTTTTTACGCTCATGTTCAAGTAGCAAATTTATGGTCTTTGACAAACATAACGTGACACAACTGAATGTTTGAAGAACTCTTTTTTCTTGCTGATGCAGGGAAAAATTTGGAATCCTTGCTGTAACTAGGTTTCTTTCTGTTTTGGTGGGGAGAATTGAATAGAATTAGAATAGGGTTAAGGCGAAATATGTAGGACATTACAATCTGATTTTTGTTAGTATATTGAGCTGACTTGGCTGCTTCATGATGCTAACGGTCTTACCTGTTTCTAAATCTACAACATGCTCCAAAGGTTATGCTGCACTTATACAATTATGAGATGCAAGGCTGATATTTCAAGTGTCACTCTTGACCAGAATTTGCAAAGACTACAGAAAGAGTTATTATCATTTTCCCCTCTAACGATTGATGAATCATCATTTTACCCCTTGATGATTTTCCCCTCTAACGATTGATGAATCATCATTCCATCAAAGACTACAGAAGTTCAGATCATTGACATTTTGAACTGCTTCTAGTAAGCAATTCCCCAGCCAAAAAGCGCAGTCCAATCCTATCTTCAGTTCAAAATCCCCGTGATTGTTCCTCTCCAAGAGCTTAATTACACTCCCAGCCGATATCTCATCAAATTCTAAGGAAAAAATCTTGCTCTCAATCCTAATCTGCCTAGTTAAGTGAGAAAAACGACCCATTACAAGACCCTGCTTCTACAATTCCACTTGAACCTTAACTTTACCGTGTTAACATGCAAGTCGAACTTGCATAGAAACTGGTAGCTCAGATTGCACAAGGCCATGTAGGGCCTCTCTTGAAGCTCTCTCAGATGATTGCTGATAATGGCATCAAAGTGACATTCGTTAATGCAATTCATATATTTATTCTTAATTCAATTTTACAAGTCAATTGACAATTGTTGGCTATCGTTAGATCCAAAGGCTTAAATTATTAGAAAAATGGCCAGCATTTTTGTTTTAAATTCTCTTAGCAAACCCCTTCACTTGTAAGACTACTGGGCTTGCCATGTGGTTCAAGCCTAAACAAAAGCACATTACGACATTAGAAATTTAGAAAACATACACCATAATCATGTAGTGGAACTTAAACCTAGGCTCTTTTCGTAAAGTAAGGTTTAAATATAATGTTGGTTTTTTCTAGACCCAAAAGTCATAAGGAATTAGGAAATGATCTAACAATAGCATTTTAATCACTCTAACAAGAATTATTTGTAGAAGTTATCTCCATCAGAAGATAGAGATATGATTGCATAAATATTAATCTCAAATTTGGTTGGTCGTAATGTGTACAAACTACTTTTTGTTTTGTAGGGAATTCTTAGCATCATTCACTGTAAGCGAAGTTTAAATAACTCCAGTCTCCACAAATGCATAAATTGATCAATTAAAAGAATTAAGCAATGAAGTGCATGAGATGATCAAAGTATAAAACTAAGATTTCATTTAAAGTTTCAACCCCAGACTTCTATTGGAGTTTAGAAAGGCATAACAATGGAAACTAGAAAAAACCTTCAAAAAAGGAAAAATATGAGTCTTCAGCTGTTTATACCATATTAAACAATAAGAATCCTTATAAAGAAACGAAAACTAATTCAAGTAAGAAACTGAGTCATTATCTAGTTTTAAGGTTTGTCAACTTTCATCATTCTTTTGACCTAGGAAACAATTGAATTTGGTAATGCTTGTAACACAAAGTTATAGATCGTTAAATAAGCTATCCAATGAAGCAACAATTGCACTAATCTAATAAAGGAATCAGAAGATATAGTCAAAATATTGAAACTATGTTTAATTAGGTAAATCTCTGTATCTCATGCTCGCACCTTTTTTTATTTACTTTAAATCATTAGAAGTTTTCTAAAAAAATAATCTTTTAACTTGATGAAGACAATATATGTATATGTATTCACATTAAAATATTATTATATGTTATGAAATCATGCACTTTATCATAATGGTAGGAAAATTCACATGTTTGCTTATATGAGAAAATAGATCTAAAATAAGTGCAAAAATTGCCTATTTGACATCAAGATGATGAAGCAATTTTCAGCTATTATTAGTTGATGCCTAGAAGTGGTTATGTGTACTAAGTTTATATTATTCTTTCAACAAAAACCCATTCTTGTTTTGCCATATCAGGTAAACCAGAAAGTGCTGCTTCAAGATTGATCATCTCACACATTGGGATGAGTTCTATTGGAATTTCAATCGAGCAGCTTCTAGCTCATGAGGATGCTTCAATTCAAGAAATAAAATACTTCCAACGTGAGTTCTCCAATCCATACTCAGATATTATTTTATTTGCATGTAGATGAATGATGCATTGCAATATGATAATATTTGTTCATCTCCCTGTTGTCTACTACAAGACTTGAAGGGTTCAAATCGTTTAATCTTCTTTTTACACATTCTTTAGGAGGTTAATTTATCTGTTTCTTTTCTCTCATTTTTCTGCCTCTAAGTTTTGCTTCTGTTTCAATTCCTTAGATTTATTATTTTTCTTCCCTTTCTTGCATGTCGTTGTGTGAAACATGAGTATTTAAATACTTATCTTCATTAATTTATTTGTAACTGCTATACATCATCACAGTGTTACAACATAAAATAAAAAACTTTACTCCACACGTTGTTTTCTGCTGCTATGCTTTCCTCTGCTTCACATGAGTATTTAAATACTTATCTTCATTAATTTTTTAGTTATGGTTATTTTGACGTCTGTATTCTTGCTTTTAGTAACTGCCTATACATCATCGCTGTGTTATGACATAAAATAAAAAAACTTTACTCTACACGTTCTCTGCTGCTATGCTTTTTCCTATTACATATCTGTTTTAACCCTCAATCTTCAGAAATAGCTATAAGTAGAGTTGAGCCACTATCACTGAACTTTTCTTCTTCCATTTTGCTTTCTTAGTTATAAAAATGGTTATAAATGCCAAAATGAATGGAAACATGCATAAATCTTGTAGTAGAGAATGTAAAGAAAACCCCAATAATATAAATTAAAACCAATAAGCCATTGTACAATCAAAGAACAAAATGAAGGGGAACAGAGCTGGGATCTATTAATATCCCCAAAACAATATGCTATGCCTTTAAACGAAGTCAATATTCAAAAGGAAAGTTAATAAAATATGAAATAGGCTAGGTAGTCCCCAAACAATATGCTATGCACTTAAAAGTATGAAATTGATGGGTCGTTTTTTTTTTCGTGACTCTCAATGATAAAATTTATAAACCCATACATCTGTTATAGTATAATGGATGTAGGGATCATCCGACAGAGAGGTCGTGGTACTTCTACTAAATCTTGAGTGCAATAAGTGCAATGAAAATAAAAACCAAGATTGAGAATGGTTTGAATTAAAATAAAACTAACTTAAGACAACTACAGCTAGCCTAATAACACACAAATCTCTAAAAGAACAAGTGATATGATGAATGTTAGGTCATTAATGCTATGCCTGTTTTGATTAGTTCAACACATTGCACTTCAGTTAATTCACTAAATCCCTAACCGGCGGGTGCTCCTGTGGTCACTCAAAGATCCTAATCTAACCTTACATCATATGGTCATTACATATAATTAGACTCCAATAAGAAATTCGGCTACTATTATTTACTAGTGAATCCCGACGATGGTCACTTATGACGAGTGTAATCAATGTATGTAATTGAGAAACCGATTAAATACACATAACTCGATTAGCATGTCATGCATTAATTGAGAAAGTGTCCATTCAACCAAATTAGCAATGGACGTGCTAATCTAGTCGAATCCGTTTATTCACCGCCTAATCAACAATAGCAAAATCACTTCTAATACTATCAATCATCCAAATATCCATTATCAATGTTAAACAACAAATCATGATTTCATAATAATGAACATAAATAACGCATGAATAAACAGTAATTGAATTGCATTAAAAATATATCAAAACATTCACAATATCGGATCCCTAACTATTGAATTAATTAATCATCAATAACTGAAAACAAACAGCACATAAACCAGAAGAATATACAACCAATAACACCATCGAAACTCCTCTCCTCTGTTGTATGTTGCTGTTGCCTCCAATCCTTGATATGAACTTCAAAAATTCGATGGAATATTATGGAGTTCTTTCGAGAGAAAATGTGTGAAAATTAAGAATGCCTAAGAATGTCTAAAAGCTCCTGTTCACGTTCACAAGTGAGGTTTTTATAGTGCTCCAACCTTAGAGGTTGTCAAGATGGTTTTGCCCTTGAAAAATCATGCAAACGGTGTTCGGGTCTGTGGCATGACTTGGTGGCACGGCCTCCAGCGTCGTGCCATGGTGGTTGCGACATCCCAACAGTGTGTGGCACAGCCTTTGTTGAGGTCTCCAGCGTCGCACCATGGCAATCACACAAAGCGGCAGTAAGCAATGGGCCCTCCGTTGAGGCCTCTAGCGTAGCACCAACACAGTAGCATTGAGACCTTTCGAAACTCATCCGAAATATAATCGTTTGTACTGTTACATTGCACTCCAAAACATTTCGAAACATAAAATTTTCTGAAACACTGCATAAAATCCATTAAACACAACGAAAATACTCAAGAACAAAACAAAAGTATCGGAATTAGGGGCCTAAAATATGTTCATATATGTGTTCATCAGAGATCTGTGCTACTCTCCAACAAAATTTAAAATCTCTAATATCTTTGGAGATCTTCCATCTATGCTTGTTATACGTGCATTGTTATTTAGGTTTTTCTACATCATAAAGTCTCCTAGTATAAAACTAGAAGTAACAAATTCTAGAGGTGAAGTAAAATTAGGATTTCAATGGAATCTAGAACAAATTTGGGATAAAGCTTTCTTATAACTATGTGAATAAATTATAGCTAGAGGCGCTCATTTGGTGTTCTTCCCAACACTAGATAATTTCTAGGATTTGATTTTTGTGCTGATACACATTTGCTTTTTTTTCAGAGTTGGAGAAAGTTCGGTTACTCATGATTGTTTCAGGTTATTACGGACCAAAGAAGAACTTCAAGGTTTGTTGAGTGTCATTTTTGTAGTTACTTTTACATCTTTTTTGGCTAGGTAAATAATTACAAGCTTTTGTATCTAATTTGAAATGAAAACAAAAATATCTAAACTCATGGGCGAGAAGCCCAAAAAACACCCGAGTTTTGAACTTAAAAAAAAAAAAAAAAAAATTCCGTGGTTTGAATTTAGACTGAAATTCCCTACTAGGGGTTTTTAGCATAGAAGTAGGCGGTTTTTAAATAAATTGTGAAAGTAGAAGGTACTTTTGGTATACAAAAAGGGGCATTTTATTTAAATTCAAAAGTAGATGGTTGTTTTCAAAATGAATTTAAACCGCTCCTTCACTCATGAGCTTAAGAAAGATTTGGGGATAATTTTATCTTTAGTAGTCTACATATCTTTACACCCTTGCATTTTCAAATTTTAAATTTGTAATAGGGAAGTGATGTAAATACTCAAAGGATCTAAAATAATTTTGATATGTTAGTAGTGTATTATGAGAGTGAATTTGATTTTTCCTTTTCCATGAATAAAGCATCATCATTGGTCATAGCATGAGGAAGCACTTAGTGATGGTACTAGAACTATGGTGAACTGCAAACCCGCTAGTCTGTCAAACTCAGGCCTTAAGGAAAATTAAACTATAACCATAAGAGAAGTGTGGGGGCTTTAGTACATTGAAGTGAATCCAACATTTCACTAGAATTTTCCTTCTTTTCTTTGAATTCTTAATTTATGAATGTTTCACTAATATCTCGCAGAGAAAAATAAGATCTTTCATGCATCCTAATATGTGGAATAAATAATGTTGAGAAGACATTTGGCTTGGAGGAACTATTATGTAATTAGGTGGACTTTTGCAGTGTCTACATGAACATTTTTTTGATGTAGATGAATATTATATTTTGAATGAAATCCATTTGTGCAGTGTTAATGATTATTCATGATATTTTTCATCTTTGTATCTTGAAAATGACATTACTCGCTAATTTTTTGTGTGGTTAAGAGAGAGATTTTGATCTCTGCTGAGTCTGTGGAGCTTATGAAGAATCTGCTATCCTTCTTCAATTCAAATGCCTCACAGTTGCCACTAAAAGTTCTGCATCAGCCAGGTTAGCATTGCTGTGAAAGAAATTTCATCATAACTTTGTCATGGTTAACTAAATTTGAATTTTAGGATGCCATTTTTTTCTTGCTTCTTTTTACTTTTTTCTGGCTGAAGTAATTGTCTGAATTTAGATGCCAAGGGCAAATCCAACCTGCCCATTTCTGTATTTTTGTATTCGTGGAAAGTGGAGAGGTGCCTATATCTGAACAAGCATCATATAGAGATGGCCCTATTTTGATTCCCAAATTTTGCTATAACCCATCTTTATTTTCTTTTATCTGAAATTTATTGGTCTCTTTTCTTGGTTTGTGTTGAAAAATATTGGACTCTTTTCTTTTATCTGACATATTGGACGCAGAAATATATAGGTAAGCCCTAACAAGCTGGTCACATGTCCTAAGTTTGGATAAAGATTTCAAGTGTAGAACAAATTGAAACATGAACACAACCATAATCTAGTAGGGAAGTACTTGAACTATAACACTTTTAACGAAGCTGGCTTTGAGACCATGTTATGTAATTTTAGTTGTTCGGTAAGGGCTCAAGCAATAATATTAAGTGTTTTAATATTTTGATCATCAGCCTTTTTTTTTTTTTTCTTTATTTTATTATTATTATTATTTTTATGTGAATAAGGATATTATTCAGTTGACATAGCCTAGCTTCGAGTTTACCCCACCGCAAGAGGTATTCTTAAATTAAAAATAAAATTTAAAAAAAAAAAAAGGACATCATGCCCAACTTCACTTGTAAATTGATGGAGGTGTCCATGTTAAGATAAATGGTAACATTCCTAATTGTGTAATTGGTACAAGCACTATCAAGAAACCAAACATCATTTTGCTGCTTTAGAACACTTTCACATGAATCCAAGTACACTTTCACATGCATCAACGGGCTTGCTTCACCTTATAATTCTTCTCCGTAGGTGCCTTGATGTGTTACTAACAGGCTGTAATACTTTTATTCACTTAGTACAGTAATAAAGAGTACAAATTAACACAACATAGGGAACTCGCTTTAGAGAAAAAATAGGAAAATATCTAGAAATATTCTACCCTACAAGTTAGGAAAACTGATCTACCAATAATAGGAAAATACAATAATAAGAAACTAAATTAATTATGTTCAATCAAAACTTAATTTCCTTTAATTTTGACAACAAGATTTAAAGAAATCCTTCAATAGTATTTTGTTTGTTAGAGTATTCAAATATTATTATCGGACTCTTTCTTGATAGCTAACGTTTTTTGGTTTAGAATCATGTCCTTGGTTCGTTAGGAATTAGGATTGTTTACGTTAGAGACCCCCAACTTTTGAATTTGTATTTGTTTATGAATTTGTTATTGGTTTGAATTTGTGTTTGGGCTTGGGTCACTTGACAAGCCCGTTTGTCTTGCATGTGAGAGGGTGTTTTCAGAGTACATAAATACTATCATTGTGCTTTTTCTTGACATTTTAAACCTTTGGGTAGTGGCTACTGACAGTGTCTCCTTTACTCCCTTTGCGAGCAGCTAAAATTTTGTAGATGAAATACTGACAGTTTTCCCCTGAACATACACCCTTCTCCCACATGCCGTTTCTTTTGCAAAATATCACATCTTTGAGAGCTCATTTTATCACTTTTGAGTTTTGTCTAAATTTTCTCTGTATATGGATTCTCAACTGAAATCTTCAATGTGGCGTTGATGCAGGCCTTATAGAAGAAATGAGAGTATTTGAGGTAGACAAGATTACATCAAGGAAGACTATTGAGCAACTCTTAGAAGAATTTGCTGGGACAAGAAGCTAATGTGGTTGGGTTAGTTCCTGATTAAAATATATAAACAATGAGATACTTGTGAATTTTCTTTTTTTTTTTTTTTGTTTTTCTGGTTCTTGGTGGAGGTTGCTTACTATTTCAACTTTCAAATACCATGCCAAATGGTGAAATTGCAGGCCGTGACTGAGCACTAGCAATAAATACCTTGCGGCAATGTAATTCAATCAGCCACTCCTACTTCCCCATTGTGGTTTTTGTACTTCATCACTTTCTGTGTAGATCAGCCTGTATTGCATGGATTCAATTAAGAGTGTTACTAATAGTGAATTCAGAAGTGCTTTTGTAAAAAGTGTTTTTGTTTTTATTTAAGTATTTTCTACGATAGTTTACCAATGTTAAATTTAGAGAAAAGCGTGTCTAGTAAACTTGTTTCTTTTTTAAAATACCTCTTGTGATGGGGTGACTCGAACACAAGCCATTCCCCAAACCAAAGCCATTTTGGGTAATGTGGTTTTCAATAAACTTGTTAAAATCTACTTATTTTATAATATCTATATTCAATTTTTAAGAGTTAAAAACAAATTATTAGAGAAGCTAAGTTATGATTTTTAAGTTCGTTCATAATACTGTCACTATCTTAATTAGTAGACAATGTTGCCCCCATGCTTAATGATGAATGATTATTTTTAATTAAAATAATTTAACAAATGTTACAATGTTTATCTAAGGTTTAGTATTATGACATATAGAAGGAAAAGTTTTCTTACTCTCCACTAACAACCTAGTTTGTATCCATAGTTCAACAATTTTTAACTTGACCCGGTTTGACTTATATGAAATCCAAAACACCTATTTCAGACTGTGTAAAAGTTAAAATAAAAGTAAAAACAAAACCAAAACCAATAAATTAAATAAAATGAACAAAACAAATTACAAAAAAAATTAGCATAAATTAAAAGTGATAAGATTAAAAACATAAAGGAAAAAAAGGCATTACCAACCACTACAACAAAAAGTAAACAATAATTATAATTACAGATGAATTAGAGCGTTTTAGGCCCCATAACAAGCCTGTTCCTTTTTGCCTTCTAGTTTTTTCTTTTCTTTCTTTTTTTTTTAAGGAATAAAATAGATATAGGATAATTTTGAGATAGTTGAGGATATTTATGGAAAACAATGTTTTTGGGTCAAATTTAATAAAATTGTGGATGAGGGTTATTTTTGGTAGATAACAAAAATTCTGGGGTATTTACGTTCAAAAGGTTTTACAATCCTACCATCAATATTTTATTGGACAGTGTGCTAAGTGTGCTACGTATCCGTTGAAAATTTTCTCTACGTAGACGTAGGTTATATGCAGTCTGTCAACTACAAATTCATGAAAATATAGTCTGAAAAATAGTTTGATATAACAATCCTTTAGAGTTCATATAACACCAATACTAAATGGTAATGATGATACTTAGAGGTGCCTTGCCGAGTTGGTCAAGCCCAACTTGCTCACTCATAAGAAGTGTAGGGTTCGAGTACCTATCCACAAAAAACGTAGATAATTACCATTTAATCCACTTTTGTGTGGATAAATTATGGATAAATCTCTTCAATTGGAGGACAATTTTCTCAATTATGGTGGGTCATTCTCTCCCAATTTATAGGGAATAGTGTATAAATAAATATTGAATTTCAAACCGTACCACAAAGTCCAATCAACATGGTTTCGGTAGTCATAGTATGTACTTGTAATGTCTAAAAATAATATGGTAATGGTTATAACATTCATACTTAAAATCGACGACAGTGGCACAAACCCACTGCGACCGCCACTCACTAGTATAGTCACCATGCCAGTAAGTATATCATATAATCCAATTAAATCAAAGACAAAGGGCTGACATAGCCGCAACAATTACCGGAGGTAGTGCTGGATAGAATCCTGATTGGGGTTCTGGAGACAATCAAATAATGGGTAACATCCTGCATCACGCGTTTCGCAGAACATTGGAAAGAAATCACACAAGATACTGTCTTGGCACCAAAAATCAACCTAGCCTAGCTTCTCTTTGTAGTACCTAATTTGAGGAAGGGAAAATACAGCGTAAAAATTGAACATGAGAAACAAACTTCTAGCGAAATAAAGTCACAAATATGTATGCATGTCAAGTCTGAGAGGATAGGCTAGGATACTTATCAAAAATTAGACGACAATCAAATTATAACTACAAATGCACGTATACACTAGGATGAATGACTAGGTTAGTGATTATGTGGGATTTGGATAATTCTGTCAGTCATGCAGTGATGATATGCAACCCAAATTGAAATTCCTATCTTGACACGTGAAAGCCCTTGATAAGCGGAGAAGATAAGTTATGAGTGATTACATTTAGAAGACGAAGACTCAGAAATGTCCAACAAGGAAAGTAAAACTGTAGTATTCACCATGTTGAACTATAAAAAGTTAAGACTCAATAACAGTTTTTCTTTATAGCCACCACTTGCAGGACTTGAAAATGAGAACTTGAGAACCAAAATCATTAAGCTCATAAGTCCTAGAGGCACAGAGCAATTTTTTGAGTCAGAAGTGGTGGACCTCGGGTACATCGCAGAACAGCAGTAATGATTAATGAAGGGGGTGAAGTAAGTACCTCTTCCGCAAACTTTATCAAAATGGTAGTCCGAGGTCGTTGTTGCCCCTCCACAGGTACAAAATGAGCTGTTACTACAGCAGGGAAGCCCGCATTAGTCCAAAACACCCTTCAGAGAAAAAAATTGCCCACTAGGGCTTTAGTCACCAGTTGACAAGTAAAGATGTACAATATCAATATAGGCACTTACTCTTACTATTCCAGCAACAAATGCTCCGCAATTAAATGTCCCCATATCTTTTGGAATTGAAATAAATCTACAACAAAAAGAAAGAAGCATTAAAAGGTATGGTTGGACCTAACCATAAAAAGATACAACAGTTGTAATGTCACATAATGAATGATAAGACGGATCAAAACCTGTTTACAAGGAGCTCCTTCTCACTAATCATGTATTCATCTTCATGCTCAGTGCCTTTTTCAAGTGAATCTGCTACCTATTAAGGTAACAATGAGAAGCTAGTAAAACAATACTAAAATGAGTATCCCATGGGTTTAATTATTTTCTCTTTTTGGATAAACTACCCCATGGATATAAAGCTAACTATTACAGAAAGAAGATGCACACAAGAACCAAAGTCATAGCCAGCTGTTTTCATCCTATCCCATAGCAAATTTATGAGCACACTATCACACATTATAATTCACAGCATCCTTTCTTCTAGTCCTGCGACTGAAAAGAGTATAGCCCACAGTACACACAATCTATATTGCTTTCCAAAGTTTCAAGCCACATCATCAACAGCATCCAAAGCATCAAATCTCCAATCAATATCGGGACACATCAAATAACCAAACACCAAAAAACCCAATAGGGGAACGGTAAACAAGATGGACTTACTAATCACAATACTCCACAACCTTGGGTTACTATTGGATAAAAATTTGTTCGAAGATAGTAGTAGTAAAATCTGAAACTGACTAACATGAATTTAAGGATACCAGTTTATAGATGCCTATTCATATCTTATTGCTCTAAAATATCAACTTAAAATCCTAGGCATTATAGAATGGATATTAATACTTCAAGATCTTTATTAATGCACAAATGATCTCTCTCAACCTCCAGAGTTACAATATCTTTGATTGACATAAAATACAACCAGCTGGTTTAAACACAATGAGTGAATAATAACATGACTAGTGAAAACTCAAACTGTTGCTCCACACCAACTTTGAGTCAAAGATTTTACTTGCACAGGTTATAGGTAAATTTTAGAACCGAACATTCTAATTACAACCAACGTTTGTATCCATTCTAAAACCTCATTTTGTTTGTTATAAATCTTTTCCTGTTAAGTCTCAATGTTGCATTGTCAACTTTTATATAATAAGCCCTCAGCCTTAGCATCCCTTTTTGTATCTCATTCAATCTTTGAAAATTCCGCCATTTTGGTTACCAATATCCTTTGTCAATGCAGTTCAGAGGCCAGACCAATGTTTATAGACTCATGGTTAAAATAACATACTCAAGATTGCATCAATAACTTCATTCATATGTTGTGGCTTAAATTAAGCAGACTTAGTGAATAACAAATGATAACATCTGCCATAGTACAGGTAAGTTTTATACATATCTCGATAACACATAATTCGTTTATAGAAATACCAGCTGCTCCAGAAAAGAACTGAGTTCATGGTTTCTAAGGAAACTGAGATGATAAATGTTTAATGCCAGGCTCATAGGATAACACGCAGAAACCAAGATCAGAAGTAGAGAGTTAAATATTTGTTCAGTATAACAAGCTTAAAAAAATCATCGAACTTTCAACTACTACAGATTACTTAGATATAGAGAGGGCTAAGTAAACTTGCTTACCTTTCCGAATAAGACCTTCCACACAGTGCTGTGTATAAACGACAAAATACCCAACAATCGTGTCTCCCTTCTATTCCCCTGCTCCATGATAAAAAGATAAATAAATAAATAAACAATTATCATTGCAATTTCTCGAAGGCCACAAATATTACATACGTCCACAAACACAAAAATATTATTTAGCACAAAATAAAGGGAAAGTTTCATGAGATAACACTACTAGGCTTACAACCTGACAAAAGATGATATCAGTAATATTCAACAAGAGTGCTAAGCCCAATGTGCCAAACAGCATGAAAACATATCAAATAAAACCAAGCTAAAATTAGTTGCAACTTGCATCTTATAACACAAAAGTAGTGTTATATTTCCATAGAACGAATCATTAAAATAATAATAATAATAATATTAACCGGTGCCAATTTCCAGCAAAAATCCCTCCATCAAGGTCAAGACTATAGCTCAAAATTGGGTATTTGGCAATTCAATACAGATAAATAATATATCTCCAAAGAGCAAAAAGCGGGCCCCAATTCTACCTTTTACTATGAAGTATAGGTGATTCAAGCAAAAGGGTACACAAACTGAGACATATTTATGTCCAATCTAATACCAAAGCACTACAATCATGGGGTCCCAAATTGAAACATGAACAGGTAATAACAACAACCAAATCATATTAAAAAAAAAAAAAAACTAACAATGAGGCAATTTTAACACCAGAAAAATCAAAATGTGCTAGCTTGTTCTAAATCACAACTATACTACTAGCTATATACCTCACCTACTATCTGATGTCCCATGAATCCAGCTACGTATAGAGGATTAAATATTTGATAAAAGTCGCAATAAATGGTTTATGTTATTCTAATAATTAGTTACAACCCTAGTATTGTAATATATACTCCAAATAAAACCAGTGCTAACGATACTAAACAACGGATTCCATTTCCAAGTCACAGTCAATAAAAGAAGTGAAATTACGTATAGAAAAGATAATCTAGTTGGCGGTACTTGAAAACCAATTAGACTACGTAATATCATTGCCAAGTAACTCGCTTTGAAGCTGAAAAAAATGGTAATCTAATTTCACATGATACCTTCTCCCTGTGGCAAAGAAGCTCTAAAACTCGAACTCCAACAGCGTAGCCTGCGTCTTCCAACCTGATTCATTCCAAAACAATATCACCATCTGTATAGAAGAACATCTACAGTGAACAAACAAAACCACGAAAAAAACAATATCACCATCTGTATAGAAGAACATCTACAGTGAACAAACAAAACCACGAAAAATCAATCAGTCTTAGATATTCCAACACTTGCACGCCCACAATAGTAACAACTCATCCCAACATTTGAATCAACCAATAGATTACTTATAAATAAATGAGTCTCATTTCTTCATTTTTTTTTTTTCTCATAAGATTGATAAGTTTATACCTCCTCTCCAATTCAGCAATGTTGTCCACTTGCGTTTGATTGTATTGAACAAGTTCCGAGAACAAAAACGCAAATGCGCTCAAACTCACCTATTCAATCCAAAATCACTTTCAATAAATTACAAAACAAATTGTCTCATTAAAGATTGATTGCATTACAAAGACGCGAAATTGCTGGTGAGATCCGAGCTTCAAAGATTGCAACATTTTGTTAAAACTGAAAAACGAAGAGCGAGAGGTTTATCGTTAAAACGAAAACGTGTGTGTGGCTACCTCTTGTCTGCTTCTGTTGAGAGGTTTATCGAGAATGTTAGAGTACTGCTTGATGATCTTGCCTACTCCGATCATGTTTTTGCCGTTTTGGATTTTCTGCTTCTCTTTTGATTCTCTCACTTTCTCGACGTCCAATCGAAGAAGAGAAAATTTTTGTAACGTGAATGGGGACTCACGTTCACATTTTGAACCAGACCACTGTAGACCGACTGCTTTTATTGTGATGACGATTTCAAAGGTTTTCGGTTACAACACTTCCAAGAAAAATGTTTACACCAACACTCCTTCCTCCTTGCAATGATAACAATTTTGTTAAGTAACAAAAATAAAAGTTAAAAAAAAAAAAAAAAAAAAACCAATAAAGTAATAAAAAGAATAAAACATAAGAAGAAAAAATTAAGAACAATTGAAAGTCAAACAATAATGATAATAAGATTAAATTATAAAACAAACAAAAATAGATATTAGTTACAACAACTAACAAATCGTCATATAAGATAGTGATATGGTAACACAATTCAATCTAATAATTCAATGCAATTCAATACAATTATATTGATATGGTAATACAATATCCAATAACTTAATGTGATTATATTGATAAGGTAACACGATCCAATAATTTAATGCAGTTATATTGATATGGTAACATAATCTAATAATTCAGTACATCACAAAAGATATTGTTATGGTAACACAATCCAATAATTCAGTATATCATAAAAGATATTGTTACGGTAACACAATCCAATAATTTAATGCATTTATATTGATATGATAACACAATCTAATAATTCAGTACATCACAAATGATATTGTTATGGTAACATAATCCAATAAATCAATACATTTATATTGATATGATAACACAATCCAATAATTTAATACAGCTTACCAAACACAATCTAAGCGCTCAACCTATATATAAAAACACTATGTCTACCTCACTTTTATCCAATTTTATTCTTTAGTTACAGGTTATCTATTTCATAATATAATTGTAAAGAAACTATTTACAATTACTAGGATGAAGAAGTTACATACATCTCTTTCTTCATTCTCGTTTTTCTTTTTTTAAAGTATGAAATTTAATATTTAAATTTCATACTTCAGAAAAAGGAAAACGAAAATGAAAAAAGAGGTGTATGTAAACTTCTTCATTCCGGTAATTATGTATACATGCAGCCGTGTGATGGTGGTATCTAAAGTGAACCACAAAAGAGATGCACAGAGAAGTTGTATCCGAGTGGGTACACACTTGAAGATAGTGGTAAAAAAAAAGGTTTTCAGAAATGCGATGGAAATGGCGTATGCGAGCAGCTTTAAAATTGATTATTATTGTCTTTGTGTGTGAAATTGTGCTAATAAATCTAAGTTTTGCAAATCTCTTCTTAAATCATAAATAGTAAATAAAGAGATGCGTAGAGAAGTTGTATCCGATTGGGTGTATATTGGAAGATTGTGGCAAAAAAAAAAAAAGAAAAAAGGTTTTTAGAAACGCAATGGAAATGGCATATGCGAGCGGCTTAATAATGGTTATTATTGTCTTTGTGCGTGGAATTGTGCTAATTGATCCAAGTTTGCCTTTAATAGATGTTTTTGTTGTTGTTGTTTTTTGTTTTTTTCAAACAAGATATTTTGAGAATGTTCTCAATATTTCCATAAACTTTGTCACTCGATAGTTTCACCGAATGGATATTCAATTCTTTGGGCTAATTTAAGTTTTTGTTTATTTAGATACTTTTATCCCTCTTCACAAAATAAATAATCCTTCTAACGCTTTCTTGTATCATAATATTTTTTTTTTTTTTGATGACTGGTACAAGTCTAGAGATCAGTCAGAATAAAATATGATTTGACTATGAAACGCAGTAAGAGGAACAACTCTTATATAGGAGGGAGCATCCCATATATAGATAGGGGGAGGCCCATACAAAGTGGGGGTGAAACCCACATAATTTATTAGTGGGAGAGAGGTTTCACGGGTGTAGAACCTGCGCTCTATGACGTGGGGGGCGGAGTGCTAAACCATACCGGCAACTGCCCAGCTACCTTGTATCATAATAAGTTGATGGCAGTAATAGTTAAAAAAAAAAAAGAAAAAAAAAAAAGGGAAGGTTGATGACAGAAATTTGTAAGTCAATTACACCACTTAGCTTTTTCCAGTCACCTAGATCACAAGAACACTTAGAAAGAGACTATAACCCATTTCGTATGTGATGTGATTAAAGCGTTTTCGTCCTTGAGATCATGAACGTATAAAGCATTCAAAGAAGTAATAACCCCAACTATCTTCACAAATCAAAGATTTAAACCCTAAAAAGCATATAATATTCTAATTAAAAATGTGCGAACCATCACTCACAATAATCATCATTTCTAAATGTTACACATTAGGATACAACTTCAAAGAGAGAAAAAGTAAATACGTAGTACAAAAATTGAATTTAATCAAACATTGATATATTCAAATCAACATTTTCAAAGCACAAGACTTATAATTCTCCAATCAAAACTTAAAATGCAGCAGTTATGAAAGGAAAATGAGTGTAGGTTAGAATCTGAAACAGACAACCAGTCAGAAGGAAAAGTTAAGAGTGGTGGGTTCATTTGGGATGAGTTTTGTAGAATAAAATAAACCCATTATATTAGTAAGAAGCAACCTGACTTATTTGAATTGGTTTGTGAGTTGTATTTTAGCAAACCCAATAACCCAATCCAAACCATTACATATTTAACACATATACTAAATATATTAATTGTTTTTACATACTAAAATTATTTTCTAACCAGGACATCATATAATATATAACCAGGTCATGTGCCCGCAGAGCTTAGAAACTTCGAAGTGGTGTAGCTGGTTGCTTGGATTCTAGATACTGTCAATAGTTGGTGGACATTATTGGATTGACAATCAACATATTAGACAACTTTCCAATTTATTTTATAGTTTCTTTTCATGTTTTTAACAAATTTAAGTTAAATATCTTTATTCAATTTGGAAGCTTTGAATAATTAATTTTATTTTATAAGTTTTAGGTGTGTTGCATATGAATATAATCAAGTATCAAAGTTAGATATCTTTAATTCTTTATTTTACTTGAATTGACCTCTGAAGACTTAATTTTATTTTGTAACTTTTAGGTGTTTTATACTTAAATTTACAACTAATCCAAATATTGTCATTGATGGATAGTCTTATATCAATCAATAAGGTAGTTAAACTCGTATATAAATAATATTACATATGTTTAAATTAAAAGCAATAATATAATTATGTTCCCATAAAAATTTTTGGTAACAAAATAGCAAGAAAACTTAAATTATTTCAGTTTATATTAAATCGAACGAAATCAAATTTTTAGTTCGGCTTGGTTTAGTTCCGTAAATGGTTTGGTTTGGGTTACAAATTATTAACCCAATTAGATAATGAGTTGGTTTGGGTATAGTCAAATCCAACCCAGACCAACAACACATGCCCAACCCTACCCAAACACATTGATCTCTCATCAACAAATTTGTCGGGACATTTGTCACCGTTGTACTTGTGTTCATTAATATTAACCAAGTTAATAAATATTTGGTATGCTTTTTTTTTAAAACATTTATAACTACGAAGACCACTTTGATATAACTTTATAGGATGAATCTATATCTCAACACTTATTTATCTCTACTTCCTAATAGAGAGGAGAAAGTGACCCACACTAAGTGAGAAAACTATCCTTTAGCTGAAGAGACGTATTAGAAATTTATCAACTACATATATGAATTAGAGTGTAATTATCCACTTTTGTGGATAAAAGTACTCGAACTTACCAGTGCTTTCGGAGAGAAGGCGGGAAGGGGGGATTGGAACCATCAGACTATTTCATTTGTGAGTATTTGGTGTGCAATTAATAAAAAAAGATAACGATAAAAATCTCACAATTTTATATTATTATTTAAAAACATGTTAAGGAGCGGCCGGAGACCCGGGTTGGAGGGGGGGAGGTGTGGTGGGGTATTGTTTAAAATAATAAAAAATGAAAAGAAGGGTATAGTAGTAATTATGGACAACGGCTAGTTTTATTAGCCGTTACATGATAATCGTGGAGATTTCAGCAGTGGAAGGTGCGCGCACCCTCCCCGAAGCATTTGTAGCTGAATATCATTTCATTTCATTTCCACTTTCCCCATCAACGACACAAACTCGGTTAGGGTTTCTTCTTACACATGAAGATGTTAAAAAAAACCATCAACATTTTCAGGAAGAAAACCTCTGCCAAAGGTATTCTCTCTCTCTCTCTCTCTCTCTCTCTGTGTACTACATTTTCTCTCAAATGCTGCTCTGAAACCCACTAAATGAATTTCATTGTTATTTGGTGTAGATGCTTTACGGGAAAGCAAAAGGGAAATGGCTACTGCTACAAGAGGTCTGTATCATTTCTCCATTGCAAATTCAGATTTTTAGTAGATGAATTTTGCTGCTTTACATTGTTTTGCAATTTATTTATTTATCTATTCTTTTACCTGATAATTATTTGACTAGAGACAACTATGACTTTGATTTGTCTTGTTAGATTATATTAATAGAAAAGAAAGCAAATTATAAGTAAACTGATGATTTAGGCCTCTTCACTTCCCTATGTCTGGAGATGAAGCTGTTATTATCAACTGGTTCTATTGGAAACAGTTATAATTTTGATACATTTTAAAGGAAAATTTTACATGTGTTTGTTGTGGCTTGCTTAAATTCTTCTTCTGCAATTATGTTATGTATAATTTTATTTTTGTGTAGGCATTGAACGAGAGATTGCATCTCTTCAATTGGAGGTATGCTATATTAGCGGTCACAGTTATAATTTTGATACGTTTTGATGTACGTTTTCGGTTCCATTTCTTTCACAAAATCTTATGGAGATGTACATTTTCAGGAAAAGAAATTGGTTGCTGAAATCAAGAAAACGGCTAAAACAGGCAATGAGGCAAGTTGTTTGTTTTTCCTGTGCAATAATTGTTTTATGTTATTATTCCATTAGACATAGGACCTTAATCTGATAGATGTGGTGGTTGAGGGATGAGTTGATATTTCAGTTGACCCACTGTTAAAATGGAATTGTTGGTCTAACTTGGAATAATGCCATGATGTTATTTTGCTGTACATTTGGTCTGGTCTGGCAATGGCATGTGATTTTTATTTATTTATGTTCTCAGTTGAAGCATCATGAATGTTTGTCATTACATGACCGGATATCCAACTTGAGATAGAACAATTTGTCCAGTTTGTCATAGGGTTTATTCTAAACCAGTCATATCTGAGATAGAACAAATGTCCAATCTAACAGCTGACATTTTTTTTTTTTTTCATGAA
This sequence comes from Nephelium lappaceum, assembly GCA_021234005.1. Taxonomy (NCBI): domain Eukaryota; kingdom Viridiplantae; phylum Streptophyta; class Magnoliopsida; order Sapindales; family Sapindaceae; genus Nephelium; species Nephelium lappaceum. The sequence continues at coordinate 9,545,591 of CM038010.1, forward strand.
ACTGAAATTGGAGGAAGTGGTCTTACATTTCTGATAGAGCCCTTCTTAAAGTTTTCTATATGAAAGAATAGTAGCATCATTTGAATTGCTTAATACCTGTAAGTACCTATTTAGGCTGCCACCAGAATATTAGCTCGTCAGCTTGTTCGGCTACGTCAACAAATAACTAATTTGCAGGGAAGTCGTGCCCAAATCAGAGGTGTAGCAACTCATACGCAGGTTACTTTTCCTACAAGCAGAATCTATCTAATGTTAATGAAAAGGAACTAAATTTCTTTTGTATTATTAAAGATTGGGGCCTTTGTTATTTTTTTCATGTGTAGGCTTTGTATGCTAGTACCTCCATATCTACTGGAATGAAAGGCGCAACTAAGGCAATGACAGCGATGAATAAGGTATCCATTTTATGATGGCATTGGCTGATATCAGCATCATGTAATTTGTTGTCAACTCAAATCTTATTCTCTTACTAGTAAAATCTAGCTTTCAGTATGGCTCTGTTAGGGAATGAAGAAAATGAAAGATTAAGGATGAATGATATGCATGCATGCTATATTTGACCTAATGTTTTACAGACATATTTCGATCGGAACTCATTATAATAAAGTTCCTGATGAGGTCAATATGCTTATTTTCAGGTTCATATTCTACTTTTAGATTCTGTTGCTTGTTTTATGGGTAACCCTGCCTTAATCTATATAGGTATTGTTTGTTGTTGTTCAAAAACATTTAACATTATGCCATCTGTTTTTCCTTTTGCCAGCAAATGCAACCTGAAAAGCAAGCTAAAGTGATCAAAGAATTCCAGAAGCAGTCAGCACAGATGGACATGACTGTAAGTTTATATTTGTTTTTCTCGATAGTTTTCTTTCTTTCCTCATATTTTCACCTTGTAGTTTGTGAGGCTTATCTATTTTTGTTTGGCTTTGGGATAATTTCAAGACAAACCAAGTTTCAATTAATAGGTTTGATCCAGTTGATGGTTGGCTGAGGATTAAAAACTGTTTGGATTTAAAAATTAATTTAGTGGTGCTAATGGACTAGGGTGTGGGTATTTGGGTTGCCTATTTTTGACACTGCCAGCTTTCTCAGGAGATTTAATCTGTATCTTAACATTACAAATTATATTACTGTCACTCATTTTTGCTTCTTTAGATGTGAAACCTGCTATGCGAATTTGCAGTTTTAGAACATCCAATGAGTCTTAGTGTGAGCCAATTACCGACTTTGTAATTTCTGACTATGTAGCTTTTGAAATCAACCTTGTACTTTGCTGATGCAAAATTGTTTTTTTTTTTTTAACGAATATATGTTTGTATAGAAATTTTCCGATAATAACTTTCTATAATACACACTTTAAATATCTTTGATGAAATTTATAATGCTTTATGAATTTTAACATGATTTTCCGTAGGATGATAAGTAGATGAACCTTTGATGAAATTTATAAACTTTTATGAATTTTAACATGATTTTCTGTATGGATGATAAGGAGATGAAATATACTATGATAAAAATTCAAAATGTTTTGTATATATGAACTATTTTTTCTGACTTTGTTAAAATGAAACATAAAAAGAGATATGTGGGAGAGGTGACGTTGCCACTGTGTATAAAACTGTTAATCATGCCACACCTATGCGATTCTCTTCATTATTTACAAGTGCAAATTCTAGTTCCTATCTTCCAATAGTCTTTTACCAAAATAATAATAATAATAATATAATTTAGGGGAAATATAAATGTAGCTTTTCTTAAGTTCTTGAGAACCACCTACTTTTGCCAAGAAACTGTGTCCTTATCTTTGAATTCCAGAGAGTGATTATAAGTAGAAAGGATGATATATACCTGCTCTTGATATATGATGAACATGTAGAAATAGTCTGTGGGCTGTTAGAGCCTGTGTTTTACTCAGTTTACTGTCAAATCGTCATTAAAATTGTTAATTTTTTGAATTATTTTGCAAACCTGCCCGTCTCTCGGATGTTTGTATCGTTTGCTGGTTCTATTTTATCATATAACATTTCATTCTTACATTTTGTAACACTCCATTGTCATCATTATAGATTGAGATGATGTCAGAGTCTATTGATGAAACATTGGACAAAGATGAGGCTGAGGAGGAAACTGAGGAGCTCACTAACCAGGTGGCTGTTGCATCAATTTATATCTTCATATAGTTTTCTCTTGCATATGCAACACAATATGTCTATCCCAGTAGTCTCTAATTTGCATTATTTCATCTGCAGGTGCTTGATGAAATTGGTGTGGATATTGCATCCCAGGTTGGTTTGTCTCATATTGATTTTATAGAATAACATGGATTTTTATCTTGCACAACCATTTTCCTGCCTTTTTCTTACATATTTGTTTTTGTTTTGTAAACTCCACTAATGCATTAACAATTTATAATTTTGGTCTTCATTAACAGTTATCTTCAGCTCCCAAAGGCCGGATTGCATCAAGGAATGCTCCTAATGTTGCTACAAATGCTCCTAATGTTGCTGCAAATGCTCCCAAGAACACCAGGTATGTGCTACTGTACTTTGAGTTTAAGTTAATGGCCAAGCATATTTTGAGGATTTTTGGTTTACTTTTGTGGTTAATCATTAAATGCTCGTGAAATTTAAATAGACTTCTTTTTGATCATTCATCCTTTTAACATTTATTTTTTATAAATATTACAATAGTTGTCCTCCAACTTTGTCTTGCAATGTGTGAATCCAGATAATTGAACAAGATATCGTGTTAATTGGTGGATTTTCTTTTCAACAAATATTATGTTGTTTTAGAAATTATTTCCTAAAATCAAATAACCGCCAACTCGTATCTCCCATTTAACCCCACTGGTGGTCTCCTAGCCAGGACTAGTAGCCATTTTTTGTTTTTTTTTTTATTGTTATTTTTTAAAGAAGTTGGAAATAGGACAAAATTTACCCTTTTAACACGTTAGCTTTGACCAAGTTTGACTAAAAATAGGGAAAGCTAGTCATGGTGACTATTCAATTTGTTTTTTTAATAAGAAGTTGTAAACAAAAACAATCCAGGTTACGAAGTTTGATAAAGGCTATCTGGGTATCTCCTGGAAAAGCTGCCCTGATATAGTTGCCATCCCAAGAGAAAATGAACCTCATATATGTACATGATAGTGGCAAAGAGGATTTAGATTTATATTGATTTTGAAGGACCCTTTGTCTCTCTTTTCATTTGCTCAATTCTTGGTATATGTATATTTTTCTGATCTCTAACAATTGGTTATTGGAATGTATCTATGTATTTATCTGGTATGCAGTTCTGAATCCGCTGATGTTAAGGATCTTGAAAAGAGATTGGCCTCTCTTCGACGCATCTAATATGGAACTACCAGCAGTCACATTTGTGTTGGAAGCAGTTTTTTTTTGTTCATATGTATAATGTGGTCTAAAGTAAAAGGTTGGAACCTGATTGTTATGTTTGTTTTACTTGTTATGTTTGTTTTACTTGTTGGTGAAGAAACAATATGTTTTAGTAAATGTTATAGCATATTATGATCTGTATTCCACCTCCCTCCCCCCATATCTTGATTATACAATAATTCTCTAGTTAGAATCACTCCAGAAATTTTCAGGACCAATCAAATCAATATAACTTCAAGACCGGTCCTTATTAGAGAAGCTTCAGTAAGTGGCAAGACCTGTTTGCAGCCTCCAAAACTGAGAGTGAACTGTAAAAAAAGAAAGCCTCCTTTTTTCTTCTCATCGAAGTTATTTCACAAATACTTGCCATGGTAAGGAAGAAGGGGGGAACAAGCACACTTGAAGAGCGCAGAACAACGGAGAGTTGTATGTTGCATTTGGGAAGGATAATCGCTCCTGAAAAGGAATCTATTGATTCTCTCCCAATTGGTTGGACCATATGTACGATGATTACTTCATGCGTGAGAATCAATTGCTCCAACGAAAAGAATCAAAGAAGCGTTGACTCCTTCCTGCATGCTCCACTTGGCTTAGGAGGATATAGCTCAATTGGTAGAGCTCCGCTCTTGCAGTTGAGTTGTTGCGATTACAAGTTGGATGTCTAATTGTCCAGGTTTGATTTAATAACAAAGATATAAGTATATTCTTATGAATTTAATCTCCTCTTTCCCATAATAAAAAAAAAAAGTGTAATTAAGAATTAATCTTAAACAAATATAATGAAAACAAAAAACATTGTCATCTAAAAAATAGAATTTGCTTGTTAATAATATAGGTGATGAAATATATTGTGGCAAAGTCAATGTTCGCAACAAATGGTATATCAAAACGAAAAAGAAAATTATGTGATGTTCATGAGGCAGCAAGCAGCATTCATATTTAATTGACAGTTTGGTCAGTCTTCTAGAGTGTAGATGAGGTTTGAATAACTTTAAAAATCAAATCCCGTCATCATACGCAATGAATCTTCCAATTTGGTTGACTAAGTAAAAAAATAAAAAATAAAAAACTCAAAGATTAGAAATGCATTTTATCAAATCGTAGTTTGGATAGTGTCTCAATGATAAAAGGCACTGTCACGGGTTTAACACCTACTCCCTACAAAATTTGTGGGTTCCTCCCTCTCACCCCATCTTATGGGTGGGCTATTTTCTTCCATATGGTAGCTGCCTTTAGGTCACACCATCAATGTCATATCCTATTTGATCTCGGTTAATTCTTCAATAATTACCAATAATAAAAAATAAATAATTTATAAGATTAAGAAAAAAGATATGTAGATTTACACATTGCTAAAAAAAGATGAAAAATAAAAAATAAAATCGAGGAGGAAATAATTGCCAGAGCTTATTTTTTCAAAAAAAAAAAGTTATATGTTTTGAGGCTATATCAACTTAAATATTTTAATTGCAACATATAATCATTTATATGCTTCCAATCCATTAATTAAGATAATTATTGAGTTGGTATCCATTTTCAACTTTGATTAAGTGTAAATGGATAGTTAAATGTTGAAGTTAAAATTGTAGGCCATAAATTTAAGTTTGTTTAGCATAACCCTACAATGGATAAAAATATAACTATAACTTATAATGTTTAAAAAAAAAAAAAAAAAACTATAACTTATAAGAAAAGGAAATAATATAACCTTCTCTCTCTCTCTCTCTCTCTCTCTCTCTCTCTCTCTCTCTCTCTCCTCACATATGTATATATAGGTTAATTACACAAACAGCCTTGAGTTTAGGTGAAATTGTACTCTCATTCAACTTTTTATATTATTGCTTAAATATCCTTTGATAACGGTTAAATATTCATGAAGTTAACGTTGCAAAGGAAATACAAAATTGCCCTTTGCATGTGGCCCGACAGTGAGATTACATGATTATTTCATTGATTAATTGATATGGTCATTCATGTTGGCTAACATAAAAGTATTCCCACCATTGTTGACTAACTGAACTTACTGTTTTATCTTTATACATTGAAGGAAAAATAATCAATGTGATTGTTGATTTTTTTTTTTTTTTTGTTTTGTTTACCTTTAAGTATAAATGGTCATAAGCTTGATATATAATGGCATAAAAGCTAGTCTTTTGGGCATTTGTAACATTGTTTATCTTCCTTTTTCTTGTCAAAATTTTTAGTTGTAGTTATGACAAAGGAATGCACAATTATCATACATTTTAATGTCTCATTTGTGCTTTGAGAATATTAGAGTCAAAAGCTAGCCTATCCAAGTTATACTTTTGTTATGACAAAGGAAGGCACAATTATCATACATTTTGGTGCCTTATCTATGCTTTGAATCAGAATAAAAAAAAAGTCGATAATTATATTATATATTGACTTGTACACATCAGATCAAAGAATGTCCTATGTACACTTCCCAAGCTCCGAAATTTTATACTTGTCTACCTACATATTTCACACATAAATAAAAATGATGAGATTTGTTATGCTTGAAAGATACAATAAAATAACTTGTTAGTCAAATTATTCAAAGAATGAACCTTAAATTAATCAAAGTAAACCATACATAAACATAGTTTCCTTTTTTTTTTTTTTTTTAAGAAAAGGAATAATATGAATTAAGCCCAAGTTATAATATTAATATCATAAACTCCATAAAAGCAATTAAAAGCCAAATTAAACTAAATAAAACTATTTATTTAGAAGGCAAAAGTCAAATTTGTAGTAAAACATCCTCAATAGTCATATACACACAATTTTTTCATTATAAACCAATAAATTTAATGATTTCAGTTAAGACCTAGAAAATATTAGTTCGATGTCCTTAAATCATAGTACAGTATCCCCAAATAAATCAAATAAAACCTAATTATTCCAACAAAAAATCTAATTAAAATACTCAAATCAATGATCGCTATTTAACAAACATTTGCAACCAATATTCATAATAATAACTTAAATTCATAATCAACTCATAAGGTTCGTACTAATCATCAAATTAATTGACCAATTTTTTACCTGGACAAGATAAAATCTTTTAACAATCACATAAAAAGAAATTCCCCAAAATAATTTTTATTTAAGGAAAACCCTAACTTTTCAAACAAACCTTAACTCTATTAGGAAATTACACCCTAAACAATCAGAAACTCGAAATTTGTAACAATCCCAATTCAACAAAGACATGTTCAATTCATCAAAATATCACAAAAAAAGAATCAAATTAATTATCTCTTCTCTTCTTTTTTTTTTCACACCAACTATCTCACAAGATAATTATCATTATCAGTATTATAAAAAAAAAAAAAACACATCTTTACACTTCATTATAAAGAGGAAAGACATATTTGCTAGGGATGTCAAAATATCCCCATATACCTACTTTAACTATATAAATACTTAAATAATTAACTATGTTATTTTGTGAATTATGTTTTTATTTTTATTTATTTTTTATGAATTTTATTATATCATCAATTGAGAATTATTTTTATGTCTATGTACTTTTAATAATTCTTTATCAAACATGCTCAAAGGTAGATGGGCGAATAAAAGTGAATATAGGAGAAGTCACCCCCAAATCTTTATTCCCAATTCTCCAAATGGAGATTCGGCCGAGGATAAAAAAAATATTAGAGGAATGACTTCTATCTTCATTTTTAACCCAATTAACATCCTAATATCTTACACAATTCCCCAAAAAAAGGGGTCTTTCTCCTATACACAACCAAATGATAATTATGTCATTCAAAGGTTAATTTCATAGTCAACTAGACGTATGGTCTTCACAAAATATCCATGAGCAATAAAATAAAATGATTACTGAAGAGTGAAATTTTATCCAAAGCAAAGGGTGTTTGTGCAAGTAACCCTATATTTATATATAATTTTGAAATGGGCAAAATTAGGTGAAAATTCAGTTTTATTGTTTGAAGTCGTTGGAAGATTCTATCTCAAACCCAACAAGAAAGATTAATAAGAAACAATTTTTCTTTTATTTTTGTTCATGTCAACCACATAATTATTACGCACCACTCGATCTCTCCTTCCTTTTTTGTAAATACCAAAAAAAAGAAAAAACTTTTTTTTAAAATTTTTTTTAGACATCAAATCAAATTCTGTGTCATCTTCAAGGTACGCGGTTTTACTGCTTTACATAGATTTTCCCTGCTTTTAATTTTTTGTTTAATTATAATTTGAATTTGGCGTTTGATTGTTTTTTGGTTCGCAGAAGAACAAGTCTTGATTGCGCCTACAATCGTTGGGTTTGCTTCCATTTCGAAAGCCAATCAGGTGATTCTTTTCGTTGCCATTTCTTTCGTTTTCAGATTTCCACGATGCGAACCGTGTTTGGTTGTTGTCCTTCTGAATTTGATGGATGGAATTGGTTTTTCGAAGAAATTGTGATTCTGGGTTATTCGTGTTTGAAAGCAATGTTTTCTATTGAAGTTATTTGTGTTTTATTGTGTTTTGTTTTGTAATTTTTATATAAGATGTGCAATTTGGTTGTTGGTAATTGATAACTTAGTTGCATGTCAGTTCTTGTGAAGAGTGATTTGATTGGACTAGGGAATGCGATTTTTATGATTAATTGAGTTATTTTGGCTAATATTAAGAGTTGTTTATTTGCGATAAATGTTTGTTTTGTGTTATTAGCTCTGTTGGGAAAGCAGAGTTATTTAATATTGGTGCGCATTTCAGCTATGCAGAGTCAGCTTGTGTGTCGTGGATGTAGGAGCATTCTTCTTTATCCTAGAGGAGCTACAAATGTTTGTTGTGCATTATGTAATACAATTACGGTTGTCCCTGCTCCAGGTATATGTCATTGCCCATTCTTTGTTCTAATGGTAAATATGCTTTTTTTTTTTTTATATATACACTTGTGTAATTGATTCATTAGTATTTGGTTACTGATTTAGCTAAGTGGAACTTCATAAAAGATTCCCTAGAGTGAAACTTATTATAATGGGGTGAATTTAATTGGAATGCTTAACATATAAGATAATCAGATGTAGGTATCAGTGTTCCATAATAACTGAAAGCAGCTTTCAAATTAAGAATGCCAAGTTCCACTCCATGTCTATTACCCTAATTTGTTAACTCTTGTAGGTCTTGCATCTCACGCTTGATCCAGCTTCCCCAGTTGCTCCTCCATAATGAGGCACTTAGATCTGGCCATTATTGATCTGAACTTTTTCTGTTTTTTGTGGAAGCAGTTAGCATGTACTGAAATATGTGGTTAAAAATAATGGGTAAATATTGGAATAAGATGTGATCTCTTCTAAGACTCTTTTAATGGGTTACTTGGACTTTTTTTCAGACAAGGGAAGAGAATGCAAGTCATCTAGACTATAAGAATATGTTTGGTATGCTATACTGTATTAGGTCAAATTTGATTAGACTGTGACTGGACATAATACTAGGTAGTGTTTGGTACTCTATTGAATAAGATCTCCAAATTACCTACTCATAGCAAAATATAATTAAAACTTAAAAAAAAAAGTAAATAAGCAAAAATAAGCTCTGTTATTGAGGATGCTACCATGGAAGATTCACATGGACTATTGAAAGCCATTTATTGGCCCTCCTTCCTTAAAGGAATGACCACACTTCCTTCATCTCCAACATCATGGAGATTGAGGACATGTGAGAAGCCAACCAGACTCTTCATGAGGTGGTGCGGCTTCCTCCTTTTTAGGGGAGTAAAATGTGTTTGTTCCGCAAAGAAGGTGGACAACCTCCTTGGGTGAGAGTGGCTGATCTGCACAAACGTTGGCTGATGACCTCTAATGATGAGGACAAAGTTTTAAACATTTAAAAATTTTAAATTATTATCTTACAAATTTTTATTTCTCTAATTTAGTACCAACACCAACCACATGATGAATTGATCAAGTGTTGATAGAATTAGCATGTTGGACTATATAACTAGGCATCATGTACAAATCTTACCAAACATCTTACAATACTAAATTAGTAGTATAACATGTAATATAATCCATTAACCTAAAAAGCTTGACTGCAAGTTAATAGGTGAGGGTCCAACAGTAGTATTTAAATTGAAACACGTTGTATATATTATTATATTTGGAGTCATTCAATCTAGTGGTATATATTTCAACTTGTCACACTATAAACCTTGCGCCGGTACATTATAGAAGATGTGAAGTTTAGTTGGTCTCTAATACACCCTCTCACATGTAAGACTTGACATTTAGGCTTGTCATGTCCATTGATGCACATGCCCATTTTCACTTATATAGTTATGTATTTAATTAATAGAATGGGGTTCTCAAGATTCAAACTCATGACTGCTAGGTCAATTATACTTTGATTCCATGTTAGAAATTGTTGGATCAAAAAGGTTAAATTGAAGTTCATATAGGTAAGGGTCACACATTAGTATTTAAAATCTAATAGGTTGTATATATCCAAAGTCACTCAATATACCAAACATGCCTTATTCCTAAATCATCAAATTAATCTAATGCTTATGAAGTGTTACATAGGATATTACATAGTTGTGTAATTTCTTACCCTTGATAAGTTGCAAATGGATAGAATCATTCAATCTTTGCTTTTATTTATGTCTTCTTCTCTCACCCTTTAACCCCCCTTCTCTCTCACTCACTCTTTTTAATGTTTAACTTTTATGGTGTCTCTTTGATTATCTAAATCAATAGAAAGCCAATAGACACTGTCAGATAGCTCTACTCCTTAGATTAAAAGAGGTGTTGGATAGCAATATCTGACAGTCAGTCTGCTTTTGTTAAAGGTAGACAAATTTTAGATGAAGTGGTTGAGGATTGTAAAAAAAAGAGAAAAGAAGGTATGGTATTTAAAATTGATTTGGAAAAAGCTTATAATCATGTTGATTGGGATTTTTTAGATTTTGTCTTGGAAGCAAAAGGTTTTGGGTTAAAATGGAGAAGTTGGATCATGAAATGCTTAAAATCTACAAATTTCTTGATTATGATAAATAAGAGACCTAGGGGAAATTTTAATGCTTCTAGAGGTCTTAGGCAAGGAGACCTTATTTCTCCTTTTTTTATTATTCTAGTGGCAGACTGTTTGAGAAGACTAGTTGATAACGCTAAGGATTGTCGTTTGGTGAAAGGCTTTAATGTTGGAAAGGATAATGTTATGGTTATTCATTTACAATTTGTTGATGATACAGTTTCCTTTTCTTTGGGTAATGAAGAGAACTTTAGTTCATTAAATGAATTGATTAGAGTGTTTTCTTTATTGTCAAAGCTTAAGGTAAATCTAGCCAAGAGTGTATTGGCTGGAATTAGTTGTGATGAAAGAAAGATGGCTGAATGTCCAATTCTATTTTTTTTTTATTTTTTGATAGGAAACATAAATTTTATTAAGAAAAGAGAAAACAAAGAGAAATACAAAAGTGAACCAGAAGTCCACGAAAAGAAACAAAAACAAAAAAAACACGAAAAACAAAAGACAAACATGGGAAGACCCTTAACTAACGGCAGCCTTCCAATCTTGCATAATGAAAAATAACGATAAATCTTTGAAATCTTCACTAATAGATGCCCAAAGGGAAGCCAAATAAAATGCTTTATCTCTAAGAAAAAGCTCCCCCTCTTCTTTTTCTTCAAATATTCTCCTATTTCTTTCCTCCCAAATCACCCAAAGCATAGCAAACACTGCACAATTCCAAAGAATACTAGCCTTTTTGCCTCCTCCTAGGACTTTAAACTTTTCCAGCAAGAGAGAACAAAGAGAACTTGGAGCAGCCCACTTCAAATCCACAGAGGAAAACATCTTATTCCATAACATACTGGCCACCGGACAGTGAAGAAAGAGATGATCCATGGTCTCCCCACTAATCTTACATATCATACACCGAGAGGGAAAAAAACAAGTACTAGAATATCTTTTCTGAAGAATATCACAAGTACTTAGTTTCCCGTGCACAATAATCCAAACTAAAAACTTAATCTTATTTGGCGCCTTTGACTTCCAAATGAAATTCGCAAACTCAAACCTAGGAAAAGAGTCATCTTGAATCAACTCCTCAAAAAATGACTTGCACGAAAAGGAACCATCAGAGCTTAATCTCCACACTCTGCGATCTTCCAACCCAGGAACGATAGAAACACTATCAAGAAGAGAAATAAGAGAAGAAAATTCCTGAGCCTCCTTATCATTCAAGTTTCTTCTAAAATCAAAAACCCAACCTCCATGATTAGAAGAACTATCCCTTCTACCTGCTACTGAAACATCCTGATCAGAAGTAAGCTTAAACAATCTTGGGAATTTTAAGCAAAGGGATTGAGGTTCTAACCAGCTATCCCCCCAAAACCGGATTCGAGCACCATTACCAACAACAAGCCTCAAATTCCTCGCGAAATCTTGGTAGCCTTGCATAATAACTTTCCAAGGACAACGAGTAAAACCTCTAAGAACTACATTGGAATCCCACCCGTTTCCTTGAATACCATACTTACTTCTTATCACTTTATGCCACAAAGAATTTGGTTCCAACGGAAATCTCCACATCCATTTGCCTAACAAAGCCAAATTCTTCTTCACAATATTCCCAATCCCCAACCCACCTTTATCTCGAGAACTAGAAACGACATCCCACCTTACTAAGTGAATTTTCCTTCTATCACCCATTTCACCCCACAAAAAATTCCTCATGATCTTCTCAACTCTTTTTGCTATCCCAAAAGGAATTCTAAATAAGGAAAGATAATAAGTAGGAATATTGTGCAACACGTCTTGAATCAAAACCAATCTTCCACCTCTAGATAGGAAAGCATTTTGCCAACCCTCTAGTCTCCTCTCAACTTTCTCCACCATAGGGGCTCAAAACTCCGTTGATCTCGGATTACCTCCCAAAGGCATCCCTAAATATTTCAACGGCCATTTACCTACCTCACACTCAAAAGCATTGGCCAGGCTAACTAACTTACTTTCATTACAATTAATCCCCGCCACAACACTCTTGGCCAAATTGACCTTAAGCCCCGAAATCCGACAAAAAAAACCGAATCAACTCAACCATATTGCCGAACTTCTCTTCATTACTGGAAGAAAAGAAAACTGTATCATCTGCAAATTGTAAATGAGAAACCATAATATCCTCTTTTCCAACACAAAAGCCCTCCACCAAAAGGCACTCCTTGGCTCTATCAATCAACCTGCCCAAACAATCCGCCACAAGAAAGAATAAAAAGGGAGAGAGGGGATCACCTTGTCTAAGACCTCTAGTAGCAGCAAAATTTCCCCTTGGTCTCCCATTTATCAAGATCGAAAAGTTTGTAGTTTTCAAGCAGCCCATAATCCATCTTCTCCATTTTAACCCAAAACCTTTTGCCTCTAAGATGAAATCCACAAAGTCCCAATCAACATGATCATAGGCTTTTTCAAAATCAATTTTGAAAACGACTCCTTCTTTTTTCCCCATTCTGAAATCTTCCACCACCTCATTAGCGACCAAGACCGCATCAAGAATTTGTCTTCCTTTAACAAAAGCCGACTGACTACTAGAAATAGTGTTGTTCAACACCTCTTTTAATCTGTGAGATAACACTTTAGCTATAATTTTGTACAATGAAGAGACCAAACTAATTGGTCTAAAATCGGCTATCTTCAAAGAATTGATTTTTTTTGGAATGAGACAAATATAAGTTGCATTAGTGATTTTATTAACTATCCCACTCTCAAAAAATTCAAGGAACACATCCATCAAATCCTTTTTGACGATCTCCCAACAAGCATGAAAGAAGGCAAAATTGAAACCATCCGGACCAGGAGCTTTTTCATTACTACACTCCGCCACTGCCTTCTTAATTTCTTCTTCCTCAAAAGGCCTTTCTAACCAAACAGCTTTATCTCTACCGATACGATCCCAATTTAGGCCTTGAATTGTGTGTCTTACCACATCTTCTTTGGAGTATAGCTTCTAAAAGAAATGTCCAATTCTATTTAGTGTGATGTAGGTTGTTGGCGTTTGAAATACTTGGGTTTGCTTTTAGGAGGTAATCTGAGATCTTCAGAATTTTGGGCTCTAGTTGTTGAGAAAATAGAGAGGAGATAAGAGGGGTGGAAAAATGCTTTCATCTCTAGGGTAGGAAGATTGGTTTTGATTCAAGCTGTGTTGCACTACATATTATCTTGTTTAGAATTCCTATTGGGGTGGCAAAGAGTGTTGAAAAGATTATGAGGAGTTTTGTGGAATTGATGAGGGAAAGAAGGTTCATTTAATGAGTTGGGATATTGTTTCTCGTCCTTGAGATAAAGGTGGTTTAGGGATTGTAAATATTATTAAGAAATATTTGGCTTCGCATGGTAAATGGATATGAAGATTTCTTTTGGAACCTAATTCATTGTGGTATAAAGTTATTAAAAGTAAGTATGGTCTCCAAGGAAATGGATGAGATTCTAATGTGGTTTTTACAAGCTTTAGTCGTTGTCTTTGGAAATTTATTATGCAAGGTTTCAATGATTTCTCTAGTAACTTGGAAGTTTATGGTGGGAAATGGTGCTCGGATTTGTTTTTGGGAGGATTGTTGGTTTGATTCTCCTTCTTTCTGCTTAAGGTTTCTAAGTTTATAAAAGCTTGCTTTCTCACAATGTGTTTTACTTCGAAGTAGATTGGATAGAGTTTCTCGACCTAAAGGATAGCCCTTTGATTTTAGGAGGAATTTAAATGATAAGGAGATTGAACAATTTTCTACTCTTACCTCATTGTTTGATGGTGTTTCTTTCAATTTAGGAATTGAAGACAAAAGGGTTTGGAGTTTGAATTCCAACGGAATGTTTTCTTGCTAGTTTTTTTTTTTTTAATGGTTGATTCATGGTGAATCTCAATCAAGGTTTGTTCTTGCTAGTCTAATTAAAAAGTCAAAGGCTTTTAACACGATCAAGTTCTTAGTTTGGTTAATTGTTCATAGAAAAATAAATATTTGTGATGTTATTCAAAAGATATATCTAATTCTTGTCTTCTTTCCTTTTGGTGTCTCGTGTGCTAGAGTTATGAGGAAATTTTGAATAATGTTTTTCTTCCTTGTCTGATGGTTGGTAATCTTTGGAACAAATTGTTTTTATTGGATGTTTTGAATTGTACTGCTCCTGAATCTTTGTTTTCTTTCTTTTTGGAAGATTTCAAAGTTCTTGGAGGAGGAAAGAAAGCTAGAATACTTTGGTGTTATGGAGTCTTTGCCATTTTATGAATTATTTAGAAAGAAAGAAAGAAAGAAAAGACTTTTTGATGAAGTTGAAGATGAGGAGAGTTTTTTAGGGGATACAACTTATTATTTGGCTTATTTATGGGCATCGATCAGTGAAAATTTTAAAGACACTTCTTTATTTCTCATTATGCTTGGTTAAAAGACTGTTGTTTGTTGATTGAATTTTTTTTATTTTGTACTTTGTTCATTGTTTTGGTGGACTACTAGTTTGCTTTTGTACTCCGTTTCTTTATTCTTAAATAAAGTTTTCGTTTCCTAAAAAAATTAAAGAAAAAAACACTATCAAAAAGCTCTAATTCAACAGTTATGAATGAAGATGGAAGCTTGCCCTATCTACTAAGGGCATATACCTGCTTGTAAGAAAATGATCTGCAGGAAATGTGAAGCATTAGTAGTGTGCATCCATTTTTAAGTTTGCCTTTTTTCCTATGATAATAAAGTTTTTATTGATAGTAATTGGCCTCACTGTTATTATTTGGTAGGGAGTCAACGAGATTTGTTCTTCTTGTTTATCTGATTTAAGCCCACATTATTTTTTCGAATTCCAGTGAGGCAGGTTCTTTAGTGGTTTTGTTCCTGGCATTGGATATATATATGTATATATATATATAAACCATCATGTAACATATGGTGAATTTTCTAGATTGTTATCTGTAGTTTGACGTGTTGTTAGGGCTCAAGGATGGTATAAATAGAATAAACTGTTTCCTAAGGTGAGATGCTCTGCAGTAGTTCTAACATGTATAGAGGGCAGACAGTAACACAACTTTTATTCATCATTTATGTAATTAAATCTAACGGTTGGAAACTATTTGAACTTGATTACCTAAGTTTATCTCTGCAGGGATGGACATGGCTCAGCTTATATGTGGAGGTTGCAGAACATTGTTAATGTATTCACATGGCGCAGCAAGTGTGAGATGCTCCTGCTGTCACACGTTGAACCTTGCACCAGGTACATTATATGTTTTTACACATAAGATGTGAAATTTATTTGGTCTCTCAAGAAATAGAAAATCTAAATCAAATCCTCATAACACATTTACTTTATCGCTAATTTGCATCACGGCAAATGTTTTCACTTTTCAGAATTAGCTTTCCTCTAGAAATCTTTACTCTGCCTGCACATAATATTTTCATGCACTTAGAAGAGAGAGAGAGATAGAAAGGAAAGAATAGAACTGTTAATAACATATGATTTTTGCCACCAATGTGAGAACTATTGCTCCTCCTCATTTTTCTCACAGTTATTGTAGACTTTTGGGAATGCATATTTTCATTGACGCAGGCTTAACAAATTAAGGTTGATCTGATATCTGAAACAAGTTGAATCATGCAAATTTGTAATGGTTTTTGTGAATGTGCTAATGTGTGTGCGCTCTTGCATGATACGTTGGGTCTGGGCCATGTTGTGTAGCTGTTTAATCATTCCACTAATTGCAATTATAGTATTCTTGTTTGAAATTCAATAGCTCTTTAAGGAATTAGAAGCGTTTAGTAGAAGCAGGTGCCTCTTGCCTCCCTAGGGAATTAGTGATTGCTCTTGCAGCTTGATGAATTATACCTTTTTGTTTGTGTATTTTTCTTAAGCTTTAGGAGAAACAACCGTGTATTTTCACTCTGAATAGATGATTTATGACTTAGTTTAAGTAGGAAAGCTAGTAGCTAACTTGTAGGCCTAATTACAATGAATTTACTAATTAAATCCCTAATAATATGCTAATTAATCTATTTACAAATATATAGCATAATCACAGTAGAATTCTAGGATTTTATTCCTAGAATTATGGTTGACCAGAAACCCAGGGATTTGGTCAGCACTTTCCAACATTTCCAGTGAGGAACGAAGAAAAAAAAAAAAAAAATCAATGTATCTTGATTGTGTTACACTGATAATTAACCAGCAATCCACTTCAAAATACATAGAAATTAAATAAACCAAAGAAAAGCATAATATTTAATATAAAGCCATCTGCTAGTTTCAAAAGAATGAAGAAGAAGGATCCATCTTGAAACCCTTTCAGCCAAGAATCTCAAGAAGCTAAGAATTGATCAAAATTTATCCCAAAAAGCATGTGTCTTCACCTCACAAGCTACCTCAAATAGCCCAAACTACCAACAATATGCATTTGCATAATCCCTTGCTTTTAATATTCTCTCAAATACACAATTTTCCTCAATATGAAGTTGATGAATTCTACCCATAGCATGACATGAAGCTGTTTATCAATATCAATCTATTGGTTACTTTTAAATCGTAAATGTTTTCATGGAAGCACAGGCTGTATGACTTTTTTCAGTGACAAAGCTTTTGATATTAGTTTATCTTAATTGTATAAAAAAAGTTGCGCCATGGCTACTGTTTGGCAGGCCTATAATATATGGATGCTGTGAAATATATTTGCTTTGGGTTCTTATGATTGCTTCTGTTCCTATTTTATGGTTTTTTTTTTTTTTTTTATAGGAAACTAATGTTCCTATTTTATGTTGTCATTACTGATTACATTCTTTGATTGCAGTTGCTAATATATCTAATTGTTTTTTTTTTTTTGCTGCTTCATCTCTCTCATATATTTTTTTAAAGTCTTTGGCATATTTACTGACTTGTTTGTGCCTATTTGTAAAGCATCCAATCAGGTTGCTCACCTCAACTGCGCACATTGCCGAACAATGCTTATGTACCCGTATGGAGCCCCATCAGTTAAATGTGCAGTCTGTCAGTACGTCACTAATGTCAGGTGTATGTATAATTGAACTTGTTTAATCTTAGGTCCAGAAATTTTCATTTTGAGTGTTTGCAGAAATTATGATTTTCTCTGTCTCTGCTGGTTCTGATTTTTATGATCTTAGGTGGTTTTATTGATGCTAGATTTATGTGTTTAATATATGTATTTTGAAGTCAGATGATTACACTGAGAGTTTGTTGAAAGGTCTGGATCTTAGTGCATGTTATAGAATCTGTGTGGTGTTTATCAAGAACGGAATGGCTTAGTAGTGGAGGTTTATTTCTGGGACAAGAAAATTGTTATATGTTAATGAAGTTGTCATAGACTGTCTCATTATTTGTTGGATTAGAGATTTACTAGATCTATGGAGACATTGATGCAGCCACTTTGGAAGTTGTTGTTTTCTGTTTTTTTTTGGCTGTGTAATTTCGGTTTTAGCCTTTAAGGTTTCACTTCGTCTTGGCCCCTAGCATAACCCAGATAAGAGCATTAAGTTCACATCTCCAAAAGTTGAAGGTTATGCTAATGAAGTTGCTATAGATTTGTCCGGTTACTTGTTGGAAGATTTACTTGATCTATGAGAAAATTGATGCAGATAGCCTTGGAATAAGGTCTTTTTGTTTTCTATGTAGTTCTAGCTTTAACAATTGAGGATTCTTATTATGTTGGTCCCTGGTCAATGCCAGATAGATTCTAAATTTCGCATCACAAAGAGTTGAAGGATAAATTTGTTTTTAATGGTGGCCACCTGCATGTAGATTGTTATCCATTTTCTGTCAAGGGCTGAACTGTTTTTTTTTTTTTCTTTATTTTTTATTTTTATTTTTTTTCCAATACTTGTGTAATAAGTGTACGTCCATCTCAAATTGTTGATGGAGTCTAGAACTTCTTAAAAGTTGTCTTATTTGGTAGTTTTTTACATTCTCATGGGAGTAGTAATATAAGGAATAAGTATCAGAAGTTTATAGAAATACCCATGTACTCAATGCTTTTCTAGTTTTGGTGAATGGAAATCAAGGTATTTTCTTGCTGTGGCATGGATACTTATAGTGTTCTCTATTCTCTTGCTGGATTTTGTGAGTTTTGCTTCTTCCATTGATTCACTGTTTTCAAAATCCTTGACGTTATTTACACATCCCTTGATACTCTGAAACTGTGTCATAAAATTCTTATCATCTATTGAAACCTAACCTCTCATCTACGAGGTTAGAGCAATGTATGCTATTATTCTCCTTTGTTAATATTTGTCTTAGTCTATAATGATTAATGACTCACAGACCCTCATAGCTGTTGACTCACAGACCCTCCACCCAGACT
This sequence comes from Nephelium lappaceum, assembly GCA_021234005.1. Taxonomy (NCBI): domain Eukaryota; kingdom Viridiplantae; phylum Streptophyta; class Magnoliopsida; order Sapindales; family Sapindaceae; genus Nephelium; species Nephelium lappaceum. Next base: position 9,564,278 of record CM038010.1, read on the forward strand.
ACTTGAATTTTCATATGTCTATTCTACAATGGCAGAAACATAGAAGCATTGCTTCCCAATTGCTGTTCAACTTTGAATACTTCCTGCATAATTAAGATGGTGTTTTAACTTTTTATTCGGAGAAATCTGTCTAAGAATAATGAAAACCTTGGTTATTTCTAAAATTAAATGGACCCAGTCTTTCGTTGGCGTGAGTGTGACAAATTCTGGATTTTCTTTGTTATATGTTATTCACTAAAGATTAAGATAAATATGCTTATTGCATTACCATGCATGTGTATGCAATTTCAGTTCTATTAGAGGCTGATTTTTCTATATTCAAAAGAATCATTGAATGTTTAAATTATATACTCATCGCCTTTTTCTAATATCTGAGTCGCCCTCTTGCTGCTTCTCTACATATGCAGATGGCCAATGTCAGGGTTCCACTTCCAGTGAACAGATCTAATGGGACAGCAACCTCAGGCACATTGCCCTCTTCTTCAATGGTAGGTTACTGAATGTGCTGGAGTTTTTCCCAACAAGAAACTGTTTACAGTTTCGACTTATCTAATGCTTAATGATTCTTTTGGTGCCTTTTCTTGGATTTCCTGCAGATACCAAATTCTCAGAGCCAGACTGTAGTTGTTGAAAACCCTATGTCTGTTGATGAAAGTGGAAAATTGGTAAATTATGGAACTACATTTCTTTATCTATTCTTTCATCTTTTTATTCCAGCTTGATTCTACATATCATGTCACTTCATTTGAACAATATACTTTGTGCTGACAAATTTCTGATTCCAATATTGCAGGTGAGCAATGTTGTTGTTGGTGTAACAACAGAAAAAAAATAATCGATAGGGGTTTCAAAAGATCTTGCTGTTTTGGTAGTAGTGGTCTAATCATATTATTATTATACCCATTGGTGAAAGATGGCTATGGAAAATTGATAGTGTATATTATGTTGGAAATGACTTTCATTAACATTTGTCCAAAAACCTTTTTGTTTTTTTTTTAAATTATTAGGACTGGCTCAAAAGATTATCAGGGATCAAGCGGATATATTTGTTCAAAAACCTATTTAGAGTATGAGGTCTGAAGAAATTTTATGTGTGATGTATATTCGAGGAAACAAATAAAAAAGACATTGTGTGATTGCTAACATTCGACTTATGTTTACGCTGCCGTGTATGGGACTGTAGGTCTGCTCCTAATGCTTGTATCTTTCCTGCATAACAAATAATTGTTCAGCTTACAAATATATATATATATATATATATATTTTTTTTTTTTGTATACTTATTACATATATGTACACATTTTCATATATATTCAAGAACAATTTTGACTAGACTGCATAGTTTAGGATAAATTGTATTAATTGTCTGATTTTACCTATAATTGCATTCCACGTTGAGATATCGACTTAATTGCATTAATACCCAATCTGATAGGTTGACCAATGGTTGATTGCTGTTAGTCTATTAAGTCATGCAGAACAAACGATTTTTCTTTATTTATAAAAATAATAATAATAATAATAATAAATAATAAAATAAAAATCTCAAGTCTCTCATGTCCTTCACTTCTTTTTCACTCGGATTACTCTCCTCTCTTACTATCCTCTCTTTCTTTCTCATCTCCACTGCCTCTGAATATGGATTTTGAAAATAGGTTTAGAATTTGGATGTGGTTGTGGTTTGAACGTGTTCGAAGTTCGGAGATAAAATTTGGAAGAATAAAACCGTCTCAAGCCATGGAAGAGTTGCCTCCACAGTTTGAAAATCAGACAGCGAAGGAGGCAGCTCCTCCACGGTCTGTGCACTGTACTTCAGATCGTGGAGGAGTCTCCTACAGGATATGGTTTTTCCCAGATCGTGGAGGAGAGTCTGGATATTTTTCCATGATGAATCTCTTTTGCACGGATAAAAAAGTTAGATAAGAGTATTGGATTGATAAATATCCAAAAGGAAGTACAAATGTGGCCATGAAAAAAGACGGATAATGGTGGTCATTCAACGCTGTTGTCCAATTTTATATCAATGCAAAAGAGGTTTGTTGACTGCCTATAAGATTAGGTGAAAAAGTGGGATAAAAGTACTGGATATCTACCAGTGAAAAAGAGGTTTACGAGCAGCTCTGGATCTTGATTTGTCCTAAAGCTGGACCTGTACTAAATTAAACCTGGATAAACGTTAATTATTAGTTTATTACATATTTCATCTGTCATGTATCTAGTTTTTACTCTAAGCCAGGAAGTAAAAATTTCGCATAATAGATTGGCAGAGGGCATTGAATTGGATTTCACGAAACATATATTTATTAATAAAGTTGCGTTTACACAAGCATCAAAGGTTCGAATTATTCTCAACCACCAAAACTCAGATAGGAAATTAAGTTGTTGGTTAGACCACCAAATGAAACTACACTTGCCTTCTTGGGCTTTACAAAATATTTTGGTCATCGAATTCTCTCTCTCTTATATTATAAATACAAGTAAACGAAAGCTATCTTTACCATCAATTCAACTACGTACTGCAAACACCTTTTATCCATCTACTCTTGTCTTTATCATTATCTTCCTCCATGGCTCTTCAAATCGAAGAAAATGCTGAGAGGTCGTCAGGCTCGGCTAAGTTGGCCTCATTGGAAAGAAACAAAAATTGGGTGGTCTTGGCGTTGAGAGTTGTTGCATTTTTGGCCACGGCATCAGCCACTATTGTGATGGCACTTGACAAGCAAACCATAACCTTGGTGGCTGCTACCATTGGAACCACCACTATTAAGGCTGCACTTACAGCCAAGTTTCAACACACCCCAGCATTTGTGTAGGTCTCATTTTTCATTCTCATTTTTTTTTTTTTGTCTACACGGATTCTTTTTCGTTCTAACAATCAAAAAAATATAAATTTTAAAGTCAGCAACGAAAATTAAAATGAATTTTTCCAACACTGTCTCATATAATGATCTTGATTACAAGGCTACACTTGCATTGCACTGCATGGAGTGCTTTTTGTTGGTAGTGATTGATCAAGTGACTGATTTTAATGCATGCCATGCAGGTTCTTTGTGATAGCAAATGCCCTGGTCAGTTTTCATAACTTGCTGATGATAGCAGTGAACTTATTTCCACACAACTTTGATTACAAGGGACTTGGCCGCCATGCCATGGTTGCCATTCTTGACATGGTACATACCATTACGTTATATATATTGGTCATATAATTTTTGTGATTGAATCAGTAAATTTAAAAGCACAAGTAATTATATTTTTTAATGTGAAACTAATTAAACAATTGTGCATGCAAGCAGGTGAACGTGGCTGTGGTATCAGGGGGTGCAAGCGCAGCATTATTCATGGCAGAACTTGGGAAGAACGGGAATAAGCATGCAAGGTGGAACAAGATATGTGACAAATTTGAACGGTTCTGCAACCAAGGTGGTGATGCTCTTATTGCTTCCTTCGTTGGCCTTGCTCTCATGTTGATGATTTCTTCCATTTCCATTATCAAACTTGTAAAAACTAAATCAACCACCCATCTTCAACTTGTTCAACCCTAGCTTCTATATAATTATCGCTTTGTGGTGTAATACCGCTTCTTTTCTGTAATGTGTTTCAATAATTAATGTACTTGATGTTCCGTGCAATTGCTAATTAGTCAGCTCCAACATATGTGTTTTTATGTAATGAGTTAATTGAATCTGCATGCAAGAAGTAAAACATGGTATTTTGGCCGAAAATCGTTGACATTCTTAATATGAAGAATTGATACAAGTTCAATTTATCCAAGAATACTTGAGATACATCGAGATATCTCGAAAACTTATTGGTTATATATTTCATAGAACACTTAAATTACTCTTTCTCCTATTTGTAAGAGTATTTTGTTTTTAGTTTCTAAAAATATACTATCCGGACCTATACTAATAATATGAAATTTCGGTAAGTCTTGACATTTCTTCAATCCTATAAAGAGTCAAGCATTCAAAAAAAATATATTATTCATATGTTATAATTAAATTTTTAAGAAAAGAACTATTTAACTAATATGTATAAAATATTTCAAAAAAAAAAATTAATAAGTGTAAAAGATGTTAAAGTCAAAGTTTGTTGTGCCAAACAAAACAAAAGTCAAAGTTTGTCGACATAAAAGTTTGTGGAGACCGTTGTTATTGTGAAGGGGAGATTTTTAATACGTGCCGAGCCCCTTTGACCTTTTATTAAAAAAACAATCCTCTAATCTTGAATGTAAATGAAAAACTTATCATTCATTAAGATGTAAGGGAATTTTTAATCATATTTTGTGACTATTATATTTGTTTGGTGTAGATTAATATGGAGTTTTACTTTTGCAAATCTCCCTATTTTGATATTACATTAATTAGGTTTCCGTTATATTATGATAATAATTAGTCAAAACTGTTTCGAATATCCAAAAGACAATAATGAAAATATTTTTCTAACCTAAAAAAAGTTATCGTTTTAACTTCAAAAGAAACTTCAATAGTTAATTCGGAAACATTTCATATAGATGAAATTGTACTTACGTGAAATGTTTTGTAAATTTAAATGGGCCAAAATAATTATTTGGAGCTAAAAAAGTGATTTTGTTTGGGTTCAAAATGCATTTTTCTTTAGATAATAAACTTGTTCATAATAATTATAAGCTATTTCTCGGTATAAATATAGATACCAAACATAATTCTTTTAATGACTTACAGTTACGGAAAATGTCAAGTTCCAACATTATGGTTGTCATGATAATTAACTAAATATATTTTGACTGTCCTCCATCGCAAATGTCATATGAAATTATTGATCAACAGTGTACTGTATACACCCATATACCTAATTTATGGATTAATTGGAAGCGATTAAGCAGCATACTTATGGCATGTAATAACTACTAAACTATGCTAACTTATTTTTTTAAGAGAAATACATCTGGCATGTGAATTGCGATAACTACAAAATCATGCTAACATGTTTTTCTAAGAATAATATATCGGCATGCGATAACTATAAAAATATGCTAACTTTGTTTTATTCATTGTTATTAAAATAATAATAATAATAATAATAATAAATTTCTTTCGTCATTTAACAAGTGCCTAGTTAATAGATCTGTAAGAATCTCTCCAAACCCAAACAAAAACCATGATCACTTTCCACTTATAAGTGATAATCCCGTCAGCTAATATCAAAAGAGTAATGCTACAAAACCCAAAAATTTACTTAAATAATATGATAAATTTATATGTAATTACTACATCATCATTATATTATCCTATAATTGATGGGATAGTAATATATTAATTTGTTACGTCAATTGAATAAAATTTTTGGATATATTTTAGGAAAGTGTAACTTTATTCATACCAAAACTACTATGAGTTTTCTTACTAGCATTGAAGTATTGAAATAAGCTTTATGGCACCAGTTTAGGTGAACTTCCTGTTTATGCCTTCATTAAACTATCTTTCTTCAAAATTGAGCCCTCTTTTTTCTCTTAATTGATCTTCATTGGGTTTCACTCTCAACTCAAATTCTTATTCAAGCTTAGTCGGGGCAATCAGAATGGACAATTTGGATCGAATTCAAAAAAATCGGTTAAAAAAGTTTGACAACTATTTCTAAAACTCCCAATTTGGATATTGCAAAAGGTTTTTAACTATACGGATCACATAATTGAAGTCCAAATCTGGATCTAATCAGAATCTAAAAGCAATAAATATGGAAAAAAAAAATTGTTATTTTATAAGGTAAATATGTCGTCACTCACCTAAAAGAGTTCTGCACGCACCCAACCAATTACTCTTTGCATCTATTTTAAAATTTTACAAGTTGATCATTGGCTCGCTGCACCTTTAACTACTAAAATTAACCTTAAATCATATTTATTTATCACTTTCATGTGGAAAAAAGCGCAAATCTTGGTAGATTTAATTCATAGTTTCCTAATATAAAAAATAATCAAGTACAAATATATTGAAAATTAATTCTTGGTTCAATTCATGAGAATTTATTTGAATATAATTTCATTGAAAAAAAATAAAAAGTTAATTGAATCATTTGGTGAACTATTTTATATGCATAAAGAAAGTTAAATAATACAACTGCCAAAAAGTACAAAAGTTATTAGGTAGTGTTTAACACCATTTTTTAAAACTATTTTTTATTTTTTAAAATGAAAAAAACTCGAAAATGTGTTTATTAATCGTTTTTAAAAATATGTTATTGGAAATAAAAAATATACTTTCAAAAATGTATAATAGAACTTAAGGTAAAAGTAAAAAATGATTTTTTTTTTTTGTTTTCTAATCATTTTCAAAAACTTTTTTTTTTTTTTTACAGTAAAACTCAAAAAAGTAAAAACAGTTCATCTCTAACAATCACAACGTCATTTTTAAAAGCAATTTTCATCAAAATACATTTTCAATTTTTACCTACTTTTAAAAATGGTACCAAAATCATTTTTCGTATTTGAAATATATTTTTAAAAATGTTATTAAACGCATTATCGTTTTTAAAAACGTCATTTTCAAAACTTGTTTTTTGTTTTTGAAAATATTTTTTTTTCAAAAACAAATTTTAAAAATGTTTGCAAATGCACCCTAGATTCATGAACTGTTTTTCAGATATTTCCTCGATTCTTAATATTTTATTGTCAGAAAAGCAGGAAAAAAATAGTTCATACACCTTGAAATTTTCCCCAACAAAAAAAAAAAAAAATCAATTCTATTCCATTCAATTTATCATACATAAGAAAAATCACATCAACATTCAATGAAATCTATTAAATTTCGACAGGTACTTAAAATATGCATTGTAGAAAGTCCTTAGTAGAAAATTTCAGCGCATAAAATATCTCACAAATTATTAAAATAATTTGTTTTTATATAAAATTATATTCAAATACTTGCTCATAACTCAAAATTGGGTGCACCTATCCACAAATATAATTTTCACACCCAAATTATTAATACACCCGTTAATTAGTTTTAAAAATTTGCATATTAATATAAGCACTCTTAAATATATCAATATTAACTTTATTTAAACAACATTAGTTATATCCATTTAAAACAATATTAATTATATTTTATTAAATCGGAGTAAGGTATTTTTGTTATTAAAAAATGAACGCTAACTTGATGCTATTAAGATCCAGTTCACTTCTAATGAAACATAGTATCAGATGTTTAGTGTCCTTTGGAAAAATAACTCTTATTGGAATCTCTATTGTGAAGGACTTGCAATAAGGTGCTCTTATAGTAAAAGGGTTTTGACTAGTCACTTGCATGTTGTGAACCAACTGAATTTGTTTTATTTTTATTGTTATATCAAATTTTTAATAAAGGAATATTTATATTCGAGTATGTTTATCTCCTTTATTAAAAAAAAAAAAAATCTTATGAAAAGAAAATTATAATTAAATTTTAAACAAAGTTTTTTAAAATGATAACAAATTTGGACCGATCCGAATTTGATGCAGCAACAACTCTAGTTTGAATCCGCATATGAATTCGGATTAAAATTTTCTATATCGGAATCAAATCCATTTAATTCATTTAGACATAACTTTATCACCAAAATCTTATTCGAATTCAGTCTGTAAATTTTTGAAATTACTTGCAATTCGGATCCAAAATTCGAAAACCCGGCTCCAATTCGTTTGCCACTACTACTCGAGTTGTCTCAAATTCTCAATTTCAAGCTAAATCAAGCTCACTGACTCAAGGTCTTTTCACTTAAGCTCACTGAACTCAAGCTCTCTCACTCCACCTCCAGCTCGCTATCAATCACTGGATTTTCGTTTTCAGAAAGAAAAAATATATATTTATAAAGTTGTTTGTTCTGCATGTTTTCATAAAAATTTGACTACTTTATCGATTGAGTAAGATTATCTACTAATAATAACTTTTTAATTGGTTGTAAGGGTATTATTGAATAATATTCAAATATTGTTATTGATGAATAATTTTATCTAATCAGTAAGGTAACTAAACTTATTTTCAAAAAGCTATTCTTGAAAATAAAAAATAATATTTTTAAATTTATAACTAAAAAAGATGAAAATTAAAAATAATAATATAATATTTTTATCACTTTCCAAACAAGTTTTAAAAAATAAGCCATAAGTTTTTTCTTCAAACAACTATTTCATCTATTTTATAAAATAATATCAAATATATTCGTTTTCAAATTTTTAAAATAAATTTTAATAAATAATAGTTTATATGTTTCATGTCTAAAATATAAATTTTATTTTTCAAAGTAATTTCCTAAAGCACTATTTTTAAATGAGCAATGCTAGACTTACTTAATTAATATGATGATGATAACTCATATGATCTAATATATATTTTTTGAAAGAATTTTTTTTTTTTTTTTTTGATAATAGGGGGAAGGTGTGTTTTAGTATAAGGATGAGACGATCAATCTAAATGTTCAATCACTCTTACTAAAATGTAGTGTACAACTTATATGATCAAATGATTAGACATAAATTTGGAAAGAAATTTGAGAATATTAATCTTTTTAAATGCCAAACACGTCCTTAATTGTTTTAGATTCTTTTAAATTTGGAAATGTTAATTTATAACGAATTTTGGTAATAGAAGATAGTGTAATTATTACAGAAATCCAAAGGAAACCGAATGAATAAAAAAATCCAAAGGTTGTGTGGACGTGTGCATGGTTATTTAGAAGGCGTCGTTTCGAATATAGTATGCTTGTTGTGTTTGCGTGTTTGTCCAATAAAAAATTAAAAGGAATGATTTGATTTGTTTGCTAGTTTCAGTTAAAAGACTCAATACTGTGTGCGTCCACAGGATGTCGTTAGGTATTTACCATTCTTCACGTGTTCTACTCGGCTCTTTTCACATATTTTACCATTTTTGTTTGTCTTTTCCTTCATTGTTCTGTCACTCTTCCCCGAATCTACGTCTAACTTACAACGTAAGCAAAATTTAGATAAATAATATTATATAATCGAAAATATTACTCCAAGAGTGATATATATACAACCTATTGTTTATTGAAAATTTTTAATACTTTAAAAACTTGGGTATAATCAATTTAGACTTATGTATTGAAATCTATGTGTATTTTATTTGGGGGGAAAATTAGCTTTCTAATTTGAATCGGGTCCCAAAGCTACTTAGCTCGGTTGATTTATAAATTAGCCTAGAAGGGAAGAACAAGAAGTAAGCCCAAGAGATAGACCTAAAAGGGGATTGCAACTCTCAAGCCCAATAACCTTGAAAAGAGACTCGAACACCCTTGACATGAGATAGGAAAGCGGAACCAAAGCAAAATCTCATTCTGAAATTTGAATATAGGCCCAATGTCATTTGACTGTGTGCATGCAGTGTCATAACAAGCATAAGGATCAGGTCTGACGGTAGGATTAGACCTAGGTTAGCAGACATCTAGAGATGATAGACGTCGGATGACGGGAAAAAAAGAAGGGCTGAGGAAAAGACACGTGGTTCTATAAGAAAGAGGAAAACGAGAGAACCTTATGTATCCCACTGCTAGAATTGCGCAAACCGATGATTGTCACATGTCCAAGCATGGGTATGGCAAACAAGGAATGCGAAATGAGAAGAGGTATGAAAGTGACTAGATGGACGAAGTTGAGAGACAAGAAATAGGTGAGAAAACGAAGGGACAGAGAAAGGTGTTGACCACCAACTAAAGGAAGCACGAACAAGTTTAAGAACCAGAGTAGGAGTACAAATTTGTGCACTATTCAATATGAAAGGTAAGTCATTCTCTTTAACCTTAAGACATCCTAATGTGCGAAGAAACTCCTTCTATAAAATCTTTCAAAATATTGGGTATTGTTCTAAGATTTAGGGAAAGGTTTAATCCATGATTCTCCTCTTTTTTATTCCTTGGTATCATCTCCAAACGCTTTCCCTCAAAATACGTACTGACTTAAGTATCAAAAGGTTTATGTCGGTGGACCACTAGGGACTGCTGACCTCTTTTTGTTTTTTAAGCAAGGTGGCAAAAGGAGGACGAATCATCTAGGAGTCAAACCTCCCCTTTTCATAGAGGGTTTTCACATCAAATGAGATTGTTTTGCTAATGTCCTAACCCCTCTTTAATATTCTTTTTCAATTTTTAATTATTTGTTGATGTAGGCACCAATTTTTTCATCAACATATTTAATTCAGATTTGTATTAAATTCATTAAAATCTAATTGTATTTAATTTAAAAGGTATATTCGATCTAAAGTTTATTGAAGTTTGATGAATTTTTTTTAATCATAGATTTTATGAAATTCATAGATTCTATAAACTACATATTGATTTAGTTATTATTCTCTTGATGTATGAAACAATTTTGTTTTACCACATACTGTTTCACATACTGTTTCATTTTTATCCGATTCACCACAAACATTATAATTTGACTTGAAAAGTTTGATAAAAGTTAAAAAGACTATTTTAGCCCTAAATTCTTATTAAAATAATATTTTAAAAATAAAAAATTAAATTAATAACAAATTAAAAAATAAAAATTTATTATGAAAGAAATGGAGATCTAGATTGGATCTCCACCAACAAGCACCATCATCAATCTGTCAATATCAATATCAATATCATCAAATACCAGCAAACTCTACAATTTTCATTTGCACAATAACAAACCCGAAATCAATATCATCATCAACAAACCGAAATCAATGTCATCACTAACAAAACCTAAAATTAAATCTAACCCAAATTAAAATTAACAAATCAATGTCATCATTATCAACCATCTGGCAGCTAGTAGAGATGGGAATCTAGATCGTCTCGATTTGAGTTGAACCCAAGTCATCGACGACCTAGATTGAACTTAGATCGAGACGACCTAGGTTGAAAAAGACACATAAATGAAACGGAGGTCAGCAGGCCACATGGTGAAGGAAGCGATGGTTTCGATGAAAAGAGAAGGAAGACGATCTGGGATAGAAGAAGACATATAGATAGAGTAGAGGTCAGTGGCCACTGTGGTGGAAGAAGCGACCGTTTCAGTAAAGAGACGGAAGAGGAGTGGGAGGCAGAGATGGAGTAGGAGAGGCAATAGCTGAGTTTCGTCTCGCATGGAGACCATCAACTTTAGATGAGATCCCTACCACTATGTTGCCATAATTGTCACCGAGATCCTTGCCACCATCATCATTGGATGAAGACAGACAATAAGAGAGAAAGAAATCGGTCGAAGAAAAGGAAGAGAGGAGAGAGAGAGAGAGTTGAGAGATATTATATATATATGGTTTTTTTTATGATTTTTTATGATTTGATAGTTAATATTATTTATTTTGATTTTTTTATATTTTAATTAATTTTCCATTATTTTTTCCTTTTTGCCCTTAAAGTTAAACGGTTAACCATATCAATCTAACGGAATTCGTGACCGTCAAGAGTATTGTCGTCCTTTCATATGCCTTCAGAGGATATTTTGACTATTTATTTTAATGTCATATAGTATTTCAGATAAATATGAAAAAATGAATGGTAAAATCCAAATATTCCCATACTTTAGGGGTTTTTTGGGATTTTTTTCATATTTTAAAAACCTAATGAAATCCCTAGGACAATGGTAAGAATTATTATAAATTCTTAGTATCATAAAAAATCACTTTAAAATCTATCTAAATTCATCACTTAAATGAAATATGTGAAGTTAATGACTTTTTAAATACACCTAAAATTTATTGGCTTTCATATAAATATGAATTGAAAACATTAATTTTAATAGGATTTCATACAAATCTAATTGAATATATTTATATTTCAATGATATTCATTTAAATTTATATTGAATGCATTCAAACTTTTTAAATGTTTCAAATTTCAATGAATTATAAATTTAATATACCCTAGTATTCATTGAAATCTAATGAGATGTATTCAATCTAAAATTCATTGTCACTTAAAGTTTGGGTGTATTATTTATATGGAATCGGACAAAATCTAGATATATTAAAAATAATCATTGACTTCATAGATTTTACTAAGTTATGGATTTGGATTAATTTTATTATAATTTTTATTAAGGAAAAAAACTTATAACAAATCTTATCATTTTCTTAAAGATTTCATTGAATTTCATAAAGAATTCTAATAAATCCAATATAAAATTTATAGAATTTGTGAATTTTATTAAAATCTATTATTAAAAAATTTAAATTGAATATACCTCCCTATGTATATATAAAAAGTCATTAACTTTATATATTTTACTTAAGTGATGAAATTTGATCCTTTTTTTTATAAATTTTAAAGTGAAATTTATACATTAAAAAAGTTAATAACAAAATTTGGATTTCTCCCCACAAATTTCATAAAATGAAAGAATTATAATAAAATCTATATAGAGTATATAGAAACCATAAATTTCATTAAAATCTATTCTTTCAAAATATAAAGAAATGCTCTAAGTGGCATTGCCAAGTGGTAACCACCCCCCACCCCTAACTTCAATGGGTCAAGGGTTTCACTATAAAATTTTTACTTCATATGTATAACTTTTCCATTACTGTATGTGATAAATCTCTTCCATCTTATAAGAGTATATTATAGAGGACACATTACAGAGCATACTTCAGGTAAAGTTTTGATGGATGTAATGTTAAAATAAATAAAATACTTTAAAAAAAAAAAAGAAAAAAAAAAAGAAAAGAAAAAGGAATAAAAAAGAGACCGAGGATAATATTAATAATAATAATGTTAAAAAAAGGACCCACTTAGAAAAATGGGGACCTACAAGGACACGTCAATGCAAGCGCTTTCTTACCGGCAGCATTCGCTTTTTCTGCGTAACCTGGTTTTCGTCCTTGTTGCTTTCTCCCATAACCAAAACTTTTTATATTTTTATTTTTAATTTTGAAAATTTGCAATACTATTGGGGTCAATTGTGAAATCCGTTTTCTGCTTTTATTAGAGTTTACTTAGTCAATTCCAACTCTATTTATTTATTTATTTTTAACTTCCAACTCTAATTATATTTATTTGCAGTTCAAGTAATTATTTTCATTCCTTTTATAAATTGGATAACCGAAAAAAGTTTGATTCTTTTATTTATACTTAAGATTTCAAGAAGGTACATAATATATATATATATATAAATCAAATTGGGGTTTCTAGTTTGAAGGGATTCATTCTTGTATTTTATGTTTATTTTTATTTTTAAAGAAAAAAAAAAGGGGATTTTAGTTTGTGAGAATTGGATTCTGATCAATTAGGTTTTGCAGGTTTGAGAATAATTAGTGGTTTTAATTTATTAGCAGTCAATGGAACAGTTCAAATTGGTAGCACAATCTCATAACAAAGAGGTCTGATTTCTTTATCTTTGTTTTTTTCTCAATTCATGCAGTTGTTTATTACATGTATATTTTGTTGTTATTATGTGTCACAATTTGCAGATCTCTTTCTCTGTTTTGATTAATTGATTGTGTTTGGCTTTCAACAGATGTGGCATTGCAATGACAATTTGTGTAGATTTTGTGATAATGAATTTAGCAATTTGCAATTTTGTTTGTTGATGATCATGGTTTGGACTAGGACATGGAGATGTTATATGTATTTGGTCTTAGAGATGGAACCTTTCAGTTGCTCTTGTTGCATTTAGGGTTAATAGTCACCAATTAGGTTATATTTTACAGTGAAGAAACCAATAACTCAAGTGCATGTGATGGATGCTGTGATGAATTATGCAGAAATTAAAATCACAGCACTTGATGTATCCTGTTGGATCATTTATATATATATATATATAAAGAAATTATCTTTTGAAGGCAGGGAGGGAAAAAGAGTGATTGTTTGTGGGTTCACGTCGTGAGCCTTTTTGGATATGTTGATAGAAGTATGTTCACAAAGTTATCTTACTTGCATCCTATGATTTTTTGGCTAGAAAGTATATGTTGTAAATAGACAACCTACAAATCTTCAGCTATGGCATTTTGTTAATCCTTGTGTTTGTATGAGTATGACTGATGTGTGTGTTCTCCAGGAAAAGTGTGTACATGTTAGTTTCTATCTTGTTCATGCAGTTGGAATATAATGGCCTGGAAAGCAGTTTGGGTCGCTTTTATTGATGAATATTAGTCATGTCAATTCATGGAGTTCTCTGGTGTATGATGTATATTTACGAAGGAGTTCCTTGTCACTTAAGTAATTTTATACACTAATTTTTTGGAAGAACTCGTTTATACACAACATCAAACATAAATGATTAGACTTAAAATTTTAAGTGAAGGATGAAAGTGAAGCTACGTTAACAGTTAATATCAGAGAAAAATCAATGTTAGTAGTACCATTGTTGTGTACTAATGTGCTTTGTACATCTAGGTCAGAATAATAACTCTAAGTTTAACTGTTTAAGCATGTGGATTGTGGATTTTTAATGGAAGTTGTTTGGCAGGATCATTCTTTGAAACGCTCCTCAAACGGTGATAATACCATTGAGTGCTCAGGCAGTCCTCAAAATGGAAAGGTAGTCAAGATTTTTATAACTTTTTAAGGTTGAGTCAAGGCATGTTGTATTGATAATCGTCTATGATTGTAGTAGTGTGATAGGTGTGACATCAATTGGGCTAATTCGCTGGTTGGTATAAAGCCTTTTTGTTACCAGGCTAGCATCAATTTAGGGGCTTTTTGGTTTTCCCATTACATTTAATTTAGTCTAGTCTTTATTCCATAGTTTTTTAAAAAAAATGTGGTTCACAGATGGAAGTCAATTAAAAAATTTTGTGTTAAAATTAGTATTATAGTTATGAAGAAATTTTTTTAGTAATACTAAGATTTATTGTTACCATGTCAGATCAAGCTTTATCTAAATTTTTACAAATTTTAATCAATTTATTGAAATGCTTTGTCATGTTCAATATATTAGTTATTGTATTTCAATATTCTAATGTCCTGTAACTTTCTCCTGCTAATTGATGCTGACATAAAAGAGGTCTTCATTGGTTACTTCAGGTTTCAGCTAGATGGCATCCAACTGAAGCATGCAGACCGATAATTGATGAAGCTCCTGTATTTTATCCAACTGTTGAGGTATTCTATTACTAAAAAGTAGAGATCTCATTTTGGTATTTATGTTGTCTTCTCTGTTTTATTCATTAGTTGATGCTCAATCAGGAGTTTGAAGATACACTTGGATACATAGCAAAGATACGCTCAAAAGCAGAATCGTTTGGTATCTGTCGGATTGTTCCCCCGTCTTCCTGGATCCCACCATGCCCTCTGAAAGTGAAAGATATATGGGAAAATGCTAAGTTTTCTACCCGAAGTCAGCAAGTCGAATTGCTCCAAAATAGGGGGCCCATGAAAAGGAAAAACAGAAGCCGAAAGAGGAAACGAAGAAGGCAGTCAAGAATGGGATCTACTAGCAGACGTGCTAGTTCTGGTTCACAAGCTAACACTGCTTCTGAGACTGATGAGAAGTTTGGGTTCCTTTCTGGCCCAGACTTTACACTTGAGGAGTTTCAGAAACATGCTGATAATTTTAAAGAATGTTACTTTGGAATGAAGGATTCTAAGGAGTATTTAAAGTCTGATGGGTTTGAACACAAGAGATGGGAACCCACTGTGGAGGATATTGAAGGTGAATACTGGCGTATAGTGGAACAATCAACAGACGAGGTTGAGGTATAGAATATGGTTATCTAATAGCTCTTTACCACATCTTTTTGTTTGTTCACATCTGTTGCATTTAGTCAATGAAATTTGCTGTGTCAATTGCAGGTATACTACGGGGCTGACTTGGAAACAGGTGCTTTTGGAAGTGGATTTCCTAAGGCATCATCCATGGTGGCAGAATGTGATTCACATCCATATTTAACATCAGGTTGGAATCTGAATAACTTACCGCGCCTTCCAGGTTCTGTCCTCTGTTTTGAAGGGTGCGATATCTCAGGAGTTTTAGTGCCATGGCTCTATGTTGGGATGTGCTTCTCATCATTTTGCTGGGTAGGGTATTTAGTTTTCTACAATCAAATTACAATAGGAACCAAATGATTAATAAATAAATGGTATAATAATACTAAAGATTTCTTATCACTCTTTGTTTTTAGATAGGGAGAGCATAACAGTAATATTATTCTTTTGTCTTCACTTTTGGCTTAACTTGTTACGCACTTTATAACAGGCAGTTCCTATGCTAAAAAAGTTTCCACCAAACAAATTTATAATTGTGTTTAATTTAGTAGCGACTGGTCAGGGTCCAAAACTTGTTGAAATGATATATTGCAGTACATTTTTTTTGTCTTAATGAATATCGTTGAAACTAGTTATCTTGATTTTTTATGATGAAATCAATCAAAAATATTTTGGGTGTGCAGGATAGTTGCTAGAAACACATAAGTTGATAGATGCAGTCCATATTATTTACTCCCTATTATAAGAAAGAAGTATTTTCTTTAATTGCAAAGTAAAAAGTTCCCTAACATTCTTTTAATTTTTCTGGTGATGTGGCTTGAAACAGCATGTTGAGGATCATCACTTATATTCACTAAACTACCTACACTTTGGTGATCCAAAAATATGGTATGGAATACCTGGAAGCCATGCTTGTACTTTGGAGGACACTATGAGAAAGCATCTACCTGATTTGTTCGAGGAACAACCTGATTTATTGCATGAATTGGTAAGTGGTTTGTTTTTAACATTCTCCTTATTTTTTCCATCTTTCTTTGTTATGTTTGGAAAACACTTCTAATTATGTTTAGTATGCGTGCATAATCTACTACGAAATAAGTTTTAGAAAACATAAATAATCTGTAGCCGACTGCAATTTTGCTGGTCATAGGTATTTTTTCAAGATTATAAATTAACAATTAGAAATATCAATTACTGACATTATGCTCTGCACAAATTTATCATGTAGTGGGAAGAGCCTATATGTTTTATTTGTTTGTTTTTCTGTTTTATAAGAAATGAAGCAAAGTGAAGGAGCCAGAAGGCATTAAAAGGTAAAAGATATATGTGAATGCCCTTGTGTCTGTGGGTACTTGTTATGTATATGTGTGTATGTAATATGAATATATGTATTTATACTATATGTGTACTTAATCATATGCTGATACTAATACCATTTGACACATTGAACAAGCCATCATTGGTTGAAGAGATTCTCTTGCTTGGACTTCAGCCTTACTTAAAGTTCATATATATGGGCTGTTTTCCTGGTTTTTTCCCTTCTTCGTTTGTTTATTTTCTCATCTGTTTATTACCGGCTGCTTGTTCCACACTTAAGTCACATTGGTCTCAGTTGCACCTTTCTTCAGGTTCCAAAATGGTATTATAAATTTTGGCATGCTATTCCTGTCTAAGCTGCTTTTTGGTGATGCACATAATTGAGGCATAAAATTTATAATGTCTCTTGGAACAGGTCACTCAACTATCTCCTTCAGTTCTGAAGGCAGAGGGTGTACCAGTATATCGTGCTGTTCAGCATTCTGGGGAGTTTGTTCTAACCTTTTCTAGGGCATACCATTCTGGGTTCAACTGTGGCTTTAATTGTGCTGAAGCAGTGAATGTGGCCCCTGTCGATTGGTTAGAACATGGGCAACAAGCAGTTGAGCTCTATAGGGAGCAGCATCACAAGACATCTCTGTCCCATGACAAGCTACTGTTTGGGTCAGCTCAGGCAGCTGTGCTGGCTCATTGGGAGCTATTGATGCTTCAAAAGGAAACTCCAGGAAATTTAAGTTGGAAAAGTGTCTGTGGAAAGGATGGACTGCTTACCAAGGCATTGAAGGTTTGATTTTCTAACTTCCCTACACACACACATTCACACACAGACACTTGTGAATGCTGCTGTTCCCTGTAGTCAGGTGGGACACTAACTGTTTGTCTCTTTGTAATTTTTGACTCTAGACAAGGGTACAGATGAAGAAGGAAAGAATAGGGCAGCTACCCTCTGGTTTGAAATTGCAAAAGATGGAAAAGGACTTTGATTTGAATAGTGAGAGAGAATGTTTCTCATGCTTCTATGATTTACACTCAGCTGCTGCTGGCTGCAAGTGCTCTCCTGACCGGTTTGCATGCCTTAAACACACAGATGATTTTTGTTCCTGTGAAATAGACGATAGATTTGTCCTTCTCCGTTACACTATGGATGAATTAAACACACTAATTGAAGCATTGGAAGGAGGGGTAGAGGCTTTAAGAATTTGGGCATCTGAAAACTTTGGTTTTTCTCCGTGTAGTAAAACTGATTGTAGTGGGGCTAAGGTGGATCTAGAGAATGAACTATCCCCAATGGATTGTGGTGAAGAGAAGAGAAGTTTATATTCTTCTCCAAGAAGAGAAGAAATTGTGGATGTTAATGATCCTTGCTGTTCACATAGCCATGTTTCTTCAGAAGTTAGTCCAGTTAGATTCCCAGCATGGAACACTTAGTTTAAGTGGATCTCATGCAAGTATAGAAAGTCATAATGATTTAAAAGATGAAACTCATGTTATGATCAAAGAAACTAAGGTGGACTGGAGGAGTTGCATTGATTTAAATATTTATGTTACGTCCGATGACCATGAATGCAAGTCTCAACATGTACCTCATGCCTGTGATAACAAAGCCATTGCAGATATGAAGATTCCTATGTCAATGTGCAGTCAAGAGAAAGTCTATAGCTTAGGTACTGTTAAAGAACCTGATAAAAAGAGACTCCGTGGCGATTGTAATTCTCATGAATTTCTAAACAAAGGTCAGCCTTCATGTGCAGGGCTTATTGAGGATACTGGTTTCTTTGGAAGTAAAAAATTGTTTGGGGTTGATCTTATATTGCCTCATTCACAGTGCAAAAGCACCATCAGACCATTTTCTGAAAACTGAAATCATGAATAGCGCAGAAATGGGGGTTCCTGTGACTGATCAAACCTATCAGGGGGAACAGCTGGATCATTGTGTTGAAGCTGTAAATTATGGATCTGTTGTCTTTGGAAAGCTGTGGTGCAGTGAACAAGCCATATTTCCAAAAGGTATCAATGCCATGTTTCGATGCATTTATTAAAATTGTTATAGTTGTTGTATGTCTCTAGTTATAGAAGAAATAATTTATATTGTTTGCAATTTACTGTCAATTCTGCAGGTTTTAGAAGCCGTGTTAATTTCTATAGCCTGCTCAATCCAGAAAAAGTTTGCAGCTATATTTCTGAAGTCCTGGATGCAGGGCTCCTTGGACCTCTTTTTAAGGTGAGGTTTTCTCTTTTAATGTGTTTGGATTTCACTTTAAGCTTTGAGATAAGACTTCACGCACTGGTCAAAATGCTTCGTGCATATATATATATGTGTGTGTGTGTGTGTGTATTTGATTTCTTGGTACCACAGGTTACAGCTATATTCCTCTGTGTTATGTTATTTACGGAGGTAGCTCTAGATATATTAGATTATTGAAGGAATTGTAACTTTGTCATAATATTAGAAAAAGGAGGAAAAAAAAAAGAAGGGAAAAAAAAACAGGACACTGGCAGCATTGTGATGCCATACCAAAGTGTGTTTGTAAATTGTGTTTCCATCTATAATAGTAAGATGTTTACAGTTGAACTCAGGTGTTTATCAGGAACTTGCTTTTCATCTTGACAGCAAGATGCATTGCAAACAAAAAGGAATATTTTTTTCTATTGGGACTTGTGTCAAATTGTAAAAACATGAGTTCTTAATATATGCCGAGGGATTAAACCACCTGCAAAACACATGTGGAACCTTCTATTTATTAAATTACAATTTTCCAAACAGAGTATAAACTTGCCATTTATTGTTCATTTTCCAGCCTGTATGTCTCTGCACTCATGTAGCATAATGAATTTCAGGTAACACTAGAAGATTGTCCAAGTGAAAGCTTTGTGAATGTCTCAGCAGAAAAGTGTTGGGAAATGGTGCTACAGCGACTAAAGCAAGAGATTTTAAGACGGAGCACCTTAGGGGAAAGAAGACTTCCCCCTTTGCAGTCTTTGCAGAACATTGATGGGCTTGAATTGTTTGGGTTTCTCTCCCCACCCATTATTCAGGTATAGCTTCCTTTGTGCCAGCTTACTCAGATCAATTAATGTTTTAAGGGAAGACAAATTTTTAAATGAAATTTGTTTGGTATATGGTACAATATTCCATAACTGTAATATTCTGCCTTTTCTGGTAGATAGAACAAGTTCAGTGAAACAGTTTCTTTGGCATTTAGTTTGATGACAATGCCCATCCTACAAGCTTGCCATAATGTTGGAGAATAAAAACAGAATCATGAAAAGCTTTGATGCTCATGATAAATGCAAATGCATGAAATTGTCGAGTATTGCTTTATCCTCTCAACTATATATATATATATTTTTTCTGAATTGTTCTCAAATATTTTTCTTACTAATTCTCTCTCTCTCTCAGTAATTCTTAATCTTTGAATTAGTCAGACACTGTCGCACTGAATACTGTAGTTTCCAATTATTCTCAGATTGAACCTTATAACTACCATCAGAACAGGATTAAATCTGTAACCTAAAAGCCTTTTTCTTTTTACCTCTTGAAGAAAACCTGTCAAATTATGTTTTAAGCATGATCATGCATGTACTAGTGTTTGATGCATTTGGTAATCATGATATCATCCCCACATGCTCAAGAGGAGGCACACATTCATGAAATGTCAGTACATGTTCTAAAAAGGATTCTGTTGAAGTTCAAAATTTAAGGGAAAATGGTTGAAGTTGCTTGCATTACTGCTGCTTCTATACATATTATGTATGCTATATGGGTTGTGGGTAATACGATGCTTTTTAACCAGAATGGTTAGTTTATAAATAAAAGTGAACCGTGTCTATGCATTCAACTTAAAATTTCTTTTCGTGTTGTCCTATGCATTTCGTGTGTAGTTTTTCTATTTGAATCTTATATTGCTTCTTTGAAATTACTCGCAGGCTATTGAGGCTCTTGACCCCAATCATCAATGCGCAGAATATTGGAATCACAAGCGTAATACCAGTGAAATCAATAAGGACTCATTTGGATTGAGTTGCTCTCTAGGAGAAACCAAGATGAAAGGTTGTGGTATTGCTTTGACAGAGCAGGATGAGAATAATCGATATGTAGGAGGCAATAATTCAGTAGACGAAGAGGTAGAGGTAGTGCTACGAGGACTAATCAAGAAAGCAAGTCCCAAAGAGTTGAAAATAATGCATAGAATACTATGCAGCGAGGCTCAAAGTGCTGAGCGGAGATTAGCATTGAGAACAATAGAGGAGATGCATAAAACATGTAGGTAAATAAAAGACTTAAAGAGAAGCAAAATTAGGGCCCATCATTCTTTCTCATTCAATATAGCTTCTTGTTCATTCTGTCATTCACTAGGTCCATTCTTTTGAAAATCCATGAAAGTTAGAGAGAGCTCTTGGGGTTTAGCACAACTTTGTGCCACTCATGACTTAGATATTAAGTCCGATTTTGATGATGTCATTAACCGATCATGCATGATGCCACTCTGTACACGGGAATCTTTCTAACCTTTGATGAAATACATGTCCCTCCATTTTAGTTTTCAATGTAGCAATGCTTGACTCCATGTTTGTATGGAATATGGATGAATAATGTGTATCTTGGAGCTCCTCTGTGAATGCAAATGAACATAAAACCTATCATCCCCTTTCAATTTTATGTGCCCCCTTTCAAGGTTTCCATAGTTTTACACATGTCCTATATTGAATATGTAACCCTTAACCTATGAGATGAGAGTCATGTCATGCACAATTCCTGTGATTAACCATTTAGCTAAAAGAATGAATTGAAATGAAAGTTTTGGCAAAATATAGAAGCAGAAACGACGAGGTACAACTTTATTATAACCCAAAAGAGAAACAAAGAGTGAAAATGTGTCATGTTTGTAACAAATGTCTCTCTCAAAATGCACAAAAAGGAAATCTTCAAACGACAAACAAATCTTGAAACCAAACCCCACGAATGACCAAGAAAACAAGCGTCAGGTCCAAGAACAAGGAAGCAGCATCCGAACTGAAAACGAATCCATCTTGGAGTGGCGGTGGTGGTGGTGGCAGCGGTGGTGGCGGGGGAGGAGGGAGAGGAAAAGGGGTGTTGTAACTGGGGTAGTCAAGGAAAGATTGGATGCCGTGGAGGGCAAAGGTGGAAGTGAGGTAGAGGTCAGGATGTGAAAGAAAGGAATGGTCAAGCGTGAAGTTGGAAAGGGAAGAGTTGGAAATGGTGATTGATTTGGAAGGGACAAGCGTTGGGAGGTGAGAGAGGGGCTTCATGAGACGCAGCTGTGAGAAAGAGAGGCGTTGTGGGACGGTGTGATAAGCCATGATCGTCATCATTTGATCAAAGGGTGGTGGTCGCTCTGAGTCGGATGGAATGAAGAAGGTGGCCCAGAGAGGGAATGGTATGTTGTCAGCAACTGAGAGCATGTTGGCCCAGCTGTTGAAGTCTCCTGCGCCTATTAGAGCGTCGATTATGTTGTTCAGTTGGTCTTCTCCTGGTAGTCGTGGTCGTGGTGGTGGAGGGGCTGACGTCACCGTCGCGGTGGGGCAGAGGAGGAGGAGGAGCAGCAGCAGCAGCAGCCATTGCCAACTGGGGATGAGAGACATGAAGACTTTGATTGGGTTTCTTGATTTGGGTTTTTCAGATTTTACAAGAGGATTTTCATCAACTGGATCCCAACTAACTTTTGTAACCGATTTTTCTTCTTCCCGCCAACTCTAATTCTTGGCTATCAACATCATTCATTAACTTTTGTTGTAGAATGATTAGTAATAATACGTTAAAATGCCAAAAACATATTATATTTACATAATAAAGTTTCTCAGAAGGTAAATAAGTAGTCTCAAATGCTTACTCGTTAATTTTTTTTGAGGGAGCTTACTGGTTAATTTTTATTGTGTGCAATCTTGGTGTACTGTAAATAATTAAAAAAAAAAAAAAATCACTATGAAATGAACTTTTAAATAAAGATGTCAATGGGCTTGCGGCGTGGTGGTAAATAGCTAAACACCTCACCCTCTCCTTTGAGAGATTGTGGATTCGATACCTTCTCATATATTATGTGTGTTTTCTTCTCATACATGTGGGTTGCCACTCCACTCAAATGTGAGTTGCTCTCTCTCGTTTCAGGGAGTTGATCCCTAAATCGCGTCTCAATATCTATTATTATTGATTTTGGTTAAACCTTGAACTGATCCTAAATACTAAAAAAAAAAAAAGAAAGAAAAAAAATTAGAGATGGCAATTTCATTTGGAAAATCGTAAGCCCACACACAATGAACGGTTGGGATTTTTTTTTTTTTATTGTTGGATTTTGCTAAAGCAGTTCGTGGGTAAATGCTGATGTAAATTTTAAATCTAATATAGGTGAAATATATATATATATAGAGAGAGAGAGAGAGAGAGAGGGTAAACATACTTATATTTTTTTAAGACCTAGTTAACACACAAGATTAAGAATTTATTCAATCTAAAATTTATTAAAGTTTAGTGAACTTCTTTAAATAATAGATTTTGGTGGAACTTATGTATTTCAGAGATTTTATATAAATTTTTTCATAATTTGAGTATATCCAAACTTTTGAACTATTTTAAAATTTCTTTTTACCACAAAAGTGAATACTCCTTTTTTTTAGGGGCTGGGGAAAGGAGAATTAAATTTAAAAAAATCTATCCATACCTTATATTTTAAGATAAATGTAAGACTTCAACTTTTGACCTCTTATAATCAAGAGAAATGTTCAGTCATTCTTCTAAGGAGTGGTGTGCAAATACTCCCTCTTATATTAGACTCCTTTATAGAATTGAATTGTGTTTGATTGAATATGATTAAAGTGGTATTGTGATTTATTTAATGTAGTAAGAAATTGGACCAAAATAG
Source organism: Nephelium lappaceum (assembly GCA_021234005.1). Lineage (NCBI taxonomy): Eukaryota > Viridiplantae > Streptophyta > Magnoliopsida > Sapindales > Sapindaceae > Nephelium > Nephelium lappaceum. The sequence continues at coordinate 9,588,118 of CM038010.1, forward strand.
TGATGTGATGTGTTTGCCATGGTTAAATATATATATATATATAATAGATTATTTTCAAACAAACAAAACTAATTCAACTTACTTATATTGAAACATTTAAAAAATTTCATAAATAAAATAAATCATATTAACTAATAAATTATTACGACGTACAAAGTTAAAAGAAAAATTACGAAAGCATGGGACTAAATTGTCCCATGTTTTGTCAAACTTTTATTTATTATGTGTCTTTTTTTTTTTTTTTTTGGTTGGAATCCTACCTAACGGGACAATACAAGGAACATTATCAAACGGAGCCAAGTAGTTTCAGAAGTATAAAACATCTTGCGAGGAGCAGCCTATCACCTATGTCTCAAATCCATATATATGTGTGTGAAAATCTCTCTCACACTCTAGACCTCATTCTCAACTTCTAATATAAATTACATGGAGATCTTTTTTTACTAAAATAATTTAATATCATCTTCTTTGAAACAATTGTATTTCCTGAACGATTACGGGTATTTAGTTCCGGAAAGAGTCCAAAACCTTGTAGATAAAAATCACAAATAACGAGTGACAAAATCCAACAGTTTCATTACAGGAGTAACACCCTTTTTTTTTTTTTGCTTGACATTATTTTCACCATTAAAAGATAAATAAAATAGCACGAATCCATAAAAATTCATTGAGTTTAATCAACACCCTCCTGGATTCTTTTACTAGGGATCTGTGCCGGATTGACCACTGTTAACTAAGAATTTATGGCATAAACAAAACATAAATAAAATTAGCAAATTGAATAGTGTATATCTATAAAACTATCACTTATGTATGTAACATACGTTCATCCTCGTTTAAAGTTATAGATCCAATCAAATATAATTTTCATTTCACAAAAAATAAAAATAAAAACAATTCACACGGTCTGATAACCACAATCAAATCCAATCGTTAAAACCCTGTTTCTGATTATTTATTACTCTCAACAAACTACTAAGAACTAATGTTTACATCACAGTCAGTTGGCTCCATATATGGCAACAATTAACATATTATATAACATCAAATACTGCAATTCTCTATTTTCCATATGTTGTATAAACACACCGAAATGGACGCTACCGTTGAGAAACTATGTGAGATCATTTTCATCGAGTGGTTCTTCCTCATTAGCAGCACCCACTTTCAGTCCACCGACATCTCCAGTGGGCAGCTTTCGTGCAATCTTGATAACCTGAAACCACTTTATTTGGTTAATTATTTGTAACTACATGGATTAACTAAGGTGGCATTATTTTTCCATCTTGGAACAAGATTATAAAGTCCCTGAGCATGTATGTGTCATGCAGATAATCAATAAGTAGAAATCTAACAAAAACTAGTCGCCCATGATTTAAGGTTTAAACGTAGTATCTCCAGAGGCAAACAAGTAGGCACATATGACACCAGTAAGTTGATAAGCTATTTACAAACTTAATATAAAACATCCAATCAAATATAACCAATGCAGTGCAAATTTTTAATTAGCGAACTGAATTATAGTGAATCACAAGATTGAAGATACAATGACCTATAGATTTGTGTATAAAATATTTACTAAGAAAAAGAAACAATAACAGGAGGAATACATTCAGAACACAATAACAGAACAAGAAATCTCAACATCCAACATGCTTAACATTAACTCCCAATCCTAACTGCTCAAGGCAACCATAAAAAGCACTGCTGATCTTCTACATCAAGGTCATAAACATGAGATATGTAAGCAAGTTACTTAATTATTGTTTTACTGTGTATACATAGAAAATCAACAGTTTATATCAGAGTGCAAGAACCATACTAGGTATACCTCAGGTGCACCCTTGAAGACTTGGGACACAAATATGAATTCTCATACAGAAATTCCATACAGAGCAAATCTCATCTACTCACCTATCTCGTACAAAAAGTCATGTACCAAACAAAAAAAAGACAACATAGACCTTGTAGGAGAAATCTAGCCACACTTATGAAAACAAACCTGGTCACATTTTTCATAATTAATGTTCCAGATTAAGATCTAAATTTCTATAAAAGAGGAAGAAATGAAGCAACTTGTTCTTCTAGACAGGGTAAACACTAGTCTCCATATTATATTTATGCCACCATAACTCAACAAAATACAGAACAGTATTAGCATCACTTGTATCTCGTTAAATGCTACCCATATATCAAAATCTAGATGGCCTCAGGCACAACAAAGACATTGACATCTGGCTCCAATAAATTTCCATTGGATAAACTCGAGTACAACATGATGCAATTAAACCATCTCACCTACACCGAATGACAGGCCCTAGTATTTCCAATAAACAAGAGGGTGCATGCAAAGCAAAAATTTTACCATGTGGTCAAGATTTGAAATAGTGCTTGATTGAGATATTCGCTTAATTTCTTCAATGTCACCTTCCATATATGCAGAAAGAAGTTTACTAGCGCAGCGATTTTGGTCACTTCGTAGAAAAGCATCAATCCTACAAAGAATCAGAAATTTGGAATCCAGACATAAGTACCATCAGCCAAAAATTTATTATAATCTTAACATTTATTATGCCTTGTCTTGCTATATGTCATCTCATCTCTCCCCTAACTTTTCATCTCATTATTCAAATAATTATATTCGTTCAACAGCACTTAAGATAAGTGTCTCATAAAAAAAGAATTAAAATTGATAGTTTATTCAGAATATAATTTTACATGATTTGAAATTCAGTTAATCCAAAGCCTAATTAATCCAATCCACCAAACAAAAAATCATTCGTTTTCTTAATTTAATTTTAATCCTATTCAATATCAACCACTGAACCCCAATCCCAAACCTTATCCCATCCCACACACCAAAAATAATCTGAAGGTCATTAATAGGGCTGCTATGTTTGGCTTTCTTCTATATCTCATAAGATAAACTTCAACAATTCCTCAAGTACAACTGTACAAGAGAGAGAAGAGAGACGGAAAAGAATGACTTAGGGCTTGGGTAGAGTTCTAATGAATGTTCTTTTATAGATTTTCTAGCATTTGATGAACAACTCTTGGGCTGATATTCATTTCATCTTCAGACACTTATAGAACATAAAGTCTAGATAAAGAACCAAGATTTTCCTACAGATCTTCCAAAAGGGTGAATGCTTGACCTGATTAATTAATCTTTTAAACAAACAATTCCACATCCAAGCTAGCGAATTCACTCAGATCGCAAATTATAAGGATTAAATTTCATCCAATTCCCACAATTTAAAAAATTTGGGTTAAATGGTAAGGAGCATTCTTAATTCCTCAATAAACCCTCAACTCTAGGGTGGGATTCATAATAGGTCTTCAGCACAACTTCATAACTGTACCAAGGGTCAGCTGGAACATTTCTGCTTAGAAGTTACTATATTTTTTAGGTGACAGCATGGTTCAGTGGTTATCTGATGCTAGTAAAAGCAAATTCTTTTCACATGAAAGATATGTACATCTCTGAGAGATCAGCAGTACATTATCTAGATTGCTTATTAGTTTCAGCCCTCTTAGACTGCTTGATTTTTATAAGAAATGAAAGAAAGACCAGTGACGCAACAAGAATTTATATTTTTCATACATTTAAATAGTACATTTAGAGGAGCATCTTAGATTTACCCCAAAAAATTAAAATGTAGTCAAATGGCAAAAGGAGCTACAATTTTGCAAGTTATTTTGTGCAAGAATAGCAAACCAATTAAGTGGGAATATACCACCATGCAAATTATGTTTGACGTACTGGTAAAGTGGATGAAATTTGGTGGAAGAGTTAATTTAAGGTCAGCTAAAAAAATAGAATCAACTTAAGGTGACATAAGTCTTGTTGACTAAAAAGAGTTATTTTATTATCAATTGTAGAATAATAGAAAGATATTTGGACCTTCTCAGAGAAAATAAAATTCAAGTTTCTGCTCATAGGTGCGAATGATTTTTCAATTATTTATTCATTAATTTTTAAAAAGCACTTTTCAAATTGCAGTTAAACAATTTAAATATATTTGTAAAAGGCTTTAATTTGAAAGAAACAAAAAAAATATTTCAGAAAAAGAAAAATACACAACTTCAGTGGATCAAAGTAGGATTATATTGAAGAAGCTCTTTCATTTATTCCAAAAGCCATGTCACAAGAAGACGAAGGATCGGTTTGCAGTGATTCCTCCATAAGGAACTTTTAAGAGCACATCACTTAAAATTAAAGCTTTAGTAGTTGCAACCAAACAATACAAATGATAGTGAAGGGGCTTTGACAATAAACAAGCCCTTTTCGACCATAGATAAACCATACCAAAGAAACACTACTCATCACATTGAGGAAGCAATTACAAAGTTTGAACTTACTGGGAACAATCATTGTAGCACTTCTCCGCTTGCTTGATGTCATGAGCATAAAGATAAATGATAATTGCACCAAGATATGCCTAAAATCGAAAAAGGTGTGTCAGCGGTAATGTATTGGGCAATCTATATAAAGAGGCTAAGAGTCCCAAGACCATATCAATTGCGCAAGATTATAAAAAATAAAAAATAAAAAGATAAGACAAGAGTTGAGTTGCAACAAATTATCTCAGCAATCAGGATCAAGAGCTACATCAGAGTTAAAAAACAAGGTGCTTTAAAACAGTTCCAAAAAAAATTACTTTAAAACAGTTCCAAAAAAAACTAAGTAAAATGACTGACAAAATGAATCAAATAAAAACAGACATCAAAACTCAAACACATAAGCTCCACACCTTGCATTGGCTGTTGGTAGCATTGCACTTGTCAGCTGCCAAGCCCAACCTCAACAGCAAAGCTGCTGCATCTGGATATCTGTAGGAAACAATACCGTGAATATCACTTATAAGGTTCGGCAATAATCATCAAAGCATCAAAACGATTTTATCCATGTGTCAACTCAGAAAATTTGGGGAAACAAAAAATTGCATATATGCAGTCTAGTGAGGGATCCTTTTATATTAAAAGCAGAGAGGACACTGATGAAATTCAAACAACTCTTGAAATATACTTTCAAAAACAATTTGAAGTTTTTTGGGGCACCAGAATTTTATTTTCTAACACGAAAATATCCAAAAAAAAAAAAATCTAGTGCCCAAACCTCTTGGAATCCGTTGAGAAATATATTTCATTGTGCTTATCATCCATAAAAACGATCGCATCAAATTCACAGGATTTCATCAGGGTCCTCTTAGATTTTAACTAAAAAGCCCCCTCACAAAAGAACTATAAACACACACACACACACACACACATATACATATACACTTACGTGAAACGCAATTATCCATACTAAATGCCAATACAAAGAAAAGTTAAACAAATAAAACAAGCTTACTTCTCAAGCTTAATGTAAAGACTAGCGGCAGCACGGTATAGATCGAAAGCCATTTGTTCCTTGCCATCCTCTTCAAGAATACTACACGCATCCAAGTATAGTTTAACAGCATCTTCCGGCATAGCGTCTTCCAATGCTCTCGCAGCCTTAGCTAGAGCATCAGATGCAGGCTGAGGTCTTCCACATTCATTGTACAAGTCAGATGCTTTTCTATAAAAGTCAGCAACTTCACGCCAATTACCGAGTTCCTTAGCTAAACCAGCAGCAGACTCCATGTGTTTAGCAGCATCCCAAGGTCTGATCATCATTTATCTTGTAAAGGATATATATACACATACAGAGAAACATAAGAAAACAGAAATGATGAGGGAGGATACGAAGAAAGCATCTCTTGTCCTTTGGACGCCTTTTCGAAGGCGACTTTGGCCTTGTCGTATTTTTTGGCAACCCTAAATCCATTGGCTACACCACCAAGAGTCAGCCACAAACTCACTCACGTATATAAATCGTAAGATGAAGAATGTGATAGTAAGTGAAGTTGTATACCAGCTTGCTCATACAAAGCAGTGGCGCTTTTCCAATCAGCACTCCATCTAGTAAGACTCAGTTGCGTTCTATATAACAAAAAAACCAAAAGAAATTTGATTGTGAATTGAAGATTATTCGAAATGGAAGAGATTTAGAATCGGTTGTTGATCCGAACAAGAATAGGAAGAAAGAGAGTAGTTACAGTTTGTCGGCTTTGGTCATCAACTTCTGAGGATCGGAACCCGCCATCACCAACTCTTCCACACTCCCACCTCTCTCCTAACTTCAACACCCCCTCTAATTTTATGATCTTATTCACTTCATTTTCATTTTTATTTTATTTTTATTTTTTTCCTATTTTTCTCAGTTTTTTATTTTTAATTTTTTATTCTATTTATATTATTATGGCTCAATGGCAAAACTAAACTTCACTCGCTACTCTCACCCGTTCCATTTGCGAACAATTTTCTCTCCACCCACTATAGGGTTGTAGCCCTCTCCTTTCGATGTGAGTTGCTTTCCTTCCATTCTGAGAGCAGATCTCCGTTGCACCCTTGGTATCGTACTAGTATTACGAAAAAAAAAATTAGTGGTTAGGAGATATTTCATTTGAGATATATCTCATGTAGATTTACCTTCTATAGACTTAATCCTTATGATTTGAAACTTTTCAAGTTAGAATTGCTTAGATAAAAGTAATAAGCATTAATGTTTTTGTTTACTTTGTAAGTAAATTTTAGAGTTTACACTTTGTTCATATTGAAGTTCACTGCATAAGCAATTCTAGGGTAAGGTTGATGGTAATGTCAATGTTTAATATTGGATCAAAACATTACTTGACTATTTTCACTAGATTTTCCATGTAATGTTCAAATCATCTGAACGTGAGCATAGTTTTCTTATGTCATTAGCAATGCTAGTTGAACAACACATGTATAATTGGAAACACCTTAAGAGTTTGAGTAGAGTTAGGACCTTATATAATTTAAGCTTATATTAATGTTAATGCACTTGACAAAATATAGATTTTACATCTAGACATAGTTTTAAGTTTCTAAAATTAATGGATTCTAATCTAGGTCAGTAAAATCCTAAATTGAAAATATCTATTTATACCCTCTAGGCACTAGGCAGTCACATATCTAATACCATAAATAAAAAATCTGTTTGTCAATATCCCACCTTATCAAAAATTTAACTTTTCTTACAAGATTTATGTACTATTTTTCTATTGACAAAAGATCATACTCACATTTTGCCAGTCTCCACAGGAACCTGAGAGGTCAAGTGACTCAAGTCACAAGCGCTTACAAAAGGAAAAACAAAAACAATATTTGATTAGTTAATTTGAAAGTTAGACTGCAATAATCAAATGTTTCGACAAGAGAATCAGTTTGTGAATTACATTTGTGTTGTGAGTTGTGACAGAGAGAGAGAGCAAGCCACAATTCTAAGAATTAATAACTAGTGGCATTAACATTACACTACAAACAGTTACCTCAAGATATACAAGATAATGAATGAAATAATCGGTTGACAAGTAACAAAATGTTAAAGACACCACAAAAAACATTCCTCCTCAATTTTCAGCTGGTAGTGGTATTACATGTGATCTTATTGATGACTGACAATGGAATGTTAATGGCGTGGCCCTGATGTCCAAAGAGCCCAATCCTGCCAAAACTAGCGACAGTGCCATTCATAGTCGCATTTAGGAAGACATTCAACACTTGTTTCTCGCCACTGGCTATAAAGAAATGAGTTGGAACCACCTTCACGGACACCCCGTATGGAGCACTCCAACCGACACTGTAACTCTCGTTGCCAGCAATATTGGTCATAGTTCTTTGAACTGTTATCGACTGATTCAAGTTTGAAATTGTAATTGAGGGCAAGTTCAAGTCAGCTCCATTGATGGTGGAATTATACGCCCAGCAGTCTTGACCAGTGTAATTCAAGACCACTGGACTGGATCCATTAATACCACAAAGAAACAACATATAGTCGTTGTAACCTACAAGAATAAGCATAAAATATCAAAATGTAAAGATGTGAAGAGTGTCATGCAAATCAATGGACAACTGCTTTCTTGAATGTCATTTGCTCAACCAATACTAAGGAAATTTCTAGAACAGAACTAACTTGATTTAATGAACTCGCTAGAAGAAAGAGAGGATATGGCCAAAATATATGACACTGGTCACAAGCAGGAAACAGAAACACACAGTAATATGCATTTCATGGATATGCTCTAAATTAGAATCAGGGAAAAGGAATCCTTCCATCAGCTTAAGTAGTCAGAGTTAGGCTTATGATCTTATATTAGGAGAATTAAAACTAGTTTGTCATATATCTGTACAATTTTAAATAAGAATACCTGTTTTGATTGTGTCACAGCTCCTTTACAGAACATATGAGCATTAACAAAAGACATTAGATATACATATTTCTGATAATATGTCCTCAATATAGTACAACTTTTTGTGACGTCAGATGACAAATATTTCTTACCACCATACCTTTTCCGTTACTATATGTATAATCGTTAAGCATACATTTAATATGTTATGCACATCGGAGTCTTTCACTTAACCTACACAAAGTTCAAATTGTAAATATTTCTAAACCATTTCTCATATATTATGTCTAAAGGAAAATATTGAGGATAAGATGATTGTCAGTGCCATCAAATTCAAATTTAAACGTATCAGACGACCAGAACAAAAGAGGGCTAAATGTTTAGCAAAAAGTGATAAAGTTTACTCAATATTAGTTATTTGGCTACATTCTCAGCCGGAATCTTCCCTACAAATGCGCTAAAGCTCCTAGATTTTCATTCTTTTTTCTTCTTTGACAGTTTGGCAATTTCCCCTACTGGTTCCAGGTTAAGGACTTAAGCAAACAAGCATTTTATTTTGTGTAACTTTTGTTTATGGGGACATTTAGTGATTCTTATTGTCCTGCGCTGCTAGTCCCATCTCCAAAGTACTTGCTTACATAATGCTATCTTCTTACTTAAGCTAATGAAGATATGGAAAAGATCCAGCAAGTTTGATGCATGACAACATCTCTTATGTGCAATTCTCAAGAAGATAAGATGTTATGTCCAGAATTTCCAATTTTCCTATCTTTTATGGTTCTAACACTTAAATGTCATTGTCTTTATACAACAATCTTTTCTCTTTTTGAGTTATGCAATCAGAATTGATGCCAAAGTCAGTTTCCTACAAAAGATCTAAGCTTTGATCCAGCAACAAGTTTGATGCATGATGGCATTTCTCATGCATGATTCTCAAGAAGCTGAGGTGTTATGTCCAGAATTTCCAATTTTCCAGTCTTTTATGGTTCTAACACTTAATGTTACTGTCTTTATTTAACAATCTCTTCTTTTTCTGTGAGTCACTCAGATTTGATGCCAAAGTCAGTTCTCTACAAAAGATCGAAGCTTTGGTGCATTCTAGCCCACAACACTTATTGGTTTACAAGCATAATTTAAATTTTACGTTTTGAGATCCAGGACTAAAGGTCCTGCACCACTCCCATTCTAAAATATGAGCTATAGATGCAGAATGACTCACCAGAATCGAAAACTAGACCAGGATCCAGTGATGCAGTTGCATTTACAAAACCACTGCCCATGTCGAATGGTGTTGCTGGAGACTGGTTTTGATCTGGATTGGCATAAGCACGCTGAGCCATTATCGGCCCACCGTCCTTGTCAAATAAAGACGCGGTTGTGGAAAGTGCTGATGCAATAGCAGCAGGACTAAAATTGGGGAACTTCTGCTTAACTAGGGCAGAAAGCCCAGCAACATGAGGAGCAGCCATGCTAGTCCCAGACATCATTGCAAAGTTCTCACCTGGAGTGACAAGTTATTTGTGCAACCATATTTTACAACTAATGTGAAATTTTAAAATCTATAAGGTATCAAAATTTGAAAATATTACAGTGTGGAAGTGTCCATACCTTGGAATTCAACCGAATCAGTGCCAAGAGAACTCCAAGCAGCCCAAATAAAATTTCCAGGAGCTACCAAGTTTGGTTTCATTATGTCAGCATCATCAAAAGAGCTGTCCTCCGGGTCTGGACCCCTAGCAGAGTAATACATAACCTTTGGAGCGGAGTTACTATAGTTTGCTTTTAACCCACCTGAAATGCATGCCACTGCACCAAATCTAATAATTTTCTTTGTAGCTTCATCTCTCTCCAAGGAAGAATTATAGTATTGGAGTAATCTCTGTTAATCATATGAAAGCTTTAGTAATTGAGAAGGAGCACGAGCAAAAGAGAAAAGGGATGGGAGGAATGGTCAAAGGTGGAGACAATTTACTCCTAAATACATGGCTTAATCTAAGTCTCAGCATTCACCTAAGTCAGTAGAGGTTTAGATAAGAACCATAAAAATATAAAATGGTAAATCTGGCATGACCTAAAAAAGTACTTTAAGTTGGAAAAAAAAAAAAAATCAGTTCCCCCGTCAGTGAAATGGCACATCTCCCTCACAAAAGGGCATTATGGCTTAGGTTCAAAACCATGCATGGGTGGAGAAAGGCCTAGCATATGTGATATGTTAAAGGGACATGCCAAAAAGAAAGAGAACACTCATAATACAAAGAAATTTGCTGGTCTATGCACAAAATGACATGCAGAAGTGTACCTTGGAATCATCAGGGGATGGAATAATGATGCCAGGCATTTTCATTGGAGTTGGATTAAGCTGGAAACCGATAACAAAAGGATCCATGTAGAACACAACGCCAACGGCACTGAGGTTTTTGGCAGTTTCTAAAGCTTGTTTGATGGTAGAAAGCCCAAGCACAAACCGGATTGAGTAGCTACAAATCAAGAGGTTTCCTTGCACCAAATCCTTGTTGAAGTTACTGGAATCTTGGCATTCACCAACATACATATCATTGGTAATCGTTGTGTCATTATTCAAAGCATGAACTGCCAAAACCAGTGTACACAATGTGCCAGTCCCCGCTGAAACAGAACATAATATACTAATTAGCTTTCATGATAATGAGCCCTATGCATAGCTTAAAGTAAATAACTGTGAATGAGGAGATTTTCCAAAAAATTAGTGATGTAATTTTAGATCATTAATGGCATAGTCAAGGGTAAAAGCAAAATATTAAGTCTGCATTATGGACCCTGAAACAGACCACCAAATGGAACATGTTGACTGGCAAGTGGTAGACCATATCGAGCAAACATCCAAGAAATAACACCACAAGGAAAAAGAAAGCAACCGTAGACCATATTCGGTGAAAAAATGGGCCTGAATTTATTCAACTAAATTTTCAATTTTTTAGGTTCTTTTGTACTTCCATTGGGCATAATGAATTGAAATAACAAAATTTCTAATGCATTCCAATATGAAGGAAACAAAAATTAGGCACAATAACTTAGAAAGACAAACTTACGTGCAAGTCCGACTCCAGGAATGGTTACATTGTTCCCAAGGAACATCGAGTTTGCGTACATTCTATCATGAGAAGCAGCACCAACAGTGAATATCCATGGACTGAAAGAAGACATGCTCTTAGGTGATGGTCCAGTATTTCCTGCTGCTTGCACGACAAAGATACCAGCCTTTACAGCTGATAGCAGGGCCATGTCAATGGGATTAAAAAAGGTAGCAATACCAGGAGGACGCCGGTTGGGAGTAATTGATAAGCTTATAATGTCAACCCCATCCTGAGCTGCCTGAAATTGCATTGTGAGAAATCAATATCAATTACAATTTCTATATAAATGGCATATGAACGTAAAAAAGATCCCCGGCAATAGGTTCATATTCTTTCCTATTCTGTGTGTGCATATATATATATTTACTGTATAAATGTTTAATGTGTTCATGAAAGAGTGATTATTCGAATCACTCCTTCATTAACACATTAAACAATTATACAGTAAAATCTCCTAGCACAATAATCAGTTCTGACAAAATTAAATTGGAAAAATAGACTAAAACATCTAGTACCTGGTCTATGGCAGCAACAACATCTGCAGCAAAGCCTCCAAAGCTTCTGTACAGAGCCTTGTAAACAGCAATACTGGGAAAAATAAGCATTCGGTCAACACATACAAGAAATTCAAGGTAGTAACATCTAAAATGAGAATTATAGAAAATTATTTCAGAATACTCAGCCATTTGCAACACAGACCAATCATTATATATAGGAGAAAAAGACCATACAGTATATCCAGATGCTGAGTAATGGTCAAGGAAAGACTATAACTAATAAGTGGGTTATAGTCATGGAAAAGGAAATAAAGGTATATTATTGAACAATGACTGACTAAAAGAATGAATCGAGGAATCGTGTGCAGAAAGCAGTGTAGCCAATCTCCAATCTATAGTGGTCACTACAATTGATTGATTAGATTTTACCATAAAATCCTGAGTCAGAATCAGTCTTCATATGCAACTACCCTGGTCCAACAAAAATGAGGATGTTTAAGTAAATTTAAATGCTCAAAGTTTTGACCCTCGACCGAAAATCCTTGGTGAGAATGTTTATAGTTAATTGATTGGTATATTGAAAAATTAATCTTACTATAAATCCTCAGTCAGAATCAATATCCATATATAACTACCCCAATATCACAAAATAGGATGTTTCTGCTTCTTGTTTTAACCACTACTTATATTATCTACTTTTGTCCCAAGTTCCAGCAAAAAAAAAAAGCTAATATGTGAAAGACTTGTATTTTCAGTAATATGCTCCTTCAAAAGGTTGCACTAGTATTAATTGGTTATATTGGGGTATACACATGGTAATAGTAAGGGGTACATGCATACTACTTGTGCCCATCACCACTTTTTCCATTTTACTGTTCGAAGAAAGTTTCACAAATGGAACATTTTGCTATATAGACTAAATATACATCACTAGAAAAAGCAATAAGTGTAACAAAAAGAGGCTGTGGTCTAGATTAATTACTGTGCACGAGGAGCCATCCCACTTGCATTTCCAAAATGATGCCCAGCAACTACCACTGGAATACCATGGTTTCCTGCAGCAACAGAAGCTGTGTGCCTGCATACATTAGAAAATTTTGTTACAAACACGAAGCATGGGATAAAAAACTGATATTGTAATGATATCGGTAAATAGGGTGGAGGCAGAAATTAACACCATTCCACACCATTAGGATAGAATATCTACTCTATTTCCACATCCGCGAAACAAACCTATGTATTTTTCCTACACTTCATTAGAACAAAGCCATTTTATAGCACTGAAATTGTGTAGGAAACTTGATTTTACAACAATAATCTGGCTAAATCTAAAGCCCAATATAGACTTGCATTAAGGACTTTTGTTGACTAAAGTGACATTATTTTAGTATCCATTAGGTCTATAAACATTTTAAACTCATACAACAGTGACACAGACATATTCTTGTCTTCTTGTCTTCAATAAGTGTACCTGGCATAGGACAAGCCAAAGGAAATACAGAAAGGAAGAAACATGTAGCAACCATATTTGATCTGCTAGCATCTCCAACACCACGAAAAAAGAGGGGCAGTGGGGGGGAAGAAGTGAGAGGGCAAACAAAAAAGTGTTCAAACTATACAGCCCATTAATGGATTGAACCATCACATAGGTTAAAAATTTCTTCTAAGAGAATTTGATTACCAACAATTAGAAGCCACAGTTAGAAGGACTCACACTTACAATCAGCCATAAAATGGAAAAATTATACAAGTCATACAATGAAATTTTTTTTTTAAGCCATTCCCCTTTTTATTTTTTCCACTCTTATTCTTCATGCATCTTAGCTGCAAATTCAATCATCTAAATTAGGTTTCATTTTGACAATGTCCAAGTTGAGTATTTCCCAACTAGGTTTCCTTGTCCAAATCCTGATGCAGGCTTAAAGCGGTTGACAAGTTAATCAAACTACAAAGTCTGATATTTATTTTGAACAAATTTGAAGCAAAGAAAAAGAAGGGATACTGCTATAATCCTGTAACAACTATACCAGACATATTGGCATTAAAAGTCACTTCGTAAGAAAATGAAGAACTACACTCACGTGCCATGGCCATCACCATCAAATGGTGAAGCATAGTCCTGTGTTGAATTGAAAACTCCTCTAGTTATAGCAGATGCTGCAAAATGGCGGGCGCCAACAAGTTTTTTATTACACGAACCAGACGGGAAATCCCAGGTAACCTCACAAATGCCTGAAAAATGAGCTGGGACTGGGTAGGAATTCTCAGATACATCATCAGCAAAGCTGGGGTGCATTGGATCAATACCAGTATCAATAAATCCAATCACTACCCCTTCTCCAGCAGTACTGTATCCACCTTCTTGGGCCCACGCCCCCTGCGGTAAACCCAAGAACTGCGGCGTATGTGTGGTAGCAGTCCTAACTGAAAAATCCAAAACCACATTGGCCACTTCCCTTCTCCTCGAAAGCTTCTCCGCCTAAAAAAGAAAAAAGTAACAAAAAGACCACCTACTCATGACAGCACCAACAATGCATTCACCAGCACATAATCATCATAAGAACATGATTATAACAACAAAACATCAACTGATATCATTATAATTATACCTGTTGTGGTGTGACAAGCACAGAAAATCCATTAATCAAGTAGTCGTAGCTGTACAGCTTCAGATACTTCTCCCCCTTCAACACCCTTCCCAATAATGAATCATGAACTCTAGCAATATAGGATGAACCAGGACCTCCTATGCTGTCCCGAAACATTCCTATAACATTTAAAAGCATATATATAACTGGGGTCATAAACTTACAAAACAATGACAATTATGAGGCTAAGAGAAGACTAAAACCAACACTGATGACTTAATCATTAACAAATAATTTAAATTCTCTACACATACACCATATAAACAACAATTACAGTTACAAAAAAATAAAAAGGAAAAGAGCACCTGGGTGTGTTAAGTCTAGTTAATCTACTACCAAAATCAGCATGGTTGTGCTGATGGTTTGTTGTGATATGTTGATCAAAGAGGTGAGAAGCAGGAGGCTGTTTAAGTGTGACAATATAGACAGCTGTAATGGGGTCGTCTGAATCATCATCCTGAGAGAAAGAGCAGCAGACCAAAATCCCCAGAAGAAGAGCCACCACCAATTGCACCCATTGGTATTTGCTCTCCATCCCACAAACCCAACCAGCCCCAAAATGACCAAAAACTTAACAAGAAGCAACGTCAGAGTGCTTCATTCTCAACCAACCCAGAAGGAAAGGAAAGAAACCCTTTTTAGTGGATGTGGAAACAGCTGTGAAGACAGAAGAGGATGTGCAAAAGAAATATAACCAAAACAAAAAAAACACCACCACCCCACTAAACAAAGATTAAAGAAAGAGAAAGGTTATGTTAATGTAAGCGAACTGGTCCAAGTCCAACTGGAGCAGAAGAGAAGAGAGAGAGAGAGAGAGTATTAATAAGTGGAGTAGAGTGCAACTGTGTGAGAGGTGCGATTGAGAATAAGCAAAGCAACTTTCTTGGGTGGTGTGAAATGCGAAATATGAACGTTTTATTTGTTTGTTTAAAGAGGCAGAGAAATATGAACGTTTTCTTTTGTTTTCTTTCTGCTGACTGTTGGGGGCTTTGTCTGTCTTTTAGTGCCTGTTATTTTCGTTAAGCTTTTCAAAAATATTTCTCTCTACTTCACTTAAATTCTTTTATTTTTTACTGGTTCATGAAAAGTTTTCTTGATATGCCTGTAAAGTAACAAGTCACAAACTATACGACTCAACTAAATAGTTTATGTCTCTGTTTTTTTAATATAGGAGTATACAACTTTTCATGTCCACGAGTCAAAGAACAGAGTGATTTGATTGTTCAAAGGGTGTTTTTTTTTTTTTTTAGGTATAAATACACATCACTTATGAAGATCCCGTGATCAAGATCTTTCAGGTATAATCCGAACTATTACTACTAGTATTACTTCTCTTATCCTTTAATATGTGAGCGAGAGTTACCCATATATAATAAAAAAATTATTCATAAATTAGTGAAATTTTTTAATAAATTATCTATATTTATGAGCTATTTAGAAATTATTCATTTTATGGATTGAGGGGCTTGAACCTAATCCTCTTATTATCGACAAGCAATTGGAGGAGAATACACGGCTGAGCCACTCTACTTCAAAATGGAGAGTTGGAAGATAAAAAAATTATATCATTTATGTTTATAATTCTTAATATACTCCGTGCTTGCTTTATGCTAGCATTTTAATTTATAAACACGGTGGAAATGTTTCCTATAGTTTAAGTGCTAGCCGATTGCCACCAAAAAATAACTTCTCCATGAACAAATTTAGTTATCACTTGTCACACTTGGTATTAGTATAATTTATCTTACTTTCTAGTTTTTGTACCGTTTAAAATCTTAAAATTTCTATAAGCAAACCTAAATTGAATACAATTTTCTTCACATCCTTTTTTGACACCCATCATCAACAATCAAAGACTATTCTCATCTTTTGAAACAAAAAATAAAAAGTGATCGGGTACCTTCCCATTCACTAAGATATTACAGCTTAATCCCTTCAAATCTATTTTAAAACTGGTGTGAATTCTCCTCCTATCGTAGGAGTAGTAGTGATCTCCTATCTAAATGAATAGATCTTCAGGACAAGTCTGACAGTTTTTTAACATATTCAATGACAACTTAAAATATATATATATATATGATTCTTTTTTTTAAGAAAAAACTTTTTTTTTTTTGGCATATTCACTTCTTAGCATTGATGGTTGTGCACTTCCCCATTTATAAATTGATGAGTGTTCAATTTTCACAAGTGCATTTGCTCCCCTAATTGTAGAAGTAATTGTATCCATATTGAAGAGTAGATATCTAAACATACAAATAATAATTGATCATGATAGGTGTTGACAAAGCTCTAATAATTGATCATTTTATGTCAATTTAAAAAATATATATCTTCTTTTTTTCATTCTTTCTCCATCTAATTTTTTGTATATATTCAAAGTAATTGAAAATCTATTGATACAAATAGTTAAAGGTCTAACAAAACCTATCGAGATTAAGTATTATACATGTAGCTCAAAATCTACAATTTCATCAGACCGAGAGATATTTACTGTCACAATTATTGAAGAAAATTTTTCGTTTTAGAAATTTCTCCTTTATACTAGTAAATGCATATAGTGAAACATAATTTTACTCATGAATGTGGAAGAAAAATGCACTAAGTACTAAAATTATGGGTTGATCGTGCATTCTCAATTTTTTTTTAATCATTCTCTTTATTATTTATTTCAATAGTCTTTCTAGGTAGTGAAGCTTCTCTTATCATGAATTCTCACTTATACTTTTTTAATGTATGCTTATATGCACAATTATTATCTACTTTCATAAATTTTAAGAGAATACTCGGTCGTATGTACTCTTCTTCTTCTAATTTTCTTGGATACATTGAATGTCAGAATTTCTATTGAATTAGTTTATAATCTTTAAAGCAATATTTCATTACTAATCGGTGATTTAGGAATTATGTTTTTTTTGTTATATATAATTGTATATTGAGTTGAATGGATGATGAACTTAATAATCATAGTTAATGATAATTGATCATACATTAAATTATTGTAAAAGGTAATCTAATTCTTGTCCTTCAAATAATTTTAGTAGTTCAGTTGTTAGGAAAAAAAAAAAAAAAAAGGTGTGAGGAGTATTTTTAGGTGGGAATAAAGTCACTCACATTATATCACAATGATATATCTGATTTTGTTATTTTAAAAAAATAAATTTTAAGATTTTAAAATAATTATAAATGATGTAAAATATAAAAGTTAAAATGTTAAATAATAAAACTATAAATATATAAAACTTAAAATTGAATGTATATTAAAATTATAATAAATTCATATGTAAAATTTAATAAGTCATCAAGTTTCTAAGCGAAAGGCATCCACCTCCAAGCTAGTATGGAGAGAACAGATGGGCATAGGGAAGGTGTATATCTCATCACACCCACTGAATGAGCGACTTTATATATATATATATATATATATATATATATAATTTTTTAAGAGACGACCGATCCTGATTTTTTTAAAATTCATGGCTTATTTACACAAATCTATTATTATGTTAATTGAGAATGAGCAGTAAAAATTTGAGTGGTCCTATAAAACCATACCTAACTTAAGAAGGGCCATTTACATGTTAAACTGTTAATTTGACTCTATAAATCTTGAGGAAAAAAAAAAAAAAAACCCAAAACTGTTTAAAATTAAATGAATATATCAAATTTGTATAGCAAACAAAAAATTTGGACCTTCATAATTTATAAAAATAATAAAAATGTTTCATTTTAATCCAAAAATTTAAAATAAAATTATAATAATAAAAAGGTTCAAATTTTTTTATGTCAAAAAAAATTGGACCTTTTTATTATTTAAATTTTTATTTTAAATTTATGGATTAAAATGAAACATTTTTATTATTTTTATAAATTATGAAAAAGTGACATTTTGAGAAAATATATTTATATTTTTTAAAAGTTATTATTATTATTTTGCATTTTTTATAGGATATGTTAATATTATGTAGAATGACACGTTAAAAAACGTTTTTTCTCCTCACATATACAAGAATATATACTAATACCATCATCTTCATTATGATGTGTTCTCTTTTATAGACAAGACGAGGATTGTATATACTTGACTAATCATTATAGAACTTTAAATACCTATAATTTGTAGTAAACAATTAATCATGAGTGAGAGTTAACTTTATTTTCATCTTTGTAAGTTTTACTGCCATAATAAAATCTC
Source organism: Nephelium lappaceum (assembly GCA_021234005.1). Classification (NCBI taxonomy): domain Eukaryota; kingdom Viridiplantae; phylum Streptophyta; class Magnoliopsida; order Sapindales; family Sapindaceae; genus Nephelium; species Nephelium lappaceum. The sequence continues at coordinate 9,606,811 of CM038010.1, forward strand.
TGGCTAGTATGAGTTTTTAGAAAAATACTAAAAGGGAATTCGACTGATCTGTGATTTAATTTCATAAATTAATACAATCCAAAATTTTGAATTTTTTTCATGTTTTCTATGAATGGAAACAAGTTCTATACAATTCTTAAAAAGTTTTAAACTTTTAATTTTATTATTCAATTTTGCCAAGAATGTTTTTCAAACTATTTTCATCACATCTTTTAAAAACTGAATAATAGTACTTATATATTTTATATAAAAAAAAATCTCAGAAATATATAGAATGAACCTAAAATCATGGATAACAACAATGTTTTGCTAAAGAGGATTATCTTTTAATTTATCTGTTCAGATATATGATAACAAGAATGTTATATAATATGAAAGTGATTATTATAGTAGAAGAATACATATAAAAATATGATAAGGAAGGTATGAAAACGATGGTGAGTTGGTGGGTGGGTGGGTGAATGCATGATTTTTGACTTTTTCTTTATGCTTTGTCCACTGTCCTCAACGTTCCATTTTTTTAAGATTCACCCTGTGAGTCACACTCACGTTTCTAATTACCAAAAGAGAGAGAGTGTGTGTATTGATAAATTTCAGCCATTTAAGCCCCATGAATTTGGAAATTTGATCTCATAAATCTCGGTGGTTGTCATAGTGAGAAGAAAAGAATTCCGGATAAAAAGATCTCATGATTCGTTTAAAAAGTAAAGCACGATAATTTCAACCAATCATATATTATTTTATATCATGTGTTATTATCAAAATGAAAGTCTTGTGATGAGATAATCTAACGCAAGATTATTTTCGTTGAGAAGTATATATAGAAGTGAATGGAAGAAGAGAAATGGGGGACTTGTGAGCACATGGGCATTGAATGATGAGAAAGGAGGAACAAAGATGGGTGGAGATGACACGAGGAGAAGAAAAGGGAGTTAAGAAATCATATACTATTTTATATCACGTATATACTATGAATGAAAGTCTCATGAAGAGATCGTCTCATCGATGGTTTTTTGGTTGAATGGAAAGGGAAATGGCATGAGATAAAATGTGTAAAAGAGATGGAGAAAAAGGAAATGTGGGGTGGCCTGTGGGCACATGGGCGTGACTCAAGAAGAGAAAGGTGGAAACAAATATGAGTGGGGGTCAAAAAGAAGGTGGGTCTTAGAAATGATAGCATCTTCTTCATGCACCGTTAAATTGGATTCCTCTTTTGATATAATTCATTATTAATAGGGAGTCGTTGAGAGGCTAAAAAAAAAGCAAACAGATTCGATAATCATTGTAATAGCCTTTGCTCTTTCGTTTTTAATTGATACACTCTCCTCTATTTCCATGTTACTTTTTATCATTCTCCTCTGACCGCAATTATAAAATGATAAATGGCAAAAATTTCATCTAGGTAACTAACAACGAAGTACCACTTTAACTCGCGTGCTTCCCAGACTTTTATAAAGACATCATTTTGAGTTTTTTTTTTTTTTTTTTAAATTATTGGGACTGATTTAGGGGACTATTGGAATAAATCGAGATGGGACACCAATGACTCGACCTGAAGAGCTGCTTCCATACAAGAGGGATCGACTCATATGAAAATGGAGAAGCGATCCATATGAGGGTGGAGAGTCTGCCCACACCAATTGGTGAGGGAATATTATTGGATGTAAAACTCATGCTATAAGGTATGAGGGCTGTGACATTTACCATTGGCACCAACAACCAGCTACAATATCATTTCGATTTTTATAAATGATTAATAATAATCATAGCTAACAAAAATGTAAAGGGATGATTGTGTGCTTGTTATTAATTAATGAAGTTTGCTTTTTAAAAACTTGTATCAGATTAAAGGTTTATCGAAACATACAGAGATTAATCAACATTTTTACAATTTGGAATCTATTATCATAATATGGGAGAGAAAAATAATTACTCATATAAATTTTTAAAATATGTTTGATAAAATATGTTGATAATTTTCTCATTTTATTGTAAAAATAATTATCTGTCAATTATAAAAATAAATATTTTTATAATAATAATTTATTTCTACAGGTATCGACAAAACTCTAATCGTTGTTCAGGATCAGCTTTGAAAAAGGAGAAAAAAATTATGATATATTGTATTTGTCTTCTTCCAAATTTCTAATGCTTTTAAGTAATTAGCTTTGGGCTATTTTCGGAATTCAAAATATTTTTAAATGTCTCCCTTCAAGTCCTATGATCAGAGTTTGATGGCAAAACACATACTTGAATACACGTAGAAAATAACAAGTGTAGAATTTCCTCATCTTAATCCCGATAACCACACTCCAATTATAAAATTAGTACATCTAGATGATCTTTTTAAGAAGTTTATTAGCAACTTCATGTCATTATAATATTTATACAATTGTTAGAAATCAATTTGATATTGAATTCTTTTTCTTTTTAAAAGAAATTAAAATTGAATTTATGATTTGTGATTATAATATATATTAAAAATTATTAGAAGTAAAATTATGTGAATTGTACGCATAAATTAGGAATTAATTTCCTACTAGAAAGGGAACTTAACTCTCCTTCCACCCAAATAATCAAGTTTATTTTATGATATATGTGTACTAACAATCACAAATCATGAATTAAGTTCCCTTTCCCTGGTTTGGATTTTTAATGAGCAAATGCGCATAAAATGAAAATGATCAAGTATTATGAAACTAAAATGATTTATTTGACACCGTTAAAAATATTCAAACTAATGAAATTGAAATTTAAAAAAAAAAAAAAAACTAATTACAAATCCACAGATTGTTGGACATTGTACCCAAGCCTTTCAACCAGAAAACAGTGTGTTCTCATAATGCAACCTATACACCCCCAAAAAATAGACCCATATAAGATAAAGTTGAAGTGACCACATCAATGAGAATACACATATGGAACTGTGACACTCTTTATCAAACATTAACTCCTCAAATTGATAATATAACTAAACAATTTCAAGAATTCAAGAATATATTAAGCAATTCACATTATAAAAGTTAAAGTCGGAATGTTTGAAAACTCATGTCTTTACAAAATGTTCATGTGCAGAGCAATACCAAAGAACTACAGTTGTCTCTTTTGCAGGCCGTCTCATGGCTAAACCCCCTCCACTGCATTGGCTGGAAGATTATCAACAATGGACAAACCACTTTCTGAAGTAATTACCACTGTACATCTGTAGATCCTCAGCACAAGGATACAAATTAGACATAAACATATCAAAGCAAAAGAACATGTTTGCAAAACAATAGCAATTGAAACCAACAACATCAATGCATGTTTTAAAGTGCAAGTTGCTCGTTGGAAAACAACAGTAATTGGAAACCAATAACATTGCTTGTTAGTTTAGCATTTAATCAATGCCAAAAACACAAAAAGAACTGCATTGCTGGGAAGGAATGAAGTATTTATCTAGATGGTAACACAAGAAATATCCAAAATTTGTATCCTCTTATTTTTGCCTATGAAAATAGTGGGAGCTAGTGCTTGAAGTTTCATATATGTTGCTATAAACTTCATTTGAAACGAGTAGTAATGGCTGCAGAAGCATGTGATTAATTCGTTACTTGTCCCAGGTAGTTGAGAGCTTTGATTGCTGGCATTCCATCATTTTCAAGCTTTGGAATGTTAGTGAATTTTTAACCATGCAGACTAATTACATTAATGTTCTCACCAACCTGCTACGATTGGTTTAAAAATGCTCATATGAGAACGACCAAACTTGTGAAGCGCGTGATTGAATATATTGATTGGTACAGAAATGAAATATCTTCTCTATATATAGCTTTGCTATCAATTCAACGAACAAAATTACATCTATATTTTGTTTATAGTGAAATATGTTTCACTGATAGTTAGTAACAGTCACTGCGATATAATTTTTCTATATCAAAATGTGGACTCAAAAAAAAAAAAAAGGTCCCTGTTTTACGTAGTGAAGGATTGTTATGTTTTAAAATAAAAATTGATAGTAGTAATATAATTGCAGCACTAAACTTGGTAACAACACAGTTAGTTTATCAACAGAATTCCTGATCCTCATGAGACTAGAACAATGATTATTAAGCAATAACATAAAATTCGGTATATGGCACTAGTACTGCAGTTCATGTTCAACTAAATAAATGTTATAAAATCTGATGTTACAAGAACACTGAAACCAAAAACTGTCTCGACAGCTCCTTATATATTTGAATGGAAACAAAAGTCAGATGCTTTAATGATCACAATTATTAGCAGGACTACACTTTTAAGATTCACCCCAGCTTCCACATTTTTTTCTTTTAATTTTCATGGAAGACATGATGCAACTATGATATATATCATTAATATGGATCCCATTTATCTGAAAACAGAATAGGAGTACAGAAGGGACAGGTAAACTTACGGGAACTTGGAAACAACTCCGTGATCTACGACTCCATCCACTTTATTTAGGCTTTCAGCTACTGCAGCTGCAATATTATTTGTATGAGGAATATTTTGAAACAGCAATTAGACGGGAAAACATTATGATTGCAAAATATACCAAGGCTTGTTATCGGAGACGTGAAGATGACATCGAGAACATAATGACCTTCTTCGGTGACCAATGGGAAGTCACCCCCTAGAGGATCAGCATGGCCAATAGAAGGCCTCCTCCAGACCTTGAGTTACCAAGCAATTAAGCCAAGACAAGGAAGAAAAACGAAAAACAAATAATAGTAAATTAGTAAAGGCAGTACATTTCTCCTTACAATGAAGTTATCCAAATACTAGCTCCATCCATTAGATGAACCTATAATGAAAATTGAAATTAAATTTAAAAAGCCACTGATATTAGTAAGTGTTATTTCTATCATGCTTCTGCTATGTTAATTTATCATCAAGCAAAGTAATTCGGTCCTTTTATAAGGCCAACCACACAAGTATATCATCATCCAACAAAATATATTTCTATCATGCTTCCTACGTTGATATTACCAACAAAAATATATCATCATCCACTACTGCTAATGACCATCCATCACTCTTATCTCTAGGCCACCCATTTGATTACCCGACTGGTTGTTGTAGCAATCCAAACTACTTTAAAGATAGCAAACACACCACAAACCACAACACCCCCATTTTTTTTTTCAACAACCACAACACCTTCACTTTCTTCTCATCACTTAACAATATTACTTGATGAGTCATAATTCAGACACCATCTTTTGAATCTAAAAAGAAAAGTGCATCATTAGAAACTTTTGACCCCAAGAAGAAGGTCTATGATTATAGACAGTTGTAGGCAGCAACTCCTGGTAAGAAGGGAATTAATCCCCCAATTTAATATGGTAGCCATAGGCCTTTTTCTAGTGCATTTGACTAAGTTAACTGGGCACTAACAATATGTAAAGGTTGAAACATCTTAAGTAGCAATGCACATCCCATGTGGAAGCCATTACAGAATCATGTGACCAACTGTATATCACTTTAAGCATATCATAAATCATTATAAAGGAAAAAGGCTCCAATTTGGTAAACATTTGGGGGCTTGTAGCTTGCAAATGTACAAGCCCCCAAATGTGTAACGTATCCTGGTCAAATGATTTTAAGTATTTTAAGTTGATGAATTCAAGTTTGCTAATCTTCTAATTGTTATAGAAAAGCCAAGCTGCAATTCAGCTTAATGTAAAAGAGCATACCTCTGCATCACCCAAAAATAGATCATCAATCTCTTCAGCAGTTTCCACCCATTTTAGCTGGAATACAATTTCAATAATAATTAGGCCACACTTCTAAGTTGGAAGTTAATTCTCAGCATGTCAATTATATATGCTTTAGCGGCTTACAGATCGAATTAGAACTGGTACAGAACCATCTAGAACACCTTGATACTGATTTTCTGATATCATGAATACAAGTTTATCAGCTGCATTCAGTATAGACTGCAAGCAAAATGCAAAGAAACTTAGCGGTAAGCTTCAACTAAAAAGTAATCTCTTAATATAAATAAATGCGCAAAAGTGAACAATTAAGAACAACAAACTATCAAAGTCAGTATCACCTTCTCCTGGATTATAGACTCATCCCCTGGTGACCGACTTCGCCCAATGACTGCAATCAGTGTTCCTTCCTCTATAATATCAGCATCATCAAATGCAAAATCTATCTGTAATGCAAAATGGGAGGCTAATAAGTGATATTATTGTGAATGCAGTCAAACGTTTCAGAGAATTTGATTTCACATAAAATTTTAAACACATGGAAACAATACATTAAGGCATCTTGTAATGCAGTGCAGCTGATGATATCCTTGTTAAAATAAACACACTAACACGAGAGACGTCTAAACACAAAAAAATACTCACAAAACCCCCAACAAGAAGGAAATTTAATAGATGTTAGAATCTGTGCACACTTGGGAAGTATCTTGGTAATGATCCAAAGGTATGCCGGCTGTTGCCGCTTCACTAGCACTACCTATAGACCTGAATATATAAAACCAAGGCAAATTAATGTCTTTTTTCCATTTAAACTCATAACAAAAACACAAAGGAGAGAATTATATTCGAATATTACTACCAAAAAACTCACATGGGTACTCCTACTATATCATGTAAAGCACCTGAACGAAGTTGGCGACCCAGATACTGTATGGCCATATGAGAAACATGACCACAGCCTAGCCCAACTACCATCCCATTTTTAATGTACGTATCAACCTGCAAGTTATGGATAAACATCAACGAACAAGTGAAGAATTATGTGTAAAGAAAGATAGAGATTGTATAGTACAGTGTGCTTGGCTGCATGGAGAAGAGCTAAGCCATGAGGGAGATTGGTATTATTGGAAGTGGTTGCCCGAGTAATTGTTGCATGATGGTTTGGCTTCAAAGGTATGAGTGAAGGCCAAGGATGTGAAGTTAAAGCCATATTTTAGTGTGTGTCTGCTGATGTTTTTGCATTATCTTTGGATTTTTGGATCGCCACACCATTTGCTGCATGTTGGTAATGGCCCCACTAATCCAAATTTAATCCAACAACACCCTTTTATCTCTTCTTCTTCTTCTTTTCTTTTTATTTGTAAATTATAAACAATATACCAAACAAATTTATTTTAAAATTTCATTTGTTTGGTTAAATGGATAAAATAGAAGGTGTTAAAAGAAAATCTGGCACAGTATTTGATTACAAGATGACTATTATATAACGTTCCCTCCGAGCTCAAGTAATTACTATAGACAGTTTATCATTTAAATAATATGGGTGGATAGTTTATAAACATATTCATGTGTGGATAATTTTCTTCTCTTATTATTAGTCTTATTATTAGAGTAGTTGTCTTATATTTATGTGTAAGAATAACTAAATCTCGTAAATAATTGTTGATTTTGGTAGATTTCAACAAACTTGTTACCAATTCAATGTCAACAGTGAAATAATAATAACAAAAACTTAATGAAGCCATTACACAAGGTATTCTACGAAGTTTTTATATTTTTAAATCAATAATTATTCCAAATTTTAATTTAAAAATTAAGAAAATAGCAATTTGGAAACCATGTCGATGGACAATCTAGTTCCAAATTGTTACAATCTGGTTTCAGAACATGTATGACTCTTTATTATTATTATTATTATTATTTTTAAAAAAAAGAAGTTTTTTTTTTTTTTCCAATTAGATAACAATAATAAAAGTTAAAATAAACACACACACAAATACATACATACGTGTATATATATATAGACACACACATTCGAAATTTGTCAGATTAACTTTGCGTTCATCCATCATTTTAATACATGTGAAAATTATACATTTTTATTGTGATACAAGTTTTGAGTTTCTATATGTTATTAGGGATTATGGTAAATTAGGTGTATTAGTTATGGGTGTAGAAAATAAATTTGAATTTTTCAGTTATATAATTATGTGTTTTTATTATTTATTTTATTTTTTTTACTTACTATTAAAACCAGCTGAGATAGACTTTAAAGTACAGCTCAGATCTCTACTCTCGGGAGGTGAAAGATGGTTACTCACATATAAGTGAGAAAATTACCCATACTTTATGAAACTTTGATGAGTTGGACCCATCACTTGAAAGTGGAAGATGACTACTCACACATAAGTGGGAGAATTACTCATACTTTATGGGACTTTGGTGAGTTGAACCCACCACTTGGTCTTAGCACTGGATCAAACTACTTTCCTCTAGTTGTATGTTTTTAAGTATATGTACATTAGGTTCTTTTGATAAAACCTACTATAAAGGTCGCATCTGTGACTCTATCACTACATTAATATTTTGAATTTCAATGTCACTAAAATATGTATATAGACAAAAATACTTTTACATCGAACTTGATCTTCATGCAAAAAAAAATTATTCATTCAAGAGATAAGTCATTCATTCAATAGATAAATCATTTATGAGATATTTTCTTCTTTTGATAGATAAGTCTTGTTATTGAGAAATAAGTCATTCTTTTTATAGATAAATTTTTCTTTCGATAAATAAGTTATTCTTTCAAGAGATAAATCTTTCCTTCAAGAGATAAGTCTTTCAAGAGATATTTCCTTCTTTCGATATATAAGTTCTTCTTTTGAAAATAAGTTCTTTCTTTAAAAAATATGTCATTCCTTCGAGATATATTTTCTTATTTTCTTCTCTCTTTACTTTTTTCCTTTTTAAGATCTTTAAATTATTTTTCTAGATTCGAATTTTGTTCTTATTTTTGACTTCTGTTTTTTGTTAGATCTTCAAGTTATTATTGTAAATTTGAGTATTCTTTTAGATTATTCACGTAAGAATCAATAGATAAAAGTAGTGAGAGAAAAACGAGAGAGAAAAAATGAAAGAAAGAAAAAAGAGAAAAGATGAAAGAGAATATTCATTAAGGTCATTTTTATCCGTGTATATATTTTTAGTGATATTGAAACTCAAACTGTTAATAAAGTGACAAAATCATAAGATTTGATTTAAAAAGTGTCACATCAAACGATTTTCATTTATATATAATGGTATGTTAGATATGTAAATGTTTTTTAATCAAAATATAAGTGAAATGAAAAGTTCTTGTATTGCCCATTCTTCTAGCCTTACCAATTATCTTCAATATGAGAAGTAAAAGAAAATTAAAAACAAGAGACACCGCTTATCCTTACACTGAAAATAGTCATATCGAAACTATATAAGTAATATTTGATTTTGACAAACTCTTTTAATCTTCTGATCAGTTTAGTGTCAATTTAAAATTAATATATATATGCATTAACAAGGACAAGGGTCATAAGAGAATATAAAATTGAAGATAGATAAAATTGACAATGATAGTTAAAAGTGGAGAACATCATTTTTTATAATTAAATAATTTTATCAAACAAAATAACTAAACATACTAAGTGAGAAAAATGAGGATTTGAAAATAATTGTCATGGGGGCAGGGCACAAATTACAATTTCTAAGTCCTGAAGGTCATATTTGCTATTCTCCCTCTATTCAAAACCCTATAAACCTGAAGACGGACTCCTGCCTGCCGTTGGTATTCAAAACCCTAAAGATCGTAGAAAGAGAAAGTTGAGAGTTAGTGGATGCAAAAATGTCGATGTCGAAGAGCTCAAAAATGTTGCAATTCATCAACTACCGAATGCGAGTGACGATCCAAGATGGTCGCCAGCTGGTCGGTAAATTCATGGCCTTCGACCGCCACATGAACCTCGTCCTCGGCGACTGCGAGGAGTTTCGCAAGCTCCCGCCCGCTAAAGGCTCTAAGAAGAACAATAACACCAACGAGGACCGTGAGGACCGCCGCACGCTCGGTCTCGTCCTCCTTCCGCGGCGAGGAAGTCATTTCTATGACCGTCGAAGGCCCTCCTCCGCCCGAGGAGTCAAGAGCCAAGGCGGTTTCCGCCGCCGCTGTTGGAGGCCCCGGCATTGGCCGCGCCGCTGGCCGTGGAGTCCCCACTGCTCCTCTTGTTCAAGCCCAGCCCGGCCTTGCTGGGCCTGTTCGCGGCGTCGGTGGTCCGGCTCCTGGGATGATGCAGCCACAGATCTCGCGGCCGCAGCTGTCGGCTCCGCCAATGACTTATCCAGCTACGGCGGCTGCTCCTGTTATACGGCCGCCTGGGCAAATGCCACCTTCGGTGTACCCTGGACAGGGTCCACCGCCGATGGCGAGAGGTCCGCCTCCTCCTCCTGCTGCATTTGGAGTGAGGCCGCCTCAGCAGTTCCCAATGCCGCCTCAGCAGTTTGGGCAGAGACCTATGGTGCCACCGCCTCCTGGGCCTATGATGAGAGGCCCTCCTGCTGCTCCTCCTCCTAGGCCTGGAATGCCGAACCCTCCTCCTCCTCGCCCCGGGATGCCGCCTCCTCCCGGTGCTGTTTTTGGACAGCCTCGCCCCGGCATGCCACCACCCCCACCTAATCCTCAGCAGCCGCAACAGTAGTCTTGATGGGGTATGCCTCCTTTTTCATTTTCAGTATTGCCTTTATAGTGAGTTTAAATTGCGTCTTTGGTAAACTATTCTGTGTGTTGTACTGACCTCTTTCCTAGTATTAGCATAATTATTGTTACTGTTCTTGGTTGAGGAGTCAGTTCAAAGAAATTTGGATGTTTAGTTAATTTTCCGTGTGTTCTGTAAATATATCTGTATTGTTATTTGAACTTCCCAGTCGATCAAGTTTCTTATTGATTTCCTAAACTTTATAAGAATTACCTATCGTCAACATTTGGGTTAATATTAGGGAGAGATTAGTGGCTGATTTTGGAGATGTAAGTGCAAGGACAGTTATTATTATCTTGGGGACAATCCTGCTACTTCACCCATTTTCATGCAGAGCATACTTGCTTTTGACTACTCTATGCCAAGATCGCTCTCTAAAACGACCTTCCATAACTATATTTCAAGAAAAGCTATATTTCTTTTAGCCATTTTACCATAAATTTCCCATATGAAGTGTTTGGGGATCGTCTTTCCAACTCACAAGTTCGGTCTTTCTTGCCTTTGTCTGCACTTTCCTGGAAGAAGTCCAGCATTAGTGTTTCCGAATAATTAGCTACACTAGGGGGTATGCAGTATGCTAATTAGAGGTTAAAAATTGTGAGCAGCCCGGCGAAGAATAACTTGGATGAGGGTTAGTTGCCCTTCTTTAGATAAACAAGCTTTTCTAGAACTATTCAGTCTCTTTTTCACCTCACCAATTTGGCTCCATAACTCTTTTGAGATAGGTTTCCATTCAAGGGGTAAGCCTAAGTATCTCTTAGGCCATACCCCCTATTTATAACCTACAGAAGTTGCATGATCACTCAGTTTCGTTTCATGCATGTCCAAAAGTAGGAAACTATGCAATGAATCTGATAGAGTATATTTCTTACTATGTTGACTATATCTTTGGTTGTTAGATTGCATGCCTCGGTATTGTTTTTGAAGTAATGGAATAAACTAAGATACATTGGCCTTACTAAAATCTACTTTGAAATTGTATTGAATATGGCATTTAATTAAAATTGACAAACGTGCATGTGCCCTGAAACTAGCTTTGCTGTTGGCATTTAGTTGGAGGATTAACCATCAATTAGTAATCTGCTCAATGTTTGAAATTTTGGTCTACTTGTCATATATCTGCTGAAATTATGGACAATATCTCTACAAGCACTCACAATTTCTTAAACCTTTATTGGTGGGGCCCCGGGGGTGGGGGTGGGGTTGTTTTGTAGTTAAGAGGGCTACCATGTGTGTCCATCAAATACTGTATCATTATATCAGTTCATAAGATTTTGATTTAAGTTCAACTAACTACTGGCATATTTCTGAATTATTAGGCTTCAAGTGAGTTGTGTTATATATTTATGATTGATATCGTTTCTTCCTTGGTCCTCATTCTGTGTATTTTTTTTCTAAGCATGCTATCAGTGTTTTAGAATTTGAAATGTTTATTTTGAATATTGAGTATTGACATTTTAGTGGCAAATTCTGTTATGTGTCATTTAGATGAGACTCCTAGAATGCCTTAATATAGCTAAGTTTTTTCATACTCTATTCATCTTTTAATCAAGTAGTTGCATTGATGAACTTTAGTTACATATGTTGTAAAATTTCCACAAATATACTCAACCTCTTATTAGTACCAGTCAAAAACATCAATATCCTTAGTTACGGTTCATGGGATTGTTCACAGGCAGTGTGCATGGTACCAAAACAGTCCTGTGTCACCCATTTTTTCTAGCCCACTGAGTATTGCTGTAGAAAAATTCTTTTTTAACAAATTGTGATATCATGATGTAGGAGAATCAGGTACATAAATAAAGTTTTTAGCTGTTGAAGCAGAACCAGATTCTGTGTTTTGGTCTAATTTTATCACTCACTTTTCCATGTTCCAGTCCAAGGATTTCTAAAGCATTCTTGAGGTTGCAATTGTTTATTTCCTTATGTCTTCCCTTTTATATATATATATATATATATATATATCTATTGATGAGCTGGTTCTAAAATGCTTATATTTGATGAGCTCTAAAATGCTGACATTTGACATTTCCAGCAATGGTGCATAGTTCTTTATGTTTGCCTAGATTTGTTTTGGTTTGGTGGCTTTATGACTCCATTAAGGTTTAAATCAATTTATTACTATCTTATATTTAGTAAATATACAACATATAGACATTAAGAACCTTGTTGCCTTCTCCCATAGGGGTTAAAGCTAGCCTTGCCATGGACAGAGACAAGAACCTAGAAGATAACCAAAAGTGAAGAGCAAAGAAGTTTGCTGGTATTGTTTAAGTTTGTGATGAGCTTAATTTATGGCCTTGAATAGCCCTTACTAGGCTGTATTATCTTACTTTTGATTTAATATATCATGCCACGTTATTATCTTGCTTTAGTTTTCTTTATTCTGTACTTAGGTAATTTGCTTAGCTTTAGGTGTTCGAAATGAATTAACAGAATACCACAATTTCACTAGGAAAACTAATACCCTAAAAAGATCAGTTTCTTGTTGGTGTAAATAAGTGATGTAGCTATCAATGAAGATCAATTTTACTGAATACCTGGAAGCTTTATCCAGGAGTTTTGTTCTCTATTACTGATGTTGGTTCTTTGCATGTGGTCCAAAATAGTGGTGGCTAACGAACTGCATTCAGACTATTCTTTCAGATTTTTGGATTATAAGGATTCAAACTGGAAACATTTTTCTTTTCAGAAAATCAGTTTCCAATCTGAAATTTTGTATTTTCTCTTTAAACATTGAGTAGCCGTGTAAATTTTTCACGTCAGTAGCGTAAATCTAAGACCCTTACATTAAGCAAGTATGAAAAATAAGTAGGTCACAGTCAGAACAATATTTTAGATTCACTTTCTTTGAAAAGCCATTACGTTTAGCACTGTTTGACATCCCTGTATTTGCCTTTCAGCCTCTAGTTATTTTCTGATAAATGTTTCATTTACGTAAAAAAGGATACTTGTTCTTCTTAGTTGAAAATGGCATTCACTTACCTCAAAAAAAAAAAAACAAAAAAAATAATTACTACTGATGTGATGTCAGAAGTGGCATATATTAGTGATATTATTATTTAAGATAAGCCATGTGCTTTATCCAGGAAGCACATTTTCTGCCTCTTTCCTGTCTGTAGAGTCTCTTCCTGTGGATAAGGATTTTTTTTTACTTTTCTCAAATAAGAAATTGTGTGAGGTAGACATTTGGAAGACAAATTGTGGCCATTACTTTGTACCTGTAGAATCTCAAGTACACAATATTGAATCGAGTGAGCTTGTTTTACATGGAACCATCCTCTACTTATTAATTTACTTCAACTTGTTATACTTCTGACCTTGAAGCAGATTATATAGGGGTGATGTAGTTGAAAACCCTTGTGATAGTGGATGACCAATCATCTTTAAAAGCCTGGGTAGTTATTAATATGTAGTATGATGAAGATACAAACCATCTCTATCGTCCATGACCATGCAGAGGACCAGTGTAGGATTGCCATAACTTAACCTTCCGTTAACTATTCAGAGTAGGATTACATATGTTGACTTTGAATTAGTCAACTTCGACCATTCCTCATTTGGCTTCATATGCTCCCCGATGTGCATGCATTTTAGTTAAAATCCCCTTTTTTTGGTACTTTTTCTTTTTTAGTAATGCATTCAGATGTTTGGCATGTTTCCTAATTATCAAAATGAATGGAAAAAGCCCTAAAAATCAGATGGGAAATTGAATACTAAAGAGAATTGACAATAACTCTTACTGCCATTGTCATTCAGCATTTTGGAATGTTGCTTGCATCGAATTTTCCTTAAATGAACTGCTTCTTGATTAGAAATTGACTTCCGATTTCTCGAATGTAGCAGGGTTGGAAGTTGTGCAGTGAAGGCGTACCAAGATTGAGAAGCTCGTGTTCAGCCGAAAACTTTCGTGAGTTTAATACTGGATTGGATTAACACAGTAGTTCTTCCTCTCATAGCTGAAGATTTTGAAGATGTTATAAAATAGCACATTATGTTACCCAGTAGACAAATATTCTTGCTGTGTAGGTGGTTTTTAAGTGAATTGAAAACGTATTATTGGCAGTCTGTAGGTGATATCTCTTGTGGATGGTTTGGGTTGTTGCATCATATAATCTAATGATATTATGCTATGTTCATACTGTTAACTTGAGTTTCAAAGAGAGAGCACTGTATTCTTGTGTCGTTAAGTGCCAACAACATTTAAATTTTGATTTTAAGTTTTGGACAACTACCATATAGATCTCTGTCTATTATATATATCCACCTTTTTTTAAACACTATATATATCCACTCCTTGCTGGAAGGTTTTGCGACTTTTTAGATCAAAACCAAAATGGTCTCCAATCTTTTTGTGCAGTGCTACTTTATATCATACATTTTCGAAAGTTAACAAAAAATGTCTATCGTCATTAGTTCCAATAACCAAATATTTAGTTTGATTGTGTTTTGACTAGTGAGAAGGTATTATTCTTTGGAGTTAAATAAATTCATAAAATTAAAAATAAAAATCTAAACATACAAAATTAAGAACACACACATATGTATAATTTAAAAATTCAAAGTTAATATATTAAAAAATTTTCAAAGTACTTGTTTAGGCTCTTTGGATTTATGGCACTTTTGCAAGTTTTTGTGTAAAATAAAAAGGTGCAGTTTGCACCTTTATTTTGTGAGATTGTTACCTGCCTTGATAATCTAAGCTTAATTAACATCTTTTGACAAAAAATTCCCTGACAAATTATATTTGTACTAAGAAAGCCCTCCCCCTTGAATATCTGGAAACCACAAACGGAAAAATAAAAAGCATAAAAGAAGAAATGCGATAAATGCAGAAACCAAGAAAAAGAAGAGAGAGAATAAATTTTGCAGACAAAAAACTACAAGAAAACTCAAATCAAAAATGAAAATTTTATGAATTAAAACTTGAAAAAAAAAAAACACGAAACAGCAAAAACGCTCAAATTTCAAGGTTAAGTTTCATTTGAAGCACTGCCCTGATCGAGCTAGTCTCAATCAAGGCGATTCTAGATTTTCTAGGTTTTTTTCCAAATATTTGTTGTCGTTCTTGTTTTCAAAAAACTTCTTGTTTTCTTTCATGTTTTCTAGTTTTAAACAATTTAAACATCGATTTAACCCAAAAAGAACACAAGCTTCAAAAACAACATTGAAAAATTAAACTAAATTTTTTTAGCATAACCAAACATATAATTTGCAAACAAAAGTGCAAACTATCACAAATTGTTTCCTTTGTTCGTAAACTATAATTCGTAAACACTAATAGTTACTAAAAATACTTATTTTCATTTTTCGGTGACATCTCCAAAACTTGTTGCAGGATTTTCTCTTCCACCAAACAGAAATTGCTCAAACCTTAAAACAGCAAGGAAAAGGGAAAAACGAACAAACGACTAGAATCAATAATATGTATACCTGCAATGGGCATTTAGTATTATTAAGTTATTATGTGTTCAAAATACATTTGATCCATGATCAATATGCCCCTCTAAGACTACAAAATAATAATATAGATGTAAATGGAAAAGAATCTATCATCGACTTTTGAGGAAGAAATCGATTCCTAAACTCGGGTAGAATGGGATCTGCGTTAGTTTCCTGTATAAAACCATGGCTGCATTGCGCATCTTCCCTAAACCTAAGCGGACCCATACCCATCGCGGTGAGCCTTCTGCCATCTCCATGCAATTCCTAAACTTTCTTGGAGATTAGTGTACTTCGCCGTCCAGTTCAGTTCGCGCCTGATTTTGGTCGGGTCACTATACACTTCAGCATAATCACCAGGCCTGCGGGGTTCATAATCAACCTTGATGTTTGCCCCTGTTGCCTTTTTACAGGCCTCAACAAATTCCTTAACCGACCTCCCTGACGATCATAGATACATGAAAAGCTGTTTAGTAAGAAATGATCAACTTACATTCATAAATCTCCAACACAGATAAAGGAAATTGCCATCACACAGGCAACCAAAAAAATCGTTACCTTGTCCAGTACCAACATTATAAATTCCAACTTTACTAGGCTTTGCCCTTTCAAGAGCTTTTACATGAGCATCAACGAGATCGTTGACATCAATATAATCCCGTACACAAGTACCATCTGGTGTACTGTAGTCCGTTCCTTTAACCTTCAAGTGAGCCACAACACCAAATTAGTCAGACTAATAAACTCCTTTTTTCTTTCAATTCTTAATCTTTTTCTTATTTCATTTTTGATCTCTCAGGACAAGAAACAACATTTTACTACTAATAAATTATGAAAAGGCAACTAGCAGCCAACAAAGCAGACTACATTATGAAGCATGATAGTAAATAACATGTGGAATACAGTTGGTTACTCCAAATTAAGACTTGTGGTAGTCGCAGTTGTCCCTACCTACCATTCAAAGCTATTGAAACACTAATAAAAGTACATCGATTACCCATTAGAACCAAGTAAAAGTCTAAAAACCCAAATGACACAAAAAATTTGAGCAGGCAAATGTGATGTTAAATGGCAAAGTGAATAAAATCTTTAAATATCCAACTATACATCATGTATAAGTTTCTTAACTCCTTCATATACTGCCACTCCTTTTCCTTCACACACACCACATCAAGCAGTCAAGCACCAACCTCTATGCCAGTGGAAATTTACTTGAAGGAAAAGAAAGAATACAGAAATTTGTATCTCCATCAGAATTTACCAAATTGCTTTCACATACTTGTTCAATACTTCAACGTATTTATTCACTTTAAACTTCTCTTTGATTAATTGATTGGCAACTTGTTCATTTAATTCTATGGCTGTCTATTAGAACTTTGCCTTCCAGTAAAAAATTTAGGCAGATCTACAAACAAGTATTCATAGTAACAAAAAGTAAAAGTAAGAAATATTAGCGTACCTTAAGCCCAGGAATAATACCACGAGCAGCATCAAAACATGCACCTGAAATTCGGCCGTGCTCACGTAGTTCAGGTCTGGGAGATTCACCTAATCTACCCTCTGGATCTGACCCAATGACATTGAAGTATCTGCATTAACCAATATAGTATGAATCTGTAACCATCATAGTAATTTATTCTAGTTTATATATTCGTATGGTGCTAGGATACATACATACATATGTACAATACATACATATATACATACATACATACATACATATATATGGAGACCAATTTAACTGCCTTAATCAGAGTTTGTAAAATTGAAATGATTATCAAAATATTTCTGGTTCTAAAAACAAATATGTGCAGTCTTAGAATCATATAGGTGAAGGGTGATGATCTCATGGGAATTTTACTCATGCAACTTGCCATTTTACAAGACAAACCTCTTAAATAAAATTGGAACTATCAAACGTCAGACGTCCTAAATTTCTGTTAGATTTCTACCATCATAGTTTTTAATGACATTAAGGTATGCATCAAATGTTTCAAAAAGGAGAGAATATGAATAAAATAACACCTAATATAATATTTGCAAGAGTTTAAGCAAGAAGCTAGAAAGTACTTGTACAAAAAGGAAGCACTCACATACTAACAAGGAGAGGAGATTCAAAATAACAAGAAGAACAAAGCATACATAGAACCACCAACCTTAAGATCATTACCGCCATGTCTGAATTTTTAGAGAAGTCCAGGATGATATCTTCTGCCATTTTCTTAGCTTTTCCATATGGATTAATTGGTGCCTGAGTTCATTCAACAATATAAAAGTTGTATTACTGTAACCACACATTTGTCAAAGCAACATTTAACATAACAATCTTACACCTTCCTTCCTCAAAATAAAACCCAAAATAAAATCTCAAATTATTAGTATAATAAGTAATTATTAAAATTAAAGTACTCACAATCAAAAGTTAACCAGGAAATTAGATTTCACCTGTGGAGTTACTTCAGTAATAGGCATCTTTTCAGGCTCCCCATATGTGGCACATGTACTAGAATATATCAAAGTCTTTACACCCCTTGCAGCCATTGCCTCTAATACAACCAAGGTATTTGAAGTAATGTTGTGATAATACCTGTAATCAATGACAAATGCATCACTATTTGGATATATATTTGATACTCTAATGTATAATGACGACAGAGCAAATAATGGCAACAATGGAACTAGAAATTGGAATTAAGGGGGACAAAGAAACACCTAAATAGTTTTTAAAAACACAAAACACTAGGAAATAAAACAACTAGAAATGGCATGAAGGATGTTGTCGGATTTTCAGCTTATGTTACAAATTAGATTTGTTTGTATTCAATACGATGGCTTCAAAAGACCTTTCACAAAATCCAATAGCTACTTTTTCATTTCCCAAAAATTTTGCAGGGGCCAAGGCCTCCCATCCCTGAATAAGGGCATTGGCCATTTCATCCATGTTTTATGTCTACATCAAGGTACAGATAGTGCACAAATTATGAAAACTCAACTGACAGAACTGGTCCCAAGTCATAAAATCAAATTTAGTTTCAAATTACTAGCAAAACCTGATTACATGAATCTGGAGTCTTACAGTACAGTAGCGGCACTTCAGAAATTTTCTAAGTTGAACTAACCCATGTTTTGTCCCATTTCTTGCTGAAATTCAAAAGGCAATAAAATTTCTTTTTGCAACTACAATTTCGTTCCTAAATCTTTCATTTCTTTTGATTTTCATAAAAGACTATCACACCCAAGTTTTTCTCGTCTCATTTTTCCTATGGAATCTAAGCTGATCCTGTAATTGAACATTTACATTGACTTAAATGAGTGATTTATTTTCAAGGACCCAAACCAGATTTGGAATTGATGCAAAGAATGAAAAACAATTACTTCCATCTAAAACTAATTACGTCCAACAGTTTCAAGCAAAAGATGAGCAAACAAAGCATGACCAAAGAACCATTAGAGATGAAAAATTAGTGCATCAACAAAGAAAACTAATTTTCACTTTCTGAACCCAAACAAGAAGAAAACGCATATTGAAAGCAGCGCACAGAGGAATTTATTAATTCGAGAAGCAATCTAATTAAATCTGGCACCAGCAAGATCAACTATCAACAATTTACAAGCTTCTTTACCCGTTTTCTTACATGTTTTTTAGCTTTAAATTCAATAGTTAGTATAATTTTCTCTTTTTACGAAACTAAAATTGTCCAAGATTATGCACATGCAATAATGATTTCCATAGAAATGCAAGATGTGCATCATTTCTAAATCTACAAAACAATATTATCAAATAACACTCTTTAACTTTTGCTACGACTTACTTCTTTAAACAAGATACGGATAATTACATAGTTCATCATCATCTTTTTCCAACAAGAAGATGGACTACTAATCATGTGCCCATATACCTATCACTAAAGACAGCAAGACAAAATCTAAGTGTACCCATGTCCGATGGAAAAAAGCATTAGTTTAACCAGTTTCCAGTTCACATAACTCTTAAGATTTTCATAAATTATTGTCTACTCCGACATCAGTCTTCTATAGTCAGAAAATAGGGGAAAAAACATGAAAAGAATTGCAAAATAAGTTTTCTTGTTGTTCCCTAAGCCTAAAGCTTTTCTCAACACTGCTGCAGAATGATGTAGCACGATGAGTGCATCATTCAGAAAAATTTAAAAACATTCACGAGTTGCATCTGACTGCTCAAAATTCAGTGGCCCCTAAAGTGGAGGAAAAAGGCACATTTTCCTAAGCGATAATATATGACAAACATTAATCAAACAGGACTCAGGGAACCAAATACACTACCATAGCCACGTTCTATATACAAAAAGCTAGATTCACAAGCAAACGCACCATACTAGTTAAACAAGTCGGTCAGTGATGTAGTAGAAAACAATACTTACTTAAGAGGATCAAGGGTACTTTCCCCAACATAAGCAACAGCTGCAAAATGTATCACAGCATCGAACGCATTTTCTGCAAATATTTTGTGAACCTGAAAAATACCAGTTAAGCAAACCAAGTTCCAACTTTCACGTTTATAACTTAATAAATCTACATAATTATTATAAGGATACAGCTTTGGCATCCCCCAAGTCGGCATAAATGAACTGAAGCCTCCCAGGTTCCGGAAACAATTCTTGTAGCACCTTAACCGCACCTATATTACCCCGCGAAAGGTTGTCCTATAAAAGAAAAAATATATATATATATTCCATAACTGTCTACACCAGCAATCGAACAATTGAATAAAACAATTAACATCAGCAAAAGAAACATAAACATACAACAATGGTAACACGATAATTGTCCCGAAGCAGGCGTAATGTAGCATGAGAACCAATGTAGCCAGCACCACCTGTTACGAGGACATGCGTAACCCCATCTTCGTGTTTGGAGAACTGCAAAATCAATCAATCAAAACAACATTATTAGCATAGACATACATAAACAAAATAACAAGAAGGAGCAGTATCAAATAGAAATGTTGAAAATGGAAATAGATACATACCACGGTAGGGGAATTGAAAGAGGATTGCTTGAGAATGATAATGCAAAAGGCAGTGAAGGTGGCAGCCACAAGAATCTTGCCAACCACGTTGGCTTTTCTTTTAGGGTCTGCATATTCCAATCCTGTACACAATCAGACCATCATCATTATAAAAAACAATTAAAAAAAAAAAAAAAGATCATGATCATGTGATGGAGTTTCAATTTGAAAAAGAGTACCTGCAAACGGCATAGATCTGGTGGACCTTGGCTGATTTCTCGGCCTGCCAAGATTTAGCATTTGGAAAGCTTCTCTATCTTTTCCTCTTTCTCCCCCTCTCCTCTCCCCTCTTCCTTTACTATATCCTGTCAATTTTACAAAAACAACAAAATTTGAGATTATTTGTAAATCAAATTTATTATTATTTTTTTTATTTTGATAAAAATTAGACAACAAAACATGGTGGAATCAGAAATATATAGCGACGAAAACATTAAGATCCAGAAGAATGTATGCTATGTCTGAGCATGTCAATCTATTAAAATATATATTAGGAAAAAAAAAAAAAACAGAAATTGAAACAAAAACAAACCGAAATCGATGATGGAATTAGAAGCTGGCGGTGACCAAAACTAGCGGTTTTAGTGTTTTTTTTTTTTATTTGAATTCAGGTGGAGAGATGACGGACTGCACTTTAAATGTGAAGAGAGAGTATGAGAAACAAAAAAACGCAAACAGACAGCATTTAAAAGCTTCTCTCTGCAGAGTTCTGGTCAATACATAACAAACAAATTAAATTTTCAAAAAAAAAAAAAAAAATTGAAAAGACTTTTGATTGGAGGAATATGAGTAGCACGCAAGAAGACGATTGAAATTAAAAATAAAATAACGTAAAAAGCAGCAAAGCGTTTTAGATTTTAAAAGAGAGAGAGAGAGAGAGAGAGAGAGAGAGAGAGAGAAAAATGAAATGAAATACGTACGTCTGTGTGTCGTTGATTAGAAACGTATAATGGAGAAGGAGAACGGTAGTGAGAGAGAGAATTTGTAGGGCGCGTTGAAATTTCCGTGCCGTGCGTCCATTTTGTCAAGCGCGAACACACCAGACTCTACAAAAAAATAAAAAACACTCTGTACGCATACGCCTTTTTGTTTTTTAATGTTATTTCTCTAAAAAAAAAAAAAAAAAAAAAACTTTTGGATGAAGGTAGAGAGAGCCAATCATATGCTCACAACATTTCATGCGCTCGTTGCACCGCGTTGTGCGGGGTTTCGGAGAGCGGTTCGTGTCAGCTTTCGCTTCACCATTTAGACGTCAACATGTCAGCTACTACTCTTTCTTTTACTTTTTTAACCTTTTCGATCTATTTTTGTGGGGGCCCATCCGTGGCTATTTGTTTGATTGCACCCTCGGTTATTTCGACTTTTTTGCAACATTAACCAGCCGAATTAACTTTCCTTGTCGTTAAACTATATTGACTATGGAGCAAACATGTTAATAATTTACCTTCTTCCTATCTTATTATATCTAATTCTATATTTATGATAGGATTCAAGCCTCTTTTTTTTTTTCCTTATTTCTATAGTTATCTCTTCTATATTTTTTCCCTTGTTAGGTGTAATTTTGTATTTATGATAGAATTCAAGTCTTATTAAAAGTATGTGCAATTATTTATATGTAGAGAATATTTCTTTCCATAAATTTAAATATTGATTTCTTTCCAATATCTTTATATTTAAATAGCTTCCAAATATAGGAGATATTGTCCATCTTCAAAAAAAAAAAAAAAAAATGTTATTATTTTAAAGAGTAATGTTAGGTTTTTTAAAATTTTATTCAAATTTATGTCCAAATTATATAACATATGAGATAAAAAATCTATTATTACTCTATTTTAAAATATAGATGCAGTAAACTTAAATTCCTCATCCGAAACACCAGGATTATTATTGGTAATTTGTATTGATTATGGGAAGCCAAATAGCATTCTTCTTCACTTCAAGACTCACCTATGCTGAGACGAGTCCAGTGTGGTCTTTGCAAGATTGAATGGTCTATTGGGCGGTATAGGGGACCCCAAATATTCTTACTTTCACAATATCTATCAACTTACTATTGTTGTAAATATGATAATGAGATTAATTAAATATTATATGATTTTTTTTGGGGGGAAAAAGTTTAATTGATCAGAATAGGAATTCACTAACACGAAGTTACTACAAAGACAGAACAATGTGGAGACTAGCAAAGGTCACGAGCCCACAATGTCCAAAAAAAAAAGGGCATATCAAGTTTTTTTCTAAAAAAAACAAAACAATACAGAACAAAACAAAAGTATCAAACTAACCAATTATAACAGTGGTCTCAGAACAAAATATTTGAAAAAAAAAATGTTAGTCCACAATTCCACATACATGAAAGGACTTTCTATGTTCCCCATTTACTAATAATATTACAAACTATATATAGCATATATATATAGCTATTCTTTTTAGTTTTTATTAATTAGCTTATTTAAAAGGAAGTATTGACTTTTTATTATATTCATTTCATAGTTATGTATACTTTGAGCAATTTAGGCCTCTAATTTCAAACTTCAAGTTACGATTTCGTTTAGTACATATCATATAATTTATATGAAAATATTAAATGTTGACTCAACAATTTTTTGTAAAATGTGGGTTTCAACATATGACGCAAAGAAGTCAAAAGTATATAAATTAATCTATTTACCTAACAACCTTTAGAAGCCATCTAACAATTGGCATTTAGCATTCGAATGAACAAAAAGTACATATAATTGCATATGTGTGGCAAAAAAAAAAAAAAAAAAAAAAAGGGAATTGACATATAATTACATCCATATAAATGCTTAATAAGCTGTTTATAGAATCTAACATTTTAGAACAAATGGTATGGTGTTTTGAGTTTATAAATATGGCAGTATTGAGTTATGATTACTAAATAGAATGTAACGAATAATGATCCTTCATGGGATGGTCACTGATTACCTAAAAGAAGGCCAGAAAAGGCGTCGGGTGGCACCATATATTTATTGGTATCCTGTCCCCATTAGATAACATATTAAATGGTCATTTATTTATATTATTATTATTGATGAGATGCAGAAAACATTCACCCTAATAATATCAATTTTATATACGGTGATGTCAAAATCATTGCACTTCATGTGATATTAAAAAAAAAAAAAGTATATCTTCAGTTAGATACCCAAAAGAAAATGTAAAATATAAAAGTTTTGATAAAATAATATATATATATATTAATTGGTATCAGAATTATATAGGTAAGGTCCTGTGGATTAAACTTATGCAATTAAATAAATAATTACATATATTAAAAAATAATTAATTAATTAATCATACCTACCAATGAGGTAAAATCAGTTTAATAAGTGTGTACTCCATTTAGGGCTTTTTTAAAAGAAAAAAAAAGACTGATTCGGGATAGGAAACAATTACTCCACAATAAGGAAGAGAAAACTACCTACATAAGTTAAAATATGTGATAAGTAGAAATCAACCACTTGAGCTAGTAAATGATGTGTTTATATGTGGTAAGTGGAAATCAACCACTTAAAGCTAATAAGTGATGTGTTTATTATTAAGTTTTTTAATGACATTTAAGTTGAAATTTTGATATTTTAAAGGCAATATAGATAATTAGAAATATATCTCAAATTTTGTTTAAATTACGAGATATACTTTTTTTTTTCCATTATTAACTCTTCCAAGTTCCATGGATAGATTTTCAACGACTTTAAGAGATTAAGGTATAAAAAGGTTTTAATAAATTTTACGAGCCTTCTGCTAAATTAAAAACTATTATTTCACTCTTAAGAACATGTTGGGAAAACATTAAAATGCACCAAAAATTGTCTATGTCTGATATTCTTTTTACTAGACACTTCAAACATTCTATAAACCCGTAAAACAATTCAAGAATATTTTTCATCAAATCAACCCATATGTTGATTGTTTCTCTTGAAATTAAGGACTAACATCTCACAATTTTTTTTTTTTTCATGATTTGCAAGATTTGGGATCTATTCAACACCTGTTACATAACTGAGAAAATGTTATCCTCAAGATCGTGACTAGTTAGGTTTTGTGGAGTTTCTAACTTAAATTAACTGAAGTGATTAAGGTTACATTGCTGGTGTTTTGATTTTTTTTTTTTTTTTTAAAGGAAGTGTTTTGGTTCATTTGGGTTAAATATGAAAAAGTAATAATTAAAAACTATATTAATTATCTCAAAAAAAAATCTTAATTGTCGGAGTAAATTTAGGTGCCATAGTTTTTGGAACACGTTTTATGCTTTTTCAAGTATTGACTTACATTTTTTATTTACCGTTAGTTAAGGTATCTTTAAATTCCACTACAATTATGTTATCAATTACACATAAATAGCTTCGATATATATGTGGATGTGATCTAATTATATAAATGATGAAACATGAATCCCATGAACATATAAATATGTCATATGCATGTATCAGTAGGAGACATGTAAGTATAAGAAATTAGAAATATCTATCTAAATAAATATATCATATATCATATACATACAATTATGTTATCAAGCATATAAATAGTTTTGATATATATATCATATATGTGAATGTGATCTAATTATACACATGATGAAACATGAATCTTATGAAAATTAAATACATATAAATATATCATGCATGTATCAGTAGGAGACATATACATATATAAATTAGAAATATCTCTATAAGACATATATAAATTAGAAATATCTCTATAAGTATATGTACAACCTTCTCTTTCTCAAGCATGCATGAGTCTGGATGAAAGGTCAAACAAATAAAAACCCTAAATGAAGATTTCTCATATAATTCATTCATTCATTCGTTATAAAATAAATAAACTTGGTTACATATTGTTCTAACACTACTATAATTTAGAAAGAGATATTATGTAAATACAAATTAGGCAGGCCAGTTGTCTCATCCTGATGATGATGAGGCTGCATAGATCATTAATAATGCAATTTGGTATCCAATTAATTTTTAATTTTTCAATTGCTTTACCTAACAATTAAGACATATATGTTTGACTTCTGGCTATAGCCAATGGCCAAATTAGCTTCAAAAGCACCCAGTTATTCGAAATAACACTAAACACCAAAACTAATTAAGTTACTTCCAACTCGCTTAAAAAACAAAGAAAGTTACTTCCGATTCAATTTAACCAAATTCTTTTCGGCAAGAAATGGAGCATGGAATTGCATCTTTTATTATTATTTTTGGGCCATTAACAATTCTCAGAAGTGAGAATAACCATTAAGCACAATGCACATGTAAATCAGCGGTAAGTAACTCTTAAAGCCATTTAAGCACATGTAAATAAACTGTAAGTAACTCTTAAAACGACTCTCTACATATATATATAGAGAGAGAGAGAGAGATATATTAATAATTTGCCCCCCAATGTCTGATCTTAATCTGAAACTCCTCCCCTTAGTTTCGTAATTAGCAGTTTGTCTTCCCAAAGTTTAATTAAATAAAGAATCAACTCCCACCGTTACGAATTCCGTCCATTAATATTAGAGGTGGAAAGGTAAAATAGTGAATGAAAGAAATAAGAAAATATAAATTAATAAAAAAATAATGAACCAAAAAAATAAAACTTTAAAATTTTATTTATTTAAAAGAATCTAAAAAAAGATTGATCTCCACCGTCCACATGGACGGTGGAGATCAAATTAAAAAATAATTTGATATAAAAATATACTTTCATAATGCTAAAAAATATTTAACATTCGAATTATTATCATATATGTAAAAGAGAAATACTCTAAACCATTTAAGTTATAAATGAATTTATAATGAAATATTGTAATTTATAACTGGCCAATTCCCAACTTCAAAACACGTAAAAATAAGAAAGGTTTTGTCAAGAGAAATTTAACAAATTTCGGTGGCGGCCAACTCTATTATGACGTTCGGGGCCGCCTATGCTAATAATAAATGGACATGTACCAAACTAATCGTACCAAGACTTTGCAAGAGTTGGTCGGCATGCAAGTGTATATTTGACTATTCTTTTTCCATATGTCAAGCTTGTTTTTCTTTCCATTTTTTTTTTATGTATAAATCTTATTAATATTTTAGTATGCATTACTTTTCAAGTTCTTAATTATATATCTTAAATTAATTTATCAACTAAAAAGTTTTGAATGCTTGAACTTATTTAATTAGCTAGTTGATTTGAGATTAAATTATTAATGATCTTAATCCATATGTTGTGGCAAATATAAATGAAAATCTAGCGGTCACTTCTTGTCAAGGGAATCGATACAAAATATAACAGTAATTAGTAATTACATCCAAACTACATGAGGTTTGCCTCCTTACATGGGGATACAAACTCCCAATTAATTGACTTTGAGCAGCCAAAAAACCATCAACCACGGTTGACCTGGTCAAATGCATGAAAAGTCTATTACACCCTTAGAATGAGTTTATTAAAAAGAAAAGAACAGAAAGAAAAATAATAGGTTGACCCATTTTGACTTTAAAATTCGGAACAAAATAAAAGGAATTGCAAATTGCCTATGCATACAAAAACAGTATTTTAAAAACTAAAGTAAAGAAAATAGGAATCTCTATCATTTATTTTTGGGATAGATAGTGAATATCAAATTAAAAAAATAAAACCTTTAAAAGAAATAAAAAAACTAAATTAAAATATAACTTTAAAAAAAAAGTTCTAAAAAGTTAAATAAATAGATCTCCACCATTCATTAGTCTTGATGGACAACAGAGATCAATTTTTCTAAAAAATAGAAAATTGAAAAACCTTCAAAAAGAAAATTCAAAAACTCAATTAAAATTAAAAGAATAAAAAAAAGAAGTAATGATCAAAACACATATTGAATCTCCATCTATTCATCTTCATCTTCTTGACGGAGACCAACACTAGGTCTATGGATACCTAGATATCAATCTCCTTAGCAATGGAAATCCTCTCCTTCATCTCTATTGCACGAAGGAGATGATAGAGATAAGGCTTTCAAGACAATGGAGATAGGTTTTTGAAGACGATGGAGATGGCTTGACCTTCACTTCAGGCAATGGAGGCCAATGACTTTAAATAATATTATTTAATTTTAAACTATTTCTGCTAAAATATTTTTCAATACTTTGCATTGTACTAAAAATTAATTTGATCATTTATAGAAAGTATTTCTAATAATTTTATTTGCTTAAAGTAGAACTAAATTTTATTCTAGACCATTACATGGGTCAAGTTCACTTTTATCCAAAATAAAAGAAAAAATTCGTTTTTACCCATTTTTTAATGAAATTTTATTTTTAGCTCATTAAACAAACTATTTTCATTCTATACCCAAGTTTACTAAACTACCCTTAAGTCAAAACTTGAAAAACATAGAATTTAAACCCATTATCGAGTTTTGTGAGGTCATAAAACCCGGTACCGGGTTTTATTACTCGATATAACTCGATCATTGTTTTCGATACTGTATCTCACTGGAAACCTCCATTTTCAAGCCAAATCTAACTAAATCTAACTCTAAATATCAATACTCAACATCCAAAACGTAATAATAATAATAATAATAATAATAATAATAATCACCAAAGAAAAACTCAAAAAATGCCAACAAAACTCAAACAATTAACAAAGGAAGCCAAATATCTCATACTATGAGCAATGAAGGAGGAGCACACGATAGGCAATGACAATTTGGATAAAGTGAGTATAAATTGTAATTAATTTATTTGAGAGGTTATAAAAATGAATTTTTTAAAATTGGTGGGTATAAACAAATTTATCATTTTTATGGTAGGCATTTTTGGTATTTTTCACCCATTATATTCATAGTTTGATCCAATAAATTCATGCGTTTGGTGATGTATTGGATCAAATTGTATTAAGTGGTTTACACTGTTGGCATTAGTTAGGGCAAAATGGGCAATGCAGTTTCTGCTGCCCAATCATGTGGTGTATCATTGATCATATAGTATATTTTTAATTCTAAGTGCTGTACCATGCGGACTGCGGAGGAACAAACAGGCTCTGTACAATTGCACACATTAAACTGCTCAGCAAAATAGTCGGGAACGAGTCCACGTGTCAACACATGGGTTCGAAGTAAAAATGGGTTTGAATTTGAATCTGATGTTGATGTGTCAGTTGGATAATTGTTTGCAAGTACACGCGTCCAAAAAGCGTTGAATGGTTCAGATGTTAATAAGCCGTGGACCCCTCGTGTCTACTTGATGGTGACGACTGGACTTCAGGTGTGTTTCGATCGTTTTTTCAAGTAGTGCCTTTTTTTCTTTTTTTTACAGCAGGCTGTCGAAGTAAAAGTTTTCATAAAATGGAGTTTTTTTTTAACAAAAGTATTTAATAATATGTGATTATTTATTTTGAAAATGATTATGCTTTAAAAATCATATAAATTGTTTGAGAAATAAATTAGATTTTCTTGTAAAAATAATTAATATTATTTGGTTGTTCATTTCTAAAATGATTGATTTTTTTTGAAAAATATATAAACATGTTTAAGAAATAAAGTGGGATTTTATATTTAGAAGGGACATATTAAAATTTGTTTAATAAAACGTGAATATTTAAATAATTTATATAATTTTAAAAAAATATATTAAAATGAATTTATTGGAAAAGCTTTTTTTTTTTTTTTGTAAACATAAAACAGGTTTTTTAATATTAAAAAATCCTTCGAAGTACATGTCAAACAATAAAAAACAAAAAATTTAATATAGCACTTGAAAAAGTGGTTGAAATGTCGTATCGAACACATCTTTCATGTCTCAAAAATAATGTTATCAGATGTACTGTCTGGATAACCTAGCTACTTAAAAGTTGATGTGTCACCCTTACTTGCTTCGAAAAAAGAATAGTTGAATGAAAGGGATAGGGTTTAAAAAAGAAAAATAAAACCTCGATTTCATTAATATATATAATTTTAGAATAAAAAAATTCAAACTTTAAAATGTTAGAATAAATCAATCAAATTTATTAATTCTATTTAAATTAAAATAATAATAACTTATTTAAAAAATAATAATAAATTAATTTAATTTATTCATCCTAAATTTTTTAAATTAAAATATTTTAATTGTAAAAATACTATATATACAAATATATAATTATTCATGATATCTAATTTCTACCTTTATTAAATTGATTAGAATCCTAAACGGATATTGGTATCGTTGGTAAAAAACCATAATCTCATGCTTATAACATGGGTTCTACATCTAAAAATAACAATCTTCCATAAATTTACGTGAATATCTCTTTTATTTCAATTGGTTCAGATAATTTTTTAGATCAATTCTAATATAATAATAATAATAATAGTTGATTAGAGTCACACTCGCATCGATACAACACAACAACCGAATTTATTGAGATGTGAGACCATCCATAGTCATGGATAAGGATCATACAAGATCCATTTGTACCTCAATATGGATTCACATTGATCAACTGGATTCTTTGTATTTGTACTATCAATAATGAAGCGTTAATCATTCCATCAATCCATTCTAGATGACAATATCAATTATCAGGTCCCATTTCTCTAGTGCTCCAGTTTTGAACTTCTTCTTTAACATATACGAAATTGTAATGTTATAATTACATAAAAACTGTCTTCATATGTATCATAAGCAAGTCATATGTATGTGTCAATGTTATAATTACATAGAAAGCTCCTTGATGTGTACTGTATACCCTACAGATACAGTCGAACTGGATTACTTGCATGCTTGAAATGAAACATATTGCTACAGATCTTGTTGCTTGTCCAATTGTATATTACATGCAGCTGTGTAGAAGTATCTAGATCAAAAAGATGACTTATTGTGAAAAGTTAATAGTAACTATCATTCCTATAGGGAAGATACCAAATGGTGGAAAACTTCAACCTAAATTCTGGCAAGTATGTAGCTCAAGAAAACTACGTAAATACTAAAACAAACTGATTAGTCCCATGAAATATACCATACAAAAGTGTTTTTGGTGCGCAAGATTATTAAATTATTTTGACAAGATTAAATAGATTTGATTGGATCAAATTAATACTTGTTCGGCACATAATGAGATTAAATAAAAATAATAACAAGACAAAATATTATATTAAATTTAAAATAAAATAAATTATTAAATTGTTTTTTAAAAATAAATATAATAATATAAAATCAATTTATAAGTAAAACAAAAATAAATAAATAAATAGGCACGATTTTCACAATCCAATACTTTATATGGTGGGATAGTTTAGTCCCAGTGTAGGACAATTTTGTTGCTTGGGATTTATTTTGTTCAATCCCAAGCAACAAATAAACAAAGGGTTGGATAGAATCTTTGATCAATTTAATCTTATCCTAGTCAACAGCAAGATTGACTATATATATATATATAACTCAACCTCACTTTAGGTTACTTTAATTATAGAGAATACAACCTTTTGAATCTCTTACTAGTCAATTGATGAATATGTTTTATATGTGTTTATTACCTTTAACTATAGATTTATTAATCTCGTTTTATGTTAATGTATTGGATTAGTTGCATTTTTTAAAAGGTGAAGTTTTGGAATGAGGACAAAATTGCATTAAAATATGACAGTAACCAGAGTAAACAACCCAAGCCCAAAGCATGCATTGCATGTGAGACATATGGGAGAAGGAAATAAAGCCAGCTGCGTGTTAAAAAGAAAGGGAAACACGTGGGGACTGCAGAAAAGCCGCCACCGGAGGACGTCAGTCTCATGAAATGACAAGGTTTACTCTGAGTGTTTGACCTAAAAAAAGCCGGTGGCAGCTCTTGAAAGAGGAGACACTAAGCTGCTGCTAAGGGTTGATTTTGTATAAAAGTTGGAGCTGTTTTCGGCTTGAAATTAGGAAGCGTAAGAGCTGTTTTGGGATTCTTACGATTTACGTGCATAATTTCAACTCCATCTCCGAAATTTAGGTCGGGATTCAATTTGTTTGTTTTGGTTGTAGTTTGAGGTAGATGATCAAACCTTAATTAATAAAATATTTTTTGATATTTTGATGAATTCCCAGATGTTAGTTCTTCGAAATATTTATGGTTTGACTTCAACTAATAATTAAACATAAAACCCTTTAAACATTATTTCAAGTTAAAAAAAATAAACCCTTTAAATATTATGGTTTTTTTTTTTTTTTTTATTATCACCGTTGAATTTGAGTAGGAAGCAATTGAATTACTTTACATTGCAATTGAGTTATACATTTAAAGAGTAACCAAATTTTTAATCTAAATTTATACTTAAATAATGTGACATATATGTTATCAATACCATATATATGATGATAATATCACATTATTTGGATATGAATTTAGGCAAAAAAATTTGGAAAACTTAACGTCTCTCATATATGCCTAAATTGGTTTGAGGCATTTGATCACAGACAAAAACAAGCACCATTTTTCCCTATATGTATATGAATTAAATACAGTAATAGTAAATGAGTTTAACTATCTTATCCAACCACTAACCTTAGTCTTTAATTGAAGCCATTGGATTGGCTTCAGTAATTGTTAACCACCCTTACAATTAATCCAATGGTTGCAATTGAAGAATAAGGTTAGTAATTTAGTAAGGTAACTAAACCCTAAATAAAAATTCAATATTTTAATGGATTAGTTGGCAATCTTATAATCAAAAGGACTGTGAATAGTCTTACATCTATCATGACATTTGTTACGTGTTTATAATGATGGTTTATTTTTCAAAATTTATATATGAGTGCAGTTATAAATATATTTGTAAATCCTACTTATAAGTGAATAAGGGTATTATTGGCTTTAGTCTTTAGTTTTGCTGCTTATAATGATGGTTTAATTTTTAAAGTTTAGATAGGGGTGTACTTTTAAAAATGGGTGTATAAATAATATTCATGCGTGCCAACGTGGATTCATTTAATTATTAATTTTTTTTTTGGAATATCTTAAGAAATTCATAAAATAAACGATACATTTATTTTTCAAAGAAAGATTTGCAAAAGGCCCTCAAACTTTAAACTTTTTCAAAAATAAACCGCTAAGTTTTAACTTAGATGAAAAATATTTTGTCGGACAGGTTTTTGATACATAAGGTGATTTTGGCATTCATTAATGGGTTTTTACTTAAATTCAAAATTACAGGGTCATTTTTGATAAATAATCAAACCTCAGCAAGGTATTTGCAAAGCTCCCTTTTGTCAAAATAATGATAGTCCAGCTTTCATCATGTTCAAGACTCATTTCGTATACAAATAGACAAGGAAAAGAAAATAAACCAATAATAATTAATTACAACAATATTTTAAAGTGATAAATAAAATTTAGAAACAAATAGGGAAGGGCACTTACTATTAACAAGAGAATGTTTTGAAGAGAGTTTGAGAGCAAAATGTCGTGAAAGTGAAAGTGCAATTATTTGCCTATCTGGTATAGATGTCGGTGAAAGTTGGAGCAACAAATTAATGAACAACATTTTTTTTTTCTTTTTTATGACTGAGACCAGCTTAAAATATAATCGGGATCAATAGTGATGACGTTGTGCGTAGTTCGAAAATCAACTCCTAAGAACGGATGGGACCAACCCTATAAAGAGTTGGGAGGGCAACCTACAAATAGTGGGGGAAAATACCCATAATAATTTTGTGAGACTTGGTGTGAGGATGAGTTCAAACCCACAACCACTAAGGCCAAATGTGTGGGAAGTTTGTGTCTATTATCAGATCACAAGCCAATTCTCAACAATTTGGTAATTTGCCGATTGATAATTTGAAATTGAGCATATTGGACTAACATTAAAATCGAACATATTTATACTAATATTGAAAGTGGGCCTATTAGACTTTTCAAATGATAATATAGTGGGCTTAAAAAGTATCCCTTCATTAATTGAAAACAGACTAGTTGGGCTAAAAATCATTTGAACACTGAAGCTCGGCCCAAATCTGAACCAAGTTATCAAAATCAGCATGTCCACCACATGCTAAAATTTCATGCCACATACTTGGCGCTTCTTCCATTGTCCATACACACCAAATTCCTCCTCTTTTACTCATTTCATTTATTTGAGATACGTATCCAGCACTCGAATCTATACATAGGTAACCAAAGAATATATGCAACAAGAATATAAACTTAACTGCAAATAATTTCTAATTAAATATAACATGAATAACAAAATATAATAGAACATAACACAGTAATAATCTCTGAATTATACCACTATAAAATTGGGACCATCTCCATTTTTTTCAATGGTGGGAGAGGGAGAATTAAATTTAAATAAAACTATACACACGGAAATAGGTATGAGTTGGGTCGATTTTCTTCAAAAAACCGAGACTGAAAGCGATATAAATTTAAAACCTTAATCGATTTGAAATAAGGATAGAACTCAACATGGACGACTTGTTCAGGTCGGTCCATGTCAGTTTAGACCTTGTAAATAGGTCTTCGATAAACAATCAAACCCAATAGAAAGTGGGTCTTCAGCATCCAAAAAACAACCAAATCCAAAACCATCAGTAAACAATCAAACCCAATAGAAAATGAGCATACAGCACCCAGAAACAATCACACCCAATAGAAATTTTTTTTTTTTAAATGAATGTGAGAGTTGAGAATAGCAAAAAAGGGACGAAATGAAACCGGAGGAGGCAAATCCAGTTCGTTTGTGCCCGCCCATCAAAAAGTTGTACATCTAAAACGGCGCCGTTACATATAACCCTAATTCTGCCTTCAAAGCAACTCGTGGGTCCCAGCGGAACAGAACACGACCGTTGCAATTTCACTACTCCCTCGTACTAACTCGCTTGTAAGAGTTGAGCAAATTATAAAATAAAAAAAAAAGAAAAAAAAAAAGACACATGAACGCATACACAGAACACATGAGCATTCAAAATTCAAAAATTCAAAAAGGTAGAAAGCCAAAAGCCATAAAAAGAAAAGCTGCCACTTTTCTCGCAAATGCAGATGCTCTTGGAATCGGAGCTGCCATTACACTCCATCACCCCTCCGCCTCCGTTTCAAATTTCAAAATCTTTCATCGTCACTCTCCTCCAGCTTGTCAGAGATTTCATTCATTTTGAATGATCATCGACAATGAAAGAGGAAAATCAAGCAGAGCAACGCACCAAAACATCCAAATTCCCAGACCAAAACCAGCCTCCCAAGCCTCGCTCTTCATGGGGTTCCAACTTAGTCAAAGGCTTTACTGCTGAGAAGAAAACCAAGCACCTCCATCCCACCAAGAAGCTTCCGCTTTCTACCAACTCCGATGTCTCCAATTCCCGCGTCAAGAGGTCTCTCATTGGAGACTTATCGTGTTCTGCCAACACAAACACAGCTCAGGTTCACCCAACGCACCGTAGACAGTCGTCGGGGTCTCGTGATTTGTTTGTCGAGCTGGACAGTCTCAGGAGCTTGCTTCAAGAATCCAAAGACAGGGAGTTTAAGCTACAGGCAGAGTTGTCAGAGCGGAGAAGGAATCCGAAGGTTGTGGAACTTGAAAGAGAATTGGAGGAGAGGAAGAATGTGGTTGATGATCTTGTTAGGAGAGTCAGGCTGTTGGAAGATGAGAAGATAAGCTTGTGTGAGCAACTGGCTATGTCGTCTGCTTGTGTTTCTTTGAAGAATGAGTGTGAGAATCAAGTTGAGATGGAAGTTGTTGAGTTGAGGAGATTGAATAAGGAGTTGCAAATGCAGAAGAGAAGTCTTGCTTGCAAGCTCTCGTCCTTGGAGTCTCAGTTGGCTTCTCTTTCTAAGCCTTCTGAGGTAAAAACACTCTTATTATTGTTGATGTCTCTTATTATTACCATTGTTGAAATCGTTGCACGTGCATGCACTCAAAGCTTATATCTGTAATAGGTGTTCGAGTCCCACTATACTCATTTAGAGGAAAAAATCTTTCGTGGACTGTCTCACAGGTTGATGTAATGAAATGAAGCTAATGGGAAAGAAAAGAGAAAAAGAAATGATAGGATTTCATTAATCCGTCTCATCACATCAGCTGTAGGATAGTTCCTAAGGAAGATTTTCTCCATTTAAAGTAGATATCTCCTGCAAGTAAATTTTTGTAATTATTCATAAAATGTTGTTCTAATAATTTGAATTCCTTCTATTTTTTTCAGTTTTTAAAGCAGCCTCGTTAGGGCTGTATTGATTCATTTTGAGTAGAGGATAAATAGGCTTTTATTCCATTTCCTTGAATTCCAGCTGTTTGCCTGTTGCTTGATACTAATTAATGTGGTAGAATTGTTTAAGTATTGAGAGTTGTTACGTATCTGTTGTTAGACTGTTAAATTTATTGACTTGATCTTTTTTGGTTATATCCGTTGGTTGTTCAGAGTGACATGGTTGCGAAGATTAAGGAGGAGGCATCTCTGCTGAGACACACAAATGAAGATTTGTGTAAACAAGTGGAAGGGCTACAGATGAGCCGGTTAAATGAGGTAGAGGAGCTTGCATATCTTAGGTGGGTGAACTCATGTTTACGGGACGAGTTGAGCAATTCATGCTCAACAATGAACTTTGACAAAGGAGGATCAAGCCCCAATCCAGGGGATGAAATGTATGAATATGCTAATTGTATGCTGCCTGCTCGAAACAATGATTGCTTAGAGAATAGCAGTCAAAAGAGAAGGAATTTTATTAGAAAGTTGAAGAAATGGTCTACGACGGATGAGGATGTTCCTAATTTAGACTGCCAAGATGATCTTTTAGATAAAGCTTGGGTTCATTTAGAGGAAGGGAGAAGTCCTAGAAGAAGACACTCCATAAGTGGATCCAAATGCAGTGTAGAGGAGTTGATACCAGAGTAAGAGACGACAATCTGATGGTTTCATGTGTACGATAGAAATGGAAAAGGAGGATGAGCCACAACCTTCTCTGAAATATGAAATTGGTGTTGTTCAAAGATCCCAGTTTACTGGAAACCATCAGGAAGTGAATAAAACTATGGTGGCTACTTTAGATGTCGAGAAAAGAGTTTTGCGTATACCAAACCCCCCTCCAAGGCCTTCATGCTCCCTAACCAGCAGAGCTAAACAGGAATGTTTGGATAAAATTCCTCGACCACCTCCTCCTCCACCTCCCCCTCCACCTGCTCCAAAGTTATCTGCCAAGAGTACCACTGGAGCGGTGCAGCGAGCCCCCCAAGTAGTTGAGTTTTACCATTCACTCATGAAGAGGGATTCAAGAAAAGAGGCTTCAAATGGAGGAATATGTGAGGTTCCAGATGTTGCCAATGTTCGCAGCAGCATGATTGGTGAAATTGAGAACCGGTCCTCACACTTGCTGGCAGTAAGGGATTTCCTATACTTACTATGAGAGCTTCAAAATTTTTATAAAAGTTCTCTAGATAGTTTTAACTCCTAATATTCTGTTTGTCATATTGATGCTTTATTTGCTTGCTTAGAAGTATTGTAGCAAGCCATATGGGAATTGCTACAATGACAATCCAAATGCCTTCTTATTTATCAATGGTGTTTCAATGATGATACTGCCATCCTGAAAATTTATTTTTATAGGATTTGGGGGTCTCCTAGTTGAGTTAGGTAGTACTGGCCATATGGGAATTGCTACAATGACAATCCACATGCCTTCTTATTTATCAATGGTGTTTAAATGATGGTACTGCCATGCTGAAAATTTATTTTCATAGGATTTTGGGGTCTCCTAGTTGAGTTATGTAGTACTAGGTACTAAAAAAAAAAGATACTTAGCTTGCATTATCTTCATGTATCATGCAGATAAAGGCAGATGTTGCAACTCAAGGAGAATTTGTGAACTCATTGATAAGAGAGGTGAACAATGCAGTTTATCAGGACATTGAAGATGTTGAAGCGTTTGTGAAGTGGCTTGATGATGAACTTTGTTTTCTGGTAAGTTGATATCTGTTGTATTGATGAGAAGTTTAGTTTTGTAGAATTCTGTTAGCAAACTATTGTGATATTCTGTGAACTTTTTGTTATTAATGTGCCAATAATTACATGAGTATACTTAAAAACATGTCATAATACTAAAATTTTCAATGTCCATAGTTTCCAACTAGCACAAAGTACCTGTTTCCAATAACTTCTGCTTAGCCTTTATAAGAAATGTCTCCTTTTGAAGTACTCTTCTTGGAGTAAAAAGTTTGACTTTACTCTTTCAGTGGAATTTGTAGAAATTGTTTGATAATTTGGGATTCTGAAGTTCAGATAATCTTTTGTAGAAACTGTTCAATAATTTGGGATCCTTAAGCGTTCCAATTTGAAAAAAATAAAAATCAGCCAAACTTCCGTTCTCTGAGTGGTTTGCAACTTTCAAACAGGTAGATGAAAGGGCAGTCCTTAAGCATTTTGATTGGCCAGAGAAAAAAGCTGACACATTGCGAGAAGCAGCGTTTGGATATAGAGATCTCAAGAAATTGGAATCTGAAGTAACTTATTACAAGGATGATCCACGAGTGCCCTGTGACATAGCATTGAAGAAAATGGTTGCTTTGTCTGAGAAGTAAGCATTAATATTTTTAACATTTTTCTTTTGGAAAACAGATTGCTTCCCCTTATATAATTTTTATGCCAAAGTAGTCCAATATCTTCTATCTGGTCTTAATAGTTTTCTTTTCACTGCCAGGATGGAACGTACTGTTTACACTCTTCTTCGGACTAGAGAGTCCTTGATGCGGAATTGCAAGGAGTTTCAAATTCCGACAGACTGGATGCTTGACAGTGGAATTATCAGCAAGGTAAACTTGATAATTATTATTATCATTTAAATTTTCTGTTGTGGATACAATTTCAAGAGTTTGGAATTACTATCTCATTTGTTTTATAAGTGTCAACCCCATGATCATAAGAGAACTTCAGACATGGTCGAACCTTCAGTCTAGGTTAATAGTCATTGTTAATGATGGATCAGTTCTAACAAGTCTTTGATACACCAAAGACGAATGTTTTAAATAGCATTGCTGAAAATTTCTAAAAAGCAGATTGTTACCAGCCTTTATAGTTATCTTAGGACCTGTAGAATCTTGTACATGGTGTTCATTCATGTTGAACCTTGACCACTAGTCATTGTGTGATTCAAAATTCCAACACTTTGGGTTGTAAATGTTCAATTTCTTTCTTCTGTTTGTCATTGTGTTGACTTCTATCATTCTTTGATGACTTAGTCTAGCAATTAATTCAACTGTTCAATATTGCAGATAAAGTTCAGCTCGGTCAAGTTGGCTAAGAAGTATATGAAAAGGGTAGCTGTGGAACTTCAGTCAAAAACAGGGTTGGAAAAGGACCCTGCAATGGACTATATGCTTCTCCAAGGAGTTAGGTTTGCTTTCAGAATCCATCAGGTTTGTAGTATAACAACTAATTGCTGCGTATCTTTTTGCTCTTCGCTTGCTATGTTGTGCACTAAATTAGAAAGATGATTCCCAGAAAAGAAACTAGAAAGGAAATGAAGAACTTGAAGCTAATTAATATTTTTAACATGTTCTCTTGTTTCTTTTCTTTTCCAATATTCCTCTGTTACTTCTGGATAACAAAATAAAATTCCTCTTAATAGTAAAGAAAATGTAAGCACTATCTAACAGCCTAATTACATCAACTATATCAAGTTTCTATAATATTCTGAAACCAGTGTTAGCACATTCATATCAACTTGCATTTTGCAGGATAGGGTACAAATTAATTAGATGATGCCTGTGTTGTCACTCTGAATTCAAAGGTCATAACTCATAAGGTGTCTACAAACCAACAGTATTTCCATTCAACACCCAAAGAGAACAAAAAAAAGAAGTATAGTTTTTCCAAGGTTTGCTGGAGACTCTTAAAATATTTTGAACAGCTTTCCTCCCACAGCAGAAATGAAGGATTTGAAGTTGACATAATATTTTGGTCTTTCAGTTTGATGCATCCGTTGTTTTAATCAATAGATATTTGTACTCGATCACAAATTAGAGATATCTGACAGAAATTGAATAGTTTTTGGTTGAAGAAAAAGAAGTGATTTCTTTTTTTAATCTATTTTGATACAGTTTGCAGGAGGGTTTGATGCAGAAACAATGCATGCATTTGAGGAACTTCGTAACATTGCTCATCTTCTCAACAAAAAGTAAATAGAAAACAATCTTGGCTTGCTTTGATGTTTGGTTTGGCTTACCATCTCAGTAAGCCAAGCTTCATACTAGGATTTTTTGTATACATGTTTCAGAGGGTGCATATCTGATTGGGCTGTGATTGTTTTTCTTTTTTTTTTTTTTTCAACTTGTAGAAGTTGAAGGTTTGGTGTGAATTGTGAAAGAAAAAATTTTGTTTTGAGCTGAGGTCCATTTTGTTCAATGAAATGTATAATCCTGGTGAGATTGATGCTCTTGATATGTGCTTTTTGTCAAAGAATTTAGGGAAGCCCAAAATGTTAGTTCAAAATGCTTCTTTCTATACAGGAGAATTCTGCTGGCATTCAAAGCATTTAGTGAGACTAGTACCACAATGACATTCATCCAAAAAACTGTTCAATATGTATGATTTTGTTGTATGGAGATCTAACTCCATTAAAGAATATAGATTTTTTAACTAGGCTTAGGACATGTTTACTAATTGAGTTATGAAAATGAAAGAAAATAAAGCTTTATTAGAAAGGATCAGGTAATAAGGTATATCTTTTTATAGATGGGACTTTTAGCCTTCAAAGCATTTAGTGAGATCAAACACCACATATTTAGATTATATATTTGTCCAGAAAAAAAAAAAAAAAACTGTTTAATCAATGCAATTTTATTAGATGAAAATCTATTCTATTGAAGATTTTCGATTAGTGTTAAAGCACGTTTGTTGAGGTAAGAATACATCATATAGTTGAGAAAAACATTATATATGAGGAAAATGGTTTTAAGGTGTGAAATTATTTTCCCTAAAGTCCTAATGTGCACCTATTAGAGTAATTTGCTATCGGATCTTTTGTTCAAATTACCCCCTGGATATAAGAAAACTATAATAGTGCAATTAGCAATATTGAAATATCTTCAAATAACACTCATATGGAAAAAATTGAAATTACATCAGAGAAAACTTTTGGATGCCTTTTATGAGAAGATTTCAGTATTTTAATTCAGGGTTTTTAATGTGTTTTTGTAATACTAGGAAAGCCTTTTGCAAAACATCAAAACTTTTGCTTAGACAATTATTAAATGGTCTATTGCTCTGGAAGGAGGGCTCGCCTCCTTCCTATGGAATGAAAAGGCACAAGGTTTCCAGGCAGGAGGCTTCTTGACCTCCTCCATTTGGGAGGAGGTTTAGCCGAGGGCGGAGCTAGAATTTTGATTTTGGGAAGGGTTGGAATGAAGATTTAATTTTAAATTAATATAATCAAATGTCGTAATATTTAAAAAAATAAGTTATTAAAATCAAACTTAAACATCTTCTATAATGGTATTAAAAATTTATATATATATATATATATATAAATAAACATTGGGTTTTTGTGAATCAAGTAAAATAATAAATATGTACAACATCTACGTTTTTTCTAAACAATTCTATACAAAATATTTATTAACTTATCAATTTAAGAAAAAAATTAGTTCTATATTAACCAATAAATTCATCCAAAGAAATAAAATTCAATAAGCTATATTCATAATAAAAGGGTAAAAGAGTTGTGAAAACAATAATAAAAATGCCAAGTGAAAATGTTTTACTAGAGTATTAGTTGGTGTTTGGCAACATTTTTTAAAGCTGTTTTTCATTTTAAACGCTGAAAAATGTGTTTATCAATCGTTTTCAAAAACATATTTTGAAAATAAAAAACATATTTTCAAAAATATACAATAAAACTTAAGGTAAAAATAAAAAATGATTTTTTTTTTGTTTTTTATCATTTTAAAAAATCATTTTCTTTTGTCCAGTAAAACTCAAAAATATAAAAACACTCATCCCTAACAGTCATATCATTATTTTTAAAAACAGTTTTCATCCACATTTTCAGTTTTTACCTATTTTTAAAATGGTACAAAATAACTTTTTATCATTTTTTATTTTCGAAATGTATTTTAAAAAATGTTATCAAAGACAACATCGTTTTTTGAAACATCATTTTGAAAACATATTTTCCATTTTTGAAAAGTTTTCAAAAATATTATTTTAAAAATGTATCCGAATGCACCCTAAGAGTTTTGGAATTACTTAATTATATCCTTTTAATTAATTCAATGTATGAATATATTAGTAATTAAAAATTTTATTAAAAAAAGATATAGGGAGAACTTTTTGGGTGCCAATAGAATCATTTTATTTGTAATTCTCATAAAATAAAAAATTAAAATAATATATATAAAAATAAATATAAAATTATGACTAGATACTCTACAAAGAGGTGTAAATCATGTATCAACATATAAAAATTAAAATCTAAACAATATAGATCTCCTAAGATTAGTAAAAACTATTATATAAATATTTATATAATGAATGTTTAATTAAATTATTGAAATTAAATGTAGATAATGTGCCCTAAAATTGATAAAAATATGTAATTAATATATACAATAAGCGGCTTATTGCTAGCAACCGTCTTCCTTGCTGAAACGGCCATGCACCAATGAAGGAGGTCCTGTGGGTGGGGTTTTTTTAGTTCTTTTTTTTTTTTTTACCTCAATGTTTTGTAATGAGAAAATTACATTTTTTTTTTTTTTATATTAGACTTGTTATTATTTTATCATTTTGCTTTAATTTCATTTATATTTATTAATAGTTAAGTTTTTTAAAATTTATTAGTAAAATTATTAAAAGGGACAAATTTATTTTTGGACCTTTGTCCAAATGAAAAAAAAAGGGAAAATTCATTTTTGATCCAAGAAAATGTTATTCATTTTTAGCATTAAACGAAACTTTATTCATATTCAACCCTTTGACATTTTTCGTATTGTTTAATATAGGTGACATTTCACTTACATGAAAAATCACCTACTTGGAAAGGCTTTCATGGAATATTTAGGTGATTTTCACCTACATGAAATATTGTACGAAATTGAAAAAGGTTAAAAACAAATGAAATTCCTGATGGAGTTAACTGAATAACTGTTTTTTTTTTTTCAAAAATATAAATTTTTTGTTTTCTTGGGATATTTTTAATAGTTTCCACTTATTAATATACACGTATTAACAAAACCTCAAACCAGTGACAACTTTTAGAAAAGTTATTTTTGTGTGTAAAACATGAAATTTCAGGGAGTGTGTTTTGTAATACTGTAAACTAAAAATTAGAAACAACAAAGTTTTGCGCTGAATGCCGATTGATCAGTGCATGCCATGGTTACTAAGCCAATGAAGGTGTATGTATTCAATTTGAATGCTATGATCAACGAGATGAGGCCCTTGATCTGACACTGCCCACTGTTTGATTTTGACACTGCCTTGCTCTCTCTCTCTCTCTCTCTCTTTATATATATTTTATTATTATGTATGTCTTATAACTTACCGAATCCTCTAATCAGAATCATTTACGACATTGTTTTCTTTCTCTCTCTATATCTGTATATATTTATTATTACACAAGTATTATATATATTTTATAATTTATCGGATACTTTAGATTAAAATTTTTAAAGTATAATTTGGAACTGAGCTTTCAAAATCAGGAGAAGAGGTCCACATTGCATGACAAACTTGCCTTCACTTTCAAGATCTTAAGTGCAGATCAAACTATAGACGTTTGGTTGATAGGCCAAACTCGCCTTGTTCTCTATTTAATGAATAACTTTTTCCTCTAATTTAGTTTTTTAAATTTATGAATTATGCTTATATATTTTCATATTTTTGTGTGCCTGCCCATAAAACAAAACTGGATATATAAGTTGATGTGTGAAGGCAATGGTCAGATATATTTTGTCCAAGCAATTATCAGCCGAACGAGATAATCTTCTTGCTCAAGACGGAACGTTGATGGGGCTCACCACCCTTTGGATTAATGTTACATCACATGATACGAATGATGATGACAGACTATACCCAT
Organism: Nephelium lappaceum; assembly: GCA_021234005.1. NCBI lineage: Eukaryota > Viridiplantae > Streptophyta > Magnoliopsida > Sapindales > Sapindaceae > Nephelium > Nephelium lappaceum. Next base: position 9,650,802 of record CM038010.1, read on the forward strand.
TCTCTAAAAATTTACTATTTTACAAAATTGAGTAAATTTGTTTGGAGTCATATAATACTATTATCTTGTTACCATAAGGATCTATAGCACAAGGATAATTTTAAAAAATCTATTATAAATTGTAAAAATATATATTTTATTGCCTATGATTTTATTTTTATCTAAAATCTCTTTTAACATTAATAAAAACACTCAAAATACCCCATCGAGGTATGTGAAAGGACGATAATGTCACTGACCTAAAAGTCACAGATTGATGACGAAATCATGAGAGATAAAATAAATATTATCTGTTAATTTATTAACGTCAGAGGAAATTTTTAATAAAAAAGAAATCATAGGTGGTAAAATAGAAATTTTTACAAGTTACAATAGGTATTTTGGGATTATTACTTGATAATATGTAATTAAATACTAAATTCAAAATTTTAAACACATTATTTATATACTTCATTGCTAAATTGTGAAATTAAATGCACTACACAATTTCTGTAGCACAATGTTGTGAAATCGAATGCTACATTTTTTATGCTAGTGACGGAAGTTTGCGTTGTTAAAGTGAGCTTTGTTGATGTTTTGAAAATTTTTTTGGACTAAAGAAAAATATCAATGAGTTTTAACCGTCTTTCTTATAAGAAGATTATTGTAATTTTTACTAATTTGAAAAAAAAATTAATTGGTTATGTCAAATAAACATATAAAAAGTTGTCACAGCTGTTTACAGGTAGGTCATTTCATCTCTATTACTATACGTCAATTTATCTTAACTATTAAGAAATAATAATTAAAGGAGTAGCTATGTATGCTTTTAGAAAGTCCCTTTATTATATGAACTCTAGAAAAACTGAGTCGTCTAATGTTTGGTTGATCTGGCGGCCAACATTAAAACTCATTCAACTCTCTGTTCCCCAATCTGCTAATAAAAAATTCTGTACAAATAAAAAAAAAATCCACTTGTAAAATATTATTTTTGTTAATTATATAGAAAAAAATTATTTTGCTTTAATTTAATTTGTATTTATTGATAATTAAGTTTTTAAAAACTTCTTAATAAAATTATTAGAAGGGATAAATTTATTTATATCCAAAGTGAAAACGAAAAAATCGTTTTTGACCCTAGAAAAAATTATTCATTTTTAGTGTTAAACAAAATTTTATTCGTATTTTAGCCCTTTTACATTTTCCTAAGGCCTGAAAAATCACTTGAAATGTTTCACTAAAATATTTATGTGACTTTCATCTATGTGAATTATTTAGATGAATTTTTACCTATAAGAAATATTGTACAAGATGGAAAAAAGTAAAAAAACGAATAAAATTTCGTATGGAGTTAAAAATGGATAACCTTTTTTTGGTCAAAAATAATTTTTTCTATGTTCTTGGGGTATTTTTAATAGTTTCCACTTATTAATGTACACGTACTAACAAAATCTCAAACCAGTGACAACTTTTAGAAAAATTATATTTGTGAGTGAAAGATGAAATTTCAGGGAGTCTTTTTTTGTAATTCTTTCAACAAAAAATTAGAAACAGCAAATTTTTGAGTGCTGAATGCTGATCGATCAGTGCATGCCATGGTTAATAAGCCAATGAAGGTGTATGTACGTATTCAATTTGAATGCTATGATCTACAAGATGGGTCCTTCGATCTGACACTGCCCATCTGTTTGATTTCGACACTCCCTCATTGTTCTCTATTTAATGAATAAATTTTCCCTCTGATTTAGTTTTTTTAATCTACGAATTGTGCTTATACATTATTCACTAGTTTTGTGTGCCTGCCCATAAAAACAAAACTGGATATACATAAGTTGATGTGTGAAAGTAATGGTCTGATATAATTTGTCCAACCGATTGTCAGCCAAAAGAGAATACCTTCTCCTCCAAGAAAAAAGAAAAAAGAAAAAAACAGAGAGAGACCCTTCTTGCTCAAGAAGAAACTCTGATGGGACAGCTAATCGTCATTTGGGTTAACCTTGCATGGTGTGATATCAACTATGATGACCCATCATATATGTATATCCATTCCCACATAAAGTACTCCTATTCTTTATAGATTAACCACTTTGAAGAATTGAGTAAATTTGTTTTGAGTCATATAATACTACAATCTTTTTGGTAGATTTTATTTAGGAATATTTATGAAATTTTTTTTATTTATTTTTAATTAAGAAACGTAAAAAGAAAATTGTTGTAAGTTGTAAAAATAAATTACTTTACTATTTTATGTTTGTCATTCTTTATAATATTATTTAAAGATAATTTATCATATGAATATTTTCAGAAAAGTTAGTATTTTAATCATAATTATGGGTGGCAATAACCCCACTCAGTAAAATGCTCATAAGTATGCACCATGTTATGGATAATAAATAAGAAGTATCTACTAATTTCAACAATAATAATGAGAAAACGGTTGTGGTGTGGTGCTAAACTACAGTCCATCCATATTGCCATTAGAGGTCATAGGTTTTGCTCATAAAAGTCTCATTTACGTGAATATTTTTTTTCATGTATGTAGATTACTTATTCCTGTCTTTTGGAAATAATAAACATTTACTTTCATGTTTTGCCAGTTTTGGACGGGCATATTTGTGACGCTCCACCATGTGTCCTTTTACAATCTAAATATTAAACATATATACAATCGATCTTGTGCAATTGACTGATGCTAGACAGGCTAGATTTGTGCAACTGACTTTTAATAAATGCCAAACATGAAAAATAGTCATAGATGTTTACCATTGATTATATAGAGGTATGCGTTGTCATATGAATTTATGTTAACTCATGAAATTTTTTTTTCTATATAATTGTCTCACAACTAATATGATAAGATGGATCAATAAAATAACATTTCTTTTTTAATCTTTCCCATTTATATATTTTTTATTCTTATATTTTTCATTTATCCAGTCTTATTTATCAGCTATAAGAGAATCTATAGAAGATTTTTTCTTAACTCATGATATAATAGGATAAGGCAATGATGTGTAGGTTTGTAGTTATCTCCATCATTACACAAACAATTTCTAATCAAAATTGCACTCATTTTGTCAAAGAAAAATGAAGGTCAAGATTACACGTTCTACACGTTATTATTATTCTACACATCCCGCGTTTTACAATACAATCTAGAGATGCTCGCTTACTTGAAAATGCTAAAAACATGCTATTTTTTTTTCAACATGTATTAAAATATAAAAACATAAAAATTAATCAAACCGTATATATATGTATAGCTTGTCTGTGTTTATATTTGAGAAATTATATAAGTTTGATATGGATAATGAAATATATGTAAACCAATGTGTCATGTTCATTGGTATGCGACTAGAAGCAATCCTACCAATGTAATTGCCGTGTCTTTGTCAAAGAAATGTTCTTGTATATATTTGAAGAAGAAGAAAAGAAATATTCAATGGTATGGTCTTCTTAACATTGGGCTGATGTTAAGGATTAAAAATTAAATAATACTAATATTTGTTCTATTAACATATCAACACATATTTTCTTTTGTTCTTTGTAAAGAACAAATATAAAGGGAACACTCTCACAAAGGTACTAAAACACCTACATAACTTGCACAACATTGAACAAACTATCAATAACCTAGTTTAACTTGAGAAATGTCCAAAAGAAATACCCTTATATAATATTAGGAACAAGAAAAAAAAGGAATCGTTGTAAATTAAGAGAAATGAATTTATGAATAACGAAGTATAGAAAAGAAAAGGATAACCAGCATAACGAGGGAGCGAAAGTAAATTTGCCAATGGGAATAGTTGTGAGGCTACATAGGTTAAGTAAGGTTAATGTAGCTGAAATCAATTTATATAACTGATCTCATAATAATGAAAATCTATCTAATAAAAATAGTTGTGACTTGCTCTAAACGAGTTGTTGTGATGAGCAGCAATCCATCTTCCTATACATGCATTGGTAGGTTCGAGCATCGCCATTAACAAATATATGTGGTAATTTTTTCATTAATTATATGGATAAATCTTTTTATTTTTGGAAATAGATTTTTAGATTGTACGATAGTATTCTATTTCTATTAGGTTCCGATAATTATCTGATCTAGCGTCAAAGTGCAAATATATATATATATATATAGTTATGACTTTTTACTCGAAAAGCTAGATGAACCATTTCATTCAACAAATATTGATTGAGGGTGGAATGTCTTCTATGATAAACATAAAAAATTGAGCATTCAACTAAATGACAAAAGTTAGGACATTCTAATACAATTCGCAAAGTCATAAAATTAAGATGGTGGATTATAACAATTATTAAATGCTAGATTGGTATACCCAATACGTTTCCGAGTCCTTTTTTCCATTTGGGTCGGTTAAATGAATGCTGAAAAGAAGAACGGAAAGGACCGTTGCGTCCATCTTTAATATTGACGGTGAAAGTTGCAAACAAATCGCAGTCAAGAAAAGAAAAGCCGGAAACATGGAATTGACATTGATGTGAGGTTCAAAGCTGTCATCACCGCAATTTTATGCGGCAGTCTTTGTCAAGGGCCCCTCCTTTGTCTTCTTCACTGTAATTCGATCAATCTTCCATGGCCTTTGGTTGTATAATCATATTCAGGTGCGAAAACCTACGCATCTTTTCACACAGAACACAGAACTATCATTGGTCCAAATGGAATTTAAAGCATTTCAATTATACTAATCCACATGCATTCAATTTACACCTATAATATTGGACCTTCTGTACCAAAAAACAATTAGGTATGGAAGTTCGTCACCCAATAGATTTTGAAAATCGATATACTTTCGAAAAACTTTCTTAAATTTTTTATTCAAATAATATAATAAAATAATTTATAACAATCAATATAGGATAACATATTAATAATATAATAATTAAATATAAAATTATTTGGATCAAATCATGGATAGTATAATAAAATAAGGATTCTTAATCAATTTTCTTTTTTTATTAATTTTTTGATAATTTAGTGACATGTCATTATTTAAAAATGTAGATAATCAAGATTATTGAATTTTATTTTATTTTATTTTTTTTATACATCATTCAAATTTAAACCACTCTCATAAAATACTTAGGGGTCGTTTATTTTTTTGTCTGAAGATTGAATAGTATTGCTGAAGACTGAAGACTGAATAGTGACTGAAACCTGAAATCTGAATGACATGTTTGTTTTTTTTTTGTTTTTACATCTGAATGTATAGTAATCTTGTTTGTTTTTTAAAGTTAAAATTGTCTGAAAACTAGTAATTTGACATTGATATCATTTACTATTAGTTATTATGTAACTTTATTTAATATAATACAAACAATTATAATAAAGTATTTAGCAAAAGCTAAAACGCTTTTATGCATATATTAATAATATTTTTATTTATAATTAAAATATGATTAATTATTATAGTAAAGTATTTTAAAAAAAAATTATATATACATAAATAAATTATTATAGTAAAGTAAATTAAATAAAAATAAATAAAACGGTATTAAATTGAATTACTATTGTTATATATTTAAATAAAAATAATATTGAAAGAAATATAATTAAAATGAATATGTATAATATAAAATCAGGTCAAATTTGGAAATATGTTTGTTGAAGTATTAAAAGAAATTTTTATAATGTAAAACTAGAACAAACTTAGAAATTTATTATTTTGGGAAAGATAAAATTGGAACAATAAATTTATAAAATCATCAGGTGATTTGGTATTCAGTGAAAAGTAAAAAAATGTAGCTTTTTATTTTCAGTGGTTTTTGGATGGTTTTAAGTGGTTTGATCACTTAAAAAAAAAACAAAAATCACTTACTTAGCCTAATTCAGCACCATTAAGTGTTAAGTGTAAAAAACAAACGACCTCTTAATACCAACAAAAAATTAATAGAGTAATAGAGAATCTTTACTCTGCATAGCATTAATGATAAGTTTTATGTCCTTAGGCCATATCCAATGAATACATCAAAATGGTGCACCATTTTGATGCATTTTTGTGCTCGATCCAATACACCAGTTGTATTCTCCCAAGACAATTTTTTCATGTGGATAAACAATACAACATTAAATTTGGTGTTGCACTGTTCATCAATACCAAAACTAGTGTTGGAATATAAATTTTTTAAGTAGAAATATAAATTAAATTATTATAAAAATATTTAATGGAGATATTTAAAATGAGTATAATATTGAATATATTTTAATATATTTTAAATTTTTAATATATGTTAGTTAAAGAATTGTGTGTAGAATATTAAGATGCCCATGTAAAATATATTAATTTGGTGTAATAAAATTTTGTATCGATATCTTTTTAACATCAAAAGAGTATAAAATTTGGTGCACGATACCGAAGGCCTTATATAAGAGTGACAATCCTTTCGAATCCTTTCATATCTCAAAACAACAGCCTCTTCTACAACCATTGAAACATGTCAGCAGCCGTCGCAGCAGCCGCGGCGGCAGCATGCTCTTCTTCTAGAAACAGGAGTAGTAGTTTTAATCATACAGCTCAGAACCACCACCACCACCACCACCACGATTATTCAGTAGCAGATCATCATCGTCGTCGGCCGGCAGTTGTACTTTCGACATTGGGTAGCCGCTACGAGTCGCGGAAAAGAAAGGAGTGGATCAGTTTCATAGAATATATGAAGGAGAAGCGACCCGGATTGATTGTGTCTGCTTGTAGCGGGGGTGATGTCGTTGAATTCCTCAAACACTACCTTGACGGTGATGGTCAGAACAACAACAGCAACAACAAAGTGCCTCAACAACAGGTCTATTGGGGAAGCGTAGAAGCTATCATCGGACGGCTACGGGTAGCTTTTGAGGAGATGGGAGGGCAGGCGCTGGCACACACAACCACCACCAACCCTTTTGATGCTCCTGAGGTCAGGCTCTACCTCAGACGACTCAAGGATGCTCATTCACAGCACCACCACCATCGCCATCACCAGCAATAACAACTCAACTCCAACTTCAATAATGTATTTCTATATCATAGTTACGTGTGAATCAACTGCTTGCATATTGATATATACGCGGTTTCTTTGTGTGGTAATTCGTGTGTTAAAACTTGAGCATTGATTTTTGAGCGTTTATGTGCATATATTTCCTCTGTTTCTTTCACAAATCACAACCTCGTTTTTGTTTATGTTTATTTATTTATTTTCTTAAAACAAGTACAGTGAAATAATTTAACGGGGCCAAAAGATTGAACTATATTGTAATTAGACATGTAGTTTTGTTTTGTTTTGTTTTATTATTATTATTATTTTTTATCCAGTACCTTTTACGAGTTAGACTATTATCGATTTAACATTGGATGAGACTCTTTCAGATATTGGGAGAGATCTATCCACATAAATGGTGAGAATATTGAGATTTGAAACTATAATTTAAGGGGCATGTGAGATATGACTTACTATTAGGTGAGATATGACATTATTAATACATCATTCCAAAATTAATGTGGTAGCTACAAATTGGCTTGCCAAATTATTTACGTAAAATTTTTGGACAAAATTTTGATAAGTGTAACATTATTAATTAATTATTATATTATCTCATGATTTGTAAGATGTTAATAACTCATAGATTATATTATTTAGATATAGTTTTGGGCAAAAAATTTGAGGGGTACAACATTCTTTTATTATAAAGGAAGCTAAAAGCCTATAAATCATTAATTAAATAGAAGATCTTGACCTATATTCACGTTTACAAAATATGTACATTTCGAAACACAATATTTAGGTGTCGTTTATTTTTTTGTCTGAAGACTGAACAGTGTTGCTGAATACTGAAGACTGAATAGTGACTGAAACCTGAAATCTGAATGATATGTTTGTTTTTTTTTCTTTACATCTGAATGTATAATAATCTTATTTATTTTTTCAAGTTAAAATGATCTGAAAACTAGTAATTTGACATTTATATCCTTTTACTATTAGTTGTTATGTAACTTTATTTAATATAATACAAAAAATTATAATAAATTATTTAGCAAATGCTAAAACACTTTTATGTATATATTAATAATATTTTTATTCATAATTAAAATATAATTAATTATTATAGTAAAGTATTTTTTTAAATTATATTTACATAAATAAATTATTATAGTAAAGTAAATTAAATAAAAATAAATAAAATGGTATTAAATTGAATTACTATTGTTTTATATTTACATAACAATAATATTAAAAGAAATATCATTAAAATGAATATATATAATGTAAAATTAGGTCAAATTTGGAAATATGTTTGTTGAAGTATTAAAAGAAATTTTATAATGTAAAACTAGAACAAATTTGAAAATTTGTTATTTTGGGAAGGATAAAATTAGAATAATAAATTTATAAAATCATCAAGTGATTTGACATTCAGTAAAAAGTAAAAAAATGTAGCTTTTTGTTTTCAGTGGTTTTTTGATGATTTTAAGTGGTTTGCCAACTTAAAAAAATAAACAAAAATCACTTAATTGACCCAATTCAGCACCATTAAGTGTTAAGTACAAAAAACAAATGACCCATTACCCTTTATACTTCTATAATTATCATTGTTTGTATTTGACATATAAACCAAAATTAATTGTCTTGATAATATTTCAAACTTTACTATTAATCTATATAAATTAGTTAAAACAATAAAAGTAAATAAAAATTTTAAATTACTATTAATGTTATTTAATAAACTTAAAATTAATCTTAGAAAAGGAGGTTTCCCCTAGGAAAGGGTATTAAAAAACAATGAAAACTATGGAAGCATGCTTTTGTAATGGGACATATACAAAAGGGCCTCAAAATGAAAATAAAAATAAAAATTCATCTTTAATCTAAGAAGTTATTCATTTTTATCCTAACCGAAACTTATTTATTATTAATTCATTTTTGGTCATTCAAACATTTTATGTGAGATATTTCGGCTATGCGATATGTTTCCATTCGAAATATTTCACGTGCAATCTTACATGTAAAATATTTCGTATAAAATGTATCAAAAGCTGAAAAAATGGTAAAAATGATTAAATTTTTATTTGAGATTAAAAATTAATAACTTTTAAAATTAAAATTAATTCTTTTTTTTTTTTAATTTCTTGAACAATTTATAGTAATTTTCAGTTTGGTAACTGGTGTTATGTCAAAAGTACTAAAATTTTAGATTTTGATGAGTTGTATTACAATTAAACTCAATAAGTTTATCCCTAAAACAAAAGAATTAAAATGGAAAGACTATTTTCTTCTAATTTACTTATAAGTTATGAGAATCCGATAAATATTTAATGACTTCAATAATTACCAGTATTATTGCCAACAATGAGCATATGACTCTTTCAAAAAAAAAAACAAAACAATGAGTAAATGACGTAAAATTCCATTGAGTATATGACGCAAATAATTAATGACTCACCCATCAATAATTAACAGTATTATTGCAGTATATGACGTAAAATTCCATTTAGAATAAGATATAATATTTTAATTAATGAGGTGCTACGTACCTCGAGACAACACTACTTTTTGTGCATTATTTTATCTTTGTATATATTCTTTTTCAATAATTGAATTAGTGGTGGAGATATGCTTGTGCTTTATGTGGTGAGTGGACTGACTCAGGTCTTATCATCAGACCACTTACTACTAGTAGTGGTACATTTTTATGAATATTTTATGAGAATTGAGAATATCAGGTAAGATTATTGTACATAAACTATTTTATCGTAAAGATTGCGTTAATAGCTAGATTATGTATCTCTAAAGTTGTCTAGGGAAATTTATTGAAATTATAATATACATAGAATGAATGAGTTGTAACCATTGCTCCATCTTGGTATTAGAGTATTTTTATTATTAAAAGTAGTTGTAAATCTCATCATCCATTCTCGTGATCAAGATCAAGTCTTACCATATAAATTTAACAAGTATGTATGAATAATCTTCTTATATTATGATAAGAATAATTATCTCTTGATTATAGATTTAGATATTTAACCCACGTAGATAATATTTGATTTCGTTAGATCCAACACATTTTCTACTTTTTTTTTGCACCGGTTTTATTTTATATTTATATGTATATATATATATAAGAAATGGATAAAAACTTGAAAAATAACAACAATAAAGTATAAGAATAAATTAGTTTAAGCTCTTATGGTTTTTTTTTTTTAATTAAAACTTAATTTCACTTAACACTTAAATAAGTGCATTTAGGTCATTTAGTTTTCATCTTAATTAAGTGTTTTTTAAGTAATTTAATTTTCACTTAAATCTTAAATTAAGATTAAAGTACCTTAATTTAATAATGTCAAAGTTTTTGACTTTTCATATTTAATGAAAAAATTTAGAATTGATAAATTAACATAAACTTTTTAAATTAACCTTACGCAACAAACTTATTGCTAAAATATATTCCAAAAACATTCCCTATAAATGTCAATCAGATTGGATTTGGTTTGAGTCTTTTTTCTTTTTTTGGGAATTTTTTAGCCTTTGAATGGAATTTGGTCCGAACAATATTGAAGTAGAATTTTAAAGAATTTTATCTTTTGCTATGGTTCAATTACTCGAATCCAGAAGACTTGTAATCAGTCTATTTTTTTTTTCCAACTTTTTTATTTCAAAGTGTGATTTTTTTAAAAAATAAAATAAAATTGTCAATGCGTTTGAATGAAAAAAAAAAAAAAAAACACATTTTCTACAAATCTTAAAATTAATCAATAAATTATAATTTATTGAAATTTGATCAACATACTGTATAGTTTTAATATATTTTTTTGATATTTCCTTTTTTAACTTATTTATTTCATCAATTTTATAAGTTTATTTTTTTTTTAATTTAGTCTATCAATTAATTTATTTTTGTAAAGTTTTTAATGAATTTTATTCTTGATTTGTGAATTTTAATGTTCTTTTTATTAAATTTTTGGTTTAATTTTCATATATCAAATAAGGGTATAATTTATGGTAAACCAAAATTAATTAAAAAACAATCATGGTTTAAAAAAATTCACAAATAACCAACTTCTATTATTATAAAAAAAAAATTAAAAAAAAAAGAGAGAGAGAGAGAAGCCCAACGTAACTTTATGTTAAATGATAAATTGAATGTATATTGCATGATAAATTGGACACTGGTTATATGATGAACTAAACATACCACATGATGGCTTGAACATGACAATTCATCATGGTATGATCATCCCTTACTAAAACACACAAAAATTTAAAACTTAAAGCTCATAACCACCAATCGTTACAATACTCAATCGTTTGAAGTAGCAATGGCAACATTGTAGCATATAAGAAGGAGGGTTAGAAGGTGGAACGATATGATTACACGCCAAAACAAGGACCAATGTAATAACTCTAGCACATATTCTACTTTTAACTAAGTGCAATTTTATTTTGATGTATGGCTACCTATTATACTTTCTTTTCATGAAGTAGCAGTGATTATGGGATTTTTGTTATCAAACTGGCGAAGCACATAATCCACGGTCAAGGTGTCAACTTATTCACACAAGTGGATGTGGATTAATTTCAAAAGCAACTAGCTTTGACATATTAGAAATCTCAAAGAGTGCTTAAAAACTAGTGACTTTATAATTGTTGAAATGATTTTGTGTCAACATGTTGATGTACTGCTTACTTTGACATTTATTGTTTTGGCAACATTTTATATTTCGAAGGTATCTACAGTTTCGTGAAAATTGTATAAATGTAGGGAATAAGTTGCTACTAGTATATTTATATTTATTATTATCTCTTTGTACTGTTTGATTGCTATGTCTATATGCATGTTATTTTGAATAAATGCAGCTACTTCTTATTAAATTTATATTTTATGACTTGAATGGATGTCAAGATTGATGAGCATGAGACTTTTGTAGGAAAAAGTTCGGACTCTCTCATCTTGAATAGAATTTTATGATTTATCTATATCCCTAAAAAATCAATAAGAAAACACATTTTAAAAATTTACACCATCCCGTAATGCATAAATAAACATGTATCTCTTATAATGAAAATCTATATTGCACATTTTAAAGTTCTATTTAAACAATAGTTAAGCATCATATCAGGTAGAAATGATAAATCCCAACCTGGTTGAGAATATACCATAATGCATAAATGAACATGTATCATAATTCTAATTTAGTTTTTTATGAAATACAAACTTTTTAACAATATTCAGCATGTATGATGTGGTATATAGTATTTTTAGCAATATACTACTTTGTGTGTTGTTTAAAGTAAGTTTACAGCAACATTGAAAAAATATATTGCAAAATATAAATGTTTTTAGCAAAATCCAGTATATGTGTTGCCATATATAGTATTTTTAATAACATACTATTTTTTGTGTTGTGAAAAACTGTTTTGGTAGCATTACAAATTATGTGTTGCCATATTATTTAAATTATTGGTTACACACATTTTGTGTAGTAATATATGGTTTTCCATAACATTTTTTAACTATGTGTACAATAAAATCACATATCACATATGTATTTATCCTACTATTTGTTTTGATGTCTAACTGTAAAATTAATATTTTCTAACTAGATGCATCAAAAGGATAAATATAGATTGAATTGAAGAATGGTCCTAAGAAGAAGCATTGAAACAACAATACGAAGATAAAGATACATTTTCAACTTCTATAATTTTTTTTTTTTTCGAAATCTCAACTTCTCTAACTTAAAACATAAATTTATGCATTTTCAAGTTGTGTAACAACAATAATCAATAGTCTTATCCTGTGACTGATTTGCTCATACAATATGAGACAGAAGAGAAACATATTTCCTAGAAGAAATAATTAAATGACCTTGTTTATGCAAAATCAAGAGATAGTACATCATGTAACACAATGACATATCAAATCAGCATTAGATAATATATAACTAATAAAGGATATCTAAAATGACAAGTACCAAAACAGTTATCACATTAATTAGGGTCAGAGTTAGAAAATCGATCAAAATTAGCTGTAGTTATCCAATTCTTAATAAAAAATTTAGCTAATAACAATAAGTTCTGAGCATTTTGCATTCATCATATCTAATAAGACCAATGTATCATATCAATCGAAATATATGTCATACTAGAACAAACCTCATCAATCAATTGACATCCTTCATCCTTTACTTTCTTCGATAAGTACTCAAATGCAAGTTTGGCAATATTTTGCTCAATAGTTTTTCAGTATGAAAAAGTGTTAGACAAAAGTATAAGTTTCTCTATCCACCAATATAGTTGACTTAAATATTAGGATATGTTGAAGCCCTTCATTGATTGTTTGTTAAAAATATAGCGGATTATAGTTCTTTGAGTGTAGTCCAGCAATCAATTTTTGTGTTTCAAAAGTTTCGTTGAACGTAAAACAAAAATTAACAAATATAAATTATAAAACAATTCTATTTTCGCAAATAATTGATATAATAAATATAACTAAAATGATAATAATTAGCGTAACTTGGAATCAATAGCAAACGTATGTATCACACACAACCTCGTGAACAAAATTTAACCAAAGTTCTCAATGATTGAAAACATTTAAAACACAAACAACAATATGACAACGATTATAAATTCGAAAAGGATACCCATTTAGCAAATATTAATGTATCAAATATAACCAAAACAATAATCAATGGTCTAATTTCAAACAAAAACAATCATTAATAACCTCTTTCACTAAATTGAAATAAAACTAAACAACCTCAAACAACAAACAACAAAAAACAAAAATTAATTTCATGATGTTTGACAACCAAGAAAACGAAAAACAAACAAACAAACTCTTTTAAATCCGCATATAAATCAATGACAAAATTTCATGTCAAATCACAAAAAAAAAAAAAAAAAAAAAAACACATCATAAAACAAAAGTACAACAAACTTTTTTAAACTCATAAAAGTATTAATATTTTTCTAATATAAATTTAAAACTAACAATTAAATGCAAGTTTTTCTAATATCTACCATTAGAAGGTCTCTGTAAATACTTATTTTTTTTACTTTGGCTAACTGAAAAAATCAAATAAAGAAATTATGTAAATTTGGATGCAACCCATGGATCATTTAATTTCCTTCTACTCAATAAAATTTGTGCATTATTGTTGATTGTATATGTTGCTTAAAGTAATGCATAAATGAACATGTATCATAGTTCTAATTTAGGGGTCATTTATTTTTTGTGTTTTTTTTTAAGTGGTTAAATCACTTAAAACCATCTAACAACTACTAAAAATAAAAACTATGTTTTCTAACTTTTTATTGAATATCAAATAACTTGATGATTATATAAATTTATTATTTCAATTTTATTCTCCCCAAAATAATATATTTTCAAGTTTATCATAGTTTTACATTATACAAGTTTTTTTTAATACTTTAACAAACATGTTTCTAAATTTGTCTTAATTTTACATTATACAGATTCATTTTAATAATATTCCTTTTAATATCATTATTATTTAAATATTTAACAATAGTAATTCAACTTAATATCATTTTATTTATTTTTATTTAATTTACTTTACTATGATAATTTATTTATGTATATATAATTTTTTTTTTAAAAAATTACTAGAATAATTAATCATATTTTAATTATGAATAAAAATATTATTAATATATTCATAAAAGTGGTTTAGTATTTGCTGAATAATTTATTATAATTGTTTGTATTATATAAATGAAGTTACATCACAACTAATAGTAAAATAATATAAATGTCAAATTATTAGTTTTCAAACAATTTTAATTAAAAAAAAAATAAGATTACTATATATTCATATATAAGAGTTAAAAAAACAAACATATTATTCATATTTCAGATTTCAGTCACTATTCAGTCTTCAATTTTTAGCAGTATTGTTCAATCTTCAAACAAAAAAACAAACAATCCCTTAGTAACATTCTGTATGTGTATTGCCACATGTATTTTTAGCAATATACTACTTTGTGTATTACTTAAAAAGTGTACAACAATATTAAAAAAATGTGTTGCAAAATATTAGTATTCTTAGCGAAATCCAGCATATGCGTTGCCTTATGTAACACTTTTGTAAAATACTATTTTTTGTGTTGTAAAAAGCTGTTTTGGCAACATCATAAATTATATGTTACCATATTACGTAAATTATTGATCGTAGACATTTTGTATTGTAATATATGGTGTGTTCAATGGCAGACCTTGAAAATTTGTAGATGGGGGACACATGAACAAATTAACAAAAAATCGAAAATTAAGATTATATTAAATAGATAATGTTTTATGTAAGAAATTAAAAAAATAATAACAATAATTTTATTAATACTCAAGTGGATATAATTTGGATTTATTTACTTAAAAAATTATTAATTTATATAAGATACAAACCATATGTATTAATTAGAAAACATAATTTCAATCCAATTTATAGAATGAGAATTGATTAATACATATTATAAGCTATGTTCTGAATTTTTTCAAACTTCTAGTTTTTATTAATTCTAAATAAAGCAAAACTATAAAGTAAAAATATATATATATATACATATATAAAGTTGAATCATGACAATACATGCACAATTTTAATGTAATAACTTAAAATTTAATATTTGAGAATTTATTGGTGGAATATATTAAATTGAAATTATTATAAATAAATAAATTTAAAAGGTAATAAATTTAGTAGAGCAATTAATAAAAAAAAAATTATTATAGCCATTGAGTAATAAACAAAAAACATAAATTTTATAACATAATAAATATATAATAAAAGGAAACAAAGTAATGGTTTGAGGGGGCCTATCACCATATTAACAGAACAACAACATTTATTATAACTATTAAGAACAACGTTTAGCTTTATAATCCTATCAAGTTTTGTGTAATTCTGTTTGTTGTCAAAGTTAAACTATAACAAAACAGAGGATTATTTTTTTTTTTCCAAATTTTGAGAAGAAAGGGGGGGCCCATATGTCGCTCTTCATCATATATTAGGTCTGACCTATGTGTGTTACTATATGTACAATAAAATCACATACCATATATGCATTTATGCTACTACTTTTTTTATGTTTAACTGTGAAATTAAGATTTCCTAACCTGAAACATCAAAAGAACAAATATAGACTACATTGGAGATTGTCCTAATAAAAAGCATTAAACTAACAATATAAAGATAAATATATATTTTCAACTTCTCTAACTTAAAACCTAAATTTAAGGAATTTCAAGTTGTTTAACAAGAATAATCAATAGCTTATCTTATGACTGATCTATTGATACACTGTGAGACAGAAAAGAAACGTGTTTCCTCGAAAAAATAAATGATTCTGTTTAAGTAAAAACAAAATATAGTATATTATGCAACACAATGATATATCCAATCAACATTCGACAACATATGACTAATAAAAGATATCTAGAATGCCAAGAATCAAAACAGTTATCACATTAATTAAGGTTAAGGCTTTGGTCATTTTGCATTATTCATAACTAATAAGATCAATGGATCACATAAGTCGAAATATATGTCACACTTGAATAAATCTCATAAATCAAAGGACATTATTCATCCTTTACTTTCTTAGATATGCACTCAATCGCAAGTTTGACAACATTTTGCTCAACAGCTTTTCAGTATGAAAAAGTATCGGTCAAAGTATAAATTTCTCCATCTATCAACATAATTAACTTCAATATCGAGGTATGTTGAAGCCCTTCATTAATTGTTTGATAAGCAAGTAGCAGGATTGCAACTTTTTGAGTGTATTCCTACAATCGATTTTTGTACTTCAAAAGTTTTGCTGAACCTAAAACAAAACTTAACAACTATAAATTATAAAATAATTTTGTTTCTGCAAAACATCAAGATAATAAACATAACTAAGATAATAATCATTAGTCAAACTTATAATCAACAACAAATGTATGAATCACACACAACCTCTTTCAACTAAATTTCTTCATGATTGAAAACATTTAGAGCATGAACGACAACACAACAATGATCATAAATTCTTAAAGGACACTCATTTATTAATATACCAAATACAACCAAGACAATAATCAATAACCCAATTTCAAACAAAAACAATACAATCATCTATTATAGACAATATTTTTAACTAAATTTAAATAAAACTACACAATCCCAAACAATAAACAACAAAAAGCAAAATCAAAATCGTGGTGTTTCGCAAGCAAGAAAGTGAAAAACAAACAAACTCTTTTAAATCCATAAATGAATCATTGATAAAATCTCATATCAAACCAAAACAAAATAGACCAACATCATATCATAAAACAAAACCACAACAAACCGTTTTAAACCCACAAAAAATCAATATTTTTCTCATATAAACTTAAAACTGACAATTAAATGCAATTCAACATTTTTCAAATATATGTCATTAGATAACCTATTATTTTTCACTTTGGCTAATTAAAAATATCAATTAAAGAAATCAATTTGGATGCATACATAGATCTTTTAATATCATTCTACTCAATAAAGTTTGTACATTATTATTGAGTATTTGTGTTGTTTAAAGTAATGCATAAATGAATGTATAATAATTCTAATTTAGTTTATTATGAAATATAAACTTTTAGTAACATTCAGTATGTGTGTTGCCGCATGTACATGTAGTATTTTTAACACTATATTACTTTGTGTGTTACAACAACATTGAAAAAATGTATTACAAAATATAAATGTTTTTAGCAAATTTCAGGATATGTGTTGTTGTACGTAGCATTTTTAGTAACATACTATTTTGTGTTGTAAAAAGCTGTTTGGCAACATCCATGAATTGTGTGTTGCCATATTACTTAAATTATTGGCAACATCCATGAATTGTGTGTTGCCATATTATTTAAATTATTAGCAACACACATTATGTGTTGTAATATATGATTTTTCATAACATTCTTCAATTCTATGTTGTTATATGTACAATAAAATCACATATCACATATGCATTTGTCCTACTACTTGTTTTGATGTCTAACTGTGAAATTAAGATTTTCCATTATTTCAAAACTCGCTACTTGTTAATTGATCGGTAAGACAGCAAGTAACGAATACTCGGAAACTCGATGGATATTCGGTGGGGGGCAAAATTGATAAAAACTATAAAATTACATGATGTTCCAATTAGCATCTTAAGTTTACATAGCAACTAAATTAAAATCAAAATGTTCTTTAAATCTTAACTAATAAAATACAAGAAAACATAGATATATATTATGCTATGTAATAAATATTATGATTAATAGTCAATTAATTATTAAATAAAAGTTGATATGATCCGATAATAAGTTTTCATATTTACATTAACTTATATCTCTTTGTTCAATTCTATTTTTAAAATTTAAATCAATAAACTCTCTATTATTTTGACAAACTGAAAAAAATAAAATAAAATAAAATAAATTGATTGACTTTGTTAAAATGATTAAAACATTTACATTGGTTAGGGGAAAAATAAAAATTAGTACTGTCAAACTCAAATTATTAGGGTAGATAATTCTTAAAAAATTTTGCTTCAAAAAGATCACAAAAAAAAAACCACCCTTCACTAACTCTCTAACACAAGTTTCTGTCACTCATCATAACATATTATTATTATTCTAATATTTTTAAATAAAATCCATACCACCCCACTGACTCTCTCACCAATTTCTTCTTAGATTTCACTTTACTCTCTCTCTACACTTTCTCTCTCCACTATCCAAAAACCACGTGCTTTTAGAGTTCCAGTTGACTCTCCAAACAGTCCATCAACGGGGCCCATGAAGCCGAAGTCACACCAATTGCCCTTGCTTACGATCTTCAGGTCTATTTTTGAAAATCATGTATTTAATTTTTTTAGCTTGTTTCTAGATTAAAAAAAAAAAAAAGTGGGCAACTTGGAGTTTTTTAACTTTTTAGTTTTCACTAGTGTCGTTCTCAAGGTTAGGATTGAAGTTGTTCAAAGCCTCATTTTTTTATATGTGTGTGTGTGTGTTTTTTTTTTTTTTAAAAAAAAAATAATCGAAGTTGGGCCGAGTTTGCCTGACTACTTGGCTCAACTCGATGCGTACTCATCAAAGGCGAGTAAAGGCCTCAATCTGGAGTTCTCGAATCGACCACCGATTTGTGAGAACTCGAAGATAACTCAGCGAAACTTATCGAGATTTTTAAACCATGAGATTTTCTAACTACAAGCATCAAAAGGACAAATATAGACTGCGTTGAAGATGGTCCTAATAAAAAACATCGAAAAAATAACATGGAGATAAAACTATATTTTCAACTTCTCTAACTTATACCTAGCTAGAAGCATCTAAAGGATAAATATAGATTGTATTGGAGATAGTCTTAATAAAAGGCATCGAAACGATATATAGAGATAAAGATATATTTTCAACTTCTCTAACTTAAAATATAAATTTATATATTCTCAAGTTATATAACAATAATAATCAATAGCCTTATCTTGTGACTAATCTGTTGATGCACAATGAGATGGAAGAAAAACTTGTTTTCTAAAAGAAATAAGTGACCTTGTTTATGCAAAATCAAAAGATAGTATATCATGCAAAACAATAACATATTGAATCAGCATTCGATAACATATGACCGATAAAAGATATTTGAAATAACAAATATCAATATAGTTATCACATTGATTAGGGTCAAAGTTAGAAAGTCGGTTAAAATCAATTGTAATTATCAAATTCTTAATCAGAAATTTAGGGGTTATTTATTTTTATCACTTTCATTTAATGGGTTTGAATTACATCTATTATATGATTTTTGTTTGTATTTTTAAGTGGTCAAATCACTTAAAACCACCCAAAAATGATTGAAAGAAAAAAACTATAATTTTTAAATTTTATCTGAATATCAAATCACTTAATGGTTTTTTAAATATATTATTCCAAATCTATTATTCCCAAAATAACACATTTTCAAATTTGTCATAATTTTACATTATATAGATGCCATGTAATTAACAAAATATTGTAATGACTAAAATGCATATTTCTTTACAATTGCAACTTTTGTTGCAATAGTAATTTAACTTAAAAACATTTTATTTATTTTTATTTAAATATATAAATTTAATTTATTTTACTATAATAACTTATTTATGTATATATATTTTTAAAAAAATTAATTTACTATAATTATTAATCATATTTTAATTATGAATAGAAATATTATTAATATATACATAAAAGTGTTTTAGTATTTGTTAAATAATTTATTATCATTGTTTATATCATATTAAATGAAGTTACATGACAACTAATTATAAAATGATATAAATGTCAAATCATTAATTTTTAGATAATTTCAATTTTAAAAAATACAGAAGATTACTATACATTTAGAAGTAAGGAAAAAAATGAAAATAAACATGTCATTCAAATTTCAGATTTCAGTCACTATTCAATTTTTAGTTTTCAACTAGTACTACCCAATCTTCAGACAAAAAAAACAAACGACCCCTTAATTAATGACAATCAGTTGTGGTCATTTCACGTTCTTCATATCCAATAAGATGAATATATCACATGAGTCGAAATATATGTCACACTAGGAACAAACCTTATAAATCAAAGGACATCCTTCATTCTTTACTAATTAGATATGCACTCAATCACAAGTTTGCCAACATCTTACTCAACAGCTTTTCAGTATGAAAAAGTGTTGCTTGAAGTATAAATTTCTCCATCCACCAACATAGTCGACCTAAACATTGGGGCATGTTGAAGCCCTTCATTAATTGTTTGGTAAACAGGCAGCGGGATTACAATACTTTGAGTGTATTCTTGCAATCGATTTTTGTGCTTCCAAAGTTCCATTGAACTTAAATCAAAATTAACTGTTATAAATTATAAAACAATTATGTTATTACAAAATATTAACACGATAAACATAACCAAAACAATAACCACTGGCCTAACTTAGAATCAACAACAAATATAAGAGTCACTCACAACTGATTCAACTAAATTTACATGTTATAAACTAATTCATGTAATGGATTCATATACTTTTGTTTGTGAAACTATATAGATAAGATTGCAAAATATGTTAATAATGGAAAAACTAAATTTTCCTATTTATGATAGAAATGATAAATTATTTAAATATCATCAAATAATAGGAAGCATTTTATCTTGTTAGGTAAAATCTAATTTGATAAATTTAGTTTTAATAATAATAATTATAAATTAGATGAATTAATTAAGTTTTAATTATATATTTTGCATGAAAATAACAAAAACATTTTTTTTTTTTTTTTTAAAAAAAAGTTTAATTGGCTAGACTTGAGTTGCCACAGCCCCTCTAGGAAACCCCAGAGCTCCACCAATATAAAGAAAATAGAAAACTTTATCTTAGTCCCTGAGGTTTTGGAAAACATCAAGTTTTTAAAGTTATTTTAAAAACAGTTATTTTTATCCCTGACTTTTCCAAAACTCTTAAAAAAAGTCCAAATTGTCAGTTAATTAACAGTCAACATTAAAAGAATGTGCTAAAAAATATTTTTATTTTGATTGTTGTTAATACCATATAAATTACCAGATTACTCTCATAAACCATTGAATTTACATGTTAAATTGCCTAAAATGCCTCTAAATTTAAATTGTTAAATTACAATTTAAAGTGTTTTAAATCACCATTGACTATTAGTCAACTAACGGTTTGGATTTTTTAAAAGAATTTGGAAAAAATAAGGGATGAAAAGAGTTGTTTTGAAAAGAGCTTTAAAAACTTGATATTTTTCAAAATTTTAGGAACTGAAATCAAATTTTTCCTAAATAAAATAAAAAATTATTAACAGTACTTAATTATACCAACATTGTGTAAACAAATATATATATATATATATATATATATATAATATAATGTGTGGGGGCCGGCTGGGGGGTGACCCTGAAATGTGTTAGACACATTAGCATAGAAATTAGTACCCAAGAGATCCAAAAATGTAAGATCCAAATGTGAAATATCGTGAATTGAGCTTAGTTATATTGTTATTGCACTAATTTTTATCATTGTTTAAGAGTTAGGGTCCAATATTAAAAGAATTTATTTGAAGCCCAATTGTGGGGTGCTGGAGAACATGGTTTAAATGAGCCCATTAGCTTTTTAAGTCCATAAGTCCATTGATTTTCAAAGCACCCTACGCAAGCCCAATTATTCATTTTGTTGGTTTTAATACACCCCATTTATTTAATTAGGAAAAAAATTAAAAGGGGATTGGATACTTATCCAATTAGGCGGCCGTGATTTAGCCACTAGGACATCAAGCAAAGCAATAAGGCATGTGGCTAACATCCAAATCAAAAAGCAATAGTCAATATTTGAGACAAAAACAAAAAAATATGAGATTGAGATGAGAAGACTAAAAGAATGGCCG
This sequence comes from Nephelium lappaceum, assembly GCA_021234005.1. NCBI lineage: Eukaryota > Viridiplantae > Streptophyta > Magnoliopsida > Sapindales > Sapindaceae > Nephelium > Nephelium lappaceum. Next base: position 9,673,230 of record CM038010.1, read on the forward strand.
GGAGAAAGAAAGAAGGAGAATGCAAAAAAATAAAATGGTAAATTCGGCCGAGAAATAAGGAAAAAAGAAAATAATGGAAAATAATTTCCTAAGGTTTAAGTGTTTATTCCACCAAGGTTAGTTTCCATTTCCATTTGAATTTAAATTAGTTATATATATATGTGTGTGTATTATTGATTTTATAATTGTTCTCAAGTAGTAGGAATTCAATTTGTATGTAGAATATTTATGTTTTGATGCTGATTATAAGGTTAAATGAATAATTTGGAAAGGATTTGGGAACAAATGAATGGGTGAGAATTTATAGAGATGCATTTGATGGAGAAAGAAAATAGATTATTTCGTTGGATGAAATAAAAGTATGGTTTTTATGTTTAATTTAAGTTTTGGGTAATAAGGAATTTATTTGATTAAATTTATTTAGATTTTGGAATGATAAATTCCTTTAATAGAAAGTAGTTGTTTTAGTTGGTGGAATTATGGGAAAGGGTTTTTTTTTTTTTTTGTCATTAAGATTAGCGCACTAAGATAACCGAGATCAAATTAGTAGCATATTGGTGGCATGGTTAGAATAAGTGGCTGTCAAATGGTTGGGAGCCATCTACACTTATGTAGAAGATAATTCATATATATAAGAGAAAATCTCATATTTTTCATTAATAGAGGTGGGGTGTAGTGATTTTGAACCCATGACTTGCAAGTGAAGGGAGGGGATGCGGCTTTTTACCACTTCATTAATTGTGAGTAATTTTCTAATTATTGAAAATATTTGGAACTTTATTCAAAATGGGTTCTCGTGATGGATATTTTAAAAATAGATCAGATAACTCCATGAGATATGAATTGTGTTAATTATGGGTTGATTAATTGAAAATATTATTATTTGGATTTATTTTAAATCCATAAATTTGATGCTTATAGCTGTAGGAAATGTAATATCTACAAAGGATATAATAAAAGTCATTGATGGGATGGATCAGACCAGACGATAGAAAAATCCTAGTGCCATGGGGATTAAGTAGGGGGAATCCTAATATCCTATGTAATGTATGAATTTAATGAAAAATGTTTGACTATGAAATTGCATGGAATGAAATGATAATAATGCTTGTATGAAGCATTAATAATATATGTTGAATTATTAAAAAATAATAATATATGTTGAAAAACCCTGAAAAATATATTAAGGAAAATTTTGACTTTCATAATAGATGGTTAGTCAATAGTTAGTGTTAATGGTAGTCAACATTTTTTAGGATATGTTAGTGCAATAAATGTTAAAGTTGTCATTGAATATAATTTTGAGATATTTGGAGAATATCAATGCAATTAATCTATAATTAATAATATTTTAAAACAACCATTAATTTGATATGTGTATAAAATGGGTGCACATACAAATAGGGGTGGAAACATGGCCACTCAATTTAATGTAACCTTGGACTGTGATTGGGCTGGATCAAACTTATCCAGAAAACAAATTTGGGTAAATATTTGACAAAGCCCACTTCATTATACCACTGCCACTAATTTTTTTTTTTTTTTTAAATGCACTAAATGCCTTTCGAAAAAAAAAAAAAAAAAAAAACCAACCACTAAACTTTAAACTTTGGACTTGGAAAGGAGCCGTATTTGAACTCTTTTAAAAATTGTAGATTGACCCTAAATTATTGCTTTCTTCGAATTTTAATTTGACCTTTAAATAAAGAGTCATGCTATACATCCTGTTTTGTATCCTTAACTTTGATTGTAACTCAATATGTATCAATTCATAAATTGATACTTATTAATGATTATTTATGACTCAAAAAAATGTATTCATTCATCAATTAACATATTAGTAATTTGGATCAAATTAAGATACAAAAACTAAAATGTTTTGCAATATTGTTAATTAAAATTACATTTAAAGTATAATTTTGATCCTTTAAGTAAAATTACTAAAAACAAAAGGTTTATGATAGTTGAAAATACATTTATAAACAATTAATCATACCACCAACGATAGATAACTCAAAAACTACACTTAATTTGAATTCCAAATAACTGTGATAAGTGATTTTTCGTTGTCATCATGTTATTTAACGGTTACTATAGTAATGATGAGTCATTTATAATGTCATTTGAATTGTAGTTTGGACAAATGATTTACACTATAGCTTTGGTTGATATTATTTTTGAAAAATTAAAAATCAAATTATTTAATAATTTTAGCATAAAAAAAGTATGGTAAAACTTCTAAAAGTGATTAATTAATAATTTAAGTAGATTTAACAATAGTTTAAGAAGCAGATGAAGTATCATTTTTGTAAAGTGATTATGACATAATTTGCTGTGTGGTTTAATACTTTTAAATGTTCAAATTATTTCATTAATTTTAATTAAAAGACACTTATATTTCACCCTTAATTATATAGAATTATATTTATATCAAATATAACTTAAATTAATTTATTTTTATGACTATTTGAGATATCTTATAAATACACAACATTTAACATAAAATTTATCAAACGTACCTGTATTGAATTTTTTTTTTTTTTTGAAAACACATACTTATATTGATTTTGAAATTTATAACAACAAAATTAACAAAACATTAATGTGATTGACTTTATATATTATTTTTTCAACATAACTAATATCAATTATTTTAAATACTGTAATAATACTAAACTAAGTCTACATAGTATAAGTCGATGTGTGTTTTGCCAAAGTGGTTGGTTGGCAACACAGCCCATGTTCTCCCTAACATGGTTTCGACATCCAGCAGTCTGTAGCCACTAATATGGTTGCCTTCTCCGACTTTTTGTGAGTTGTTCTTCCACTTTCGTGTGGATCAATCCCTTCCATATGAGACCTGCTCTTCAGACCTGCGCCATCAATGTCTCATCTAATTTGATTTCGGTAGTCATTTGGATCAGTTCTAGTAAAAAAAAAAAAAGGTCGCATAGTATAAATTATGTGACAATTATAAATCTAAAATTACATTTTTGGGAATTTAAATATTATAAATCCAGAAAAAAAAAGTCTAAAAGAGTGCACATACAATTTTTACAAGGGCTGTAAATATCAAAACTGCTAGAATTTTGAATCTATAAAATATAAAACTGATAATGGATGTTATATCTCACTAATCTAGTTTTAAATTTGTGGACTCTTCAAAGATTGGGCCTGGTGCGTGCGTTCATGAGTACATCTAGTTATGCCAAAAGATCAAATGAAGGCAGCACGATGACCAAAACATAATCAAATATGGAGCTCGGCAAACAAGCACATAAACTGCTTTTTTTTTTTTTTTTCTTTCTAATTTCAAAAAGCCATACGGCTTTATTATAATAAGGTTGTATGGTCTAATATGATTTATTGTCCAAAATCATCCTATCCAAACCATAAACCGCCTACCTTTAAAGCACATATTTTATGTGACTACATATCACACCAATTATTTTCGTTCGTCGCGATAGTATATAAAATACATATATCTTTAAAATGAGCATCTGATTTAAATTTTAAATTGTATAATCATAATTATTAAAGTCCAATTCAAATTCATATTCAAAAGATCGAAGCAAATCGAATCGGACTAATCTAATTTAATATCTTATAAAATTAATTGTTGATTTAGTTTGATTTTAATTGAAACTGAATCAAAACAGACAATATCTAACCATAATTAAATAAAACATTTTGAAATATCATATTTTGCCCTAGAAGGCCATGATCGCCTTGGCCCATGCGTGACTCCTTCGGTGGGGATATGTATTAAATGAAAAAAACTTGAAAGAGGTCCTACAAATTAAGTATTTTTCTTCTGTATAGCAACTTCACTTACAATTATTGTGCCCCATCGGGGGCATGGGACTACTTCAATTGATTTAATTTAATCTCACTTCTATTTAATTCTATAAAATAATTGTATTCAATCTTATGCAACAAATTAACGCAAAAAAAAAATAAAAAATGAAGAGATGAAATTACTCTTACTGATTTTCTATACATAGATCTCTATTGTCTAAAATTTTTCTACATTGATTTAGAATTCCAAAGGCCTCCTTAGGTTTGAAAAAATTTGGAACATAATTGAGTGAGTTCAATATTTGTTAACACGAAGGATGATCAACGCAAGGAGGAGGCCGATCAGCTTCCTCATATCATCGATTAGTGACCGATGATGGCGGCGCCGGTCCTAAAGTGGTTAATTTAGTATTAGATTTAGGTTAGGATTTGAATTAGATTAGAATTGGGGATTTTTCTTGTTAGGGATATTTTGGGAATAATACAATAATTAGAGGTTAATTTAGGAAAGTAATATACATTTATTGATAAAAGTCTTTTTCAAAAAAATAAAAATATAAGTAGAAAATTTTGTCTTTTTAAAAAAGACATTTTTAAACTTAATTTAAGATAAAAGTGGGAAAAAAAAACTAAAATTAAGATTCAAATGCGAATAAGTCTTATTAAGGAAAAGGCAAACGGCTCTTTACTCTAATGATATAAGAAAAAAATTCTCTATATAAATGTGTAATGTAAAATTTGAACCTCCCACCACTAATGTGATATGCGAATATCAAGGTGCACACAACTAAAACTAATCATAGAGAATATGCCAATTGTTTTTCCATATTTGGCGAAACCGCCTCTTACATGTCTTGCAAATGTTCTTATTAATTTAGTGAGGCAAGTTTTATGACAGAACCCATAATAGATGCCCTAAATTTGTAAGATTTAAGGCCTGAAGCAACGGGCTTATAATCCCAAAGTTCTAAATTAATGATTAAAAAGATGCAACTTAAGATTGCTATAATATAATAGGGCTATAGGAGTTGTGACTATGGTTTTTTTTCAGTTTGATGAACTTGCAATCCACTGAAAGTAGTGGAATTGGACATCTACATGATTCCCAAAATAAAGGCCGGAAGATTTTCCCTAGCTTGTTCTCATTTCAAGTAAAGTTCATTTAGATCACATGGGGAGCCACCACGTGCCACACAATCCAAGAGCTTAATTACCCAAATATCTTATAATTTAATCTCATCTTAACTTGTTGATTTTGGTGTTCCCAATACATTATTAATCTTTCTCAAGTTGATCATCAAATTTCCCTCAAATTAATGTTTATATTTATTATATAACCAGGAAAGGAGCATGGCTACTTGATGCATAATATTATTAAGTAGAGCAATTCTTTTTCCCTAAGCTAAGCTCACAACATATATATGGACATTGTGGTTGGTGGCAACAGGCGCGAGCCTCACCCTTATTAAACAACCGTATCCCACTTCAAAATTCCAATTAATTTATATTTGTGGTTGGACAACACAATTTAACCTCTAATACACCATTCACATGCATGCTTACAAAGACAAATTTAAACGTAAGAATTTTGTTTTGATCATGATGGATTTGATCTACTATAGACGGTACTGTAACGATATCTTATAGTTTGATGATTAGTGTAATTAATTGTATAAAAGAGGTCACCAGTTGATGATGAGCGCAACGGTGAAGATAAAACTTAAGATGATGATCATAGGATGATTGAATGGCAACGGCGTTAAGAAGGACAGAAGAACAGGTGGCAAGTAAATCAGAGCCGTCCAAGTAGATGGGATTGGATGGTGATGATGAAGGTAAGTGGAAGAGGTAGAGTGATGACGTTGAGAGACGTGAGAAGGATCGGCAAGTATCCCGCGTGCGGATCAACAGCCTTGTCACAGCCAGGACTTGAGGAGCATTTTTTAATAGGAGGTGAGCAAAGGACAGTCGTCACCTGGCAGCATTTTAACTCTTTACTATTTTTATTATTTATTTTAATTAAACACTTAGAATTATAAAATGATTAAAGTTTGATTATGTCTTATATATCAAAATAACATTAAAAAAAATAGGATATTTTATTAACTTTCTCCCCAGGAATATTATAATTTGTGAAACATATAGGAGAAATATTATAAGTAAATAATTGGGTTGGTTCACATGGCAACTGGGGCATTTGATGGATGATGAATCTTGTAGGAAGACAAAAGCCGTGCGTAGTAATGGTCAGAGAATCCCAGTTTAATTTGTTCTCTTGTGGGTCGTGGGGAGTGGTGATCATGCAGGAACGTGGGGCAAGTGTTGTCTCAACCCCAATCAAATTTATGTTTCGAGACCAATTAAAAACTAAGTGCCTGGCTTCAAGACTTGTTTATGGGATGCTGTGGACCACCAAAAAATCCCAGTTGTGATCTATTGTTTTAGCAATTAAGGCTTGTGAAATTGGTTTATTTATTCGAAAGAGACAAATACAAAGTCCATATTATAAGGAGACAACTAAGACCAGCTTGGTGTAGCCTTTTTTAATTAATCACATATTCTTAGCTCATAATTCAATCACATTAGCATCATGTGGGGAATTTATTAGGCCGGACTTAAAACTATTGAATATACGTGTATGTGAGACAAAACGATTTAGACCATGAATGAGTGATATAGATAGGGAAAGAAAGAGTAATCAATTACAAATCGAATATATGCTAAAACTTTTATTTTTGTTTTTCGAATGCATGGATAAGGTGTTATTCTCATTGATGATTTTTTTCCTCCCTTTCTCTATGCCTAGGATTATAATGTGATAAAGGTTTTTTATCTATAGAGTTACATCACATATAGAAAAACTAATTTTTTTTTTTTAATTAATGAAAAACTAGTTACTTGTATTTAAAGCAGATCTTGGATTTATTTTGTCTGGCAAGCGTTGCTTTTATTTTAAAAGGATTTGTGGTTTTATAAAATAAATTTTCAACTGTAAAAGCAAATAATATTTACCATGGATATAAATCTGTTGCAATTTTTTTTTTTGTAAAAAAAACGTTATTTATTCTTCTTATGGATTTAAATTATTTCTGTGGATCTCCACTCTCAATGAACTTTTGTAATGGGTAGAATTAAGGATGGCTATATGAATTTGTGTGTCATGTTTGCACTAACCCGAATGTATCCTAAATTTTAACTCAACTCAACACGGCTTAGTAAACTTACTGTGCCATTAGTTTAAATCCAAATATGACCTATGAAATTATCGTGTTTTTTTAATAAAATTTGTTTAACTCATTTATTTTAAGTTAAGTCGATTATATAAAATCTTATTAATTTTATCTATTTAAAACTTTGAGATAACTTAAAATTTTTAAATTTAATTATAATTTAATCCATTAAACACATTTAATGAATAAAATAACCAATAATGATATAATATCGATTCAAAATAATTTGAATAATATTTAATCGTATTAAATATATGGGTCAGTAGGTTGAGAGAGGAACATCCCAAACAAACTGTGTTTACAAACAAACTCTGTTTACAAGTTTAATGTGTTAACCTATGAGTGGCTCGAATCCAAATAGGTCTAACCTAAACCCTCTAAGTTTGTCTTTTGCCATATCCTATCAACAATTGCCACCTCTAGATGGAATCCACTATAAACCTTTTACAATAATTACATGTTGAGCACTCATTCACAGGGAATTGCTGAAGATTGTTTTTGCAATAAAAGACCCTTTTTTTTTTTTTGGGTTTAAGCTTTTGTCAGATGGTTTCCTTTTGAAAAAACAAAATAAGAAATCTAATTAAATTTGATTAGTTAGGACTTAATCTAATATTTTGAGAGAAAAATTTATGTTCATTAACATTCCTTTATAAGAAATTAATTCCAGAAGCACTCATATAGAATGCTATCAAGGGGAGAGATACACTTAATTGGCAGCACTGGTCTTTTGAAGACTTCCAGAGACAAAACACTTTGCCACTTCTGCATTAGAGGGAGAGAGAGAATCGTTGTTGGCAAATAATAGATTCTCAAATGTCTCATCAAACATTAGAGGTTGGTGACTCTCTCAATGATCATTGGACCCTTGAAACCTTCAATCCTTCAAAATACTAAAACCAATATTTGGCCCAACTCTTTCTCTCTGCCTCTCCTCAAAAAACAATCCCAATAACAACATTATTATTTCATATATATATATATGTGTATATATCTCTTTGTTTTCTATGTGTTTGTCATATATATATTATAATGCAAGAGATAAGAAGAGAGAGAAAGACAGAAACGTTTCAAAATATGGAAGAAGAAAAAGAAACCCCATATCGAGAAGCCCGCAAAATGTCCAATCAAGCATGGCTTCATGTCTGATCTTGCACGTTTGAGCAATCACCAATCTGAACATGTCACACTAAAACTCGATAAAAAGAAAAGATTAACTCGACTTTAAGACAAAAACAAAAGACATGCTCATTGACCTTTATCTAACCTTTCAACTTTACAAAACAACAAACCCTGATTAAGCCTTTAAATACAACTAATTAATTACAATTGTATTTCAATTTTCAAGCTAATCTTTGTCCTTAATCATTCCGACATCATATGTATATACTATACCCTAAGTTTTATATCCCACAACCCTTTCCCTAATCACCTTTTTATAGCTTAATCAACTATGGATAACTTTATTTCTTTTTAATGACTATATATAACTTTTGATTTAACTTCTGGATGCTTTTGTTTTTCCATCACATCACCTGCTTACACGCACAATTTGATCATCACATGACCTCAACACTTTTCATTCCTATAAGACTTAAGTTCATCACAACCTCCGAAAAATTCGGTGGGCATGCATGTATATTGTTAAACTATGTTTATTTAAATTTTAATGGAAAAAAGGGAAAAAAAAAAAGCAACAAAAAAATAAGTTAGATATTTTGTTTGATTCTTTACTAAATTTTAGGAAATTAAAACGGGTTCAAGTTATTACAAAAACAATTCTATTCATATAACACTTAAAATGATTCATAGAGTAATATTGAGTTTTTTTTTTTTTTTTTTTTTTCATAAACAACTTAATTATTAATTTGCACATTCACTCATGGTAATAATTCAAGTATTTAATACATTCTTCCTTTGAATTGGCAACAGGGGTTTGAATTTCAACATTTATATTTATCAATATATGAGAATCGATTTTTTTTCGTATTGTGTGAATAGATATTTATTAATATTATGAGAGTAAATTTTCATACTACACATATTTTTTAACTTTGATATATCGCAACAGGCCTTCTCAAACTTCATATATTGTGTTTTTTCTCAATAAGGTTTGGTAGCTCGCTAATTATTGGTGTTAGATTTTGTTATAATTATCTATAATTTATTTTGGGATTTACGTAATTTATTTCTCAAAAGTTCTAGTAAAAATTGGCATTTTTAAAAGTCAAATAAGTTCTCTATCTCTCATAATTCCGAATTAATAGATACCTTTTGGTTTGCTTTTTTTTTTTAAAAAAAAAAAAAAATCTTTTGGTTCAATTGACAATGTCTCGTTTAATTAATTAATAAATTTTGATTTAAAATCCACGCATAACAAAATCCAATATTTCGAAAAAAATTTAAGCTTAAACTTCTTAGAACGGCCTAGCTAGTATATATCATGCATTTGAACTCTCATATTACACCCCTTATGTACAACATTGGATTTAATTAATGGATTAATCATTTGGATCAAATACAAACACAATTACAAATGCAAACACAAATGTCAATACGTGAAGTTCTAACATAAGCATTTTGGTCAAACTAACTCCAATATTATGTTATATAATTTTTTTTTTTGACAGCTATTATGTTACATTACTGTTAAACCTAAAATATGACAAAAGCTCTCATTCAGTATATATTTCACAGAAAGAGAGCGTTGCAGCCTGCTGGAACAGTGGAGTGGGAAAATAAGTGGATTCCAGAATGATTGAAAAACATATAAGGACAAACTCCACCACCAAATAAGCTAATTAATTCTGTGGCTGGATTAAGTCAACCCTATTAATTCTGAAAGAATCCAATAAATTAAACTTCTCTCTCTTAAGTAAAATATGATCACATTTGAGGAAAAATCAGATTGTACTTACTGTTTGGCCAATAGAACAAGTGTTCTTTTAGGATTAAATTTTATTGAGTTCAAATTTTAAATGTCAAGGGAAAAAAAAACAAATCAAAACAAAAACGACCCCATTTTAATTTAGTTCCACCACTATTCAACCCTCCCAAGAGCAACTTGAGATCTTAAGTTAAAAGACTTAGCTAGAACAAAGTAAAATAAGGGCAGTAATGAGAAAACAAGAGCTAAAAAGCAACATTAACTGTCCGAAAAGAAAGTTTTGTGTTTCGGTTTTTGCATTTTTTTATTTTCGAGTATTACAACATATAATTAAAATTCATGAAGCATATGATGTTACAAAGACAATAATGCATTTTTAACAAAAGATTTATACACTTGAAACTCATATAACAAGTTTTGAATAATTTTTCATCAAAACTCAAAGATCCCAAACTACTTAGGGAATGCCACACTAAGAACTTTCTTTTGTATGATTAATTTCTTTATCTAAATCCAATTATGTTTGTGTTTAGCAAAGTTATATTAAGAGTCAGAAATTATGGAGAGAAAAGTGAGAGAAAAGAAAGAAAAAGAAGAAAAGTTGAATGTAGAACTTAGAAGATGCTTATAAGTCTTTTTCTAATTTTTTGACTATGTAGTTAAGAGACTTTTTTTTTTTTTTTTTTTTTTTTTTGAGATAGTCAAGAGAAAATTTTAATATTATGTAGTTCCAATCAAATTAGTAAATATAGCTTAAAATTTTTTTTCTCAAACTTATAAGACTATATTTGATAATTTACACAAATATTTTGTGATTTTGGCTTTGGCTTGAACTATTTCTGTTTAGACATCATATGTTCTAGTTTTTTAATACACATGATCGGGAAAGCATATATTAGAATAATTACTTAATAGTGGATTTTCCCAAAGGTTTGATTTATTATTGATGCTGGTCTAATGTAGTTAATTTTAATTTTTTAAGTTAAGTTGAGTTTTTGTATATGGAGAATATTAATCTTACAAATTTATTAGTTGATTGAGGCATTAATTAATACTTCTTAAATGAATGATTATACAAGTTCATACAAGCATCATTTTTATATATGTACTTAATCACTGTACAATAATTGTGCCCATATATTGTAATTCCTTGAATTCTCTGATTTAATTTTTTCTTGATATGAGTTTTATGTGCATTAATACAAGTAACATAGCGCAATAATTGTCTCATAGATATATACAAACCATCCTTTAAATACATCATTCATTAATTGAAGTACTGCTCAACATATTGATCACGTCTTATTCTTTGGTTTCTTCTTAATTATTGAGATTCAATGATTATTATGATATAATTTAATAATTTAAATTAAATAAAAATTTCTAAATTAAAAATATACTATCATCCTGATTGATGATTAAAAAAAAAATTGAAGATCAAAATGTTCATACGTAAAAAGTAAAAAGTGAAGTTTTACAATAATTCAAGGGTTCAATAGATAAATATCCTTGTATGAATGATTATTTCAAGTACGTACAAGTATGTTTTCATATTACATCTGTACCTTTTTTTTTTTTTTTTTAAAATTCATTTTATATCTGTACTTGATCAAGAAAAGAGTGCAAATTTCATGGAAAGCTTAAGTAATTATTCCCAGCCTTTCGGAATTCTTCCCTAGGATCTGTTTCTTTCGTCTGTGTTAATAATTAATTGGATTCGAACAAGCAATGAGACTTCCATGATCTATGGGTACAATTGTTAGCCTTCTCTTGTTTTCCTAAGGCCCCTTTTTTAAGGGTTAGGTTCAAATAGGTCAGATAGCAGTCAAAAGGTGATTAATTAAGATTTAAGACTGAATTAGGGCATCTTCTTATTCTTAATAGAAACACTTGCATGTATAATTTTATCTTACTTCAGGAGATATCCATCAATATTGGTTATTTATTATTTATTTTGCACTAACCACTTGGGAACTTCTACTAATTATTTCTTTCTCTCCTTTCTCCCCCATAATAATAATAATAATAATAATATATTATATTATTATTATTATTATTATTTGCAATTATAATTGTTGTTACTTTTCTTTATACGGTATATAGAACATAGTCTATATGAAGGGGATTGTGTTGGGAAAGGTAAAACGTTGCCATTTGCGTGGAGTGTTTGTTTGTTTGTTTTTTTTTTTTTTAATAAAAAACATTTGAAAATAAATAATTTGATATTGACACCTTTGTAATTAATAGTTTTGTATTTTTATTTATATGATACAAACCACAACAAAATTAAATTAAAATTTGATCAATATAATAAGTAAAAGGCAGTTATTAAGACATCAAATAATCATATTTAATAGTTTCTTAGAACCATGTTTTATGTGGGTGAGTGATAGAGGGTGCTCATTTAGCCTAGTAATATCTCAAATTCAAGTTGTTGTGCTACAAGTGGTATCCCAATAGAACAACAACAATAATAATAATCACTTCTTAGAAAATTATTAAGTTTAAGGATTCAATTTATTGTAAAAAATACACAATTGAAATTATTATACACGAAACCAATTATTTACATCACTCGTTACCATGAGTGGTTAAACGTTTTTCTTAATCCTAAGAGGTCAAGAATTCAAATCTCACTCTTATCTTAAAATAGTTTTATTTGAATTTAATTTCTCCTCCCCCACCCTTTAAATATATATATATATATATATATATATTGTAGGAGATAAATGTGGTAATATATTAATTTTAGGAGGATATTTTTGGAAGGATATATTTTAAATATAATCAGTAATAAATGAAAAAAAAAAAATCCAATTCAAACTCATTAAAGAAGAAACAAAGAAAAAAGACAAATAATTCCTTAACCTATTTTTGAGTTGAATGCTGATCTTTTAAAATTTCATCACAGGAAAAATTAAATATTAATTTCTTTTTCCTGCTCTGAACTGTGTCAAATAAAAGCACTCATAATGTTGAGGATTAATTAATAAATAAATTTCAAAGGAGAGAAACAGCCTCCTAACTAACAAATTCTTAAAATTTCTATATGAAAATAAATAAATAAATTATAAGAGCTTCCATGTGATCCTAATAAAATCTCTTTACTGATCTCACATTCCAATCCCATGCACATTCTTTCCCAAAATACTAATTTCCAATATAAGTTCCTTTATGGATTGAAACCCTAATTTTATGTTTAATATTCTGTTTCCGTGCCTTAAACTTCTGACTATATAAATATGGGATTTGATCTATTACTGGTAAATATGTCTTATATATAGAGTCTGATAAAAATTATGGCCTCACTGTCCTCGCTTCTCTTTTTTCCAAACGTTCAAGTCCTCAAGAGTCCAAGGTATTTCTGTTTTCCTTCAATTTCACATTATTATGTAAATTGGGTTTTATATATGATTAATTGATCTATCTATGAGTTGTTTTTGGGACAATATACTGTTCTTTTCTATTTTTTTTTTAATGCCACCTACGACATGTGTATCAACTCGACTATGGTATATTATCAAACTGAATGAGTGTTGTCTACTATTTAAATCATATTGGATGATTGTTGTTCTTCTTACTTAATTTGTTCATTTATCTATGAAATTATTTCATTTTTCTCATATCTTTCATTTAATTCATCATTAAAAGTCTATTCATTGAATTTGTCCTGTGTAGTGACCGTTAGTCACCAGGGTACCATTGGGCTTCGCATTGGTGGAGGAACTAGCTTGGAAATGGTCACCGTGGTGATTAACGGTCACTACATAAAACACTATTATTTGCTTTGATGAAACCAGGTTTGCAACCATAACACGTATAAGGTTAGCGTTCAAATCTTGAGAATGACATCTTACCTACTTGTAGTTAAAAATGATATGACAGCATTTCGCCTTCGCTATAGACATGTGGTTAAAGGTGGATACGGTAGCACCTAACCTCTACCATGCCCTTTCAGAGGCAAGGCCAAAGCGCACATGCCAAATGGTCACCGTGGTGACTAGCGGTCACTATGTCATATACCTCCATATAATTTATAGAAAAGTAGAGGAAAAGTTTGAATTCCTTTATATATATATATATTAGTATTTATATAGGTCACATACAAAAATTAAGGAGATCAATCGCATTTACACTTAATAGAAATACAATTCAAATCTTTAGATTGCCAAAATTTGTTACAAGTATGGCATATAATTTGTTAAACATACAACAAATTAGGAAAGAAAATATGACTAGTTTGTTACCATTATTAATATTTTAGGGCAAAAGCAAGGCGTTATTGAAAATCAAATTTATAAATGCAATCAAAAAGAAAAAAAAAATCGGAAAGAGAAAAATATTTAACAAAAATAAACCATCAGAGGTGCAATTCCCAATTAGATACAAGTAGTGAAATATCAGCATTGGTGGGAAATAACGTGGAATGTAGAAATACAAATAACAAAGTGCTGCTGCACATTGTGAGGTGCGGCATCAAAGTGAAAAGAAACGGGGGATGGATGTCATCGAAACGTTTTCCGATAAATGCGGCTACTTGCCGCCCTCTTTTTTTTGGCATCACTTGTTTTTCATAAAAATGACTTTTTTTATCAAAGTCTTTTTTTAACTCCTTGAGATTGAAAGAAAATAACAACTAAAAAAAAAATTAAATTAAGTACTAATAATACAACAAACAGTTGCAGATATTTGACCCTTGATGTTATATGAAGATGAATCAGACAGCTTAAATCATTTTTTTAATGTAGTTTTAAAATTCTGCTACTCTTTCTCTCTCTCAAACTGGTTGCGTATAGAGAAGAGCTATTTTTGATGAAAAGTCAGCGACTCTTCTCTGTCTCTCTCTCTCTCGGAAAAAAAACAAAAACACCAATCCATCGCTTTTGTTTTCATTTCATTCCATTCTTCAAAACCCTGTTTCTTTGCTTGCTTTCATTCTTGTAACAAAAGCCCATCTCCCCAAAAGAATTTTCTCAGCTGCTTGCCTCTTACCAAGAAATTTATATTATTGCATGTGTTTCCAAAAAACCACACAAAAATTTGAGCCAATGAATCCACTGCTTGTGGTCTCTGACTTGCAGTACTAGTATGTGCAGTTTGGTTGGAGTATTAGAGATGGAGAATTATCAGGGCGATTTAACAGACATAGTTCGAGGAGGCAGCGGTGGTGGACAAGTGGGAAGCAGTACTTGTACGGGCTCATCAGACCATCATCATCATATTGGTATCAATCCATCATCCAACTGGGACTTACAATTCCCTTGTGATCAATTGAATTTCACTCGCACCACCATCGATGATCATAGAGAGATTGGTTTTGGTGATCCCTTCTCTCACATGCGAGATCCACTTCTTCACGAGCTCAACATGTCTGCTTCTGCTGCTTGCTATTACAACACCCCAAACTCCACGGTTACCACCACAACCAGGGTTGAAGAGGGTGGTGGTGCAGGGTTTTGTCAACGGCAGGCAGTAGTGTTTCATGAAGATGATATCAAGAATCCTTGCAATATATTCTCAAGAATTCAGATCTCGTCATCGTCACAAAGTCCAAAGCTGCCCATATCGCCATGCGATTCACCAGCCATGCCTGCTGCTTCTTCTCCCAGAGGAATTAAGGCTCCTGCTGTGCTTACAAGCGACATGATTAATGCTAACTCCTCCAAAACTACTACTTGTTTGCTTGATAATACTGCACCTGTTCAGATCTCGTCCCCGAGGAATCTGGGTATCAAGAGAAGGTTCAATTTTAATACTAGTACTACTACTATAATTAATGTTATTATAATAATAATAATTATTGTTATTACTTTGAATTTGTCATGGTTCCTTTAATTTGCTTGCATGAATTCACTTCAATATTTAATTTGGTTTAATATATAGGTTTAGAATTTCTTGAATTTGATTTATTTAATGTCAATTATAGCTTCATTTGATGTTTGGTATATGAAGAAGAATAAAATGGGTTTTATTTATTTTTTATTTTTTTATTTGAAACCTAGGATTTCATGAAATATTGTAGGATCTAAAACTAGGGTTTGGTATTGAGCACATGTGCTAACAGTGTATATGTATGATTTTAGACCACGAGATATGGGTTTGAATCAACCTGAAAAGGCATGAGAGTGATATTGTGTATTTAGTGTCAGGATGAGATTCACAGACTTAGCTTTCATGTTACTATGAGAAACTACTTTTCTTGCTTAAGCCGACTGAAAAGAAAAAACTGTTTATGACTTGATTTTGGCCTTTCAAAGTGTACCAAACTTTAGGTTAAACCTAGACTATCACGTACATTTCTGCACTAGTTAATTAATTATCAAAGTTTCAACTTAACCCTTCATTTATCAACACATAATCTTCTTGATGATGTCTCTTTTTCAGTATCTTCCCAGAATGAAGAAAATAAACAAAATTACTAAATATTAATTGGGTGTATTGTTATGTGTATAGGAAGAGCCAGGCAAAGAAGGTGGTTTGTATACCAGCACCAGCAGCTGCAAACAGCAGGTCTAGTGGAGAGGTGGTGCCATCTGATTTATGGGCATGGAGAAAGTATGGTCAGAAACCCATCAAAGGCTCTCCTTATCCAAGGTAACTCATGTTTTCAGGTTCATCTTACTTGATATAGTCAAACAAACCAAAATAAAATAAATAAACGAAAGTACTAAAGATCATAAACAAGATTGATGATCATGAATCTTCATTTTCTTTTGTCAGACAAGCATTTGCTACTCATCAACTTATGTTTTCTCTTTTGTTAATTTAATTACTACTATATACTTGATTAAATGATTGTATGTCTTTCTTAGTATTCTTGTAATGATGATGATGAATTAGGAAAGTATTTCCTGAACCCAACTGGGAAGATCTTTTGAATCTGAAGTCTTCAAAAGACTTTCTCTGAAGCACAGAATATTAATTAGTTGCATGAAATTAAAGAAAGAAAACTAAACATGTGAAGCTGGCATTATTAATCATTGTTGAAAAAGATTCAGTTTATATATATATATTTATATGGGCAGACTCCTTCAGTTCGTTTAAATTATAAATGCTTCAATAATTGTTTTAAAACTATACACATATCCAGGGGCTACTATAGATGCAGTAGTTCTAAGGGATGCTCGGCAAGGAAACAAGTGGAGAGAAGCCGAACAGATCCGAATATGCTAGTTATTACGTATACATCAGAGCACAATCATCCATGGCCAACTCAGAGAAATGCACTAGCTGGCTCAACAAGATCACAGCCAGCCAAAAACAATGCTAATGCTGCTTCAAAGAACTCACAAAGCTCTCTAGCTCAAAATACTAACTCAAAGGAAGAAGTGAAGGAGAACAGCAATGATGCTATGTCTCCACATGTTGGAGGAGCTAGCTCAAGTACTTCTGTCAAGGAGGAGTTTGAGGAAAACATTAATGAGAAACAATTTGAGATGGAAGATGCTGATCTTCATCATCATCATCATCAATTCACTACCAGTAGTGAAGGGTTTTCACAGATATACAAGCCTGCACTGCCAGATGACATTCACTCCTCCAACCAATCTGAGGATTTCTTTGCTGATTTGGGAGAAATAGAGACTAACCCTCTAAACCTCTTATTCAGCCAAGGATTCAGTGTTGGTACAGGAGATGATCAGAAAGAAAGCAAAGGCTTGGATCAGTTTAATCTGTTTGATTGGTCAGCAGGAGACACTCACAACAACAATTCATTTGGAGAAACCAAGAGGGGCTTATAACAAGACCTTGAAGCACATTAACAAGTACCCCCACACTAAAATAGACCATATATTTAATGTAAGTTTATTTTGTGGTGCAAAATTTTATTCAAGGTCATGTTATAAACCCTGTCATTCTAGGTTTGAATTGAATTTTCTCATATGAGGGTGATTTACTTTCAAACTTTGTTGGTTTTGTTTTTTCTTATTTTCTTGTTATTTACCAGAAAAAGTCAGGAGCAGTAGGAAAAAAAAAGTAAAAAAAAAAGAGAGTGCTGCTTGATTGGAAGCAGAAGCGAGGAGTCCCACATTCCTTTTGGAATATTGGTGGATGGGACAGAAAGCTGAGAAACAGAAGGTCTCAACAGTTAAAACAAGTACATCCATCAGACATGACTGGAAAGCTCAGCGAGCAGATTGATTTAGGATGGGACTTGCCCTTTCTTCTTTTTGAGTGGAGCAAATTATTTAAGCCACCCCCACCCAACCCTTTTCCTTTGCTCATGTGCCCCCATTATTTATTTCTTTTTATTATTTTCTTATAAAAAAGTCAAGCTTTGATTGCTTTGATGGGAAGAAATTCATGATGGAGGATTACAAGGGGAAAAAAAAAAACAATATATATATATATATATTCATATGTACACTAGAAAAGCTTGACTATTCCCATTAGTCTTCTCTAGGGATGTGCAAAGAAGAGAGAGAGGGAGAGAGAGAGATTGTACAGTGCTTTGGGTTTCTCAGCTTTCTGTTTCTTATATCATCCTTCAAGTTTGTGTTTATTTTATTATATTTGAGATTTGCTTCTAGTATTTTAGTTGTCAATGGAAAAAAAAAAAAAAATTATTCAGTCTTGTATCTCTGGACTCTCTAGCTAATCATTGGTTTCTACTCTCTTTATTAGCGGGAACAAGTTTGTCATTTTTTCACGTGGAAACGCATTTTTTATTTCCGTCAATGCATGTATTGGGTTGATGAGCTTGTTTCATGGCATTCTTATTGCTGCAATTGCATATATTTTATGAGAATATGCAAGTCTTCTTCATTAGTTGTGAGCGTGTTTTCCTTAATAAACTAACTCGGAATCAAGCAACATGGAGATACTGTCCTTACTTATTATTCTCTGCGGCTTGCTCTGAGAGAGAGAGAGAGAGAGAGAAACCAAAATTCTAGTTACTTTAATTATGTGCCTCATTTTATTGCTTAATATTACAAGAACAAAAAAGGAACTATCATGCAAACAAATTATTCTTGAATATACTGTATTTGATGCTTTCAATGAACGAATTTTTTATCAAATTAATTTTGTAAGAAAGTTTCTTAAAGTGTAGATAATTTTATTTTCAAATTATTACAAATTTATTAGAAATTGAAAAAAAAGAAAAGAAAAGAAATATAATCCAAGAACGCAGTTTTGTTCATGTGAGTGTCCTTATTATCATTCGTAGTTGAACTCTCTAATTTCTGTATTGCCTGTTTATTACACCCATAACGTAATGCATTGGTAATAATAATAGCTGAAGCTTGATCTTTTTATTCCATTACCATGTCTAAGCGTTGGTTTTATCGAGTAGATTGAACTGAATAACAATAATTCTTCGGCTGTCCCACCCAAAATGGAAACAAACGTGCTAAATCGGTTTTGAGTACATTCTTTTTTTTTTTCTTCTTTCTTCCATTTTCTTTTTCTTGAATTATAACTAATTTTGCTCCCTTTATACATGGAAATGTTTTCTCTTCTAAATGATACTGTGGTGTTATAATTTTATTGTTATGATTATTAAAATTAACATCAAAAAAGTCAAAAATGTGTTAAAAATTGTCCAAATCAAACACTACTTGGAGGACTTGCATTTCTACAATCACACAATTAAGAAACATTGAGAAGTTCAACACATTCTTATAAAATATACATGATCGGACTTGAATCCCACCATTAAAATGAATAGGAATGTGTACAACCATATGAAATTAGAAAGAGATGTACTGAAAAGTTTATTGTTATTATTATAAGTATCAATCAAATGGGGCATGACCAAGATTTCAATTTAGAGAAAAATTGCAGTCAAGTTAGTGCTATAGTCAATAACCAGATGATTTTTTTTTTTTTTTTCATACAATGACATATTTATACAATATGCCGATATTAATGTCGTTAGATTTTTTAACATAACCGCAGCTGTAATCAATCAGATCCTCTTGTGTTAAGGAAGGGTGATCTCAATATTCTAAATCTAATAATAACGGATACATACGTACATATATATAATATGTGAGATTATCGTAGCAACCTTTTTAGATTAGTAAGAGCTACCAACCCTCATATAATTTGCCAGAAGGTTCTCGTCCAATTTATATAGTCTATGAGATTTTTTTTTAAGTATATAAACATATTTGGAAACTCCAAAAAACAAAAAAGTCATGGCCACCATATATATATATATATATATTTGAAGTTATGATCACCATTTACTTAAAGTGAACAAAATATACCTTGTAGAGTATTGTAATTAATTGGTATTAAATTTAGCTCATAAGATGGTTCTGTCCATAAGTTGCTGGCCACTAGTACACTTGTGACATCAGCTTTTACATGGCTATTAGTCTACAGCTGATCAGTTGGCCGAATGAATCCTAGTAGGCACAACGAAATAGAATAAAAAAAAAATGAACAAAATATATGAGTACAAGCCAGTGCCACCAGGCTTTGCTGCCAACACATGTCAAGAGTTGACATTACAGCTATGGGAACTTTATTCCTCTCTTGGTAATGGAAGAGAGTTCACTAAATTTATTGAGAAATAGTGACCTTAAGTTCTGTCAAATCCATCAACTTTAATGAAATTTCCAAATCCCATTCAATTGAAAGTCACTTCAATAGAGAAAAAAGAACAGTCCAAAGAGTGCATTTTTTTTTCCCATTCTTTGATTGACGTGGGTGAGAGTCATTATGGATTTGAAGGAATTTTGGCTGCAAATTGAGTCATGGGAGATACTGTAGTCATGATTTTGAAAAGAAAGAAATGGAATTAGTTGATAACATGCATCATAAAGCTTCATCACTATATATACTCTTTTGAAAGGTCAGGTTAAGTGATCATCATCAGCAAGTGCTAATGCTTTCTTATCAATAATCCCAAAAAACATGCACATGATATATCGTTTCATCTTTTCACGACGTTTAGTCAAATCCTTATCATTATGTGTAACTTGTCCCATGCATCATTACTAATTAGTATGCTTATTATATTATGGGTCTTTTTAGTGATCACATTTATTCTTGTCCGGGGATTTAATTATTTTGCATATTAACATATAATAACAAAATCACACATGTTAATAATGGATTCTCATTAAAAATAATTAATCTTAATTTTATTTAAATCCTAAAAAAATATAAAAATATATATTTATTTTTGAATTATTCAATAAATGTTACTTTCATATCTATTATTTAAAGTGTGGCATTGCCCTCCAATTCAATATTACAGCCTTTTAATTTTACATAATAGACTTACATCGAAAGTTATTTGTAATTAAATGAAAGGGAGAATTGCAAAAACAACCCTAATAATGGTTGACTCGATTTTAAAAATAACATCTTTTTTGATCCTATCTTAAAAAACTCCATATTGTCAAAACGCATTTTAGTTTTAATGATAAAAACCATTTGATTGTGAAGAAATAACTCTCTTGTCCAAAAAAAAAAAAACCCTCTTTTTTGGGTTTTCATCTAAACCTGAAATTAAAGGTATCATTACACGAAATGTACTGATCTAGAACACCAAGCGATTGTTAATTAATTGCTTCCATAAATATTTCTGTATTAGAGTGCAATTATAATTTTTAAGTAGTACGAATTTAAATTCAATTAATATGAGCTGTGATAAATACATAATATAAATTTATGACACTTATTCATATTTAAGGAAGTCAAAATAAATATTTTTCTAAGATACAGGTGTTCTAATTTTAATTTTAAGTGAGTATAATTAATTATCGCTTGTTAGGGTTTCACCCCAATTGGTATATATAACTGTTCAACTGAAAGGTAAATCGAGACCAGGAATAAGTTGGGCATCTGGCTGATTCCTAGCCACAAAAATGAACTTCTAAATTGCTTACAGAAAAATGCGAGTACATATACAAACATTTAAAGTGTACTTGCATAAAGTGTGGCGATAGCTGCATCATTTTGGTTTTTGAAATTGTATGTAATCTTTTAAATTTCAATATTGTTCTTAAGGAACATTATAAAAAGTTAAATTAATTATAAATACATTATACATAAATAATGTTATTATACTAGTTACCATCTTAATAATTTTTTTAAACATTTTATAATGTCTATTTATCCAAATTTTTATTGTTTTTAATTAAAGCTTAAGTAGGGATTATTTTAAATTAAAAATATTAAATATTTACTTTCTATAATGTTTTAAAAAAAATTGAAAAACTAGATTAGATAAAATTAAAATTAAATAAACAAAACTAAGGAGGAGTGATTTCCCAGGTTTAGAAGTAGTGGACCTCCACCATGCTTCTATGTTTTTGTTTTGAGTTTATTAATTTATATTATTTAATCAAAAACCGAAAAAAGGACTAATAATATGAGGGATAGAGAGGTCAAACACAAGTTTAACCTATCTGTTTGCACACATCTCCAAGCCCAATAAACTTGATGATCCTCAACTACTCAAGCTCTTCAAAGCCCAATTTTGTTTCATAATGTAATATTTGTGATATCACACACCAATCCAACCAAGTGATATTGCAAACTTGGATTTTAACCCTTACAATTATTTCTCACACTCATCGTGTTTCCTAAAACTCAAATTCAAAACAATAGCTTGGGTACAAAGAAAGCTTGTCCCAAAAAGTAAATTATAAAATTGAAACTTAAACATATGTATAAGCACAATATTATTTGTTGACGCGAATTGGTTCAAATATCAGAAATTTACTTGATTTTGAAAAAAAAAAAAAAGGACAATTTATAAGCTCTTTGGAAAACTCAAAAAATATATGAATTATAAAATTTATAGGCAAAAATATCAACTAATTGTATGAATTATAAAATCTATAGGCAAAAATATCAACTATATTTTTTCAACTATTGCAATCGTAAATTATGTTTTGTTCTCTAAGACTTTCAAAATAGTGCATGGCCATATGATAATTACATATTTGTTATTTACAAGAACTTTTCATTACATCCCTAATTTACTATTATGTACTCTAGGTTATATAAACAAAAATTCTAAGTCTCAACCTACCTAGATAGGTCTAAGACCATTTAGAATAATTAATAAATCTTATTAATTGATTTTAAGGTGCAAAATAAGGACAATTAAACCAAATCATTTAAATTACATGCAAAATAAAATTAGTTTGCAATACAATCAAGAATTAATTTTGTTTCATTCAAGCTTCAATAAAATATTTCTTCAATGTCCAAAAGCTTTAAAATGATTTACATCTTGGATTTTTATTTTGTGTGCTGCCTTTTGTTGATTGCTATATTTCCAATATACTTGAAATTTACCATAACACATCTAGATCACATAGTTGTAGAATTTCATTAATATTCGTTATCATTAAATTAAGCATTAAAATCTTGGGGCTATAGTTAAAAATACAAACTTATTAAGCATTTTCAAGTGGTGAAATCCTAATCCCAACATCAAACGGATTTGGTGAAGAGAAAAATGGACACGAGCGACGTCCCAATATATCTTTGTAATTTTTTTATAGTTAACTTTAATTTTTTTTTTCTTTTGACAAATATAAATATTATAACCAAGATCTCTTAATATATACTCCAAGACGTGGTATGAAATAAGCTCCCATAAACTAAGACGAAAGGCTCATACATAAGTAGGAAGGTGTCTCAAACACAACCTATACATAGGTGGAATAACTGCTTGAACTTTACTCTTTAAGCAGAGATAAAGAGAGTGGTATCAATTGCACCACTCACAAGCGAGCATTAGTATTAGGGGTTTGTGTTGTCAAATAAATATATAAAATAAAATATATCTAGAGTTGTTTGTGTGTTAAACAACTCTAGATTAGACATTTGAAATGTAGATGAAAAACATATATAAAGTCATGTGATTTAATTGTTGCCTAGATTTTGATGAATGATTAGATTGAGTCTAGGCTTAATTTGGTTGTTGAAAATTACGTTATCGATTGAGTGTAGTAATTAATTCATTCAACCCAATTTTTTGTTAGAAAAATACCTGATTGTTTGATTGTTTTATTAATACATTGTCTGAGTCATATTGAATTAAATAAAAGAAGTAGATTGGCTGTAAGAGGTTTGCTAGGCTTATTCATCTAAATGGTTATGAAAATATGTTGCAAGAAAAACTATTAGAAAACCATTTAAGTAAAAGGAACTACATTAGCTAGTCCATTGCAATCAATTTGTGTTGGCATTTGTGATTTAATGAATGTAAAAGCTAACATATTGCAAACTTACATTCATTACATTTATTAATGTCTTTATATATCTCGATGTTATCTATTTGATCCCTTAAAAATTAAAAACATTAATTTGTTTTATGTGATTAAAATTGTTACATTTATTAATATTATTAGATATCTAGATGTTATCTATTTGATCCTTTATAAATTAAAAACAATAATTTTTTTTAGGTGATCAAGCGGAGGTATTTAAATTGTTTTCAATGTTATCTCATACACAATTTTTCACATAACATTTCCAAAAATAAATAAATATATAAATCACAACCCACACTAGCCTTTTATGAATATTCACTAATAGAGATTGAACCCCAAATATCGTATAAGGTGAGGTACTCGACCAATTATACTAACAGTTAGTGCGTCAAACATAATCTAGTCACTCGACCAATTATACTAGTAGTTGGAGTGTCAAACATAATCTAGTTACCAACCACACATTTCAATAAAGTAAAGTTTCAATTTCGAATTCCCTTTTCGAGTTAAAAAATAAAATAAAATAAATACAAGGAAAACCTATGACTTTATTGATATGAATATAAATACTGGTGTTTGTATAATTTCTTATCCACTTAAATGATTGGGTTCAAGATTTATCAAACGCATTTTACGAACAACGATAGTCTTGAGTATCTAATATTCATTACGTGACACAATAGTTATTTACCATATATATGGTAGATATATAACCTACGCAAGAGTGAGTGACATGGCACAACAAGCTAATTTCACCTTATCATTTATGTATTTATTTATTTTTTATTATCTGATATCATTTATGGGTCAGAGAATTATCAAGATGTAAAACTCTAGTAGTACAATTTGCATAATTGCTCTCCGATATCGAGAAAAGATTTACTCACACCTTTATGCATTAATATGGATATTAACACAAATAATTAAATTAGAGAAACTTAAACCCACTACTTAAAGTAGTAAGCGGAGATGATTAAATGAATATACTGACCTCGATCGCTTATCTCGTTATGTATTATTGGTGTGATGACCGAAAATGTGGATAGATGATATTTAATATTTTAATGGGCCGTAAGGAGTTAAACAAATGAACTGCCTATGTGGAGAGGCCAAATTCTCTTTACCAGTCCACCGCAACAAAACAAAATGCAGGTTTTCCTTAGGAGCCAACGTTCTCTTCTTCTATCAGCACCATTACTTGCGTTCACGAGGAGAGCTACTTTTACGTCTTCTGCTTTTGTCAAACGTGATGGTGGGGTTTCAATGGTGCAAGGAGCTTCCAGAGGAATTGGTCTCGAATTTGTGAGTCTCCTGCATTATATTCATTTCCTTTTAATTGTTGTTGATTCGTTTGAATTTCGCAAACTTGTATGTATGCTTGACAATTTTGATGCACAGCCAGTGACACCCTTTAAATAATAATGAAATATTGAATGGCTATAACACTAACTAAGTTATGTTTTGGCTTAATTTGTTTCATTAATATTCACTAAAACGGTTCATGAGTGTATCTATGATTGATTATTTCAAATTCTCAATTTTAATGCTAGAATGACTTGTGCTTTTACAATTTTGTTTTTAACTGTTTTGTTATGTTAGTTATGCTGGCTTAAGTTATTGTCATATTGCAGCATTTCATGAGTCCATTTCAGGTGAACTTGTTTTTCAGAAAGTGTACTAGTTAATATATGAGGGGATTAAAAAATGGTTTTCGATAATTCATACACGTACTAGGTAAAGGGGGTTTTAACAGAATTCATTTGAGCAGCAGTCATTTTGGAGGCTACGGAATTTTATATAGTCTGTACTATGATTTGGATTGCCTCCTTATCGTTTGCTAATTCAATCTCTTTGTCTAATTTTGTAAGTAGTAACTTCTTATTAATAGTAAATTCGGGCATGGCTCTGAACTATATATTGTGAGGCGTTGGTCTGAAATAAGAAAAGAAAGTAAAGTTTGATATGCTTGTTGATTAAAACCCTCATAAGATTAGAATCTTTTTCTATTTCATTGGGTACAGTCTATTGCCAAAATGAATAGTGATCATTTGTGTCGTAGGGCTGTTTTGTTTACATGGCTATTAGCTCTGGTGCGGATAAACTGGATGAATTTTCCACTTTTTCCGCGTATGTATGTATGCTTGAGATAAATTTATGATTGGATTAAAGTTCATAAATCAGTAATGATTTGTACTTTCGTCCACTTAACAGTTGTGAATTGTGAAATGTAAAATTGTACTTCATTCCTTACTGTGTTTTTGCTAATGTAATTATGGCTAAGCTATGGATGGCAAAGGCTATCCTTTTTGTTTTTATTTCATTCTAATTATATGTAGTCCATTTAAATGTTTAGTGTTGTCAAATAGTCTTATATATTTAACCTTCAATCATGGCAAGGTTACTAGGTGAGCATAATTCTTGTGGAGCTCTGCATTGAGATTTTACAATTAAATCACTGTTTTTGATCTCATGCAGTAAGAATTTTGAGATTAATATCATGGAATCATCTTATGGAGAAAATTTGGCTGCTCAAAGTTTTTGATGACAGTGGCTAACTTGAGTTATGTTCTCATTTCAATAATGCTTCTAGAGGTTCTTCTGTGTGCATTGTAGGATTCACCTTCACACTGCTGTTATTTGTTTGAGAGGCATTCCAGTTGTTAAAGTGTACAGGCAGACAAAGTTTTTTCTCTTTTCGGATGCTAAATTTATCTTGTGTCATCTTTTCCTTAACTTCAAAGGCATATTATGTTCTTGTTGTGCTTGTCATACTAGTGTTGGGTAGTTCACAGACAGTGGTTTGTACACATATGCACTGAACAACTTGATGTTCTATTTTCGCTCTAGTTTAGTTTCTTGTTAAAAGAATCACAGCAATAGGAAACAGCAATTTGTCCTTTGTTAACCTTGAGTTCAACGGTGTAAAAGATCAGTGCAACTGTACAAAACAGATTTTGACTTGTTTATTGCATTATGTAGGTTAAGCAACTGCTGGAAAAAAATGATAAAGGGTATGTTATTGCCACCTGCCGTAATCCTGATGGGGCAACAGGACTTCTTGATTTAAAAAACAAGTTTGCTGAACGACTTGACATTTTACAACTGGATCTGACAGTTGAAAGCACCATCGAGGTTCCATTCTCTCCTTATAGGCCTATATCTCCTGTTAGCTTGTCCAAATCAAAAGGGACCTCATTGTAGTGATTTTCGTTGGATTGTTGATAATCAAGTTTTAACCCTGTTAAAAAAAAAGCAGGTTTTGCTTCAAAACTCTTTGGCTTCATCTATTGTCCAAACATATGGAGAAAAAGGAAAAACAGATGAAATTTTACAACTATTTGGAATTGGAAAAGCTACACTTGGATCTTTAATACCAATTATTCTTTTGTCTTCTTGGAAGCAGGATGATGCACTGAAATCTGTTTTTTAGGTTTGGTAGAGTTTACTACAGTTTATCACCTGATCTGATGTTGTATTACAGGCATCTGCAACATCTGTTAGAGAAAATTATGGCTCTTTAAACCTTCTCATCAATGCATCTGGCATTCTATCAATACCGACTGTCTTACAACCAGGTAGGGACAAATTTATTGATTAAAGCAAATTTCTGAGTTTGTTTTGCATAGTCCCCCTAGAAAAAAGACTTCAGATTTAGATTGTGGCTGTAAATTTAACTCATATTAATCTCATCGCATACTAAGAGCTAAATGTTAGTAATTTCAATAAAAAAAGAAAAAAAGCTAAATGTTAGCTTGAACTAGCATAACTTTTTTAATTGCTGGGTAGGAACAATGACTTGTTTTCTTTGATTTTCAGTACAGAAACTACGTTGAACAAAGTAGAGAAATCATCCTTGATGCTTGCTTATGAGGTTAACGCGGTCGGTCCTATTCTGGTGATGAAGGTATGCTAACTTGAGTCTCAAAAAGTTAGTCCTATATGTTTTTAAGGAAAAATTCGAAACAGAACAAAACATACTTAGGCACATATTTTTCATTGCAACTAAAATCCAAGCGGCTTACGTTGTTATACTTTTTGCCATCATTCCATTTGTATTAGATAATTATAAATAAGTATTAGGAAATTGACTTTTCTCAATAGCTACAGAATAACACTTCTTAGTTTGTGTCAAGTACTTGTAAAGTGGTCATTGTAATTTGGGTTGACTTAAATATCTGTGAGTAATGTATTGAAACATACCGTTGTTAGAATTTTTGCTCCTAAAATTAATGCTGTCACTGAATATTGCTGTTTGTGGTTTTTATTACCAGCATATGTGGCCTCTTCTTAAAGTCGGAGGAGGTACTGGAACTGAAAGGGATGTCGCAGTTGTGGCTAATTTAAGTGCCAGAGTAGGATCCATTGGGGATAATCACCTTGGAGGCTGGCACTCTTATCGAGCATCAAAGGCTGCACTTAATCAGCGTAAGATTCTATCTTTTTCAAGTTTGATTCTTAAAATACTGGAACTTTTGATGTCTTTTAATTACTTTCCACCAACAATGAAGGTCGTAGACATCACTATACATATTAACTTTTCAACTGTCTGTTGGGGGCTTGGCTCAGGGCCAGGTGCAGAACTAGACAGAAGAAAGTGTGGGGGGCCAAATTAGTATTCTAAGAAACCATTTATAATAGCTGTGACAATAACACTGCTTCTGCTTCATAAGTATGTTTTCAGTTCTGAGGGGAATCAGCAATATTTGTCAATCTACTTCAAATATCTATCTATTTATTAATGTATATAGTTTTACCTTGTCAATATGTTTCATGGGTACTGGTCCTGTATATTTGAGACTACTGCATGTGGGGACTATATTTTTGTCTGTTTTAGTAAAATCCATTATAAAAAGGTAGGATACCTATGTCCGAAGCATGCAGTTAGTGCTGGGAAAATGGATCTACAGCATGATCTTCAACCTGACTGTCTGTATGTTTGTCTATATATATATATATATATATATGCTAATGCTGTGTTTTCAATTATGTAGACAGACATTGTTTAAAAATATCAAATTCCTGAGAGCTATTCATGATTTGAGAAAATGATGAGACTTGAATTCTTTCCCTACATGACATCTATTCATATATAATTTCTGTTTCTGGAATTTCATAATGATTTGGTGAACTGATTCTTACAGTAACAAAAACTGTATCAGTGGAGTTTGCTCGGAAGAAGGATCAAGTTATATGTATTCTATTACATCCAGGCACAGTGGATACTGATTTGTCCAGGCCATTTCAGAGAAATGTTGCAGAAGGCAAGCTTTTCACCAAAGAATTCTCAGTGCAAAAGCTTTTAGGCATCATCAACAAGGCAAAAAGCCATGACAATGGCAAGTTCTTTGCTTGGGATGGTCAGGAAATTCCCTGGTAATCTGATGAAGACACTCTCTCTGAATTTCAAGAACATGTCAAACTCAGTTTAGTGAGGTTTTAAATAGTTCTTAAATTTCATGTTTTAGTTGCAGGCAGGTGCTTACTTTGTTTTAACTTTGTAAGCAGTCACCCAATGAACCAAGCCCCAGTTTGGTATTGTTATAGTTATTAATAATACTACAGTCCTTAAAATAATCACTCGTAATTTCGTTGAACAATAATCTATTATAAAATTAATCAAGCGTTTGGTTAATCATAATTTTAAAAGACTCAAAAGTAGTGTATTATGAATTTGTATAAGATCTAAAATGGACATAAAAGTAAAATATTTTAATTTTTATTGGACGTAAACATAATTCTATCTGGTTAAAGTTGAGATATAATTATCTTTGGATTAGCATTAATAGCGATGTTATGATAGATAAGAATTTTTATAATAAAAAGTTATTTTTATTTAAAACTAGAATTAAGAATTTGAAAAAAAATAATAATAATAAAACTTCAAGCCAAAAAAGCTCCACAAAAGCTTCTAAAAAGTTAATATATTTAACAAAAATTATAAAAAGAAGTAGGGAACAGTACTAAAATAGAAATTTTCCTAATTATTTTAGAAAGTTAGTTTTTCAGAATTGTTTTAATTTATAGAAAAGTATAAAAATATATCAATAACTTAATTTTTTTTTATTATTAAATATCAATATTTCTCGTTTAAAGGATTATTCTAAAGTTAATTTATTATTTCTGTTGTTTTTTGTGAAAATCAATAAAATCGTTTTCCTCTTAGCATTTTTTTTGGGAAAAAATATTTGTTGTGGATTCATCAATTAATCATGAAATTCGAATAATTTGCTCGGTTCTGCTTATTTGTCTACTCAATTAATTAGTTGATAGATTGAAATCCATTTGAAATGGTGAATAAAAACTATTCTCAAATAAAATAAAAAATAGAATTTGTGTTACCTGTGACCTACAATAGTTTCAGTTTTAATGGTATCAAAAAGAGTAAGGCAATACTATCTAAAAATTTATCCAAATTTATTATCCAAATGATATGATAAGTTTATATGTAATTACTGTATCACCAATACATCATCTTAAATGATGTGATAAACTTATATATAATTATCCGCAACATCAATACGTATTATATCATATCAAAAATTAATGTAATAACTATAAATCAGCTTGTCATATAATTTAGATAAAATTTTTGAACAAATGTTCGAGAAGTGTAGCATTATTTATCAAAATATGGTCACATATAAAAAAAATCCTTGCATCAAACTTTATTTTCGTGAAAGAGTTATTTTCTCATTCGAAAGAGATTTCTTTATTTAAGAGATATTTCATTCAAAAGATATTTTCTTCTTTCAAGAAATATCTACTTCCCTGAAAGTTATTCTTTCAGGACATATTTGATTTCTTTCTTGAAGAAATATTTCTCATTTTCTTTTTCTTTCTTTTTATTTTTCAAATTTCTAAATTTTTCTTTTAGCTTAGAATTTCCTTATTATTTTCGTTCAAAATCGATTTCTTCTTGGTTTTCAAATCTCTAAATTTCTTAAAACAACTTGAGAAAAGTCTATGTATTCAAATAACTAAAATCATCTTTTCACTATAAACAACAGATCAAATCATTATTATGAACACTAAGATAATTTTTCTAAAATAATTTTGTTCTTTCATGAAAAGTGGTACTATAAAGAAAAAACTGAGAATAAGCGCAAAGAAATAGTGAAAAGAAAGAAAGGAAAAAAATACGAAATTGAAAAGACAAAAGAAAGATGTACGATAAAGAGTTTTTATTTTATTGAGAGTATTTTTATCGATATATATATATATATTAATAAGATTAAAATTTAAAATATTTTTTTTTAGAATAAATTCAAATTATTAATATGATGAGAGAATCACAAAATTCTACGAAAAATACATATTATATCATTTTCACTAAAATTCAGTGTCATCCATCAAGTAAACTTGCCATTATTGATACCTTCTAACGTTATCCAATCAATTTTAAAATTAAAAAAAAAAGAAGTGATTAATAATTTAGTTTAGACTTAAGTAGCCAAGTAAAAAACAAAAAAAGTTGGCTTTTTAAATAATATATTCATGCAAATTGTTCACAATTGAAACGTCAAAATTAGTGTAGTTCAAGTAACTGGAGCAAGACAAGCTACAGGATTTGGTATCAAGAGATGAGTGGAGGCATTAGACGTTGAAAGGGAACAAAAATTACTGGCATTATACGTCTTGAATAATTTTGATGATCCAAACTTATGGCATTTATAATAATTTTAATAATTCAAACATATAAATTAAAGGCATTAAAAATTTTCTCTTCCTTAAGATTACTTGGATGAATCTCTCTCTCTCTCTCTCTCATATATATATTTGATGATTTTAAATATCATTAAAGATAAATATATTAATATTATCTAGTTATTTTCATTAATCTTTCATTATAATATAATAGCATCACTCAAATTTTAAAAAAAAAAAAAAACACAAGGCAAAAACATTACAGATACTTTTTTTTTTTTTTCGAATTTTATTCTACTATACAGCCAAAGGTAGGGTCAGTGAAGAGACCACAGACAACACTGCCTTCACTGTTTTACTATAATTTATTGTCTCCCTCTCTGTAACAAAGGCTTGTTCCAACGGCATAGAAATTTACTGAATCCTGCAAACAAAATTTTTTTAAAAAAAGAAAAAGATTAGTCATATTTCTTTATGAATAATCGTTTGATATATAAATTAAAAGAAATAAAAAACAATCCTAACTTAGTGCACTTCCTTTAACATCATAATGAGATCCTGATTCCCATCATATTTATTTGTCGACATGTTCTAGCTTGTGGCATGTGTAGAATGTTTTATTTTCGTACCATGAAATTTGCTATCCCTCAATGTTGCGCGATTAAATTGTTGACATGCAAACTTAAGGATTTAATTTCAATCGATTTTGAAAAAGTTGTACGATGAAAAAATATTCAATAAGATTGTTTCACAGTTGATGTGGTAAGACGTACCAATACAAAATATAAAAGAAAAAGAAAAGATCAACGAGAAAGATAAAAAAAATAAATAAAATAATATCATTTCATTTATTTGTTTCATCACATCAACTTTGAAATAGTTCTATGAATTTATTTTTTTCCTACTCCATTAGTTTTAGATTATTGTTTGTTAAATAAATAAGCAGACTCACTTAGCACAGTCGGTGGAGGTGGAAACAGGGAAGCCAACGTTGATTTTGCAATAACTAGGAATCTTGGAGAGGTATCTGTCTTGGACGCCCAATGACTGACCAGCGGCCTTCATGCAGGTGCAAATGTCCCTCTTATCTTTAACAGTTTTAACAGATTGAGCCAGCTGTCGAAGGTTACTGCAGCATGTAGCGGATGGCGCGGGAGCGTTGCCGGTCGCATACGCAACGCATGCAGCTGCCTTTGAATTCACTGTGCCGCATGGAATGTTTGCCTTGCTCAAGTCCCCTAACAGGACTGCTACAGAGAGAACTATAGCATGGAGAACAAGAGGTTCTTCATGGTGTGGGTTGTCTTATACATCTATGGGACACCACCACACCCATTGATGACAATGTTTTTATACTCAACTGTGTTTATTTGTCCTTGGGACACCTCTACACTGTTTGATGACAACGTTCTTATACTAAACATCTCGGCACCTAGTCACCAACCTTATGTTTGTTATTGGATAGTTGCCTAATAACTTCTGAATCTTTTTATTTTTTTTTTTAATTTCAAATAATTTGTAACTTTTTACATTTTAATCAAATTAATCCCTATACATACATACATATATATATTTGACAGTAATCTCTTTATTTTTTCATAAGTACCAAAACTTGATCCCCTTAACTAAAATTCTATCAGTCAATTTAGCAAATTCAGGGGTAAAATTGAACTTTTACATTAAAACTTAATTAGTTTTTTATTTTTATTTTTAAAGCTATAGAAACTTAATTAGTTAACATGTGTATTTCTTTTCTTTTTTTTTTCTTTCTTTTTTGACAGAGTTAACGTATGTATTTCTAATACTTTAACACATGTCCACGTTATATATGCATTAAAATTTATTTTAATAATATTAATTATACAAAAGTATAATTTAAAAATTGATTTTATCAAAACCATGGTCCAACTTTAGGAGGATTTTTGCAAATCTCGCTTATTATTGTTATTATTTTAAAGTTTGTTGTTGATTTTTTCCTTATAAAAGTAACAATTCATTTTTATTTTTAATACAATAAAAAATTAATAAAAATGTAAAAGAAAAAATATTAAAAAGACGAACATGACTTTTTATCAGTTAAGTCAACCATTACAACGGACTAAAATTTACGATAACCTGTTTTCAATGAGAAATGCTTTGTGGGAAACCTCTGTAAGCTTCCTTAATACTGTCTTGTTTTTTCAGAATGTTCATAATGGTATTATTTTTCCTCTAATACAATAATTTTAACCGAAATCCATCACAATCATTATGAAAGATGTTCACCTGATTAAATGTTTACAAAAAAAGTGTACTTTCCTATGTCATCTATATGAGAGAATATAAACTCAAATAATTATTAAAACAATAGCAACAAACAATGAGAAAAAGTGATATGGTTTTGATGGTAACATCATTTCCACTCGCCACACACATTTAGGTTACAGGTTTAACTCAGTTGTCGCACAACCTGTTATGATAGGTGGGGATAACCTTATAACTAAGTCATCCACTTTTCTGACTACTTGCTTCTTTTCTTTTTAATAATTATTTGATTTAATTGATAATGTAAGGTTAATCTTTTAAATCTTTTTCCTTTCACATTTTTATTAATTTTTATTGTATAAAAAATAAAAATGAATTGACATTATCAGTAGACAGGCAACTTTAAAAGCTACAAGTTCTAATCGAAAGTTGCCATGGGTACTCCTGTAAGTTAATGTGAAATAACTTACTCAGCAGAATACTGAAAAAGGGCAATAAAAAATTGATTAATGTAGTCCAGTAATTCAGGTCTTGCATCAGCAGCAATCTGGCCGACTTTCTAGCTTATCTGCAAAAACCAAAAATACTAGATAAGAGACGTCTATAGCTAGAGCTCTAGATTTTGAATGCAACAAGTCTTTCTGCCAGCTTCGGAGCAGTGAACACCAGGGCTCTAGGGATGAACACAGAATTTGAAGTCCTTGAGCTTGTGTAGGGTGTTGGACAGAAATCAACACCAGTGCATAAGCGGTTAATACCTAATTTTGAAACATATGGGATATGTCTCATTCAAGAAATAGTAGTTAACACTTATGAACCGAAAGACAAACTAATGTGAGAAAAAATGCAAACTCATCCTAGAACAAAAGACACTCCCAAATAACCATACAACATAGGAGACATTGTTTTTAAATCAATTCAAGAATCACAATCACTCATCAACCTTCTTTGAATTCTCAATAATCCATTGATGATAATACTTTCACTACTTCAGCAGTCTTCTTATTGACTTGAATCGTCATACATGATACTTAATTTTAGGCATGTTTCGATCAAGGAATTTAACAATAGAAATAGTTCCGTAGAGATGAAAGCAATGGCTATTCAAGGAAAAACTTGAGAAGATGGTTTTTGGTAGCAATCTCTTCTCCTTTAGATGAAAAATATGGAGAATGTCCATTAAATTATCTTGCTCATTTTCATTCTCCTTAGCAGCCAGCAGTTACAATGAAAATTTCTGTCTATCCCCAGCACCCTTTCCTCCTATGTTTGAAATTTCAATAGCAACTGAGGTCATAGAGATTCTCACCCTTCTTCTCATAAGTCAATGGCAATTCAAGAGGTGCAAGTACACATCATCAACATTGTAATCCACTTTGGTTATTGACTCAGATGAAAAGCTATGTCTTACTTTGATTCTTGTGCTGTCCATGATGATCACTCTGAAACCCGTCTATAGCTGGTAGCTAAAGTTGCCAGCAAAAGGAATTAAAAAATTGAGTCTCTATGTGTAGTATATGTTTAGTAGCGAAAACTGCCTAGCAAAAAATAAACTGCTCAAGTGAATGACTCTTCAGTTCATCCATTTTAAATTCTATATGAAACTGGGCAAAAGATATTACTGGCCAAGTTTGCTAGTTCTGTAACAAGATACCTCAAAAGTAGCAATTCTTCGAAACTCTTAAGTCAATTCCGTTGGAGAAGGTTGAAGCTTTGAGAAAGAGCTCACATCACTTCAGTTTCCAGTTTTCCACAAGGAGAATCAGTCATCTTCGAACTCAGGTAAGGAAAACCAGTCCCTGCATGGGAAGTTCAGATTACTACTATCCTTCAAGGCAAGATATTCCGTCATATACTTCATCATCAATATACCTCAAACTATCATCGATTTACATCACATTCTTATATTCAACCCAGCTAACACCTGGGTCCTTGGTAACATGGTTTTCATTCATCAGTTCTCTGATGGAACTCAAGTCAGTCCCATCTTCCTAAAGAAGAATATATGTTGGCATAGAAGCACATAAGGGGCGGAACTTCTAGGGTCCAGGCGGATTAGTTCTTGTGCTGCCCTTTTTGCAAGGCTCACAGTTAGCATGAACTCGACAAGAACTTAAAAGAACCTCCCATACAATCGGATCGTCTTTGTATGGCATCTCATTTATAAGCATTTCTACTTCAGCAAAACGACCGGCTCGACCTAGACAGTCAACCATGCTAGTATAATGATCCAATACTGGATCCAATTCATGCTCTTGCTGCATTGAATTGAATATTTCAACTGCCATATCAACCAATCCCGAATGGCTGCATGCAGTCAAAACAGCAATAAAGGTAATACTATCAGGCTTTGCACCCGATGCGAATCATGTCTTTGTAGAGACAGACAGCCTCATCTCCATATCCATTCTGTGCATATCCATGTACCATCTCATTCCAAGTAACAGTATTTTTACAAGGCATAAAATTAAAAATCTTCCTAGCCCCTTCTATATCGCCACATTTACAATACATATCAATAAGGGCACTACCCACAAACACATCATTCTCATGTCCATCTTTGGCTATCAGAGCATGGATCTGTCTCCCTTGAAATGAGGAAGATAGGTTGGCACAAGAACTCAGCAGAGTAGCAAAAGTGAACTGCGTAGGAATCTGTCCCTTTTGTTGCATGTGCTTAAAGAACATGAAAGCTTCTCTATCTCTAGAATTGAGCGAAAGACCTGAAATCATAGAATTCCAACAGACAATATCTGATTCAGAAATTCTACAGAATACACGTTCTGCCAACTCAATCTTTTGACACTTTGAATAAATGCCTATTAGTCCACTGGCAACATACTTGTCCATATGGAAGGCTGACTTTTGTGAAAGCAGCATGGACCTGTTTACCAGCCTCCAAGAAACCTGATGCTGCACATGAACTAAGGATAATAGCCAAAGTACTCCGGTCAGGCTGCACTCCAAGAAACTGCATCTCCCTAAAAAGCTTCACTGCTTCCTTGTGGTTCTCATTTTGGGAATAGCCAGAGAGCATAGCATTCCACGAACTTACACTAGGACTCAACATGCTATCAAACATTCGTCTTCCAGTTTCAATATCCCCAGACTTGACACAAGCCGCAAGCATATTAATATAAGTAACCTCACTCGGTTCAAAACCACAACTTTGCATTCTTTGCATAAACTCTATAGCTTTCTGAATCCGGTAGTTTTGCCCATACCCAGCTATCATAACATTCCAAGAAACAACACTAACTTCAGACAAACCGGCAAAGACCATCTCAGCACTATCCATGTCCCCATTCTTTGCATACATATCAAGCAACGAATTACACAAATGAAGATCTCTTTCAAACCCAATTTTAATTGTTAGGCAATGCACTTGCTGACCAACCACATCACCTAAAAATCTATCTCCATCCTCACCAAATCACCCATATCCCCTGCACTACCTCCTCTAGCACAAACTCCCAAAACACTAGACAGCGAAACAGAATCAATAAAAACCCTTTTCCTATGCATCAATTTAAACATCTCCAATGCCTCGACAACTCTATCCGTCAACGCTAACCCACCCATCATAGCTGTAAAAGTAACCTCATTCGGCTCCACCATCTCCTCAAACACTCGAACCGCATATTTCATAAGTCCGCACTTAGCATACACACACAACAAAGCATTAGCCACATACATGTTACAATCAAGACCAATCTTAACAACAAGAGCATGACAACTACTACCATTCGCAACATCCAGCAACGCAGCGCACGCGCTGAAGACACTGGCCTAAAGTGAAACGAGTAGGCATATATCCTTCCTTGATCATGTCACGGTAAACATCCAACGCCTTCTCTTCGACCCCAGCTCGCACTAAGGCGCTAATTAGATTGTTCCAAGAAACAACATTTCTCTCAGGCATTTCGTCGAACAACTTGTGCGCGAGCGTCAAGTTGTCGTCTTTACAATGAGCAGCCAAGATCGCATTCCAAGAATAGACGTTTTTGTATGGCATTATGTCGAAAACGTGTTGTGCAGAGTGAGTGTTGTTGCATTTAGAGTAGAAGTCGATAAGGCGATTGGAGAGGAAGGTGTCATCGAAGAGTTGATGATCACGGAGTATGTAGGCGTGCAGGAGTTTGCCTTGTAAGTGAGCTTTCTTGTCAATGCAACACTGCAATAGACTTGCTATGTACATACTTGTCTTCCTTTTATCCATTTTGTTCCCGCCGATTATGAATTTGAATTGTCTTTGCAACTTATTATTATTATTATTATTATTATTATTATTTATTTATTTATTTTTAATTTTGAATTGTCTTTGCTATCCGACTGTTTCTGTACACAAACTACCCTCTTCAACGACCCTCGCCTGACTGTTAATATTAGCATGTGACCAAATAAAAAATATAAAACGACTTAAATATCCCTATCTTTAATTTAATAAATTAAAAATGAATAATTCTGTTTTTTCCTGCGTGGTTTGGTATAATGTCAAAGTCTATTAGTATTTTTGGAAATCGTTAACATCCTTTTGTTAATTTATAAAATAGATTAAATACTCTTGCAGTATATAAAAATATCCAAAAAACTCTTTACAGTTAAAGTTAACGTTAAAAATTAAAGTTTAACTGTTAATATAGAATGATAAAATTATGAAGTACTTTAGTTATTTCAATTATTTTAATAACGATAATAACCGTAAGAGACAAAATATGTATATCTAAAACTATAAGGGTAATTAGTGATTACGTTAAATTGTAAAGGGAAAATGAGATTATTCCAATTAAAAATGATAATCTAAAAACAAAAAGCAAAATTGTGTTTTTATACATTTCATAACGTCAAAATCTTTTATTATTTTTGAAAATCGCTAATATCATTTTATTGATTTATAAAATAGATTAAATACTCCTACAGTATATAAAAACATCCAAAAAACTCTTTAATGTTAAAATTAAAGTTTGACTACTAATGTAGAAAGATAAAATTATGAGATGCTTTGATTATTTCGATCATTTTAATAATGATAATACCGTAAGGGACAAAATACGTTTATTTAAAACTATATGGCTAATTAGTGATTACGTCAAGTTGTAAGGGAAAAATGAGATTATTCCAATTAAAAACGATAATCTAAAAACAAAAAGCAAATTGTGTTTTTATACATTCCATTACGTTTACATGTTACTATTAACAAATTGGGGAATGTTTTACTACTTTTGAACAGGTTAGGGAGTATGTTGTCCATTTGAAAATAATAAAAAGTAAGCCGGTATTTTTTTTTTTTTTTTGGGAAACAGGTATTTCATTTTTATATGCCAAAAAGTAGGTGGCATTTTTTCATAGCAATATAAAGGTTTTTGGAATATCCACCAAAATGTAAAACAAATATTAAAAATAAAAAAGAGGTTAGGTTATAACAACAAGCTAGAGAAGACGAGAGCAAGGTAGAGGAGAGGTGAGTGATGGAGGTAAGTGGGTTAGATTCGGATGGAAGAGAGTTCAAAAACGCAGGAGAAATGTGGAGAGAAGAGATTGGAGAAGACGGAGAGCAGAAGAAAGCCCAGTGGTACAGGGATGGCATTTCTTTCTGGGAAGTAAGTCTCTTTACTCGTATTTATTTACACATGTTTCGTTTACAAGTGAATAATTAAGTTATAATAAGTGTTTAGGGTGTGGAGGCATCCGTTGATGGGGTCTTAGGTGGATTCGGGAGTGTCAATGAAGTTGATATCAATGGTAGCGAAGCTTTTCTCCAGACCCTTTTGTCTGACCGATTTCCCAACGCTCCAACGAACCGACATCTTGTTGCTCTTGGTATCCACTGTCTCTCTCTCTGTCTCTCTCTCTCTCTCTCTCTCTCTCATACACCCACACACAACACGATAAATTATTATTATTATTATTATTATTATGTCAAAATATGTTGATATGAGGAAAAACATCAATAGGTAGTTGAGTCATTGAATCTTTTGGTTTGAAACACTTACTATGAAAAAATCTTCCATAGACTGTCTCACAACTAATGTGGTGAGACGGACTAGTGGGAAGGGTAAGAGAAAAAAAAAAGACCAATGGGAAAGTGAAGAAAAAGAAATGATACTATTCCATAGGTACGTCTCTCCACATCAGCTGTAAGACATTTCCATGAAAGATTTTTGCTACTTATTACAATGTAGACCAGCCTTGATAGAGCCTTACGTAGATGATTATTTTTGTATATTACAAATGGCTGGGGTTGTATGATATATAACTCTTTGTGGCGTCTTGAGAGTTTTATTGCAAGAGTTTTTAGATGGAAGTTGAATGCAGACCAAAAAGGCGCATCTGAGAGCTTATATGTGCGGACAGATAGTTAATGTGATGGATAATATTCGTTTTTTCTTGGCCTTCCTACTGCTGATTGGTGGTTGTATTACTAATGATAACGTATTTTAGTTGCTGCATCAGTTCTACTGAGTGATGTAAATTGCTATAGCTATTATTCCATCTGCTTCAGAGTTGGCCAATAAGTCTGCCCATTATTTAAAACACTGCAGATTGCGGTTCTGGCATTGGGAGAGTTACCAGGAATCTTCTAATAAGATATTTTAATGAGGTACTGTCTTTCAATCATTATATAATGGGTGTCCCCAGTGTGTTTTTGGAACATGATTAATTATTGTAGCTAATAAGTTTTTACTGATCTTTAGACTTTAGAGTCTTGGTGCATGATATGTGTTATCTATCATCTTCTAGGACTATAATGTGCAGTTTTTCCAGTAACATTCTTAGTCGTTAAGAATGATAAAATCGTAAAAATCCCACATCATGTAACAGGTAGATTACTATAGCGTATTCCTTCTATGATCATTTTTTATAAAGTGAAAGAAAACTTTTTGGGCAGTACTCTTTAAAGGATTCAATTTGAACTTCGATGAAAATCAAATTTTATTAATACGTGTTCATGGATTGACTGGATGTTGATAAGAAGCATAAGTGCAATGACTTCTTAGACTATTTACACTATGAAGTGCAACTTTTTGCCAAGGAGAATTGCGACTAGATCCCAGTCCAGCTCAAACGTTGCCTGACTGTATACAAAAAGCAGCCTGTGTATTTCATTTAATGGACATGCTTAGTTTGTTGCAGTTTATCTTTTAATGATAATTGACCTAAAGTGTCTTTTCTATCAGCCTAATTAACTCATACTGTATCTAAAATTCTGATGCAACAATTTAGAATATTGACCACGATAACTGGACAAAAGTCTTGGTAGTTGTTTAGGTTAGTATATATGTCCTTAAAAGGGACTGTAAGTTTGTGTGTATTGCTAGTTTAAGTTAGTATATATGTTACATGTGATTTGGTAAATTAAATTTTGTTCAGGGCAAACCTAAGCTGGCAAACTTCAATTTGGATTTGACTTAAGTTCTCAGCTATTTTTAACATTGGTACCTATAAACGAGCCTCCCTTTGATTTTCCCTTGGACTGTGTTGCTCAAATATTTGTGCTTGAGTTCTATGACAATGGTTGTCATGTTTTAGGTTTTATAGGAGGTTATCATGCCCGAGACGTTCTGTATATATCAAATATTGAGGTTCTTTGATATGTGATGCATATTGATTTAATTGTATTGTATAAAACTTAATGAGTTATAAAAGTGGTTTAATTGCATATTTTTTGATTTATTTCGTTTATCTTTTTTTATTATTAATCTTGTCCCTGGGGACCAGGTTGATCTTCTTGAGCCTGTGGCACATTTCTTAGATGCTGCTCGTGAAAGTTTGGCTCCTGAGTACCATGTCACTTCAGATGTGCACAAGGCTGTTAATTTCTTTTGTGTCCCACTTCAGGTAATTTACTTCAAAGCCAATTATTTATTTATTTATTTTTTATAATC
The DNA here is from genome assembly GCA_021234005.1 of Nephelium lappaceum. Lineage (NCBI taxonomy): Eukaryota > Viridiplantae > Streptophyta > Magnoliopsida > Sapindales > Sapindaceae > Nephelium > Nephelium lappaceum. The sequence continues at coordinate 9,715,108 of CM038010.1, forward strand.
CAGAAATCTTTGAAACTGCTTAGCGAATTCGAGTTCGATACTGGAGCTCTTGCTGAACCCTAAAATCTATGGGAAACAGTAAACCATAACGTGTGGCCATGTAGGTGTCCATGAGGGTTTGAACGTTAGACCTTAAGGGAGCAAACTGCAAAGATCCAATCATTCTTACTAACCACTCTTGGGTCTTCAAAACTAATATTAAGCTCGAACTTGGTAAGAAATGTGGACATAAGTGGATAATTTTTGGGCTGAAAAAAAAAGGAAAAAAAAAAGAAAAAGAAAAGGTTGAGTGAAAAAGAATATGTAATGGTAAAGTTTTTGGATATCTAAATTTTTCTCAATGTTTCAGTAAAATATTTGTGGCAATCAGCTGCTTTTTATTTATTTATTTATTATTTTTTTTAAGTTGTTGCTTTTATGTAAGTTTCGTTAAATATGCTGGCAGGAGCGTTGGGCCTAAGTTGCAATATGGAATAAATACTGTGCAGTTTAAAAATCTGATGGCATTAAAGTAATAATTACCTATATTATTTTTTTGAAGAAAAAAATTTAATTGCCATATTATTTCCATTAAATATAACATACTATAGTGGATCAAGCTATCAATTACTGTGACTGATTCTTATTGTCGCCACTAAGAGTATAACTTAATGGTGCACACTTAAAACAAAAAGGATGCACTCTGAATGTCTCATCCCTGTCCCCTGATACCTTGCAATTTAACCTTTGCTATTCCACAGGTTCTAAATGTAACCTGACTTTTAGGTTCTTTTTCTTTCTAAAAGCATCCACACCTTACCTTTTGGCCAATTTTGCTAAGTTAAATTCAAATCTTCATTTTCAGGAATTTACTCCGGATGCTGGAAAATATGATGTCATATGGGTCCAGTGGTGCATAGGGCATCTCACAGATGATGACTTTGTTTCATTCTTCAGGAGGGCGAAGGTAATTCAGTTCCGTGAATAATAATGTAAATGTATCTAATAACATGATACAGGGGAACTTTATATTTGCAAGTGAGACCTAAACATTGAATATATATATATATATATTTTGTGCAAGGTCGTCAGGAAGTATGAAAACTGACTTGGAAGTCTGTTTGTCCACTATCCACTGGCTATCTGATCTCTTTTCTTATTTTGTTATAAACATAAATTAACTATCTTTGCTTGCAGTGTTTTACACTTTACATATTCATTTTTCATTCTCAATGCCTTTAGCTTATCCCTCTCTCTTTTTCTCTCTGTTTTCAAATAATGAAATTTCCCCAGCATTACTTAACTAGAAACGCCATATTTCTTGACATATATAGCTCACTTTTATAGGTAGAATTTCTGTTATGTGTGAATCAGTAATTTTCTTTGTTATGACTGTCTGCCCCTCCTCAGACCTAATATTCTACCTTCTTTAATTAACAGTTGGACTGGCTAACATGAATATGAAATTTTAGCCCTGGTTCTTTCTAATATGCAAATCAGGCATTTCCACATGGCTGGATGGTTCATTCCAAAAAGTTTTTTCTTTACTTGCAGTGAGATTTCTGATATGCTTGCCAGTTCATGGAAAACCATGCTTACTGTTTGCCAGTTCATGCTGAGCTTTAACGATTTTCGTTTAATATATTTCTTTGAACCTGTCTCATAGATTTTGTGTCCCATTGAATACTATTCAACATAAATTGTTAGAGAACCCACATGAGAAGCTTGAGAAGGTGAGAATGAATCCCACATTTGAAACATGAAAAGCTATAGAAGGTTATCTACCAATGAATGCTCCAACCCAGTTTGCTAGTTTTGAGTTGTTAGGCTATCCCCCACTATATATATGCTTCTTAAATATAAAACAATACAACAAAGTATGAAATCTAACAATAATATATTATGTTGTCTTAGTTAATACTAAATTTGCAGAAGCTTACTTCTCTATCAAAAAAACCATGGAATCTTGCTTTTTATTCCTACATGCTGTTTAATACCAGCAAATTGAGAAATATAACCCATTTTTCTCTATCACAGTTTTCTTGTTTCCGAGGCCCCAAGCTTTCCAAAAGTTTATATTTAACTTTCTGATATTGGGTACATCCAATACTAGTAAAATATTCCCCTTACTAATTTGGGCACATTGATTGACAATAAAACATCCCTAGTTTTGCTCTTTGTTTGACTTAATAAGACAATCCAAGTTCTGCGCTTGGGGGTATCAGTGCAGTGGTAAAACTGCATCCCCCTCCTATTCGTGGATTCAAAGACAAGCGTACCCCACTTTCATGAATAAAAGGTGGGATTTTTTCCCATGTATGTGGGTTTTCTCCCACCCAGGTGTGGGTGGCTTCTAGCTGTATGGGAGTCGTTTATCCGGGCCATGCCACCAGTATGCTATTAGCTTGGTGTCCCGGTTATCTCCTGAGCTAGTTCCGATAACTCAAAAAAAAAAAAAAAAAAAAGAACAATCCAAGTTCTGTTATTGTTGCTCTGTTGGACACTAAGACTCCAAATGTTCTGTTTGTTGCTCCATCGGACATTGACATTGGCATTTATGTGTGCTGTGTTGTCACACTAAGTTGAAGAATCTTAGATTCTGATTTTCTTGAATACCCATGGAACCAATAACATTCCCATTTTCTTGCATATTTTAATTGTAAAATAAGGTTGATTATTATTTTTGTCTGACATGTGTTAACTTGCAATTACTTTTCCAATTCCAGGTTGGCCTTAAACCTGGCGGACTTTTTGTCCTGAAGGAGAACATTGCGAGGACTGGTACTTTGCTTTCCATCTATATTCGTCTATCTTATCTTTCTTTACTATTATTAATTTCTAGGTTTATGCCAAATTTTCTATAATGACTGGTAATTTATTGTTTGTGCCCTTCAACAAGTGAACAAGGTGCTTCTGTTTGACCTATTCATATTGAAGCCCCAGCTGGGGAGATTTGGAAATGACCCTCTTTCAAGTGTTTCATCAATCCCATTTCCGCTCTATAACGTTAAACTTAAATATACTGGTTGGTTTACAGAATGTTTCACAAATTAAGTTATGGGAGAATAGTAGTGACACAATGAGAATGAAGAGGTCAAAAAAGTAAGAGGAGTAAAGATAACAGATTCTAAGTAATGTGAGAGAAATGAAGGGGACAAAAAAGTAACAGGAGTAAAGAGAACAGTTTCTAAGTAATGTGTGATTTCCCATTTCGAGTCTGGATATTGAGAGAAGTGAGGAGATTTTATGAATAGAAGGATATTTCTTCTTCAACCTTCAACCAAGCTATCTCTCACTAAATTCCTCCTTCAACCTTCAACCAATCACTAAAATTCCTTCTTCAATGTTCAACCAACTAAAAACCAGCAGCCCCAAGCATTGTTTTAAAAGGCGAAAGGCGGAACGAGGCGGTGGAGCCTTGGCAAGGCGAGGCGGTAGCCTTGACTCCAAAAGAAAAAAATTTCAAAACAATTTGAAAAAAAAAAAAAAACCTATCTTATAAAACATCATAGTCTGGAATTCGGACTGCAGTGAGCTGCAGATGGAGGAGACGAAATGTAGAAGCCGGATTTCAAAGACTTGAGTGATGGAGAGTGTTTGAGAGACACGTTAACAACTGAAACAAGTTGAAAAACCCACATGAGAGAGTTGGAATTCAAACTGCAGTGAGCTGCAAGCAGTGTACGAACCAAAACCATTGTTTAACAAGTTAAAAGATGAAAAACTTACATGAGAGGCTGGAATTCGGACTGCAGTGAGCTGTAGATGGAGGAGACGAAATGTAGAAGCCGGATTTCAGAGATTTGAGTGATGGAGGATTTGATAGATTTTAAGAGAAATGGAGAGAAAAATGGTGTAAACAGCGTAAAAGAGGAGGTCGTCGGCAGAATGCAGTGTTCGTAAAAACGGTACGGTACGGCCGTATATACGCCGGTACGGGCGTACCGGCGGTGAAACGTACTGGTGCGCCCGTACCGGACGCAGATCCAGACAAATGCCGTTTTTGGCGTACCGGACGGCTGTATATGGTTGTCCCGACCCGATACGGCCGTATCTGCAGTTATATGGCCGGGTCGGGTCAAGGCAAGAAACCCGAAAAAAATTGCAAAAAAATGAAAAACAAACCCTAAAATCCATTTTGCTACTCGATCTACTCTCTCTCGCGCGAATCGCCGCTCCTCTCTCCTCACCGGCGACCAAAGCCTCATTTTCGGCCATTTATCTCATAGCCACAAGTTTTCCGGCGACTGTGAAGACGAAATCCGGCGACAGATCGGCGAAGAAGAAGAACGGATGGCGGCGAAGAAGGGAAGAAGAAAGAGGAGAGAGAGAGAGAGAGAGAGAGAGAGAGAGAGAGGGGGGGGGGGGGGGGGGGGGGGGGGGGGGGGGGGGGGGGGGGCGCCACGGTGAGTGGACGGTCGAACAGAAAGTCTGAAAGTGGTAGGGTGGGTGTTAGAGTAAAGTAAATTACATAAATGCCCTGAGGTTTGATGAAATTAACTAATATTATTTTGACCCCTGATATTAAAAAACATATCAGTTATGCCCTCAAATTTTAAAATAATATAATTTTTGTTTTTTTTTTTTTAAAAAACTATTTTCGATCGATACGTCCGTATCAACCGTATCGGACGTACCGTATAGTACCATGACGGGGTGCCCGTACCGTACCGTACCGTACCACGTATTTCGAACATTGGCAGAATGATAGTGTTTTACCACTATCATTAGGTTTTTCCAACAAAAAATGAAGTTGAAATTCCATTTTTATCCTTTGAAAAAAAATGCCGCCTCTGTACTGCCTTAGTCCGCCTCACCTTGGAGGCGAGCTGAGGCGATCGCCTCAGCCTCCAGAGGTGTGGTTTTTCCAGACACCCGCTGTATATGTGCGCCTTAAAGTACCTGAACGACCAAGGAGCCGCCTCGCCTCGCCTTTTAATTCCATGGCCCCAAGCCTTCTTTCTCTTAAAACCAGCAGTGACTCTCTAAAAATCAAGCTTTCTCTCACTAAAAACTCCGATTCTCTCTCTCGGCAGCCTCTTTCTCTCTCTAAAATCCATTTCTCTCTCTAGGCAGCCTTGTATCTCTCTCTAAACTGCCTTCTCTCCCTCTAAAAAAATCAGTTAGCCTCTCTAGAATAAGTGTTGGTACATTTGTGGGGGTGATGGGTACTAGAAAAGATCCGACTTATTTTGTTTGTGATTTTTGTCTTGTTTTTGGTTTGGTATTGTTGTTCTAGAAATATTTTGGACAATTAATTTTAAATGTATTGTTGTTCTAGAAATTTATAAAATTTCTTACTGTTTTTTTTTTTCTTTTTTTTTTTTAAAAGTCATTTTCGGTCGAGTGCCCGCCTCGCCACTGCCTCATGTATTTTCAAACATTGGGTGCACTTGAAATTGCTAGTGGTGAAATAAGTTATTCCAAGCTATGATTGCATGTTTGTAGGATTTGTGCTGGATAAAGACGATCGAAGCGTTACTAGGTCTGACTTATACTTAAAGGAGCTCTTTTCTCGGTGTGGATTACATGTCTACAAATCAAAGGTAAGTAGTATTACTAAAGTTCCACAAAATAATTACAATTAAGGCACCAATTTTCCTTGGGAGGAAATATATTTCATTAGTACATTCTGTATTGTGCTTGGAAATATATTTCATTAGTACATTCTGTGTGGTGCATGGAAATATAATTTTCAGGATATATTTCTTTTGAGGCTACTTATTAAGTGGACCATTTCCCACTTAAGGTTTAAGTAAACATAGCAAAATACGGCTAAAGAGAAGCGAAATTGCACATTAACACTGAAAATTATAATTGTTGTTAATTTTTGGCAAACTTTCTGAAATAAATACTCCTAATAAACACAGAATTACCTCATTGAATTCAAGTGTTCAAACAGAAAACAACCTCATCCAAAGAAAGATCCAAGTATATTAGGTGTTTTAAATGAGAATGAAATTGGAGATTGGGTTTTTAAAGAGTTTTCATGTGTATTAATTGTTTGATTGAAGTAAAATACGCTCAATGTAGTATTGTAGTTAGATATTGCTTTAAAGTTGTTTGTTAAACGAGGTTGTGTTTTAGATGGCTATTGTGTGTTTGTACCCTGTTCATACTCGGGGTAAATCTTTTTAGGATTTTTTGCTATTTTCCCAATGATTTACATTTCTAGGATTTTAAGCAAGCTTTTTATTGGTCTCATGAATATCTTATCTAGTTCTAGCATAAATCATGACACATTTAGCTAGAAACTGAAGAAATAACACAGGAAGATGAACCATAGCCTCATATTGCTGTACTGTCACATTTATTTAGGAGAGCTGTGAATGACAATAAAGGTCTCACTCAAAATGGTGTTAAAACACTACTACTTGAGATGACAAATCAGGAAAAAACCAAATGGAAATTAAATCAGAATGGGGAAAATGTTTTCTGTACATACAAATTGGTTTAAAGTAAATGACCAATCATGTTATACGAAGTGATAAGAAGAAAAAAATTTTAAATTGCTTGTTTTTCTGAAATATCTATCCTTTCGTTTGTAATATATCAGGATCAGAAGGGATTTCCTGCAGAATTATTTGCTGTGAAGATGTATGCTTTAACATTGGATATGCCAAAGAGAGTTCATAAGACCAGATCTAGAGCGCAGGCCAATAGGCCCTGCATCATCAAATGAGGCTTTGTCATCTGTAACTTCTGACAGTGGTGTGATAACAAAGTTACCTTTCACAAATGTCTTTATACCTGATGAAAACGGAGATGATTTTTTTTTTTTTTTTTGAAAATTAATTATTTATTCGATTTATCTTAATGTGGCGTATAATCTTCCTGTTTTTGGCATTTCACTTCTAGCACCATAACCAGGCTAATAAAAGTGAAACCAGAGTCCGTAACCTTGTCATCTAATGTATGCCCTTATCATAGTATTTAATGAAGTCACTACCTAGTCACGTTTTACAAGTACTGCCGTTAAAAGTCTTTCCATGGTCTGCCAAATCTATAATCAATGAAAGCAGTTTTTTTAAGTACATAGATTGGATCTCGTAAGTTTATGCAATATGGTTGGTCACAGTAATCTGTGATTACTCATGTATTCAGCAACATTATCAAGTGTAACTTAAAAAAAAACAAAATATCAAATATATGAAAACTATCTAGAAGCAAAAAAGAACATGTACAAATATAGTCATTTTACTAACTATTTGTTGAGATGTATGCAGGTCATCTCTGTTGAATACTGTCGAGTCCTTGACCTAAATCAGCATGGCCATAGGACCTTTTACGATTCTCAGATGTGAAAGCAAGGCAAGAACTGTAGACCCTACCTGTCATATGATATATCCCATCCAAACTTGGAATTTTCCTAGCCTTTTGATCTGTACAAATCAATCCTAAGCTAATTACGAGTTTAGCCTGATCAAACATGTTTTCTGTTAAATTCGTCCTCTCATCAACCACCTCTCGTAAACTTCCCGGATAATGCATTCTGATATACTCAATCAAACCAGCCTCACCTTGCTCAAACTCCTCTCTCGGCCTCCTGTTTGCTATCATCTCCAGTACAAGTAATCCAAACTTGTAAATATCTGAAACGGTAAACAAGTCAGCTGTATCAGTTTCACCATTAGGATTGTTTTTCCATTTATATCCATAAGTCTTCAGTCTTACGACAAAAAAGATACGTTAGATTCATAAAGGTAGACTTACAATTGGCGGTATGGTTGCAATCTCCAATTTTGAATCTTGAAATCAAAGGCTCTAGATTATTAGATAACAAAACACTGCAGATGCTAAGTTCATAGCCAACTTGTGGCCATTGCTCCTGCATATAAAACATACCTTCCACAACTCCAGTCAATACTTTCAGTCTGTGTTTCCATGAAGGAGCTGATCCTGCTAGCCACAACTCAATGTTCTCTCCGTCTGTCCATTCCGTAACAAGAGATCTCATTCGTCGATTATTACACCACCCCAGAACTCGAACCAAGTTCCGGTGTCGCATCTGAACAAGAACTTTACATTCCTCAACAAACTCATGCAGGTTTTCCCCAGAAACATTATCCCTGTAGATTTCAATCTTCACTCCAGTACCATCTCTCAACACTCCTCTATATATAGAAACTCCATCGCACTTTGCGACCAAATTCTTCTTCAAAAAGCCTCCTGTTGCTGCCTTGAGCATCCATGTTGTAAATGCATGATTTCTGCGCAGCACTCTTGGTAGAAAATCAGGCCTTGCAAAACATAACCACCCAAAGCAACCTACCATCATAACAACAAAAAGTGGAAAACCAACCAACAAAACTATGGTTTTGATAGTGTAGTTCTGATGACTTGGGAGAAGGCCTGAATGAATAAAACTGGAAGCATTAAAACGTCGAAAGAAGAAGTTGCTATAAGAGATTTTCAACTCTGAAAAATGATTGTAGGAAAGGTTGAGATGGGACAGGTTAAAAAGATGAGAGAAGTTTAGTACCGGGATATCACCAGACAAATGGTTGCGACTCATATCAAGAGCCTGTATTTGAGTGCAAAGAAGAACGTCAGATGGGAAACTACCCTTGAGAGAGTTGTTTGAAAGATCAATTGACAAAATGCTTAGAGGACAGTACTTCCAAAAGAAGTTGAATGATAGATAAAGTGGGGTGATCTTGGGACGGCTTCGAAGGTGTATTCTAGAGAATGATTCAACGCAGTTTGGATTGCTGGACTCGTTGCAGAGATGGCTGGCAACAATGGTTGACTTGAAGATATCATTCAAATCCATAGGGGTGGAATTGCAATACTTGAGAGAGGGGTTGTTGAGACAGTTGTTAAAGATGGTGGTGTTGAAATCTGGAGGAGGGTGCAAGTTGTTGAGATCTTCTACAAGCGTTGCAGAGAGCATTACAGAAACTAGAAGTGAGATTGTGGTGATGAAGATGGCTAAAGTTGTAGACACGGAAGCCATTAATGACAAAGTTTTCTTTGATACTCAAAAATGGTGCAAGTTACAAACGGTTGATGGATATATGATGATACCATGCAGTAGTTTTCAAATTTCAGTACGAGGATAATAACAGTAGATTTTCCATTTTTACAAGGGATATAATATGTCAAAACGCTGTGATTAAGGAGTATGAAATTATCTATCTCGATTTTTCATTTTTGCCAGATTTGTTAAAAAGGATTTGGTCAGTATACTAATACAAAGTCAGTAACTGCAAAGAATAGTTAAAATAGAAAAATTAATTATTTTTTAAATATTTTTATTAGTTATTTTTAAAATGTAGAGTTATATCAGTTTCGCTTTTCAAGTCAAACTGTATAGTGCTGAAAGCATGCAGAAACACATTTAAAGGAGTTACATGATATTTTTCCTGGTTTTTGAAGTTTGCATTAGATAGAGCTATAATAATAAAATTTCATAAGTTTTTAAGTGATGAAATTCATAGGAATTTCTTTTACCCTTTATGGTTGGAATGTATATATTTAAAAGTTAATTAAACACATTTTTAAAACCATTCTTCTTCGTAAAGGTAGTTTATAGGCATCACTCACCATAAAGTTTCCTGCAGCTCAATGATTTTTGAATACATTATGTACAGATGTACATATTAATCTAAATGCATCCTGTTCATGAGGCCATCATTGGAAATTTGGAATGATAAAATTTTGACACATGAAGTCAGTTGTCAATGAATCACTACAAACACCTTCCATTTCCATTGTGTTTGGTGTACATTGAAAGACTCTTGACGTGTCTGGCATCTCGATTACAACACTAAGCTAAATGTTTTGAGCGCATTAGTATCACATTATCATGGTTGTTACTTGTCAATTACAACACTTGGCTAAATGTTTTAAGTGCAGTATCTACATTAGTAATATAATTGTAACTTTTCATATTTTGTTTGGCTGTTCTTGGCAGTAGACCATAAACACCAAGCATCCATATGATTGTGTCCTTTCATTGTTCTTGGCAGTAGATCATAAACACCAAGCATCCATGTGATTGTGTCCTTTCATTGTTTGAGCACTTCATCCATATGATTCCTAATGATTCCATTTCATGATCTGTACAACTGTGTTGACTTTTAAAGGACCCAAGTCTTTCTCATTCTGTGTCAACTGCGAAGCTTGTATACATGAAGTGCTCAAACAATGAAAGAAGAATGCCAATCCTCGTGTAGTAGTCTTCCAAATGCTCAGCTCATAATTTGGACCAACCTTTTTGTTTCTCATTAAACTTGTTCACGAACAACCAAAATGTTTGTTGATTGTCATGAATTGGAAAGAAATAAACTCTAGCCAATTACATTGAAAGTCAATAAAATGCATTCCTTCATGGATATGTACAAACATAGCGTAATTATTTACATCTCTATTTGATGATATAGGTGACATAGACAAAGGTAACAGAAAAAAAGGACAAAAGGTAAACAAAAACAAAGAAAGGATGAGGTTGATATCTTAGATGTATATTTATCAAAACCTTAATACTAAAGATTTGATGATTAGAAGGGATGATTAGGAGGAAAATGATCACAAAGTGGGTATCTTATGGTTAATTTTGACAATACTACATAAAGTCTAAGAGTATTGGATCTTACTGGCAGAATAAAAAAAGAATTCATGTTATTATGTCGCATTAAAATTTGATTATAATGAGGACAACGATGTGTGATTTTTCTTCTTAAGTGTGATGTAATATTTGCCCTCAAATCCAGCACTATTGTCCTCTCAATTATATTTTTATAACTCAAAAGTAGTGTTTGTAACATTTTTAATGTATAAAAACAATTGTTAGAATCTTAAGCAATATATGAATGTAAAAAAAAAAAAAAAAAAGAGTCGTAAGCAATATATATATATATATATATTCTATCATTTTAGATAAATATGATTAATTTCATTAATCATTTTTAGGTTATGATCAACAATAAGTGAGTTCGTATTAATTCAACATATTTTGAAAAGTTATCTCTCTTTAAAACGATAATCAAGATAGACATACATATATATATCGACCATGTTAGAAAAACATTGTGAATTTCATTAGTCTTTCTCAAGGTATCGTAGATCATAAGTTAATTCATATTAATTCAATCCATTTTGAAAAATCTTCTCTTTTTAAACAATTAATAAAAAATAAAAAATTTTTATATGAAAATTGTAAAAACTGTAGATTTGCTAACTACCCCTTGGGGTTTGACCTTTTCCAAAAAAATGACTTTTTTGGCACTTACATAAAATCCCCTTATAATAAACTATAAATAATTTGATATTTGAAATTTTAGTTGAAAAAACAACCCTTTAAGAAGGTTTTTTTTTTTTTTTTTTTAATTTCAAAAAAAAAAAGGAGTTTTTTTTTTTTTCTTTTTATTTTTTTTTTTTGTTAAATATAATTTAAACTAGAAGAATATCTAATAAAAATTCAGATTTCAACGGAAAGTTTTAAGAAATCGTCCTTTGTGAGAATTTATCTATGAAATTTGTGAATTTCTTTTCTATTGTAATTGATGAAAAATGAATAAACCTATATTAGGCTTTAATTAAAAGGAAAAAATATCAACCAATATTAAATCATACTTCAAATAAATTAAAAAAAAATCTAAAAAATTAAGTAATAAAGCTTATATATATATATATTATCAATTCTATAGTATTTATGTATATAAAGAGAGATCATACCTGAGGATCATGTTCAAATCTTACGATCCAATAGTGATGAAAATTATTTTTCCAATAAATTTCAACTATATGAATACATTTAAATCAATTTAAATTTAGGTGTACTCAATTCAAATTTGTATTAATTTGATTTAAATCCATTTAAATTTAAGTTTATTCAATTTAGATTTGTATGAAATCTACTTAAATTTAGGATGTATTAAAAAAATCATTGATTTTTTTTTTTTGGATAAAGAAAATCATGGATTTTACAAATTTTAGTTAAATGATGAAATTTATTAGATTTGAATGAATTTTAATGTAAATTTATGAATGAAAAAGATCTATAACAAATCCTACCTTCTCCCTAGCATTTAGCTGGATTTCATAAAAAATTATAACAAAACCTATGTGAAGATTATAAAATCCATAAATTCTATTAAAATCTATTATTTAAAATATCAATCAAACTCCAAGGTACCATAAATTGAATACACCTCATATTTGATTGAAAATATTCCGAGCACCGCTATATTTTTTTTTATTTTTTTGGTTTAATTTCAAAATTTTATTACATACATGTGCTTAGATGAGTTGAGCATGTTGACCTGTTCAAGTTTATTAATTGCCATAACGGCATACGTGTCATTCGGCCATCTATGCCATACATACATACATAATATACATACATGTATAACATTACATATATATTCATAAGTATGCCTAGCGAATGTTTCCATGGCGACTGCTAAGCATTTCACATTCATATATGTAGACAAGAACCACTCTCACGGCATGCATTCAAACCACTCTGTTGGCAGCAACATTTTTTCAATTCCGCCGACGCAACATGCTATATTGGCCGACGACACAAATCCTTCAAAGTAGCTCATACCCAAAACCACTAAAATCATGTCTTAAATATAAATTCATCGTCCAAAGATAAATGAATTTGACTATTACTAACTTATTGGTTTAAGTAAGAATACCTAATAAAATTTTTAATAACGACATTTAGGTTCTTTCAATAACTACCCTTGGAATTAATTCAAGGGATTGTTAATAAAGAATCTGATTTGGATAATCAACAAGTTAGCCAAATTCTAATAGAATAGATGAAAAATCATTTCTTTTAAGCACACATATAGAAATCCGCTTTTTAGTCAACCTTCCCAACAAAACACACCTTTTTTCCAATATTTTTATCCAGGTGTTAAATGATTTTCCATTCGCATAGCCTCAAAACATATAGAGGAACTACCTGATCATGAAATTGCATCAAAACAAAACGGTTTAACCAACATCCCGCATTGAGCTGCTATATTATCTAACAAACGAAAACCAAATATAGCACAAAATTCTAGCCCAATTTAGATTAAAAAGGAGATTCGAGAACTTGAAATCAATGTTTGCATATAATATCAGGGACAAGGATATCCTACGCCTTCTGTTTCTTTGGCATTCGGTAGCCACCAACAACACAAGCATGGTCTCGTTCAAAGGGCTCAAGTGTAACCTGCTCAAAAGGCTTGAACTGCTCCTGTTGCAGCTTCTTCACTTCACTCTGGAAAACTGCCTCAGCAGGAACAGTAGAATCTATGCAATTTGCCTGAGATGTTCATACAAAACAAGTTACGTATCAACATAAAAAGATCAGCACAATCACAATTATTCAAGTGTAATATGGACATCAGAAAAATTTACAGGAACTAGATAAAAACAATTTTAATACCAACCTTGATTGAAATTACAAAATGGCCTCCAGCCTTCAGATAGTATGATGCATTAAGGGCTAAAATCCTTGCCTGTTAAAAAAAAGGAAAAATCCACAAAACAAAGGTTCACAAATATAAACACCATGTAAAAGTCTGGGCACCTTCACCTCCTGGAAAGCTATGATGCCACCGACATAACCAAGAGAGACGAGATAAATCAACTTTACATAATCACAAAAGAACAAAGCAGAAGAAGTTAGCAGAAATCAGGTGAGAAGGAGGAACACATACAACTCGCTATAACATTAACTATCACCGAGAATGAAAAGTGCCACTTGAAACAAAAAGCCTAGTTGTAGGTCCAAACTATCACTAAAAATGAAAAGTGTCATTTGAAAAATAAGCCTAGTAGGTCCAAATGAATGCTGTACAAGAAAAAAAAATCTTGAAACTAGAATGCCAGTAAACCAGGCATTTTTTAAGATCCAGTAATTGTTTAATTCATTGAACCGATTGATTAAGTAGAGTAATAGGGGGATTATTCTTTGGGGTTTGCCATCAGAAACCAGAATTGACAGTAGATAACTTTGCCACGTTATAAGACAACATAACAGACCTAGTGCAAAATATTGATGACCTAGAGTTCTAACCATATGAATGCAATCAACCTTACCGAGCCTTGGGTAAATAATGCAAACAGGAGGTAGAAACTGATATATTGGAACTATTTTCCAATTAAGTAAATAAGCCTGTACAAACAGTCTAGTTCTAGCATAGAGCCCAGACAAGAAATGGAAAAAAATAAAAACAAAAGCAATTAATGCATAAATAACAAAAATACATTGTGTGACTTGAATTTAAAACATTATAAAAAAAGAAAAACAAAAATAAAATCACAACGCGATTAAAATAGTTAAAGAGCATCAGAAACTCGGCTTACATCACCCATAATGTCATGAAGGGGAATCCGAGTATATCATCATATGCATGATTCTGATATTGATAATGAAGAAGTAAAACAACTCTTTTTTAGAAATCTTGTAAACCAATATTTTCAAAAGTTGAAAATATAAAAATGAAAAGAAAAAGTAGAGAAACAGGAATATGGATATTCCCTTCCGGAGAAAATTATTATCAAGAGTCCACTCCAATAGCAAGAGGAAAACATACAAGCATAAATAACAATTACTTGAAACCAAAAGATTACTCAATCAACACATCAAGAAAAGCAAGGATATAAAAATAAAAAAAAAAAAAATAAGCAATATGGCATCAGATTCTCGAGTTTGCATCAAGTCTTGAAGGGGAATCCAAGTAGAACTCATCATATGCATTACAAGAAGATGGACACCATTTTTGAAAGGAATACCATATACCAGTATGTATTTTGAACATTAATAAAATATCTTACCGACCCATTGATTTTATGGTAAAATTATCACAAAGAAAAAGAAACCAAAATGAAGATAATTTCCTTTTTGCAATGTCTAATTAAGGAAACAATGGTTTTCCCAACCTCTGCAGCACCGTACTAATTCTTCATTCTCACAACCAATTTCACTGGTAAGCACTAAAACCGATGCATTCTAATAGATAGTTTAAGAACAAAGATATGCAAAAGGAACAAACCTGATCAGGCTGAGCAACATCAGAAAATATAACATCAACCATGCCAACCAACATTCGGTACTTGGCAGGATGTCTGGCATCTTCAATGATGGGTATGACATTGGTTCGCTTCTTTGCCATGTTAACCAAGTCTCTGCCACTCCTATGAGAAAATTCCACTGCATACACCACTCCATCCTACAACAACCAAAAGAAACTAACCACATAAGCAACAAACAACGACGGTGAAATAAAACATATCCAACACATTGCTTCGTAACAAAACGACTACTTACAGGACCAACTATGTCAGACACATGAGAAACAGTAGTCCCAGAAGCCGCACCAAGGTACAAGACCCGAGCACCTGGTGTCTTGATCAAACAAGAAAAAGAAAAGCATAAATACAAACCATACAACTATTACAATCCCATTTTTATTTCACTAATATTACTTAGTTTCTAGTTTTAAATTTAAATAAAGATAAACATTATATCCAAAATAGGATTATGTTGCACTTAAATCATTTAAATCTATCTAATTATCTATTAGTTTTTCCCCGTTAGAGACTCGTGTTTAATAAAACTTAAGTTGCTTCGATCCTGAAATATGTGTTGGCATTTGCTAGCATTTGGGAGGTTCTGGTTTCCCTTGAAGCAAACCAGATTATATTTTTGGTGTATTGAAACGTGCCCGTAACATTTAAGTGTTATTGAACTGTGGCAGTAACATTAACATGTACAAACCAAATACAAATAAGCAAAATAAAAAAGATAGAGAGACTTACAATCCAGATATTGTCAACACCACCAAGAACAGCAGCAGCCAGTTTCGAACGGAAGGGATTCCAAACTCTATATTCAACTTTAGTTCCGTCTTCATTCTGGGGATTGAACGATATATATATATATATACGTGTGTGTATATATATATATAATTTTCAATAATAGAGCATTTTTAATTGAAAAAAAAAAACCAAAAAAATTAAAAAGAGAGAAATGAGACCTGAACAGCGACCCTCTTCTCATTGTAGACGGCCTCACCAGGAACCATGTTCTTGGTAACAAGCGCATCCTCTTTACCCTTCGCAATGAACACTCCTTCATGTCTATGAGGCTCCACCACAACCTTACTTCCTCCCTTCATTCCACCACGACCACCGCCTCCTCTGCCTCCGCCGCCGCGACCTCTCATGGCACTGCCACCTCTGCCGCCGCCTCTACCGCCTCCTCCTCCTCCGCCTCTACCTCTCCCTCTCCCTCCTCCTCCTCCATCTCCTCCCCTTCCTCCTCTGAACCCGCCTCCACCACGGCCTCTTGGAGGTCTCATTTTGATGCTTGAAACCCTTAAACGAGACTTACTGCGCGTTTTGTGGGTTTGGCTGCCGTTTTATATAGTGCCCGATTAAGCTCAGGGTTTTAAGTTTTGGGATAATTCTAAATTCCCCCTATCGTTTGATGTAATCGCTAATTAGCCCCTATCGTTTCCCATAAATCCAAAATTCCCCTTTCCGTTAGTTTTGACTAATGTTAGTAGATGGTAAAAAGACTCATTTACCCTCAACCTATTTAATATAATAATATAAAAAATTATTAAAAATGATAAAAAATCAAAACAAAAAAAAAGTACAAAAATTATTAAAAAAATTAATTTCAGTTGAAATTAAAAAAAAATTAAAAAGCAAAAATTTTATATATATATGAAGATCTGAGCTCAAACAGGTCTTCAACTTGAAATCAAACAATCAAAAACCAAACAACCAATCTTGACAACCAAACAACAAAGCTTGAAACCAATCAACCAAACCGAGAAACCAAATCAAATCAAACAATTACTGAAACCAAAAACCAAATCAAAAACCAAAAATCAAACGAATCACCAAATCAAAAACTAAAATCCCAGAAATCATCTCTTCTTCCATTTCTCAGGCGAACCCAAAAACCAGAGAAGCAAATAACCAGAAACCAGAGAACCCAGGTCTTCTTCCATTTCTTCTTGCTTGGGTTTGCAACCTAGAAACCAGAGAACCAATTTCTTCTTCCATTTCTCAGGCGAACCCAAAAACTAGAGAACCCAGGTCTCCTTGGTTGGGTTTAATTAATTAAATCAGGAAACAATTACATTTTTTTTTAATAAAAAAAGTAATACTAATTTAAGGATCAAATTGCAATATTATTCCTTCATTAATATATAAGCATTTGAATTGATGGATTAACTCTTTTTTTTTTTTTTAGAGTCAAAGATTAAGTGAATGTTCAGTTACTACAAATATGTTCCGAATAGCAATTCCCTCTAAAAGAGAAGGATTTTTCCACATTTTGCCTTTTTAACCCTATCATATAACCAAAGATTAAGTGGATGTACAATGTAAAGGGACAACTGTAATTATGAGCTAACCTTACATATTTGACATTGTCGTTTAAACATAGAGAAAGTTTGTGCAATCTACCCTTTATCTTATCATCATGTTTATATGGTCTATAGTTCTAGACCTTAATTTAAGATGACAAGTTTATAACAAAACACTCTTTGCTTGTATTTCTACTTGCTTCTTATATTTGTGTTGAATACTAATGTTCATAGATGAAGCTGTTGCTACAAGAAATAAGGAGTTACTTCAAGACGTATATTATCGAATCTTGACTCATAATAAAGTTAGATTTGATCTCTAGATTTTGATTAGGATCATGCACTTACTTTCATGCATCATTGTTGTTCGAGGATGCTAGAGACTTAATTTCAATATGTTTGTATCAATCTATGATTAGTTGTCTCATTTAGGTGTTTTATGATATAATTGCTAAAGAATGAGAATTAGTGAAGTAGCACAGATGTGCAACACTAGTAATAGTGTCACGTTTCACGTCACATCGTGAATTTGATGTTACATGTAGCAACATGCACTAATAAGTAAGCCGACTCCATATCAAAGCATCACTTTATTAGTGCTCTAGCAAGTGGCATCAATTCTAGGTCGCAATATGGAATTGGCTTAACTCCTATGTGGTCTCACTAATGAGCGACATAGAGTTGGCATCACTCTTATATGATCTCACTAGTGAGTGACATCGATTTAATGTCATGATGTAGAGTTGGTAGTATATTAATTGAATGCACTAGTGCGTGGTGCCAAGGGCAGACCTAGCGTAGGGCTAGGTGTGGCACATGCCCTTCTTAAAATTTTTTTAAAAATTGATTAAGTTTACTATGTTAGTCATTAGATGTTTAAATATATAAATAAAATGTAATATAACTTCATGAACATACAATGACACTGATGACAAGAAGCTTATCTTCTTTTATTTCCATCATCCATAGTCCACGATTCAATCCCTAGCCAACTCTACATCGATGTAGAGTTGGACACCATATTGATTGAATATACTAGTGAGTGGTGCCAATTCCACATCACAATATGGAGTTGGTGCCATGTTATCTAATTTTCACTAGAGCATGACTACTAACTCCATGCCATAGTGTGGAGTTGGCACCATTACACACAAGTGGATGTCATAATATCTACATCATGGTGGCATCTTGACATACGACAAAAAAATTATGTAATTTAATGACTCTGACCTTTTAGAAGCTTGGTCCGAAAAACTAAAATATGCCCTTCTTATATATATGAGTCAAATGTGTCAGTTTTGGGGCCCTTTGCAATCAGCATAATTGGTTACCAAAGTGTACAAGTGCATCCTCTTTACACTTCACAATAAACACTCATTTGTGTCTATAAGGCTCCACCATTACCTTACTTTCCTCCCTTCATTCCACCTTTTCCACCACGACCACTACCTCTTTTTCCTTCGTCACCATTACCTCTCATAGCATTACTACCTAGACGGTCGCCTTTATTGCCTCTTCCCCCTCCTTCATCACCTTGTTTTCCTCCTCTGAATCCGCCACCACCATGGCCTCTTGGGGGTCTCATTTTGCTTTATCAAATGCTAAGACAGGAGTTACGGACTCAGCTGTAGCTGCAGCTACACATTTTGTTAGGGTTTGGCCGCCTTTTTATAAATACTGTCCAATTTAGAGTTTAAGGTTTTAAAGTTTTAATTGAGTGACACTCACTACCACCATTGGATTGCAAATGCATTTCTTTCACATTAGTATATGAAATGAAATCCTTGTACTTGTACCTCTTGTGTAATAAAAACACTTTTTATTTTCCTTATTTTTTTTCTTCTCAATTTAATTTAGTCATATTTCATTTCTCACGTAAACACTTTTTTTTTTTTCCTTTTTACATTACAAGGACATTTATAATTACCGAACCATCTGATCGGAATTCTATGGTACAACTCAAATTGTTACTAATTACTTTATACTCCCAACAGCAGGGGAGAGAGTGACTCTCATTAAGAGAGAAAATTGTCTACCAATTTGAAAGATTTATTAGAAATTTGCTATACATATGCGGACCTAGCGTAAGATTAGGTGGGGCATGTGCCCTCCTTGAAATTTTTTAAAAATTGATTAAGTTTACAATATATGTCATTAGATATTTAAATATATAAATAAAATGCAATATACCTTCACAAACATACAATGGCTGAGATGGCAAGAAGTTTGTCTTCTTTTATTTCCATTCTCCATGGTCCACGATTCAATCCTTAGCCAACTCTACATCGATGTGGAGTTGGCATCCCATTGATTGAATACACCAATAACTAGTGTCAATTCCATGTCACAACATGGAGTTGGTGTCATGTTATCTAGTTTTCAATTTTTCATTGAAGTGTGATGATGCTAACTCCACGCCATGGTGTGGAGTTGGCACCATCAAACACAAGTAGATGTCATAACATCTACATCATGATGTAGATGTGGTGCCATCTTGACATAAGACCAAGCTATAATTGCATGTTTGTAGGATTTGTGCTGGATAAAGAAGATCGAAGCATTACTAGGTCCGACCTATACTTCAAGGAGCTCTTTTCTCGCTGTGGATTACATGTCCACAAGTCAAAGGTAAGTAGTATCAATAAAGTTCCACAAAATAATTACAATTAAGGCACCAATTTTCCTTGGGAGGAAATATATTTCATAAGTACATGCTGTATAGTGCTTGGAAATATAAGTTTCAGGATATATTTCTTCTGAGGCTACTTGTTAAATGGACCATTTCCCACTTAATGTTTAAGGAAACATAGCAAAATACTGCTAAAGGGAATCGAAATTGCACATTAACACTGAAAATGATAATTGTTGTTAATTTATGGCAAACTTTCTGAAATAAACACTCCTAATAAACACAGAATTACCTCATTGAATTCATGTGTTCAAACAGAAAACAACCTCATCCAACAAACAATTCCAAAGAAAGATCCAAATACATTAGGTGTTTTAAAAGAGAATGAAATTGGAGATTGGGTTTTTAAAGAGTTTTCATGTGTTTTAATTGTTTGATTGAAGTAAAATACACTTAATGTAGTTAGATATTGCTTTAAAGTTGTTTGTCAAACGAGGTTGTGTTTTAAACGGCTATTGTGTGTTTGTACCCTGTTTATACTCGGGGTAAATCTTTTCAGGATATTTTTGCTATTTTCCCAATGATTTACATTTCTAGGATTTTAAGCAAGCTTTTTATTGGTATCATGAATATCTTGTCTAGTTCTAGCATAAATAATTACACATTGAGCTAGAAACTGAAGAAACAACACAGGCAGATGAAACATAGCCTCATCTTGCTTTACTGTCACATTTATTTAGGAGAGCTGTGAATGACAATAAAGGTCTCACTCAAAGTGGTGTTAAAACACTACTACTTGAGATGACAAATCAGGAAAAAGCCAAATGGAAATTAAATCATAATGGGGAAAATGTTTTCTGTGCATACAAATTGGTTTAAAGTAAATGACCAATCATGTTATACAAAGTGATAAGAGGAAAAAAAATTTAAATTGCTTGTTTTTCTCAAATATCTACCCTTTCGTTTTTAATATATCAGGATCAGAAGGGATTCCTTGCAGAATTATTTGCTGTGAAGATGTATGCTTTAACAACGGATACGCCAAAGAGAGTTCATAAGACCAGATCTAGAGTGCAGGCCAATAGGCCCTGCATCATCAAATGAGGCTTTATTATCTGTAACTTCTGACAGTGGTGTGATAACAAAGTTACCTTTCACAAATGTCTTTATACCTGATGAAAATGGAGATGACTTTTTTTTTTCTTAAATTAATTATTTATTCGAATTATCTTAATGTGGCATATAATCTTCCTGTTTTTGGCATTTCACTTGTAGCACCATAACCAGGCTGATGAAAGTGAAACCAGAGTCTGTAACCTTGTCATCTAATGTATGCCCTTATCAAAGTATTTAATGAAGTCTCTACCTAGTCACGTTTTGTAAGTACGGCTGTTGAAAATCTCTCCATGATCTGCTAAATTTATAATCAATGAAAGCAGTTTTTTAAAGTACATAGATTAGATCTCGTAAGTTTATGCAATATGGTTCGTCACAGCAATCTGTGATTACTAATGTATTCAGCAACATTATCAAATGTAACTTCAAAAAAAAAAATATATATATATATATATATCTAATATATGCAAGCTATCTAGAAGCAAAAAAGAACATGTACAAATATAGTCATTTTACTAACTATTTGTTGAGATGTATGCAGCTCATCTTTGTTGAATACTGTCGAGTCCTTGACCTACATCAGCATGGCCATAGGACCTTTTACGATTCTCAGATGTGAAAGCAAGGCAAGAACTGTAGATCCTGCCTGTCATATGATATATCTCATCCAAACTTGGAATTTTCCTAGCCTTTTGATCTGTACACATCAATCCTAAGCTTATTCCGAGTTTAGCCTGATCAAACATGTTTTCTGTCAAATTCATCCTCTCATCAACCACCTCCCGTAAACTTCCCGGATAATGCATTCTGACATACTCAATAAAACCAGCCTCACCTTGCTCAAACTCCTCTCTTGGCCTCCTGTTTGCTATCATCTCCAGTACAAGTAGTCCAAACTCGTAAATATCTGAAACGGTAAACAAGTCAGCTGGTATCACTTTCACCATTAGGATTGTTTTTCTATTTATATCCGTAAGTCTTCAGTCTTACGACTAAAAAGATACGTTAGATTCATGAAAGTAGACTTACAATTGGCGGTATAGTTGCAATCTCCAATTTTGAATCTTGAAATCAAAGGCTCTAGATTGTTAGATAACAAAACACTGCAGGTGCTAAGTTCATAGCCAACTTGAGGCCATTGCTCCTGCATATAAAACATACCTTCCACAACTCCAATCAATACTTTCAGTCTGTGTTTCCATGAAGGAGCTGATCCTGCTAGCCACAACTCAATGTTCTCTCCATCTGTCCATTCCGTAACAAGAGATCTCATTCGTCGATTATTACACCACCCCAGAACTCGAACCAAGTTCCTGTGTCGCATCTGAACAAGAACTTTACATTCCTCAACAAACTCATGCAGGTTTTCCCCAGAAACATTATCCCTGTAGATTTCAATTTTCACTCTAGTACCATCTCTCAACACTCCTCTATATATAGAAACTCCATCGCACTTTGCGACCAAATTCTTCTTCGAAAAGCCTCCTGTTGCTGCCTTGAGCATCCATGTCGTAAACGCATGATTTCTGCGCAGCACTCTTGGTAGAAAATCAGGCCTTGCAAAACATAACCACCCAAAGCAACCTACCATCATAACAACAAAAAGTGGAAAACCAACCAACAAAACTATGGTTTTGATAGTGTAGTTCTGATGACTTGGGAGAAGGCCTGAATGAATAAAACTGGAAGCATTAAAACGTCGAAAGAAGAAGTTGCTGTCAGAGATTTTCAACTCTGAAAAATGATTGTAGGAAAGGTTGAGATGGGACAGGTTAGAAAGATAAGAGAAGTTTAGTACTGGGATATCACCAGACAAGTGGTTGTGACTCATATCAAGAGCCTGTATTTGAGTACAAAGAAGAACGTCAGATGGGAAACTACCCTTAAGAGAATTGTTTGAAAGATCAATGGACAAAATGCTTAGAGGACAGTACTTCCAAAAGAAGTTGAATGATAGATAAAGTGGGGTAATCTTTGGACGGCTTCGAAGGTCTATTTTAGGGAATGATTCAACGCAGTTTGGATTGCTGGACTCGTTGCAGAGATGGCTGGCAACAATGGTGGACTTGAAGATATCATTCAAGTCCGTAGGGGTGGAATTGCAATACTTGAGAGAGGGGTTGTTGAGACAGTTGTTAAAGATGGTGGTGTTGAAATCTGGAGGAGGGTGCAAGTTGTTGAGATCTTCTATAAGTGTTGCAGAGGGCATTGCAGAAACTAGGAGTGAGATTGTGGCGATGAAGATGGCTAAAGTTGTAGGCACGGAAGCCATTAATGACAAAGTTTTCTTTGATACTCAAAAATGGTGCAAGTTACAAACGGTTGATAGATATATGATGATACCATGCAGTAGTTTTCAAATTTCAGTAAGAGGATAATACCTGTAAATTTTCCATTTTTTAAAGGGATAGAATATGTCAAAGGGCTGCGTTTAAGGGGTATGAAATTATCTATCTCGATTTTTCATTTTTGGCACGATTTTTCATTTTTGGCAGGTTTATTAAAAAGGATTCGGCCAATATACTAATATAAAGCCAGTAACCGTAAATGATAGTTAGAATAGAGAAATTATTTATTTTTTTTAATA
Source organism: Nephelium lappaceum (assembly GCA_021234005.1). Lineage (NCBI taxonomy): Eukaryota > Viridiplantae > Streptophyta > Magnoliopsida > Sapindales > Sapindaceae > Nephelium > Nephelium lappaceum. The sequence goes on from CM038010.1 coordinate 9,738,749, forward strand.
TTTTTATTACTTATTTTGAATATATGCATATATATATATATATTTTTTAAATTATTGGATTGAAATCTAATGGATGTGAACTATTGTAATATTACTGACCATGTATTATTAGGATTATGTCACAATCCTACTGAAAATACTTTTATCCGCTAATTTGTGATATCTCATTTTTCAATCACACCTTATATGGTTGTTGTATTGTCAAGACATTCAGAAAATAAATCAAAACCGATCTTCATAGATCAAGTTGATATAAACCTGAGGAAAGACAACTTGAGCATGAGAATTCTGATTGCAAGATATCGGATGAGGTATAATAGTAGATTGATTTTGATTAGATTATTATCATTGTTAGATATGTTCAATTTTATTTATAATATCCTATATTTTAATTATTTTATTTTATATAAATAAATTAACATTTTAGTATTTAAAAAGATAAAAAAAAATGTATGACGAAGGAGGAGTTGGCAGTGGTGACGCCTCCTAACCTCCTCTTACACAGTGATTAAGGCTGCTAGCCTTCATGCCGACACGGCGATTAAGGTTGTTGGCCTCCATGCCGGAGGTCGATAGCCTCAATCTTGTGAATGGAGAAGGCTGACAGCCTTTTTCTTCACCAAACGTTTAGAGGAGGTTGGTTGACCTCCTTTGATGATCAACTAGTGATCCGTAACGATGACAGTTGGTCTTAGGGAGCTTAAATTTTTAAGGTTAAGGTTAAAGTTTGTGGAAATTTGGGATTTTTTGGGTTAGAAATACTTTAGTAATATTGTAACCATCACTTTTTATTTAAGATAAAAATCAAAGCTTTTTTACTTTTTTTTTTTAGAAATATATATCTTAATTTAAGACTTAAGTTAGGAAAAACAAACATTATTATATATCTTAATTTTTTTTATTTGCTCAAATGAGTCTTCATAGGAAAAAAACAAAGTGCCTCTAACTTATGGATGTACAAGAGTTCTGGGTGATAATAAGGGGATCCTAATTGAAGTCAAGGGTCTATTAAGATATATTTAGACCGTAAACTAATCAATAACTCTTTAATTTTGATGATGGAAAAAACTTTCCACATATTTTTATAAAAAGTAATACTATATTACTCAAAAAATTATGCAAATTCATTATTCAAATAATGTGATAGTTACTATTACATCATTAATACATCATCTCAAAATTAATGCGATAATTATAAATCACTTTGTCACATTATTTTGATAAAATTTTGAAATAAATTTTTAAGAAATATAGTATTATTTTTTAATAAACGCTATATGATTAAGGGTTCTAATCTTATATTTCTTGTACTTAAACATTAGAATGGTTATTTTTTCGATTTCGGGAGTAGTCATTCGATCTTATATGACTCATTTGTTTTTCACTCAAAGTACCTACACGTGCATTTAAAAAAAAAAAAAAGGTTATCTACACGTGCGCTGCACAAATTTACCCCTGGTTGCATGAGCTATGAGTGGAGGCAGTGGATCAGATAAACTTGGGGGTAGCGAGGAACGAGTGGCGTGCAGACTGGAGATATGAGGTACAGCAAGAGGAGATAAAAGGGATAGTGGAGTAGACATGACATAATATCATATTTGAAGGCTTCAAGTCGAGCAAAAATGGGTGTTACTGTAAATATAATTCAACAGCATTACATATCAGTCATTAACAATCACAAACACGCATCCACGATGACATTATCCGGAAGATTAGCACGTGTTAGAAATGCACGTCTCCACTTTAAACACAGGATTGTTCCAGGTTGGTTTTTATTTTATTTTTATTTATTTTATTTTTATTTTTTACCATAATTTATCATTCTTTCATTTCTCCATTAACTTTTATGAAGGCCCCTTAAATTTTATCATATTTTGTGGTTGCTCAAGTTGTTAGTAGTAACATGGAGCAATTAGAAGATGGGAAATTGATGCAAGTAAAGCATAAATTGCAAGTTGTAGGGATCAATTGTGATGACTCTTGTATTCCGGGACGTTACAGTTGCTTGCTTTGTCCCAAGGTTGTTTTTTTCTTGAGCTTTATAGTCACGTTACTGTGTTAGTTTTTTTAACTTTGTGTTTGGAATTGAATTTTGAATGTTGTGGTTGGTGATGTAGTGCAAAGGCGGTCCGTTGTTGGAGAGAAGTCTATCTCTTCACATTAATGAAGAAGGGTAGGCTGTGTGTGAGCTGGTTTAACTTAATTTGGAATTATGGAATCAGTCATTTGGGTTGTGACGGAATGGGTTTCTTGTAGGGATTTTGCGATGTGGAGATGTTTTCGGGTTGATTGTGGATGGGCAGGCCGGGTGGGTACAGCATCTTCTGCCATTTATATGCCTTTTTATTATGACAACCTAATGGCATGCAATGTTGAATATTGAAACCATCATTTTGACATTGTATATGGTTATGTCTTCTTGTGTAATAACATTTTCAGCTTTTGTCCATTGTTAATTTAGGTTTAGTAGGTTTTTTTTCTTTTTCCTTTTTATTTTTATTATTATTTTTTTATTTTTTTCATGTGCTACATTAATTTCTTAGCCAATTGATAACTTTTGTTTTAGGCTTTTGCAGGCAGCAATGATGTTAGAAGAGTTATGCCGTCCAGACAAATGACGAAGATGGGCTTAGGATTAGAACCACTAGGTGACGAGGCATGTGAATTGACTACTCTTATTATATGTTTCAATTTGACCGTGTGAGCTTCTTTCTTTTTTGAATTTTTTTCTTCTCTTTTTTGTTGAATTATTTTATTTTAGAGGACTTGACAGGGTATGTCCTTTCAAATTTGTGTTTGGAAAGGTGTGTGATCAACAATCTCTGAATTTTGGAATTAAATTTTGTCCCTAGAGCAATGTCGTGCTTTGTAAAATGCAAAATCATTAAGGCAAGCTCATTAGCCTTCGGAGGAAGGCTTATCTAGATAAGATAGCCTTTTTCTGTTAGTTTCCCAATAATGGTTTCTCTTCTTTGTGTCTGCAAACCCTGTTGAAAAGAAACTCCTTTGTTAAGGATGATGATAATTAATTATTCATATATTGTCTTTCTTACAGCTAATTGCGTATTTTGCTGAGCGATTGATATCTGAGGCAACTCTACGCAGAAATTCTGTCATGCAATTATCTGGTGATCAGGTCCCTTACAATCGGAGCAACTTAGCTTGTTTATCATGTTATGATGAGTGGTTTTGAGGTTAAAAACCTTATTGTTGATATCAGAACTGACTAAAAATGAATTATATGGGGAAAAAATTATTGGAAACTATTGAAGTACTGTGTAATATGTCTGAAAAACTAATTCTGTAAATGCTAAATTTGCTTTATTCCATTTTCCATTTGAATTTCCTTTTTAATCCTATTGGCTTGTGTTGTCAGTTGTATATCTGTGCAGTGTCTTTCCCTTTACTTCCATGTATTTGATGAACTGATATAGTTTACTGGATCTACTGATTTATCATTACATGTACATCTGGCAAATTAGGAAATTTCTCTTTGATTTTGATGACTTGATAATTATTCATAAATATGTAGTCTTGCTATCTTATTTGAAGTGTACCTCTTGGAGTATCTTCACATTTTTATCTCATATGTTTGTTGCATGAAAATATTTTTATATCTTTGATGGGTTATTTGATGTGTATCTCCGGTATTGCAGGAGTCTTCGTCGTTTTATAGGTCATTTGGGAAGAAAGAAACAAAAGAATCTTTGATGAAGTTGAGGAGAAGAAGAACTTTCTAGGGGATAAAGTGTGTTATTTGGCTTCTCTTTGGGCTTCTTTTAATGAAGATTTTAGGGATCTTTCTTTATTTTTCATTATGCTTGATTGGAAGGCGATTGCTTGTTAATTAATTTTTTTTGGTTTCTTTCTTGTATTTTGTATTTGTTTTTTTTTGTGTTGTTGCTGGACTGCTGATTCACATTTGTAATTTCTCTTTTGGTTTTTAATAAAGTCTTTGTTTCCTATAAAAAAAAAAAAATTGTCAACACCTCAACATTTCAGTCTAATTCTTACTCTTAAAGTGTTTGTTAACAGGTTGTTATGGCTTTCCCTTATAAAAAGGATGGGCTGCTTGTTGGTTGCAAGTACCGAACCTTGGAGAAAAAATTTTGGCAGGTATTTATGCTAATCCTTATCTTGGATTCAAAAGGTAGATGCAGTTGATATAATGATGGACTGATAGAGAGGGAAAAATATTGTTATAAATCGGCCATACCATGACATTTAAAGTACTAATACGAAACATTCTGCAAACAATGGATATCTTGATTATTTGATTAGTTCTTGCTCATGGTTTCAACATCCAGCTCTTCATTCACATACTTTGTCAGACTTTTTATCCTCCATTAAACATTCATTTCTTCCATATGAAAATTAAAATACCATTCCATTTCTGGCATTCCTATTCTCACTATGTGAAATGAAGTGTTGATATCGTCTTATACGAAATCTATTTGAAAGTCTATATTCATTTCAGGAGAAGGGCACAGAAAAATGGTTATATGGACTTGATGACATAAATGAAGCTGCTGAAATCATAATTGTAAGAATATTTTTGCACATATTTGTGCTACATTATCTCAGTACTTTAAATCTTTCTCTCTCTCTTTCCTAAATTTATAAATTTGACTTCGATCATAGGTTGAAGGTGAAATAGATAAGCTTGCAGTGGAGGAAGCTGGCTTCCGAAACTGCGTTAGTATTCCATGTGGAGCACCACTAAAAGTTTCTGCCAGAGAATTACCACCATGGGAAAAGGTGTGGATTATGACTCAGACATTTTGAAGTCTAACATACTAATTTGTTCTAATATATCAACTATCATTGTTCAAATGACTATTCTTGTTTAAATTTAATTTGTTAAACAAACTAGAAGTGCTAGTATTCATAAGATTCATCAGAAAGGACCTTTTATTTGTTGAAAAATATATAATATTTGAGTTTTAAACTTGTACAATTTTCTTAAGGAGTACAATAATTTGTAGTTGTAAGTGTAGATGCTACCAATCAAAATCATTTACTCTTTCTTGTGTGAAAGGTTTTAAGCGCTAAATAGCTTTATTTTTCTCCATTTAAGAAGTTCTAAATCTTCATTTTAGGCACCATAATGAATTGACTGAGTTTTCTTCTACTAAAGCTATTATTGAGCTCAATGGTCACTGCAACTGTACTTTTCCAATAAAATCCCATAGTTTACTTCACAAAAGATGACATGTGATTTGACTGATCAGTGGAAGTCTTTTTCTTTCTTACTTTTTTGTTTATTTTACCATATTAAGAGAGGAAACATAACAAATTGACATCTTAGACTAAGATTTATAGTTAATGACTTGTATCTACATACAAGAACATAATCCTAATTCCTAACCACTTGACTCAAAGCAAATATGTCAAAAAAATAAAAAATACATGTATCTATTTTAATCTTGTCAAAGAAATGGAGCAACAATTTCTTTATTAGTACACACAAGGTTGTATGGACTATGTAAGGAATATGCAACCTAAGAGATGGATGGTAGTTGGAGTGAACTGTATGCTATAATATAATATCTTGTGAGTGCCAAGGAAAATGCATTTTTTCAGTTTGTTTTTATAAGTGATTGGCAGATTTTTCTGTTCTTTTTATATATGTTAGTTTTTGCTTCTTCCAACTTGTGTGATACAATAAGAATCATCTTTGTCATTTTCATCTCAAAATTAGGCATCTGACCATGCTTTTTCAGTCTTTCTTTACTGTTTCTATATGCTGTGTTATGTGGGAAGTTAGGACACTGGATATCAGTATTTATGGAACTGCAAAGAGTACTTGGATAAGGTATGCAAAAATTAATAGACATGCATACTTGAGTTGGTAAAGCAGTGATGAACCTCTTGAGCATTCTTTCTCTGTTCACATTCTTTTTTTTTTTTTTTTTTTTCATGTTTTAGGTTTCTCGTATTATCCTGGCAACTGATGGTGATGAGCCTGGCCAAGCCTTGGCTGAAGAGCTAGCACGCCGTCTTGGAAAAGACAGGTTTCAATTTATAAATTCTTTAAATTCTCAAATTTAAGGAAGGTATTCATTTTTCTTGAGAAATTTGTGGTTGTTTATGCACTTATCTGTTGCACGTCACTTGTAATATAGGAACTGGTAATCAGTGATCACGCCCAAAACTTAATTATGCTTACTTATTATGAGTTTAAAGTGGAGGCGGTTTTTGCCTTACATGCTGATTATCTGACATTGCCAATAATGTTGCTGAGCGATCTAAAGTGATGGCTCAAATTCTTGACCTGACAAGATCCTGAAAAACCTATAATTTTGGTAAAAGCTTCTACTGCTGGATGAGTAGCAATGTTATGTTTGTCTTGTGTATGGGAGAATTATCAACTTAGGTCTACAGACCAAAATTCTTTATGCATTGTCCCATAGAAATGGAATATTCCACATATTTCTTGTTTTTTCCTTTTTGCTGGTCAATGCTTCTGGTTTATGTGTTCTGTTTTTGGTCTTGGATTCAGATGCTGGCACGTGCGTTGGCCAAAGAAAGATGAGTTCTTTCGTCTCAATGATGCAAATGAGGTTTGATCCTTATTTCTATGAGTTCTTTTATCTCAATAGTGCAAATGAGTTTGATCCTTATTTCTACCTTTTTCCCCAATTTCTGGTGAACCAAGCGAGTAATAAAGCTTTGAATGTGGTGTGTAAAATGTACACTTACGGCTCTAGTAAAAATATTAAACACACAACATTCTCCAAACTGCCTTAAATATTTAAAGCCACCCTGAAAGTAACAACTGTAATGTGGCCAACTATACCATAAAGCCTGTCAGTGCAGTTCTCCTTTAAAAGAGTTGTTATCCACAAGTCGATATATGAAACTCTTCTTCTAATTGGGAAGAGTAGGGTTCTGACTATATGACCTGTTAACATTATTTAGATATGGAAACTACTGTGAGGAAATATTTTGTCTGCAGATGTAATGGATATTCTGTTGTAGTCAATTCTGTCCACTAATCATTATAGATACTTACAGCATTGCGTTTTTAATTCGAAACCTACAGCTTATATGGCTTGTTTTGTTTCATTTATGAACCATAGGTTCTGAAATGTTTGGGGACATTTGCTCTGAAGGAAGCCATTGAAAACGCAGAGTTATATCAGTTACGCGTTTCAAGTCAAGCAGTATAGTACCGAAAGTATGCAGGAACACATTCAAAGGAGTTGCATGATATTTTTCCTGCTTTTTGAAGTTTGCATTAGATAGAGCTGTAATAGTAAAATTTCATAGGTTTTTAAGTGATGGAATTCACAGGAATTTCTTTTACCCTTTATGGTTGGAATGTATTTGTTTTTAAGTTAATTAAACACATTTTTAAAACCATTCTTCTTCGTGAAGGTAGTTTATAGGCATTACTCACCATAAAGTTTCCTGCAGCTCAATGATTTTTAATACATTATGTACAGATGTACATATTAATCTAAATGCATCCTGTTCTTCAAGCCATCATTGGAAATTTGGAATGATCAAATTTTGACACATGAAGTCAGTTGTCAATCAATCACAAGAAACACCTTCCATTTCCTTTGTTTTTGGTGTACATTGAAAGACTCTTGACTTGTCTGACATCTCAATTACAACACTAAGCTAAATGTTTTGAGTGCATTAGTATCACATTATGATACTTGTTACTTGTCAATTACAACACTTGGCTAAATGTTTTAAGTGCAGTACCTACATTAGTATTACAATTGTAACTTTTCATATTTTGTTTGGCTGTTCTTGGCAATAGACCATAAACACCAAGCATCCATATGATTGTGTCCTTTCATTGTTTGAGCAACTTCCTGTGGGCAATGTATCAAGCACGATGTACCTTTACCTTTATTCACCTTCCTTGGTTTAAGACTACTAGTGGACTAGTGCGCCTAAAACCCGGACCGGACTTGAACAGACCAAAATTAGGGGGTTTAGGGTGGTGTTTTTAGACTGTAGAGAATTTAAATCTCAAACAAATTGTGAAAAAACATGCTATACCCATTCATTCTCATCCTATTTTATTCTCATTTTATTGGGCATGGGTTAATAGATTCAAGTAGTTTTATTCGGCTTCTGCCTTCTAGAATGTTCTGTGAAAAAGGGTTCCACATTGAAAAAAAAAAAATTAGGGATGTGATGTATACAATCTTTGCAATTGACAGAGAATAAGACAGACTTGGGTCCTTTAAAAATCAACACAGTTGTACAGATCATGAAATGGAATCATTTTGAAATCATAATCAACTAATAGTTCTAACAGTTGTACAGAGAATAAGAAAGACTTGGGTCCTTTGGAAGTGCTGTGGTGTGATGGTTACACCAACTGCACGGCTTTTCTCATAAAAACATTGCAGGTTAAGTATAAAGTCCATCAATGATGGACAATGCGTGTGTGGCCCTTCTATAAAAGGATAAATTACACAAATATCCTTCTAGTTGGAGAGCTAGTTTTTTGACTTAGTGTGAGGTTTCTCTCTACTAATAAGAGCGTAAAGTTTAATAAATGTTACATTCCGAACTGTTCTTTAGAGTCAATATTTAGTGGATCTGATAGTTATACTTGTACTTATAACATTTAAAAAATATATATATATAGTTCTGGTTTTAAACATTCTTTGGATATTGTTTTTCCTGCTAATTTATTTTATTAGTACCTTCAATTTGTACCCTTTTAGTGCCCCATCTATTTTTCTTGACAACATGTTACACTCGTGAAACAAAGGGTACATATGAGAGAAGCGGAATTTCAAAGATCAAAGGGAGATATGTTTTTTAAAGCCTTGTTTAGGCTGGTTACACTAACTGGGTAGGAATTTTCATGAAGTGGCTTGACGAGAAGAAAGAAGAAAGCCAATCCTCATGCAGTAGTCTTCCAAATGCTCAGCTCATAATTTGGACCAACCTTTTTAGTTTCTCATTAAACTTGTTCACAAACAACCAAAATTTTTGTTGATTGAGATGAATTGGAAAGAAATAAACTCTAGCCAAGTACATTGAAAGTCAATAAAATGCATTCCTTCATGGATATGTACAAACATAGCATAATTATTTGCATCTCTATATGATGATATAGGTGACATAAACAAAGGTAACAGAAAAAAAGGACAAAAGGTAAACAAAAACAAAGAAAGGATGAGATTGATATCTTATATGTATGTTTATCAAAACCTTAATACTAAAGATTTGATGATTAGAAGGGATGATTAGGAGGAAAATGATCACAAAGTGGGCATCTTATGGTTAATTCTCACAATACAACATAAAGTCTAGGAATATTGGACTTTACTGACAGAATAAAAAGAGAATTCATGTTATTATATCGGATTAAAATTTGATTATAATAAGGACAGTGAGGTGTGATATTTTTTCTTAAGTGTGATGTAATATTTGACCTCAAATGAAGTACTATTGTCCTATTAATTATATTTCTATAATTCAGAAGTCGTGTCTATAACATTTTTGATGTACAAAAGCAATTATTAGAATCTTAAGTAGTACATGAATTAAAAAAAAGAAACAAAAATCGTAAGAAGTATATATATATATATATTATATCATTTTAGATAAACATGATTAATTGCATTAGTCCTTTTTAGGTTATGATTAATAATAAGTGAGTTCGCATTAATTCAATATGTTTTGAAAATTTATCTCTCTTTAAAACAATAATCAAGATAAGCATACATATATATGGACCATGTTAGAAAAACATTGTGAATTTCATTAGTCTTTCTCAAGGTACGGTAGATCATAAGTTAATTCATATTAATTCAGTCTAATTTGAAAAGTCTTCTCTTTTTTAAACGATAAACAAAAAAAGAAAACTTTTATATGAAAATTGTAAAAATAGTAGATTTGCTAACTACCCCTTCAGGTTTGACCTTTTCCAAAAAATTAGCTTTCGAGTTTTGCAATTAAGTAAAATCCCCTTATTATAAACTATAAATAAATCGAAATTTGAAAATTTAGTTGAAAAAACAACCCTTTAAGGAGTTTTATTTTTTTTTTAATTTTTTTTTAAAATATAATTTAAACTAGAAGAATATCTAAAAAAAAATTCAGATTTTAACAGAAGTTTTAGCAAAATCTTCTTTGAGAGAATTAATCTATGAAATTTGTGAATTTCTTTTCTATATATTTGTAGTTGATGAAAAACGAATAAACCTATGTTAGGCTTTAATTAAAAGGAAAAAAATCAACCAATATTAAATCATACTTCAAATAAATTAAAAAAAAATCTAAAAAATAAGTAATAAAGCTTATATATATGATCAATTCTACAGTATTTATGTATATAAAGAGAGATCATACCTGAGCATCATATTGACGCTCTTAAGGGAAAGGAACACCATTTTCAGGATTGTTGAAAAGGAAGGCCCAGTAACTATCCATTGAAGTAACACTGAAACCAATAAACGTATTTTTTAGATCGAAACAAAGCTACACAATTGCTAAGGGTAATATATGAAGGTCGAGCAGTTAGGGGTATAAATGGAGAAGGAGAGATTGAAGATTGACTTAGAGCCAGCAAAGAGACTCGGTATACACTAACTTAGTATAAATGTGTGCGTTACAAAATTTGTAATAAATGTTGCATGAAGAATAATAAATGTTCAACTATCTTTTACCTAAAACATTCTTCCATTTTTAGCAAATTTTATCAATAATGATCCATATATCTTGTATACTATAACGAAATAAACTTTGATGGATGGTGAAGATTTAAAATTTATTTTTTTATTTTTTATTTTTTAAATATTTTTGTTTATTTTAATTTAATAAAATAAAAATAGAATGATAAATGGTATTTTGGTCTTTGTGTTTATTCTGTGTTGGTTGACCATTAATGTTTTGGTTAGAGGAACCAATTTGATGAATTTCTCAAACTTTAAGAATGATAGAGACTAAAAATATATTTATGAGTAAAAAGTAATATTTTGCTAAAACTTAGAGATTAAAGTGAAAATTTTCCAATAAAAAATTATTGGAAAAGTTTTCGCATGACCAATGTTTCATTTTGATGACAATTGTTATTATTATTTTATGTATGCTCAATCAAACTATTGAGGATACTGGAGAATTGCGATGATTAAGCTTAGTTGTATAAATGAACCGATCCACTAATTTGAAAGGAAGTGAATCGATCCAAAACAAATAGAATTGGACTGGTTCAGTTAAGTTCAGTCTATGGGCTCATGGGGGCTAGCATCATCAGCAACATATACGAGTTTACAAACAACATTAGGACAAGCAACAAACAACCAAAAGAACTACAAACAAATATTTAAGTTTTTGTTGGTTTACAAATCAGATTCATTATCCATACACTCAATACAATCAATACAAACTTAATATTGCTGAATTTGTTGTTGGCACTTGCTGGTTGCTCTTCAAGCATTTCTGTCTGTACAGAACGGTTCCGTGGTTCTGTTATGAAGAAAAAGAAAATGTCTAACTGGATTCATCAGAAGGGCTAAATTTTTGACTGATTTGCCAAATTTCCACCACAAACGAAATTATATTTTGTAACTACATTGGTCTGCATTTCCATTTTGCATTGCTTTCGGTGTCATTGCCTAATTTCAGGTTGTGGTTTCACAACTCTTACCGTCTGAAATCTATTTGAATTAGGATGAGGGCCAAATTCTGGAATAAGGATTCGTTGTCATCCATTTTTTTGTTTAACTTTTGATAATCTAATGATATATCAACATAAAAAACAGTAAAGAACCAAAATTATTATTATTTTTTTTTTTCTCATACATCACTCAAACTCAAACTTCTCTTATAAAAAACTTAACAAGAATCAAAAGTTAACCGAGAATCTTTACTCCAAATTTTGATACTATGTTGATAACCTATAGACCAAAAATCTCAAGTTAATAGAAAATTACCGGACTAATGATACAAGACTCTTTAACACACATTTTCAGATACCAAACCTATTGGCTTGGCACGCACAGACTAAATCCAAATATAAACATGCAATAAACTCAAATATCAAATTTAAATATAATCATGTGAAAGAATTGAACTTGAAACTCTAGGGACAAAGTAAACTTTGATACCTAGTTTATAACCAATAGATTGAAAACCTAACTTTGATACCTAGTTTATAACCAATAGATTGAAAACCTAGGGCTGATAAAGATAGTATATAAGCAATTTAACAAGTAACACTACAAAATCACGTGATATAATCAAGCACTGTAGAGCAAAATAGAAAAAGTAAGGAAGTACTGCATATGAGTAAATCCAAATCAGAATTTTGTATAAGAACATATCAGTAGATAAATCATAAAATTTACTCTCAACTGATAATACAAGTGCAACTTCATTCTTGTTTCTTCTACTTACTATTGTGTCAAATGAGATGTCTCCAAATGCCAGTACATCTAGGGCTTCACTTTGGATGTTTAGCAAGTGGAAACGATATTCTTTGAGGGGTTAGTTGTGGCAAATCTGTCTTCGGTTCTTGGGTTGAGTTGGGATCGCCACTTTCTTCATCCTCTTCCGTTTCTTCAATTGCCTGAGCAGACTGCTTCCCTGGGATCAACAGCTGGCAGTTGGGGCTGATCAGTGTGTGATGCTCAGGAGGAAGTGGAATACCAGGCGCCGCTATTGACTTTGCCAATGGAATTTTGTTCCTGTTTCTAGCCCACTCTAGTAGAACCTGATAGATCATAAGATTATGGATGTGACAACTTTTTTAACAAACCAAAAACCTCAAAATTCTTGTGTTGGATAGGGAAACTGGGCTTCAAGACATCTAAGTGATCTTAATCACCGAACAAGAAGTAACTTTGTTCTTGAAATTCTCGAAATCCATTTGTACTTGATTAAATTGCATTAAACAAACTAAACGAGCTTCAATTCCTAATTAAATTTGCACTTGGAATTCTCAAACTCATCAAGGAGAAAAAGTTCATGCACATAACAAAAAGTTTTTTTCTGACTAACCTCTCGAGGCGGGGGTTGGGAGAAGCTGAAATTGACTTTAGACTGAATAGCAAGCTTGACATCATCACAATCGACAGTAGTTTTCCCAGCATGCTCAGAGTAGACCTGAGCATCTGACAACACATCAACAACATATCGGTACCACAACTCTAAGAACTGGTGTATAACACGGGGCTCATAGTTCTCCACACCCATCGATTTCAGCAGTGACTTCACAATCTTGGCATCCCTCGGCAAGTCCTCATCTCCCTCCATAATTTCCCTTTACTGGATAATCTACCAACATGAGAACTCAATGTCAGCATAAGGATAAACCTAACCAAACATAACAATATATTACCTTGTATAGCACACTTCTTGTACTTGAAAATAGGCATGTCAAACACTTGAAAATTCAAGATTCAATGTCTTGCATTTTCATCTACAAAACTAGCTCAAATTACCATTCTGTTTCATCCATGGTGTCTACCAAGGAATCAAAGGCTTAAGACAATCATAATGATATATTGTTTAGTAGCACACATCTTGCACTAAAAAATAGGCCCGTCAAACACTAGAAAATGTGAGACTCAATGTAGTGCATTTTCATCTACGAAACTAGCAAAAATTACCACTTCTATATCTACTTCATTTACCATAACTACCAAACAAACACAGGCTCAATCATACTTGATCATAAGGGTAGCCATTTGAGGCTGGGTTGTGTTGAAAACCTTCCAACCCGGTATTTGTCGCGTTGGGTTGGATTCAGTTGATCAAGTTGGTCCTCAAAACACAAAATTCAATTTCATACAACAAAATATATTTTAAATAAAATACGATAGAACGGTTTTTCCAAATTCAATTGACAATGCACAACCGCATATTGGATTGTGAAAAGATGACAATACAAGAACAAATTAAGACTTTTTCCAGCAAAAACTTTCTGGATGGCAATTTCTTAGTTAATCTAGTACCAATTTCAGCTCGAAAATGTAAACATGCAACGCACGAAGCCACACTATCAGGACACCTTTCAACAACCCAAACACAGTTACAAGATCTCTCAATCTTCTCTTTTATTTCCTCAACCACTACTCTAAGCAACAAATTCAGCAATCAGATATTCAACATAGGAACTAAACAAACACTTAACAAAATAAGTCAAATCAAAGTGGTAAAAACAGGGAAAAAGTTACCTGCTTGGCCTTGTAACCCAAGATACAAGCCTTGTCTTACCCGAATACAAAATTTTAGAAGCAAAACAATCCACACAAACCCCACAAAAGGCATGAAGAAAAATCAAACTTATACAAAATTTTACCTCAAAATCGTCAAGATCTGAACCAACAAGGAAATCAAAACTTTCAAATTGGAGAGTGAGACGTAGAGAGAGTGGCTGGGAGAGTTGCGAGAACTGCAGAAGAAGACGGTGCTAGTCCGCTTTTTTGTTTCCTTAAATCGGGTTGGGTTGCACTATTATGTTCCGATGGCTTTTGTACCCAGCATGGTCAGCTTGACCCGACTGCGTCATTCGGGTCGGGTTAAATGGCCCACCCCTGGCCCAAATAGCGAGGCTGGTGGGATTTGAGATTCAATAAATAATAACACATGGAGGAAGCTAGTGGAATTAGAGATTCAATAAGAAGGGTGTATTCAATTATAACTTCAAAAAACTTTCATAGATTTTTTTCACTAAATGACTTTTGTAAGATTTTATAAACTTCTAATGATATTACAGATTTATGAAAGTTTTTCATGAACTTTCATAAACTCTTTTATAAAAGACTTTTATTAATTTTGATAGATTTCAAAAAAAAATTATGAAAGACTTTCATAAATTTCCATAAACTAACTTTTATAGATTTCCACATACTTTTATAGACTAAACTTTCATCAGCTTATAATATAATATACATTTTATAAGTTAATAAAATTATATTTATTATGTCAATAATGATAAAAAAACATGACATAAAATAAAAGTAAAGTCACTTCAATTACATAAATTGATAATCAAAACACCAAATATCTTAAGCTTTTCATCATTCATTTTATATTTTCTATGAAAAATAAAATCTTAATGTCTATTATTATTAATAATCCCAACATCTCTCCACATTGTACTTATGACCACTATTGAGTTTTGGGAGATTTAAATGTAAAAGAGATTGTGAGGTTTGCTTTTTATAATCAACAACAAAAGTCTACAAAAGTTTTTGAGGAGAGTATGAGAGAATTTATGGAGTTTGATTATTATAAATTTAATATGAAATTTCTAAAAGTCTACCAAAATCATTAAAATTTTAAATTCTATAAAAGTTATTGACATTTTGAATATCTTGTAATTTTTATAAACTCTTAAAAAATTTTGATTAAATACCTCATAACTTTTATATACTTTTTAAAAGTCATTAAAAGTCGATATTGAGTACCACATGATTTTTATAGAGTCTTTAAAAGTTTATGTTAAATGCACTCAAACTTTTTAATTCTATAAAAACTATTAAAAGTTTAGATTGAATACACCTCTCTAAGTACTTTTTGTTATAAAATATAATTATTTATCTTGATTTATGAAATAATATTAAAAAATAAAAATGATGTTTCATTCATAATAAAATAATCTATTATAAAATAAACCATCAAATATATGAATAACACATTGTTGAATCTTAATAAAATTGAAATTCTAATAATAAGTTACATGTGTTTAAATCCTTCATATAATGCATTGGTTGAACTAAATTTATGACATATATTGATCAAATCGAAGCTCATATCATACACTAATAAATATATATAGTCTTATGGTATGTATTAATTGAAGTATGTAGAGTTTATTAATTTAAAATGTTAATATAATATCATAAAATTGTGGTGTCCAATGAAATAAAACGGGACGGGCATCAAAATACCATTTCTTGTCCGAAATTAGCATTCAATCCGGCTCCCACGGTCCCGTCCCAAACCGCAATTATCATGTATCCAACTCATGCCAAATAGAGCGGGTCCCTACAGGACCCCCAACCGGCGGGGGATCTTTGAGATCCCTGATGTAGGGGTAGATTTCGTAAAAGTTATTACATAAAAAAAAAACCCTTAAACCCTAATTTTGTAAGTGAAGAGTCTGTGACTATGAGAGTGAGGGATGGAAACAGAAAAACCCTGTCGAAGAAATTAGATAGAAGCAGCAAGTTGAGGTTGAGAATCAAAACGAGAAATGCGTTTTCTTCAACATAATCCTCACAGTCGTCGTCACTACCCACTCTCATTCTGGATGGCTTTTCTCAAAACCACACCAACTCTTTCTTCTTTTACTCCCGTACCTCCTTCAAATACGCACCACCTCTTCCACACCTGTAAACGCCTTGTTCCTCTTTCCGCTTCCAAACCCATCAACAACAACAACAACAACGACAACAACAACAACAGCAACAACAATACTCAATCTTTAATTCTCAAAACCAATGGCCGCCTCCTCTCTTCTATGTCCCCTGCCCACTACCCCTACTCAGGTGCCTTTTCCATTATCTTTTTCAAATGCTTAACAATTATTATTTATTTATTTTTTAATATTCTTGTGTCCCTGATTATTCAGAGGAGCGGTTGACGATGCCTCCATTATCACTAGTGAAGTATAAATTGAAAATAGTGGGCATTAATGCGGAGAGATGTGTTGTTGGAGAGAATAGACTACTTTGTCCAATGGTATACTTACTTTCTCTTCTTAATTGTCATTTAGGGTTCTCTTCTTTAATTGCGCTATAATTTTCAGCTCCATTGAACATATCATTGAAGGTTTAATTCTTTGACTTTGACTTATGTGCATATCTACGTCATCCATTTCTTATTAAATTTAACGAATAAGCAATAATGTTGATTTCGTTATTTGTTATTATTGTGTCATTGTTTGCATATAAGTGCAAAGGTGGGGATTCATCGGAACAGAGCCTGTCTCTTTGCATCGAGAAGGACGGGTATGTTGCCTGCATTTTCCTTCTTTTTCATTTTCTAATCTTAACAGTTCGCTGATTTCTCCTATTTTGGGCCTTTTTGGGTGTTTAGACTTTCCGCAGTATGGATGTGTTTTCGAGCAAAATGTGGATGGAAAGGCAGCACGAAAGTGAGATACTTTTTCATCTGACTTTTATGTATTTTTGTTCGTTATGTTTGAAAAAAGTTTTAAATGTGATTGATTTTTAGACTATTGTGACTTATAATTGCCGCAGGCCTTTGCAGACAGCAAGCCAGCAAAACTAATTTCCAAAGTGAAGATTCCAAGACATTTCACAGAGGAGAGTCTGAATTTAGAACCACTCTGCAATCAGGTTGCTGCTCCTTTTTTCTGCTTGTCCTCTGTTTTAATGTCTTGTTGATTTGCTATATTATACTGTTGGTCTTATTAGCCTTTACTTATTTCCTCTAATTAATTTACTGCTCCCTATAATCTATGCATTTTCTTTTTCCTTTAATTAAAAACATGCTATGGAAGTCTGCTGGCACCGTGCTACCATCCTTGTCAATTTGTTTAATATCATTTACGAAAAAGACTTCTGAATTGTTGGCAGTCCAATCTTTGTTTTATATTTGAGTGCTTAGCTGAGTTTTTTATGCATGTATTGATCCATTTTTCTCTTTGGCTTATGAGATCTCTATAAGCATTAGAAGGCGGTAAGAGCAAAAGTTTTTCCCTTCCGTCCCTTTTTTGTTGACTAATGGGGAAAATCTAATAACTTTTTAATATATGGAGAAATATCACTTTTTATATAGGTTTCCGAAATTTGACAGAAAACTCCATCTTTTCGGGAATCATCATAAAAGTCTGTGGTTTTAGTAATTTATCACAATATCCTGTATGAGTCTTTGTTAGTCCAGCTGACTGTTGATTGCTGACAGAATCATTATGAGACCGTGTTGACTCTGAACAGAAAATTTGATTGCAAAAGATACTTTTACTTTTACTTTTGTTCAATTTTACTAACATAAAGTGATTTGTATTAAACAAATGTTTTCTTTTTCCCATTTTATGCTGCCCTTGTAAGATTAATCTAAAAACACATTTATGGTTCATACTGCAATGTTGATTCCTGTTCCTCTTTGTGAAACACTTCTATGGTTCGTATTGGTTTATTGTTACATTGCTTGTGTGAACTCCTTGTAATTTACCATCTCCTTCAAGGGCGCTGATTATAAGTAAAGATTCTTATGGTTTTGTACAAGTTAGATAACTTCATTATCTTTGATGTAGGCATCGTTGTTATATTAATTTTAGTATTTGATCCTGTTTCAGCTTATTGATTATTTTTCGGAGCGACTGATAACCCGGAGGACGCTAGAGAGAAATCGTGTTATGCAGAAAAAATATGGCGATAATGAGGTGACCTGAATTATGTGCTTAGAATCACTTAACTTCAGACAGATTAGAACATGATAATTTTTTTCCCCTCAAAAACAAAGCTGTTATATCAAGATAATTGATAATTACGTGGCTGTTTCAATTGTCTTGATATATACTCCATTGTGACATCTGTATAATGAGTGTATTTTATCATACGACTGATCCTGTTTAGTTCATTCATTTACGAATCCTAATTATTCATAAGCTAAATCTGATGATTATGTAGTAGATTAATAGTCTAAAGTCATAAGTTGAGGGAACAGTCGATAATGTGTGGTTTTAGGTTTATCTAAGTTGTCAATTCTGCTTCAGTTGCTTGCTGTGGCATATGTCAGACTGTAGTTTCTGATTTTGTCTTTCTTGATCAGTACTAGATATTTTGGAACTAACAGAAATGCATGTAATAAAAAAAATGATACTGAAGTTATGCATATGTTTTTAAAACAGAAACACTCCTGTTTTTCTGCATCTATTGAAAGCAGTATTCCATTTGGCAAAGCTCCAAATATTAGTGCAGAGCTTCAAACATTAGTATTCTACCTCTTAAAAAGATTAAATGTGTCAACAATTAGCCTTACACAATTGCCTTTATATTCTGTTGGCAGATTGCTATTGCATTCACTTATAGGTGGAGGGGGAAGGTTGTAAATTGCAAGTATCGAGACATCAACAAAAAATTTTGGCAGGTGCTGATTCTTTAGTGCTATTTAGAAATATAAAAACAATGCAAGAGTTCTGATGTATGTACCTTTGAATGTTGAATTTATGTTGTATTGCTTGAACTCCTTTTGGAAATCTCATTGTTTGAGGCGCCTGATTAAAAAATCTATCTTTGACTGGTTTCAAATATGCAAGCCATTTTGATATTTAGTCTGACCAGGGGATTTTCATGTAGAAAGAATTCTTTTTTAATACTTCATAAGGTGATTTCTGGTGCTTGGTATGTGTGCTGCCTTCATAACTGCAGTTGTAGTTGAGTTTGTATGTTTGACTGAACATGAAATGTAGACTTCGTAGTTGGAATGATTTATAGTCATCTGCTGCAGAGCCTACTGTCGTTTTCATTTTTTTCTTTTTTAATGCTTTAAATGTTTAATTGTATTATTAGATTGTGGTAATTGTTATTTAATCTCCATTGAACTCTCCTTCTATTTTATTTTTTATTATTATTTTTTTAATTTGATAGGAACTGTGCTTCTATTTCAGGAAAAGGATGCTGAAAAGACATTATATGGGCTGGATGACATAGAAGAAGCTAGTGATATTATCATTGTATGCCTTACCTAATATCTACTGCGCGTTTTTGCTTGGTTAATTTGACTTGATGCTTAAAAATTTAAATTTCTATTTATAGGTAGAAGGTGAGATTGACAAGCTTTCAATGGAAGAAGCTGGCATTTATAATTGTGTGAGTGTCCCTGATGGTGCTCCTCCTACAGTTTCCCAGAAGGATTTGCCACCTGAAGATAAGGTTTTGCTAACCGTAAAAAATATTGGATCCTATCATTTACATTATTTGATTATTAATCATCGTGTTTCCAATAAAAAAATAGTAATTAATCATTGGATTATTTTTTTTCTCCTTCAGCTGGCAAGATATGTCATGTAGTGTTGTCATTCATTAAATACCAGCTAGACATTGAAATCTCTACTTTGAGTGGTGAAACAATAAGAAGTTACTCTATTGAGGGGATGTATATCTTACATACCTTTATAGGCCTAATATATTGGTATATTTCTGTATAATTTGCACATGCTTATTATGTACTAAGGAATAAGATGAAATTAGCTATGGTCTGAGGATTAGCAAATTCTATATATCTTACATACCTTTATAGGCCTAATATATCTTACATACCATGTTGTTCAACACCATTTAATTGGGTCTAATGCAAATTCAATATATTTATCATGCCTCCTCTGAAATAATGAATTAAATAAATGAGTAAAAACCAATTTAGTGATGGTTGAATCTTGATCTATAATCTAATAACCACATAAATGAAACAAATATTTAAACACTAGATGGATTGGCAATTTAACTATAGCTTTAGTTCTTGTAATTTCTATTGCTTGGAGACATATTCATTTTGTGATTTAAAGCTAGGTTATTATCTTCTGTAGTTAAATACATTATATACAGCACAGTTACTGTCATTGTTTAAGATTAATGTCTGAGCAGATTGGCACCCCTTATGATGTCTTTTTTACCCCATCCATTATCATGATTCATATAGTTAATAACTAATGGTTTGCTACATATATTTAAATCCATAGCTTGCATTACACTTTCTAAATCAAAAGTTGGTTTGTCCGACTCTAGAGAACTGGATGCTTGTGTTTGCCCAGTCTATCATTTGTCGGGACAGCTGTCAGGGTTCACACCATCATTTGCCTAATTATATTTAACACTTTGATACTTCTATTTGATAGGAAACTTTCATGTATTTACAATATTTATATTTCACTTAGTGTTTGATATTTTACACGCAATCTTGCACAAAATTTTTGCTTTGTATGTGTAAAGTTATATTGCAGAAGGTACATGTCACAACCATGTCTTTTGCTTAGTTTTATGGAGTTGTGTTCAACCCTCAATGTTTGTGTCGAAATGCAACACTCTTTTGTCTGCAGATCATAGGTTTGATATGATGCATGAGCTGGTTGTAATTTGCCCCCTTAAGTCGTGTTTGCTGCATGTGCTCTGTTGTTAGTGAGCTTGTAACATTGTAGTTCGCTAGCGTTAAGTGTGAAGCTCAGATAGAGATGAACTGTCATCATCTCAGAGAAAATATCTTTATGTTAAATTGCTCAAAATCCAGCTCTAATGCATCTTCTGGTATTTTGTAAAGCTAGGACACAAAGTATCAGTATCTGTGGAACTATAAAGATTATTTCATGAAGGTTGGTGCAAATATTTCTTATTGCTTTAAGTTATCACCAATATTCTCAAAGCTTTGGTGTTAAAAAATATTTGTATTAACAGGCATCTCGCATTATACTGGCCACTGATGGGGATTTGCCTGGTCAAGCCTTAGCAGAGGAGCTCGCACGTCGCCTTGGAAGAGAAAGGTTTATATAGTTGTCCTGATAATATTGTGTACCGTCATTCTATTGAAAGCATTTGCATATGCGCACTGCAGACCAGTTTTAAAGAGTAACTGTTATCTGTGGCAGATGCTGGCGAGTTAGATGGCCCAAGAAAAATGAAGTTGATCATTTCAAAGATGCAAATGAGGTCAGATATCAATGCCTACATGTGTTGCATCTATAATATGTTTATACATATTTAATTGTATATATATTATTTGTTGGAGATGACATATGAGCTAGATGAAAGGATAACAAATCCCATGCCAGTTAAATGGAGGCAAAGAAATGGGTTTATATGATAATGGGACCTACAATCAATTGGCTACCTTTTTGGTTTTTTGGTAATTCAATGGATAGATATCAGTTTATCTCCAGAAGTAGAAAAGTCTAATATTTGGACAGTCTAGAGAGCCCTCCTTCAGCTTGGCAATAACCTAGATTTGAGTGGTTACACTGTAGGGGTATCTCAAAAAAGCAAAAAAAAAAAAAAAAAAAAAAAAAGAAGAAGAAGAGGAATTTGTTTATTTATTTTTATGGTCATAGGTTGCATTGAGGATAGAGTAATTTAGCAAATATGGCATGGCAGTGTTTTGTGGCATGAATTTATTTTATTTTACTTTGCTTTTTTATTTTTAACGAAAAGAACACAAATTCAAGAAATTAAGAAACTATATACAAGTGTAGGGAGGGTGAGCCAATTGTAACTCACAAAAATTGTTAGGATCAGCAACAAAAAGAAAACACAAAAGCTTAAAGATAGGCCTATGCTAGGAGCCCTCACAAAACAAAAGGAAGACTCTCTCTAGGTTACAGTAGCCTCCCGATTAAAATTAATCAAGAAAAAAGGAACTTCTTTGAAGTCTGCAGAAATAATGGCCCTAAGAGCTTTGAAAAACTGTATTTTATCCCACAACATATGGGTCTCTATCCCTCTTATCATCAAACACTCCTTTGTTCCTCTCCAACCAAGTTACCCAAAAACAAGCTATCATAGTGTGATGCCACATGTTATAGTATTGCATAGATTGGTTGTGAAAATTATGTTTAAACACTCTTGTTTTTGTCTTATTATATTTCAGTAATCCAATGGGATATGTTGACTTTTATAGGATTTTGGATACATTGGTTGATGATTTGAAGAGTGGCTAGTGTCTACTGCTCAGGTTGTATTATATGCATCTATTTGTGGTGGATAACCTTGGGTGTATTGTTTGCCTAGGGTTGTGAGAATCATGTTAACATACTCTGATTTTTCTCTCTTGATATTTTAGTAGTCCAACGGGATCTGGTTATTGTCATAAGATTAAATAGATTGGTTGAAAATGCAAAGAGTGGCTAGTGTCTAAGCACAGGTTGTATCATATACATGATTCATCTATGTGAGGCTAATAGTCTTGTTTCTATTGTTTGTCTAGTTATGCCATAATTTTCCTTGTTTTTAATAGTCAACGAGCAATAGGATTAATGATAACGGGTTTCAACATTCTAGTCTTGCAGGGGTAATATTGTGTTTCATTATCGTTATTGACATCGTTATCTTGGCTGGTTTAAGGAATTGTTCAGCTGGGTATTTTTGTTTGAGATCACTATAGCAAAATTAATAACCCTTGTCAATGTCGCTCCCAGGTTGTTATGTATTTGGGAGCTGATGCACTGAAGGAAGTAGTTGAGAATGCTGAACTGTATCCTATAAAAGGATTATACAACTTCAGAGAATTCTTTGATGAAATTGATGCATATTATCATCGAACTTTTGGAGATGAATTCGGTATGTCCACTGGGTGGAGGACTCTAGATTCACTATACCAAGTAAGTATGATGTTGGTGGTTAATTGAGTTTATTGGTTTAATTTGTTGACATGCATTGCATTCCTCCTTGCTTGGTAATGTTTTTTATTAAATTATTCATAGAGTGTAATTTCAATTTCTGTTTGATTGAAGATCCATTAAATATTGATTAATATATCTACTCTAGATCCTACTGCAGTTGTGCAGTGTTGTTTCATATGTTGAATCCTAATTGCCATTTAGTTCCAATGTAGCACCTCTAGTTTATTTCTATTGGGTGGCTTTATTGTCACCCAATATGTTTTCTCTCTACCTATTTTTAATTGAAAGTTTTTACTTTTTAGGAAGGACATAAGTATCCAATTGAAAAAAATAAAATTTTTGTTTAGGCCCATACAGTGTATTCTTGTTCATATCATTATCCCTATTATTCTATTCAAAAGCAAAAGTAATTTTCATCACAGCTAAATACAATTTTGACATATATTGAATTGAAATTGCATTAAAGAAATTAAAAAACTAAAGAAGAAGGATACGACTCTTTCACTGATTTGCAATTTCCTAGCACTAGTTCTTCCTATTGTCAGCTTTATTTGTATTGACCAACAATAAGCTTGATTCAAAGCTCTACTGTTCAGTTTCATCCACTCACCATAAGTTTGATATACTGGACATCTCTTTTGTCTTGCATCAAACTATGAGAAAATAGTTTGTACAGATATTTTTGGATATTGGGTTGGGAATCGAAAACTAACAAACTGGTTGTAAAGGAAAAAGCAATGTTGATAATGATTTCTGGAAATTGGGTTGGAATCAACATTATCAAAATGTTTTGAAAGAGAGTAATAAAACTCCTCAGGTGGGTGTAGAGAGTGAATGGATGCAGAGAGAACTTTGGCAATAGAGCCACACTTTTCTTTTACCTTAATTGACTATGGTCTTGGATTGTTGAATCAAACTTCGGTACTTTTCAATCTAAGTTAAGTTTGGTGATCCGTAGACTTCTGTCTGTTTTCTTGACCTTATATTTTTTGAATGGTGCATATAAAAGATAGCTTGAAAATGTTAAATATAAAGTTTAGAGGGAAAATGGGCTGTAGACTGTAGTTATTAAAATTCATCTTTCCTTGCTGCATTTAGAGTTATAGTTAGGCAATGTGGTTCATATTAGCATAACCCCACTTTATACTATTTCTACAATTCTTGTTTCACCTACTCAAGCATGAAGGGGGACTGGTTAAAGCATTCTTCTTATCAAGTGTTGACTGTTGACATATGCAATTTTGGTCATATTGCGGTGTATCAAGTAGTGGAAAATACTTAAACTGATGGTCTAAGATTTGTGAAATGAGTGTATGATATGGAGATATATGAAGCCTGAAGTATTAATTAAGGTATTGCATGAAGTGCATCATGCTCTTTAAGCTACAATTGTTTATGTATCATGATTCAATCTTTTCTTTTTTTTTTTTTCTCTTTTTCTTTTTTTTTTTCTAGATATTTTCGTAAATGATTAAAAAAAAAAACTCATATATAAATAGATTATCATATTCTGATATGACTCAAAAGTTGTTAACTGCATATCATCTTATTTCCTAACCTCCAGAAAGAAGGTTGTTCCCTTTTAATTGAAAAAGTGGGATCAACTAGCTGAGATTTTCTTTGTTCTGGTTGGAAATTTTTTCCTTCATTTTTTTCTTACATATCATTTTTAATTAGGTTGTTCCTGGGGAGTTGACTGTAGTAACCGGTATTCCAAACTCGGGAAAGAGTGAATGGATTGATGCTCTCATATGCAATCTTAATGAGAATGCTGGTTGGAAATTTGCACTATGCTCTATGGAGAACAAGGTCAAGTTGTAATTTGCTCGCATTTTGGTCATTCCTGCTATATATACCCTATTTTTTTAAATCATTGGTGTGTCAAATCATGGGGACAATTTCTGGTGGAACATTGGACTCATTAATATATGGAAAATATATCTGGAGATGACAACAAACTTTTTTTTTTTGATAAGCAACTAACATATTGCTTAATAAGTTTAGATTAAATTTCTCAACTTCTCAAGCAATC
Organism: Nephelium lappaceum; assembly: GCA_021234005.1. Lineage (NCBI taxonomy): Eukaryota > Viridiplantae > Streptophyta > Magnoliopsida > Sapindales > Sapindaceae > Nephelium > Nephelium lappaceum. The sequence goes on from CM038010.1 coordinate 9,764,065, forward strand.
TCCTTTTTGGGTTTTCTACTTTTCCTTGTTTCTTTAGTTAGGTGCCTTCTAATAATGTTTCTTGTAAAAACCTTACTAATGGTTCTGCAATAAGCAATGCTAAGCAGGCCCAGGAATATTCTATTATGTTCTTTATGATGTCACCTACCTGCCTGAGCATGCTTGAAATGCTCCATTTGTGACACAAAATTGTGGTTGCTGCATTTAGCCTAGACGTCAATCGGCTAAGTCAAAAGTGTTCCGAGTGATTGATTGGAAGAAACTATTGGTTAAGATGGAACATTGTGTGTGTTTGTGTTCTGTTTTGTTTTTTGTCTTTGGTTTTATTTTGGAAGGATGGGGTATCTTGCAAAAACCAATATAATAATTAATTGCAATTTCCCTTTTTTGCTTCTTATGCCCTATATAATTTGTTCATCTAACCATTTCTATACCAATTCATAGGTCCGGGATCATGCTAGAAAACTTCTGGAGAAACACATAAAGAAGCCCTTCTTTAATGCAAGGTGAGTTAGGAAGCTTTGCGTGTTTTGGTGGGGCCCTTTTTCTGCCCTTTATAATTCCTGTAATCTTTTAGTTGTGACGGTGTATGCTTCATTACTGATGTTGAACTTTGAAATTTGGGTCCCATTGGTCTGTAAATGGATAGTGATAAATGTATTAGCTGGATAACCTGCCAAACTTTATAACTTGCGAAACTGAATGGAGCTCAGTTCATAGTTTGCCTAGCAATTGAAGAACACACACATGCGAAGAAGCCTTGAAGTGAAAGACACAACTCATAAATGAGGAGGACAGACAAACAAAATCAGAAATAGAGAGAGAAATTGTGTGCATTCTGAGTTATTTTATTATTATTTTTTTACCTTGTTCCTGGAAAGTATTCAAGTATGAGTTATCCCTGCTTCCTAGTCAATCGCCTGATCATATATGAAGATAAAAGCACAGTACTGCAGTAATTGGTGCTTAACTTACACTTCTTTGATGAGATCACTCGAATACCTGTGTATAGTTACTTGATATACGAGCAAAGGTGTGAATAATAATTAATATGGATCTTCTTGGTGAAGACTTTGTACTTAATTATAAAATTTATGACATTTTCTTTAATATGGTTGTGGAGGTTTCCTATGGAAATTAATTTTTTGTGGTATAAAGTTATTAAAAGTAAGTATGACCTTAAAGGAAATGGATGGATTCCAATATGGTTTGTTCAGGCTTTAGCAGGTGTCCTTGGAAAGCTATCATGCAAGGCTTCAATGATTTTGCTAGTAATTTGAGGTTTGTGGTTGGAAATGGAGCTAAGATTCGTTTTTGGGAGATTGTTGGTTAGATTCGTTACCTTTATGTTTGAAGTTCCCAAGATTATATAAGCTGGCTTCCTTTCAAAGTGCTTCAATTTCAATAGATTGGACGACTCATCTACTTCTAGAGGTTGGTCGTTTGATTTCAGAAGAAATTTGAATGATAGAGAGATTGAAGAATTTTCATCTCTTATATCTTCTCTTGAAGGTGTTTCTCTTAATTTAGAAAAGGAGGATCGAAGAGTTTGGAAGTTGAGCTCCAATGGTTTGTTCTCTTGCACGTCTCTTTTTGAATGGTTGATTCAGGATGAATGTCATCCAAGATTTCATTTGGCTAATCTAATATGGAAGTCAAAGGTTCCAATCAAGGTCAAGGTTTTAGCTTGACTTATCGCTCATGGGAAATTAAATTTTTGTGATGTTCTTAAAAAACGTTTTCTTAATTCTTGTCTTTTTACCTCTTGGTGTGTCTTGTGCAAGAGTTATGAGGAGAACTTGGATCATCTCTTCCTTCATTGTCCTTTTGTTGGTAAATTATGGAGTAGATTGTTTTCTTCAGTGGGTTTGATGTGGGCTGCCTCTAACTCATTTCGTTCTTTTCTTTTGGAAGATTTTAATGTCTTGGAGGTGGAAAGAAAGCTGAAGTTCTCTGGTATTGTGGAGTTTGCAATTTTGGGGATTACTTGGGAAGAAGAAACGAGAATTTTTGATGAAGTTGAAGAGGAGGACAAATTATTTAGGGATAAACCGTATTATTTAGCTTCTATTTAGGCATCTTCTTGTGAAGATTTCAGGGACTATTCTTTATTTCTTATTTTTCTTGATTGGAAGACTAGTTGTTCATCGAATATTTAGTTTTTGTTTTAGTTTTTGGTTGTTGGCCTGGTGGATCTCTTGGTTCACGTTTGTATTTTCTTTGTCTTTTAATAAAGTTTTGTTTCTTATCCCAAAAAAAAAAAAAAAAAAAAAACCAAGCATAACTACATAAACAAATGAAACACTTTTATCCTTGCATCAGTTAGTTTTCAGTCTTTGGAGTCAATTTTCCTAAATCTTTCTGATTTAAGATATGTATTGTGAATGGTTTCTTCAAAATTCTTACTTTTGGGATGTTATGATCATTAATATATGCTTGTTCACTTTGACAACAACAGATATGGACAATCAGTGGAAAGAATGACTGTTGAGGAGTTTGAGCAAGGCAAGATATGGTTGAGTGATACATTTTCCCTCATAAGGTAAGCTAGATGCTCCAAGCTGGTGGATACAGTTTTGGCATTATGTTCCTTGTATTATATAAGATTAAAGCCTTGTTTGGCATAGCCTTCAAAAGCCAACTTTTGGCTTTTGAGAGGTAGAAGCTACTTTTAGATGTGTTTGGGTGTCCATTTAAAATGGCTTTTCATTTTTAGAAGCTCTTTGACAAGAAGCTAGGTTCTCTAGCTTTCCCAAGAAGAGCCTTTAAAAGAAACATAGGAAATTGTTTTGCTCTTTAATGATTGTTTGTTATTGCCAATTTTCTCCTTCTAACAAAGAATAACAAACTCAAATACCACCTATATCCCTTTGTCATTTGTTGCTCCCTTACCACTAATGACCTCCTCTCATTTGCCAGCCCTCTCCTCTCCTGTCACAATTGTTTTTCCCCTTCCCCTCCCCTTTCGTTCTTTCTTTCTTTCTTTCTTTTAGTGTATTTGGAAGAAACTTCTTCTAGATTCCAAAGCAGAACCCCAATGCCAGATTTAGTTATCGTTCTTCCAAAAATCTTGGTTCCTTTCCTCCTCGCTAATTCCCTAGTTCTCTTTTCTTCCTTTCTCACACCATCACAACACCAAAACAGCCAAAACAAGTCACAAAAATAATACACAATTGAACCAACAAAAATAATATTGAAATTTTTAGGGTACTGGTTATTTCAAAACTAAAAAATGGGGAATGAAATGAATTTTTCATTTAAGCCAATAAAAGAAAGAGAGAGGGAGGAGTAATTTTTCGCTTTCGTTTTTGTTTCAATGCTTTTTGAAGACGTTGCTGTATGGGTGTAAAACATATGCTATAGAATTTAAAGGGTGAAAGGTCAGATGATTGATGAAAGGGTAAATAAATCATTTTATGATTAAAGGAGATTCTATGATATTTCAACCAAACAGACTCAAAAACTCTTCTAAATATAAACACTCTTTTGAAATATATTTTTCAAACAGTAATGAATAAGTCAAGACTCTTTCTTCTTTTCTTCTACTGACAAAGGTCAAAAGTAAAAGTTATCCTAAATGAGCCCTAAATATGTTGAGTCATTTTGACATGCTTGTTTCATTTAGCTTTGACTTGCAATTATTTTTGTAGTGCTTGTGTTGATTTGGATTATAGTTTCAGCACCCTAAGCTTGCCATAGAGAGCCAACATTAATAATTTACTTTGAGCATTAATTTGAAGGTTGGCGCCAATGTTGTCCCGGTTAATTTAAGATGCTTATTTTTTTATTTTATTTTATTTTTCCCCTCCCTCTTTCTCTCTATCGTTGCTCCTGTTATTTTCTTGTCGAGTAAATGTTTGAGTTTTGGTGGTCAGAGATCTAAAAGTCTATGGGTAAGCCGTTTTCGGGTTGGGGTTAGTTTGGGTTGAAATTCTCTCAACCCAACGTGGGTTGGGTTGAAAATTTTTCAATCCAACCCAACTCAATAAATTCTTCAGCATAACCCAACCCAATCTAATAATAGTCGGATTGAGTGAAGTTGATTGGGTTGAATTTAATCCATCATAAAGACATAAAAGGTTTAGTTGATAACTTTCATAGTCTTAACAATTTGATTGTAAATAAAATGAGTACAAATAAGGATTCAATGATTCAAAATAAAATATTTAATGCACCATAAAGGTTGTCCTTCCTTGATCGTAATCTCTAGCAAGTGTTCTTCTAGAAGAAAGAGAAAATCTTGAATTAAAAACTAGGGATGGACATTTGTAGGGTCGGGTCGGGTCGGGTTGAATTTTTTCAATCCAACCGAACTCATCCCAATTTTTTTAAAGATTTAATCCAACTCAACCTGATAAAAAGTGGTCGGGTTGGGTTGCATTTGTCGGGTTGGGTTGGAGATGCCCACCCCTATAAAAGTCAATTCAATTTAATTTATTTTTTAATTTGGTTTCTTAGATGATTACTTTGCAGGTGTGAGAATGATTCCCTACCAAGCATAAGCTGGGTCCTTGAACTTGCCAAATCAGCAGTTTTAAGGCATGGGGTGCGTGGACTTGTAATTGATCCTTACAATGAGCTTGATCATCAACGTCCTGTTAGCCAGTGAGTTTTCTTATGGGTGTCCACATTTTACCACTTTTTCCCCATTGAGTAAGAGTTAAATAATTTTTGCTTTTAATGATGTCTTCATCCCTTTGCTTAGACAGCATTGACAACTTTTGGTGTTTTCATTTTGCCTGGAACCTTGTATACAGTGGATGTCATTTAAGTGCTTATAAATATTTTTATAAATAAATACTTTCATGTTTTGAAAGGCCATATGTATCCAAATAGTGGCAGTATAGTATTTAAAGCTAGCATCGAACTGAATACAGAAGAAACGGATCACAGGTTTTATAAGAAGATAGTTAATGAACAATAAATAAATAAACTGCTTGATAGAGCTTGAATTGAAAATCCAGAGTGGTAAGTGCCAGAATTTTGATATTGATGAATTCATATGTAGAAGCGATTAATTGATAAATTTGTTCTAACATCTGACTAGAAAACCAAGGATTATAGTTTTGTGTGGCAATAGAAGATTATTTAAGTACCTAATTTAATACTTAGAAACTACTAGTTTAGAGGTATTTCATAGTTGTGGAAATGAGTTTGGGGGGCTTGAATTTGCCAACTAGTATGGCATCCACATGTTACACTTTTCTGCACATTGAAGTGTGGTATATCACTTACTTTGTCTTTAATTGAGGCTGGTGTTGATTAAACTATGTTAGCATGGTGTGTGCTATCTAGTTTAGCCAACAGGACCTCTTGTAATTGTGTTAGAGGTTTGGATTAAATCTGACTCACAATAAATTGTTTTCTTCGACTTATTATTATTAGTTTGGGAGTTGTGGGCAGGGCATGGGGGGTGGGTTGGATTGATTTGAAAAAAGGGAAAATAAGAGCTGTGCTAGTATAATTTGGTTTTATCAACATCATGCCTTTGATATAATCATGAAATTTATATCATTCTAGAACATCTGTTCTTTTTCTGGGGAAGCTTGTTCAGTGCAGGACTATTTATGCCTCATCATCAAGGAGAAATAAACACATGATAAGTACTCACAATGTTGTAACTGAAAAGATTTGAGAGTTGTTTATGCTGATATGCTTCAAATGTGTTCGGAATTTTTACTCTGTTTACCATTTAAGAATTTTGGTCTATCTAATACTTTTTTCAAAGCTGTTCTGTTTTGTGAAATTAATACACAGGCTAAAAAATGCATGTAGAACCATATTGGATAATCTTGAAACTTATCTAAAGATTATGTTCTCAAAATAGAAATATGAAAAGATGTTTTCTGCCTTATGGAAAAAGAAGATTTGTAGAACATACAACATTCTTCTGCTTCTTTGAAGTATTAATAACCCATGTTTTCTCGATTCATATCTTCAAAATTATGAATTCAATATGAAATATTAATATGTTGCTAGATGTGTTCTTGTAACTTATGAATTCAACGTTTTAGATTTTTATTTTCATTGTACAAAATGCTTTTTCCAGAAGTGATTTTGCAGTACACTCCTGAGTTATTTCTATCATTATTAGATTTGGTTGGAGCTTTTCTTAAACTCATTATTGAAGGAAGATTCATATGGTAGAAAATAACTCCTTAAAGTAAGAAAAGAATTGGAACAAAGTCCATAACTCCTGTATCTAGATCATGTCACTCCAAAGCTCGTCTGGTTGATACCATCTAATTATCATTCGCTACCTTTCCTGAGATTGTTGACAATGTGATTGTGAGCATATTGGTGGAAGGTTTGTCACGAGAAAATTGGTAACATTGTGATGTAGCCTTTATCTGTGACTATCTAATTGTCTCAATAGGTGCATGGGTTAATTGCGGTATTCATTATGTAGATAGAATCTCTTTTGTTGGGCATTGCTTTACCAAGCAGGGTTAAATGTTATTTTTTAAAATGTAAGGTTTATTTGAGAAGAAACTGAGAAACCGAGACATCATGTATTTTGGAAGACAAAATTTGTTGCTTTAAATTTGAAGGTACCACTTTTTCTCAGTGGGTTGATGTTTCTCTTGCCCTTCATTGCACATGTTTGGAGCATTGTGAACCATTCTTTTTTATTAGCTATTGATCTCCTTTTTGAGATAAAAAAAGGTGCTATTCTATAAAGAAAATAAGATCATGAGTTATTGTTAACCAAGAAGGATACATGTAGCACTTTTTCACTCAGTGGGATATATCCTCTCTGAAAGCATCCCTTTTTCTTGCTACCAAATTCTAAATGTTCTGTACTTTCATCCAAAATGTGAATTTTATTTTGGCAGGACTGAGACTGAGTATGTGAGTCAGATGCTTACCAAGGTCAAGCGGTTTGCTACACATCATGCCTGCCATGTTTGGTTTGTTGCTCATCCTAGACAGGTTGGCTTCTATGAACCCTGGTTTGGTGCTTGCATATCTCTCTCTCTAATTTTTCCCCTTCATTTTACAGCTGCAGCATTGGGTTGGGCGTCCCCCTAATCTCTATGATATAAGTGGAAGTGCACACTTCATAAACAAATGTGACAACGGGATTGTTATTCACCGTAATCGAGATCCAGAGGCTGGGCCTATGGATAGAGTACAAGTGGGTATAATTCTTTCTATTATTATAAATGTGGAAATGAAGATGTTCTTTCCCTTTCTGTAATAATTGCTGTTGCTTTTATCTTTTACATTAGAAAAGCTGTTTGAAATTGTGTAAGTGCAGGTTTGTGTGCGAAAGGTACGGAATAAGGTTGCAGGAACGATAGGCGATGCCTTCTTGGCATACAACAGGTGCGTGAAGCTTATTATGTTTCATGGATGGATTTTTTTGAGTCTTCTAATAACTTGTTCTTTCTTTGTATGCTTATGTCAGTTTTATAATTGCAAAATAAGAGTAATGGCATAGTTCATGAATTACTACAAGTCCAAAGAAGAGTTTTTTGATAATAAACTCACCACATTAACTAATTCGGAAAATGTTATTTCAATATATACCAAAATTAAGAATCCAAAGAAGTGCATGCCTCGTTTCAATGTGGGATTCTCCTATTATAATTATACCACCTTTGTTCTTTTCTCATCTCCTGAGATATCTTTAAAATGTGATATTTCTCTCTGGCATAGACAGGGCAATCTTTGTTATCCTGTGTTCTAACTTAATGGTCAACATCATCCTCTTTCCAAACTATGAGCAAGTTCTGGCCTTCTCCATTTCTGAATTATGGAATTTATTTCAGTTATCATTTTTTTTAGTGTGTGTGAGTTAGTGTTAGTTATCACTTGAGTTTTCAAGAAAAATTCAATTTTTTAATATGTTTGAGTTTAAAGTCATGTAAGTTTGTACACCTGCTGCATCTTTTTGCTCTGGAATTTATTGATTTTTAATCTGAATTTTATATAAATCACAAACATGAATGCACTTCTGTGGCCTCCAAGATAATTTGCCTTAAATCACTACTCGTGATGTTCCCTCATGATTAAATTAAAGTCTACAGGTGATCTTTCTCCGAAGACTTTTGATAGTTTGATTTTTGGAATCAGCATTGAATGGAATGGATAATATAGAATGGCATTCTATTATTTAATTGTTAACATTAGTGGGATTTACTAAAAGTAATCATTCTAATTTTGTAAAAAGAGGAAATTTCATTTCATTCCCTATCTTATGGGAAAGTATACTTTTTTAAACTATGAATTCAAAAACAATCCATTCTTCCCTGAAGGTTTGTAAATGCTTGGTTCCTTTCGTCAGGCAACCGTTGGTCAAAGCTAAAAAAAGCAAGAGTAATTTTGTCATTTCTATATGGTTATATTAATTTATTTAATTAAAATAAATTAAAAAATTAAGAATAGATAAAACATTAAAATGAAAAAAAAGGTGGATCTCAAGATAGACGGTGGAGACAAAAAATAATTAAAAATAATAAAAAAATTAAAAGTAAAATTAAAATTAAAAAAAAAGATGAACTCCACCATTTGTCTCAAGAATGGATGATAGAAATCAAAAGTAATTATTTAAAATTAGAAAACAATTAAACAAATTGGGAAGAACAAAGTAAAATATGGTATTCCTAGATTGTAGACATCTGTAGCTTGCGTTTTTGTGTTGGTGGTGGAGGCTTGCACGAGATGGAGGCTGGATTTGGGTTTGAGTTTGGGTCTGGGTTTGAGTTTGATAGAGACTGGGTGATGATTTGTGGTGGGTGGGGTTTGTTGTGACAGGCCCTGGGTCAAATGGAGATTAGGTGGTGCCCTGGGTCAAATGGAGATTAGGTGGTGCTTTGTCGCAGTGGAGATGAGGATGCTAGGTCAGGGTCAGATGGAGACTGGGTGATGTTTTGTGGTGGTGGTGGTTTGTGGTTGTTATGGTGGTTTTTGTTGTGGTAAAAAGGATGGGTTTGTTGCTAGGTTTATGGCAATGGGTCTGGTGGTCGATTGGTAGAGATGGAGACTTCCATCTGTCTTCTTGTGTTGAGATGGAGGTCCATAACTTCATCTTATCATTTGAATTTGGTTTGAAACCAAATCAAGATTGGGTTTCGATCTAGTTTCAAACCAGAACACGACGTAACAATGATCTAGGCAAAACCTAAATTGTTGGGTAACTTGATTGTTATGACGATTTGATTTTTTATTGGCTATGGAGATTGCCGGTCATGGATTTCCATTTTGTGAAGGTCCAAATTGGATCTCCATGGTTGATTGAGATCCCATCAACAACAAAGATCCAATCTGGATCTCCATCAGAGGGAGAATTTATTTTAGATCTTTTTCTGTTTTAATTTAAAAAAATGTTTTTTTTATTAAATAAAAAAAAAAAAGTTCCTAATTACATTATGTATATGTATAGCCACAGTAAATGTTATGAGAATGTATTATATTTTAAATTTTTTTAAATATTTTTGAAATGTTTGATTTTTGTGGACCCATGTATTTGAATCCAATGATTAGTTTTCATCCCAACATTGTTGGCCCAATAAGGTAATATAATTTTATTATTTTAAAATTTGGGTGACGTGTTGAATTTTTATTGGTTGATATGTCGGGCAAATTAATAACTTATGGCTGGGGCAAAATGGACTTTTTACATTTTCTGTTAAGTTTGACGATTTAATTCTTTGTTAGAGGGACTAAATTAATGCATTTACGAATCTTTTGGGATGATTAAATCGTTTTCAAATTCGTAGTTAAAAAATTTATACCTTCTATAACATAAGGACTAAATGAAATTTTCTAACAAATTTTTATGGCTAAACATTTTGTAGAAAATGGTTTTTGTAACAAAATTAGTTTTTATAATTGAAAAGCCAAAGAAAGTTGAAAAAACTCCTACACTTATCTCATCCTTATCTTCTTCCCAACACTTTCTCAATCTTTCTCACACTTATTATTTACCTCTAAATTTAACTAAATTATTTCACTTTTTATTATCGTATCTTTGAAAAGTTCTAGATTGTCAACTCACAAAGTGGTACCATACAAGGTCTAAGCAATAATTGTTCCAATGATGCCCCATAATCACTTATGATGATGCAATAAGAAGTTGTGCTAATCTCGTGCTAAAGTACATTTATAGTATTTGTCATATGATATATTTCATTGCCTATTGCATTAATTTGTAATTTGTAAACACAAATTATCAATTATCTTGATGCAAATCTTGATTATTGATTTTTCGTTTATATATTCAATCTTCCATGATAAATGTTTAGCTTTTTGTGACATGTATAAAGTTGTCCATGATAATTGTTCAATTTTCTGTGATAAATGTTCTTTGTTCTGCAATATATGTTTGTTTTCCATGATAATTGTTCAGTTTTCCGTAATAAATCTTCAGTTTCCATGACATATGTTCAATATTCTATGATAAAAGTTCAGTTTTCTGTGATATATGTTTAGTTTTAGTAAGTTGTAGGGGAAAAATTTTTATGAAGGGTATTTTGTAAGATCAAGTTTTAATTGTTTATAAACAATTATTTTTAAGTTGATATATAAATGTTTTTTAACAGAACTTGAATGGTTATTTATGAATTTTCCCTAAAAGATTATAATAAATATATTAAACTTCTTTAAGCAGCCATCCTCAATTTCTTGAATTTTCTTGAAATAAATTTTGTCTTTAGTGAGAATGACTCTTTTTGATGTAAAAAAATCTTTTATGTAAAGCATTCAGACATATTCTTATGGTCTTGCGCTGTACCAGATGTAGTAGAGCAATTAAGCCAGAAGTAATTAATTTTCTTTGTATTTTAAGACCACGTTGTCTCTCTCTCTCTCTCTCTCTACACACGTGTCTATGTGACATTGTTGATGATGTTTTTATTTTTTGCTTTGGCAGAGTAACGGGTGAATATACGGACATCGATTAACAATGTGGGCGAAGATAGACTATTTTGTACTTATATGATAATTGAAGTATTGTACAGTTGAGCTAGCATCTGGGAAGTCAATTTTTTTGGTGAGACAAAGTCCAACTACCCGATAGATGTTATTGCTTACTGCAAGATTATCGCAGCTTAATATCGGAATCCGGAGTACGTGTACTCTTGGTAAGCTACTAAATTGTCAGGTTAAATTCAGTTATTAACAGTTTCTATTAGAAATTTGATTTCTTTTTCTTTTTTTTTTTCTTGCATATCAGTCTTGTTTATCCTTGTTTTATAAAACAGTGATGTCTTACGGAACTCAGATATGTCCTGTATCAATAGTTGAGTGATCATAATCACTAGATAGATCCAAATGTGTTTTAATAGACATGATCAAATATTGATACGGCCAACCTTGTTCACATGAAATTTTGGGGCATTTTCAGACTAGTGCTCATATTCTCAAAAAGTAGGCATAATGATGTATTTTGAGGTGGGGACCAAGCCTAAGAGTCCTGATAGCCTTTTGGCATTACTGGTCGAATCACAACATCATGGTCTAGGATTTATTGTGGTAGAGGGTGTTTGTTTGTTTTCATTGGGGAACATTTTGCATTCTATGCACATTAGAGGTGATGATGCGTATTAAACATGGTTGTCTGTCTAATCCTCTTCGCTTTTGTTTTTCAAGCTGTATTTGAAACGCCGTAGCAGACAGCCTTCAATGATTTCAATGCCTGGCTTTGTTTCCTAAATCCCATCATTTGTTCGATCTTCCAAACACAGCACTAGTTGAATTGTCATATGTCAAACTACGATGTATTAACCTAAAACAACGGTCTTTTTTCCAGCTCTGTAGGCCACAACTAAAGGTTAAGGATGTAGTGAAAGATAATTGAATGCTTTTCATTCTCCTTTGTAAAATGTCAAAAGAAGGCGCAAGAAATACAACTGCATAACCGTAGATAGCACTCCTTTGCCTGAGGTTATCTGGTTGCGTTTGGACAATTGTATTGTATTAAAGGTCAAATTGGAAGTGTAAGAGGGATAGAGTTTTTAGACCACTGTTTGGTGTGGTTATTATATTGGATATGAGTATATGCTGCGATATACTTATCCAATAAATATCGGTTAAACAAAACCTGCTTGGGAGGTGGGTTTTATTGAAATCGGTACTTTTAATTTTTCTATGATCAAAGAAAAAAAATCATTTTATTCCTTACTTTCATACATGTCCATCCACGGGTAATTTTCTTAATATGAATGTGTCTAATGCTTTTTATGATAAATCAAAGCAATGTTCATTTAACATATAATGCTATGCTATAAAAAATAATATTTAATATTTATTTATTAAATTATTATTTATTTTATTGTGTTTTTCCTAGGGCATAATTCTAACATAGCCCTTGCAGTAGGGTCTCCTCCCTTCATCACTGTTGCGTTTGTCTTACCTTTACAACGCGTTTGTGTTGCCTTTAAAACTTAGGTAAAGATGAGAGGAATGATCGTTGTTAAGAAATCCATTGGTTCAAACTTTTATCAGGAAGTACTAATGAACGAGAATTTTTAAAAACTTATTTTTCAAGTAATGCTAGATTGTTAAAAATTTCTTCAACTCATGTTTAAATAATGTGATATGTGGAGTATTAATACTAAGTAAATCATAAAATAATATGATAATTAATATGATGTTAATAACTTACTTTATTTGACTATGAATATGGGCAGGATTTTAGACAACTTAGTTACTCTTAGTTTTAACAGCTAATAATTTAATATTTCTCAATTGTTTCAAGAGTTGTAGATCAAAATATTGGTGAATAAAGGGATCAACACATACGTATGTTAAAGATCTAAGATTGGTGAGATAGTTTAGAGTGCATTTTACATTTAAATAACACTGTAGGCTTAGCCATCAATCTTATTACTCTAATATCGCATTATGTGATTAAAATAAAGGACATACAAGATGTAGCGAAGTCCTTACAATTTTGGTGGAGACCAATACGACTCTCCAATTCAAGTACTTTGTGAGGTTACATGTAAATGGGGTAATAAACTATATCCATCAACACAGAATGAGTTCAGGGAAGGCGCAGTATCCGACTAGTCTCAATGGACTCCACGGTTCTTTTAGTTTGACTCCCTTTTTTTTTTTTTGTGTGTGTTTGTTTATTTTATTATATTTTTCTTTTCGTTTAACATCAATTAAGCTAGAAATCTACAAGAATCTGAGAAGATTAACCACTTCCAGTATAATTCACGATGCAACTTTTGCTATAAGGTATAAATATCCCAACGCTTAACAATAAATGGGTAAAGATGAGCTTTGAACCTTTATTACAAAGAGGTGGGAAGATATATTCAACCATTTTTCAAGGAGCATGTACTTTTGAAAAGCTTTTAATTTGACGTTTGTTGTGTAGAATTGTATTAATATTTGTCCTAAAAATGTATGCTGTGTCTAAAATTTTTATAACTCTTTTTTTTTTTTTAAAAAAAAAAATTTGATATGAAAGATGTCAAGGGTTTGTTAGAGCCTGTCAAAATTAAACAGAGCGAATACTCTCAGAGTATTTTCAATACGATTATCTATTTAGGTTTAATTTCTTGTTACATAAGATGAATAGATAATGAGGTCAAAAAATCCTCTCCAATGTAGTTATTTAATACAAATATGGAGTTTGTTGGGGTCTCAGTCCAATCATTCGTACATTTATCTTTGTAGGGTTGTGGTCTTTTTGCTCTGTAGGTAGGTAATATCTCGAGGTTTGAACTTGAGACTTTAAGTATCTAATTTTTTATTTTATTTTATTAATTTTCTATCAAGACTAGAAAATGGTAATTTCAATTGTCTAAGGACAAAATGATCTTTGAGTATTTTTTTTGTTTACTTTGATGGTTAAAATTCTAGTAAGGGGGAGAAGCTTAAAGGACCACACAAGTCAAAACTAAATTAGTAGTTAAAAAAATTAAAATGTTAAAACATATGTATGAAAATGAAATCTAACCCCAATTTATTTGTTCACTTCAAACCTATTATCCTTGTTTCAAACTATATTTACTTTTGAAAAGTAATGTGCAATGGGTCAGAAGTCTATCGAAGTGTGTCGATATCAAACATTACTTGTGATGTCCGAATATCTAAAGGTCATTGAGGCTTGTCAATATCAAACATCACTTGTGTATCCGAATATCTAATCTTGTGAAGGGGAGGTAACTACTATTGGAATAAGAGTAGAAAACTGCCTACACAAACTGTGTACTATGAGCATAGTGGAATTGAACTCCAAAACTTTTAGAGAATTGGAAGGTACACCATCATTTATGCTAAGAGTAATAGGTAATATAACTATTCTCGAATAATATTTTGTGTAACTTTATTTTGATCATTACTAATAAAGTGTATTAAAAAATATACTTAATTAGGTAAAGATAATAATTAATACAACTATGCTCAAATAACATTTATACCCATACCAATCACATCTTAGCTGCAATTGTTACGAAGAAAATTAGGTATTATGATATTTGACATTTCAATGAGGTTTAACACACACACACACACACACACAAAATCCTTCATTATAGGAAAATATAATGCATGGTTTTCTACCCATCTTAGTGATTAAACGAGGTACTTGGCGGGTGGAATACTTTGTTCATTTTTGAAGAGATTATTGGGGTCAACTTTGGACTTCACATACACCAACCTTCGAAAATTTCCTTTGAAGTACCTAAACCCATAAGCTCGAGCATTTTTGAAGCTTGTTTGATTGCTAGAAATGCTACCAACATCAAGATCTCTATAGTTGAGAAACGCCTCCCTTGGATCACTGGAAACATATGAAGCCATTAAAGCGTAGAAGTCTCTTAGCTCATTTATGTAATGGTTGGTAACGTTGATTCCTTGACCTTCCCACGATGCAAAATACTGAATTTTGAATATGTTTCCTGCTCTATGAGGAAATGGAGTTCTGGATTCTGAGATCTCATTCATTCTTCCGCCATAAGGGCTCCACTGCATCCAAATGTCTATATCAAGATCAATCATCTTCTTCCATATTTTTTCTAAACCCTCCTTTGGAATCACACTTTCCACACAATCAGATTTGCTTTTGAAGGAGCCATTGGTCTTTTTTGACCCGTTAAGTAAATCATTTGGTCTTTCAAGTGGAATACCTGTCCAAAACATTGTGGATTCTACCCAACTCATCTCTTTGCAGTCTCCAACCTGTAATCCAAATTCAGGAAACCTATTTTTCATCATTTCCATAAGACTATGAATTTGCCCTAGAAACTGACCAAAGAAGAGAACTGTCACCGTCTTCCCACCCTTTTGACTTCCACTGGTTTTCAAAGAAATAGCTCTGATAAAAATATTTCTAGGAAGCACAGGGGCAACTTTCTGTCATCGGTAAACAACATCACTTGCTCCTTGCTCAAGTGTTCTGCTTGTTTGGAATGCAGTTACTTTTTCTGGAATCGGAACCAGCTTAATTTTCCATGATAAAATAACACCAAAGCTTGCTCCACCGGCTCCTCTAATGGCCCAAAATAGATCTTTTCCCATTGATTTTCTATCAAGAATTCTACCTTGAACATCAACGATTTTTGCATCAACAATATTGTCCACTGAGAGGCCGCATTTTCTTATCATATTCCCATACCGACCTCCTGAAAAATGCCCACCAACGCCCACCGTAGAGAAAGTTCCAGCTGGGAAGCCAAGGACTTGGCTTTTTTAGGAAATTTCATAGTACAGTTCTCCTAAGGTAGCCCCAGCTTGGACCCATGCAATCTGATTTGGGACATCAATATCAATGGCTCGGAGATTGAACATATCAAGAATTACAAATGGAACGTTTGATATATAAGAAAGGCCCTCGTAATCATGACCACCACTTCAGATTCTGATTTGGCTTAAAATTTTAAGTTTATCTGAATTATAATGATTTTTAGTTCTAGGTTTTACTCTTCGGATTCCTAATTGGATGTAATGAAATAGAATCCAAAGGGACTCTGTGGGGTGTCAAGCAGGCTCCTGAGCCCCGAAAAGGGAAAGGCGGAGTGGGTCCCATCAAAAACTAATAGTAACAAGTTTAGACAAAAATAAATAAATAAATAAATTTTGAGAAATGGAAGGTACGTAAAGAGTTTGAAACAAATCTAAATGGTGTCTTGTATCCAAAATCAAATGATAAGTGTCAACAGTTTCAATTGGAGCTATGACTTGATTTTCTATAAAAACAAAATATTTATTTGGAATTGTGATTTGGATCATAAGGAATCCTTACAACGTGTTTGAAACATGAGTGATTGTACCAAAATTGATCTACTAAGTATTATAAAGAACTTCAGTTAAATTTAATTCAAAACATACAAAAGCATTGGGCTTACTTTTCTTTTTGAAACCATGCCTTGCGTTTAAGGAAATTTTGCACAAAATGCCCAGAATTTTTTCACAAAAATGACATTTATCTTTCTTATGTCCCTTCTTGTGGATTTGGGAAGAATTATTGGTCCATTATTTCATTTTTACTTTTTCTAGTTTTCTTATCAAATTTGTTTCTAACTTCTTGATCAATATGATGGATTGTATGAGTTCTATTGCTTAATTCTTGTCTCCTCTCAAACAAGTTTACTGGCCAATTAATTAACATTTCACTTATCATCAATAGTGTTATAGTTAATTTGAAATGGCCTATATTGGGAAGGCAAGGAATTCAAAATAAATTATACTAGAAAAGACCCATCCACATTCACTCCCAAGGTTTATGGCAAGATTTCTCTTCCTCATCACTACATTTATGATTGAGATATGAATGTTTCTCTTCTTGAAGTGCAACATCGAGATTTAGTACACCTAAGTGACACTAAACTTATTCACTCAATTGAAAAAATTTAATCTCTTAAACTTAAGAACAAATAAAGCAATCAAATGAAGAGAAATAGGATTTGATGTTGCAAAAATTTAATAAAAAGTGCTCTTTTAAATTAATATGTTGAGCTACAAATATATGAAAAATATGCATACAGAAAACAATAAATTTATATCAAAGCTCTTCTGTGGGTGATGCTAAGACACATGAAGATTATATCCTATCTTTGGATATACAAATCAAATCTTAATTACCATACTCAAAATCCATCCATAGTAAGAATGTGATATAACTTTGGGTAATCCTGAAATATTTTATTATTAATGAATTTCAATATACCCTTTCATTATATATATAATAATCATAATGTCATCTATCATTTTAAGCATCAACATTTAATGGTTAATGGAATATAATTTTGTATCATATAAATCAAAATTCATAGTTCTAAAAAAAAAATTTGGCCACTTTGGTGACTGGCGAATTAACAATAACATGAATTTACTTTTTTTCATAGTATAATACATGAAAAACATAATCTAATAATTATACTTTATCTAAAACACATATTATTTAACATACATATTTTAGTACATAGCAATATGTTAAACATAAAACACAAAAATAAAGAAATCAGATTGATATATTTCACATACAACCATAATTTTTTTTTTTTTTTTGAACTCCTCATATCCATAAATTTGAAATTTAGTTTAATTGGGATAATTAATCGAATAATTCTACATTATATTCTTCATCAAAAATAATCTACAAAACTTTGAATTAATCATGAGCAAAAGCATTATAGGCAAGATCAATAATTCAAATTTACAATTTAGAGTGATTTAAAATTAACAATAATGAGTGAATACAAATATATACAGTTAATGGAAAATCATATATTATTAAATTTAAGGCTTTGATAGAACATGTAAGCTATAAGCAATTAAAATTATACTTAATAATTTTAGAACTTCATGATTTTCATAATAATTAAATGTAGATTTAATTACATATTCGAAAACATAGAATGATGAAAATGAAGAATTAATAATAACTTTATATTAAAACTAGTGTAATTCATAGTTTAAAAAATTTAGTTATTTTAATTAATTTAACAACTAGTATATTTCTATCCAAAAAAAAAAAAGGAAAAGAAAAAGAAAACAACTAGGATATTCAATAATTTACATAATGTTTAAAAAGTAGAATAATTTAAATAAAAGAGGGAGAAATATCAAATCAAAAGGTCAAAAAGAAAGAGAAATAATATTATATCTTTTATTTTTCATCATACAATTATTGGATATCATAAAACTCATGTCAAAGATGGGTTTGAGAGATCGAGCTAGCAATTGTGGTTTACAAATATACTGTTCCGTTTGCTCTTATTCAATGCGATGCTAGTCCGAACACAGACTCTTTACAGGCGACATTTTATAGTTACAATAATTTAAAGATAATTAGACAATATGAATATGACATTTTATTTCAACGAGGTTTAAGATAAAAAACAAATTCTGTTACAAGAAATTACAATACATGACCCATCATAGTGATTAAACGAGGAACTTGGCGGGTGGAATACTTTGTTCATGTTTGAAGAAATTATCAAGGTCAACTTTGGACTTCACAGTCACCAACCTTTGAAAATTTCCTTTGAAGTACTTAAGCCCATAAACCTGAGCATCTTTGAAGCTTGTTTGATTGCTGGAAATGCTACCAACATCAAGATCTCTGTAGTTGAGAAATGCCTCCCTCGGATCACTGGAAACATATGGAGCCATTGAAGCATAGAAGTCTCTTAACTCATTTATGTAACGGTTGGTGACGTTGACTCCTTGACCCTGCGACGATGCAGCAGAATACTGAATTTTGAATAATATTCCTGCTCTATGAGGAAATGGAGTGCTGGATTCCGGTATCTCATTCATTCTTCCACCGTAAGGGTTCCATTGCATCCAGAAGTCTGCATCAAGATCAATCATCTTCTTCCATATTTTTTCTAAACCCTCTTTTGGAATCACATGTCTCACGTAATCAGATTTTCTTTTGAAGGAGTCATTGGTCTCTTTTGGCCTGTCAAGTAAATCATCGGGTCTGTCAAGTGGGATACCGAACCAGAACATCGTGGATTCTACCCAACTCATCTCTTTGCAGTCTCCATCCTGTAATCCCAATTCAGGAAACCTATTTTTCATCATGTCCATAAGACTTTCAGCTTGCCCTAGAAACATACCAAAGAAGAGAACTGTCACCGACTTTTTCTCACCCTTCTGACTTCCACCCGTTTTCAAAGGCATAGCTCTGATAAAAATGTCTCTGGGAAGCGTAGGGGCAACTGTCTGCCACCGGTAAACAATATCAGTTGCTCTTTGCTCAAGTGTTCTACTTATTTGGAATACAGTCACTTTTTCTGGAACCGGAACCAGCTTAATTTTCCACGATAAGATAACACCAAAGCTTGCACCACCAGCTCCTCTAATGGCCCAAAATAGATCTTTTCCCATTGATTTTCTATCAAGAATTCTGCCTTGAACATCAACGATTTTTGCATCAACAATGTTGTCCACTGAGAGGCCGTATTTTCTGATCATATTCCCGTACCCACCTCCTGAAAAATGCCCGCCGACGCCAAGTGTAGTGCAAACTCCAGCTGGAAAGCCAAGGACTTTGCTACTTTGGGAAATTTTATGGTAGAGTTCCCCCAAGGTAGCCCCAGCTTGAACCCATGCAACCCTATTTGGGACGTCAATATCAATGGATCGGAGATTGAACATATCAAGAATTACAAATGGGACGGTTGATGTATAAGAAAGGCCCTCGTAATCATGACCACCACTTCGGATTCTTAGTTGCAAGCCACTGCCCTTCGCACAAATAACGGTTGCTTGGACATGTGATTCATGTTTGGCTGCTATGATAGCAAGCGGTTTCAGAGTTTCTGCAGTCAAGAATCGGCGATTTTTCACGTACGCCGTAAAAACAGATTGAAAAGATGAATTGTCGGGGGTGTAAATGGACTCAGATATAGGATTGGACGGTTGAGTGTGCTTGGGTAGACATTGAAGAAAGAAATCAAGAGCAGGGTCTGACCTTGCCCACGAAAATGGAAGTAAAATAATGGAAGCTATGTAGAGTATGAGAAAGAATGAAACCTTCATTTTGTGTTCTCTTTCAAGTGTTGTCTAATGAAATTTTGCTGAGATATTTATAATGGGATGGCGTTCTTTCTTGACTCTATTATCGAGCCTTCGTCAATACAGGTGGTGTGCCAGTTAAATGCCTCCTTTCCTGCGCGTTCGTGCATTTTTATAAAACAAATTAATAAAATTTTATTTTTAAAAAAATAATAATTAAAATATTTTTTTTTTTTTAAAAAGTCACGAACTTGCACGAAAGAGGCGGTCCAATTTGGCATACTTGTTATTTGTCAAAATAGATCAGAGACGGCAAATTAGATTATTTTTCTACGAAAAACTTTTATCAGTATTTATAAAAGTAAAAAAAAAAAAAAGTCTGTTGTGTGTTTACACCGTATAAGCTTGGACTTCTATATTATTTTATTATATATGCAGCCATAATTTGGAGAAGGATTACTGTTTACAAACTGTCATAAAAAAAAAAAATGAGTTGACTAGTGAATAGATAAGAAAATATCCTCAAGTTTATTTTAAAAGTAATGTTAGACTGATATCTACTATTATTCTAGACAATCAACCTTCAAATTCGCTTTAAATTAAGTTTCTTTTTTATTTGATAGCATTTATTTTGTTAAAGTAAATATCATAATTTGATAACATCCTATTATCATCAAGACTTATTTATTGACTTTATTAATTGAGACTTGATTGTTAAATGTCAACCAAATTAAAACGTATAAATAACGCTCGATCAAACAATTGTTTATTGTATCTCTAGGTACGACAAGATTTATTCATAAGTTTCGATCAAACCAAGATCAATAAATAGGTCTTGGCTTGGCCAAGACTTATTAATAGTCTTGGCCACTCGTCCAAGTTGCCAAAACTTTTTGAAGTGGCAAATAACAAAATATTGTCATTTCATTTGTACTTTTAATCACAAGCTCAAAGCACAACACAAATATTAAGCAGTATACAAGATACATGTCATGCTTATAGTGTTATAGTTACATACTATATGTATTAAGGAAGGGTCTTCCTACATCGCAATAAGGGTGGGCACGGGTCATTTTAATTCGATTTTGGCTAAAACTGAACTAAAATCAAAGAAGAACAGTTTTCGATATAAAAAATCGAACTGAATCAAATTGCACGTATATATTGAACCGCTGGTTCTATTCAGTCCTATTCCCACTGTATGCAACTTATTCTGGATGAGCACTTATGACCAAATATGGAATATTTGAGCGGCATAGAAACAATTTTTGAGGGGTGGAAATATCGTCACTCTAAATTTGTTTTGGATCAAATGAGGTCCCTTCTTGCGTTCCTCTTTAAGTAGATGTTGATGTTTTCACCTTGTGTAATCAGTGTATGGTGTTTTTATTAATATTTTCCCAATTTTCTTTTTTTTTTTTTTTTTAAAAAAAGGACATTTGAAAAATATAGTGAGATGCAACTTTGCAATCAAAGGGTGAGCCAGTGACGGACCTAGAAAATTTATTTAGGGAGGGTACATGAATAAAATAATAAAAATATCGAAAATTAAGAATATACTAAATATATAATGTTTTTTTGTAAAACAATATTCGATAACATTATTTAGTTTAAATAAAATGAAACATATATAACATTTAGGCAAAACAAATAGTTTTATGCTTAAAAATCATAATAAAATCATTAAAATAAATAAAAATGAAAAAAAAATATAAATTACATAAAGTTATAATTTTCCTCGATAAGTTTTCATATCTTGAAATCGTTTTATGATAATTTCTCTATTAATTTTGTTAAAAATTTAAAAATATTTTTCTTCACAAACACAAGTAAACTATTATTTAATCATTAGTCTCGCATTCGATTACGTAGTTGTAACTGGTATTTATATAGGATAGAACTAAAATGAAAAAAATGAAAAAAGGAAAATATTAATTAATTAGGAGTAGAAAAGATATTAGATGTAATTATATTAGAAATAGGAAGAATAAAGAATAGAGTTAAAAAATAATAAATAAATAAATAAAAAGAAAGTAGGGGCACATCGCTGATAAAAAATGGAAAATACAATTCAAACAGAAAGGAAATACAATTCAAGCAGCATTTTTTGTCAAAAAAAAAAAAAATTCAAGCAACTTTTAAACAAAAGGAAAGTAGTTTTTAAAATAAAATAATAAATAAATGCCAGTAGTACAACAACACACGAATCAAAAATCAGACAGGTCGCATCTTTTTTTTTTCAAACTAAAATCAATCTATACACTGCTATACTGTATAAATAAGGCTTTTTTTTTTTTTTTTTTTTAACATTTGTGTGCACTGCTCCACTGTACAAATCAGATCTATCTCATTTTCTCTTTAGATCGAGGGCACGTGTCCCCCTGCCCCAATGGTGGATCCGTCCTTGGGGTGAACAATTGTACAATGGTTAATTTATGGGTGGATCCGTCCCTGGGGTGAACAATTATAAAGTTATGGGTTAATTTATCGGTGAACAAGCATACTATTGTTATTAAAATGAGTGCTTATAGTGATGGTCTAATTTTGAAATTTTAGATACGGGTAAACTTATAAAATAGGTCTGTAAATCATATTTATGAATGATAATATGATACCTCATTTATTTTTATGAAATGAAATTAAAAATTTTATAACTATCATATTATCATCAAAATTTATTTATTGATTATGTTGAGACTTAATTATGACAGCACGATCAAATTAAAATTTATAGACAACCCCTGATCAATGGAAGACTAATTGTAACACTAGATATGACAAGATTTATTGATAACTTTCATTCAAACCAAGATCAATAATAATCTTGGCTTGACCAAGACTTATTATATAGTCTTGGCCGCCACTCTACCAAGCTGTCAAGACTTTATTTTAGAGTGAGACCGAACCAAATCATGTTGTTTATTTTGTATGGAAGCTCACAAAGCTCTAAACACACAACACATAAACATAAAAATAAACAGGACTCATGTGATGAGCGTAGAGTTATAGTTACATACTACATGGTTGGGGAAAAATGAAGATCTGTGTTTTGGTGCTTCAGATTATAGCTTCCAAACGTGGCTGACAGTGCAATTAAATTTATAATACAAGCAATGTATTTTCAAATTATTTTTATATATTGTGATTGATGATCATTTACTATGGTTGGAAAGACCTCAAAAATATAAATCAGAATAATTTAAGATGGTTGGCAATAATGGCACCCTTGCTTGAAAGATAATGCAATTATGAAATGAATTGTTACTAAATTGACATAAAGAGAGAGTGCATTTATGATTGAAATATTATAAATAATTAAGGGTGGCTCTATTGCAACCCAAAAAATTTCTTGCTACACCCATTTTTAATAAAATATTTTATCATTATTACATCTTTATATGAAAATATTTAAAAGTACATAATTATATAATTAAAATTTTAATTTTCTTTCTACACACAATTTAGTATAAATCCTAATAACATACAAAATCAAAGTAATATGACATAAATAAATATAACTTTCACAAGTGAACAAGAAATGGATGAAAAAGAATTGATTTGATAAATTTTGAATGTATATAGGTATGTTTATTTAACTTCTAGCATATTTGATGTTTATAATATTTTATGATTATTTTTTAATGGTAAATAAAAATATGTATTTTTGTTTAAAAAAATACAACTAGTTTCTAATTAAAGAAAAATTGTTTTGTGACTTCACTTTTTCTTTGAAACATTTCATCGAACATATATTTAATGGACAATAAACCTAGGAACCAACACTACTCTTAAATAATTTTGTAGCTTTATTTTTTCTTTAAGGCATTTTATCAAATACCTATATAGTTTTGTAGAAATTAAGATGAGAACTTAACAGTTATCATATCTAAAAACCACATATGTAGTTTCTTCACTCTTTTTTTTTAAAAAAAAATAAAATAAAAGTCTTATCACTATACTCTTTAGCACAAATAAATTAAGAATGAAGGAAACCAAACGAACATGGGAAAAAAAAAAAAACAAGAGATAAGGAGGAAGAAAAAATTGAAAGAAGTAAAAATAAGAACACAGATAAAAGTCTTAATCAAATCCAAATTAAAATAAAAAAAAACTATAATTGTGTTTTAAATAAGTGTAAAATGACTGTCATCACGTGTCTAACTTCAAGTTTTAAATATTATAATTGAATCGTTTCCTATGAATTTAAGTTTTTTGGTCTGATAATAATTATCATGATATTAGAGTTTATGGTTCAGTAAAATTTTTTATTTTCACTGCCCCTGTTCTCAGCTACCATCTTTGTCTCTGTTCTACCACCACACCGCCGTCTGTTCTTGCCCTGTTTTCTTTACAGCCACTGTCTCTATCTTTTGCAAAATCGCACCAGCCACACTGTTTGGGCAATGCACCAGTTCTCCAAGAGTCCCTTATCGCACCAGCCACTCTGTTTTGTCTAGTTCTCCAATATCATACCAGCCGCCGGTCTATGCTCTTCTCCCACTGTTGCATTCAGCCATATCGCTACTGGTTTGTCTTTTTTTTCTGCTTCATTCAGCCCCACCGCTTTGCTCTTTTGACTTTGGTTTGTGCTTTTGTCGTTCAACACCTGTGCTACCGCTCACCACTCGTCCGTTGGCATGTGGTCTCTGTTCATTGCGCGCCACTGTCCAATCTAGTTTGTTCTGCCGCTGGTTTACCATCTTGGTTTGCTTGTGCTGTTGATTTAATCTGCTGCTTCTGCTGTTTTATTTATTCAAAAGCTGGTTGGGTTGGTGATCCTACTGTTCGATAATTTACTACTTGTTTCAACTTCTTTCTTGAACATTTACTTATCTCATGACATAGTAAGAAACTAACTATCATAACTCGATCTAATACTAAGACTGAATATCAAGCTCTCATTGATGCTCCTCAAGAACTTGTATGGCTATACTGGCTACTTACAGACATGGTAGTTTATCTGTTGAGAACCTATAGTTGATCTGTTGAGAACCTAACTTTAGATCCAACAATAAACCCTCATCACCTAGGTCACACTACACAATAGGATAGATATTAAACCAATTAACCCACAAGATTGGGCAAATTGATTCTCTAAAATCAAAGCACTAAATTGATTTGAATTCTAGCACAAGCGATTCAAGTACTGCTACTTGGAAAAGCTAAAAACACAAGATATTTGCCTCACCAAGAAGTGAGAATTTTATGAATTCTTTGAAGCCTAAATCATGACATCAGTTGTAAACTAATTTTCTATTTATAACTAACTAATTCTAACTTTCTTAGAAAACATAACTTCCTAAGGAAATAAAATCATAAAATGAAACAAATTTTAAATTAACAAAAAGAGAAATATTAATATAATCCTAAAGTAAATTGGTAAGCCTAAATTAATTAATCCTAAAATAAAATCCTAAATGAATTAAAATTCTAATGCCGAGATTCTCATCATTTCCCTGTTCTTTAAGAATACTCTTTTCTTACAATGGTGGAATCTGGAATAAAAAAATTCTTCAGCTTAACTTTGTTCAAGTCCAGTCCTTTAGGAGATTTTGGATCATCATCTTCATAATATTGGGCATAAATGAAGAACTTCCTAGCACAAGACGCTTCTCAAACAACCCCATCAATGGTGATTTCAGTTCACCTTCAAGCCCCAAATAGAGGACTATACCCTAGTTTATCCTACATTCCTTTCACATTGAATTCTGAGTCCAGAATAAAAAATCCATTTCCCTCAGCATTTCCATCTTTGTCTCCAAGACATGAAACCAATATATCACCAGAAGCAAGGCAATGGGATGTGCGTGGATATGTTAACCTAGTCTTCCGTACAATATCCACAGGCTTAACAACTTTATGCAAAGATAGAGCTTTTGGATCTTTCTCTGTGTCAACCATATAAGTGCAACCAGATATCATAGAATGCAAAACTAGAAAACGTCTTGTGGCAAATGGATCACCATAGCAAGAGCTGTATGAATTCAATCTTGAATGATACAATTCATCACCAGCATGAGGCACAGGTTGTTGAGGTTTGTTTCCTAAGAGCTAGTAATTATGTAAACAATTTTATGAATTTTAATAAAGTATTCATTTCATTCAATTTATATATTTTTTGCAAAAATTATATATATATCATGAGAAACATCTTTGATTACTGACGTAATTTCAAATTAAGTATATAAGTGTTATATACAAGTGGATTTAATTTGAGTTGAGAAATCTAAAGAGTCCATAGAAAGCAAACGAAGCTAGGTATTTTATTTGTGGTAAATTTACGGTTGCGATTCATTTCGTATTTGATACGATAGTCTTATCCGAGACTATTCATGTGGTGACATGGAAATGGAGACACTTTATATAATAAAGATTATATAGGACTGGATCATGATAAACATAAGTCTCTAACTAATATCTATTAAACTTAGAGATTTATATGTATTGACCAGATGATCATATATGAATTGATCTTAATCATTAGTGTATTATGGACTCTTGTTTATTGAGTTAATTCCTTTTATTTACATGGATAAGATCGGTGTAGATGTCCGATCAATAACTTTGTACTTTGGGGATATGATTTAAATTTCAAGATTAATTTGAGAAAAAAATTAAAAATACAAAAACAAAAATAAAATCTAAAAATAAAAGATGAAAATTCATCTTCATCTTCATCTTCATCTTTATCTTCAAACAAAACAAAATTGAAAAAGAAAAATTAAAAAAAAAAATGTGTTGAACAAAATTTAAAAAAAAAAATCAAAATTAAAGAAAAAATTAAAGTTGAATAAAAAACAAAACAATTTAAAAAAAAAAAAGGGAGAGAGAGAGAGATTTGAGTTGAATAAAATTTTAAACAAAATCAAAATTAGAGAAAAAATTAAAGTTGAATCAAAACAAAACAATTTAAAATATATATATATATATGAGAGATTTGGGTTGAAAAAAATTTTAAAAAAAGAAAATCAAAATCAAAGAAAATATTAAAATTGAATCAAAACAAAATAATTTTTTTTTAAAAAAATGAGAGATCAGGTTTGAACTCAGATATTCAGACTTTGATTTAATCTAGATCTCTCATTTTTTTATTGAAAAAAATTATTTTGTTTTGATCCAACTTTAAGTTTTTCTTCTTTACTTTTGATTTTTTTTTTTTTTTAATTTTGTTCAACCCATATTTTTTTTATTTTTCTTTTTTAATTTTGATTTGTTTGAAGATAAAGATGAAGGTGAGTCTTCATCTTTTATTTTTAGAATTTTATTTTCTTTAGTTTTGATTTTTTAATTTTTCTCTTAAATTGTTCTGCACTATCCATTTGATAGAGATCTCATTAAATTTATTTTAAGTTTTTAAAATTTATTTTAAAAGAAAAACAAAAAGTGATTTTATTTAGGGATAATTTTGTCTTTCAATAATTTTTACATAGTCAAACATATCTACTAATTGTCAAAGTCAGTCAACTGTTAGTCCAGATGACGACGCAACAAATAAACTAAAAATATATATACACCTATAAATATTAAAATTATAAGTAAGTTGGAGATAATTTTTCCGTAATTAAATAACTAGATTACATTCCACTTTTTACTAACTTTTAGGAATTTAAATTGGAATCGAATTAAATTTTCGTTTTGATGTTTACAAAACTAAGAGGTTGTTTGTTTTTTTAACTTATCACTTAATGAATCTAAATTGGATTCATTAAATTATTTTGTTTATTTTTTAAGTAGTCAAATAACTTAAAATTACTAAGAAAAACAATTTAAAATTTCTAACTTATCACTTAATCATAATTAAAATGTTTTCTTCCATAACTATCCTTCTAAAATATACATATTTCTAATTTTATCTTCATTAATATCTTACAAATTATCACTTTTCATATATATTGTTATTAGAAAATCTTTATATTTGTATAGCAATTTTAAAAACATATATTTTATAATTTTTTTTTAAAAAAGCATAAGCTATGTGAACTTAATATTCTCTTAAACTATGATTGTTTAAAACAATATATATTTATTATTGAATAAAAACTATGTATATTTTTGGAAAATTAGAAATATATAAATAAATTTGATTCGGATTTATTAATTGATTTGTTTTCTGCTGCATATATAATCTAGTGTAGACGAGGGTGACTCCAACAAGGAGGGAAGAAATGAGGATGGATCCAACACTAGTGAGGAAGACGATAAAGATGAAAAGGATGCCGAGAGTATTGAGGTGGTTGAAAGAGTGACGAAGAGGAGGAGGGGTTGGTTAATGGGGTGGAAAAGGTTGAAAGAGAGCTAGACGGTGAGGAGGTCGATGAGCATCAGGCAAGAGAAAGGGTTGGTGATGGAGTATAAGCACCACCATAGGTGAGCGGTGCGATAAGAGAGGCTGATAGAGAGAGAGAGAGAGAGAGAGAGAGAGAGAGAGAGAGAGAGAGAGAGAGAAGAGAGAGAGAGAGAGAGAGAGAGGGTGAACGGTGCAACAAGAGAAGTTGAGATCAAAGTGGTTTTGCCTTTTGTATATGGACCACCTATAACAATGATTGTTATTTTTTTCCCTTTTGTAATTAAAATTTTAACAAAAATGGTTTTCAGCTATGTATGTCTTCAAGGCCAAATGACACTTTTACCTTCAAAACTAATGGATTTGTTACTTCATTTATGGATTCACTATTTCATTTAATGCAAGTTGGACTGTTTTGATTATTACTTTCAATACTAAGGGTGGTTTGATATTATTTTCAGTTTTAGGGGATAAATTAATAATAACCCAAAGCTAATTGTCTCAACTCTATTTTTTATTGAAAATAACTTGGTAGTCACGATGAGTCATTAACATCTCAACATCATGATTGATTATTCATGTTGTTTTATAAACAATATAAAACCATTTATATATCTTTTTTAGGATAAAAATCATTTTCATCCCTAAGTTTTGGAAAATTATCATATTTTTAACTATGTTTTAAAAACACATCAAATAAACCTAACGTTTCGAAAATATGTCAAATTAATCTCTTCCATTAATCAACTTTTGGTCAAACCTAATGAACACATGGTTGAGAGGGATAAAACTATCATTTTCAACCACACTCTAGGATGGTGACATGTGTTCGAACTAAATAAATTGAGAAAAAAAATTAAAAAGAAAGAAAATTAAAATTGTCAGAAGACAATCATATCTCTAAGTAAACACAAAAGCCAAACACAATCATTCACTTGGTAAACACTAACACACCTCATTCTCCCCACTGACCGACCATCAAACACCACCAAAACCACTTAAAACTTCAAGCCATTACCCATGAAAGACATCGTTCAACCAACTAAACAATCGATGTTGGCTGTTTTCATCATCGCATGTGAGTCCAGTCGAGTAGTTGCATGCAAGGACCGCGTCACACTCAAAACCTCCCGCCCTTAAGGAGGACATCGATTGGCCAGCTTAAAGACTAGTGTCGGCTGTCTTCATCATTTCAGGTGAGTCCGTTAGGTTTTTTAAAGTATAGATTTTGTCTTTAGAAGAACTAACTGTGAAAGATATAGTTAAAATGATTAGCTGTTGAGACAGGGTGAAGAAAAGATGGATTTTCTATAATAGCAAGGGATCCTAGTGAAGGAAATATCAAGTATTATAAAGTATATAGTCTCGAAAATTGTTAAAAGTTAATAAGGTTATTTTTTATTGTCTCATAGATATGAATGGTTTTGAAGTTGGAAATTTTGCGTCATCAAGGATGGACTTGCTATGGGGAAATGATTGTAGTTCTTTGACAATGTGAATAGGATAGTGAATTTGATACTTTAAGCGTGCGTTTTGATACAATTTTAAAATGATGTTTTTGAAAATTATTTTAAAAAATGAAAAACATATTTGAAAATGACGTTTCAAAAACGATAATGCATTTGGTAGCGTTTGTAAAAATACATATCGAAAATGAAAAATCATAAAAGTTATTTGATACCAATTTTAAATGTGTTTGAATGAAAACTATTTTAAAAAATGATGATGTGATTGATAGAGATTAGTGTTTTTACTTTTTCGAGTTTTACTGTACAAATGAAAATAATTTTTGAAAATGATAAAAAAAAAAATAATTTTTTACTTCTAGCTTAACATTTTTGAAAACATATTTTGCATTTCTAAAAACTTGTTTTTGAAAATGATTGTCAAACATGTTTTTTAACATTTTTCGTTTTTAAAAATTAAAAATGGTTTCCAAAAACGGTGCCAAACACCACCTAAGTTTCCTTTATCATTGATAGAGTATGGATTTCTAGTTAATAGATTCATCGCTTAGTTGGTTTGGTTTTACAAATTATTTATTGAAAATGCTATTATAATTGTCTGCTAGATTGGGAAGCAAACTGAGATGCAATGCACAACCCCTTGATTGTGATTAATTTGGATCTATAACATCTAAGGTGTTAGATGCAGGCATCGCTATAACAATGAAATGCAAAATGTAAGTATTTGATGTCGCAGTTTTTCAAAATAAGCTTTCCATGAAAAAAAGAGTAAAAACTAGTGGAGTGTCGATCAAATCCTCTCTGCTAGAGAAATGGTCACTAATTTTTGTCCTAATCCAGTTTCAAGGTTTGTCTAAGATTGCAACATGTCTTTGTCTAGAAGTCATGCCCTTTCCACACTTCGCAAGATATTCGAACTAAACTACAAGGACTTCGATATTTTTTTTTCAGCCGGTCAACTCCACTTGGTGATATTGTCAATATAAGTCTTCCATACTCTGGATTCTCACCAATAGAAAATGCTATGGCAAGAGAAGATGTGAGTGAAAATTACTGAACAATAGTGAGGCTACATATGCAAATGCAAAGCTTTGACTCTCTGGGATATGTTAAAATGGACTAGACAGCCTCAAATTATATGGCTGATTTTATGGGAACTATTTCTTAAAAGCAAATGAAGCCTTTTTGCGGTATGATAGTAGATTGTATTTTTGTTAGGAACCTTGCTAACAAGAAAAACTATGAGAACAATAGGGGTGTTTTATTGATGGAAATATGAAAATAAGATGCAAAAAAAAATGACTCTCAGTGCTACACAGAGAGGTCAAGGCAAGTGCTTCATTTAGCATTACATAGGGCTTCTCTATAGAAACAAAACCAAACCAAAGAAAACCTAAAACTTCTAATAGCTCCCCTTTAAATAATTGTTGAAACTCAAAATCAAATCCCAAAAAACTTTCCACTAAACCAACTGTCAATGCTAACATTTTCCATTCAAGAGTCATTTCTATTAATAGGTTGCACTTTCCTTTTATAGACCTTTAGATCTTTGACATGTTTCTTCCTTCTTTGGATTTCTATTAATGGTAAGTGATGATTGGGCTCTAACAATTTTGGTTGCTGTGCAGGTATCACAGCTTTTTCCAAGCATCGCAGCAGAGCTAAGGATTCCCTTAAGTCATCGAGAAGTTGCAAATAGTATGAAATTTCTCACTGGCAATTAGGAAAAGGTGGAAAGGATCCATTGTTTATTGTTGAGAATGCAGTTGACTATGATTCAACCTTGGTTGTTTATATAAGCTTATTACCCTCCCTTCTCCTGCAATGAAGTTGAAGCATCATGGTTTGCCACCAGGTACACCAGTTGCTACAATAGAGAGATGGATGACCCCTCAACAGCATGTTATAAGCTTGATTATCATACTAAGGAGGCAAATTTTGGTGAAGTACCTTAAAAAACTGTAAGAAAATATTCCAATATTGAGTTCTCATGCATATGCATTTGACATCATGCAAGTTTATGCATAACTAAAGGATCTTGCTGATAAAATTATATTAGCAACATTGATATCTCCAACATTAATAGTCATAGAGAAGGTTGTTTTACTTTCACCATTTTGGCCACATTCTTCAAAAGAAACTCCCTGTATGGCTGAGGCTAAGTAGACATATTTGAGGCGCACATAACTTACAAACTATGCCTAAGGGCAAAACGTAATTTCACTACATTTATACATAAAGGCAACGTTGTCAGACGAATTTGCACTATAGAAAAGAAAAGAAAAAAAAAAAAAAAAAAAGAGCCCAAGGTTACAACTGTAATTTTGTAAAACTTGCATATAAAATCAACGAAGGTATAATGGTCTTTATGTCCGTTTTAATTGAGCCTAAGGATAAATGAATCTTTTTACGTTTTCCATTAGGTTTGACCGTTAGTTGACTGATGGGAGTGACTAATTTAACACTTTTTCAAAACATTAATTAGGGTTAATTTGATACGTTTTTGAAACATGTTAAAAATATAACCTTTTTCTAAAACTTAGGGATGAAAATGAGTTTTACCCCTTTTTTATTATATATTATAATTATAAATAAAATTTTATAAATATTTACATAAAAATGGTTTAAGATTTGTTAATTTATTTAGTTTTAGTTGTTTGTATCATATAAATAAAAATATATAACTTAGTAAAAATGAGTATAAATGTATATAACTTAGTAAAAATGAGTATAAATGTCAAATGAATTGTTTTCGGACCTTTTATTAAAAAAACAAATAAGTTGACGTTATGTTCACATCTCATCTAAAAGTTTGTAAGCTTTAATTTTCTCCTCCATGTTGAATTGCAAAGGGTTAAGTTAACAAAGTCTTTAACTTAAACTGTGTCTAAGAATCTAAAGCTTGCACTCATCATATCTTGTGAATGTTGCAATAGACACCAACTCATAAGACTTACTCTCTTTTTCACAAGGAGATTGTTTTAACCGAATTGTTAAGCTTAAGTTACCTTTACTCCCTTATCTGACTTCACTTACATAAGGTTCATATTTTGTAGTTGGCTTATTTCGTGTCAAAATGCTCTTTATATACATTCTTTAGCTTCTTAGGTTTTGTGGTGATTTATTGAAGATTTATGAAAAAGTTTGAAAAGCTAGCAAGGAGTAAAGACAATGTGGTCGGATATGGTTAGCAAGTCTGAAAGATGCAAGTGCTCAATTGATGTTGATCAATCTTGTTTTGTGTGTTTTTATATTTTTGAACTTGTGTTTCACGTGTTAAGAATGCTTGCAAGTAGTTTTGAATCTATAGAACTATTAGGCCCTGTTTGTTACCTAGAATGGGACTAAGTTTGGACTATTTTTTTGTCCAAACCTATGTTTGGTGTAGGCAAATGGGTCTTCACAAAATTATCCCATTGATGACCATGGGATAAAAAATAATCTCATCTCTCTTCACAAATTTCTCCATCCCACCATTATTTTTAATCCTATCCTACATCACACCAAACATGGGATAATTTTTAAATTAATCCGATCCAATCTCATTCAATTCAATCCAATCAAATCCCACATAAATAATTCAATCCTATCTCATATAACAAACGAGGCCTTAGTATGAAGTAATGGTTTTAACCCTGATTAAACGTACAGTTTTAACTGTTCATCAATTACCATCAAGACTTATCCTTCAATTTGTTTCTTGTCAAAGTTTCCATATCTTCTTTGTAGGGCTAGTTACCTCGAGTCAGCCGTAGTGTTATTGAAAACAGTCCAATAGTGGGCTTATTCGGCAAGGAATCATTAGTCATTACCCACTATTGTTTCCTACATTTCTAGCCTTTTAATTATGGGCTTCGCGGATAAACTTGTGTGTGTCCAGACTACAGTTGTCCACTCTCTTAGAGATCTTGCCTACAAGTTTGTCCTCAACCATAGCTTTCGCAATCCCTCATATGACCATATTTGTCTTGCTACTAGCACCACCTCTTTCATCAAACGCTTGATAAGCATCATTAACTATTTTACGTTTTCATTTCAAATACATATATATATATATATATATATATGCTACGTTTTTGCCCAAATAAAAGCGTCCTATTAGAATCATCCTCAAAACTAGTCTCCTTCCCTACTAAGTCCCCATTTACCGCTTACCAAACCCTTCTAAGAGAATTCCTTCCAAACATATGTCTTTTGCAAAACCTTAACATTCATTAGAGATTCCTTTCTAATAGCGGAACCTACTCCGTTCTAAACGCCACTACAAAGTTTTCCTCTTCCTTACTGTCATTCTCCTTCACATGTTGATTAGGGATAGAAAACCCTTCCTCTTGATCAAAACGCTCAATGTAATTTTGATGTACTGCAAAGAAATTATTTTACTTTGACATATTTTGTTGAATAGTCAAATGGATCATTTACTAACTAGGAAATATTTGTCAGTATTTAATTAATAAAAAATATCCATCTTAATTAAGTCTAAAAAAGGGGAAGGACTTGTTAAGTGTCACGGGAACATAAACATCATTCATAAGTTCATTTAAGGGTGTCATAATGGAAAGAAGAGGAGTTAATCTATGTAATCAATTACTTCTCCAATAAAAACTTTTATCTTAAGTAGGTTTTTTTTTTTTTTTTTCTTCAAGGCTTTGCTTTATTTCTCTTTAAAAAGAAGTCTTAACTTCGGCGGCCTCCACTTGCCTCCTTTCGGAGGATGCCGTACCTGGATGAAATCATTCAGATTTTTTGTAATTAGTAATTTTTAATTTTATGAAAATATTATTTTGTTTATATAAATTTAAATAATTAAAATATAAAAACATTATAACTAAAAATTAATATATCTTAAAATATAAATAATTTAATTAGAAAAATAGAAATTAATATTTATAAGATAAAGGATAAATAGTAACAGTCCAATAATTTAATATTTAAGTTTGGGAATCCTATATAAATATAAACAAAAACCAATATCTCAAATATAAATCTTATTAATTAATCACTTCAAATAAGGCCTTTCAAGATTTAAGATAAAAAAGCAATTTAAGATTAAAAATTAAAAAAAATAATAAAAAAAATCGCCACTGACCTCTATCTTTGTTTCGCATGCCCTGCACACGACGATGTCAGTGGGCTCAAGAGGAACATATGTCACATCTTCTTTGTTGCTAAATGCTAGGCAGCCCCGTGACTGTACATCATTGTTTTTTTAATGAGACGTAGAGAACACGTGTTTAATTATTGAAGCGATGAGTCACAATCTTCATACATTCTGAAACTGAAATTTGGCTTGGGACCGTGCGACCTTTAGGAGTATCATTGCTTTGTGTTTTTTCACAGATGACATCTGACAGTGCATCAATCGTGCTTTTGCTATAGGGAGTTTAATAAGGAAAAACTATATTTTAATCTTTAAAATTTTAAAAAATATTAAATTTTTAAAATTAGTTTAGAAATAATTTTTTTCATCATTGATTTTTCTAAAACTTATAAAAATTTCAAAGCAGTCAATTAATTAATGATAAATAATAATTCTAAATAATTTAAATTATAATTCAACAACTTAAATTAATAAATAATTTAAAAAATTTAATTTATAAATTTATTATTTTATAAAGATTATATGATAGTTTGTGTTATTAATAATCATTAAAAATAAAAGTAATTTTTTTATATATTCTATTAATGTTGTTTGTCAATTACTGATGATTTAAATATTTTGAACAAATTTATAAAAATTGTGAATAGAAAGAGTTATTTTTGAAAATAATTTTAAAAATTTAATATTTTTTAAAATTTTTGAGAGTAAAATAAAGTTTCTCTATTTAATAATTGCTGAGTCACCGATTTGAACCACACATGCACGTCGGCAATGTCGGCAAATAGTGAAGTCAGTATTATTATTGTTAGGGAAAATTGCACACACCGTCACTCAAAGTTAGATGAAATTTAATAAGCGTTTTGATCATAATTAGATCAACTTCCCCTAAACTTTTATAATTGAAGCACAAATCATTCTTATCAGTTAGTGAGGATGTCAAACCTTTCCATTACATATATAAAATAATTAAAATATCTTTTAATTTTATTACTTTTAAATTGAAATAATAAGTATATACTTTTAATGTAAAAATTTTAAAAAAAAAAAATTGGAGATCACATCAGTCATCTCTAACCAATCTTCACTTATGAGGTGGTGAGTCCACCCCACCAATGGAGACC
Organism: Nephelium lappaceum; assembly: GCA_021234005.1. NCBI lineage: Eukaryota > Viridiplantae > Streptophyta > Magnoliopsida > Sapindales > Sapindaceae > Nephelium > Nephelium lappaceum. Next base: position 9,799,966 of record CM038010.1, read on the forward strand.
AGTCTCCATAGTCCATGGAGACATTTGATTTCTAGCGGTGGAAACCATAAATTTTTGGTCTTCATCACTAGAGGAGATTACCGATCTGATCTTCAAAAGGAGATTAGATTTTTTATTTCTGTCTACGAATTAGATTTTTAATCTCATCTTCAATGTAGTTTCGATCGGAACATTATTACTTTGTGTTTTTTAACAGATGACAATGCATCAATCGTACTTTTGCTATAGGGAGTTTAATAAGGAAAAATTATATTTTCATCTTTAAAATTTTCAAAAATACCAAATTTTTAAAGTTATTTTAGAAATAATTTTTTTCATCCTTAATTTTTCTAAAACTTTTTTAAAAAGTCCAAATCGTCAATTAATTAACGATAAATAATGATTCTAGATAATTTAAATTGTAATTTAACGACTTAAATTAATAAACAATTTAAAAAGTTTAACTTATAAATTTATTATTTTATAGAGATTATTTGATAGTTTACGTGTTATTAATAATCATAAAAAATAAAAATATTTTTTTATACATTCTGTTAATATTGCTCGTCAGTTATTGATGATTTAAATATTTTGAATAATTTTATAAAAATTGAGAATAAAAACAGTTGTTTTTGAAATAATTTTAAACATCTAATATTTGTTAAAATTTTAGGGACTAAATAACGTTTCTCTATTAAATAATTGCTGAGTCACCAATTTGAACCACACATGCACGTGCATATCGGCAAAAGTGATGTCAGTGTTATCATTGTTAGGGAAAATTGCAGACACCTGACTCGAAGTTAGATGAAATTTAGTAAGTGCTTTGACCATAATTAGATCAACTTCCCCTGACCTTTCATAATTGAAACACAAATCATTGGTATGGTTAGTGAGGTGTCAAACCTTTCCATTACATATATAAAATAATTAAAATACCCTTTAATTTTATTACTTTTAAATTAAAATAATAAATATATACTTTTAATAAAAAATTTAAAAAAAAAATTAAAGATGACATCGTCATCTCTAACCAATTTTCACTTACGAGGTGGTAAGTCCACCCCACCAATGGAGACTAGTCTCCCTAGCCATGGAGACATTTGATTTCTAGCGGTAGAAACCATAAATTTTTTATCTTCATCACTAGAGGAGACTACCGATCTGGTCTTTAAAAGGAGATTAGATTTTTGGTTTCTGTTTACGGATTAGATTTTTAATCTTTATCTTCAATGTAGTTTCGACCGAAACTTCATAATAGATAAAAATTTGATTTGGTGGAGATCCAATTTGGAATTCAATTTCCAATTTTTTTTAAATGATAATTATTATAATTTTCTTTATATTCACATGAATGCTTTTACCAATTACCTCTAATCATTTATACTTAGCTGAATTGATGGCTAACTAACGGTGGAGGTGGTTTATGTTTCAATTATGAAAGATCAAGAGATTGATCTATTTATGGTCAAAGTTGTTTTATTGGTCAAATTTCACCAAACTTCGAGGGAGAGTTATGCAAGTGTCCCTTATTATTATTATTTTGAAGTCTTAATAATTACTTTAAGTAGCGCTTTAAACAGTAAAATTTTAAAAAAAAAAAAGAAAAAAAGGAAGGAAATTACAGTAGTAAAAGTTGAAAATGTTAAAATTTTAGATATAAACATATGATTTTTAAAAATTTTATTTTGTTAATTAATTTATTTTATACTCTCAAATTTTATAAAAATAATATGTTTATATCTACAATATTTTTAGTACATGAGAATATTTTCCTGCTCCGTCCCTCTCCGTTGTTGTCCAGACAGATCATACCCAAAGCTTAGAAAAACTCTCAATTAGAAATGGAAACTTTGAGGACTTCAACACTTGCATTTCTGGCAGTTTTTCTCTTATCTTTTCTATGGAGACAACCTTTAGAGTTGGTCTATCAAACCTTTCTCCCTAAACCGTTTTAACTATTATCAGCCCAGCTTATCACTCTCTAATGCGTTTTATAGTTACCAAAAGGACCAAAACCCTTTCCTCCAATGTTTCATGAATCATTCTCAGCCCCATTACCCCCCAATCTCTGATGCTATCTTTACTCCCCAAAACTCCTCATATTCCTCTGTTCTGCAATCATACATTCGAAACCTTCGTTTCAACACAACTTCAACTCCCAAACCTCTCCTTATATTAGCTGCACTGCACGAATCTCATGTCCAAGCTGCCGTGAGTTGTGCTAGAAAACATGCAATGCAAATGAAAGTCCGAAGTGGTGGCCATGACTATGAGGGTAGGTCTTACGTTTCAGTACAGTCCCCCTTTTTCCTCCTGGACATGTTCAATCTTCGGGCAATTGAAATCGACATGGAAAGTGAGACTGCTTGGGTTCAGGTTGGAGCAACTCTTGGTGAAGTTTACTATCGCATTGCTGAAAAAAGCAAAACTCATGGCTTCCCAGCTGGGGTTTGTCCTACTGTTGGTGTCGGTGGCCATTTTGTTGGAGGTGGATATGGTAATCTGATGAGAAAATATGGGCTGTCAGTTGATAATGTTGTTGATGCAAAACTTGTTGATGTTAATGGCCGACTTCTGGATAGAAAATCCATGGGAGAAGATCTTTTTTGGGCTATCAGAGGAGGAGGATCTAGCTTTGGTGTTGTTACGGCTTATAAAATGAATCTGGTTCACGTTCCAGAGATAGTAACTGTGTTTCGGGTTGGAAAGACTTTGGAACAAAATGCCACCGACATTGTGTACCGTTGGCAACATGTTGCCCATAAGCTGCATGAAGATCTCTTTATCAGACTCATACTAGATGTTGTAAATAGCACTATAGTTGGGGAAAAGACCGTTAGAGCTTCATTCATCGCTTTGTTCCTTGGTGGGTCTGAGAGACTTCTCTCTATCATGAATGACAACTTTGGTGAGTTGGGTTTAGCTCAATCAGACTGTATTGAAATGAGTTGGCTTGAATCAGTCCTTTTCTGGACCAGTTTCCCTCTTGGGACGTCGACCACTGTTTTGCTAGATCGAACGCCGCAAGTATTGGTCTTTTTGAAGAGGAAATCAGACTATGTGAAGGAGCCGATCCCAAAGGAGGGCTTGGAATCTATATGGAAGAAAATGATCGAGCTAAAGACACCAATGATGGGTTTCAACCCTTACGGTGGAAAAATGGCTGAGATTCCGGCAACTGAAACTGCATTCCCACACAGAGCTGGAAATTTATGGAAGATCCAGTATGCAACAAATTGGAATGAAGCAGGGACTGAAGCAGAAGATTACTATATAGATTTGACCAGGAAGCTTCACAGTCACATGACTCCGTTCGTGTCCAAGAACCCAAGGCAAGCATTTCTATGTTACGCGGATCTCGACTTAGGTATTTACCAGAATGGAATGGCAAGTTACTTGCAAGGAAGACGTTTTGGGATCAACTACTTCAATGGCAATTTCGACAGGTTGGTCCAAATCAAAACTAAGGTTGATCCCCATAACTTTTTCAGAAATGAACAAAGCATCCCAGTTTTCCCATGATCAGAATTTAAGACCATGTCTTTTAAATTATATAGAATTGTATTATATATATTTGAGTGCACATTTACTGGCTTGTATTATATTATATTAAAGAGGTTTCCTAGTTTTTTTTCACCTGTTGGGATTGATTACTCTGAGCACCGTTAGTCTTAAAATCCTCTAGGTACCAATACAATCCATAACATTATAGTGAATGGAGAGATGCCTCATCAGTCACTGGAACTAAAAGGTAACGTGAGTGATCATATGGTTTAAGTAATACAATCTAGTAAATTGGACTAATACTTTTAGTAATATTTGCCTATTATTTGGTGCTTGGTACGGTAGATCATACAAAGTGATAAAAGTGAATAACTATATATATATATATTTTTTTTGAAGAAAAATAATAATATTTAATTAGTTAGAAATATGCTGTAAATTTGTTTAAGATACATTAGAGATATACAAATAAATATTTTTATATAAAATAAATATTATAAATATATATGGAATTATAATTAAATAATAATAATAATAATAGGTTTTGTCTTCGACCACTTCGGCCATCACCAGTCAACAAGAAAGGTACATGTTATCAAGCAGGCGGACGAAGGAGGCATGGCCTCCTCTTTTCTTAATGGAGGAGGCGACACGTCCGTTGCAGTACTGTGGGCAGTATGTATGCCTTCTCCGAAAGGAGGCATATTATGATAGTCCCCCAAAGAACAAAGTATTCCGAATATAAGCCCTTTGTTTTAAAATATTAGGTGAATACCCCTGCCTTTAAAAAATAGGAATATTATCATTAGGTCCCCTAGAATGAAAAATAATATCAAACAAGCTCTGATTTTAAATTTATTAGCTAAAAAACCCCAACAGGTAGAGTCAAAAAGTCAAAGAATAATTTTCATCAAAAATTAACAGAACGATTAGATTAAAGGGTAAATTGTTAATTACGTAGGAAAGATAGGTACGGTCGGCTAACTCGCCAGTTCTCTCTCTGTTTGCGAAAAACCTTACCAGTTCTCTCTCTCTTTGTGAAAAACATCACCTCTATCACCACACACCCCCATCATCCCCCAACACCCATCATCACCAATTCACCACCATCTCCATCACGACTATCCCAACGCTTTCACTCAACTTTCTTTGTCTTCTTGTTACTCTGTTTTCTGTCCCTCCAAGTCTTCTCTCTCCTCTTCTCTCCAATCGACGACTACCTCATAGATTGCGGCTCCACCATGGAAGCCAGCATGGACAATCGCCTCTTCGTTTCGAACTCGTCAACCTCGGATTCGCACCTATTTGCCTCCTCATCTTTGTGACAATGGTGATGGGTGACAGCGGCGGTGGGTGACAGGTGGTATGTTGAGTGGCGATGGATTAGGTTTTGGTGGATTGGGTGTCAGTGAAGGGGAAGATACGGAGGCGAGCGACGGCCTCCGTGGCAATGCTGGCTAGGATGGAGAAGATGGAGCTGACTCAGATGGAGTAGGCTTCGAGAAACGGCTAGGGGGGAGAAGATGGACCCGGACTGGGAACTCCTTGGCGGTAGCAGTATTCTGTTGTTGCTGCTACTAGTGTTAGTTAATTTGTGTTTTTGGTGATTTTTGTGATTTCGTGGCAGACTCTCAGTAATACATTTTTGGTGATTTTTGTGATTTTTTGGTTTGTGGTTGGTTGATGAGATAGTTGATGGCGCAATAGCTAGGAAATGGAGTTGACTTGTGAGGTTCGTAGCTAGTGCTTGTGTTTTTAGTGATTATTTATTTATTTGCGTTTGTGTTTGGTTATTGAGAAACTTGAGGGAAAATGAACATAAATGGAGTTTAGTTTGTGGTTTTTTTTTTTTTTTATTTTGTGCGCCTGCTACTTTTTTTTTTTTTTAATTGTTCAAATTTTTTTGTCATTTGCTTGTGTTAATTTTGAGTGGTTACTGGTTACTGCATGTGTCTTCAGCGAGGACATTTTGGTCTTTTAATGGTTTTGTTACAAAATCACTAACAGATTGGATAGATACCATTTTTGGACTGAAAGTTGAGGGGTTTGACTAATATTTTTAAAAATTGGGGTTAACTAAAAAAATTACTTTTCATTTCAGGAGCTTTTTTAATTTTTTTCTTAAAAATAAGTAACATTGTTCAACTTGAAGGATAAACTAGTAGATGGACAAATTAGTGTTATTTATGTGTTCTGCTAAGAAGAAAGAATAAGAAGTCTTGATAAAACGTTGAGATATGAAATGCTTTAGAAGTGTTATTGATGTGTTTTAGAATCAAATAGATTTTATAAAATAGTAAAGAAATTATTGTCAAATTTTTTATTAAATTCACACAAGAAATGTGATTTTTACTACAACATGTTCTAGTTGGTTTGAGTTTATTTGGAGAATTTTGAGAACACCACATGACTCTATTGGACTTAGAAGAGGAGTTGGGGTGGGTCTTATCATTCCTCATATCTCCCTTCCTGGCTTAATCGCCAATTTGTCTACTCTTAGTCATTTTCTTAGTGATTGATTTTGTTGATGTTGTCATATTTAATTTTGTTAATTTGTTTGTCTCCCTTTGTCAAGATTTGGATATCAATTTATTTACTTTTGTTCACTGACTCAATGATTATTTGGTTGTCATTCAACTCCAAAGTCCAAACTTAGCCTTTAATTGATTGTTTGATTCATACTGACCTAGCCCAAATCGAATTAAATTGAATTAACATATTTGCTTTATGTCGGTTTTCACCACCATTTTAGGTTCAGATCAATTTTCATTTTGAAAAATCAATAAATGTTGGTTTCGAGTTGGTTTAACTCAAATTTGAATCTGACACTACAAGAAAACAGGTCATCTATAGTGGGCACTGCCTGCTATAGATGATTTTCCATAGTGGGCACCAAGCCCACTATGGATATCATCGTTATGATTGTTGGAGTTTTCCATAGCGTTATTGCTTGCTATGGAAATTATTGTTATATTAATATATATATATATTTATATTAAAAGAAAATTAATATTGCAATATATATAAAAAAATCCATTTATATATAATCACTTAAAATCAGCATACATCTAAAATCCATATATATATATGTATGTATGTGTGTGTGTGTATATATATATAACCAAAAGTAAGCATACATCACTTAAAGTCACTCTACATCGACATATGTTATGACATATTAGTACATAAAATCTTAAGATTCAATATATTTTGTTGGTCAAGCAATAAATGAGTGTAATGTATTTTCTAAAGTATGCAGATAGCTCGTAGGCTACGGCAGGGGAATACTCACCATTACTTTCTTGACACAAACTTGCCAAGAATCTAGACCAAGCATGGTGATGAACTGTGGCATAGGGATTCTTGGGGTCAATTTCAACTTCAACCACTACTGCTTTAGTACCCATCTAGTCCAATAATATTATTAGTAGCAAACACACGGGTAACAAACTCAATATATAAAAAATAATAAATATAAACTCAATCAATTTTATAAAAATTTTGACAAAGTTTTCTTTATTTTTTGAACTTATCAAAAATTTAATTCACCTACAATTTAAACATCTAATAATTTCACAATAGATTCAATACAAACAAAGGCTCCATCTTTCCACAAATATATATATAGAGAGAGAGAGAGAGAGAGAGAGAGATAGCAAAAAATATGAAAATATGATTACAACCACTAACACTAGACTTTTACAACCAATTCCTCATAATCTATCCTAACATAACCTCACTTTCATTCATATCAGAGTCAAATTCAAATACATCTAATGGTGTAGATGTTATATAAACATGTTGATCAAACTTAATGCAACCCTATTAATACATTAATGAAAATCAGAGAAAGAAAATGTAACACTCAAAGCTAGATGTCAGGTCAAGGCAAAGCTAGAAAGTCAAAATACTAGATTAAATGAGATTTAATCTCCATTTGATTCTTATTAATTTATAATTTCACTAGCATCAATTCTTGAAAGAGAAAAATAAAAATCTTCCTTGACTTTTCTTCAAAAACATATTTGTTTCACTTGCTTTTTCATGAAATCACTTTATTAATGATGTTTTAGCATATACATATACATATATATATATATATATATATATTCATTTAACAAAAGGAGGGTTTTCAACTTCAAGAACACAAGAAAAGTACATAGAATTCACATAAAGTTGTATGGCTAGAAGGCATGCCATATTATATGTACTTTGCAGTTGGTACCTAACATAACCTAAAAATTCTTAGTTTCAAGTAAAAAGATAAAATTTAAACAAACACATATAACACACAAATGTCAAAATTATGCCATATTTGTCAATTACTTGTTACATAAAATTCAGATACATCTAATACTGTAGATGACTTATAAGCATGCTGATCAAACTTAATGCAACCCTATTGATACATTAATGAAAATCAAAGAAAGAAAATGTAACACTCAAAGCTTAGATGTCAGGTCAAGGCAAAGCTTAAAAGTCAAAATACTAGATTAAATGAGATTTAATCTCCATTTGATTCTTATTAATTTATAATTTAACTAGCATCAATTCTTGAAAGAGGAAAATAAAAATCTTCCTTGACTTTTCTTCAAAAGCATGTTTGTTTCACTTGCTTTTTCATGAAATCACTTTGATAATGATGTTTTAGCATATATATATGTATGTATGTATGTATATATTCATTTAACAAAAGGAGGGCTTTCAACTTCAAGAACACAAGAAAACTACATAGAACTCACAAAAAGTTGTATGGCTAGAAGGCATGCCATATTCTATGTACTTTGCAATTGGTACCTAACATAACCTAAAAATTCTTAGTTTCAAGTAAAAAGATAAAATTTGAACAAACACACATAACACACAAATGTCAAAATTATGTCATATTTGTCAATTACTTGCTATATAAAATTCAGATACACCTAATAGTATAGATGTCGTATAAACATGCTGATCAAACTTAATGCAACCCTATTAATACATTAGTGAAAATCAGAGAAAGAAAATGTAACACTCAAAGCTTAGATGTCAGGTCAAGGCAAAGCTTAAAAGTCAAAATAATAGACTAAATGAGATTTAAGCTCCATTTTATTCTTATTAATTTATAATTTAACTAGCATCAATTCTTGAAAGAGGAAAATAAAAATCTTCCTTGACTTTTCTTCAAAAGCATGTTTGTTTCACTTGCTTTTTCATGAAATCACTTTGATAATGATGTTTTAGCATATATATATATATATATATATATATATGTATATTCATTTAACAAAAGGAGGGTTTTCAACTTCAAGAACACAAGAAAAGTACATAGAACTCACAAAAAGTTGTATGGCTAGCAGGCATGCCATATTATATGTACTTTGCAATTGGTACCTAACATAACCTAAAAATTCTTAGTTTCAAGTAAAAAGATAAAATTTAAACAAACACAAATAGCACACAAATGTCAAAATTATGTCATATTTGTCAATTACTTGCTCTATATAAAATGAATTTTGTTTGCATAATCTTGCATGCAATTTCTTAATATATATAATTAAATTAATCATCATCAACATGCATATATTAATACATTAATATCTTCTTCACATTAAAGAGTAAAGAAGAGGAAAGTAGATCCGCCCCGTGCCTAGGTCTAACAATATATTTGATAACGTTTATATATGAAGTAACAGAATCAATGGATTGAAATTCATTTTTTTTTGTTTTTTTCACTTTTATTATGTTTATGTATAGTGCATTGGCTTTGTTGTATTTGCTTAACACAACAAATGATCAAAATTTGGCCATATGGGGATGTTCTGAGGTGTTGATAGAAATCAATGGTTGTGATTTGTTTATTTATTCTCACTATCATTGATTTTAAATGTCATGTATTATCTTCATTTTTTGTCCTCAACAGTAGAAGATGAGGATCTAAAATACTAAAATAGGCTCGAATTGGAATCTTATATCAGGCACAACAAATCGAGTGATTTCTATCGAGTAACATAATCAAGGGAGATTTATTCATTTGTATATTTAGATGTATTTTTATTTTTATTTTTTTTAGTTGCATTACATTATCTTTAATTGTTTGTCTTAAGCATAAAGATAGGCACATTAGAATATCTAAATTGGACTCGCAAGATAGATAACAAGGAAAATGTACAAAACATCTAAGCTATTAAGCATACGTTATTAATTAGGTGGCATGACTCAGATAAATGAAGATTTATTTTAAAATTAATACATGGTATAGGTTAAAGTCATTGTGATATAGCCGGGTAGATTTAGAGAGATATACGTACAGTGGATTAAGTATTCTCCATTTTTTTTCCATGAATTTTTAATACCTCTTCAGAATCAAATGACTATGAAACCAGTTCAGATGAGACTCTAGTAACATAGTTCGGATGACTACTTTCAAGTAATGGGAGAAGACTACCCACACCTTTTTACATGATGGGACATTATTGCGCTTGAACCTACAACTTGAAGTAGAGACAAATAGGGGTGCTACCTCTGCACCACTACATTTGAGCACCATCAAGTATATACTTTGATGGATATTAAAATAGAAATTGAATAACTAAATAAATTCTTATTGCTCAATAATATTTGCTTTATTTTGATTAAGTATTTATTACTACAGGAACTTAATCTTATTTTTCTTACAAACAATCAAGACGACAATAATACAGTGAATTCCCAGTAATTATCCTTCCTACTTATTAAGGAAGAACTGGAATACTTTGTTCATTCCTGAAAAAGTTTTCAGGATCAACCCTAGTCTTAATCTTCACCAATCTGTTGAAATTACCCTTAAAGTACTTGATCCCATAAACTCTTCCTTCCATGTAGCTTGACTTTCTATCAATGTTGTGATTAATACCCAAGTCAAAATCCCTATAATTGAGAAATGCTTCCCTTGGATTCTTGGACACAAAAGGAGTCATAAAATCGTAAAGCTTCCTGGTCAAATCTATGTAGCGATTTGCTGCTTCAGTTCCTGCTTCATTCCAATCTATTGCATACTGAATCTTACATAAGTTTCCAGCTCTGTGCGGGAATGGAGTTGCAGTTGACGGAATCTCAGCCATTTTCCCACCATAAGGGTTGAAAATCATCCTCGGTGTCTCTAGTTCAATCATTCTCTTCCATATCCTTTCCAAGCCTTCTTTTGGAATTGGCTCCTTCAGATAGTCTGATTTCCTCTTCAAATAGGACAGTTCTGGTCTTCGATCTAGCAAGACATCAATTGGTGTATCGATGGAGAGATCGGCGTAGAAAAGAACTGATTTAAGCCAACTCGTTTCAGTACAATCGGATTGAGCTAAACCAAGTTGAGGAAAGCTCTCATTCATGATAAAGAGTAGCCTCTCAGACCCACCGAGGAAAAAGGCCATGAATGTAGCCCTAACAGTCTTTTCCCCAGTCTGAGTGCTGTTTACAACCTCCACTATGAGTCTGAGAAAGAGATCTCCCGGTACTTTATCCGCAATATATTGCCAACGGTTCACAATATCAGTGGCATTTTGTTCCAAAGTCCTTTCAACTCGAAAAACCGTGACTATTTCAGGAACATGAACCAAATTTATCTTATAAGCAATGATAACTCCAAAACTAGCTCCTCCTCCTCCTCTAATAGCCCAAAAGAGATCTTCTCCCATGGATTTTCTATCAAGAAGTCTGCCATTAACATCAACCATTTTTGCATCGATGATGTTATCGACAGACAATCCATATTTTCTCATCATAGTACCGTATCCACCTCCACTGAAATGCCCACCAACACCAACTGTAGGACAAACCCCAGCTGGGAAGCCAAGAGTTTTGCTTTTCTCAGCAATTCGATAGTAAACTTCACCTAGAATTGCTCCTGCCTGAACCCATGCAGTCTCGCTTTCTACGTCGACATCAACAGAACGAAGATTGAACATGTCGAGGACGAAGAATGGAACGTTGGAAACATAAGATACTCCCTCATAGTCATGACCTCCACTTCGGATTTTCATTTGCAGTGCATGTTTTCTACCACAAATAATGGCAGCTTGGACGTGAGATTCATGCCGTGCAGTTACAATAAAGAGCGGTTTAGGAGTTGAGGTTGTATTGAAACGAAGATTTCGAATGTAAGCTTGCAAAACAGTGGAATATGAGGTGTTTTGAGGAGTAAAGATCACATTAGAGATTGGGTATTGAGGCTGAGAATGGCTCAAAAGGCAATCAAGAAAGGTTTCATGGACTGATTCTGAAGTTGCACTCCATGAAATTGATAAGAGAAGAATTGTTGAGAGTAATGAAAGCATCGCAGGCCTCATATTGGTTAATTGTATTATGGAGTTTATGGAGTTGGGGTTGTTTATATATATATATATATATATATATGTCTGCTGCACTGTGACAATCGTGATCGAGAATTCATGATTAGCTTTGTCATCAACTATCTGGATGGAAATCAACCGATTAAACAACAGAAAGAAGATCATGCAAGTAACCTCCCATTTTGACCAAGAAAATTCAGAGCTTATAGAAAATTCACAAAGAGGTAGTTTATGAAACCAGGTCAATGATATACTATATAGGGAAAATCCCAAAAAACCAACCGTAGTTTACAAAAATGTTCATTCTACCATCTCTAGTTTCATTTTTATCCAATATACCCCTTGACGTTAATAAAAATACTCAAAATACCTCCTGAAAGCGCGTAAAAGGATGATAATACCCCTAACGGTGACAGATTCCGTTAAGTTGACTTAGTTGGTCATTTGACCTCAAGGGCAAAAACGGAAATGTAATAAAAAATTAATTGAAATTGATTAAAATAAATTAATACAAATATAATATTTTTTTGAGAAATATAAAAATATAATATTAAAATTGAAAATAAATAAACATTTTTAAATATAATAATATAATAAAAAAAACTGGAAACCATTTCCATTTTTTAATTTCCATCTTCTCCTCCATTTCCTCATTTTCTTCTCTTCATCGTCGATGCCGCCGGCGCCGCTGTTGCCCATCTCCACTTGTCTTCTTCTTCCATTCTCTTTTCTACTTCTTCTTCTTCCACTGACTCATCACCGTTGCCATCCATCTCCTCATCGCCGCCGCCGCCACTTATCTCCACTTGTGTTCTTCTTCTCCTCATCGTCGTCGCCACCACCCATCTCCATTTGTGTTCTTCTTCCCTTCTCTTTTCTTCTTCTTCCTCTTCTTCTTCTTCTTCTTCTTCCATTGATCTCATCACCGCCTCCATCCATCTCCACCGTCGATCCACTGATCTCATCACTGCCTCCATCCATCTTCACCGTCGATCCACTGATCTCATCACCGCCTGCCTCCATCTCCACAATCGATGACTTTGTTGCACCCATCTCCACCACCGTCGAGCCGACACACTCTCCTCACACAACCAGACCAGACCTCACCGTCCCTTCACCCACTCTCACCCCCTCGTCGAGTTGTCATCCTTCTCTAAAGTCTCTCCTCGCCATCGCCGGTCCCCCACACGGATGACTCTCTCCCTCTTGTTTTCCCCTCGCTAGTCCATCACTCGGATGCACTCTCTCCCTCTCACTCTCCCCTCACTATGTTTCCTCTCGCTGGTGATTGGTTGGTTGCGCTGCCGTGCTTCTCATTGGTTGATTTTGGTTGCTGATTTTGATTGATTTTGGTTGTTGATCTTGGTTGATTTTGATTTTGGTTGTTGATGGTGTTGATGATTGATGATAACTGTGTTGATGATCAATGATGGATGATTGGGTTAACGTGGGAGATTTAGGATGATGATAATTGGGTTTCCAGTGGCTGAAAAGCCAGACTGGAAACCTAGAAATGAGGGGAGAGAAAAAGGAGAATGGGAGAGGGAAAAGGAAAAAGAAAGAGGTGGCGGCTGGCGGCAGTAATCTAGTAGAGTCTAGGGCTGGTGTGTTGGAGGTTGGTAATGAAGGCTGCTGGTGATGAAGATGGAGGTTAAATGTGGAGGTTGGTGATGAAGCCATGGATCTCTCTTTTTTAAATCAATTTTTTTTATTAGTTTATATTTTTTATTTTAAAAATTATTTTAGAATTATTTTAGTTTTTAAATAAAAATGTTTTTATCAGGGTTAAAATTGTTTTTTTATAATTTTTTAAACTTTTCTGTTAGCTTAGTAACTGTAGGCGGTATTTTGAACAAAAACGAAACTAGTGTGGTAAAATAGATATTTTTTCAAACTACATACGGTTTTTTGGGATTATCCCTACTATATGTTTAATTGTCCATATAATTGGTGAAAACGCCACCTCTTTTGTTATTATATTGGATTATAAACAAATAATATCAATTCTGTAAAAACAATTACGTAAATGTCATGACCCAACTCGTTTTCAAAGTGTGTGATATTACTCATTTCTAAATAATATTGTTAAGATTTGATATTAGCTAGCTCGGACAATTTTATATTCAAGTAGTTCCACGAGAAGCCTCATTAGTTTTACAATGGAATTTATGTATATAATCCCATAATTATATGGCACACTACAACTTTCTTTTTTAATTAAATAAAAAATAATAACAATATATGAATAACATTACTTTTAATAGAATAAAGTACTAGACCTTTTAACTTTTGTAATCAAAACGTATAACTTAAAAAACTAGAAATAGTCAAATTTTGTTTTTTGAATTCTCACAAAGTTGGGAGATCCATGACGCCCTCAAACCTGAACATGCATGGCTCCACCAACATCTAATAACAAATAATGTCGTCAACTAAAGTACATGCATTGCATTTGGTACAGCTGCTGAAAAATAAAGCTCGTCCACTAGCTACTTTCATTCGTCGGCAGAAAGTTCAGACCTCGTAAATGTGCTTTGTTCAAACATATCCACTTGCATGTTTATGCCAAACTAATTCTGAATATATTAATAATGATGTTTCGAAAATTGAAATAGTATTTTTCTCAAAAATAATATTTACAGTTTTTTTTTTTTTGTTTGAAACTTTACAGTTCGTTTTTAAGATTACTAAATTTATGTTTAAGTTTTTTTCTTTTAAACTTTTTTCATCACCGCAATTTTACTACTTTGTGATGAGTTAAGTATTGTTATTCAATTAAAAAAATGAAAGAAGAAAAACTAATGTCGACACTGTATCAAATTTATGTTTAAGTTTTTTTTTTTCTTTTTTTATAACTACAATTTTACTACTGTTCGGAGATGTTGATTCATAATTTATACTTTTTGAATCAAGTGTTGTTATTTAATTATAAAAATGAAAGAAGAAAACTAATGTCTGACACTGCACATGCAAGTAATAAACTTTTAGGTGACAGCAATACGGATCTTTGACTTTTGTTTAGCACTAGCGGCGAATTAAATTAGGAAAGGTCAACGACTGGAGCTCCCATCATCGCTTTGACTTTTTTTTTTTTTTATATAAAATCTTTCGTAATTAAGACACGTCAATTAGATTTTCAATGTTTAAAAAAAAAAAAAAAAGATTTTAAAATAATAATAATAATAATAATAATAAAGACTCGTCAATTGGCACGTGCAGTATTCAAACAAATTGAATTAAAAGGCAGTTGCACACCAAAAAGTAAGTAAATCAATCTTTAAAACTATTTCAAAAAAAAAAAAAAAATCAATCTTTAAAACTATGATTTGACTAACTTAACTGCAATTTTATTTTCAATAAGATTGCTGAACTCTCAAATTGAGAGTTAATTATTTGTTTGGCTGTTTCATGGCAGTCAAACATTAATTTTTAGGGCAAATTGCATAGACCTAACTTGAGGTTTAAAGAAATTACACAAATATTACGATGTTTGGGTAACTAACACGGACACTACCTGAGGTTTCAAAAACTCCGTACAAACCTCCCCTACCGTTAGTCAACCATTAATCAATCACGGTTAAATCAAATTTTTGAAGAGTAAAATGGTCAATTCACAGCTAATAAATATTTTAATTAAAAACAATATTTTTAATTATTAAACTAATATTATAATATTAAAAAAAAAAAAAAAAAAACTCATCATCTTCTTCAACCTCCATCATCATCATCTCCCTCATCTCAATCTTCTACATTTATGAAAATCATCAAATCATTCATCATCATCAAACCAACCAAATTAATTATCATCATCAAACACTCAAATCAAACAAAAATATATCAAAATCATGAAAATTAAAAATATTAAACAAAAATAATAAAAAAAAAAAGTTGGTCTCCATGGCTGGTCTCCCATGGAGACCGATCGTCTCCATCGCTGGAGACGATGACCGTCTCTAGTGATGGAGACGGCTGATGTCGTCTCCAGCGATAGAGACGGTCTCCATCGCTGGTGTCGCCATCACTTTGATAATGATGTTTTAGCATATATAGATATGTATATATTCATTTAACAAAAGGAGGGTTTTCAACTTCAAGAACACAAGAAAACTACATAGAACTCACAAAAAGTTGTATGGCTAGCAGGCATGCCATATTATATGTACTTTGCAGTTGGTACCTAGCATAACCTAAAAATTCTTAGTTTCAAGTAAAAAGATAAATTTAAACAAACACACATAACACACAAATGTCAAAATTATGTCATATTTGTCAATTACTTGCTATATATAAAATGAATTTTGTTTGCATAATCTTGCATGCAATTTCTTAATATATATAATTAAATTAATCATCATCAACATGCATATATTAATACATTAATATCTTCTTCACATTAAAGAGTAAAGATGTCTCAGAGTGAAAAAGAGCAAAAGCCAATTTATCATGATCCAACACTTTTGAACTAACGTAAGCTATAACACTCTAAGAAATCAAACAAAACTCAAAACCCACCAACAAAGCTTGAAGGGCAGCTTTTTCACTACATTAAAATCGAAAAACTCCTATTGATAAAAACCGAAAAACATAAAAAAATTCAGACAATCAATATCACCATAAGCACACTCAATTTTTTCCACCACCTACTAATCATGTACCGAAGAACAAAACTTTTACTATATACAAACAATTTCCACCACCATAACAGTAAAAAGACTAGCACCATAACAATATCACCATAAGCACACTCTCAGTCCCAAAATCGAAAAACTCCTATTAAGAAAACCGCAAAATATAAAAAGATTGAAACAATCAATATCACCATAAGCACACTCTCAATCCACAACTTTCACTTCCAACACCTACCAATAATATACCAAAAGACAATACTGTTTCTACATTCATGCAATTGTCACCACCATAACACTTAAAGGGTAACAAAAAAACCACAATTTTCACTTCAAACACCATGCATATATACATATACTCCAATTCCCACATCAAAAAGCAATTATACTAATCAAATAAAGATCCAAACAAGAGATTACCTTGCTCCAGTTATCGCCACGAACTGCTGGAGCTTGTCACGGTTGCTTCTACTAAACTTTTGCTGCCAAAACAACCAAACAAACATACGTGTCAGTACACAAGACAAACAAGCATAAACCCATTAAAAGAATTCATAGAAGACGGAAGCACTTACGGCGGTGTACCAAATCGGCGAAGAGGAAAGTAGATCCGCCCCGTGCCTAGGTCTAACAATATACTTGATAACGTTTCTATATGAAGTAACAGAATCAATGGATGAAATTCATTTTTTTTTTTTTTTCACTTTTATTATGTTTATATATAGTGCATTGGCTTTGTTGTATTTGCTTAACACAACAAATGATCAAAATTTGGCCATATGGGGATGTTCTGAGGTGCTGACAGAAATCAATGGTTGTGATTTGTTTATTTATTCTCACTATCATTGATTTTAAATGTCATGTATTATCTTCATTTTTTGTCCTCAACATAGAAGATGAGGATCTAAAATACTAAAATAGGCTCGAATTGGAATCTTATATCAAGCACAACAAATCAAGTGATTTCTATCTAGTAACCTAATCAAGGGAGATTTATTCATTTGTATATTTATATGTATTTTTATTTTTATTTTTTTAGTTGCATTACATTATCTCTAATTGTTTGTCTTAAGCATAAAGATAGGCACATTAGAATATCTAAATTGGACTCCCAACACTACAACAAAAAAGCCCAACTATTTTGGAGTATCCATACCGGGCATTAAAAGCCCGGTATGGATACTAAGATTAATTTTAAAAAAAATTGGAAAACGGGTTATCCATACTGGGCGGGTCGCGCCTGGTATGGATAAACCTCATTCCTTACCGAGCGGGGTACGCCCGGATTGGATTCCGGATTATCCATACCGGGCGAGAATCCGCTTGGTAAAGATAATAGGATTATCCATACCGGGCGGGTTACCCGCCCGGTATGAATAAAAATGGTTTCAAAATTGAAAATTTTAAAAATATTATCCTTACCGGGCGGGTCGCGCCCGGTATGGATAATCCAATTATCCTTACCGGTCGGGTCGCGCCCGGTAAGGATAATCCAATTTCCTTATCGAGCATGACCCGCCCGGTAAGAAATTATGCAGATTATCTATTCTGGGCGCGACCCACCTGGTATGGATAACCCAATTTCCTTACCGGGCGCACGCGCCCGGTAAAGAATTATGGGTTTTTGCTGCCACCACTCACTTCTTCCCCCATTTTTAACTTTCTTTTCTCTCTCTCTTTCTCTCTCTCACACATCCTCTCTCTCCCAACCTCTCCCTCCCAACCCTACAGCCGATGTGCCTCCCCCTTCGCCGACCGATCACCGCTCCGGGAGCTCGCCGTTCTCTTCGCCGTGCGCTGCCGTCCGCAGATCTGGTAAGAGTGAGTCTTCCCCCCTCTTGTTCTTCTTCTTTTCTTCTGCTCCATTATTCTTCTTGTTCGTCTTCTTCTTCTTCTGCTCCATTGTTCTTCTTCTTCGTCTTCTTCTTCTTCTTCTCCATTCTTCTTCTTCTTCTGACCGCCCGCTAGACCGGCCGGAACAAGTCCGACCGCACAACGGTCGGTCGGACTCCTTCCGACCGTCGGCACGGCGATCTCCCTTTGAGCATCTTCTTCTCCTTTTCTTCTTCTTCTTCTTCTTCTTCTTCTCCTTCTCCTTTCTTCTTCTTCTTCTTCTCTTCTCCTTGTTGTTGTTGTTGTTGTGTGATTTTATTTTTGGTTTTGTTTGATTTTTGTAGGGTTCTATTCACGAGTTGTGGTTTGTGTTTTGATAATTAATGTGTGGTTTGTTTCTATTTGTGGTTCGGTTTGTTTGATTTGTTAATAGAACTATGGGTTATGTTTGTGGGTTTCGTTGTCACTAATTGTGGAAAATGAATATATTTTGTAGATTCTACTTTGATTTCAGTATGACTTATATTGGAGCAGGAATGATATGTTCCCATCTTGTGAATTTGTCATTGCTACTTGGTGCTGTGCTCTCCTAGGGACTAAGGTGGCCACTGAAAAATGAAATGGACACTGAAAATATCCATACCGGGCATGTGCCCGGCATGGATAATGGTTATCCATGCCGGGCACGTGGTTATCCATGCCGGGCACGTGGCTGGCATGGATAATAGTTATCCATGTCGGGCACGTGCCCAACATGGATAATTAAAGTATTTATACAGGTGGTATCCATACCGGGCACTGTGCCCGGTATGGATACGCAACCATACCGGGCATTGCCCGGTATGGATGAGCTGTTTTGTTGTAGTGCAAGATAGATAACAAGGAAAATGTACAAAACATCTCAACTATTAAGCATACGTTATTAATTAGGTGGCATGACTTAGATTAATGAAGATTTATTTTAAAATTAATACATAGTATAGGTCAAAGTCATTGTGATACAGCCAGGTAGATTTAGAGAGATATATGTACGTGGATTAAGTATTACCCATTTTTTTTCCTTCAATTTTTTATACCTCTATAGAGTCAAATGACTATTAGATCAGTCCAGATGAGATTCTAGTAACATAGTTCGGATGACTACTTCCGAGTAATGGGAGAGGACTATCCACACCTTTTTATATGATGGGATATTATTGCGCTTGAACCTGCAACTTGAAGTAGAGGCAAGTAGGGGTGCTACCTCTGCACCACTCCATTTGAGTGCCATCAAGTATATACTTTGATGGATATTAAAATAGAAATTGAATAACTAAATAAATTCTTATTACGCAACAATATTTGCTTTATTTTGATTAAGTATTTATTACTACAGGAACTTAATCTTATTTTTCTTACAAACAATCAAGACGACAATAATACAGTGAATTCCCAGTAATTATCCTTCCTACTTATTAAGGAAGAACTGGAATACTTTGTTCATTCCTGAAAAAGTTTTCATGGATCAACCTTAGTCTTAATCTTCACCAATCTGTTGAAATTACCCTTAAAGTACTTGATCCCATAAACTCTTCCTTCCATGTAGCTTGACTTTCTATCAATGTTGTGATTAATACCCAAGTCAAAATCCCTATAATTGAGAAATGCTTCCCTTGGATTCTTGGACACAAAAGGAGTCATAAAATCGTAAAGCTTCCTGGTCAAATCTATGTAGCGATTTGCTACTTCAGTTCCTGCTTCATTCCAATCTATTGCATACTCAATCTTACATAAGTTTCCAGCTCTGTGCGGGAATGGAGTTGCAGTTGACGGAATCTCAGCCATTTTTCCACCATAAGGGTTGAAAATCATCCTCGGTGTCTCTAGTTCAATCATTCTCTTCCATATCCTTTCCAAGCCTTCTTTTGGAATTGGCTCCTTCAGATAGTCTGATTTCCTGTTAAAATAGGACAGTTCTGGTCTTCGATCTAGCAAGACATCAATTGGTGTATCGATAGAGAGATCGTCGTAGAAAATAACTGATTTAAGCCAACTCGTTTCAATACAATCGGATTGAGCTAAACCAAGTTGAGGAAAGCTCTCATTCATGATAAAGAGTAGCCTCTCAGACCCACCGAGGAAAAAGGCCATGAATGTAGCCCTAACAGTCTTTTCCCCAGTCTGAGTGCTGTTTACAACCTCCACTATGAGTCTGAGAAAGAGATCTCCCGGTACTTTATCCGCAATATATTGCCAACGGTTCACAATATCAGTGGCATTTTGGTCCAAAGTCCTTTCAACTCGAAAGACTGTGACTGTTTCAGGAACATGAACCAAATTTATGTTATAAGCAATGATAACTCCAAAACTAGCTCCTCCTCCTCCTCTAATAGCCCAAAAGAGATCTTCTCCCATGGATTTTCTATCAAGAAGTCTGCCATTAACATCAACCATTTTTGCATCGATGATGTTATCGACAGACAATCCATATTTTCTCATCATATTACCGTATCCACCTCCACTGAAATGCCCACCAACACCAACTGTGGGACAAACCCCAGCTGGGAAGCCAAGAGTTTTGCTTTTCTCAGCAATTCGATAGTAAACTTCACCTAGAATTGCTCCTGCCTGAACCCATGCAGTCTCGCTTTCTACGTCGACATCAACAGAACGAAGATTGAACATGTCGAGGACTGAAGAATGGGACATTGGAAACATAAGATACTCCCTCATAGTCATGACCTCCACTTCGGATTTTCATTTGCAGTGCATGTTTTCTACCACAAATAATGGCAGCTTGGACGTGAGATTCATGCCGTGCAGTTACAATAAAGAGCGGTTTAGGAGTTGAGGTTGTATTGAAACGAAGATTTCGAATGTAAGCTTGCAAAACAGCGGAATATGAGGTGTTTTGAGGAGTAAAGATCACATTAGAGATTGGGTATTCAGGCTGAGAATGGCTCAAAAGGCAATCAAGAAAGGTTTCATGGACTGACTCTGAAGTTGCACTCCATGAAATTGATAAGAGAAGAATTGTTGAGAGTAATGAAAGCATCGCAGGCCTCATATTGGTTAATTGTGTTATGGAGTTTATGGAGTTGGGGTTGTTTATATATATAGATATGTCTGCTGCACTGTGACAATCGTGATCGCGAATTCATGGTTAGCTTTGTCATCATCTATCTGGATGGAAATCTACCGATTAAACAACAGAAAGAAGGTCATGCGAGTAACCTCCCATTTTGACCAAGAAAATTCAGAGCTTATAGAAAATTCACAAAGGACGTAGTTTATGAAACCATGTCAATGATATACTATATATTTAATTGTCAATATCATCGGTGAAAACGCCACCTCTTTTGTTATTATATTGGATTATAAACAAATAATAACAATTCTGTAAAAACAATTACTTAAATGTCATGACCCAACTCGTTTTCAAAGTGTGTGATATTACTCATTTCTAAATAATATTGTTAAGATTTGATACTAGCGAGCACGGACAATTTATTCAAGTAGTTCCACAAGAAGCCTCATTAGTTTTACAATGGAATTTATGTATATAATCCCATAATTAATATGGCACTCTACAACTTTCTTTTTTAAATTAAATAAAAAATAATAACAATATATGAATAACATTACTTTTAATAGAATAAAGTACTAGACCTTTTAACTTTTGTAATCAAAACGTATAACTTAAAAAACTAGAAATAGTCAAATTTTGTCTTTTGAATTCTCACAAAGTTGGGAGATCCGTGACGCCCTCAAACCTGAACATGCATGCTCCATCAACATCCAATAATAAATAATGTCCTCAACTAAAGTACATGCATTGCATTTGGTACAGCTGCTGAAAAATAAAGCTCGTCCACTAGCTACTTTCATTCGTCGGCAGAAAGTTCAGACCTCGTAAATGTGCTATGTTCAAACATATCCACTTGCATGTTTATGCCAAACTAATTCTGAATATATTAATAATGATGTTTCGAAAATTGAAATAGTATTTTTCTTAAAAATAATATTTACAGTTTTTTTTTTTTTTTGAAACTTTACAGTTCGTTTTTAAGATTACTAAATTTATGTTTAAGTTTTTTTCATTTAAATTTTTTTCATCACTACAATTTTACTACTTTGTGAGTTAAGTATTGTTATTTAATTAAAAAAATGAAAGAAGAAAAACTAATGTCGACACTGTATCAGATTTATGTTTAAGTTTTTTTTTTTTCTTTTTTTATAACTACAATTTTTCTACTGTTTGGAAATGTTGATTAATAATTTATACTTTTTGAATTAAGTGTTGTTGTTTAATTATAAAAATGAAAGAAGAAAACTAATGTCTGACACTGTAACATGCAAGTAATAAACTTTTAGGTGACAGCAATACGGATCTTTGAGTTTTGTTTAGCACTAGCGGCGAATTAGATTAAGAAAGGTCAACGACTGGAGCTCCCATCATCGCTTTGATCTTTTTTTTTTTCATAAAATCTTTCGTAATTAAGACACGTCAATTAGATTTTCAATGTAAAAAAAAAAAATGATTTTTTTTTTAAATAATAGTAATAATAATAAAGACTCGTCAATTGGCACGTGCAGTATTCAAACAAATTGAATTTAAAAGGCAGTTGCACACCAAAAAGTAAGTAAATCAATCTTTAAAACTATGATTTGACTAACTTAACTGCAATTTTATTTTCAATAAGATTGCTGAACTCTCAAATTGAAAGTTAATTATTTGTTTGGCTGTCTCATAGCAGTCAAACATTAATTTTAAAGTTGGGGTAACCTGCTCAAGAGCTTACTATCCAATAAACTAATGAAATTAAATACGTAATAGTTTAAAAAATTAATATAAAAATAATTTATAATGTTATAATAAATTGTTCAAAATAATAAAAGTAAAAAATATTCAATATAATAATTAAAAAATGGTTTCTTTAATTTGTTTAAGTAAAAGAAAATATAATTAATAAATATTTACAGTTTATAAATTAAGGAATTTATAATAAATAGTTTATAATATTTATAAAATTATTTCAAATAGTTTATACATATTATAAAATAATTTAACATCTTGTTGCAAGTATTACGTTAATTATATACATTTTAACGTCAATAGTAATTAAATAAATGTAAACATTGTAAATTAAAAATTGTGTTGCAAATAAAACATCGAATATACTCATTCTAATGTATAAATTTGGTTATCATATAAACGTAAATATTACAAGTTGATATGGTGTTATAATTAATACGTTGAATATACTTATTTTAACATAATTAATTACAAATAAATGGAAACGTTGCAAATTAATGTCATGTATAAAAAAATTGTGTTCTAAATAAAACACTTAATATACTCATTCAAACGCAGTTTAATTACTATATAAACATAAACATTACAAGTTAACGTGGTGTTACAATTAATATGTTGAATATAGTCATTTTAATGTAATTAATTACCAAATAAGTGAAAACGTTACAAGTTAACGTCATGTTGCATATAAAAATTATGTTACAAGTACATGTTGAATATAATCATTCTAACATTATTTGGTTACCATATAAACATAAACATTATAAGTTAACATATTTTTATAGTTAATACGTTGAATATATTTATTTTAATATAATTAGTTATTAAATAAACATAAATATTACAAGTTAACATCGTGTTAGATATAAAAATTGTATTACAAGTAAAATATTAAATATACTCTTTTTAACGTAGTTTTATTACCATATAAACATAAACCTTAAAAGTTAACGTGGTATTATAATGAATACGTTCAAAATACTTATTTTAATGTAATTAGTTATCAAATAAACGTAAACATTACAAGCTAACGTCATGTTACATATAAAATTTGTGCTGTAATTACAACATTGAATGTACTCATTCTAATATAATTTGGTTACCATATAAACGTAAGTATTGCAAATTAATTGATGGGTAATTTTTGAGTGCTTGTCTTATTCATAAAAAACACACACAAGAAACTCGTACAAGTATATACGGTCCACAAGTAATACAGTATAAATTATTGAAAAATAGAATTGGAATTTGCTAATGTAAAACTAAAATCAACTAAAAACAAAATCTTAACCAATGGAGTAGGAGCTATAAGGTCATAATTTCACTTAACCATCACTCAACCTAATTATCTATCATTTTCACTGTATCTTCACCTAGTCTTTAATCAAGTAATACTTAATTTCTTCACATGCCTATTCTAATAGTCTAGTGAATATACTTAAATTTACCTAGCCCACTATATTCCTATGAAGATTAACCAAGTCAAGTTCATTAAGTTTTGACTACTCAATATTGATTATATAAGCACTATAAGTATATTCATATTTTGTACTATTTGTGTCACTTTAATTTGGGTTTTAACACATACATTCATTTTCCAAGTTCAATATGATTATTAAATCTCCTAAATAATGGCCAATTAATTTAAGAGCATTAAGAATAATTAAAGTGAAACACTAAAATGAAGAAATATGCTTCAATGATATTGACAAGGTTGAGTTACATGGTCGAGTTATATTGTAACCCTAGAAAAATAAATTAGCTTATCATTACAACAGAAAGATTACCCATACAATGCATCAACAACATTAAACAATCAAAATAAACAAGAGAAAGTGAGGAAGTCTTATGGAGTTAGTGAGAAGTCTTCTTCTTCCTAAAAGTTATTTCATTTCCTCCCAAGATGATGCTCTCTCTCTCTCCAGATCTTCTTCCTTATTGAATGATGTAAGTATGAGCAATCTTGGTCCCCTTGCTTAAAAATGTTGAGATTGATGATGTATGAACTTTAAGGGCCACTCCTCTTGTCCAAGATCCCTTTTTTAAGTATTTGGGGCATATTTATAGCTTCTACAAAGCTAGGGCACATTATGAAAAAAGAAAGGTAAAAAAATCCCCACTAGTGCTCCCTCATGTGTTAGCCTAGGTAAGCGCTCGAAGGGGCGTAGTTTTGATAGTAAATGGCGCTCCTTAGGACATCTGGCTGGATAGTCACCCCAAAGGGAGAGAGGGGGGGGCATGAGCCTTAATAGTGTGCAACGCCCCCTGAAGGGCCTTGCTAGGTAGGCGTCTAAGGGGTTGTGACTTCTGACAGTGTGTGGTGCCCTCAGGGACATCTAGCTGGGTAGGCGCTTAGGGGCGTATGAGCCTTGATCTAGTCTTTTTTTTTTTTTTTTTCCACTTCATCGCTCTCCTTTGACGGTGATTGTTTGCTCAATGATGCTCCTATCACTTCAACTGAACCTTGGTCCAAACTTCCAAGTTTAAGTACACACACCATTTCTAAGATTATTTCTTGAAACATACTCACAAACACATCAAACGTGCCTAGTTCTACTCGAAAATTAAGTAAAAGACTAGAGTTTGGAGGCTAAAATCAAATGCAGAAATGGTGTAATCATTAACATGGTGTTACAATGAATGCATTGAATATATTTATTTTGACGTAATTAGTTACCCAATAAACATAAACATTACAAATTAACGTCATATTAAATATAAAAATTCTATTGTAGTTAACCTCATGTTAAAGAAAAAATAATAAAGTTATCCATTATGACATAGATTATTAATATTATTTAATTAACATTTAATTGACTTTTTCATCATTTAATTAATTTTTAGAATTGTATTATTAAAATAATATTAAAATTTAAATAAATAGTTAACTTTAAAGATGTTATTAATGAATTTTATTTAATTTTTAAAATTTATTTAATTATCTAATTATAAAAATATCATATTTAATGATCTTACTACAATTCACAAGACAACCAAAAAAAAAAAAAAAGTGAAAAAAAAAAAGTGTTGCACTACACTATACAATACTATTCTTGAATGTAATATAAGAAAAACAACCAAATTTCCATACAAAATCTTTTATATAGTATTTGGCAAAATTCATTATAATTTTAAAATTTTTAATTTATTATTATTATTTTACTATTACATAATGTGATTTTATAAACTATATTACAATATATTTGAAATATATTAGCTAATACATCCTTTAATTGGATACAACACCATAAAACCTAATAACGAAGTGATATATGAAATATCACTGATATTGTTCTTTTTCTTTTTTTTTTTTAAACTATATTATCTTTATTTTGGAATAACCAATGTTGAAAGTATCCATAATTTTTCTGATATTTTGATAATATTTTCAATCTTTCTAATATTTCCACCAGTATTTCCATAAATTTAAACCCTAATTTTTTCACCAAAACTGACAATTAATTCTTTGTATAATACAGATTATCTAATGTGTATGCAAAACTCTTACCTACTAAATAACAAATAATTTTTCATTTTATTTTATTTTATCGATTCACAATTGTTATATAATTTTATTTTATTCTAATAATATTGTATTTAATAAATTTTTGTGCAATTAAATGATAACATCATAAAAGTATATTACATAATATAATTCACAGGACTAACTAATTAAACTTGTTCACAATTAATCCTATCATTAAATACAATTGTAAAAGTTAATGTCAAATTGTATATGTAAATGACTTTTTCCAAACTTGCAATTACGTGTATTTAAACCAAGGTTTCAAAACTTGCTACTCGCTACTCGACTGGCGACTCAACGAGTAGCAAGTAATTGGCAAGTACTCGAAAAGCACTATTTTGGAGGGAAATTATAATTTTTGAAGTCTGAAGGCGTAATTTGATATTTTTATAAACGTTAGGAGTCATTGCAAACTTATCCTCATCTTATCTAAAGCTCACCACTCATTGGCCCACACAGTCAAACAACTCTCAAAACCCTCATGTTCTCTCTCTGTCCCTTCTCCTCTCTCATCCTTCTTCTCTCTCTAACACGCTGTCACCTTTGCCATCAAGTGAGCTATTGCCGTTGCTGAAGCCAGTCCTCTTCATCGTCGCTGGCTATTTCAAATCTTCTTCTCTCTCCTCTGCATCGCTAATCGTCCTCGTTCTCTATCGGTTTAAGTCTTCTTCTCTCTCTCTCTCTTCGTATCGTCGACGTCTTCAAGCTGTCACTGTTGTCTTTTCCCTTCAACTCGTCTCTGACAGCGAGCTATGAGTGTGATTGTTTCTCCAATTTTTCTTTTGTGTGTGGTGTGTTGTTTGTTTTGTTGGGAGTATTATTAGGTTGTGACCATTTTTTTATGGTGTTTGGTATGTTTTTTGGCCAGTTTTATGATGGTTGGACTCGTCGAGTTTGTCAAGTTGGACCAAGTTAAGCCAAGTTAGACCGAGTACCCATCTCCAACAAGTAAGATCTCCGATCTAAGGGTTCTCAGATCGACAGAGTGCCGATCAGCGAGAACCAGGCAATGACTCGATGAAACTCGTCGAGTTTTTAAACAAGGATTTAAACTAATGTACTGTAGATATTAGAGACTATGCCTCATAATCAGTACCACCATTAGGATTAATACATCCTAAAATAAGAAGTTGGCACTGCAACTTATTAGCTTTTACATCCCAATCATATCGATCATCTGTTGTAATTTAATTTAATTTCACAGAACTGCCAAAGTTATACATACTTCCAATTTAATTACTAACTCCTCAAGCACATAAAAAAAGCAATAAAAAATCCTCATGACATATCCAGTTTACTTTAAACTCAATGCTTATCACAACAACACAAGAATTCCAAGTTCTAGTAGAAAAACTCAATATACCCCCAAACTTGGTACAATATAAAAAATGTAGAAGATATAAATCGCATTAGGATTAAAAAGTTTTAAGTCTTGTAAATTTTGCAGAAAGGCTAAGAACAAGTTTGAGTAAAAAAGGTATAAAGGGGAAGAAGTCTGTTGATATTCAAAGTCTATGATATATTGATATTTCCTCTATTTTTTGTTGATAAATTAAATAATAATAATAACAATAAAAGACAATGGTAGGAAATTGGATTAGTAGGTTACCGATTAATACAGTTTATTTAATATTTTATAAAATTCTTTAATAATAACCATTAGATTGGTTGTCAATCATCTAATGATTATAAATTTATTGGGTACCCTTAATTTAACTAGTAAGTTAACCAAATTCTTCAGAATAAAGTGTCCGTCCATAGGATTTATCAATTTATTGTTATGCTTTCAACAATAGGATTTTTCAATTAGTGATCGTTTGTTTTTATCTCTTTTCACTTAATGAGTTTGAATTACACCTATTAAATACTTTTTGCTTGTTTTTTTAAATGGTCAAACCACTTTAAACCACCCAAAAGTTACTAAAAATATTAAGTTATAATTTTTACTTTTAATTGAATTTCAAATCACTTAATGATTTTTTAAATGTATTATTCCAAATTTATCATTCCCAAAATAACATATTTCCAAATTTATCATAATTTTATATTATACAGATTCTTTTTAAATATAATTAATGAAATATCGCAATACTAAAATATATATTACTTTACAATTTCAATTTTTGTAACAACAGTAATTCAATTTAAGAATATTTTATTTATTTTTATTTAAATATATAAATTTAATATACTTTACTATAATAATTTATTTAATTTAAAAAAATTATTTTACTATGATCATTAGTCATATTTTAATTATGAATAATATTATTAATATATACATAAAAATGTTTTAGTATTTGTTAAATAATTCATTAGAATTGTTTGTATTATATTAAATGAAGTTACATAACAACTACTAGTAAAATGATATAAATATTAAATTATTAATTTTCAGATAATTTTATCTTTAAAAAACAAATAAGATTACTATACATTCAAAGGTAAGTAAATGAACAAAACAAACATAATATTCATATTTCAAGTTTCAGTCACTATTCAATCTTCTATCTTTAGCAGCACTGTTCAGTCTTTAGACAAGAAAGATAAACGATCCCCTTAGTTGTTAAGTGAGCTAGGATCTACATGAATCAAACTCCATAACAATAAATGCGGTTCATATACATAAATAAAATATTATTATTACAATGAATGCGGTCCAAATTATCACCCCCTACAGTTAATTAAGGAGGTAATTTTTTTGTTTTCATTAAAAAAAAAAAAAAAATCTCACACGTGTACTTTGTAAGCATCATGAAACTTGAATTTCTTCGTTAAGAAGAAAGAGGTATGCAACTAACACTACAAAAATTAATGTGTTCTAAAGTCATTGTTTGTTATATTGTATTAAAATATTTACAATGAAGTGATAACCTAACAGCTAACGTGCTTCTGTATGTTACATGATAATCGGGATTCTAGAAGGCTGTTATATAAGATTAAAGTAGTGTCGCAACAAGATTTTATATTTTAGTAATGAATATTAGTTTTATTGTTAAAATATCATGTTTAATCATAAATATGGATTAATGCAAAAACAATCTTCATTCATTTCAAAGTATCAATAATTCAATGTAATCAATTACGTTTTTCAATCAGAATCAATCATTTTCATGTGTTTTGCTATGCATCATCGTTACCAAAATAATTTTCTTGTCCATGGACCCTCAAGAGCTAAATTGAAAGGTCGTATGTACTTCTTCTATTTACTTGCACCATCTAACAAGTTATGAATGCTTGTAAGAATCATCATTAATTAAGTCACGTTCAGATTTCTTTCGTTGAATAATTGTTAGTTTAAATCATCAAGTCACGTTTAGATTTCTTTCGTAAAATAATTGTAAAACTACATAGACAATGACAATGTTCTTATGAAATATTGTTAGAGAAACGTATCAAATCGTAACTTTGCATCTCGTGAATACAGCACACTAACGAGAGAAATAAAGAAAAATTGCATTAGCAGGACCACTTTTACTCTTGGGCCACAGTTTGACACGCGATTAGATTGAATTGGATTGAATATGATTGGATTGGATAAATCAATATTATATTATATTTGGTACTATCTGGGATTGGATTAAAAATAATATTATCCATTGGTTGGTCTATTATGAGATTGAAAAATATATTATATATATGTATTATATTATTTTTATAAAATAAAACTAAAAATATTTTAATATTATTTTGAAAAGTAAAATCTAACTCTTTAAAATTAATTTTTTAAAATAATATTTATTTTGATAATTATTTTAAAATATATTATTTTTTAATATTTTATAAAGTATATAAAAATAATATGAAAAATAAATTTAATGTTTTATATAATTAATGTAGAATAGGAAAGGGAAAAAAACAAATTTTAAAAAGTGTCTCATGTTTGTGGGATAAATTTAACCCATGGGATAGAAGGATTTGATGGGATTGGAGAAATCCAATTCCATACAACCACGGAACAAGAGATTGGATTGAAATTTATCCAATCTCTATCCAATCTTTGTAACAAACACACTCAAGATATTGAATCATTTCTGCAAATTTTAATGGCAACTAAATTATAAGTTACGGCTTTTATCTTTAGTGACAGTTGACATGTGGACCATCTTCTCTCTATCTATTTTTGTTAGATCTATTATTTTTATAGGATTCGTTTTTTTGGCTGATTTTTTTTTTTTTTTTTTTTTTGAATTTAACATTTCATTATCAACAAAACAACCCACACCACGCAGATGAAGCGGGGAAGATACAAGCGGCATCAACATGATACCAAACAAGATCCTCAACAGAGGATAAGGCAAAATAGGCTAACTCATAAGCCAAACGGTTCGCAGACCGCGAGACGGCTTGACATAACCGAACGTTAACCACCCTAAACAAAGCCTTAATATCACCAATCAAGATATCTAAATCCCCACGAAAGCATACACTTGAGCATATCTTTGATGCCACATTTCTTGCATCAACCTCTACTTCTGCGAGCCTAACACCTACTGATTGAGCTAGCAGCAGACCCTCCCGTAGAGCTAACAACTCTCCTATTTCCGGCTGGAATGACCCTCTAATGATTTTAGCAGTCGTAACGATCACCCATCCCCTGGAATCTCTTATAGCAGACCCCACTCCAGCAGCCTGCATCCCTGGTCGAATAGCCACGTCCGTATTCAGCTTCAACTCACCCTCCTTTGGGGGAACCCAGTGCACCTGCTTTGAACCAGCACCACCAGTACACACAGCTGACTCTTTCACGCGCTGGTATTCCTCCAGAATCAGCACCGCCCGCTCGGAAACCAGCTTAGGAGGTTTAACTATCCCCCCATTAACCTTAGCATTCCTATTATTCCAAATCATCCACATCACCATTCCGCATTTAGCAACTTCAGCTCTATCACCCATATCCAGCCACCAGCAGCAAATTTCCAGCACCGACAGGAGATGAAACCAGCTACTAAAAGAAGAGGAAGGTCTAAAAAGATGACATGACTGGCGCGCGGAAGGACAATCAAACAAAATATGTTGCCCAGTCTCCTCCCCAAAGTGACACATGGGACATGTACTTTTCTTCAGGGATCTTCCTACTTGCCAAATTCGCCTTAACCGGTAACACTTCCTAACACTGCTCGCCACAAGAAGTGTTTAACTTTAAGAGGGACATCAATATTCCACAGGAACGACCACCAACGAGAGTTGCCTATTGAGGAAGCTTGGCCCTCAGCTGAAGATTGGCAAGCTACCCGATAGCCGCTCTTAACCAAATAAAGCCCTGTTTTATCGAAGTGCCAACGCCAACTATCCTGCCTTCTTCTGTGGCTAAGAGGAATGGATAGGATCGCCTCCTGGTCCACGTCCAGGAACACCTGTTGAAGCTTATTTTGATCCCAACTACCAGTGGACAAATTGATAAAGTCCTGCCACCAAATATCGACTATCGGGGGCTTGGTGTAATTGGTCTGAAAGACAAAGGTCAGGGTAGCCAAGGGTCATTGAACGCATCAATCTCATTTCCATCACCCACCTGAAGACGGAGCCCTCTACTCAGCAACGTCTTACCCCATACTAAACTTCGCCACAAGTGAGAAGCTCCAACTTTATAAGGTGCGTTTATGAAGCTATCGTGAGGGTGATACTTAGCCTTCATTACCCTTGCCACCAAAGAGTCTGGATCCAACAGGAGCCGCCACGCCTGTTTAGCCACTAACGCTTGGTTGAACAACCTTAGGTCTTTAAAGCCTAACCTGCCATCAACTTTTGGCTTACACATCTTGTCCCAGCTAATCCAACTAATCTTCCTCTTCCCCTCCTTTGTCCCCCACCAAAATTTTGACATTAAGGCCCCAAGCTCCTAGGCATAATCCACTAGAAAGTTGGAATAGGCTCATTACAAATGTCGGAATCGCCTACATAACTGCCTTGATAAGGATCTCATTTCCGCCCTGAGAAAATACCAAGTACTTCTAGCTACGTAACTTGTTCCAGACTCTGTCATGAATTGTGGCAAAGGTCTGAATCTTCCTCCTGCCAACAAGAGAGGGCAAGCCCAAATATCTATCGTAAGTTTGATGGATTCCAACCTGGAGAATGTCTTGTAGCCGCTGTCTAATCTGTACGTCCGTGTTTGGATTGAATGTAACCGATGACTTCTTTATATTTATCTGTTGACTATATCCTTTCCCGTACACTTGCAAAATTCTGTTAATCTGCATGTAATGCTGAACAGTGGCCCTACAAAAGAGAATACTATCATCTACATAGAACAGATGACTCACCAAGGGGCTGAGCTTATTACATTGAATGCCAAGGCCCCTGCCCTCCATCTCTGCATGTCTGAGACTACTGGAAAGGGCTTCCGCACACAGCAAGAACAGATATGGTGAGAGTGGATAGCCTTGCCTAATGCCTCTTGTTGGTTTGAGGCTGCCAAACCTGCTGCCATTTATCAGAAAGGACAGTTGGGACGTAGTCAAGCAATCCATTATCAAATCAATCCATTTTGGCGGGAAAAGCATACGGTGCATCATCTCCTTGAGGACAGGTCATTCTATTCCATCGTATGCCTTACTGAGGTCCAGTTTGATTGCCATATCCGCCTTCCTGCCGCCTCTCTGTTATTGATCGAATGGAGGATTTCAAACACTGACCATCACATTATCAAAAATTTATCGGCCCGGCACAAAGGCCGACTGATTCTGGGAGATCAGACCAAGGAGGCACATTTTCAATCTTTTCGCAAGCACCTTCGCAATAATCTTATACATGACATTCATTAAACTAATGGGCCTGAAATCTTATAATCTCTCAGGATGTTTTTTTTTTTTGGAATGAGCACCACATCTGTGTCATTATACTTCTTGATCGATACTTCGCCATTCAGAATCTTAAGGCATTCGCCGATGATATCGTTCCCAACAATACTCCACATTTTCTGGAAGAAGATTGCCTGATATCCATTCGGGCCAAGGGCCTTTGTTGCACCCAGATCAAAAACTACGCGGCTGATTTCTTCTCCATCGAAAAGTCTGCTGAGATTTCCCTACGAATCTCTATCTAGCTTAGCCTCCACCCACTCGCAGGCTACCTGGATATCAGAGATAGACGGATTGGACGACCCAAACAAAGCCCCGAAATACTGGTGAATGAGCTTAGAGAAATCTTCCACTGTGTTGGCTACCACACCATCCTCCCCCACCAGACTTACGATCATATTCTTACTTTTCCTGGTTGTGGTGCGAGCATGGAAATAGCGTGTGTTTCTGTCACTCGCTTGTAACCAATCACTGCGAGCTCGTTGTCTCCAGTAAGACTCTTCTCGAACCAATAGTTGTTCGAGTTCATCCTCTAAAGATTTTATTTCCTGCATATATCATGGTCGTGCCGACTTCCTATGCAAAGCCTCTAGCCTACGCTGTTTGGCACATATGTTTCTACGAAGGGAGCCAAATTTCGCTTTATTCCAGTTTATAAAGGACGCTGCACATCCCTGTAGCTTGGACCTGACCTGAAATCTCCCCCCTCTGCCAATCTTCTTTCGTCCACGAAGTTTTGATTACATTCTCACATTCCTCCTCCTGTAACCAGAACGGTTCAAATTTAAAGCTCTTCCGAGGCGATGCAACCTTCCTGACATCCCCTTTCAGCTTTAGCAGGATGGGACGATGATCGGACACACTGAAACTTAAATTTTCTACCACAGTCGTCTGAAATTGATCCCTCCATTTGGTGTCGATTACAAATCGGTCTAACTTCTCCTGGATGTTTGCTGCACCGTCCCGCTTGTTGTTCCATGTAAACAAAGGTCCTGTACTAACTAAATCAGTAAGCTTACATTCCTCCAACACCCTTCTAAATGCATTCATTCTTCCAATCACTCGGTACGAACCACCTTCCTTTTCACTCAGCCTTAACACTTCATTGAAATCGCCACCCACCACCCAAGGTAAAGCATTGACCCTCCTTAACCTTTTAAGCAGCTTCCCACGATTCGCCCCTTTGTGCCAAACTCAGGTTCCCATAGAACCCAGTAAATCGCCATGCAAAACTGTTATCTTCTATCACCTTAATATCTATGTGGCCCGCTGAAAATGATAACACACTTACATCCATATTTTCCGGTCCACAGGAGGCCAAGGCCCCCGCTTTTACCACTACTATCCACAAATATAACATTAGAGAATCCCAGCTTTAGTTTTATCCTGTTACTCACCGAACCCTTTATCTTAGTTTCACATATAAACACTAAGCTTGGGGAGTGTTTCCTGATTACCCTTTGTAGGGCATTGAACATACGGGTATTCCCCAACCCCCGTACGTTCCAACAAAGGCAACTCATGGCGACCGACGGGCCTGTCCTTCAGGCTCCGCCGCTAAAATTACCATTTCCATCCCATTATCCACCATCTGTTTGAGCTTCTTGATCCCTGGGAATTCCTCCCCTTGTAAATTCTAACTTTTTCCTTTTCTTATTTGCATTCGGGTTTCGAGTGCTAGACCTCGTTGCTGAACTGTTGTACTTGGTAGGGGTCACTGACCAGGATGTTCTAGCTGTTATCCTTCGAGACACATGAGACAGGCTCACTCCTCTATTCCCTATCTTCTTATACTGTTTGACCGAGAGCATTCTGTTTATTGGGCTATATCGGATGGCACCCACCCCCTTTTCTCGTGTTACACGCTTCCATCTTCGCATTACTTTCTTGTGAGGGCTAATCGTCATTTCCTCTATATCTGATGCTTCTGGCTCATTTCCTTTTGTGTCTGATACTGCCCTCTTTTGGAGTCGCCCGCACCTCTGTCTTCTTTGCTTCGACGCCGCATAATGCTTTCCTATCCTTATTCAGATTCGTGGGAACCAACATCCCATCTATTTTTTCCCCAGCTGGAGTGGACCTCTGTTCCTCGATACTGCCTTCCTGCATTTTATTAGAGGGGACCACCAATGCCTTATTAGCTACACTTGTCCCTCCATTACATGAAAAGAAGAGTTTCCCTCAGATCCCATTCACTACCTTCTAGTTCTCATTTACAGTTTGGTTGTCCTGATTCCTGTTACTTGTCCGCTTCTCTATAGGTGTGTCCACTGGTCCCCTTTCCTCACTCTCTTTTCCTATTGACCTCAGACCCCTATTTAAACTCTCTCCCCTTTGATTTCCCCTTTTTACCGGGCTAGCCCTTAATCCAAATCCATATTTTACTTCTTTTCCTTCTGTGGCTGCCTTCTTTGCCACTTCATCACCACAGTCTCTTCCTCCATGCCCCACTCTACCACAGTATCCACTAATATTCAGGTAGCTTCTCATACTGTAGCGTCATCCACACCACCTCCTTAGATCTAGCCATATTCATCAGCAATCCCCTTCTCAGCGGTTTGTTTATATTTAACCTTATCTTTGCATGAAAGAACCGCCCTCGACAGTCTCTTGCTTCCTCTGGTAACCTGACTATGTCCCCTACATCGCTTGCCATCTTCCTAGCCATTCTGGTATTCATACATGCCAATGGTAGGTTGTGAAATTGCACCCAGATTTCCATTTTGTTGAACTCCAGTTTAGATACATCCCCCATTCCTTGAGGTACTTCGAGAGCTAACAGATGCTTGTTGAAGTGCCACGGACCTCTATTCCACACCAGATTTCGGTCCTCCTTCCTTTCAAAATAGAACATGAAAACGTTATGGCCAACCGTTTCCACCTCCACTTTCCCGATCATCCCCCACAACTTTTCCATCACCTCTATAAAGGCTTCTCTGTTGATTCTTTTAGGTGATAGAACCTTTCCTACCAGACAATGATTTGCATTTTCAAATCCTTCTTCTTTTTCCTCTCATTCTATTCGACACACAGTTCCTTCTATCTCTGAAAGCGAAAACTCTTGACAAAGCTTCACTATCTCCTCTGGTTCCATCTTCCCCCGCCACCCTTAAACTGACTATGGACAATGAAGAAGACGACAAGGAGTTGCAGGCGTCCTAGAGTTTGAATTTCAAAATCTGCTCGCCTGCGAGACGCACTGCCCTATGGACATGGCTACCCTGAGCTGTCTTTTCAAGAGAAAAAACATAGAGGTAAAAAACTTTGGCTGATTTTTTTTGGCAGCTATTTCTTTGTTCAGAATTCATTATTTGCTGCACTTATATATTTTTTTGGGATCATTTTCTTTGTTCGAATCTGTCTTTTTGTCTAGAATCTATATCATTCTTTGAGATCCAATTTCTTTGTAAGGATCTACCTTTTAGGATTGATATTGAAAAATTTTGAAAATCCTTGAGAGGACAAACACTTAGATTTGAGCCCATAATATATTATTAGAATTGTCTTGATAAGTTTTTATTATAGTTTGAAAATTTTAATTTAGCTGCCTTTTAATGTTAATTTCAATTTTTTTTTCCTTCTGTTAATGATTATTATTATTATTTTTAAGTAATCTGTTAATGTTTATTTTGCTTCCATTAAAGTTGCTTGAAAATTGATTGATGCATCCTAGTTGCCATTGAAGTTGCATTTCTCTCTTGTCAATCTTAGTTCGTTGCCGATTATGTTCTCTCTCTCATCGATCATTATCTCTCTTCATCCAGTGCCTTTCACAAAAATGGAGTTTTTTTTTTTTTTTTTTTTTTTAATTTATACTTAGGATATTTTTTGTTGAAAACCCATTATAGGTGCCATAAAAACTCAAATTCACTATTTGATGATAGGAAACTCATTTTTTTAAAAGTTGCTACTTATATAGAAAGTAACCCTTAGTACTATAAATCAATCCTTGAGTTTTCAGCATGTATTTTACATAGATGAACTGATAACTATACAATTTTATCTATATTAAATCTTGATCGTTATATTAATCTTTTTTT
Source organism: Nephelium lappaceum (assembly GCA_021234005.1). Classification (NCBI taxonomy): domain Eukaryota; kingdom Viridiplantae; phylum Streptophyta; class Magnoliopsida; order Sapindales; family Sapindaceae; genus Nephelium; species Nephelium lappaceum. The sequence continues at coordinate 9,837,380 of CM038010.1, forward strand.
AATTGTATCAAAACGTTAGATCTCATATATTCTTGAGTAATTAGAATAGAGTTAACCAAAAGGTTTAATGCGTATCAATATACAATTTAGTATTGATGTCATATTTATTTTTTTTTTTTAAAATAAACAATTGGTAATAACTTCTTTTTAATTTAATTGCAATCAAAGTTTTGAATTTTATTACGAAAGTGATATTCTAAACTTATATTCTCACAATTAACTTTTCAAAATTAATACGTGTCATATCTTTATTAGTTGTTATAAAATTGTACCATATTCATAACTCAAGTACACGTAACATTTTTTTTTTTAAACACGTAACATGTTTTCAAAAAAAAAAAAAGTACACGTAACATATTGTTTTCTCTTAAATGCACCAAAACCTGACAATTCTTTTTCAATTCTCTTTTGCCTCCACTATTTTTTATTTTTTATTTTTTGAAGAATGCCTCCACCATTTTCGAACTCTTATTCCACCATTTTTATTCCATTTCGATTCATACTCACATAGCCATTGTACTCCATATGAATATTATTCAACTCTGAGTGAGTTCTTTTATATTTTAATTTTATTTTGAAAAGTATTCTTTTAATTTAAAAAAAAAAAAAAACCAATTCAGTTTTGAGCTTTTTTCTTTTTCTTTTTTATTTCAATTCAAAGGTTTTGTCGAATTCAAAACCACCCATAAATGACTTTGAATTGGTTTTGCAGAAAGGACTATTTCTAGAGCTGCTGCTTATAGCTTCGCTGTTGTTGTCAACCCTCTTAATGTTGTCAAGATTTACTATTCGATTAAAATTCACCCTTATTAAATAACTTTAAGCTTTACTGATTGATGTTGTTATATGTTTTAGGATAGTGTTAAGCAGTTGCTCTTAAAATTCACAATCCATCCATGAATGAAAAGTAAAAAGGACATAAATGAATTAATTGATTATATTCAGGGGTTGTTCCTTTTTTATCCTTTTTTTTTTATTATTAATTTTCTAGCTGTTGTTAACTCTACCCATTTTTATATTATCATCTACTTTTAAATATGATTATTAAAAGTTTGTGTTTTTGTTTTACTTTTTGGATACATGTTGTAAATGGTTCTTAATTATTGCTTTTATTATTTGTGTTCTTTTAGAAGTGAAAAATCCCAAGAGAAGAATTTTCATGTTGAGAATGAACAAAATGGAAGTAAAAATATTGAAAAATGACTTGTTTTTGTAACTTTTTAAAATATCTTATATTTAATTATATTATTAATATCAGGAACTGTGTTTATATAAAAAAAAGATAACATTACATTTTCATTTCTCCCAAAATCATTCCTTTTGTTGTAATTATTGTTTTTAATAAAATTGTAGTGCCCAAAAATAGTGGTTGGACCGAAAGCCCATTAAAGCCAAACAAGCATGCCCAAAAGATTAGATAGGAAGCGGGACGGTGTAGAGCCCATTAATTGCAAGATATGTCAACATGACCACTTATTGGGTTCAATCATGCTAAGACAATAAGTCGACCCAAATTGAACAGCTCAATTGAAAAATAGCTTAAGGGCATATTGCCATAATAGCCTACAACACACCATCAGCTTGCAATTACCTAAACAATACAGGTTTCAAGAAACGAAAGGCTTTCTATGGCCAGTTGAGATTGATATATTTCCTTATTTCAACAAATCCCTTAAAAGGGAAATAGAATTCTATCAAACATGAAGATTGCTATAATATACAGAAGATCTATTTAAATAGGAAGCTACTGAAAAAAGCACTTTGATTCGAATATAAATACATTAACGATAGTTTTATGTAAAACAAAAAGGGGGATATTAATCTTTCCTATATTTTAGTATCAAATCATTTGTAAACAAGAAACTTTAACACTATATAAAAGGGTCTTTTACATGGACACTAAGACGGACATCCATACACACTACTCGTCACTTGTTTACCCTTAGCAGAAGCTCGGTTAAAGTCTAATCTTTCCCCTCCATAAATAACATAACTGTTGATGTAAATATTATTCTAAAGAGCCTAACTACGTTAAAAATTATCTCGCACCTTTACTCCCATTCTTATATCTTTATTGTTTTATTTGCTCACCAATATTACGCTAAATCGCTCACTAGCATTCACTTTCAATTCGTATTAATTCGGGTGTTGACCAATTTTTTATATCAATAAAAATAAAATTTAATGATCATTTGATTTGTTTTTCATTTACAGATGTTTATTAGTTCAATGGAAAATAACTTATATTCAAGATGCAAATAATGTGGTTCGACCCGGGCTAAGCATGTCAAGTCATCCATCCCGTGAACGATGTTAGAGGAACAGGTTATTCAAGAATACATTTGTGTATGCTTGCTTTAAAATGAAATACTTACTTTTAAAGAGATTTCTAATTGTATAGTCCCCTTATTCATATTATAATTATTTTATTTTTGTAATGTATATATTTAATTTGTTTCATTGTTCGAATGAGAATGTTTAACAGTTTAGTAATGTAAAATTTCATTTATAAAAATATATAATCATTTACAACTAAATTTAATGAATATTAAAAAACAAAACCTACAATGAAGTAATTGTTAATTTTATTTTTTTTTTTAAAGTTTAATTTTAACCATCATAAATTGATGACACGTATAAATAATTAATTATGTCTACATTTGATAATAGTTATTGACCCTCATATGTTTTTCTGACATATTATACACACTTTACATATCCAAATAATACTATCGGACTCTTTAGATAAGGTCTATAGAGGCGTGACCCGAAATAGAAGTTTCCAAAAGTGGGAGGATGACTCCTAAAGGAGGGAGGAGAAACCCACGAAAAAATAAAAAGAAACAAAATCTACCACTTGCTTTATGGCACAAACGGTCGAACCATGCACTCAGCATTTTGTCAGTTGCATTGACCCTCATATGTTTAAAATAGGTAAAAATGTTAAAATTTTATGATATTAATAACTATCATAAATTAAAACCATCATAAAATATTGGAAAAAGTCTAAAAAAAACCTCCTTAAACAAAAAATAATCTTAATTTACCCCAACTTTTGAAAATATTAACCAAAAAACCTCCTACCGTAAGCCAAAAATAGTTTCCATCCAAATTTTTAATGGTTTTGTGATAAAAACACTAAAATACCAAAATACCCTTATTGGATTGTCCTAACAATTACAATAATAATGATAATAATTAATATTAATCTTAAATAAATACATATAGTAAATTAAAAATAAAAATAAAAAAATCAACCCAGTTTTGGGTTCAAACTAGGGGTGGCAATATGGGTCACAACACGACGGGTTGACACGAATTCGCGAAAAATAAATGGGTATGAGTTGAAGTTAAACGAATTCGTGTTGTAATCGTGTCGATCCTGCTTAACCCGTTTATTAAATTAATCGAATTGGGTTTGATTAAACGAATCGCGGGTTGACACGATTAAATTAGGGGTAAAATTGTAATATTAAACAATTTTAGGCATTAAAATGTAATTATACACATATATATAAACACTAACCAAAAACTAAACCTAATCCATTCTATCATTTCTGTTTCTATTTCAGCAGCCGCCGGCTCGCCAGTCTTCACTCCTCCACAGCCGCAGTGCACAGCACACCCGTAGCGCATGCCACACCCACCAGTCTTCACTCCTCCAGCGCACGCCACACCCGCCAGTCTTCACTCCTCCACAGTCGCAGCACACACCACACCCGCCAGTCTTCCACAGCCACAACACACCCGCAGCTCCTCCTCTCCTCCCACCACACCCTACGGCAGCGGCAGCTCCTCCACAGTCACACCGCACCCCCAGCTCCTCCACAGCCGCACCGCACCCACACGGCAGCTCATTCTTCCCATTGTCACAGCCGCTCGTCCTCTTCTCCACTGCCGCACCACACCCACACGCAGCTCATTCTTTCCACTTAATGGTAAACTCTCATAATTATATTTCTAAATTTTAAAATTGTAAAATGTAGATATCTAATTTTTTTTTTGTGATTTTTGTGTAGGTTGGAGAATTGGAGGTCCCCTTGGAATCAAAGGGGGAAGAATTGAAATTATAATATTTTGTGTTTGGAGAATGATAATGTTAAATAATTTTAATTTCTATGGATTTGTATTGAGTTGGAGCATGATTTTATTTTGTTATGGTTTTTAATTATGGATGATATGGAATGTTATGTAGTTGATTTAATGTGTTGGTTTTTATGTGTTGAATTAGGTGGTTAGTTGTGAATTATTATTATTATTATTTTTGTTTAAAATATTATTTAAGTTAAATGAATTAAACGAATTAAACGGGTTAAACGAATTAAACAGGTTAAACGAGTTAAATGGGTTAAATGAATTAACGGGTTGACGGGTTAACGGGTTTGGATCCTTTATGATTTCTTTAATAAACGAATTAATCGTGTCGTGTCGTGTCATTTGTTTATAAACGAATTCGTGTCGAATCCAAAAATATCGACCCGCTTTATAAACGAATTCGTGTTGAATTGGTCGAATTCATAAATGAATCAAATCGAATCGAGTTCAACCCGACACGCCAACCCATTTTGCTACCCCTAGTTCAAACCCATATTCTAACCCAGATAATGGATCTAGGTATGAACCTAGATATTCAACATGTAGATCTTCATATAGGTTCAACCATCACAATCAAAAAACAAAAACAACAAAAACTATTAATCAAACAACAAATAACCACGATAACAACCACCGGTAGCATTACCACCATAACAACCACTAGCATAAAAAACAACCAAAAACAAAGATCCAAAAACAAAAAAACAAAAACAAAAAAAAAAATCCAAAACAACTACCAGCATCACCACCATAACAACAACAAAAATTATTACAAAAATAAAAAAAACCAACCACACTTCTCTTTCTTCAACTCTCACCTAATACCACTAGTAATAACCAATCCCACCACCAGTATCATGGTTCAAATAACTAAAAATTAAGAAAAAAATAACTAAATGAAAATTAAAAACTAAAAAAGCTCATGGTTCGCATCACCAGCATCACCCAATCCCACCACCAACATCAAATCACCCTAGTCCTTCCCATTACTAATATCAATGAATCGTCTGCTAACAGCTTCGATTGAGAGCGATTTTGTGGTTCGAATCATCCACGATTTTTTTGTTCATTCTAACTGAGTGAATCATCCATGAACAACTTTGAATCATCCATGATTTTTTAGTTTCGATTGAGAGCGAACAACTTCGAACCTAGATGACGATTTCGGGTCTTCGAACCCAGATGATATCTGGGTTTGAAACTGTTCGACCATGGATGTTTGGTGGTGACTTGGTGGTGATGTTACGGTGGGTTTGGTCAGAGACGAAGCCACCGTAGGTTTGGTTAGATATGGAGCGACGGGTTTGGCTAGTTGTGAGAAAGAAAGTAGGAGCATAAGAGGGAGTTGTTGATGGGGAAAGAAGAATGGAGAAGGTGGAGAGTCTATGAAGGCAGTCAAAGTGGTGGTTGAAGTGGAAAGTGGCAAAATAGAGAGAAAGGAAGAGGAGAAGGTGAAGAGGAAGTGGTGGAGAGGGTGGAATGGTGGTGGAGATGGAATAATGAAGAGGAGAGGAAGAGGCAGGACCAACAGTGGTAGACAAGGGAGAGAGAAAGAAGGGAAGAGGTGGGGAATCGACAGAGGCCTTCCAAGAGGAGGTTATCGAGAAGAAAGGAGATGTGGGTAGTTGGATTTGGACGGTGGATAGTGATTATGGTGTTGTTGTCGGGGACCACCCATAGACGACACGTGGCACATTCATTTTTTATCTCATTAACAAATTAAATTTTGTGTTCCCACTAGAATGTTTAACTCTAATTACCTTTTTGTCCTCAAAATCAACGGATCTGTTAGTTCGTTGACGGAATTACTATGTAATGTAAAGGTTAGACCGTTTTAGTTATTATTTTAAATACTAGGGGTGAGTTAATATTATTTTCAAATCCAAGGGTTAAAATGACTAATAACCCAATTACTCTTAACGTTGGGATCAATGATGGTTTTAAATCATCATGATTCATAAATGTATGTTTACAAATAATTTTTAACGATCTTAAAACTTCAATTTTCTTTGCAAGCATATATATATATATATATATATATTGAACTTTTAGACTCATGCTAACTTGCTGAAAAAAAATAAAATTAAACCTAATAAGCACCAAATGCCTTCAAAACTATATATAGTACACACACATACATATATATATATATATATGTATATGTATATGTATATATATATTTTGCAGACTAATCAAATTGTTCCAAAACAAAATGAACTTGAGCCAAATCCAATATAAGATTGCAATAATATCAATTGAAATATCCTTAAACTCCACAACATTTGAATATCAATCTATCGTCACTTGGTCATTAGATAATAAAGAGTACAAAATCAAGAAAGCCTACATAATTGATGAAAAGACTCAATATCTCAAAATTGCAAACAGTTACTTGGGAATTGGCTACACCAAACCAGAATAGGGTGTTTTTCTTCAAGGAATCACATGAGTGATTTTATGTACCAAAACAACGGTCTCCTGCATCTCCAAGTCTAGGAATTATAAACTTGAAATAGAGCATTCAATGAGATGCGAAACAAGATGATCATAACAGCAGTTAGCCATTTTGGTATCCTAAGCCAACAACTCTCTGCATGTGAATGAGGAGAAACACTAACCCTTTGTCATTGACAATGGGATTGATGATACCAGTGAACACATGAAGCCTGCAAAATGCAAAAGCAATCAGAATTTGGAAAAGCTTAATGAATTAATGCTCGGTTCCCCGATTTGTTAAATTTAATTACAGAATATCATATTACCCAGGGAACTTCTCACTGAACTTCTGAAGGCTAGTGGAGCATCAATAGCAGATATCTGTAAAGGAACAATTTTTTAAGTAGTGCACTGAAATAACAAAATGCAACAAAAATGGACTATTTGTGTGCCAAAGATTGAAAGAGGTCGACATTTTATACGTAAGAGCATCAACAGTTGACAAGACGCAATTTTCTTTTTGCACTGCATCACGTAGCTAGTTCTGGGCAGTATGCACATCTACACATCATGTTCCATAAACTCACAAACTGACGTGTTTATAGCAAATCTCATAAAACACACTTGGGAAGAGAGACGGTTGAAAGTTGGACACCACCGGAAAAAACTGTTCTACTTGAATGCTTACAAATTAGTAGAAGACGATCCACATCTAGTCATGTCGTCTAATATATCTTACTAAGATTATTGCCACCATAAATGCCACAAAATTCAAAATACAAGACCTCATCACCATATAGCTATTATACTAGGAAATATTATACTAACTATTTTATCAAAGAGTTCCCATGGATGATTACTTTTCATGAGATTCTTGTCTTATTAAATAGGAAAAATGCAGAAGAAATGAACTTCGAACCTGGGGGGATTATGGGTCACTTAGAAGGGTGTCCCAGTTGTGAAGACTGTCTGCAAAATTAAACCCCTTGGTCAAGAGAAGACTAATCCACCTAAACACGTAAAATTGAGGGTTGACCTGTCATTTTTAATTCAGATCAATTAGGCATCTGAGAAACTCACCACAAGATAAAATTTGTTGTCAAATGCTTGGTAATTTGTAAAGATAAATTTATTGTCAAACGCCTGGCCATTTATAAAAGCTTATATAAGAGTTCTGAATTATCAATTCTTGGCCTTGGGGAAAATCAATACGCGAATTTCTTACAAATATATAAGAATATAAATGCAAACTGATGCAGAATTTACACCGGAAAAGCAGGGAATCCCAAAAGTCTTTGATGTAACCAGATGATTTGCTGATTGAAACGACAGTAACAAGAAATCCAAGCACTTAAAACAACAGTAATAAAAAACAGACAGACTGACCTTCTAGACAGTAGAGCGGACTCCACTCCACCACCATCAGGCAAACCTTGAGATGATGTTCTCCTCGAATCCCGCATGTTTATCACTTTCTTCAATAGATAAAATAGATACAAATGAATTCCAACATATCACATAAAATCTGAGCATGTAAAATAATGTTGTAGACCTCAAAACTACTATTTGGACTATTGCCTATAAATTTAAGGTTTTAGGTTATACAGTAACTTCATAAAATCATTTACCAAAAGTATACTATCAAGAGAATGTTATAAGACAGAAATATTTTCAAGTAATGCCGATATCCCATAACAAAGGAAAACAGTGCCAAACTAAATTTATCATTATAAAGAACAAAATTTATATATGTACTGTAGAAAGAGTGCATGCATTGGACCAAGTAATTCAAGCAAACTCCTAAAACCCAGATACTTTGTTGCAGCACCAGCAAAACCCTGAAACAGTAAAAAATGCAAGTCAAAATTACTATTATGAATAGGATACTAAGCAAGTTTATTGTCCTTGTAGGCCAAATGTGGAATAACTCTAATAAAGATAAGAAAAGAGCTTTGGTGATATGGAAGATTCGATTGAAATCTACGGTACTATTATTATTAATAATGTGTAGTTTTTATTCAATTTAAATCTCTAAAAGCAGTGCAGAGATTAGAAATACCTTAGAATTAATCAATGTTTGACAATGTGCAACCTGCCCAAGTGGAAAGTGGAAACTAACCTGAATTGAATTCATGATCAATTGTTTTGTTTGTGAACAGAGACTGGTCTTGGATTTCCAAAGCTAACAATTCATATTCAAAGGGCAAATCTGCAATATCAACAAAATGCAAGATAATATTAGTGCAGGAAGAAACATATGCTGAGAGAGATGTTATTTCTTTCCTCAAAAGTAAAGACAGATTGTCAAATAATCAGGTCCCAATACCAGAAATATATAGCAAACAATAACATTATTTAAATTTGAGCTAGTTAATTTATTTGGATCTCAGCGTTGTAGTGTTGATTCTTTGAAAACTTAAATCTTCAAATTGAAGTCCTGAGCTATTGAATGAGTTTGCCAGCTTTAATAACAACTGCCTAAGCCTAACTGGGTTTTTTGACCTGTGCTTGAGATTAAACAAGTTACTGGCTGCATATATCCGTCCTTACTTTTGGCTTCTCAGGTTTTTATTATTTTTTATTTTTTAAGAAACACCATGCTCTTGGTTTTCATGAAAAATCTTGGGGTCTTTATAGGGTCTTGTTAATTAACTTAAAATTTTAAGTACCACTTTTTGTGCAATATAACCATTTGACTTTTGCGAAAATAGTTCTTGGCTCTGCTTTGGCAAACCTAAACTTCGAGAACCTTGCTAAATGAAACTGAAAGAGAGTTGTCACACAATGTACATTTTGATGAATTGTTATTAATATAAAGTAAAAAATAGAGTGTAGGTCAATAAGTTTTCCTAGTAGAGGACTCTATTTTTTTACTTTTTTACTCTCCTATTATAAGGTAAATTAAGAAGTAGAACTAACTTGTGTTTGTGCTCCATGGCCACTGATCATATCAATCATTTTCATGTAAGACCCTTCTTCGACTGGCTCATAGACCTAATAAAAGCAGCATAATATTCTTAATATGTCAATCAGCAAATCAGCATTCATAAAGAACAGATTTTACCGAAATCAATTACTAGAAGTACATACCAAGATAGAACCAGTAGATTGAGTTTTGAAGACTTGTACATACAGAGAAATACAGAGCAAAATGGTAGTTCCAATGTTCCCAGAATAAATACTGCCACTTCAAAGACATAGCACATGCACTCTCACATTGAAATAATAAGTAAACAACAGCAGAGCTACACAAATAGTTTTTTTTCTTTATATATTTATATATATATGGTTTTTGGATATATAAGAAATAGAGGGAGAAAAGCAGACTCCTCTCTTACATTATTTGCCTCTATTGCCTGCCACCTTCAACATCTTTGCAAGCCTTATTTGCTGAGAAGTTTCTTTAAAAGACTACCCAAAACAGGACTCAATTAAGGCACAAAGAAAAAATGACGCAGAAGCCAAAGATTTGATTGAACAATAACAATCAATCCTTCTTAAGCTAGCCACTAGCTGTCCATTCCATCAAATTCTACAAGGTCCATGCTGCGTTGTCAACACAAAATTACAATATAAACAAAAACAGAATCATAATGAATTTGGTTCTAAAAACAGAATCATAATGAATTTGATTCTAGAAACAGAGTGACAGTATCATTATTTATTAATTAAAAGCTTGTCAAGAAACTCCAAAACCTTGAAATTGAACATAGAGGTAGCTTTGTCAGAAATGTGGCCTGAAAGTTAGCAAGGTTGCAATAAAAAATTAGATATGAAATCACAGTTTGCGAAACTTTAAAAACAGTACAGATGTTGATGTAGACATATCACTTTTACATCAGGTTTAAACTCAAACTCTATGCCTTTCTGTCGTGCCTCTTCGACCCATCACCATAAAAGCTCAACAATTAAACGAAAACTATCACCACTGAAACTCCAAAAAGTACCAAACCAACGACTATAATAAATCTCCACTATTACACGTAGCATTATGAATTCAAACACATATGAATCCATCAAGTACCTTTAAATATTATTTCTCCGCTAAATTTCAAAACTAAACACAGACATTGAAAATTAAACCAATCGAAATAATAGACATTGGGCTATCTTAAAAGCCAAGCAAATTGATCCAGAAGCTGCTGATGTAAAGATTATCAAGTTTAGGCATTGCTTTTTTCAATCCACATATATGTGTGTTTTATTAAAAATAAATAAATTTTATTAGAATGCATGAAAACTCATGCGGAAATTTATTACTATGCCAAAAGTTGTTGTAATACAGCTATAATACATGTATCCATGTGAAACACTTTCTTCTTTTGACATGTAACGGAGAAACAATAAGGAAATACTGTTGGGATATGCAGCTGTGCTGATGACGTATGTGTCTAATCACCTCTCTTCTTCCACCACGAAGTAAGTGGTGGAATGCTTTGTTCATTCCTGAAGAAATTAGCAGGGTCAACTTTCGTCTTCACATGTACCAACCTGTTGAAATTGCTCTTGAAATATTTAACACCCCAAATGCTAGCTTGTTTGAAGCTTGTGTACGAGCCTTTGTTGTTATTTGTCCCTATGTCAAGATCCCTGTAATTGATATATGCTGCCCTCGGATTTTTGGAAACATAGGGAGCCATGAAACTATACAAGCTTCTTATCCAATTAATGTGCCTTTGAGCAGTCTCATTCCCTTCTTCTTCCCAATAAACCAAGTGCTGGATTTTGTATATGTTTCCAGCTCTATGTGGGAATGGAATTTCTGTCTCCGAAATCTCACTCATTTTGCCACCATATGGACTCAATATCATCTCAGCTGCCTCAGCGTCTTCTTCGTAAAGCCTTTCATATATCCCTTCCCACGCATTTTCAGGAATTGGTTCCTTCACATAGTCGGATTTTGCTTTGAAAAACCTTCTGGAGGTAGGAGTTCTGTCAAGCAAAACATCCATTGATTCTCCATTTTGGAATCCAGCAAAGTAGAGGATGGAGTCAATCCAGCTCATTTCGAGGCAGTCTTCCTTTACCAAAGCCAAGGTCAGGTAAGCTCTTCTGCATCAATGGAAGGAGCTGATCAACCCCACCAAGGAACAATGAATTCAAATGAAGCACGCATTGTCTTCTTTCCTTCTTCTGTACTAGAATTTACACTTCTTAAGAAGATTCGGATGAATAAATCTTCAGGAACCTTATCTGCAACGTGCTGCCATTTTTGAATAATACTAGGTTGCGTTTTGTGCCAAGGTTCTTTGGACATTGAATACAGTCACAGTTGATGGAACAGCAACAAGCTTTATTTTCCATGCAAGGATGACTCCAAAACTAGCTCCTCCACCTCCTCTAATGGCCCAAAACAGGATCTTCTCCCATAGATTCTCTATCCAGAAATCTACCTTTAACGTCAATCAAATGTGCATCAACTATATTATCTGCAGCAAGGCCATATTTACGCAACAAGAAACCATACCCTCCTCCACTAAAATGTCCACCAACACCCACAGTAGGGCAAACTCCTGCTGGGAAAGCAAGAGTTCTGCTTTTCTCAGCAATTCTGTAGTAAAGTTGGCCAATGGTTGCACCAGCTTGCACCCAAGCTGTTTGGTTCTCAGTATCAACACTGATCGAGCTTATATTGATAAGATCAATCACGACAAATGGGACATCAGAAACAAAAGAAAGACCCTCATAGTCATGACCCCCACTTCGAACCCTAATTTGCATGCCATACTTCTGGGAACATGTAATGGCTGCTTGGAATGTGAGATATTTGCAATGGTGTAACAATGACTAGAGGCTTTGGGGTCGTGGAAGTTGAGAACCTGAGATTTTGTATGGAGAACTCTAAGATTGATGAATATGAAGAGTTTTTTTGGGTGTAAATCACTTTCGAAATGGAAGTGGAGTTGTCAGCATTCAAGGTAAGACATTGAAGAAAATTCTCATGAGGTTTAGATAATGAAGCTACCCATTGAGAAGAGAATAATAGAACAAGAACAATAAGAAGGATTGAAGAGCTCGGAGACTTCATTTCGGGAAGATCGATGTTAGATTTGGTGCATAAGTGAGCACGAATAATGCTTTGTTTATAGAACTCATGAGGACGCTTATTCAGGCTCATGCATGTGAACGAGGTGGTGAAGTCTTGTATCCTCCTGGGTTGCGTTCGATGAAAATTCAAGAATTCTAGATTAATTAGAAATATCAACTAAAAGAAAGTCTACACAACAAATGAATGTATTTTATTGCCTAAAATTTGACCAGCTGCATAATTAATATTCCGTCGTTGCTTTTCTTTTTCATTTAATTAATTAACTATCTTCACTTCCATGCATTTTCCTGGATTGTGACTGATCAGGCATTATTCTAAAACGAAATGGATTTAAGGGTATGTTTGGTATGTTGGATTTAGGATGAGATTGAGATTCATTTTTTTCCATTCTCCCACATCCCATATTTGGAGCAAGTGATGGGAATGGATTTTTCATTCCTAATTCCACAACCATTCCCATTCAATTTGGGAAATGGAATCTTAAACTGATCCATGACTTTTCAAAATCCCAATTTCATGGATTCCCCCCCTTTTTTTTTTTCTTTCATTCTCTCTCTCCATAAAGTCACAAACTCTGTCTCTATCTCATCTCCACCACGCTAACCCACCACAACCATAAACCATTGTTTGTCTCTTTCATCTTTTCTTCCATCCAAATGAACCAGCAGTGACAAGAAACTCTCTACCCTCTCTTCTTCTTCTTCTTCTTTTTTTCTTTTTTTCTTCCAAGTTAGGATCTGATAAACCCAAAACCCAGTTCTGGGTTCGACGATGAACCTAAAACCATTTGGTTCTGGGTTCGATTAGAACCCCTGTTCTAATGGGTTTTTTGTTTTTTTTTTGTCATGTTTTGATGTTTTGATATTGTTGACGATGTTGGTGTAGGAGATAATCATGTCGATGAATTGGACTAATGATATTGATGAACTGTGTTTGATGATGTTGAATTGTGGGAGATGTTATGAATTGGATTGATGATAAGATGAAGAATTATGATTTTTTTTAATAGATTTTTTATAAAATTAATTTTATATAATAAAAAATTAAAATTAATTTTATTCTAATTCAATCTTAACCTATATCAAACACAATATGTTGTAAGTTTTAATCCAATTTCAAATTCTACCAAACATAAGACAGACATTTTTCATTCCAATTAAATCCAATCCAATCCATTCCATTCAATCCCGTGTGTCAAACGGAGCCTAAAAGACATGCATGATGTTGATTAGTTGTCCTCTAATTAGATGAAAAGATTATTAGATATTCGACTTGAGCTTCATCTAGATAGGTCACTTCAATTAATATGTAGAAAATGATAATAACTTTTGTACTTCATATTGATATATTGCTTGTATAAATTATAGGGTTTTTTCGAAATACAAAATATCATCAAATGAACACCAGTTTCAAAATAATATCCAAAAATATATATATATATTGTTAGTGGTTTAAAATCAATTAGTGATTTAGGGTTAAAATCATAGAACCGTTAGTGGCTAAAAGGTAAATAGATAAATGTATTGGTGCTTTAAATAGACAAAACCCTAATTCTATCTTCTCTTCTCTCCTCCCTCTCTTCTCTCTTACCATTGTCCCTTTCTCTTTCCTATCACCATCTCTCTTCCCTCTCATCACTCTCTCTACCCTTTCGTAGCCTGTCGCACCCCGTGCATCGCTCTTTTTCTTCCCTCTAATCTTTCTTCTCCCTCTCGTTGCTCATTCTCTTTCAAGCGAAGACCTAAATTTGGGTCTTCATCCATTTAAAAATTGGAGATCCCAAATGAGACCTCCATCTTCATTTTTTTTAATGATTTTTTTTCTTTTGAAAAAAGTGGAGATCCCACTTAGAATATGGTGGGATCTCCTTTATGGTTGCATGGTAGTGATAAGAGACAAGGGGGGGATGATGGGGGTATGTTGTGATAGAGGTGTGATGGGCGGTGGCGATGAAGGGTTGTAATGGACAGTTGTGATGAAGGTGTGTTGTGATGGACGATTGTGATGGAGTTGAGATGGACGGTTGTGATGGATGATTTTGATGAAGTTGAGATAGGTGGTTGTGATGGAAGCGTGATGAATGGTTGTGATGGACGATGATATGAGATAAAAGCCATGATATTTTTTTTTTTTTAGAGCCATGAACATTTTTTTTTAATTTTTAATTTATTATATTTATTTGTTATGTTCATTGTTAATTATTATTATATATTAATTATTTAAGGTTACAATTTATTTATTTATTTAATACAAATTTATCTCATCTATCCATCAAGATTGATGAACGATGGAGATTAATCTATTTAATTATAACTTTTTTAAAAGTTTTACTTTTATTTTTTTTAATTTTGGTAATGTAAGGGTAGTTTGGTAATTGACTAATCTGTTTTTCTATTTTAAATTTTTTATATAAAATAATATGATTTTTAATATGTAAGAGTACTTTTTTTGGGTAATATATAAGCGTGTTTATGTATTTTCTATATTTGTGTCTAAAACCGCTTACCTTTTGAATGAAACAACCATCTCACAAATGGTAGGGGGTTTTTTGGATAATATTTTGAAAATGAAGGGTGGTTTGATATTATTTTTTATTCTAGGGAAAGTTGTTATTTTTCCTAAATTATAAAATAGGGTCTGTGACATGGAACGGAATTCACATTCATATTGTAATACACATAAAAAATATCATTCAAATAATCACTAAGGTACACCATTATTCTTTCACTTTTTAATTAAACTAAACCGTCCAACTTAAATGACGCTTTATTGAACGAATTACAACGAAACCCTATCAAATAACATAATTGCAAAAAGACATAGTAGTTCAGCGGAACTTCAGAAAAATGGCTTCCTATTTTACAAAAATTACATACCTAAGTGGCTTTGACCGTGTCAACTAGCAATAGTTTAATGGTGATCTTAATGGTTTTGAATAAATTTATCTTAGTGTCCTTGCACAAAATCACATGTAAGTATTTTTATAATTTTAGAAATTCAAATACAAAAAATAAACAAATAAATAAATAATTGTTCTTGATTGGAAGCCCCAGATCATCTTCAAGATCTTCAACAAAATCCAAATTTTCTCATCTTCAACCCAACTTCAATAAAATTAAAATCAACCCACAAACTTGAACAAAAATCAACACACAAATTTTCTATTTTTAAAAGTTAAAAATTAAAAATATCAAGATCTGAATCTCTTAAACAGATAGATCTATTCAACCCATAAACGCAAAAACGTTATCTTCTCAATCATAAACAATTTATGAACCCAAAAAAGAAGAAAAATCACCTACTGGCATGAGACAGTTTGGTGTGATCTCACCAAATCTCCTTTGGACAACTTTTCAATGTCCTTGAATATCGACCATGGATCTTAGTTCAATTATGATCATTCGGGTGAGGTTTGTAGATCTGGCAAAAGGTATATGTTTTTGGTTGTTTGCTTGGGTGAAAATAGTTTTAGTTACACGTAAAAGTAGGATATAAGAGAACGACAGTGTGTAGACGACTAGACAATGAGTTGAAAATTACTAATATAATCTTTATAATTAATATTTTCTTCATTTAAAAGTTTTATTTTTTTTATTTAAATAATAATATTATTAATTATTTATACTGTTTTAACATGCAAAAGGACCAATATATCTTTAGGCGTTCAAAGTGCATTTAATCAAAACTGGTCTACGGTATTTGCGTGTTATATTCGATGAACTTGAATTTTTCCTACAATTACTTATTTGATGGAGACTTCAATGTTGTTAGCCCCACTTTATTTGGATATAAATTTGTGTAAATAATTTGGATAATTTAATGATTTTATTTTTTTTGTTTTAGTTATTATTATTATTATTATTTTTTCGGATTCTCTTCCTATTAATCTATATCAATTTAATAACATGTATAATTAATGGCTCAACTTCATTTGTTTTATTTTATTCTTTTATTTTCAAATACAGTTTGTTGTCATTATGCCTTTTTAATCAACAAATTATCAGCATACGAAACGATCTCAATAGTGAATTTGGATCCTTTATGTTTTTATTTTTGTTGACTTATATATATATATATATTTGATCTGTATACTTAAAAGCAATATAGTTATGATTAACATATAAAAAATAATGATAATAATAATAAAAATAAATAAATGTCAATCATCCATTTTATCATTTAATACGTCAATTGAGATCTTATAAAACTCAGCATGACGATTTAGAGTAGCAGAGGATTCAAATCCTTTTCATCTTTATTATGAATTGTTAACCCTGACTTTATTTTTCCTCAAGCTGCAGTTTTCTTTTGGTCAATAGTCATCTACTTTGAATGTTCTTTTCGTGTGAGGAATTAAACTACTACAACAGATTTGCATTCAATCAACTTGCGAGTCTCCATCAATTTAATTTCCAAGTTGAATATTCAAGAAAATACAAATTTCAACGATATGTAGTCTTCATTAAGGATTTTGGCATAGTTTATGATGGGTACTCATTTGACCTTGAAAATATATAGTTCAATATAGATCATTATGAGTCATTTGTAAAGACATACTGTGGATATAATAATTCTGGAATTGGTAATATATATAGTATATGTCGTTATTCCAACATACTCTAGCTTTTGTTATAGAATACTTTTTAACGATATTCATAATTATATTTTTTTCCTTGGTCAATAATTCAAGTTTATTACCACATATTGAATTCTCGTTTATTCGATTTCTAAAAGTACATAATTACCTATAAGTACATTATTATGATTCTGGTCAACTCAAAGATCTTTATTTCGACATGGAAAATTTATTTATTTTCAGGATAATTTCACCATCAAACCAACCGATTATCAATTTAGTCCTTATTATTTTTTTCTGCATAAAAGGTGTGCTTAATATTTCATTTAATTATCAAAAAGTCTATATTATTTTATATAGAATCAAAATAGTCCTTAAAACCCATATTGATTGAGTTTTGTGTTAATGAATATAAGTAATTTGATACTATTTATATTCAACTAGTTTTAAGATACTGTTTAATAATTCTAAAGAAGAGTATGTAATTTTAAAAGGTTTGTAATTATAGGAACGTTTTTTAAGGCATTTGTAATTAGGAACGTTTTTTAAGGCATTCTTTAAATCATTTTCGGTAAATAATATGCTCATTTACATCTAGAAAATTAAATTAATATCCTCAATTTAGTTTAAGTGTATTTAAGGGGTTTAATAACCTTTCTCATCAAAAGTTAATTGAAATGTTAATGATAACTAGTCTAAACGAGAGTATTTGGATACAAACTAAAACAAGGACTATTTTGAGAGTAATTAACAAAGACTAAATAATTACTTAATTCTCTAAATCCATAGATTTAATTGATAATTAATTTTGATAATTTTCCTCTTTTTCTTATGATGTCTTTTGAAGTTTGTTATAGGCCACTTGCATTCTACTATAAAGTTCGAGGTGTCTTTTAAAGTTCATCAAGAAACAAATTCGTTAATTTATTTATTTCTTTTTTAAAAAAAGAGTAATTTATTTATTTCATCATGGTTTTACACTGATATTTCACTTTATTCCAAATTACTCTCGTTAATCTTTCACACATTGTTTCTTAAAAAATGAATAAAATTTTGAAAAATACTTTCCGAAGATGCATTTTTAATCATTTATGTTTAGTGTTATATTCAATGAGGTTATTGTTGAAGACTTGAGATATTAAATAATCTTTTTTGAAAATCTTTTTATACTCATTTTCTACAAACACCCATTTTTAGAAAATTAAATCCTTCATATTTTTCCTATAGAATATGAAAAATCGAAAGTGAATTTCTAAACTAATTAATAACTTATATATATTTGTTTAGTTCACAATATATACAAATTACTTTTTGGTTACATAATGACATCCTCCATCACTTTAAAATCAGATAAACCTTTTAAAATATGTGAGAAAAAAAAAATTATGGATTAAGAATTATAGGATTAAAACTTTATACGAAACGTTGAAGAAAAACATGCTGACTTTCTCCTGCCTAAATTTCAGCTTGGAGGAGGCATGATCTTCTCTCCTTAAATCTCAGGGAGGAAGCACAACCTGAAAGCTAAGTGCTTAACAATTAAATTTAAAAATAAAAAATAAAAAATAAAAAAAAGTAACGTTTGTGAAGGAAATAACTAAGTGTAAAACCGAGAAAAGAGAGGGCATTAATGGGGTTCAAAAGCAAAGAATTTCC
This sequence comes from Nephelium lappaceum, assembly GCA_021234005.1. Classification (NCBI taxonomy): domain Eukaryota; kingdom Viridiplantae; phylum Streptophyta; class Magnoliopsida; order Sapindales; family Sapindaceae; genus Nephelium; species Nephelium lappaceum. The sequence goes on from CM038010.1 coordinate 9,856,192, forward strand.
ATTGGATTTTAAACGGAATTGTGATATATATATATATATATATAACTCATTCTATAATGTACTTGAGGTATATATATATATACTCAAAACGTCCATATTATCCAAGGTCTTCACCTGTAGACTTTGAATTAGAAGTTGATAATGACATTCAACGATAATCTTTTAGTGGTCGAGAAATAGTTGGATGGAATGTTGATGGTATATCTGATAGACAAATATTAATCACCATCAAATATATAACCATGTATGCTCAAGCACTAAGAGTGCACAATCAAAATAGACTATGCCATCTGTAAAGGAGAATAGCTAATTTTTCGGATTTATTTACACAGTTATCCCACCATCTTTGAAGTTGACTAGTAAAACCGAATATAATAGCATTTGCTATATGATGCTCATTATTAACCATGTGCCAAACTCTAAGGGTATCGACATTATAACCAAAACTACAAATTTCATAGGCAATGCAAGGGAAAAAATATAAGACACAATGCAAATGCAAGCAAGTCAAACTCTTTTGAGACCAAACAAAGATGTCCTACAGACAACATTTGATCGAACACTTGGTGCACATTCCCATCATCACACAACCACAAGGTTTAATTCGATAGAGTATGTAAACAAACCAAGCATAAGAAGTGAAAGCAAAGTAGAATAACGAAGAAAAGTGTTTATGGAGCAAATCTCCTACATAGAAGAAGTGATAGCAACAAAGAAGAAATGAAATTGGTTCTTTGGTTCTCTACATATTGTAAGTGATGAGCTTTTAAAGCTGCACTCTACAAAAGAAAAGAAGTTTAACATTGGAAAACGAAAAAAAAAAAAAAAACCATTTTTCACTCCCCTTATAATTTTCAAAAACCTATTTCATTTTTAAAAGCATGTTTTTTAAAATAATTATTGAACACATTTTACAGTATCTTTTATTTTTAAAAATGAAAAACTGTTTTTGAAAATGCATCTAAACAATCACTAACTTTTCAACTTCTCAAAGCTACCAGTGATATTGTTGGGTTAGCTTTAGGAATCTTGCCATGTCAGCCAAGGTGGTTAATCATGAACTAATTAGTAATCGCCATCATAATATTTATATTTTGATTAATTAAAAACCATTAAAAAAATAAAAAAAGAAGAAGGTCTACTATATACACTCTTAATTCATAGGACTTCTCGTTTCTTCTACACGCAATAGGTTTTATTAGGAGAAGAATATCATTGCCAATTTTGGACATTATTATTAAGAGGAAAATCTGAAAAACCCTCTAAAATAAAAAATAATATCACTGAACCTCATTTTTTAACATAAAAGTAAATAGTTTCATATTAGTTTCATTTTTTATAGGTGTTTTGATAATATCCCTTACTATTATTATTTATTTTGAAATTAGTAATTTTTCATTAAGGTCATTGCATGTGAATAAGTTTCGATTATACCACTTCAAACTGAAACCGAATTCCTTTTAGGCAACTTCAGCCCCGGTTTTTGTACAAAGGACAAAGAAAAGTTCAAGCCCATGCCAAGCCCAACAATCCATTCAGACTTTGTAATTAGTAGCCCAGATTTTTAAAGCAAATAGTTCATGATCATATTTTATTATATTAACTTTAATTATATCAATAATTAAAATTTATTCACTATTTTATGGTTCAATTTTGCTTTCCCTTTTTTTTAAAAAAAATTTGTTTGTCCTATTTTTGAATCTGTTACCTTGATTCAAATATTCATCTTCGATAATTAGTTATTGACAATGATATTGTGATTAGAATTACCATTCTTTTTGAATTAATAGCAATTACATAAAAGTTTGTGATTTTATTTAATTTCTTTATTTTGAAAGTTTTTGTTATTATATTATCATCAATTAATGAGTCCAATGTAAATTAAATATATAATCTTGTAGAACTTTTGAGAGTTATTAAAATTACTAAAGAAAACAACCAAATATTTATGAACATATGAATGAAATTTGGTGGATACATGATTGAGATAAGGGATAAATTGATGATATATTAATTTTAGAGGAGGACAATTATGAAAGAAAATATTTTAAACATAATTAAATGATTAGTGTTAAGTGATAGTCAAAATTTTTTTATATTTTTATTTTAATAGGTTATTTTAATATATTTTAAATTATTTGATCACTTTAAAAAAAAAAATTAATTTAGTGACACTAGTTCAAATCATTAAGTGATAAATGAAAAAAAAAAAAAAGATCAATCCTTTATTTTAATGGAAAAAAAAATGAGTTATTTAGTTTTATATTATCTTATTACTTTAATCGTTAATATTTTGATTAGGAGTGGTAATGTGGGAAGGGATGTCTATCCTCGTACTCAGCTACATTTATCTTTTGAAAACTTATCCTTCTAAAATCCCTTCATTAGGTGTAGCTGGGTGGGGTGGAACCGTAGAAAGGGGAATATGCTTTTCCCATCCCCTATTTACCAGTTTATAAAAACTATTTATTAAGAGAATAAATATAACATGATGAATTTAATATAATACTTACAGTAATTCCACGACAATGTTGAAAATAATCTTATAAACAATTAAAATAACTATAAATATACAACTAAACAAGTAAATTCGATCGTACAAATATGAAAGTGCAAAGTAAAATTAATATTCAAAACATTTAGTATTATTTATCTAATAGCCGTATTCATTTTGTAATTCTCAATTCATTATACGTTTAACATCTACTCCTTAAGATGTTAATTTCCACTCAAAAGAATTTGGGAATATTAAAGAACTATTAAAGGAATAGAAAAAATATTTTTTCAAGTTAGTATATAAATTCAATAGAAGTGAAAGAGATGTAAAACTGCGATACGATGAACATAAATTTGAATGAATTTTCTCATGCTGTAAGATTAAATAGTTTTTTTTTTAATTAATTTTTAAAGAAAAAATAAATAATAAACATATAAAAATTATATTTTAAGTAAGGCGAGTTCAGGGTGGGATGTTTGTCAGCCCCACAGCAGTTGTGTCTGTCTCTATCCTCAAACCACAAATGCGAGGCCCCATAGATTATTTTGTCATCTCTAATTTTAATTTAAATATAGTTAAGAGTAATATTGGTATTTCAAAAGTATACATATTCAGAATGAACATACCATTTATTAAGGGCATTAAATATTGCCATTCAATAAAAAAAAAAAAAAAAAGACTTTCCTCAAAAAAAAATAATAAATAAATAAAAAGTAAAAAGACCCCAAAGGCCTCATCCGTTTGGCCCAAACAAAAAGGGGAAATGAATCCATAAGGCTTCTTTATTGGCCCATGAACTCTGAAAGCTGAAAGAGTAGTGATATTTCCACCCCTCCAAGAGCATCTCCAATGTTCTTATGAATTATTAAAAAATTATATACCGCATAAGATACATAGACATTGAGTTAAAATAAACATCTCCAATGCAATTATCACTCATCAATGTCAAGCTAAGGTGGCACAAAAAAAAAAAAGACATTGTCAACATAACTATTTATTTTCAGAGGATGTATTAGACGGTCATATCAGTAAATCAATAATTATTTAATTCTAATTTTCAAATCTAATTAAAAGTAAATATATATATTGAAGCATTAAATGGAAAATATTGAAGTATTAAATGAAAATACATAGAGACGTTAGATGGAAATATATAGATACATTAAATGGAAATACATAAAGCATTGGAGAATAGTTTTTCAATTTGATTGTCTATCAAATAATACTTACATCATATAGGAAATAAATCTCTTGACATTAACAACATAACACTTTTTTTCAAAACACAATCCATGAGAGTATTAAAGATGCTCTAAAATCGTATGTACACACCTTAATTTATACATTTTTAATATTCTAATATTACCCTTAGATTAAATTATTAATATTTTAATTAAAAGATGATATTGTTGTTATTATAATTAAATTGGAATACTCCAACTTCAAATCCCAATAAGAAATTTGGTTTGTTTTGATAAATGGTAGTAAAAAATGAGAGTTGTCTATTGTGTTTTAAGAGGTTTTATAAAAGGCGAAAATGAGGTTTAGATTTAAAGGGTTTTGTGCTCTTTTTTTTTTTTTTTTTTTTGGTTAGTTAAAGTTTAGCTTGAGTGAAAATTGGGATTTTTAGTTTTATTTGATAGTTTTATATATAGGGTTTTGGTGAATTGCAAAAATTTTGAGTAAAAATGAGAGTAAACATAAGATAGAAAAGCTATGAACATGAAAAAGAGTATCAAAACAAATTTAAAAAAGAAAAAAATAACTTCTTTTAATTTTTTAATTTACTTATCTTTATAATTATTTCCCTAAAATATTTAAAAGGTAAATAAATAAATGAATATAATTTATAATACATAGAGTGTATTAATAGAATATGAATTTTAAAAATCTTAATGGGATGTAAATACAAAAGGGGGTGTATATATAGTTTTTAAGGGATGGAAATATTGCCACTCTTTATTATAACACTATTAAATTAATTAGTCCATTTATATTAGATTTTATTTATCTACTTTTTAAGAAATGGTTCATTTGTTTTTAATAAAGAAAAGTTATAGTCAATAAAACTTCAAAAGAATTTGTTCAAGGAATAAAAACTTTTAAAAAATAGTATAATTCTATTTTTATATATTTAGGTCATCAATTTTCAGATAATAGTAATAATATTATGTATGTTGAGGGAGGATAAAATCTAACAAGTACCAACAATAAGTTAAATTTTATTATAAGTTTCTATAATTAACGAGGAAAATCCATTTCATTTAGTTGATAGAAACTGCACACTCCCAAAAATCCACCTCACTCATGTACCAATGCAAATTTAATAGAAATGATGATATTTACACCCACTAAAATGGTATGTACACACGACACACCCCACTAAAGATTATTTTAAAAAGTTAAAAATTATAATTACAACTCACAGATGAACTTACTAAAGGATGTATAATCAATTTTAAAGGGATGTAAATATTGACTTTTCATATAGTAATTCTTTGTCCAAAAGTTACATCAAAAATATTGATTTGTGAATCTTATACTTCTAATCCGAGAGCTCTCACCAATTGAACTATTTTCTCACAAAGTGATTGATAAAAAACATGGAAAAAGATGATGTTGAACTGAAGCAAAATTTACTTATTTTCAACCAAACACAATTGGAATGGATCAATCTTCTCCTTGTTGGGTTCACTAACAATTCCCCTTATTTCCCACCTACTAGCTCCACCACTCTCTTCTATTCAGATGAGGAAGTGACGGGCAGGAGAGAGAGACAAGCATTCATGTTCATTTCCTAGTGTGAGCTCAATGATATACTAGCAGAAAAAGATGAGCAAGTTACAAATTCAATACCTTTGTCAGTAAAAAATATAGAAAGAAAATCCAAATTAATTTGTACCATGATGTGAAAAGCCAGAGTTTAAGAACAAGTGAACAACAAAACTATTGTACCAATGTTAAAAGAACCATGAAATTTAGTCAGTCATCTTGATCAAGTGCAGAATCTCCATTCCTAAGCATTAGACATAGCACAGTATCTCACAACTATCTTTTGGACAAAGCGAAGGGCCACCTCCAGATTTACAGTCACCTATGGTTAGATGACAGTTTTAACTTAGGCCTAGAAAAATATATATGACGAACCCAAACAGATGTTCAGAATTACAATATACGAATTATGACAAGGTTAAATAAAGCAGTCAATAAGTATGATGTAGGAGTACTCAAGACGTCTGGCTCATGTTTAACCATCCAGACTCTGAATTGACTTGGTTGAAATCATCCATAGACTGTAAGGTTTGATCACGGGCAGATGTCGTGGAAGATCCTGGACCTTTTCTCTCCAAAGAGAAGTTTGGAGCTGCAGCTTCCACTCAAGCTTTGGTCATGCATCTGTTGATGATAGGCTTGGAGTGGTTTATGTTGCATATCTTGGCCATAGATGCTAGGATCTTATGCAATTTCATCTAGCATGTATATTAACCTATAACATTGCTACTAAAATGGCAATTACAACAGTATATAACTCCAGATTTCACCTCAAATTCTCAGCTCTTTTACTAAAATGCAATCAACATCATAAACTGGATGTCTCAATAAGAATTTAATGACAGCCATACCCTATCAGTGCAGATATAATTTGAGGCTACCATAGAAAACAATTCAAAAAAATAAAGTCAACATCTGAACTACAATGTAAGATATTTAAATAAAAATTTCCCAATTTCAACCGGTTGTAATTGTCAAGTTATTTCAACAATTCAATGTGGACTATAATTGCTTTTGCATTAGACTTATTCCAGTTTCTGTCATCCAAATGAATTTCATTTTTTCAAATAACATGTTGCTCAATTCATATTACGTCACTTAGACAAAGGACAATTAAGCATTCTTATCTATTGAAAAATAATTAGCTGCAGCAGCATCGACATCACTGGCGCAGGATTTGAGTGCAATGCAGATAAATAATTACATTACACTTACCACGATCTACAAATATTGCAGATATGATGGGATCATGATATCCTTTATAAGGGATACAAGTAAGAATGCTATATGAAGTTAAAAACACAAAAATCAAACATTGCAATGTTAATCACATAGACATATTGAAGCTTTATCTTTACAGTGTTTTCCGATCGCTTATTTTTCAAATATACGTAGGGATAGATCTAGACATATTCAAGTTTCTTAAAACTAGGGACAAAATTCCTTGTAAATTTAGGGCTATAATTGCAAATATTTCTATATCTACCGAAATAATGTTAAGGATCTTGGCATAAAATAAATGAATAGATAAAATTAGAAGTAGTAAGCATACAAGTTTTTGATTTTCAGCGTTGATCTGCTTCGGAAAGTCAAACTTTGGCCCAACCATATTAGTGATTCTCCTATGTATAAAGAAGACACAATGAACATATTTACTTTTAATCTTGAATTTTTTATATGTTATTACCATTTGCAGTGATCTTTCCTATAACAATTTTACAAGGTCAACTAGTAGTCCAAAGATCAGGTAAAAAAATTCTAATCACAATGTTCGTATAGTTCCTTCTAAATCTTTTTACTCATGACTTCTTAGTCTCCTGATCAGATCAAATACAAACATGTACTGCAGTTTTTCTAGGAAGAACAACATGTAAGACCATTCCTTATCTTTAAGGTCATGGTTTTTAGTATTATTCCAATAATAAATTTCCCTTTTTATTCATGCTAGTTTCATCAATTGACTAAGATAAAGGTACGTTTGAATTGGTTCCCCTAATGCAAGAAGCGGCAGGGCTATAACATTATCTAACTACTATAGCATGGTTACCTATTTGTGTATTTATATATCTATTTATTATATTAACTTGTTTTATTCTCCTTGTTAAATAGGAGTGGAATTTTTTCATGCGCTAGTGAACTCAGTTGTCCAAATTGTGAATTTAATTTCCTGGATATAACTTCTGCTAACACCTGTAAAACTATATATTTTAAGAACATATTTTCAGTAACATCTTCCTATATCATACCAACATACTAACGTGTTGCATCATTATTGCGATGAACTTGAGGTTGGTAATCTGAAAACAAAAAGTTTTGTTTGCATCAGTATGTTATTGGTATTTTATTTAGCCACAAAAATTGCACTGACTGAGGAGTTGAAAACCAAAAATAACTTTATATAGCTTCAAATTTAACACTTGTAGAACTATATAGTTAAGAACATCTCATTATGTTGTACCAACATATTAACGTGCTGCATCATTATTGCGATGAACTTGAGATAGGTAATCTGAAAAAAAAAAAAAATTGTATGCATTAGTATGCCATTGGTTTGTCTAGCCATAGAAATTGCACTGGTTAAGAAGTTGAAAACAAAAACCAGTTACATATATATATATATATATATATATATATATTCTCTCAAAACAACTAATTAACTCAGATGCTTATGATTTTGATAAAGCACTAGGGAAATTACTATGATAACAGTAGTAATGATTTGGTAATTTAATTATATATGCGATAGATTACCAATCAGTTCATATAAACTGTGATGTAGCCATCAAGCAGACCATGTATGAAGGTGATCAAATTGTTGGAGATAAAGCTATATTGAATTACAATAGAGGAACCAATTGGGGAATGATTAGTGCTTGGGGATTTCATGGGCCATACTGAAATTTAATGGCTATACTTTATCATCTGGCATACAATTAGACTTGTACTCTACAGCACGTGGGTCTTCGCACTTTCTCACCTATTATGGATATTGTCTAGAACATGGAAATTAAAAAGCGAACCTCCACTTTGTGGAGATTGTATTCAAAGATGATGAACCAAATAACAGAGTCAGAAGATGCATATTTGATAATTATATTCAGGTAATTGGTTACGTTATGAGTAGATTTCATTGCTATTATATTTATAAAAATCATTGTTATGAAAATTCTATTTTAGGGAATATTAAGATGGTAGGATTTTAATATCAAGGAGCAAGCCAATGAACTGGTAAAGCAATCATACAAACATTTAAGGTCAAGGCGATGGACAATACCCTGAACATCCGTTTATGTTAGCCCAAAAAAGGACTATTTGTATGATTTTGCCAAGCTTAGATACAAGTAGCCCATTTTCAGCCCAATACAAGCAAATGTCCAGGGCATCGTCTACCATCTTAACCTTAAATGTTTTTAAAATTGTTTTACCAGTTCATTGGTTTGCTCTTTGATATTAAAATCCTACCATCTTAATATTCCCTAAAATAGAATTTCCTTAACAAGGGTTTTTATAAATATAATCGCAATGAAATCTACTCATAATGTAACCAATTACCTGAATATAAATATCAAATATGCATCTTCTGACTCTGTTATTTGGTTCTTCATCCTTAAATACAATCTCCACAAAGTAAAGGTTCACTTTTTAATTTCCATTATCTAGACAATATCCATAATAGGTGAGAGAGTGTGAAAACCCACCTGCTACAGAATACAAGTCTAATTGTATGCCAGATGATAAAGTATAGCCATTAAATTTCATTATGGCCCATGAAATCCCCAACACTAATCATTCCCCAATTGGTTCCCCTATCGTAATTCAGTATATCTTTATCTCCAGCAATTTGATCACCTTATACAAGGTCTGCTTGATGGCTACATCTTGTCCTCCATAGTTTATATGAAAAGATTAGTAATTTGTTGCATATATAATTAAAATATTAAATCATTACTACTGTTATCATAGTGATTTTCCGAGTGCATCATCAAAATCATAAGCATCGGAGTTAAATAGTTGTTTTGAGAAAACATATATATAAAAAGTTGGTTTTAGACCTTTGAAATGAGAGAATGTGTCAGGAAATGAAGAGACAAAGAAATTAATTAAAGCTGAAAATGATGGGATCTGCTATCTACTATTGCCTAATCGATGAGATTATTGAACCAATTAGTCAATGGCTTGCTAGTCTTTCTACACTAGAATCATACACCCACATGCATAGTAATTAATATTACTATTATCAGGTTATAGGACTATTGCTATGAATTAATGCAGGGAGAAACTTAAATCACGTAACTGCAACTCTAAACATCATATCCAACCAACTCAATTACATCACCGTGGACAAACCATGTTAAACCATGTTGTTCCATGATGTTCATATGTATATATTTTGGATAATCCTAAGTTCCCCTAGATAATCATAGATTCCTCTAATTATTTAACTTAATCGCTAATTATTTGAGATTAGAGAAACCACTATGTTCATGATGTGCATGGACGAGAGGTTGATTCTTCTACTCTCTTTAGTTGGCTTTATATGGTTTAGGCAGGTGACATTTGTGGTTTAGACCTTTAAAATGAGAGAATGTGTCAGGAAATGGAGGGACAAAGAAATTAATTAAAGTTGAAAATGATGAGATCTGCTATCTACTATTGCCTAATCGATGAGATTATTGAACCAATTAGTCAATGACTCGCTAGTCTTTCTACACTAGAATCATACACCCACATGCATAGTAATTGATATTACTATTATCAGGTTATGGGGTTGTTGCTATGAATTAATGAAGGGGTAACTTGAATCATGTAACTGCAATTCTAAACGTCAAATCCAACCAACTCAATTACATCACCGTGGACAAACCATATTGTTCCCATGATGTTCACATGTATAAATTTTAGATAATCCTAAGCCCCCCTATATAATCCTAGGTTCCTCCAATTATTTAACTTAATCGGTAATTATTTGAGACTAAATGAAACACTATGTTCATGATGTGCATGGTCGAGAGGTTGATTCTTCTACTCTCTTTAGTTGGCTTTATGTGGTTTAGGCAGGTGACAGTTGTAGTTTAGACATTTAAAAGGAGAGAATGTGTCAGGAAATGGAGGGACAAAGAAATTAATTAAAGCTGAAAATGATGGGATCTGCTATCTACTATTGTCTAATCGATGAGATTGTTGAACCAATTAGTCAATGGCTTGCTAGTCTTTCTACACTATAATCATACACTCACATGCATAGTAATTGATATTACTATTATCAGGTTATAGGGTCGTTGCTATGAATTAATGCAGGGGCAACTTCAATCACGTAACTGCAACTTTAAACGTCATATCTAACCAACTCAATTACATCACCGCGGACAAACCATGTTAAACCATGTTGTTCCCATGATGTTCACATGTATATATTTTGGATAATCCTAAGCCCCCCTAGATAATCCAAAGTTCCTTCAATTATTTAACTTAATCGCCAATTATTTGAGACTAGAGGAAGCACTATGTTCATGATGTGCATGGACGAGAGGTTGATTCTTCTACTCTCTTTAGTTGGCTCTATGTGGTTTAGGTAAATGAAATTTGTGGTTTAGACCTTTAAAAGGTGAGAATGTGTCCGAAAATGGAGGGACAAAGAAATTAATTAAAGCTGAAAATGATGGGATCCGATATCTACTATTGCCTAATCGATGAGATTATTGAACCAATTAGTCAATGGCTTGCTAGTCTTTCTACACTAGAATCATACACTCACATGCATAGTAATTGATATTACTATTATAAGGTTATGGGGTTGTTGCTATGAATTAATGCAGGGGCAACTTCAGTCACGTAACTGCAACTCTAAACGTCATATCCAACCAACTCAATTACATCACCGCGGACAAACCATTTCAAACCATGTTGTTCCCATGATGTTCACATGTATATATCTTGGATAATCCCAAGTTCCCCTAGATAATCCTAGGTTCCTCCAATTATTTAACTTAATCGCTAATTATTTGAGACTAAAGGAAGCACTATGTTCATGATGTGCATGGACGAGAGGTTGATTCTTCTACTCCCTTTAGTTGGCTTTATATGGTTTAGACATGTGACATTTGTGGCTTAGACCTTTAAAATAAGAGAATGTGTCGGCAAATGGAGGGACAAAGAAATTAAATAAAGCCGAAAATGATGAGATCTGCTATCTACTATTGTCTAATCGATGAGATTATTGAACCAATTAGTCAATGACTTGCTAGTCTTTCTACACTAAAATCATACACCCACATGCATAATCATTGATATTACTCTTATCAGGTTATGAGGTTGTTGCTATGAATTAATGCAGGGGCAACTTCAATCACATAACTGTAACTCTAAACGTCATATCCAACCAACTCAATTACATCACCACGGACAAACCATGTTAAACCATGTTGTTCCCATGTATATATTTTGGATAATCCTAAGCCCCCCTAGATAATCCAAGGTTCCTCCAATTATTTAACTTAATCTCTAATTATTTGAGACTAGAGGAAGCATTATGTTCATGATGTGCATGGACGAGATGTTGATTCTTCTACTCTCTTTAGTTGGCTCTATGTAGTTTAGGCATGTGACATTTGTGGTTTAGACCTTTAAAAGGAGAGAATGTGTCCGGAAATGGAAGGATAAAGAAATTAATTAAAGCTGAAAATGATGGGATCTGCTATCTACTATTGCCTAAACGATGAGATTATTGAACCAATTAGTCAATGGCTTGCTAGTCTTTCTACACTAGAATCATACACCCACATATATAGTAATTGATATTACTATTATCAGGTTATGGGGTTGTTGTTATGAATTAATGCAGGGGCAACTTCAATCACGTAACTGCAACTCTAAACGTCATATCAAACGAACTCAATTACATCACCGCAGACAAAACATGTTAAACCATGTTGTTCCTATAATGTTCACATGTATATATTTTGGATAATCCTAAGCGCCCCTAGATAATCCTAGGTTCCTCCAATTATTTAACTTAATCGCTAATTATTTGAGACTAGAGGAAGCACTATGTTCATGATTTGCATTGACGAGAGGTTGATTCTTCTACTCTCTTTAGTTGGCTTTATGTGGTTTAGGCAGGTGACATTTGTAGTTTAGACCTTTAAAATGAGTGAATGTGTCCGGAAATGGAGGGACAAAGAAATTAATTAAAGCTAAAAATGATGGGATCTGTTATCTACTATTGCCTAGTCGATGAGATTATTGAACCAATTAATCAATGGCTTGCTAGTCTTTCTACACTAGAATCATACACCCACATGCAAAGTAATTGATATTACTATTATCAGGTTATAGGGTTGTTGCTATGAATTAATGCAAGGGCAACTTCAGTCACATAACTGCAACTCTAAACGTCATATCCAACCAACTCAATTACATCACCACGGACAAACCATTTTAAACCATATTGTTCCCATGATGTTCACATGTATATATTTTGGACAATCCAAAGTTCCCCTAGATAATCCTAGGTTCCTCTAATTATTTAACTTAATCGGTAATTATTTGAGACTAAAGGAAGCACTATGTTCATGATGTGCATGGATGAGAGGTTGATTCTTTTACTCCCTTTAGCTGGCTTTATGTGGTTTTGGCAGGTGACATTTGTGGTTTAGACCTTTAAAAGGAGAGAATGTGTTGGCAAATGGAGGGACAAGAAATTAAATAAAGCCGAAAATGATGGGATCTGCTATCTACTATTGTCTAATCGATGAGATTATTGAACCAATTAGTAAATGGCTTGCTAGTCTTTCTACACTAAAATCATACACCCACATGCATAGTAATTGATAGTACTATTATCAGGTTATGAGGTTGTTGCTATGAATTAATGTAGGGGCAACTTCAATCACGAAACTGCAACTCTAAACTTCATATCCAACCAACTCAATTACTTCACCACGGACAAACCGTGTTAAACCATGTTATTCCCATGATGTTCACATGTATATATTTTGGACAATCCTAAGCCCCCCTAGATAATCATAGGTTCCTCCAATTGTTTAACTTAATCGCTAATTATTTGAGACTAGAGGAAGCACTATGCTCATGATGTGCATGGACGAGAGGTTGATTCTTCTACTCTCTTTAGTTGGCTTTATGTGGTTTAGACCGGTGACATTTGTGGTTTAGACCTTTAAAAGGAGAGAATGCGTCCAGAAATGGAGGGACAAAGAAATTAATTAAAGCTGAAAATGATAGGATCTGTTATCTACTATTGTCTAATCGATGAGATTATTCAACCAATTAGTCAATGGCTCGCTAGTCTTTCGACACTAGAATCATACACCCACATATATAGTAATTGATGTTACTATTATCAGGTTATGGGGTTGTTGCTATGAATTAATATAGGGGCAACTTCAATCACGTAACTGCAACTCTAAACGTCATATCCAACAAACTCAATTACATCACCGCGGACAAACCATGTTAAACCATGTTGTTCCCCTGATGTTCACTTGTATATATTTTGGATAATCCCAAGTTCCCCTAGATGATCCTAAGCTCCTCCAATTATTTAACTTAATCGCTAATTATTTGAGACTAGAGGAAGCACTATGTTCATGATGTGCATAGACGAGGGGTTGATTCTTCTTCTCCCTTTAGTTGGCTTTATGTGGTCTAGGCAGATGACATTTGTCGTTTAGACCTTTAAAATGAGAGAATGTGTTAAGAAATGGAGGGACAAAGAAATTAATTAAAGTTGAAAATGATGGGATCTGCCATGTACTATTGTCTAATCGATGAGATTATTGAGCCAATTAGTCAATGGCTTGCTAGTCTTTCTACACTAAAATCATACACCCACATGAATAGTCATTGATATTACTATTATCAGGTTATGGGGTTGTTGCTATGAATTAATGCAGGGGCAACTTCAATCACGTAACTGCAACTCTAAACGTCATATCCAACAAACTCAATTACATCACCGCGGACAAACCATGTTGTTCTTATGATGTTCACATGTATATATTTTGGATAATCCCAAGTTCCCCTAGATAATCCTAGGTTCCTCCAATTATTTAACTTAATCGCTAATTATTTGAGACTAGAGGAAGCACTATGTTGAGGATGTGCATGGACGAGAGGTTAATTCTTCTACTCCCTTTAGTTGGCTTTATGTGGTTTAGGCAGATGACATTTGTGGCTTAGACCTTTAAAAGAAGAGAATGTGTGGGCAAATGGAGGGACAAAGAAATTAATTAAAGTTGAAAATAATGGGATCTGCTATCTACTATTATCTAATCGATGAGATTATTCAACCAATTAGTCAATGACTTGCTAGTCTTTCTATGCTAGAATCATACACCCACATGCATAGTAATTGATATTACTATTATCAGGTTATGAGGTTGTTGCTATGAATTAATAAAGGGGCAACTTCAATCACGTAACTGCAACTCTAAACGTCATATGCAACTAACTCAATTACATGACCGTGGACAAACCCTGTTAAACCATGTTGTTCCCATGATGTTCACATGTATAAATTTTAGATAATCCTAAGCCCCCCTATATAATCCTAGGTTCCTCCAATTATTTAACTTAATCGCTAATCATTTGAGACTAGAGGAAGCATTATGTTCATGATGTGCATGGCCGAGAGGTTGATTCTTCAACTCTCTTTAGTTGGCTTTATATGGCTTAGGCAGGAGACATTTGTGGTTTAGACCTTTAAAAGAAGAGAATGTGTTAGAAAATGGAGGGACAAAGAAATTAATTAAAGCTGAAAATGATGGGATCTGCTATCTACTATTACCTAATCGATGAGATTGTTAAACCGATTATTCAATGGCTTGCTAGTCTTTTTACACTAGAATCATACACCCATATGCATAGTAATTGGTAATACTATTATCAGGTTGTAGGGTCGTTGCTATGAATTAATGTCGGGGCAACTTCAATCACGTAACTGCAACTCTAAACGTCATATCCAACCAACTCAATTACATCACCGCGAACAAACCATGTTAAACCATGTTGTTCCCATGATGTTCACATGTATATATTTTGGATAATCCTAAGACCCCCTAGATAATAGGTTCCTCCAATTGTTTAACTTAATCGGTAATTACTTGAGACTAGAGGAAGCACTATGTTCATGATTTGCATGGATGAGAGGTTGATTCTTCTGCTCTCTTTAGTTGGCTTTATGTGGTTTAGGCAGATGACATTTGTGGTTTAGACCTTTAAAAGGTGAGAATGTGTCAGGAAATGGAAGGACAAAGAAATTAATTAAAGCTGAAAATGATGGGATCTGCTATCTACTATTGCCTAATCGATGAGATTATTGAACCAATTAGTCAATGGCTTGCTAGTCTTTCTACACTAGAATCGTACACCCACATGCATAGTCATTGATATTACTATTATCAAGTTATGGGGTTGTTGCTATGAATTAATGCAGGGGCAACTTCAGTCACGTAACTGCAACTCTAAACGTCATATCCAAGCAACTCAATTACATCACCGTGGACAAACCATTTCAAACCATGTTATTCCCATGATGTTCACATGTATATATTTTGGATAATCCCAAGTTCCCCTAGATAATCCTAGGTTCCTCAAATTATTTAACTTAATCGCTAATTATTTGAGACTAGAGGAAGCACTATGTTCATGATGTGCATGGACGAGAGGTCGATTCTTCTACTCCCTTTAGTTGGCTTTATATGGTTTAGGTAGGTGATATTTGTGGTTTAGACCTTTAAAATGAGAGAATATGTCGGCAAATGAAGGGACAAAGAAATTAAATAAAGCCAAAAATGATGGGATCTGCTATCTACTATTGTCTAATCGATGAGATTATTGAACCAATTAGTCAATGACTTGCTAGTCTTTCTACACTAGAATCATACACCCACATGCATAGTCATTGATACTACTGTTATCAGGTTATGGGGTTGTTGCTATGAATTAATGCAAGGGCAACTTCAATCACGTAACTGCAACTCTAAACGTCATATCCAACCAACTAAATTACATCACCGGGGACAAACCGTGTTAAACCGTGCTAAACCGTGTTGTTCCCATGATGTTCACATGTATATATTTTGGATAATCCTAAGCCCCCCTAGATAATCCTAGATTCCTCCAATTATTTAACTTAATCGTTAATTATTTGAGATTGGAGAAAGCACTATATTCATGATGTGCATGGACGAGAGGTTGATTCTTCTATTCTCTTTAGTTGACTCTATGTGGTTTAGGTAGGTGACATTTGTGGTTTAGACCTTTAAAAAGAGAGAATGTGTCCGGAAATGGAGAGACAAAGAAATTAATTAAAGCTGAAAATGATGGGATCTGTTATCTACTATTGCCTAATCGATGAGATTATTGAACCAATTAATCAATGGCTTGCTAGTCTTTCTACACTAGAATCATACACCCACATATATAGTAATTGATATTACTATTATCAGGTTATGGGGTTGTTGCTATGAATTAATGCAGGGGCAACTTCAATCACGTAACTGCAACTCTAAACGTCATATCAAACCACCTCAATTACATCACTGCGGACAAACCATTTTAAACCATGTTGTTCCCATGATGTTCACATGTATATAATTTGGATAATCCCAAGTTCCCCTAGATAATCTTAGGTTCCTCAAATTATTTAACTTAATCGCTAATTATTTGAGACTAGAGGAAGCACTATGTTCATGATGTGCATGGACGAGAGGTCGATTCTTCTATTCCCTTTAGTTGGCTTTATATGGTTTAGGTAGGTGATATTTGTGGTTTAGACCTTTAAAATGAGAGAATATGTCGGCAAATGGAGGGACAAAGAAATTAAATAAAGTCGAAAATGATGGGATCTGTTATCTACTATTGTCTAATCGATGAGATTATTGAACCAATTAGTCAATGACTTGCTAGTCTTTCTACACTAGAATCATACACCCACATGCATAGTCATTGATACTATTGTTATCAGGTTATGGGGTTGTTGCTATGAATTAATGCAAGGGCAACTTCAATCACGTAACTGCAACTCTAAACGTCATATCCAACCAACTAAATTACATCACTGCAGACAAACCGTGTTAAACCGTGCTAAACTGTGTTGTTCCCATGATGTTCACATGTATATATTTTGGATAATCCTAAGCCCCCCTAGATAATCCTAGGTTCCTCCAATTATTTAACTTAATCGTTAATTATTTGAGATTGGAGAAAGTATTATATTCATGATGTGCATGGACGAGAGGTTGATTCTTCTACTCTCTTTAGTTGACTCTATGTGGTTTAGGCAGGTGACATTTGTGGTTTAGACCTTTAAAAAGAGAGAATGTGTCCGGAAATGGAGGGACAAAGAAATTAATTAAAACTGAAAATGATGGGATCTGCTATCTACTATTGCCTAATCGATGAGATTATTGAACCAATTAATCAATGGCTTGCTAGTCTTTCTACACTAGAATCATACACCCACATATATAGTAATTGATATTACTATTATCAGGTTATGGGGTTGTTGCTATGAATTAATGCAGGGGCAACTTCAATCACGTAATTGCAACTCTAAACGTCATATCAAACCAACTCAATTACATCACTGCGGACAAACCATTTTAAACCATGTTGTTCCCATGATGTTCACATATATATATTTTGGATAATCCCAAGTTCCCCTAGATAATCCTAGGTTCCTCCAATTATTTAACTTAATCGCTAATTATTGAAGACTAGAGGAACCACTTTGTTCATGATGTGCATGGACGAGAGGTTGATTCTTCTACTTTCTTTAGTTGGCTTTATGTGGTTTAGGCATGTAACTTTTGTGGCTTAGACCTTTAAAAGGAGAGAATGTGTCAGAAAATGGAGGGACAAAGAAATTAATTAAAGCTGAAAATGATGGGATCTGCTATCTACTATTGCCTAATCGATGAGATTATTGAACCAATTAGTCAATGGTTTGCTAGTCTTTCTACACTAGAATCATACACCCACATGCATAGTAATTGATATTACTATTATCAGGTTATGAGGTTGTTGCTATGAATTAATATAGGGGCAACTTCAATCACGTAACTGCAACTCTAAACGTCATATCCAACCAACTCAATTACATCACTGCGAACAAACCATGTTAAACCATGTTGTTCCCATGATGTTCACATGTATATATTTTGGATAATCCCAAGTTTCCCTAGATAATCCTAGGTTCCTCCAATTATTTAACTTAATCGCTAATTATTTGAGACTAGAGGAAGCACTATGTTTATGATGTGCATGGACGAGAGGTTGATTCTTCTACTCTCTTTAGTTGGCTTTATGTGGTTTAAGCGAGTGACGTTTGTGGTTTAGACTTTTAAAATGAGAGAATGTGTCAGGAAATTGAGGGACAAAGAAATTAATTAAAGCTGAAAATGATGGGATCTGCTATCTACTATTGCCTAGTCGATGAGATTATTGAACCAATTAGTCAATGGCTTGCTAGTCTTTCTACACTAGAATCATACACCCACATGCATAGTAATTAATATTACTATTATCAGGTTATGGGGTTGTTGCTATGAATTAATGCAGGGACAACTTCAATCATATAACTGCAACTCTAAACGTCATATCCAACCAACTCAATTACATCATCGCGGACAAACCATGTTAAACCTATGTTGTTCTCATGATGTTCACATGTACATATTTTGGATAATCCCAAGGTCCCCTAGATAATCCTAGGTTCCTACAATTATTTAACTTAATCGCTATTTATTTGAGACTAGAGGAAGCACTATATTCATCATGTGCATGGTCGAAAGATTGATTCTTCTACTCTCTTTAGTTGATTTTATGTGGTTTAGGCAGGTGACATTTGCTCAACTTCAGCTGCACCCAAACGAAGGTAATTAATTAATTAATTAGCCTTTCATTATCATTGTTACTACTAATCAGTTGCCATATTCTAATTTTCCAACCTATAGGATAACTTCATGAATTTTTTTGTAAGTAGTAACTTCATGTTACTGTACTCACCTATTATTTTTGAAATGTTTGGAGAAGCTTCTTCAACTAGAGCCTTTAAAAGTAGAGTTTTTTTGCAAAAATATGTTGATCATTTTGTTATTTAACGTTAAAAATGTTTTTATATATTTATTTTACTAAAATTGATTGGAACATATTTTGCTTCATTAGTTTTTATTTGAAAAAAAAAATACTCTAATTAATAAAATATCATAAACACATTTTTAACATTTTAATGTTTTAAAAATGCGCAAAACATCTAATAAAAAATTATGGAGGCGCCATCCCGGCAAAGATCCTCCTCCCAGGAAGATTGGCACGTATGGTTTCTACTTGATTACAGTGGAAGGAACTGAAGAATAATTATGTTGTGCGTGCAGCTGTTGTTCTTGCTTGAATAGCTACTACATTGGGCGCCACACTCAATTCCACCCAGGATCCATGTGTTGCAGGCTACCTCTCTATATCCACTCCTAACTACACCAGTACAATCGATATCGTCAACAATAATGTCACTTGTAATTACACTGATGGCACCTTTTCCCATGTCACTTCCTTGTAAGTTTTCAATTTTTATTTATTTTTCAATTTCAGTTGAATTGTATTCTAACATTCATTCTCCATCAACTGCAGAAAGCTGAAAAGAATGAGTCTTCAAGGCAGGCTTCCACCAGAATTGGTCCACCTAACATTTCTTC
The DNA here is from genome assembly GCA_021234005.1 of Nephelium lappaceum. Classification (NCBI taxonomy): domain Eukaryota; kingdom Viridiplantae; phylum Streptophyta; class Magnoliopsida; order Sapindales; family Sapindaceae; genus Nephelium; species Nephelium lappaceum. The sequence continues at coordinate 9,876,175 of CM038010.1, forward strand.
AAGAGCTGTAACAACACGTGTTCTTGCAATTTAATTTATTCATATGTCCACCTAACATTTCTTCAAGAGCTGTAACAACACTTGTTCTTGCAATTTAATTTATCATATATACAAGCCCTCTCTTGTTTCATATATACATTAAGATAATATGATGGTTTAAACCATTGTTAAAATGGGTATTGTTTGATATTCTATTTCCAAAATCAAGGTTTAAGAATACAAGATACAAAATGCTGCCTAGCATGTATCACCCTTGTGAGTTGGTTTTTTTAAAGTGGGATATGCCGTACTGTTCTTTAAAATATCCTTTCTTCTTATTGATATATTATATATATGTAGTTAAAGAAAATCTTTAACTTATCATAGGACCATTATCTTCTTTGTAACAGCGATCTCTTTGGAAACTACCTTAGTGGTGAACTTCCAAAAGAATGGGCTTCAATGCGACATTTAAACTTTATGTAAGTATTTTCATGTTATTTTAGTTTGGTTCAATGAATTATGTACATGGAGGTTCACTTTTGAATTTCGGCAACAATTATGCAGCTCACTTTGTGCCAATAACATATATGGGGAGATTCCCAAGGAATGGGGATACTTTGCCAACTTCACATACTTGTAAGTTTTGACCTTAATTTAGAAAGCTGGGTGGTCTTACTGTATCTATATATTCTGCTTTGACTCTTATTGTTGTTTCAAATGGTGAATAATAAAAATAAAACAGGTGCCTCGAAGCCAACCGGTTGTCCGGTACTGTACCTAAGGAGCTTGGAAATTTGGTCAACTTAACTAAACTGTAAGACATCTAAACTCGTGGCATTGAGATTTTAATAATTGTCCAATTATAATTTAGAACTTTAACGAGGGATATGTAACAAGGTGATTTGGTGCCATGATCTCACAATTATAGGTCTCTCTCATCCAATCAATTTGTTGGAAGCTTACCTAAAGAACTAGCAAACCTGAAGGAGTTGACAAGTTTGTAAGTATTTTCATACATATTCTCCACTCCTCTAGATGGTTTAGCATCAACAGGATATTGTTGTTGTTGTTGTGTGCAGTAGCATAAGTGACAATAGCTTTAATGGCACCGTACCAAAATTTACCGGGGGATGGACTAAACTCCAAACACTGGAAGATCTTTACTTGGAACAAATTTACTTGTGAAGTGCATACAGGTAATCGTGAAATTTTCGTATTCAGTTTGTTTTTTTTGGCATTATTGAAGGGAAATGTACTTAAGTGGACTAGAAGGACCCGTCGATGCAACAATTTTTGCTCTACGAAGCTTGAATGACTTGTGAGTTGAAGAACCTTCTTAAACAATTTGCTGATGGGCATTTTGAGGAGTTAATCTCTTACCAAATTATTTTATGGGGACTTGAATATTCCACTCCAATTCATTCTCTCTTCTTTATACACAGGAGGATCACTGATATGGTTGGGCCAAAGTTTGATTTTCCCAAGCATATCAATAGGAAAATTGAATACTTGTATGTTTACTGCATCTAATTTTATCTATTCATTATTTTATGCTAAGATCCTTAACAATATTTCTGTAGATATAAAAATATTTGCAATTATAACCCTAAATTTACAAAGATTTTTGTCTATAGGGTTTTAAGAGACTTAAATATGTCTGGATCTATCCCGACGTATATCTAGAACATGAGTGCTCTAAGAACACTGTAAAGATAAAGCTTCATTATGTTTTTGTGATTAACATTGCAATGCTTTATTTTTGTTTTTGTAACTTCATATAGCATACTTAAATTTAGAACAAAGCAAAGACATGATTTTTACATATTCTTAAACTTAGACTAGCTTAAAGTTTACCAGCATTTCGAGGATACATTTATATAAGACATCATCTATCAACCAAATTTGATAACACATGTTCTTCCATTTTCTAATACATTTTTTTTCTTCCATTTATATAGTGGCTCGACCTTTAACAAGTTGGAAGGTGAAATTAATGGTTACACTTCAGGGCCAACATATATGTAAGCATTTATGTTTGAAACCTTATCTTTTATGATGGGAATTGTTGCAATATTACCATGAAGTGTTATACTGTGCTAATTTGCATCATGTGGCTTTATGGTAGCTTTCTGAGTGGCAACATGTTGAATGGAGATATACCAGACTCATTTCTTAGCACGAAACAAGAAATGTATGTTCCTAAACTTAGATGCATGGATTCAATTTTTGGATGCTTGAATTTTTAGTTTTAAGCATATATAATTTTAATTCTGGTTGGCCAAATTCACTGGATCAAACAATTATTAATGAATTTTTATCCATCATCTTTGCACATGTCCTGGCTAGTGAGAGTGAATTTTCTTTTCCTTTAAAAGTCTTTTGTGAAGTCGATGAATAAAAAATTTCAATGATGAACTCCCGTTGGCGAGCACTGCGGATATTAATGGAAAATGACCTTGTGGAAATTTTGAGTTGCAATGAAAACTTTAAAAATGCTCTGCAATGAAAAGTCATTTAATGCCCTCAAGGGTACAGGTATAATTAATCAGAGAAGTCATTTAATGGCCATTAATGCTTACTTAGCCTTGGCCGGCTCCCTTGAGGGTTTAAATAATCCCCAGGTGTAATTTGCCAGACCAGTCATTTAATGCTCCTTGACGCTCACGTAACCTTGGCCGGCTCCCCTCTTATTTTCTCTCTTCCTCTTCTTCGTATCGGCTTTTTTTTTTATTTTTAATTTAATTTTTTCTGCTTTGTTCTGAAAAATACACAACTCTCCCTGTTCGGCTAATTCTTCTCATCTTCTTCTTTGTTCTTCGCCGTCAATCCCTCTCATCTTCTTCTGGTGGGTTTGTTTGAGTTTTGAGTTTTAGAGTGGTTTGATTTGTAGTGGTTTGAGTTTTGAGTTTGTTTTACGGTGGTTTGATTTGTGGTGGTTTGATTTTTGGTTTTATCTTTTTTTTTTTGGTTAAAAATTGTATCAAAGTAGCTGGTAGTTGTCGGTGTATTCTTGTTATTTCTGGAAATTAGTTTGATTTATGGTGTTAAACATGGAACCGACCTGAACCGAACGAACTTCATGATGCTCGGTTGAGGTCGGTTTCAACCTTCAAAATAAACATGTTTGGTTTTCAATTTTGTTGGTTCATGTTCGGTTCCTAACGAAACACCCAAATGCCCACACCTAAAGCTATAGTGGTGATTGATATGGTATTAGAGTTTTGTTTGACCAAAAAACCTTGGGTTTAAGCCCCTCCACATGATTGTAGTTGAATTTGTTATTTATGATGTGTTTGTGTTTGGACTCGAACCATGTGATAAGCCCATTGGTCTTCTAAGTGAGGGGGTGTCTTAAAGTATTAGTAAGGTCCTTTCTAATTATATTCAGTTTTTGGGTCTACTGCTAACTAACATACTTTTCTTATCCTACAGACTTTCATTGTCCGCATGTTTACTTTTAATCTTGAATTTTGTATATTCAGCAATCTTTCCTGTAATAATTTTACAAGGTCAACTAGTGATCCAGTGATCAGGTAAAAAAATTTTAATCATAATATTCGTGTGGTTCTTTCGGAATCTTTTTACTCATGACCTTTTAATCTCTTAATCAGATCAAATATAAACATGTACCGTAGCTTTTCTTGGAAGAACTAACATGTAAGACCATTCACTTATCTTTAAGCTCTTGGTTTTTGGTATATATATATTTGAAATATCATGGTTTTTAGTATTACTCCAACAATAAATTTCCCTTGTTATTCATGCTAGTTTCCTCAGTTGACAAGATAAAAGTAAGCTTGCATTGGTTCCCCCAATGCAGGAATCGGCAGGGCTATATCATTATCTAACTACTATAGCATGGTTACCAATATGTGTATTTATATATATCTATTTATTGTATTAACATTTTTTGTTTTCCTTGTTAAATAGGAGTGGAATTTTTTCATGCCCCAGTGAACTCAGCTGTCCAAATTGTGAGTTTAATTTCCTAGATATAACTTTTGCATTTACTTAAAACACAGCTTAAGATATAACACTTGTAGAACTATATATTTTAAGAACATCTACCTATATCTTACCAACATACGATGTGCTGGATCAGTATTGCAATGAACTTGAGATAAGTAATCTGAAAACAAAAACTTCTGTTTGCATCAACATGCCATTGGTTTGTCTAGCCCCAGAAATTGCATTGACTAAGAAGTTGAAAACAAAAAACAGCTATACATACATACATACATATTCTTTTGAAACAACTATTTAACTCAGATGCTCATGATTTTGATGATGCACTAGGGAAATTACTATGATAACAGTAGTAATGATTTAGTGTTTTAATTATATATATGGCAGATTACCAATCTTTTTATGTCAACTATGGAGGACAAGATTTAACCATCGGGCAGACATTGTATGAAGGTGATCAAATTGCAGGAGGCAAAGCTATATTAAGTTACAACAGGGGAACCAATTGGGGATGATCAGTGCCGGGGATTTCATGGGCCATCATGAAATTGATAGTTATACTTTATCATCTGGCACACAATCAGATTTGCACTCTACAGCGCGTGGGTCTCCGCTCTTTCTCACTTATTATGGTTATTGTCTGGTAAATGGAAATTACAAAGTGAACCTCCACTTTGCGGAGATTGTGTTCAAAGATGAATAACCAAAGAACAGAGCTGGAAGACGAATATTTGATATTTATATTCAGTTAATTGGTTACTTTGTGAGTAGATTTCATTGCTATTATATTTGTTAAAACTCTTCTTATGAAAATTCTATTTCAGGGAATATTAAGATGGCGGAATTTTAATGTCAAGGAGCAAGCGAATGGAACTGGTAATGCAGTCATTAAGACATTTGAGGTCAACGTGACGGACAATACCCTGGACATCCGTTTGTATTGGGCTGGAAAATGGACTAATTGTGTACCTTATAAAGGATATTATGGTCCCATCATATCTGTCATATCTGTAGCTCGTGGTAAGTGTAATGTAATTATTTATTTGCATTGCACTCAAGTCCTGTGCCAGTGGTGCTGATGGTGCTGCAACTAATTATTTTTCAATGCATAAGAATGTTAAATTGTCCTTTGTCTAAGTGACATAATATGAACTGAGCAACATGTTATTTTCAAAAATGAGATTTATTTGGATGACAGAAACTGGAATAAGTCTAATACAAAAGCAATTATAGTCCACGTTGAATTGTTGAAATAACTTGATATGTACAGCTAGTTGAAATTGGGAAACTTTTGTTTAGCAATCTCACTTTGCAGTTCAGATGTTGACCTTATTTCATTGAATTGTTTTCTGTGGTAGCCTTGAATTATATCTGGCTGGTAGGGTACTGCTGTCATCAAATTCTTATTGAGACATCCAGTTTATGATGTTGATTACATTTCAATAAAATAGCTGAGAATTTGAGATGAAATATGGAGTTATATACTATAGTAATTTTCATTTTAGTGGCAATATTATAGGTTAATATACATGCTATGCTATTTGCGAGAAAGAAAGGTGAAAGCTATATACAAATGGAGAAAGCACGCATCGTGAAATGCTAAAACAAGTATAAGCATTAGTTGTACTCATCACGTCAATTATACTATCTAATGACCATTATTGTTTGATTTATTTGCTGATTTCAAAAGCTAATTGTGATAGTGAGAAGTATTGAACTATGTTGTAAAGATCTGCTTTTGGCATGGTATCAGTGTTTGTTGAAATGTCTTCTAATATTTATTTGTTTCTTGTTTCCTCTTGGCATGTGATGTCATTTATTACAGAATCTGGAAAACAAAGCATTGTATATATTGTGGTTGGAGTCATGGTGTCAATGTTATGCCTTATTTTTTCCATCATGGTTTTCTTGTATTGGAGACGTCATTCGAGGGACCAACGCAGAAGAAGAGGTATGGCCCAAATGTTTTGTTTGGTTCAATCTTCACTCAACTAATACATAACTATGTGCAAGCAAAACTCATATGTTACAAGTGCAGAACAACTAGCACGTTGTTATTATTTTGTGTCTTTACTTATTTATTTTTGCTCAGTTGTTGCATCATTCATAGATATATATATATATATATATATGACTCCTAGGTGATATATCTACTCTTGGATTGCTTCTGTGCAGATCTTATGGGGCTTGATCTGCAGACAGGTATCTTCACTTTCCGACAACTCCAAGCTGCCATGGACAATTTTAGTTCTGCAAACAAGCTTGGAGAAGGTGGTTTTGGATCTGTCTATAAGGTATACTGTCTAATATTGTTCTATTGATTATCCCAGCAATGTTAATACCTAGTTCGCACATGCAACATAGAGATGGAACTCCCTAGACACTAGCATTATGTGAGATTATATTCATTAACATGTATAAATTATAATTACTCAATGCAGGGCCAACTATCAGATGGTACTGTTATTGCTGTGAAGCAGCTGTCTTCTAACTGAAGGCAAGGAAATCGTGAGTTTGTCAATGAGATAGGCATGATTTCTGGGTTGCAACACCCAAATCTTGTGAAGCTTTTAGGATGCTGCGTTGAAGGGAATCAACTACTGTTGGTTTATGAGTACATGGAAAATAATTCCCTGGCACATGCACTTTTTGGTAAGCATGGTGGCATTAGCTTTTTCTTGAATTTTTATTGCACTTTGTATATGTGCAATGCTCTCTTTTTTTTTTTTTTTTTTTTGACCCTTTTAATTGGTTAATTTGTTTATCAATAGGTTCAGAAACAAGCACCTTAAAATTGGACTGGGCAACAAGACAGAAGATTTGTGTGGGAATAGCCGAAGGCCTAGCTTTTCTCCATGAAGAATCGGCACTGAAGATGGTCCACAGAGACATCAAAGCTTCGAATATACTTCTTGACAAGCAACTCAATGCTAAGATATTTGATTTTGGATTAGCTAAGCTCAAAGAAGAGAACAGTCACATTAGCACTAGAGTAGCTGGAACTGTGTAAGTTAATAGTATTTTAGAATGACTTTGAATTTACTAGCGTGGTTTCCAGTTATATTATTCTGATATTTTGTTACTTTTTTAGTGGTTATATGGCTCCGGAATATGTTACGGGGTTACCTAACAGAAAAGGCAGATGTTTATAGCTTTGGGGTGGTTGCTTTGGAAATTGCCTTTGGGAAAAAAAAATACTAGTTTTGGAGTAGAAAAGGGAAGTGATTGCCTTCTTGATTTGGTAGGCTGCTTAAGAATTGTTAGAATTTCAATTATATTCTTAAGTACTTATCTATCGACTTAAGTTGTTGGATTTAATTTTTACTTGGGGAAAATTGAATGTCTCTCAGATGTGTAGGGTGTCAAAAAGTTTAACAAGTATATTATTTTGCTGGTATTTCGTAGGCCTTTCAACTGCAACAGAAAGGAAACTTGATGGACATAGTGGATCCAAAGTTGGAGGGCAAGTTCAACAAGCAGGAGGCTGAAAGAATGATGAAAGTGGCTCTACTGTGCGCCAATTCAGATCGTGCACTGAGGCCTGATATGTCAGAGGTGGTTGGTATGCTTGAAGGACAAGCCATTGTTCCAGAAGTTGCTCCAGATCCTAGCATCTATGGCCCAGCTAGGCAACATGAACCACTCAAAGCCCTCGTTCAACAGATGCACGATGAAAGCTCGAGTGGAAGCTCAGCTCCAAACTTATCTTTGGAGAGAAAAGGTCTAGGATCGTCCACCTCATCATGAACACGAATGCTATTCTGGGGCTTTTCACATCATGAAATCATCTGCGGATGATTTGGACCAACTCTGGCTTTTCACATCATGGCCAAATTAATATGGATTTTCTTTTTGTATTTTTTGCTGACAAAAGTATTTGCGTTGTGACTTGCTCATCTTTTTCTCCTAGTATATCATTGAGCTCACATTAGGAAATGAACGTGAATGCTAGTCTCTCTCTGCTGCCCCTCGCTTCCTCGTCTGTATAGAAGAGAGTGGTGGAGCTACTAGGTGGTAAATAAGGGGAATTGTTGGTGAACCCAACAAGGAGAAGATTGATCCATTTCGATGGTGTTTGGTGGAAAATAAATATATAGCTTAAGTTCTACGTGATCTTTTTCATGTTTTTATCAATCACTTTGTAAGAAAATAGTTATTTTTTCATGTTTTTATCAATCACTTTGTAAGAAAATAATTTAAATTGTTAGAGCTCTCGGTTTAGAAGTTATGATTTACAAATTAATCTGTTTAACCCATGTTTTGGACAAAGAATTATTATATGGGAGTAAGATATTTACACCCCTTTAAAACTGATTATATATTCTTTATTAAGCTGGTCCTATTAAGTAAATCGCAGTTATAATTTATAATTTTTTAAAATAATCTTTAATGGGGTGTGTATGTACTATTTCAGTGGGGTGTAAATATCGTCACTCTTCTTAAATTTATGTTGGTACATGAGTGCGGTGGATTTTTAGGTGTGTGTTCCCCCTCACCCCACCACCCCCCCCACCAAAAAAACAAAAAGAAGAGAGTTTCTATCAACTAGATAATGAAATGGATTTTCTTCTATGATGATAGAAACATATAATAATATTTAACTTATTGTTGCTATTCGCTAGATTTTATCCTCCCCCACAACATACATAATATTATCACTATTATGTGACTTCTTTTTTTTTTTCTTTTTTAGGACCATTATTTTCTGAAAATTGATTATCTAAATATATAAAAATTGAATTATACTATTTTTTTAAAGTTTTTTCCTTGAACAAATTCTTTTTAAGTTTTATTGACTATTAACTTTTTTTTATTGAAACAAATGAACTATTTCTTAAAAAAGTAGAAAAATAAAATCTAATATAAATTGACTAATTAATTTAGAGTAATACTAGGCTTTCCAAAAATTTTGTCTAAATTCATGTCTAAATGATGTAACATGTAAGTTATCAAAATCCTATTAATTATCACATTATCGCATGATTTATAAGATTTTGATAACTTATATACCACATTATTTAGACATGAATTTGAATAAAATTTTTGAAAAACTTAACATCACTCATTAGTTTAATAGTATTATAATAAAGAGTGGCAATATTTTCAACCCTTAAAAAAATTGTATTTTGTATTTACACCCCATTAAGATTTTTAAAATTTATATTCCATAAGTGCACCCTATGTATTTATTACTAATTATGTCCATTCATTTACTTACATTTTAAATATTATAAGTAAATAATTATAAAGATAATTAAATCAATTAAATTAAAAAATTAAAAAAATTCATTTTTTTAAAGCTTGTTTTGACGTTCTATTTCATGTTTCCATCGTACGTTCACTTTCAGTTTCACTCAAAATTTTTGTATTTCATTGAAACCCTATATATAAAACTATTGAACGAAACTAAAAATATCAATTTTCACTCGATCAAACTGAACTTTTGAAACCCTATATATAAAACTATTGAACAAAACTAAAAATATCAATTTTCACTCGGTCAAACTGAACTTTAACCAGCCCCTTCCTCCTCCCCCCCCCCCCCCCCCCCACAAAAAAAAAAAAAAAAAAAAAAAAAAAACGCAAAACCCTTCAAATCTAAATCTCATTTTCACCATTTACAAAACCTCTAAAAACACAACAAAAAACTCTTATCTTTGACTACCATTTGTTAAAACAAACCAAGTTTTTTTTATTGAAATTTGAAATTAAATTTAATAATAAAGATATTATTTTTTATTAAAGTGTTAATAATTTAATTTAAGGATAATATTAGAATACTAAAAATGCATAATTAAAGGGTGTGTATGCTATTTTAGAGGGGTCGAAATATCAACTGCTATTTTAGAGGGGTTGAAATATCAACACTCTATAATAAAAGAGAAATGGGCCTAGACTTCGAAAATGACCGAAGGAGAAAACTGTAAAATAACTGTTAAAAAAAAAAGAACAAAGTCTCTAAACGAAATCGGATTTGTTTCTGAGTACACACTAGTAGAATATGTGTGAAGTATGTCTAAATATCAATCAGCAAAGGACTGTTTTAATAACTCTACATCATTACTTAATGAACTATTCTTTACTGTACATTGAGTTAATTTATTTTCTCATTTTGAATGACTGGCGTCCAATTAAGATTCCATTAGATTATTAAATTAAGTTTGATATAAGAATTTTTTATAAATAAAAATAATAAGTCTTTATCACCCTATTTATTGGCCCCACCTAAGTGGATTTGACTGGAGGAATGTTTGTAAAATTAATTCCACAAGTTCACAGGCCCATACATTTGAGTTTTTCGAACATTTTAACTTGGTTTTAGTTTTTTTTTTTAATAAATTATCAATTGATCATAGTCTTCAAAATAAATAAATATACATCAACTAATCAACTTTTTTATATTTTCAGTAATACATGCAAAGCACTTGACATCCTCACATTAACGGTTTAATGACATATGGGATATTGCTAATGTCCTATCATATAATAATACAACCTACTCTTGATCAAATAGGTTAAGGATTACAATTAAAAAGTCTAATAGTTATTTTGATAATATAAAAATAGCAAATAATAATAGATATATAAAAGTGAACATTTGGTACTCTCCTTTTAAATTTAGTTAAGGAAGTCCCCAAATTTATATACAGCACAACATTCCATTCACCACTGATATTGAGATGTGATACTTAATGACCAAAATAATAAGTAATCAAAATATCATGAAACAACTCTTATGGGCAGTGCATTTTGTAGGGTAATGTAAAGTTGAAGAAACTTGAAAGAAAATTAAGAAATTTACAAGTAGAGGATAGGTGCGCTTTTTTAAATTTTCATAAACGGTAGCCCCACCAAGCAAAATGGCAAATGCATGCACTACACACTACTCCATGAGTCAACGAATTCTTTTGACCTTTTTTATGTTTGTATTTCAAGGAGGCTGCCATTAATTACCAAAAACAAACAATAGAAAACTCAAAGTCAAAGTTTTTGTCTGAAAATAAGAAAATCTGTTCATTAGAGGTGTTTTAAGATGCTACAAATATAATGTCAAAATTAAAAATGAAAAAAAAAATGCTATAAAATGTTGTTGAAAAAAATACACTTCCTATTCAGTGGAATCTTAAAAATACAACATAAAAAATCATCCATTCACACTCATAATAAAAGTTCTGATCATCATTACTTATTTATTTATATATTTTGAAAATTTTCTTTTATAAGAATAGATATCTTGATTTAAAAAATAAATTTTTAAATCGCGTATATACACTATATATCAATTTGTGGTCTCAGTTGAGTTCCATAAGCAGTGTACCATCTTGTAATGTGTCTAAAACCCTGCCGTGTTTCAAGATGTGTTCTTGAAAGCCATGCTTTTTTTCGAAGGCGCAGATGGAGATTTTAACTTGCGGGAAATAACAAAATAGAAAGGTATCATGGGATTGCGAATTTGCAGGACCAAATAGTGGAGAAGGATTTTGACATACAAGCTAGAGCTCCTGGGATCCTCAACCTACTTACAGCTACCATATAATGCCAATGTTACAAATAACATTTTAGAGATCCGCTTCTATTGGGCTGGCAAAGGCACTACCGCAATTCCTGTAGGTGGCGTCTACGGCCCTCTTATTTCAGCTATTTCTGTGGAATCCAGTGAGTGATTATCTTATCATCTTCTTCTTTTTCTTAAATTTTTATTTGAGGATCGAAACATAATTTACTTAATCCTAGTCAGTGTAGTCTCCAACATTCTGCTGTCAGGCTTTCTTTCCAAGTATGTCTGGCTGTATGTTTCTGACTTACATAATTGTTTGGTGGCTTGATTGGAGAAGAATTCCAACTCCATCATGGGGAGGGAAACAAGAAGGCTGTGGCAATTGGCGTTTCTGTTGCTGTTACTGTGGTAGGATTATGTCTCATAATTTTGAAGTTGGGTATCCTCTACCGGAGACACTATTTGAGAACCAAGCGTGGGAGAGAGAAAGGTTTGGGCTTCTTTCCAATACAGAACAGTCAAACAACATCTTATATGTGCTGCCTTATAACTAGTCCCCGCAAAATTTATCAACTGGAAAAGTATAATTTACTCGGAAGCTTTGCCAATTCCAAAATTTTATAGATGGCTGTTAGATGTTCAATTGAAAATTTCTAGTTTGATGGGGGGTATTTAGCCGCAGCTAGATTTGGTAATTGTTTGCATATGAACACATTACTTGTACATCCCGAGTCCAAACACACCTTGAAACAGCACATTTTGAAGGATGTAGGATATTTTTTCAAACCTTGACATTTTCCCTTTTTTCTTCTTGATTTTTTCCTTTAAACTGATTTCAATTGCACCATGAGATATCTACAGATCTGTTATGGTTCTTTTATGGTGACTAGCAACTAAGAGACATATTAATATTTATTTTCTTATAAAGAGAAACTGAAAATAAATGGATTGAGTCACTTATATCATACTGCTATCTCGTTTTTCAGAGAGAGCTTACAAAACTAGATTTCCAAACAAGTTCTTTTACATTAAAGAAACTTAAAGCTGCCACCAAACAATTTTGATCCACTGAACATGAACGAGGAAGGTGGGTTTGGACCTGTTTATAAGGTATACAAGCTAACCTTAGGCCTCTGCAGTATCCTTCATAATACAAGACATTCTTCAAGTTTTGGTTGAAAACATATAAACTCCTTTTTGTTACTTGGATGCTGGGCCTCTTATGCGATGGTACTATAATTGCTGTAAAGCAGCTTTCTTCAAAATCAAGACAGGAAAATCGTGAATTTTTGAATGAGATAGACATGATTTCATGTTTGCAACACCCAAATCTTGTGAAACTGTATGGTTGTTGTATTGGAAAAGATCAACTATTGCTGGTGTATGAATACATGGAAAACAACAGCCTTGCCCATGCTTTAAATTGTTTGGTAATTTTCATTTAGTTAATGTAGAACTAATATACAAGTATACAATGATGTGTTTCATCTCCATAATGTTTCTTAGAATGATTTTCCTTAGGTCATGAACAATCTGAACTACAACTAGACTGATTAATTAGACGCAAAATATGTCTTGAGATAGAGAGAGGTTTAGTTTATCTTCAAGAAGAATCAAGATTCAAAATTGTTTATAGGGACATCACACCCACTAATGTTTTGTATGATAGGGATCTAACACCAAAATATATGACATTGGAATGGCTAAGCTTGATGAGGAGGAGAAAACCCACATCAACATTCGAATGGTTGGAATAGTGTAAGCCACCTCTTCTCTTGTAAAATTGACATTCATTTTATTGTTTTAATATAAATGCGAGAATTTGATCATGCAAAGGACATGTGGCTCCGATACTTAACCTACAAAGCAAATGTCTATAATTTTGGAATTATGGCTTGGGAAATTGTTAGTAGGAAGAACAATATGAGTTATGTGCTAGTAGACAATTGCTATTGCATTCTAGACTGGGTAATTCCCTAATTTAAGTTCCTTTATTTGGTAGAAACTATGCTTTCCTTCAGTTAGCAATATTATTGTCTTGTCCTTCGTCTATTTTTTAGACACCTTTACCGTTTTATGCTTTAAAACCTTGTGGTGCTATTAGTCCACTTTAACCCATCCCTGCTCATGTTTACACCTAGAAGAGCTGCTCACTGCAATCAGAATTTGAAGTTAATAATAGAAAAGTAAACAAAACAATAATAATAATTAGGTGAAGCATTTTGTGCTGCTGTTAATCATTACTGATGATATACTCATTTAATCCATATGTTGCAAGATTTTTGTTATTACTGACTTTATTTGTATTTTCAGGCCTTTCATTAACACCAAAATGAAAAGCTACTGGAGTTAGTTGATCAAACTCTGGAATTTGAATTCAACAAGGTTGAAGCAAAAAGGATTATCAAAACAGCACTTTGATGCGCAAATGTGACAGGTAATTTTATTAACGCTCAAGATACGTGCAAGTATACACGATCTAATTGTATTAAGTAGTAAGTCAAGGTTGAATCCCACATGAATGGATGCAAATTATGTATTAAGTACCAAAATTAATTCAAGTGAACTTTATCCAAATGACCGAAAATTGATTGATTAAAGTTAAAAATTAAACTAACAATTAAAATTAAGGGTAATTGATAGTTGTAGAGTATCTAGACATACAAGTTCACGTAACCAATTATTTGATTTATTCTCCTTGAGGCTAATTTTTATATTGCATTTAATTGGATAATTTTAAGGTAGTGACTAGCTTCTTTTGATGGTCAAACACTTACATAAAATAATTAACTTGTTTATATCTCTATATAGTTAACTAATCTAAATTCATTAAGTTCAGATTATCCTTACATAATTACACAACAATACAAGTATATATCTATTTTATATGAATTATACTATTCTATTAGATTCTGGTCTCACAATATTTCTTTCGATAGTATTAGATTCTTAGGTTCTAATCAATTAATAGACCTAAATCAATCATCAAAGTAGCACTTTGATGCGCAAATGTGACAGGTAATTTTATTAACGCTCAAGATACGTGCAAGTATACACGATCTAATTGTATTAAGTAGTAAGTCAAGGTTGAATCCCACATGAATGGATGCAAATTATGTATTAAGTACCAAAATTAATTCAAGTGAACTTTATCCAAATGACCGAAAATTGATTGATTAAAGTTAAAAATTAAACTAACAATTAAAATTAAGGGTAATCGGTAGTTGTAGAGTATCTAGACATACAAGTTCACGTAACCAATTATTTGATTTATTCTCCTTGAGGCTAATTTTTATATTGCATTTAATTGGATAATTTTAAGGTAGTGACTAGCTTCTTTTAATGGTCAAACACTTAAATAAAATAATTAACCTATTTATATCTCTATATAGTTAACTAATCTAAATTCATTAAGTTCAGATTATCCTTACATAATTACACAACAATACAAATATATCTCTATTTTATATGAATTGTACTATTCTATTCGATTCTGGTCTCACAATATTTCTTTCGATAGTATTAGATTCTTCCTTTCTAATCAATTAATAGACCTAAATTAATTGACTAACATTAAGCACCAATAAAACTGATTGCAAAAATAAAAACAATTAAATAATTAAAACTGGATCATTGAATAAATCAAAGTCAAGGTTAAGCCACATTGCAAGCTAGATAAGAGGAATTTAGCTCCTCGTGGTAAAGTTAAGAACAAAAAATAAAACAAGAGGAAATTCTATAAATAAAATATTAGGGAAAATGAATAAACTAATTATTCTCCTCGCAGCTGACGCTTCTCGGACTCTCGCTCTTGACTTTACTCTGACTCTGACCGCTGTTGCTTCCTTTGCTTCCTCTACTGCTTCATACTAAAACACTGAGAACTGGTTCCTATTTATAGGGAACGAACTAGGTTGGACTAGTAATTTGTCAGTGGTCAAACACATATTTTCCACTTGCCATTACAGTCAAGATTTTGCGCATTTAATACGTCGCAGCTTGTAGTTGTAGGTTCCTTTCATGTCTCCGCGAGTTCTGATCCAACGACTCCTTCCTGCGCCTTGGTTACAGCATGCTGTCGTAGCCTGTGATCCTACTAATCTTCCCTGTGCCTTATCTGTCGTAGCTTTTAGTCGCAGGATGCAACCTGCAACAAATAAAGTATCGCTTTTGTCAGTTTCCTCAACGAGTTGCTTTTGGAAGTTCTCCATTTATTACACAATTTTTGACTTATTTTCTTCCAGATTATCTTCCTGAACCAGCCGAATCATTTTCTTGCCCATAAAGTTTTCTAGTTCCACTTCGGAACCTTCCATAATTCTTCGACTTTCTCATAAATTCCCAAATTGTCCCCTAATTAACAATTCTACACAATATTCTAAGATTTTATTAAATACACCAATAATTACTCGAATTTTAATGGAAAAGCGTTATTTAAGAATATTAAATAACGGTATACTTTTGCATTATCCGAATGCTTCACCATCTGTTAGGCCAACTATGCCTGAAGTGGTAAGCATGCTGGAAGGAACAACCCCGCTTCCAGATACGATCCTTGAAGCGGGTAGCCATAGCGAAGATATGAAGTTTAAAGCTCTTAGAGACAAGCGCAACCTGACGTGTAATCGGGCTCAACTTTTAACATCAACCAGCTCCTCATCCGATCCTTCCACTGCTCATGATGTTCATGAAGTTAATGCAGAAAAATATTAGTTTAAGGTCATTAGAGACGGTGGTCTACAATTGGTAAGACGAAACTCGCTTGCCCAAATTTCGACAGCGGATACCCCCTCATTAACCAGTAAATGCACCAAAAAGACAGGACAGAGCAACATGCTAAGTACAGACATGATACAATGTTATATTCCATGATAAAAGAAATATATTGAAAATTCAAAATTTATGAACAAAAAACAAAGAGCTTATTTACAAGATTTTAAAATTTCTACTTTATGTTGATTCCATTTTACTTACGTGTACAGAATAGCAAAAAGTGCTTATTTTAGACCAAATTTCACAGCTTCTCAAAATGATTTGCTGTAACTTGCTGTGGGATTTCGACACTCACATTCTTAAGTTAAATTGTACATGCAAGCAATAATGCTATTTTGCCAAGCATGTTTTTTGTCTTTTTGAAGAAAGTCAAGCAATGTTTTATGGGCATACAAGATAGAAAACACCTCATTGACTAAAAGCAAGGAACTAAAGCAATATGTATCAAATATTTATAGTTGCATTTTATTTTAATACGTGACCATAAGAAGGTAAAATTACCTATCCTCTTGCAAAAGTTTAATCCGCAGCCTCATTTTCGCTGCACTGAGTTGTTCATCAGGTAACGTTACAACAGTTTTTTCCGAAGCATCGCTCGTAGTATCTCTAGGCTTCTCAAGAATTTTGGTTATTTGCATGGTGCCATGAACCGCATACTAAAGATAAGCCATCTAATCCAACAAAGTCTCCATACATTGCTGCGATAAATAAACCAAAAAAAAAAATGTAAAATGATGTACTGGCAACAAAACAGCTAACACTTCTCTTCTAACAACAAGCATGTACTATTGTACTCTTATAATCCACCAAAAGATGCCAACAAAAGGAAAAACATAAACACTTCCAATTTCAAACCTGAACTCCGTAAATGCATAAGACAATATTTCTCACATACTACACTACAACGTAGAAGATCTGAACCACACAAAATGCTAATATTCCTCTCCACTCATCCTCTACAAGGAAGACACACACAAAATCCAGTTCCAAAAGTCACACACAAATCAACAAAACCACAAAGAAGGCAATTACTATATACAAAACAGTAGTAGTACACAAAACATTTCACAAATTAAAAGAACAGACACCAATAGAACTATTATGATTCAACCCATGAAGAAACAACAAGCTTCGAAGCAAACAGTCGGGAACTTACTCACGAAATCTCTACAACCATTGAGATCCGAATAACTATCAAACTCAAAAATGTAGCTTCCATCCTGAAACAACACCGAAACACACCACAACATAACACAACATAAACCACACAAAACACAAAAACAAACCAAAAAAACACCTTTCATTTTAAAAATGCAAAAACAACATACACGACCTGAGTACTAGCTAAATTAATCAACAGCCGCTAATTCGATTCCTCTCTGACATACTTATGCCCTACATACCAATTCCATCAACAACAATAACAATCAAATTTATAAAAAAACTAAAAAAAGAATTTTAAAAAAGAAAAAAAAAACGATGAAGAGAAAAGAGAAGAAGAAGAAAATGTTACCAATCTTAGAGCACCGGGAGTGCCGGGGTCCATGACGGAGGTCTTGTACTTGGCTCACTTTGTCATGTGACAGCTCGACATCATCGTAGTCGTCGCCGTCGCCGTCGATGTAGATCAAATTAATCACAAAACTTGTCTCTCTAGTTGATTTGACCTCTATGCTCTCTTCGTCTTTGTAACACATTGTTCAGATCGGTTTTGACGGCTGTTAGATATAGGGATTTTTGCATTTTCTGGTCAGAGGGGAGAGGATAACTTTAGTCTTGAACAATAAAAAACCTATTTTTCACCGGCGAGTGAGGTCCGGTGATGGTTTTTTTTTTTTTTTTTTTTTTAATAATTTCACTTTCTCTCTCGTCTTTACTTAGCCGGTCACTAGCTTTTCATCTTTTTCTCTCTCATTTTTTTTTTTAAAATTTATTGTTGTTTTCCAAACATTCTAACTGTCGAATGCAAATTTTGATCATCCAACGGTTGCACTTTATTTTTAGTATTCGTATCATAGCCATTTCCAAAGCATGGTGGTCCACTTGATTTTTTGTGATTGAAAAAGTCACACGACCCTCGTCTGTCATGCTTTTTTTCATCTTTTTCCATCGTGAAGTTTAGGTTGACAAAACTTTTCAGTAATTTCCACACATGGCTACTGTTGAGTGATTTATATCATTTGACAAACCTAAAAGCAAGCAGCAAATTACACGAAGAAAGAAAAGGAAAGTATAGTAAGGAACTGTTTTATTTCTAAACCACATATGACATAACCAAGCAAAAAATTGTTGTAATAATAAGCAATAGGTCGGGACTGTGTATACAAACACGCCACTAAAAAAAGGAAAAAAGAAGCTTTTATTCCTTGCTTGGTTGAGTAGGGATGCTTTGTTCATTCCTAAAGAAATTTTCTGGATCAACCATAGTCTTCACTTTGACCAACCTATCAAAATTGCCATTAAAATACTTCTCTCCATAAACTGTACCCTCATTATAGCTATCTTTACCATTATGATTAATACCAATATCAAGATCTCTATAACAAAAAAAAGCTCTTCTTGGATTCTTGGAGACAAAAGGAGTCATGAAATTGTAGAGACTTGTTGCCTGAGATGTGTAGTTCTTTTCAGGCTCAATTCCTGGTTCATCCCAGGTGATTGAATGCTGAATCTTAAACAGGTTTCCTGCTCTGTGTGGAAATGGAGTTGCTGATTCAGAAATCTCATTCATTCTCCCCCCATATGGATTGAAAACCAATCCAATTTTTCCTAACTCAATCATGGTTTTGAACAACAAATTCAATGAATATTTTGGAATCGGTTTCTGGACATAATCCGATTTTCTCTTGAGGAACTTAGCAGAGTCTAAATTTCTATCCAGAAGAACCTTTGGAGACGTACCGTTATCGTAACTAGCCCACCAAAGAACTGAATCAAACCAGCTCATTTCCAAACAATCTTCTTTCTTCAACCCCAACTCTGGAAAATCCTTGGCCAAGAGAGAAACTAGAGAATTCGCCTCTCCCAGATACAGAGACGTAACAGATACTCGAACAGTCTTCCTCTGGTTTCTTGTAACTGGGGCCAAAAGCATTCTCATGAACAAATTGTTATCCGTTGTTGGTGCCACAAACTGCCACCGATAAGCCATGTCCGTCCCATTCGCTTCCATTAGTTTCTCAATCTGGAACACAGTAACCGTCTCAGGAACAGAAACCAACTTGATCTTGTAAGACAATATGACACCAAAACTTGCTCCACCACCTCCTCTAATCGCCCAAAACAGATCCTCTCCCATTCCTTTTCTATCCAAAACTCTTCCCTTAACATCCACAATCTTAGCATCAACAACATTATCTACCGTCAAACCATATTTCCGCAACATGTTGCCATAGCCGCCGCCACTGAAGTGCCCACCAACGCCAACAGTAGAGCAAGGAGAAGCAGGAAAGCCATGAACTTTGCTCTTCTCCCAGATCCTGTAGTAAAGTTCACCCAGTGTCGCTCCGGCTCCAACCCAGGCCGTTTCTTCTTTGATATCGACCGAAATGGACCGTAAATTGAACATGTCGAGGATGAAAAAAGGGGTGTGGGAGATATACGAGACGCCTTCGTAGTCATGGCCACCACTACGGATTTTAAGTTGATAGCCAACTTGGTTGGAGCAAATCACGGCTGCTTGAACATGTGATTCTTGCGAAGGTGTTATGATAAGCAAGGGCTTCGGCGTTGATGAGATATTGAAACGAGCGTTTCGGATATACGCACGTAAGACAGAAGTGTACGATGCGTTAGTTTGAGTGTAGACTAGGTTTGAAATGTGATCATTCTGGTTTGTATGGTTTGTTAAGCATTGCAGAAAGGTTTCATAGACTGAATCTGACGTAACAGCCCATATTAGGGAAAGATTGAGAAAATACTGAAGTAAAAGGAAAACAAGAATTGAGTTTGATTTTTTCATGGCTGTGTTTGGTTGTTTGGGCTATCAAAACTATATATACAGCTTTTTTTTTTTTTTTTTTAACATAGAATTCAATTGTTTTAAGAAGTAAATTTGGTAGAATATAGCAAAAGAGTAATGTTTGACTTTCCAAATATTTTGTCAAAATTCATATCAA
Source organism: Nephelium lappaceum (assembly GCA_021234005.1). Lineage (NCBI taxonomy): Eukaryota > Viridiplantae > Streptophyta > Magnoliopsida > Sapindales > Sapindaceae > Nephelium > Nephelium lappaceum. The sequence goes on from CM038010.1 coordinate 9,896,512, forward strand.
ATAATGTAATATATGAGTTGTCAAGATTTTGTAAATCATAAAATGATGAGATTTAACATGATCTTAACAACTCATATTCACATAATTTGAGCATGCAAAATTTTTGAAAAGCCTAACATTACTCATAGCAAAATCACACTAAAAATTCAAGGCAAAATTTGTGATGATAAATGGAAATGTTTTGGGTTTATTGGAAATTGATGTATTTAAAATATTTTACATGGTATGTCCATTCATTCATTAGAATTTAAAATATTTTAAAAATATAGGTTAGAATTTAAAATATTTCAAAAATTTGAATATATTTAATTTAGATTTGAATTAATTTTATTAAAATTAAGTGTATTTCAATCCAAATTTATATAAACTTCATTAAAATTTAGATGTATTTAATTCATATTTATTTTGAATATAATGAAATCTAGGTATATTAAAAAAAATAATTGACTTAATATATTTTACATAAGTGGTGGATTTGAATAGATTTATATGGATTAAAAATTTATTAAAATTTAAGTGTATTTAATTTAGATTTATATAAAATTCAATAAAATCTGAGTGTATTAAAAAAAATCATTGACTTAACAGATTTTACATAAGTCGTGGTTTTGAATGGATTTATATGGATTTTAAAATTATTTTAATAAAAGAAAAAGTTTGTAACAATCTTACCATTTTCCGTTTATCATCACAAATTTCGTCCTGAATTTTTACTGTGATATTGCCATATTCAACCAGATTTGCTTCCTAATGAATTTTTAGTGTGATATTGCCATATTCTACCAGATTTGCTTCCTAAAACATTGTTTCCCCAATTCAATTCTCTGTTAAAAAAAAAAAAAAAAAAAAAAAAAAAAAAAGGATACCGTGTATGACAATCTTGCCATGACAGAAGCAACAGTATTTGCATCTCCCAAGTACATGGCCATAACAGTTGGCTTTGAAGAAACGTTTGATAGACTGAATTTGAAGCGGCAACCCATGTTGCGGAAAGATTGAGAAAGCACTGAAGTATAATAAGAATTGAGTTTGATTTTTTTATGGCTGTGTTTGGATGTTTTGGGCAATCAAAAACTTGTATATATATAGTGTTTTTTTTTTTTTTAACAGAGAATTCAATTATGGAAAACGCGATTTTGGAAACAAATCTTGTAGAATAAGGCATAATATATCACACTAAAATTCAAGGTGAAATTTGTGACGATAAATGGAAATGTTTTAGGTTTATTGGAAATTGATGCATTTTTATTTATAGATTTTGGTGAAATTCGGATATTTCAAAGATTCTATTGATTTAGTTAGATCAATATATATATATATAATCCACTTAAATCTTTAAAGAAATGGTAAGATTATTATAAAATTTTTCTTTTATAGAAATAATTTTAAAATATCTAAATCCATTCAATCCTCTATTTACGTAAAATCTATTAAGTCAATGATTTTTTATAATACATTTAAATTTTATTAGATTACTTATAAATATAAAATTACATTTAAATTTTAATGAATTTTATAATTTAGATACATTTAAATTTTAATAAATTCTATTCAAATTTAGATTAAATGTATTTAAAATATTTTAAATTCTAACTTATACTTTTAAAATATTTTAAATTTTAATAAATGATTGGACATATTTACGTAAAATTAGTCTTTTGAAAGTTCAGTGCAAGTCAAACTTTCTTTTTCTAACATTAATAATCAGACAGAATGTTATAATTAAAAAAAAAAAAAAGGATAATTTCAAAAAATTTATTGTAGTTTGTGAAGATATCTATTTTATCATATATGGTTTAATTTTTATCCAAAATCTCTTCTGACGTTAATAAAAACACTTAAAATATCCCTTGACAGCATGTGAAAAGATGAAAATACCCCCAATAATCACAAATTGATGATAAAATTATAGAGGATAACACGGTTATTTTATGTTAATTTTTTAACATCGAGAGATTTTGGATAAAAATAAAATTATAGTGATAAAATAAATATTTTTATAAACTACAATAAATTTTTTGAAATTATCATTAAAAAAAAAATGAGAAGAAGAGAATAGGCGCAGCCAATCAGTATTCACAACATAGAGAGTCATGTTCCTTTGAATAATTATTAATTTTGATTATTATTGTTCATGTGTTCCACATTGCTAAAAAATCTTCGTAGCTGACTATGAACCATAAGAAATCTGTATGTGGTTTTCAAACGGCAACCAAATCATATACAATTCAGAGGGCAATGACCCTTCAATCCGTATGCGCTTTCTTTAAAAGCAAAATGGCATTTTTAAGTTTTATAAAAATAATTACTTTTTTTAGTTATATTTTAATGTAAATGAACAAAAAATAAATAAAACTTCATTTTAACTTATAAGATTTTAAAAAATATCATACTTTTAAAGACCTTTTAAAAATAATATTTTTCATCTTTAACTTTTTCAAAATTCTTTAAAAAAGTCTAAACCGTCGATTAACCGACGGTCAAGAATGAAAAATAATTTTGAAGGGAAGGATAGATCGGTTTTTTTTGTAAGAAAAACTAAAATTGTAACACGTGAATTATTAGGGTTTTAAAAATATTAAAAAAACATAAAATAATTTTTAAAACATAAAATAATGAATTTTCTCTAAAATATATATATATATAATGAAAAAACTCTAATGGATCTCATCCATCAACAGTGAGTATTTTTTATAAAGTTATAAAACAACAAAAAAAAAAAAAAAAAATCCCTTGAACAGTTGAACCAATTCTCAAATCTTCATCTTCTTCAACCAAATACCACATCAACCTTCAACCACAAAATCAACCCTAATCTGCCATCTATTCAATATCTGCAACACCTCAATCAAAAATCAACATAATACCAAAATTATATCAACAAAATCATATCTTACGAGAATAATCCAATCGATGAACCCAGATTTCAGACCTGACAACACAAACATGGCCGCCCCTTGACCAAATACTCTTAGATTTGGGAAGATCTGGTTAAGCAAAGCCTAGCAAGCCTCTCTATGGTTGCAATTGATGAAGGGAATCTTCATCTCTACCATTGATGAAGGGCATCACTGTCTCTACGATGGTGTGCGATCTTCCCCATGGCTACGATTGATGAAGGGCAGCGATGGAAATCTCCATCTCTGTGATTGTTGTGGGCAGGGATGGAGACCTCCATCTTTGCGTTTTTTGTGGCTAGAGATAGAGATAGATCTCCATCTCTTTGTTTGCATGCAGGTTTGAAGGTCTTTTCGGCAGAGGGAGATTGTTTTAAATTTTGGGTTTTCAGATAAAGTGATGATAAATTGATAAAGTTTTGAAGTTCTAGGTTTTCTAGATGATGAAGAATTTGTTATAAATTTCCTTTGTATATAAATTGATATTAAATTTGTGGGTTGTGTGATGAAGTGATGATGAGTTGAAAAGGTTTTGAAGATCTGGGTTCTCCATGAAGAACAACCGATGATTTTTTTTTTTTTTTTAATTTTTCTTACTAAAAATTTTCCATCGTCCATGATTGCAATGGTAGAGATATCAAATTTTTTTTTATATTTTAATTTTTACTTTTAAAATTTAACTCTTTTTAAATACAACTAAAAATCATTAAAGATAAAAAAAATAAGATAAAACATAAAATAATAAGATATTAATTAATAATATTATTATATAGACGAGTTCATGAATTCTGATTTACTTCCTAACTCTAAATCTTTTAGATCTGAGCCATCAACATCAAATTAAAATGCCAATCTTTCAAGCAAAAGTCATTCACCAGCATTTATTTAAATATAATTAAAGATTCTTTTTAATATAAAAACTCCCTTCTCTCCAAAGTGGAGTACTGTTCCTTCAAACAAACACTCCACTCTTCTCGTTTCCGCTGGACCAAGAACCAATGGCCATGAGTAGAAGATTTGCCAACTCTAATTAGACAATTATTACAATTTCATTATTAGGAGTTTAGATGTCATACAGTTCAGTTAAAGTAACCAAATTTCCAAACTCTTAGATTTAGCACCGAACAACCGGTTGGCTTCAAGGCTCCTTTATTATTGTTATTATTATTATTATTTACCATTTGAAACTACAACAAAAATCAAAATAGAATATGTAGATATAGCAGAGCCACCCAGCTTTCTAAAGATCAAACTTTAAGTGAGGTTGGTAAAGTATCCCCATTCTCCGGGGATTTTCCCTAATAAGCGATTGGTAGTAAGTGAGCTACGTAAACTATTTATTCCCTATATATAACAGTGAATCTTAACTTATAGTTTCTTAATCCAAGCGAGACTAAGGTGAACATACTCACATTCTCCTTAAATATCACATTCAAATCCATTCTTTTAAAGTTCACCATTAAGATACGTAGTTGTGAGTGAGATCACTATTACAAGGAATTTTTAGAAAAAAGTATTTCATGTGCACCACCACATAGTATAGTACATGCATAATCCTACATTCCCCCTTTAACCTACCCACAAGGGTAAAACATGCTTGGCTACATATTCCATCGCCTATTCACAAAACTGTTTTGCAAACAACCTTTTTAATAATGGTTCAAACCTTAATTTTTATCATATCATCATTAGTGCGCCAACTGAAATGTATAATATGGTAAACATAACTTATGTGCATATATAAATTTTTTAAGATAGGACTACTATAAGAAACTCTCAGTGCCATAAGGAAAGTAAGTTGTATGGAGAGCTCAACCTAGGGAAGTAGCTAGGATTTAATGTTGGGGTGGGTTAGGAAAATTTTTTTTAATCAAACCTCTATACATGATTAAATTTATCAAATGTATAATAAAAAATATAGCAAATCTTAAATCTCATAATATATATCTTAAAATAAATAATCACTAAGAAAAAACATACATGCGAGCAGGCATGCCCGCACATGCACACGCACATGTATATGTGTGTATTTAAAACAATGGACTATATTTTTTATTTGAATTATGACTAATATAATAATATATTAAGAATTAAGTCATAAAAAGCATTAAATGATCTAATTTTTTTTTTTTTAAATACAATAACCATAATTTAAATCACAAAAACTCTACAAGATTATCAACTAAAGATCTATTATCAATCAAGATAAGTAGTACTAAATACTCGATTTTAACTCTAAAGTAATTTGATAACCAAAGATTAAAAGAAATTAATATACTTCATTTTCACATTTGATCATAAGTTACAACAAATAAAATTTTTAATAAACAATATATTATGTAGTTAAATTTTTGTTCACTCTAAATTATACATTATAATACAAAAGTTGAGTACATATTTTAAAATATAAAGGAAATTTGCTTTGAAGAAAAAAAAAAGTCAATACATAAAGTGTTTTAATATATTCAATAAAAAATAATTTTATACTTTATAACATGATTTTTAAAAAAATTTTAAAATTGAATTTTCAAAATTGGCTAGGTAGGCTGGAGCCTCCGCTTGCCCAGAGGGAGCTATGTCCTTGTATGTTCTGCAAACATGAATATGAATGCCAAAATGGTGTTTGCATGTTTGGCTCAACTGTTAGAGTAAGTGTTCTGTATGAAAACATCAAACATGTTTGGGTGATTAAACAAGTTTGGGTGATTAAGTTTTCTGTATGAACTTGGCGTTTGATGTTAAACAGAATAGTGAGATATTTGGTGTTAAAAATGTTTGATGTTTTCATGTTTAATGTTTAATATTATGTTCTTTTTTTTTTAATGTGTTTTAGTGCACTTACAATTTATTTTATGGTAATATTGTGTTTTATTAATTTGTTATTGTAGGAATTTTAAAATTTTTATTATTACCACATTTCTAGGTAAAAACATATGATATTAGCTGAGCTACTGCAGATTGCATGAATTTAACGAGTCTTTTAATCTTGAGATGTGGATTCCATATTAGGGGGGTGATTTTACCAAGAGGTACTTATTCCATGGTCTAATGGAGTTTGGGTCATAAAAAATGAGAGTGACTTAATGGATATAATGACTGAGTTTGAGGATGGGAAAGTGAACAAGATGCATTTTAATGTGGATTATGTTACATTATAAACCAAATATCTCAGTTCACTGCACTGCTACTGTCATTGGACACATCTATCAAAACTAAACTAAATTTGAAATTAGGGAATGAAACAATAATTAAAAAAAAATTGGCAGCAAATTGATGAATGAAAGAAAATGAAGATGACGAAATTTGGCAGCAAATCGACGAATAATTGGTTGTTGCCTTCATCAGCCCAGTATTTAACTCAAAAAAAAAAAAAAAAAAGGGTTATGACCATAGGCCATCCAACGGTAAAAGCAAACATCAACAAATTTTTCGCTCTTCGTTTTTTTCCAATTAGTAATTAGTTCACATGACAAGGGGCAAAACGGTCAAAAAAGTTAAATTACGTACGTAGAATTCCATCGAACGACAGGGCGGCTGAATCAAATATTTCTCCCTTTTTTTTTAATATAAACATTTTGTCCTCATTCAAGGGTAAACTCGTCAAAGCATCTTAATTTCAAACAGTAAGGGCAGTTTCGTCTTTACATTTCGAACCACAGTCAATTGTTAGGTATGGCAGCCTTTGACTGGTAACGGAGGGCTTTTCTATTAAAAAAATGAAACTGTGCATGTGATCCGGCTGCCGTTTGAAAGCCGTACACAGCAGGTTTCTTTTAGTCAACTGAGAAGAATTTTCAGCAACGTGGAACATACTGATAATAATAATCAAAATTAATGATCATTCAAAGGAGCATGATGTTCCACTTTATGAATGCTGATCGGCTGCCGCTATTTCTATATGAAATTTAATTTAGGGCAATTTTACACGAATTTGTCCATTCATACATTAGAATTTAAAATGTTTTAAAAATATAGGTTAGCATTTAAAATATTTCAAAAATTAGATATATTAAATTCAGATTTATATAAAATTCATAAAATTTAGTTGTATTTAATTCGGATTTGTATGAATTTAATAAAATATATATGAAATTTAATATATGTGTATTTAATTCAAATTTATATGAAATTTGGATATATTTAATTTAGATTTCGGAATGACTTTATTAAAATTTAAGTGCATTCAATTCAGATTTTTCTAAAATTCATTAAAATTTAGGTATATTTAATTCAGATTTATATTGAATTCAATGAAATTTATATGAAATTTAATTTAGGTGTATTCAATTCAGATTTATATGAAATCTAGATATATTTAATTTAGATATGAATTTTATTAAAATTTAAGTGTATTCAATTCAGACTTATATAAAATCTATTAAAATTTCGGTATATTTAATTCAAATTTATATGGAATCCAATGAAATTTATATGTATTAAAAAAATCATTGACTTAATAGATTTTATATAAGTGATGTATTTGAATGAGTTTGGACGGATCTTAAAATTATTTTTATGAAGAAAATAAATTATAACAATCTTACCATTTTTTTTAAAGATCTCATGAGATTTTTTCTAAAATTTTAACAAAATCAAGAGAATTTATACCAAAATCTATAGATAAAAGTACATGAATTTCTAACCAGCCCTAGGTTGAATACACCCTCCACATTTTCATTTATCATCACAAATTTCGCCTTGAATTTAGTTTGATGTTTCTAAATTTTTTTTCCAAATCTATCCTCCAAAAAATAACATAATTTCAAATTTATCCTAATTTTATATTACTCAAATTTTCTTTTCTTTTCTTTTTTCTCTTGATACTTACAAAAAATATATTTGAAAGGAAAAGTCTAATACATCGCATCTCAAATTGTCTTGGAATTAAACTAATATATTTTAATTTACAATTAAAAAATTAATTTTTTATTGTTTTCTTAAATATATTAATATATTTAAATATATAAATATGGTTAATACTACTATATTTTTTAATCATATTTTAATTATGAATAAACTATTATTAGTATGTAAATAGAAATGTTTTAGAATTTATTAAATTATTTATTTTCATATGTTTATTTTAAATTAATTAAAATTATATAACAACAAATAATTAAAAGGGTATAAATAGTCAAATTACTAGTTTTCAGACAATTTTAACTTTAAAAAACTAAACAAATTTACGGTATATTTAGAGGTAAAAAAAAAAACAACACGTTATTCAGATTTTAGGTTTCAATCACTATTCAATCTTTAGTCTTCTATAATACTATTCAGTCTTCAGATGAAAAAATAAACAATCCCTAATTCTATTTTTGCAGGACCAGCTTCTGGACTTTTGAACCAGGCTCCTCCTTTTAACACCTTTTGGCCTTAAGTTGTCAGCCCAACTTTCGACGATAGAGTCATCCAAAAGCTAGACTCCATTGCAAACCCGAAATGGGCCCAATTCTTGACTAAAACAACATATAGAATCCAGCTAACTTTGGCAACTAGTTTAAGATGTTAATTTGACAAGAACACCAACACAAAAGGCCGAAGGATACATTGAATACCAGATTTGTTTCCTAAAACGCGTACCCCAATTGAATTCTCTGTTAGAAAATACACATTATATACAAGTTTTCGATAACCCAAAACATCCCAACACAGCCATGAAAACATCAAACTCAATACTTGTTATCCTTTTGCTTCAGTGCTTTCTCAATCTTTCTCTAACATGGGCTGCTGCTTCAGATTCAGTCCATGAAATGTTTCTTCAGTGCTTAACAAAGCACACAAAGCAGGAAGATCACATTTCAAACCTAGTCTACACTCAAACTAACGCATCGTACGCATCTGTCTTACGTGCATATATCCGGAACGCTCGTTTCAATGTCTCATCAACGCCAAAGCCGTTGCTTATCATAACACCTTCGCAAGAATCCCATGTTCAAGCAGCCGTGATTTGCTCCAAACAAGTTGGCTATCAGCTTAAAATCCGTAGCGGTGGCCATGACTACGAGGGCATCTCGTATATCTCCCACACCCCCTTTTTCATCCTCGACATGTTCAATTTCCGGTCCATTTCGGTCGATATCGAAAGAAGAAACAGGCCTGGGTTGGAGCCGGAGCGACGTTGGGTGAAGTTTACTACAGGATCTGGGAGAAGAGCAAAGTTCATGGCTTTCCTGCTGGTCCTTGCCCTACTGTTGGCGTTGGTGGACACTTGAGTGGCGGCGGCTATGGCAACATGTTGCGAAAATATGGTCTATCGGTAGATAATGTTGTTGATGCTAAGATTGTGGATGTTAAGGGAAGAGTTTTGGATAGAAAAGGAATGGGAGAGGATCTGTTTTGGGCGATTAGGGGAGGTGGTGGAGCAAGTTTTGGTGTCATATTGTCTTACAAGATCAAGTTGGTTTCTGTTCCTCAGACAGTTACCGTGTTCAGAATTGAGAAACTAGTGGAAGAGAATGGGACGGAGATGGCTTATCGGTGGCAGTTTGTGGCACCAACAACGGATAACAACTTGTTCATGAGAATGCTTTTGCAGCCAGTTACAAGAAACAAGAAGAAGACTGTTAGACTATCTGTTGTGTCTCTGTATTTGGGAGAGGCAAATTCTCTAGTTGCTCTCTTGGCCAAAGATTTTCCTGAGTTGGGGTTGAAGAAAGAAGATTGTATGGAAATGAGCTGGATTGATTCAGTTCTTTGGTGGGCTAGTGACGATAATGTTACGTCTCCAAACGTTCTTCTTGATAGAAATTTAGACTCTGCTAATTTTCTCAAGAGAAAATCGGACTATGTCCAGAAACCGATTCCAAAATATTCATTGAATTTGTTGTGGAAAACCATGATGGAATTGGGAAAAATTGGATTGGTTTTCAATCCATATGGGGGGAGAATGAATGAGATTTCTGCATCAGCAACTCCATTTCCACATAGAGCAGGAAACCTGTTTAAGATTCAGTATTCAGTGAACTGGAATGAACCAGGAACTGAGCTTGAAAAGAACTACACATCGCAAGCAACAAGTCTCCACAGTTTCATGACTCCTTTTGTCTCCAAAAATCCAAGAAGTGCTTTTTTGAATTATAGAGATCTGGATATTGGCATCAATCACAATGGTAAAGACAGCTATAATGAGGGTAAAGTTTATGGAGAGAAGTATTTTAATGGCAATTTTGATAGGTTGGTCAAAGTGAAGACTATGGTCGATCCAGAAAATTTCTTTAGGAATGAGCAAAGCATCCCTACTCAACCAAGTAAGGAATAAAAGTTTCTTTTTCTTTTTTATGGCATGTTTGTATACACAGTCTGACATGTTACAGATTATTACAGCAATTTTTTTGCTTGGGTATGCTATATGTGGTTTAGAAATAAAACAGTTCCCTGCTATACTTTTCTTTTCTTTCTTCGTGTAATTCGCTGCTTGCTTTTAGGTTTGTCAAATGATATAAATCCCTCAACAGCAGCCATGTGTGAAAATTAATGAAAAGTTGTTAACCTAAACTTAATGATGGAAAAAGATGAAATTAGCATGATAGACGGGAGTCGTGTGACTTTATGAACCACAAAAACCTTTAAATATCTGTTGGACTAGTACGACTACTACTTTGCTTTTTTATTTTTCCAGGCGTAGGTTGTCAGACGTGTTATCATTGGAAAGTTCAACTGCGGTGGTTGAGGTGGGACTTAGTAAATAACAACATATGACTGGAACACGATGTTCCTTACCTATGTACTTTAATGCAGTATGGCGTTCAGTCTTTTGTGTCTGCTTCCTATGCGAATTTTACCAGATCTCATCTTTGAATTATCAATCCTTTGACGTGACTAAGTTTACTTGCATTAATCCATAACAAATTATGAGAAACTTTATTGAAAGCAATAATATCTCAAAATAAATATCATTCGTTAAATACACTAATAATATAAAATATATTGCATTGAGAATGAAAGATAATATTGTAATTATATATGTTATGCTTGTATTCATTAGCTGTGCCGTCCAAGTCAAGATCGGTGTCTTTTTCTCTACATGCGCTGGAAAAGTGACAGAAAGAAAACACATCTTGAAAAGTAACAACTATGAAACTTCGTGTGTATTGATATGTTTGGCTCATTCAAACGAATCAGTAAAATCAAATGTTCAAATGTCGTTAAGCCGACGTTGACTTACTTGCGGTTCCATGATGCGAAAGGTCCATGAAATGTCACCTTCCACATCACTATATAAATGTCTTATTGCTATGTCCGTATTATCTCTCTTACTTCATAATCAGTGTTTTATCTAGTCAAGCATTTCCACCTGTATCTCATTCTTTTTCATAACAACAAATTATGATGTCACATGTGTAAAGATCTTGCGATATCAACCGTATCGTTGGCGGACATTCCCTTTAAGTTTGTGATAAGATGCACCATCTTAAGTGGACGATTGTAAGACTCCAGCTCAGATTTTCAGAAACTAATAAGTAATGTATAGTACTCTCAATCAGCAAACAAAACAACTCACTTAACTGCTGTTTGATGATTTCAATTCCCTCTTGGGATCAAATTCCAGCTAATTAACCATTTACATTTCACTTCAAAATGCCTGATAATTGGAACCACGATTAGTTGGTAACTCAAGTTGAAGCTCATGCTCATCTCGGGCACAAATATCATCTGTGATCTTGGATTTACGCTTAGATTTTTCAGATTGCTGATTTATGTTCATTAAGTTATAATTACATAGGCTGGACTTCTATTGGCCGGATTTCTGAATTATGGTTTCTTATATGTTTGCTCATTTTGGTTGGCAATTGCAGACTCTGTCTCGGGTATGAGCAGACTGTTTTCGACCTCCACTACCTTTACCTGGAAGCTGATAGGCCTGGCCTGCTATGTACTTTGGTTCTTATGATTGATTTTAGATGTAGTGCGGTTGTACTTGTCTTTGCCAGATGAATTGTGTTTTTAATGTACGTTTTAAAAAGTGATTTTTATTTTTTTTTTGGACCTTTTCAAGAGACACTGGCAATGGACTAATTGGTTAAAGGAATGAAGATATGATTAATTCTGTTACCAAGTTTTTTTGGATATTAAACATGGGTTTATTTGTTAATTTTCTTAAGTTGAAATTGTTAGGAATGACCTATGAAAAAGTGAAAATTCATTTTTGCACTCAAAAAGGCTATTCATTTTCAGTACTAAATGTAATTTATAATCGTACTGAGCCATTTTTCACCATGAAAATAGGGAAAATTACACCCACTCCCTTGAGGTTAGGAGAAATTACATAAATATGATAAATTTGGTCATAATTATAACAAGTAATTTTGAACTTTTAGAAATGTCAGAAAAGTATTATTTATAGTTAGTTAACTGCCGTTCAGTACCAGATGGCAATGGCCAGAGGTATAAAATAACCAAAATTTCCTTCAATTTCGAGGGTCAAACATGAAGCCAAATTTATTATTATTTTATTCTAAAAAATTGATTCTAATACATATATACATATACATATACATACATACATTATATATATATACAAAATAAATTTAAATTAAAATATCTTTTCATATTATTTAAATTAAAAAATTTAAATTACTAATGATATATAATAATTTTAAAATTCATTAATTTTTTTTTTTTTTTAAAAGACAAATCTCCTTCGATTGGTCTCTGGTTGGAGGAGATCTTGATGATCTCCTTTCACCATGTAAGAACATCCATCAAGATCTCCACCAGTTGGAGGAGATCTTTACAAATCTCCTCCAACTAGAGGATATTTGACAAAGTTCAATTTTTTTTCCTATTTTCACAAATTAAAATGGATGAAAAGTTTGTCTTTGATTTGATTTTTTTTTTTTTTTTTGGTTATTGTTGGTTAAATAGAGAAGCAATGGGAGAGGATCTGTTTTGGGCGATTAGAGGAGGTGGTGGAGCAAGTTTTGCTGTCATATTGTCTTACAAGATCAAATTAGTTTCTGTTCCTGCTAGAGTCACAGTTTTTAGAGTTGAGAAAACATTGGAAGAGAACGCAACGGATATGGTTTTCCGGTGGCAGTTTGTGGCGCCTAACAACAGATAATAATTTGTTCATGAGAATGAACTTGCAGCCTGTGACAATAAACAAGAAGCAGACAGTTAGAGCATTAGTTATGGCGTTGTATTTAGGAGAGGCAAATACTTTAGTCTCTCTCTTGGCCAAGGATTTTCCTGAACTGGGGTTGAAACAAGAAGATTGTATCGAAACAAGCTGGATTTGTTGGGTCCTTTGGTGGGCAAGTTTTAAAACGAGTACTTCTCCAGATGCTCTTCTTGATAGAAAATTAGACTCGGCTAAATTCCTCAAGAGAAAGCCTGATTATGTCCGGAAACCAATTCCAAAATTTTCATTGAATTTGTTATGGAAAACCAGGATGAAATTAGGAAAAACTGAATTCGTTTTCAATGCATATGGGGGGAGAATGAATGATATTTCTATATCAGATACTCCTCTTCCACACAGAGCAAGAAACCTGTTAAGATTCAGCATTCATTGAACTGGGATGAACCAGGAATTGAGATTGAAAAGAACTACACATCTCAGGCAAGAAGTCTTCACAGTTTCATGACTCCTTTTGCGTCCAAGAATCCAAGAAGTGCTTATTTGAATTATAGAGGTCTTGATATTGGAATTAATCATAATGATAAAGATAGCTATAATGAGGGTAAAGTTTATGGGGGAAAGTATTTTAATGGTAATTTTGATAGGTTGGCATGGTTAAAGTGAAGACTATGGTTGATAGGAATAAGCAGAGTGCCCCTCCTTTAGCTAGTGAGAAATAGATTTTTTTTTTTTTTTCAGTTTCTTATATATTTTTATGGTATTAGTAAGTGAGTGAACCCACCCACCCCCCTCCCAAAAAAATTCTTGACCAATCCATCACCAATCTATAGCAGCAACAACAAAATGAAGAATATCATTCTTCATTTTTCATCAACAACAACAACAAAAAAATAAGCAGCAATAACAACATATTGATATATACAAAAATCAAAGCAAACTGCAAATGAAACAGAACAAAAAACAAATGAAACACAAAGCAAACCAAACAGGCTACTCATGGTGGCTGAGGAGTAGGATCAACATTGTGATGACTGGACAGCGACGGCGACGTTGTGAGAGATGGGCACAACAAAGCTTGGATGACGGTGACGTTGATTTGGTTTGAGAGGAAGAGAGACGAGAGAGAGAGAGATGAGAGAGACGAAGAAGGAGAAAATGAAGAGGGAGAAAGAAGGAAAGAAGCACTACTTCGTTTTGAAAGGGTAGGTGTTGGTGTAGATAATGGGTAGAGTATGGAGGGTAGCAGCCGGTGGTAGGAGTGGGGTTGGTGGTGGTGGTTAGGCGGGATGGGACAGAGACGCACTGGTGGAGATGCATTGGTGGGGATGCACTGGTAGTGGTTAGCCATTTTGGAAGGATTGGGGAGAGACGAGTTGGGTGTTGATGATGATGATAATTTCATCTCCACCATCCAAATCTAATGGTGTAGATGTAGTTTTGTTTAATTTTTATTTTTAAATATCAATCGATAGTTTTGTCATTAGATCACAATTTTTGGTCAGTTGTTAAAATTATCAAATTTTGATTGACTGAGGGAGGGTTTGATATAATAAAATGATAAATAAGCTTACTTGTTTTTGTGAATTTATAAATAGTAATATATACTTCATTGAAACTGTTGTCTTTTTTCTATTTAAAAAAAGAAAAAAACTAAAACTGTTGTCATTTCTTTTATGAATTTTTGTTTTCTTTAGCTTGTCAAATGATATATAGTTCATAACAACTCATGAGTCATGTGTTTCAATGAAAGTCATATAGTTTTTAGGATTTAAAAATAAGTCTTTGATATTGTGGTTGTAGAAATTAAAACAAATGTTTAAATACAGTGATATATGTTCATAACAACTCATGAGTCATGTTTTCAATGAAAGTCATATAGTTTTAGGATTTAAAATCTTTATTGTGGTTGTAGAAATTAAAACAAATGTTTAAATACAGTGGAAGAATAATCTTTTTATCAATTTGTTTTGATAGTTTATTAATTGTTAATCTAATAATTTTAATGGAATTCCTTATCTGTTATTATTTAACAAAGATTAATAATCTAAATTCTAAGATATTAGAGCATCTTCAATTAATGTTTTCATGGATTGTGAAAAAATAAAATGTCCTATAGAATAGATAGACATTATGTTAAAATAACTCTTCTAATACAATTATCATAATTCATTGTCAAGCTTAGATGACAAAAAAAAAAAAAAAAAAAAGAAAATCTATCACCATGACTATTTACTTTCAAAGGATCTATTGGACAACCATTTTATTGCTGACTCAGTAAGTCACTCGTTTTGGCTTACAAACTCATGCTTGTTTTTCCTTCTCTTTGAGTTCCACAATGAGTTGACTCAATCAATGACCGAACAAACACAAATGGCTGACTGTGGTCTAATACCGCCTCGAGCGGATGGTTGACCAGCAGGACGACCTGAAGCGGTGCAACGTCTTCACTCGGGGCGAGATTGCCAAGATTGTGAAGCAACAGCTCAAGTTCAAGTACCCCTTGAAGTAACAGAGCCCGCTCAAGGAGGACTTCCTCGCCTACGTCAAGTATGAGACTTAGCTCGACAACCTTCATCATTTTAGGAAGAAGTTCCTTGCTTGCCACAAAGAGGTTGAAAACGACTAGAAAACAACCAAAATGATGACGACGAAGAAGAGGATGTAGAGAAAGTCAATATCGAACTTTGTTGGAGTGGCGCAGATTCTGGAGATATACAAGTTGGCTGCAATGAGGTTCAAAGTAGGTAGAGTTGAGGTTTAAGTATTTAGAGTTTTGTAGATTAGAGAAACAATAGAAGAATGAATAAGGTATAATTTTTGTGTTTTTGTTTGTGTTTGATTGGTGAGAAAGTGAAGGAAATTTTGAAGAAAAAATTGAAATTGTTGTTGTAGGATGTTTGGTTAGTGAGAAACTAAGAAAAATTGAAATTTGTTGATGTAGGTTGGTTGGGTATTGAGAAAGTGAAGGAATATTTGAAAAATTTGGAACTTTTTATTGTAGTTTGTTTGGTTAGTAAGTAAAAGAAAAAATTGGAGAAAAAAAAAAAAACTAAAAATTGTTGTTGTAGGTTATTTGGTTAGTGAGAAAGTGGAAAAAAAAAAAAAATTGAAAATTGTTAAATTGCAGGTTGTTTGGTTAGTGAGAGAGTGAGAAAATTGGGGAAAAAAAAATTAAAAATTTTTGTTATAAAGTGTTTGGTTAGTGTGAAAGTGAAAGAATTTTTTTTTTATATTATTATTATTTTTTTTTGTAAAAAAATTTGGAACTTCTTATTGTTAGATGTTTGGTTGAGAAAGTGAAAGAAAGTTTGAAAAAATTTGAAACTTTTTGTAGTAGTTCTTAAAAAGTTGAAACTTATAAGATTAGTTGGATTGGATTGATAGAAAAGTTATAATATGAAGTTGAAACTTGCTTGTGCATTAACGGTTTAGAAAGTTTTGTGATTTAATAAAAAAAAAAAAAAAAACCTCATAGTGTGTAATTTAAATGAAAGTATTGAAAAACAATTTTTAATTTGATTATCTATCAAGTGATATTTATATTATATAAGAAGCAAGTTCTTTGATGTTATTGATATGACACTTTTTTTTTTAAAAAAAAAAAAATATAATCCATAAAAGTATTGGAGATGCTTTAAACACTTCAAATCGTAGTCACAATCACTTATTATTATAAAAGCATAATTTTCGTGCAAATCCATACATGCAAATTGTATGCTAATTTTGAGGAGTTTTGAAGCCAATACCTTAATCATACATAGCCTTGTTGAGTAGATAGAGATATAATAGTTAGTTGTTTTGTTTTGTTTTTCTCTTTTTTTGTTTTGTTTTGTTTTTTTTTTTTTTTTTATAAAATTACATGAACGCCTTCCTAAGGTTAGATGAAATTGTATCAATATATAAAGTTTGACCATATTATAGCAAATTACCATGAGCTTTTAAAAGTATGACATAAATACCTTTACCATTAGTCAGTCACTGTTTAGTGTTAGTAAATAAATAATTTTTAACTTGAAAATTTTAAAAAAGAAAAAGCGTCAGTTTCATTTTGATCCATATATTTTTTAGAAGTTTTTCAAAAATAAAATGACCAAAATGAAATTTATTCAAAAGAACTAAAGATGATAGTCTCCATCGATAGGGTGAAGACTCTACCCACCATTAGAGACCCATTTAGTCTCCATCACAATAAAGCCTTGGTTTTCGTCTCGTGGAGATGGTCTCCATGCGATATGCGATATGATCTCCATCTTTGATGAAGTTTCGATCGGAACTCCAATGGAGATGGAGATCTCCAACTAGGTGGAGATCCAATCTAGCTAAATCTTTAATTATTTTATAAAATATTTTTTTATTTTTTAATATAATATTTAATATTTATGAATGAACTATTTTACCCCTATTTAATAAAAAGCCTTTAACGATCTTGTAATGACATGGGGTGTTTGTGTTATGTTTTTGAAAGCTCAAGGCAATTTACTAGTGATTATTAGTAAACTTTTTATATTTGTGCAATTTCATCTAACTTTGGGATTTTATGTAATTTTCCCATTTTTAATAAAAAACAAAGAAATGATTTAATTTGTCTTCTTGGAGACCTACAGATGAGAATTATCATTTGAAATGTAATTTGTTTAAGGGATAATTTCAATTTCCCAATATTATTTGATGTAACCGTTTGCTACCCTTATAGTTTGTAAAATTATATTTTATCCCTTTTATGATTCTGATATGTATAATTGTAAAAAATATTAAGGATTTTTGTAGATATTTTATTAAACTACAAAGAGTTTTCTAGACAAACATTAAACTATGAGAGATATTTTATTTATTTAATCAAACAATATAAAAGTTGTTAACCATTTTCAAATTAGTGATGGATTTTAATTATTACACTTACCTACAGGAGAAAAAATAAGATTATCTTTTTGTTTAAATAGATGTCTCGTTCTAGAAGAATTGAACTTGTTTGTCGCTTCAGTATATTATAATTTCTTGATTCTTTCATACTTGTGCTCTGGATGATAGCCACTGGGTCCAAAACTTTGACAAGCTACACAGACAACCCTGAAATTGACTGAAATTGCAGCACTATCATAAGTTTGGTCATAAATACACGAAGTTACCTTGAACCTTTAAATGTGTGATACAAATACCCCATGCCATTAAAAGTTTGTTAAGAATCTACTATTAACTCCACATTATCAAAGATAAAATGATCCATTTAGAACTAATAAATATTTTAATGATAAATTTATATATTTTAAATATATTATTATATTAAAATAAGAAAAATTCAATTAAAAATTAAAAAAAAAAAATCAATTCATCTTCTTCGTCACCGTATTAAAAAATTCATCATCATCATCATCATCAGTTCCTCCCAAATCAACTCCATAATCAATCCATATTTATCAACATTATCAAGAACAAGGATATTTCATCAACACCACATCATTAATCCAACCCAAAGGTATGTTAAGGACCTACCATTAACTCCACAATATCAAAGGTAAAATGGTCCATTTAGAAGTAACAAATATTTTAATAATAAATTTATATTTTTTAAATATATTAGTATATTAAAATAATAAAATTCAATTAAAAAATTAATAAAAAATCAATTCGTCTTCTTCATCAACATCTTCAAAAATTCTTCATCATCATCATTTCATCTCAAATTAACACAATAATCCATCCATATTTGTCAATATCATCAAGAACAAGGATCTTTCATCAACACCGCATCATTAATCCAACCCAAAAGTCCATTAAGAACCTACCATTAACTTCACAATTCAAAGGTAAAATGGTCCATTTAAAAGTAATAAATATTTTAATAATAAATTTATATATTTTAAATATATTATTATATTAAAATAACGAAAATTCTATTAAAAATTAAAAAATAATAATTCATCTTCTTCATTACCATTTCAAAAATTCTTCATTATCATCATCATTTCATCCCAAATCAACACCATAATCAATTCATATTTATCAACATCATCAAGAACGAGGATATTTCCTCAACACCACATCATTAATCCAACCTAAAAGTTCGTTAAAGACCTACCATTAACTCCACAATTCAAAGGTAAGATGGTCCATTTAGAAGTAATAAATATTTTAATAATGAATTTATATATTTTAAATATACTACTATATTAAAATAACAAAAATTCAATTAAAAAATTAAAAAAAAAATCAATTCATCTTCTTCATCACCATTTTAAAAAATTCATCATCATCATTTAATCCCAAATCAACACCATAATTAATCCATATTTATCAACAACATCAAGAACAAGTATACTTCAACAACACCACATCATTAATCCATCCCAAGAGTCCAAAAAATATCAACTTAACAATCAATTTTAATTTATGAAAATAGAAAAATTAAAAAATTAGAAAATTGTAAATCTCCTCCAACTGTATTTGTTATATATATATATATAAAATTTTTAGATTAATTATAAAAGAGGATATTTTTGAAATTTCAAGGGTATCTTGATCATTTTAGGCCTTTAACCATAGTTACTTTGTATGCTTTTTAAAGGTTAATGTAATTTGGTGTAATTATTGTCAAACTTTTCATACTGATATAATTTTACCTAATCTTAGGGGTTTTGATATAATTTATCTCCGCCCCATTTTCGTATTTCCATTCCCTATTGGGTTTGTGGACGGGTAGAACACCACTTCACTGACGCTGGCACATCAGAAAGAAAGCAAACAGAAAACTAGTTGACAAATCACTTGATTATTTAATTCTTCGCTGTCGGGTAAACCACAATAATATTGGGGGCGGCAGCCTAGATCCTATCATAAGACAACGACAGGTAACGAACCATTAATATTGATTCCGAGACAACCTGGCTGCCATTGGAGACATTATTATTATTCTTATTTTTTCAGACATTGCAGACATTGTTGATCAGGGTAATATACTTATATTATATATCTCAATATATATATATATATATATATACTTATATTATAATCGATGCCTGCAAGAATACAATTAGAATATGCAAACAGAAAAGTTATTCAACTAGTACCTACTCAAATCTTTTATATATTACTTTTGGAATTTTCGATGCTATTAATTTCACAAATATCATTATTATTCAGCCTAAAAAAGTGGGTTTGGGACTTTTTAAAAGAGAAAAAATTATGAAAGTAATTATTTTTTAAAATTAAATTAAAAAGTAATATATATTTTTAGATTTTTTATTTTTTCAAAATGTATTTTTATCTAAAAATATTTTTTTTTACATAATTTTAAAAAAATAATCAGTATTCAATTTGAATCTAAAAAAAATTATTTATAAAAAAAACTCCTTTAAAAATAAAAGTGGATTTGGAAGATCATAGTAGGGGCCCATTGAAATTAAGAAATGATTAGAATCTTTTACGGATGATTGGCGTGATCCTTAAATTGGGTATAAAACAACAAAGCTTTCTTTTTTGAAATGATAAAACAAAGTTATATCCTACGGTTTCCAAAAGAGATAAAAAAAAAGTTATATACTTCATTAACCAGTTAAACGAAAACCACCTTGGTTTTGTTGTTGAAATGGGTGTTAACTCTTAATTTCTTTTTTTCCTTTTTCCATATTTTAAATTATTATAGCTCTCATGATTTTTGTTTCAATTTTTGTTTATATGTATTTTCATTTAAAGTTATAATTAATTTATTCAGTAACAAAAATTATTCATTTTACTAGTAAATATTAAAATAATTTAAACAGTTATATTTTCTTGAAGTGTTACTTTTTCTTTTCAATTTGTTATATTACATACATATATACTTTAAAATATTATTATTTTAATAATTTAAATAATTTTATTTAATAAATAAGTATTTTTATCTAATTTTTGTCTAATTATTTCCAACATTATCTAATGGTGCACCAATCAAAGGATTACATTATATCAAATCTAATATAATCTAATGTAATACAATCCAATAAAATCTAATTTACTACTAGATATCAAATAAAGTCTAATCAATCATTCTAATCCAATTCAATACTACATAGCCAAAAAGCCAAATTATATCAATCAAATGCCATCCTATACTGCATATCAAACGAAACGATCCAATCCAGTACTACATAGCAAATAAAGCCTAATCATACCAATCAAATGCAACCCTATACAAAAAAGGTGGTCCTTGTTGGGTGGTAAACAATGATCAAACTCATTTTCTTGCCTCAAGGTTATGAATTATACTCTCACTTATCTCACTTTGTGGGTACTTTCTCTTCCACCTATTATGGATTGCTCCATCCCCTTTCTAGGAACGATTTCCTGAATTACGTCTCAGAGTCATATTGTAGTTGGTCTTAGACAGTATATCAAGACTAGAAAAAAAAAATGAAAAAGAAAATGCAATCGTATATTGCATACCAAACGAAACCTAAACTATCAATGAAGCTTTTGTCCAGGATGACACATCAAACGAAACCAAAGCATACCAAACAAAACCCAGAGGTTTGCAAGATGCTTCACGCAGCAACCACTATATAAGTACTACTCTTTACATCAATTGCTGTTATATTAGCATATTAGTATTAGTGAGTTGGGGCGTGTTTTTGGCATCATAAAAAATGTTTTTTAAATGTTGTTTTAAATGTTTCTGTTTCTGAAACCGGCATTTGGCGAAAATCATAGATTGATGTATTCTAAATTAGTTTTACAAACAAAATGCTTTTACTTGAAAGCACTTTAATATTATTGCTTATACTTTTCATTACACATCTCCCAGCAGCTTTACATTCGCTAGAAGGAGAGCTTCCTCCAATGCTTTTCCTCTCACTCCCAACATGATCATTCAAATCAAACATCCAAAGTTGTTCACACGAGTAACAGTTCAGATTATTTACTAATCCTCCAATCTTCCATTCGAAACCGTAGATTCCTAAACACTTCAACCCCAAAACCAGAATTTATTGTGACTCCAACTCATACATCGCATAGTCCAATCAGCCATAATATGCTCCAGAAAACACGGCTTCCAAATAAGAGTCCGAAGCGGAGGCCACGATTATGAGGGCCAATCTTATGTGGCCAACGTTGCCTTTGTCATCGTCGATCTTTACAATCTTAGGTCCGTAGATGTTGACGTTGAAAACGGACTTGCATGGGTAGAATCTGGTGCAATTCTTGGAGAATTATACTACAAAATTGCAGAGAAAAGTAATCTCCATGGCTTCCCCGCTGGTTCTTGTTCCACCATCGGCGTTGGAGGGACACATTAGTGGTGGTGGATTTGGTACCATGTTTAGAAAATATGGCTTAGCAGCTGATAATATTGTTGATGCTAAGATGGTTGATGTTAATGGGGATGTTCTAACGAGAGACTCTATGGGAGAAAATCTTTTCTGGGCCATTAGAGGAGGCGGAGGAGCAAGCTTTGGAGTCGTAATTTCCTGGAAAATTAAGCTGGTTGCGGTACCCCAAAGTGTAACAGTTTTCAGTTCTGTTAGTTACACAATGGAATTAGGTGGAACCAAGCTTCTTCAGCAATGGCAAACTGTTGCAGACAAACTGCAAGAAGATGTCTTCCTCCGTGCTGTTTTGTCTGTTTCTGATTCAAGCTCAGCAAGCAACACAAGTGTTCAAGTTTCATTTGAATGCTTGTCTCTTCTTGGGATTGAAAATCTTGCATCTTTGATGGAAGAAAGTTTCCCTGAGTTGGGTTTAAATCCTCAAAACTGCAGAGAAATGACTTGGATCCAGTCTGTTCTTTACTTCGCTGGTTTCTCAGAAAAAGAGTCTCCGGAAGTTTTGCTGGATCGCAGTACGCAATTTAAGGGCTTCTTCAAAGCGAAATCTGACTATGTTATGGAACCCATTTCAGAGAGAGGGCTGGAAGGACTATACAAGATGCTCATTGAAGAGAAATCCTCGATGCTGATCTTGACACCTTATGGTGGAAGAATGAGCGAGATTTCTGCATCTGAAATCGCTTTTGCTCACAGAAAAGGAAATATATACGAAATTCAGTACTTGGTGACCTGGGATCATGAAAATGAAACAGACAAGTGTATGGGCTGGATGAGAAAGCTCTATGATTACATGACACCCTATGTTTCAAAGAATCCAAGAGCAGCCTATTTCAATTACAGGGATCTTGAGCTAGGACAAAATAATGATGGCAATACAAGCTATGAACAAGCAAAAGTTTGGGGTTTCAAGTATTTTAAGAAGAATTTCAATAGGCTGGTTCATGTAAAGACGGCAGTTGATCCAAGTAACTATTTTAGGAATGATCAAAGCATTCCAGTGGTTCCATCACTGATAAGACAATGAGAAATGCAGCTTTTCAGGGCTTGAACCTTATTATATGTTCACAAATAAACTGCAGAGAATTAAACTAAAGTTTCTTCAATTTTATTTTAATTTGTATCTTAAGTACCTTGTAGCTCGTTTGACTATCAATAATGATTGCTTAGTCCCGTACAAAATGTTGCTCATGGTAGTCTGATATGCAGTAGAATTGGATGTAGATAGTTGTGGCGTTGAGTTTGATTAGCTTTGAAGAACACTTTCTTTCTTTTTTTTTTTTTTTGAAGAACAATTTTTATTGTTCGATTTTGTTGTCTTTTAAATGCCACACGTAATCATCACAAGATATTAACGCCAGTGTAGCAGACAGCGCTAGACCATTGCCCTCCTGGTTAAACTGAAACTCTGATCAGGTTTATTTTAGGAAAATATTTCCTGTTAGTCTCTAATATTACTTTTTTTTTTTTTTTTGACTTAATATTACTTTTTACTCACTAATAAGTTTTTAGTTTTCATCATCCTTAACATTTTGGAAATTCATCAGTCTAGTTCTTCTATGAGTTGACCATTAGTCAAACTGAACCGTTGGAAGAATATTTTGGTCCTTTTGTTCCACTAGCTATTTAAAATTGATAAAGAAAAAACCTTTAATAAAAAAAATTAAATTAAAAAGAAAATAAAAAATAAAGTAAAAGCCATATTGAAGAACTCAAATCGTACTTTGATTTGGTTCAACCAGATTGGGAAAAAAGAAAAAAAAAAACCTAAAGAGATATAAGGAATCGGAATCCATATATACAAGAATTCAATCCAAAAACACCACAAAATAAACAAAAAGAAATAAAAAATAAGAGAGAAAACTCATAAAGCTTTTAATGAATAATAGTATTGACATTTTAGCTGAGGAGGTGTTAGTAAAACTTAAGTCAATTCTTTTATACTAGTTAAACATAGCAGTAATTCTTTGGTTTTATTTCATGTCATTTACTCGGTTAATTAATAACCTAAATTACTAGATGTAAACGCATTCAACCATAGTCGCAGTCTCACAGTAATTGTTGCTATTATTACTGTAAAACCATAATTTTCGCCCAAATCCACACATGCAAATTGTATGCTAATTTTGAGGAGTTTCAAAGCCACTACATTAATCATGTAGCTTTGTTGACCAGATAAAGATGTAATAGCTGATTTTTTTTTTTTAAAGAAAATTACACTAACGTCCTCCAAGGTTAGATAAAAGTTGTACCAATGTAGAAAATTTGATCATAATTATAGCAAATTATCTTAAATTTTCAAAAGTATGACACAAGCACACCCTCTATCGTTAGTCAATTACCTTTAAAAATTAGTCAAAGATATAAAATGATCAAAATACCCTTGTACTAATTTTAATTCAAACAACCCTAACTTCTATAAAGCTATAATTGAGAAGCATACCAAGTTTAGATATCAACCATGGCTCTGAAGATAGCAACCTAAAAGCAACAGTTAAAATAACAATTTAAGTGACAATACACAAACAAACTAAAAGTAGTAAAATAGAGAAAAAACAAACACAAGTTTAGCAGAGAATAAATTCATCAACAAGTCAATACACACCAAAAATTGTTAAAAAGGACAAAACAAACATCTCTGCTTTGACACCAAATACGCAAATCACTTTGTAATCTACCAAATATATTCAAACTCACATCCACCAGCCAACCAGTAAATCAAACAAAACTCAAGATTCAAAATATTCGTTAACATTGTAGATCAAATAACATCATCCATTAACAGCTATTAAACATTGATAGCACTGGACGCAAGTGAAACAACCAATAATAAAGATAAAAAATAACCAAAATTGAAAATAACAAAAAAATTAACTTTTTTAAATTTCACTAGAAGATACCTCATTCTAATCTACCAAATATGTTCAAACATTACGAAAACCCCAAATTTTTTTTCAAACCCTAACCCATGAATCAACAAACATTTAAGTTAGTATATGAACCATACGACCATACAACCATGCATGCATGTTCTAACAACAATAATGAAAACCAAGCACCGATTTTAACATGCAAAAACCTCACCTTCCCTTCTTTAACCAACAGCACCTACTCCCATCAAGTCTAGCCTTCTTCAAATCACTTTCTATGGGTTAGACGCATCGAAGCTGGTCGACCACCACGATCAAACATCGATGAATGGATGCTGTAAGGTTTTTTGGCGCGAAGTTGGCGTTCTTCTTACCAAACAATGGGACCACAAGCAAGGGGCATGGAGGGGTAATGGAAAATCTAATGAAGAAGTTGGTTTTGTGTTTGTCAACTGTTCCACCCATCAAATATCACACGTGTCGATGTCTAAGTGGGCTTTATTTTATTTTATTTTATCACTTCAGAAATCAGGTTGAGCAATCCAGTTGTATTTCATTGCTTATGGTCACATCCAATTACCATTTTACTCTCAGAATCAACGGAATTGTCATTTTCTTGACTGTTTTATCATTCCAATTAATTGTTGAGTCTTTTAGCCAATATTTTCAAAACCAGTGATGGTTTGATATTATTTTCGTTTTCAGAGGGTAAATTGATAATAACCCTATAAAATAATAATCAAAATAATAGAGAATGAAAAAAAATAAGAAATTTAATTTAATTGATGGGATGTCCTAAATGATTACAAAACATACCTCTATCTAGGCATATTGAGAGAATTATTTTCATGATGAAATAATAACAAAATAGGTAATAATAAGGTAAATAATATTTCCAAAATAGAAATTGTGATAAGTCCAC
This sequence comes from Nephelium lappaceum, assembly GCA_021234005.1. Lineage (NCBI taxonomy): Eukaryota > Viridiplantae > Streptophyta > Magnoliopsida > Sapindales > Sapindaceae > Nephelium > Nephelium lappaceum. Next base: position 9,922,581 of record CM038010.1, read on the forward strand.
TTATTCATAACAATTACATATTTGTTTCTTTCTTTTAGTGATTATACATTGTTATTGGTGGGTGGAATACTTTGTTCATTTTTGAAGAAATAATCAGGGTCAACCTTGGCCTTCACATCCACCAATCTTTGAAAATTTCCTTTAAAATACTTATACCCATAAACTTGTGCATCTTTGAAGCTTGTTTGATTGCCAGAAATAGTGCCTACATCAAGATCTCTATAATTGAGAAATGCCTCCCTTGGACCATCGGAAACATATGACGCCATTGTAGCGTAGAAGTCTCTTGATTTGTTTATGTTATGATTGGTAACAGTCATTCCTTGATCTCCCCATGCTACAAGGTATTGAATTTTGAATAGGTTCCCTGCTCTGTGAGGAAATGGAGTTTCGTAGTCGGATATCTCGCTCATTATTCCTCCATAAGGGTTCCATTCCATCCTTATATTTACATCAAGATCAATCATCTTCTTCCATATTTTTTCTAAATCCTCCTTAGAAATCACATTTTTCACATAATCAGATTTGACTTTAAAGGAGACTTCAGCCTCCTTTTGGCCTGTCGAGCAAAACATCTACTGAGGTTCCAATTGGGAACTCTGCCCAAAAGAGTATAGATTCTACCCAACTCATTTCATTGCAGTCTTTTACTTGTAATCCCAATTCAGGAAAACTTTGATCAACTAATGCAACAAGACTTTCGATTCCCCCTAGAAACATACCAATGAAGTGAACTGCCACCGTCTGGTCACCTTGACGACTTCCATTCACAATCAAAGACCTAGCTCTAATAAAAATATCTTTTGGTAGCGTAGGGGCAACTTTCTGCCACTGGTGAACAACATCAGTTGCTCCTTGATCAAGAGTCTTATTTATATTGAATACGGTCACCTTTTCTGGAACCGGAACTAGCTTGATTTTCCATGATAAAATAACACCAAAGCTTGCTCCACCACCTCCTCTAATGGCCCAAAATAGATCTTCTCCCATTAATTTTCTATCGAGAATTCTACCTTGAACGTCAACAATTTGTGCATCAACAATATTGTCCACCGAGAGGCCATATTTTCTCATCATATTCCCGTACCCACCTCCAGAAAAATGTCCACCAGTGCCAACTGTAGGGCAAACTCCAGCTGGAAAGCCAAGGACTTTGCTGCTTTTGGAAATTTCATAGTAGAGTTCTCCCTAAGGTAGCCCCAGACTGAACCCTAGCAGTTTGATTTGAGATATCAATATCAATGGATTTAAGATTGAACATATCAAGGATTAAAAATTGGACGGTTGATGTATAAGAAAGGCCCTCGAAATCATGACCACCACTTCGAATTCTAATTTGCAAGCCACTACTCTTTGCACAAATAACAGTTGTTTGGACATGTGATTCAATCTTGGCTGCTACAATAGCAAGCGGTTCTGGAGTTTCAGCAGTCAAGAATCTACGATTTTTAATGTATTCCGTTAAGACCGCTTTAAAAGAGGAATTATTGGGGGTATAAATGGATTCAAAAATAGGATTAGAGGGCTGGCTGTGATCAGATAGACATTGAAGGAAGATTTCAAGAGCAGGTTGGTCTGGCAATGCCCATGCAAATGGAAGTAAAAAGATTGAAGCTACAGAGAGTATAAGAGAGACTAGAACCTTCATTTTCATGTGAAACAGTGTGTCTTGGAAGATTGTTGTAGGACTCCCATGGTTATATATAATTCTTTGATATAAATTATAGCATAAAAGGAAGGATATCCTATTATGAAGAAAAAAATTTATAACAAATTTATTAAAGAAGAATCCATTTAGATATCCTTCCATAAAATAAATAAATAACAAATTTAACTATAACATAAAAGGAAGGATATTTAATTGGATTCTTCTTTAAGAAATTTGTTATAAATTGTTTTCTTCATAATAATCACTTAAAAGGAGTTGCACAACAAACACCCCCCATTTGTTATAATTTTTTTTTTTCCTTAAATAATCACTTCAAGGATTTGAAGCCTAGATGTTTAAATAAATTTTTTCTTTTTAATTTTTTAAAGATTTTTTCTTTTTAATTCTTTGATAGACGATAAACCTAGATCTTCAAGCAATTTTTTTCTTTTTAATATTTTTTTTTTATAGATTTTTTAAATTCTTTGATCTCCATCATCAATCTAAGAGATAAACGGTGGAGGTCCATTATTTTTTATTTTTAAGAAAATTTTAAAAATTATTTTTTTTGAAAAAATATAATTATTAAATTTTATTTTTAATTTTATCTCCACATATATCGTGTGATGGATGGTGGAGATTTCTTTTTTTTTTTTAATTATTTATTGTTTTTAATTTTTATTTATTTTTTGTAATTTTAAAATTATAAAAAAAAAAGCCTAAAAAATTCAAAGACAAAACTACCTCTAAATTGATTAACCTTAACATAATTTGATTGATAGAGTGGTGGTTTGGTGTAATAAAAGTGTAAAAGTGTTTGTATTTGTTTTTAGACAAATCTTAGAGGGTTGTTGTGCAATTACTTCTAGTCACTTTAAAATTTATTCAAATCCATTTAAATTTATCACTTAAATGAAAGTTATGATGTCAATGACTTTTTAAATATATCTAGATTTTATTAGATTTTATACAAATTTAAATTAAATAAGTCTAAATTTTAATAGATTCCACACAAATTCTATATAAATTTGCATAGTTTGGCAATGTCCATGCAAATTGAACTAAAATGATTGAAGCTATAGAGAGAATATACGAGACTGAAAACTTTATTTTCATATGCAACTATGCCCGGAAGATTCTTGTAGTTGTAGGACTTCGATGGTTTTATATAATTTTCTCTTTTTGAAGAAATTTTATATAGTTATTTGATATAACATAATAGGGAGGATATTTAAGTGGATTCTTCTTTAAGAAATTTGTTATATATATATAATAAAAATCACTTTAAAATCCATTCACATCCATCCAAATTCATTACTTAAATGAAATTTATGAAGTCAATGATTTTTTTAATGCATTTAGATTTTATTAGATTCTATGCAAATTTGAATTGAATAAACTTATATTTTAATAGATTCTATATAATTTGGATTAAATTTATCTAGATTTCAATAAAATCTATTTAAATTTGGATTGAATACATCTAAATTTTAAAATATTTTAAATTCCAATAAATTCTAAATATCTACTAAGTTTTAGGAATTCAAATCAGAAATGAGCAACACAAAAAGAATGAAGATGAATCGGAATTAAATTGCAAGATTACATTCCACAATTTACTAATTTTTAGGAATTTAAATTGGCATCAAATTAAATTTTCCTTTTAATGTTTAGAAAACTAAGAGGTTGTTTGTTTTTTCAACTTATCATTTAATAGATTTGAATTGGATTCATTAAGTTATTTTTGTTTGTTTTTCAAGTGATAAAAAAATTTAAAATTGCTAAAAAACAACTTAACAAGTTAAAATAAAACATTAGGGGTTTGTTTTTAGCATTTTTTAAATAATGAGTCTAAATTAGATTAATTAAAGGGTTGGTTTTTTTTTTTTTTTTATTTAAAGACTGAATAATGTTATTAAAGAATAAAGACTGAAGATTGAATAGTGATAAAAACCTGAAATCTGAATGTTATGTTCATTTATTTATTTTTTTTTTTTACCTCTAAACGTATAGTAATCTTATTTGTTTTTTAAAGTTAAAATTATTTGAAAACTAATAATTTGATATTTATATCATTTTACTATTAATTATTTTATAACTTCATTTAATATAAATATAAACAATTATAATAAATTATTAGCAAAAACTAAAATGCTTTTATGTATATATTAATAATATTATTATTCATAATTAAAATATGATTAATTATTATAGTAAAGTAATTTTTTTTTGAAAATTATATATACATAAATAAATTATTATTGTGAAGTAAATTAAATTTATATTCTTAAGTTGAATTACTATTGTTATATATTGAAATAAAAAAAAAAACATTAAAATGAATAACAATAAACATAATAACATTAAAATTTAGGACAAATTTGAAAATATGTTATTTTGAAAATGATATATTTGGAATAATATATTAAAAAATCATTAAGTGATTTAATATTCAGATAAAAGTAAAAAATTGTAGTATTTTTTTTTTTTAATTTTCAAGTGATTTTTTGGTGGTTTTAAGTTTTTTGATCACTTAACAAAATAAACAAAAATAAGTTAATAGGTATAACTCAGACTCATTAAGTAAAAAGTGATAAAAATAAATGACCCCTAAGTTATTTTTATTTATTTTTTTAAGTGATTAAACCACTTAAAATTACCTAAAAATCACTTAAACAAAAAAATAACAATATCTACAAATCAATTTTTTTTTTTAAATATTTTATTATTCTTGTTTAATTTTAATAGCCCCGCCCCCTCGCCCCCCCGCCGCACCCCCCCCCCCCCCCCCCCCCCCCCACCCCCCCCTCTCTTAAGTTTTGCAAATAGCTTCCAATATATGACAAACCTTAGAGAGGATTCGGAATAAAGAAACAATGAAAATCCTCTAAGGAATTTGAACACAATATTTTTGGAAATAACTCAGACAAAAAACAAGGAGAAAAAAATTAAGGGGTTGTTTATTTTTTCGTCTGAAGACTGAACAGTGTTACTGAAAATTGAAGATTAAATAGTGATTGAAACCTGAAATCTGAATGAAATGTTTTTTTTTTTTTTTTTTATTCCTTACTTCTGAATATATAGTAATCTTATTTACATTTTAAAGTTAAAATTATCTGAAAATTGATAATTTAATATTTATATCTTTTTACTATTAGTTATTTTATAACTTCATTTAATATAAATATATACAATTATAATAAATTATTTAGTAAATACTACAATACTTTTATATATATTAATAATATTTTTATTCATAATTAAAATATGATTTATTATTATAGTAAAATATTTTTTTTTTTGAAAATTATATATACATAAATAAATTATTATTGTGAAATAAATTAAATTTATATATTTAAATAAAAATAAAAAAATGGTCTTAAGTTGAATTACTATTATTATATATTTAAATAAAAATAACATTAAAAAGAATAACATTAAAAGGAACTTGTATAATATAAAATTAGGATAAATTTAGAAATAAATTATTTTAGGAATGATAAATTTGGAATAATATATTAAAAAAATCATTAATTGATTTGATATTCAAATAAAAGTAAGAAATTGTAACTTTTTATTTTCAATGATTTTTGAGTGATTTTAAGTCATTTGATCATTTAAGAAAATAAATAAAAATTATTTAATAGGTGTAATTCAAACGTATTAAGTGAAAAATAATAAAAATAAATAACCCCTATAATTGATCTTTTTTTTCTTTTTGATAAATTTTATAGACACATTGACACCTTTTCAGCATGTCTTTTTCAAAAAGGTATATTATTTATCTTTCAAAATATCTTTTACTAAAAGATATACTATTTCCAAAAGACACGTGTTATTATTTTTTAAATAGATTTATCTGTTTAACAGATAGGTTTTTTTTCCAAAAGGTGTATTGTTGTAAGAAGAATATATATTTTTATTTTTTAAAAAAAAGATATCTGTTTTTTTTTTTAAATAATAATAATAATAATTGTTACCTCTCTTCTTTTCTTTGCACCTGAACAAATTTTTCAACACAGCATGCAACGGCAAATAAGTCAACGTCGACTTAGAGCTAAGGACATTTGAATATTTGATTTTACTAGTTCGTTTGAATGAGCCAAACATACCAATGCCCACGAAGTTTCGTAGTTGTTATTTTTCAAAATTTGGTTTCTTTCTGTCACTTTCCCAGCGCATGTAGAGAACAGCGATCTTGACTTCATTGGCATAGAATATTCTCTTTCATTCAAGCATAATATACTTACAATATTCTCTTTCATTCTCAATGTAAATATATTTTAAATTGTTAGTGTGTTTGACCAATCATATTAATTTTTGAATTTTTATTGATCTTGATAAAGTTTCTCATAATTTGTCATAAATTAAAGCAAGTAAACTTAGCCGCATCCAAGGATTGACAATTAACGCAACAACCACAATTGGACTTTTCAATGATATCACATCTCTCGACCCTACGTTGGGAAAAGGGATAAAGCATTGTAGTCAACGACTTTCCTCTATCATGCTATTTTTCACCTTTTTCCATCAATGAAGCTTTTATCCAGGACGACATATCAAACGAAACCAAAGCATACCCAACAATACCTAAGGGTTTGCGAGAGGCTTCACGCAGCAACCATTATATAACTGCTACTCTTTACATCAATTGCTGTTATGTTAGCGTGTTTGGGAGTGTTTGAATTAATTTTACATACAAAATGCTTTTACTTAAAAGCACTTTGACATTATTGCTCGTACTTCTCATTACACATCTCCCTGCAACTTCACATTCACTGGAAGAGAGCTTCTTCCAGTGCTTTTCCTCTCACTCCCAACATGATCATTCAAATCAAACATCCAAAGTTGTCCTCACGAGTAACAGTTCAGATTATTTATTGATCCTGCAATCTTCCATTCGAAACCGTAGATTCCTAAACACTTCAACCCCAAAACCAGAATTTATTGTGACTCCATTTCACACATCGCATATCCAATCAGCCATAATATGCTCCAGAAAACACGGCTTGCAAATAAGAGTCCGAAGCGGCGGCCACGATTATGAGGGCCAATCTTATGTGGCCAACGTTCCCTTCGTCATCATCGATCTTTACAATCTCAGGTCTGTAGACGTTGACATTGAAAATGGACTTGCATGGGTAGAATCTGGTGCAATTCTTGGAGAATTATACTACAAAATTGCAGAGAAAAGTAATCTCCATGGCTTCCCTGCTGGTTCTTGTTCCACTGTCGGCGTTGGAGGACACATTAGTGGTGGTGGGTTTGGTACCATGTTTAGAAAATATGGCTTAGCAGCTGATAATATTATTGATGCTAAGATGGTTGATGTTAAGGGAGATGTTCTAACGAGAGAGTCCATGGGAGAAAATCTTTTCTGGGCCATTAGAGGAGGCGGAGGAGCAAGCTTTGGAGTCGTAGTTTCTTGGAAAATTAAGCTGGTTGCGGTACCCCAAAATGTAACAGTTTTCAGTTCTGTTAGTTACGCAATGGAATTAGGTGGAACCAAGCTTCTTCAGAAATGGCAAACTGTTGCAGATAAACTGCATGAAGATGTCTTCCTCCATGCTGTTTTGTCTGTTTCTGATTCCAGCTCAGCAAGCAACACAAGGGTTCAAGTTTCATTTGAAAGCTTGTCTCTTCTTGGGGTCGAAAAACTTGCATCTTTGATGCAAGAAAATTTCCCTGAGTTGGGTTTGAATTCTCAAAACTGCAGAGAAATGACTTGGATCCAGTCTGTTCTTTACTTCGCTGGTTTCTCAGAAAAAGAGTCTCCAGACGTTTTGCTGGATCGCAGTACGCAATTCAAGGGCTTCTTCAAAGCGAAATCTGACTATGTTATGGAACCCATTTCAGAAACAGGGCTGGAAGGACTATACAAAATGCTCATTGAAGAGAAATCCTCAATGCTGATCTTGACACCTTATGGTGGAAGAATGAGTGAGATTTCCGAATCTGAAATCGCTTTTCCTCATAGAAAAGGAAATATATACGAAATTCAGTACATGGTGACCTGGGATCATGAAAATGAAACAGACAAGTGCATGGGCTGGATGAGAAAGCTGTATCATTACATGACACCCTATGTTTCAAAGAATCCAAGAGGAGCCTATTTCAATTACAGGGATCTTGAGCTAGGAAAGAATAATAATGGCAATACAAGCTATGAACAAGCAAAAGTTTGGGGTTTCAAGTATTTTAAGAAGAATTTCAACAGGCTGGTTCATGTAAAGACTGCAGTTGATCCGAGTAACTATTTTAGGAATGATCAAAGCATTCCAGTGGTTCCATCACTGGTATAAGACAATGAGGAATGCGGCTTTTAAGGGCTTGGACTTTATTATACTTTCACAAATAAACTGCAGAAAATTAAAATATTGTTTCTTCTATTTCTGTTTTAATTTGTATCTTAAGTACCTCGTAGCTGGTTTGACCAGCAATAATATTTGCTTAGTCCCGTACAAAATGTTGCTCATTGGACATAGATAGTTGCGGCTTTGAGTTTGATTAACTTTGAAGAACACTTTTACTGTTTTATCTTAATGTCTTTTCAATGCCAAACTTCAAGATATTAATGTTACTGTTGCAGAAAGCGTCAGGCGTCAGGCGATCGACCGCTTGTGCCTAGCTCCTAAACCGCTAAGGCGCTGCCTAAGCTAGTTGAATCGAAACTCTGCATAGTCAACTCTCCTGGTTGAACCGAAAATCTGCCTAGTTATTTTTTTTATTTTTCCTTGAAACTTTATTGCACAGTGCTTCTAGAAACTCTGACTGCACAATTAGAGTTTCTAGAAGCACTGTGCAATTAAAGTTTAAGCAAAAATAAGTGTGCAGTTAGAGTTTCAAGGGAACAAAATAGTTGTAAGCTAAGTTTCAGTTTAATCAGAAGGATAAACTGTGCAGACTTTCAATTAAACTAATCTAGGCATCGCCGAGGCGGTCTAAAAGCTAGGCACACACTAGGCAACTGATCGCCTGATGCTGAGCGATTTCTGCTACATTGACGTTAATAGTCTTGTGATATTAATGTATTTTTCCAAATAGAACAATAAAAAGGGATCTTTAGAGCTAATCAAACTCAATCACCATGACTATCTTTATCCAATTCTACTATATATCGTAACTTGAATAGTGTTTTAATGGTAAAAGGTTATTACTCGTGACCTTGACAATATCACAAATTCTACACCTTGACAGTGCTGCTCCCCATCCGCCCACCTATATAAAATTAAAAAATACCGTACAAGCCCTTAAAGCTGCATTCCTCATTGTTTTAAGTTCTACTTTCCCAGTGAGGGAACCACTGGAATGCTTTGATCATTCCTAAAATAGTTACTTGGATCAACTGTCGTCTTTACATGAACCAGTCTATTGAAATTCGTCTTAAAATACTTTAATCCCCAAACTTCTGCTTGTTCATAGCTTTTATTGCCATTATTATTGTTTCCTAGGTCAAGATCCCTGTAATTGAAGTAGGCTGCTCTTGGATTCTTTAAAACATAGGGTGTCTTGTAATGACAGAGACTTCTCATCCAGTCTATATACTTGTCTGTTTCATTTTCATGATCCCAGGTCACGTAGTACTGGATTTCGTATATATTTCCTTTTCTATGAGGAAAAGCGATTTCAGATTCGGAAATCTGACTCATTCTCCCACTATAGGTGTCAAGAGGTTTTCTCTTCTATAAGAATTTTGTATAGTCCTTCCAACCCCGTTTCTGAAATGGGTTCCAGCACGAAGTCAGATTTTGCTTTGAAGAAGCCCTTAAATTTTGTAGTGCGATTAAGCAAAACATCTGGAGATTCATTTTCTGAGAAACCAGCAAAGTAAACAACAGACTGAATCCAAGTCATTTCTCTGCAGTTTTGAGGCTTCGAACCCAACTCAGGGCAACTATCTTGCATCACAGATGCAAGTTTTTCAGACCCAAGAAGAGACAAGCCTGAAAATGAAACTTGAACATTTGTACTGCCTACTGAGCTTGAATCAGAAACGGACAAAACGGCATGGAAAAAGACAACTTCATCTTATGTGCAACAGTTTGCCATTTCTGAAGAAGCTCGGTTCCACCTAACTCCATTGTGTAACTAACCGATGTGAAAATTGTTACCGTTTTGGGTACCGCAACCAGCCTAAATTTCCAGGAAACGATGATTCCAAAACTTGCTCCTCCGCCTTCTCTAATGGCCCAGAAAAGATTTCTCCCACGGACTCTCTCGTTAGAACTTTTCCATTAACATCAACCCTCTGAGTATCAATGATATTATCAACTGCTAAGCCATATTTTCTTATCATGGTACCTATTCCACCACCACTAATATTTCCTCCAACGCCAACAGAGGGACACAAACCAGAGGGGAAGCCATAGAGATTACTTTTCTCTGCAAATTTGTGGTATAATTCTCCAAGAATTGCATCAGATTCTACCCAAGCAAATCCATTTTCAATGTCAACATCTACGGACCTAAGATTGTAAAGATCGACGATGACAAAGGCAACGTTGGCTACATAAGATTGGCCCTCATAAACGTGGCCTCCGCTTCGGACTCTTATTTGGAAGCCGTGTTTTCTGGAGCATATTATGGCTGATTGGATATGCGATGTATGAAATGGAGTCACAATAAATTCTGGTTTTGGGTTTGAATTGTTTAGGAATCTACGGTTTCGAATGGAAGATTGCAGGATTAATAAATAATCTGAACTGTTACTCGTGAGAACAACTTTGGATGTTTGATTTTGAATGATCATGTTGGGAGTGAGAGGAAAAGCATTGGAGGAAGCTCTCTTCCTGTGAATGTGAAGCTGCTGGGAGATGTGTGATGAAAAGTGTAAGCAATAATGTTAAAGTGCTTTTAAGTAAAAGCATTTCGTATGTAAAATTAATTTAAACTATATCGATCTATGATTTTCACCAAATGCCGGTTTTAGAAATGCTAATATAACAGCAATTGCTGCAAAGAGTAGCACTTATATAATGGTTGCTGCCATGGACGTAGGTCTTCATGGGCTAGGGTAGGCTCAAGCCCACCCGAGCCCATCTAGTAAAAAACTATATATATATATATATATATATAAATTCATTTATATAGCTTTTAGTTATTAATTCTTTTCATACCAAAATGCATATACATTTTTTTTCCCCGTCAATTGCTTTTTTCTTATTTATATTTACTTTTCTATCCAAATATGATATTTATAAAAATTTTGATTTGATACATTAAATATGAAATTTTATACAATTTATTCACTATATAATATTAGTGGCATATTATATAATTTAAATTTAATATCTTCAATTTTTAACTAGTGTGTTTCCTAATGTGCACTTTAATTTAAAGTATAATAATAATTTATGATTGTCTATATTATTGATATATAATTGATAAGTTTGATTATTTAAATATCTTTATATCCGACTTTATTGAGGTTTGATTATTTTTGTATTTCATATTTCTTTAATACTTTGTTGAGTTTTTTTTTTTTTTTTTTGTGCTTTTCTTTTTTAGTTAATACATATATTTACAATATAAATTTTAAGGGTAAAACTCATTATGTATCCTCTAAGTATACATATGTGTTACACTTTATAAATTCTTTTGGTATAATTAATATTCATTTAAAAAATTTATTTTAGCCCACTGTAACAGATTATCCTTGCTTGAAGCCTTTTGTAACTTTTAGGATAAGAGCTTCATTGATTGCTTTGATTTGGTTTGGTTTCTAAGCTTTGTTTGCTATGTAGTACTAGATTGGATTTGATTGATATGATTAGGCTTTATTTGACATGCAGTAATGAATTAGATTTGATTGGATTGTATTACATTGGATTATATTAGATTTGATATAATATAATCTCCTAATTGGTACACCATTATATTATGTTGGATTATATTAGATTTGATATAATATAATCCCTTGATTGGTGCACCATTAGATTATGTTGATATAATTAGATGAAAATATTTATTTATTAAATAAAATTATTTAAATTATATTTAAATAAAATAATAATTTTTTGGATAATAAATGTGTATAATATTAAAAATTGAAAAATAAATTAATTCTTTAAGAAAATATGACTATTTAAATTAATTTAACATTTACTAGTAAAATAAATAATTTTTACTACTGAATAAATTAATTATAACATTCAAGTGAAAACACATATAACATAAAAATTATAATGAAAATCATGATAGCCATAATAATTTTAAAATATGAAAAAGAAAAAAGAAATTAAGGAGCCGTTTGTTTTTTTATTTGAAAATTAAATAATATTGAAAGTCATTGAAGACTTAATAGTGATTGAAATGTTAAATATTAATGACATGTTTTTTTTTTTCTTCTTACCTCTAAATGTATAATAATCTTGTTTATTTTTAAAAGTTAAAATTATCGAAAAACTAATAATTTGACATTTATACATTTTTACTATTAATTGTTATGTAATTTCATTTAATATGATACAAACAATTACAAATAAATTATTTAACAAAAACTAAAACACTTATATATATTAATAATATTTTTATTCATAATTAAAATATAATTAAATATTATAGTAGAGTAAATTAAATTTATATATCTAAATAAAAATAAACAAAATAGTCATAAGTTGAATTATTAATGCATTGAAGTTTAAATTATAAAGAAAATTTCAAGATGAGATGTTTAGGGTCTTTATTTGTCAACAATGTTTGTTATAGCATTAAAAGGAATATGTATAAAGTAAAATTAAGATAAATTTGGAAATATATTATTTTGAGGAGGATAAACTTGGAATAATATATTTAAAAAATAATTAAATGATTTTGTATTCAGATAAAAGTCAAATATTATAATTTTTTTTTCAGTAATTTTTGGATAAATTTAAGTGGTTTGACCATTTAAAAATTAAAACAAAACAAAAATAACTTCATGTATGCAATTCAGATCCATTAAGTGATAAGTGTTAAAAACAAATAACTCCTAAGAGTTAGCACCAATTTCAACAAAACCAAGGTGGTTTTCGTTTAATTGGTTAATGAAGGATATAACTTTGTTGTAGCATACTCTTGTACCCAATTTAAGGATCACGAAAAGTCTTTCGTTGTCTTTAACCTAAGGTTCCTCTCAATCAACTAACGAGGCTTCTGTAAGTTGCTACCACACCTTCTGCGTGTAGTCGTCACCTCATTGGGTGATTTTCTCGCTATTGTGTGAGGCTTTCACTCTCTGATGAGGATGGACTAATGGAGAGAGTAAGAGTAAAATTTCAACAACATAGGTTGAAAACAATATCGATGTGTCTACTTGGAAAAGTGATTTCAAACAACGAAGTAAATAGGGAGGTTTTGCAATCATTCATACCTAAAATCTAGAGAATAACAAATGAGTTGGTAATAAAGTGGTGGGGGCGAATGTGTTTAAGAACTTGGAGTTTTGGAGTTTTGATAAATGTTTGATGGTTCTCACGGAGGCCTAAGGTTTGGGCAAAGTGGTTGACAATGATTTTATATTGTCCCCTCTTTGGATTCAAGTTCACAACCTTCCTCTTAACTTGTATGAACAAGGATATGGTTAAGATGCTTGGAACTATGATAGGCAAGGTGATAGAGATAGACCTAGGAGCTAACGAAAATTTTCTCGGAAGATTTCTCAAAGGGGAAGGTAGAGGTAGATATTACAAAACTTTTGAAGAGAGAACTAAGGGTGCTAATGGGGGACCTTGAGGAGTTATGCACTATCATCGTCAAATACGAAAGATTCCTAAATTTTTATTATTTTTGTGGCAAAACAGAGCACTTGGTGTGGGGGTAAATGAAGAATATGGAGTTAATTGTGGATGAAGATAGATTGTGTTTCGAGCATTGGTTGCATGTTATAGGGCCTCAACAGCCTAAAGGAAACTCAAGGATTGTTCTCATACCTGACTTTTCAAAATCAGACTCAATGGGAATAAGAGAATGAAATGAGTTGGTAGGATCAAATTGTCTTACCTAAACCAAGGAAATATGTGAACAAATGTGCCAATGTAGATAGGGAACATATGAATGGAGGATCAGACAATGATAAGCTTTTTGACAGAATGGAAATCATCATTTTAAAAGAGGATGAGAAAATTTGGTATGTGAAATCTAACTTAAAAAGGACTTTCAAGGAGAAATAAACATCTGGCAAGAGGGTCTCTTATCATTTATAACGTGTGTAAACAAAGGAGCATTATCAGTTAATGCCCTTTACATGCTTGACAAAAATCCAATTTTGAAGACTGGTTAAGCTATCTAGATAAATAGTGAGATAGACCTTAATTTAGTTGCAACAAGCAAGAGTGGACCTAAAATAATTGGATACAAATAAAAAGAGATAGTAGTAGAGAGCGTGATAACAGGTAACAAAAGGGAGGAGAAGACCGACTCTGATAAAGTGATCACTCCAGCAGGTTATCTAGACCAATTTAAAGATATGACAGACACCTATTGATCTACAGAAAAATAAATAGAGGTTAATTTAGCTCGCCCTAAGGTTAAGAAATGGAAAAGACGAGCTAGGAAAAGTTGATTGAGTTTAATCTTGAGGGGATAGGATTATAACTAAGAAGAGGCTAGTAGTTGAAGAACAAGGGAAAGATAGACTAAAAAAGAGAAAGAATGAATCTTTATAGATCAATTGACTGATTGTTGGTGCTCAGCACCGCTAATAGAAATAAAAATTCTATACTAGAATATTCAGGGGTTGGAAAACCCTCGAACATTCCGAGCCCTGTGAGAGCCATACATAGAAAAATTCCCTATAGTAGTGTTATTAGCTGAAACCAAACTTGCAAAACAAAAAATATAAAATGTAAAAGTAGCTTTAGGATTTTTTGTTGCTTTATGATGGAATAGAGTAGGGAGTAAAGGTGATTTGGCTTTATTTTGGAATGATGATATTGATATTGCAATCTAGTCATACTTTATAGGCTATATAGATTCTATAATAAAGGAGGACACAGATTTCATATGACGTTTTTCACTAGGTTTTGTGGGGAACCAAAATCTGTAACATAGGTGACCATGTAAGCTTTTAAGAAGAAGTTAGAGGTATTAATAACCTATCTTGTCTTTGTAGGGGAAGAGAACACTTTACGAGATTTTGATGCTTGAAAAGGGAATGCCATAATAGCTTTTAAGGAAGCTATTGATAATTGTAGGACTGATGGACCTTTATTTCAAGGGCAGCCGATTTACTTGGTCCAATAGGTAGCAAAGGGCTCATTTGATACAGAAGAGGCTAGACAAGATGTTTTGTAACGATTAATAGAGATCTTTGCCTATAGAGGCTAATGTTTTCCATTTGGAGAGAGTTGAGTCTGATCGTGCCTCCATATTAACTTTTAAGTTTGTATTCTCCATGGGACGATTGTTAGAAAGGGAGACTTGTCACTCACACATTTATTTTAAGGAAGCTTAGATCAAGGAAAATAAATGTAAGATAGTAGTGAAATAGAACTGGGCGTTGAAAAGTAATGAAAATGTCATTGAGATTTAACTAAGAGCATAGCTAAAATGTCAACCAACACAAATTCTAGGAGTTGTATCCAAAAAAGGTATTGGTTGATAAAGTTAAATTAAATTCGTAGAAAATTATAGGTGCTTCAAGATGGAAAAAAAAAAAAAAATACCTTCGTCAGAGCAAAATTAGGCTATTAGAAGACCGAATAAATGTTATTTTGAAATAGAAAGAGGTGTTCTGAAGGTAATGACTTAGAGTTTCATGGCTCAAGGCAGTGAATTAGAATACTAAATTTTTCCAATCCAAAGCAACGGCTCAACGAAACAAAAACAAGATTGTTGGGTTGATAAATGATACAGGCAAATGACAGAATAGTCTCCAATGGGTTGAGGGGGTAATTTCCAATTATTTTATCAAGCTTTTCTTTACTTCTAACCTAAACTTGGCAGATATTGTGAGCCAATTCAAAGGAAGAACTAGAAGGGTTAATTACTAATAATGCAATTATGAGATTTAAATGTCTACATTACTTGAGAAATAGAAGAGCATGAAAGAAATGTCTCATGGCTTTAAAATGAGATAGGAACAAAACCTATAATCAGGTTGAGTAGACTTTTCTTGGCGGGATCATGGAGAGATTGAGTTTCTCTATATGTTGGATCAAATAGGTCCTCTATTGTGTATTCTCAACCTGTTATACATTCCTAGTTAACTGGGGACCCGAAGGGAAATGTGGTATCATCTAAGGGATTGAGGTAAGGATGCCTACTTTTACCTTATCAGTTTTTGTTATGTGCAAAGGGATTAACAAAACTGCTACACATGACTGAAGCTAAGAAAACACTCTGTGGGGTTAAGGTAACTAGAACAGCTCCTCAAATTTCATACCTATTATTTGCAGACGATAGTTTAGCATTTGCTAAGGTCACCCTAGATAAAGCCCTAACCTCAAAAAACATCATTCAGAAGTATGAAAGAGCTTCAAGTCCATCCATTAACCTTTTTAAATCTGCAATTGCTTTTTGTCCAAGTGTTTTGTAAGATAGGAAACATCATATTATAGACATAATGAACATGACCCCAGTTTCTTGCCATAACATTTATTTAGGTCAACCGCCTCAATGGTATGCAATAAACGATACATTTTTTGGGGAATTAAAGACAAACTGTGGCAAAAAGTGCAATAATGAAAACCAAAGTTGTTCTTAGAAGGAGGTAAGGAAGTTCTAATCAAATCAGTTGCTCATGCAATCCCAATCTATGCCATGAGTTTCTTTCGACTATCTTTCTCTTTGTACTCTAATATTCATCGACTCTACTTTGATTTTTGTTGAGAAAAGACGACCTTCCATAAAAAGGCTTATTAGACTTTTGGAAGAAAATGTGTTGGCCAAAGGAGAAAGGAGAGATGAGTTTTAGGGATATTAGTGCTTTTAACCAAGTAATATTAGTAACTTGTAAGACTGAAAAATGAAGGTCAAAGGTTGCTAGTGCTTTACTGGCAAAAATCCACCAACGCTTAAGTTAATGGGATTTTCGATAAGAACAACGAAGGGGAAAAGGAATAATGGAGAAAAGGGGAAAATTTAGGCTATCTTATGAATGAAATCAAAGAATAGCACCAAATGTTTGTGAGGTAATCTCTTAGGTGAGTTCCTTCACACATTATGGTGTTTTTAGGTTAGTGAGAGTTGTCTACCTCCTTATGAACAATGAATGTTTTTATAGACTCTATTGTTCCTTCTGAGGTTTGCTTCTCTCTACTCTTCTCATGGTAAACTTTTCTTTTACATCTCTTTCGCTTAATACGCTTGCATCCTATCGCATGGATCCTATTTATTCCAGTCACTTTCTTCTTTTCCATGTCTTTCGCTCCTCGTCTGATCAATCGTCATGCCTTATGGCATGCTTATAACCTTTCCTTTCTTTTGCTTAGTGTCTGGCATCTACTTCTCTTGCCATGCATCGGTCATAAGCCTAACCTTCCTACACCTCTGATGTGGAAGGAGATTTGTTGACATGAAGGGAATTCATTTTGGACCTTCAAATTCAACTTCTCTTTGGCTTTCTTTCCTGCCTCTTAGCGACGACAGTACCATTTTTTCCTCTCCCTTTCCATTAGTTAATTGAACTTGGATCACGTCTTCCAAATGATTCACCTTTAAGGCCTGATTTTGGGCCTTATTAGAATTGAATTGGTTTCCAATCAATTCAATGTTAGATCCAATTGAATTCTTAAGGAGCTAATTTACCCCTACCAGTAGCCCCTTATTTTAGGCTAAGAAGTGAAATGTATTGGTCTAAAGTGGATCCTTAATCTTGAAATTAACTCCTAATTTGGAATTTGGTTTCAGCTCTCTTAGCTAGGCTCTTCTATTTCATTTTCATTTTCTTTTTAGGCTTGCTAGTAGGTTGAGGCTTCTCCGTTACTTATTAGACCCCTCTCCTTAGATAGGTCTTGGTCACTTGATTCGACTCGTTTGCTTTGTCTGGCATTTAGTTTTCCCATAACCAACGTGACTAACATGACTAGTGCATGTTGTTCTTCACGCTATAGTTACCCAGGTACTGGAATTGTGCACACCTATCCCTTTCTTTTCTTTGCACTTTCCCACATTGGTCAATTGCCAACCATCATTTTCTTTTTCTCTTTGCATTAACTTTTGATTTCATTTCTTAACTTGTGCTCTGTTTCTTAGGTGAGAATACTAGAGTTTCCTCTTATTTATTTCCTTTACTCACTCTCTCATTCCCTTTCTTTATTTTATGGTTTCTATTTTTCTTTTGCACACAACTTGACTCTTCCCAAGTAAACTTCTGGCCCTTATCTAGGTTGTTTGGAAACACCTAAGAAAAAGGGTGTTTTGACTTTCATTAATTTTTTGTTATTAAAATTATCAATTGGGGAATTCACAATACTTGACTGAACATATTTTTAATTATTTTTTGCTTTCAAAATTAGGAAACAATTTTAAAAATGTAACCAAACAGCACCTAAAATCCATTGAATTATTCTTTAAAGCTCCTCTAAGTTTTTCATTTTTCTCCAAAGAAACTGCTGACTTTCGAAGGGAGATTTTTTGAAGAAAAACTTGGAAGTCATGGATTTTTTTTTTTTTTTTTTTTTTTGAGGAAAATACCAAAGTTGTGGAGTTTGTTAGCCAAAATGAAATCTTGAAGGGAGAATGAAAACCAGCGTAAAAATTGTCGTTGATTTTGAGCATTAAATTAGAAATTTAGGTGGCAAATAGAGATTATTACAAAAGTTGGGGATTTTAACTAATTTCTGCTTATACTTCTGATTAAATCTTTGTTAATCAATAATCACTCGCTATTGCTTTATCCTGGCTTCTACACATGCTAGGCATCTTCTGTTGGTTTTTCTGTAAGAAATTACTTAACTCATAAAAGATAACAAATAGAAAAGCCCATCACCTGCCAACAATCATCCGTACAATGTTCAATATTAATTGAACTAATCATATCCTGACCAAGTCCGAGTGACAAGTATATGAGGTGCAGCATTATGTATAAAGAATTAGTGTGATCCTACTTGGACAGCCTCAAAATGTTGCTTGTTTGAAAGGAATATAATACCAAAAATACAAGTGGTATACAATATGATCATCCCATCCATACACTTAATCAATAGCTGACCATATCTTGTCATGTCCAAACATATAGCCTAAACAAATGGCCAAAATTTAAAGAAGGCTTAAAAAATCTTTAATGGGGTACTTGTAATATTACTAGTGGGAGTGGTTGAATTACAGCATGTGCATATTGAGGAGACTCGGGAGAAGAAAATGAAAGATTGACCGGTTAATAGGTTGGAAAGTGGTGTACACAAACCCCCAATGACGCAGGATATATGGTCACTACTATAGCACAGCAATTCAAACAGGATGGTGCGCCGTGGTAGGTGATGCATTGATTGATTTCTGTTCAATTATTATTTGACGTTGCAAGATATGAAAGCTGAGACTGAAATCATCATCTTTGTTACTTTTTGGAATAGAGCTACGACAATTTATCAATCAGTTGAAATGTTGATGGGCAAAAGAAGAACGTTTTCTCCGCATTCAGCGGTGATTGGACTGACAAACCATGCTAAAAGGCAAAAAAGTTTTATTGTTTTGACAAAAAGTCTTCACGAGAAATTTGTATTGTATCATCTATATTGTTTCCACATTTTTGTCTACTCAATAATTTTATCTTATTTATATTTATGTTTGGTTTTTAATGGTCATACACTAATCACTTTCACAATGAAATCAGATTCACTGAGGATCAAATACTTCAGGTTCTTATCATCCCAACATAGTTTCATAGTAAAAGAGTTTATTCTAATATGAAGATACCCTAAACTTAAGTAGTTAAACGGCAAGTGGGATTTTAAAAAAATAAAAAGAATTTTATATCTCTATAACTGAAATTATGGATTTTAGTTATATAATCTATTTAAACTTTCAATTGTAATAATTTATATTAAAATTGTATCCAAAAAATAATAATTTATATTAAAATTACTTGGAGTAATAAATTTTCTTAAAACATATTGATAGGTAACCGTTTTTATATTAGATATGCCCAGTAGCTGAAGTGAAATTATATATATATATTATATATTCATATATATATAGGTTTTATTAAAATTTGATTTTAAAATTACTTTAAAAAATAGGTTTAATAAATTCACTGTTAAAATATGAGAGATAGATGACTCAATGATATATTTTCACAAGCTTTGCTACATTCCTAATTAGAAAAGTTATCTATCAATAACAACCTTTGAGTGTTCTTCAATAACAACTCTTACAATCAATGTAAGTGATGTTATTGATAGATATTCTTATCTAACTAGTAAGTAGTCAAATCTTATTTTCACACTCAATTAATAATATTATGAATTCTAGCTATATCTCATTTTGAGAATGAGATTTAATCTAAGAAAAAGTTTATTTATAAAATAAAAAGGAAGGAATTAAAATATTACATAAGATTGACGCGTGCATTGCATTAGCAACTTACTAGAAAACATTTACAAATATTATGTACATAGTCTCATGTAAACCAATCTTGAACAAAGTTGAAGATGCCTTTTATAAAGACTAAGAATTTTAATCAAACATTCACCCATACTGTCCCTAACTTTAAATTTGTCTTCAAACCTTGCACATTTGACAGATGTCCAAAATGTATGGATTAATAGATATTCAAAGTAAACACATCGCTTTCGCAACTTTCTTTTTGTTTTTTGTCTTTTTTTTTTTTTAAAAAAAAAGAAGAAATAATACACTTTCGCAACTTGATATGACACTTTCTTGTCTACCTAAATGCTTCATTCTCGACTTTTTCTTTCAATTCTTTTCATGGTTTTTGTTTAAAATTAAATGTGATCGAGGAGGGTAGGCCCAAAGAAATCTATTCCATAATGTTTGGATTGAAGCAATGCTTTAAGCTTTACATACTTATACAACTACTTTAACTTAAAGTTAACAAGGCATTATGTGGAAGTTAAAACTATGCGTGCTAATGTGAAGACTAGATGTCTAAGTAACAATTTGTAATGGGTCAATAATATCATGATCACATTTGGATTTTTTTTAAAGATTTTTAGCAAGTAGGAGCTGATTGTCTACTGTTTTATTGAAGATAACCTATATGATGAGTACTAAAAAGAATTATTTTATGGAGAATTATTGAAGTTGGAGTTTTGTATTTGGCTGCTGGCAAGAAAGTACAAGATCAATTGAAGATTGAAACTTTATGAAAGTAAATACATGCTAGGGTGGTTGTTGGGTCATTTCTAAATACTGTTCCGGCGCATTTAATATTGTATGACTTCTTGGCATCTAGTATAAACAGATAGATAGAGAGAAAGTGATTTTAGTATTATGAAAAACCAAAAGCCCACCCACTTATCCGATAATAGGTCGTGGATTTAACTTGTAAATCTCACTTAATGTGATCAATCTCTCCCTGAACCCGGTATCACTCTAGGCTAACAAAATAAAAAAGAGATAGGTATATAATAATTTTTTAGTAAAGATTCAAGGATCATTATGAAATTCTGAAAATTTTTAGGGACGGACTGATTTATGTCTATATAAATTGATTGATTCTCTAATCCCGATAGTACTCTAAACTAATAAAACTAAAATAGATAGATATATAATAATTCTTTAGTAAAGATTCAAGGATTATTCAGAAATTCTAAAAATTTTTAGGAACAGATTGATTTATATCTATATAAATTGATTGATCTTATATATATATATATAAATTTATTTCTACACATCAAGAGTTTTCTTCTCAGTTTGTATTGAATTCAATAAAATCAATATATCTCAAGAGCCATTTATTAAGCATAACTGGCTAAGTCAAAGTAAATGAATCTAATGGTAAATTTGCTAATTTATAACATCTGTAAGCATTGAAATCTGAAGTTTGGTGTTTACATTTAATATGTTCAACGTTTAAATGCAGAAACATGTGATCTTGCTCTTGATATGAAAAGGACTACACAAATATGGAACTTGACCGGGTTCATCCCACCAAGTTGTCGTAAATTGATTTCATAGTGGAACAAGTCAAATGAATGCTCTTTCACCTGTATAAGATTACAAACACCAGTGTACAGTAACCCAAAATTTTTAAAAAAATTGTCGAAGAATAATTTGAAGATGGAGATATAAATGGAATAAGATGTCGGCAGTGACCAAGATACTGTGAAAAAGTTAATTCATTCTCCAGAGCAATTATCCCAAAATTGAAAAAAAATATGAAAGCTTCCAAATATTGTGGTGCAGTGACGCCACCTTCCATCTATCCAGCTTTCTAAAAACGAAGAGGAGTAAGGTTCAAACATTATAGTCCATAAAGTAAGAGCAATTTTTCCACTTGATGTGGATATACCTCTCGCATCTTCTTAGAACAGTATTTCAAACCGGACGGTAAAACCTTATTTCAATTAAATCCCGATAGTTATCTCACTAGGAGATAAAAAAAAAAAAAAATAAATTATATGAAGAGCCAAACATGACGATGGTATTAGCTCAAACACACGTTAGACTCGTCAAACGCTACAGATTTTCCCCTATATAAAAGAATCCATTCTCTCAGTTCCTGAACACAAAACAAAACCCAGCAACAGCACTAGATACTTTACCAAAATGAAGTTTTCAAGCAACTACTTTCTTTTACTAGTCTCATTGCTGTTGGTATCTGCTTCTTGCACGACTTCAGATTCAGTTCAAGACACATTCATCAAATGCCTCAATGTCAATTCTGAGCTTTCCATTAATTTATCCACTGTTTGCACCCCAAATGACTCTTCATTTTCTTCAATTTTGCAATCTTCTGCTCAAAACCTGAGGTACTTGGTGCCTTCAGTGCCAAAACCTGAGTTCATTTTCACGCCTTTGTATGAGCCCCACGTTCAAGCTGCTGTCATTTGCGCCAAAGAACTTGGAATTCATCTCCGAGTTCGAAGCGGAGGCCATGATTATGAGGGTCTATCCTATGTTTCAGAAATTGAAACACCTTTCGTTATTGTAGACCTTGCAAAGCTTCGGTCCATTAACGTTGATATAGCTAACAACAGTGCTTGGGTTCAAGCTGGTGCTACGATTGGTGAGGTTTACTACAGGATAGCAGAGAAAAGCAAGGTCCATGGCTTCCCTGCTGGTCTTTGCACTAGCTTAGGCATCGGTGGGCACCTTACAGGAGGTGCTTATGGTACCATGATGAGAAAATTTGGCCTGGGAGCTGACAATGTTCTTGATGCTCGAATTGTTGATGTTAATGGCAAAGTTCTTGACCGAGCAGCCATGGGAGAAGATCTGTTTTGGGCCATTAGAGGTGGTGGAGGAGCCAGCTTTGGAATTATTCTTTCATGGAAGATAAAACTGGTTCCTGTTCCAGCAACTGTAACAGTTTTTACGGTTACAAAAACCCTGGAGCAAGATGGCACAAAGATCCTGTATAGATGGCAACAAGTTGCTGACAAACTTGATGAGGATCTTTTCATTAGAGTCATCATACAACCAGCAAGTTCAGGGCAAAAAACAGGACCGAGAAC
The DNA here is from genome assembly GCA_021234005.1 of Nephelium lappaceum. Classification (NCBI taxonomy): domain Eukaryota; kingdom Viridiplantae; phylum Streptophyta; class Magnoliopsida; order Sapindales; family Sapindaceae; genus Nephelium; species Nephelium lappaceum. The sequence goes on from CM038010.1 coordinate 9,945,789, forward strand.
AATAACAACCACATACAACGCTTTGTTTCTTGGTGGGGCTGATAGGCTTCTCCAAGTCATGCAAGAAAGCTTTCCTGAATTGGGTTTGACTAAAAAAGACTGTACCGAAACAAGCTGGATCAAATCTGTGCTGTATATTGCCCAGTATCCTAGCGATACGCCTCCAGAAGTATTACTCCAGGGAAAGTCTACATTCAAGAATTATTTCAAAGCCAAGTCAGATTTTGTCAAAGAGCCGATTCCTGAAACCGCCTTGGAAGGGCTGTGGAAAAGTTTATTGGAAGAAGACTCTCCATTGATGATATTCAACCCTTATGGTGGCAAGATGAGCGAGATTCCTGAATCCGAAATCCCTTTCCCACATAGGAATGGAACTCTGTTCAAAATCCAGTACGTGACTCTCTGGCAAGAAGGAGATAAGAATGCAACAAAGCACATGGATTGGATTAGGGGGCTGTACAATTACATGGCTCCTTATGTTTCAATGTCTCCTAGAGGTGCATATGTCAATTACAGGGATCTTGATTTGGGCATGAACAAGAAGACTAACACTACTTTTACTCAGGCAAGTGTTTGGGGTGTCAAGTATTTCAAGGATAATTTCAACAGGTTAGTAAGAGTGAAGACCAAAGTTGATCCTGATAACTTCTTCAGGCATGAACAGAGCATTCCACCTCTTCCAGGACAAGAACAATATTACAAGGTTTGATTGGACTAGTCACTAGTACAATAGTATTCCTATTTGTAGTGATCGAATTTGTACTAGATAGTTGTTGGTTTAATTAAATTGAAAGAGATATGTTGGCTTTTTTAAATGCTGAAGAGATTTAGTGATGTAATGCAATCTCTATATATTTTAACTACATTAAATGTGTGGCCTTTTCTTTTTTTTTTTTTTTGTTTAATTGTTATTACAGTAAATATAAATGTGCAAAGCCAGTTCAAGGCCTAGGCGATTGAAGCAATTGCCTCGTGCTTTTCTTTTTCATCAAAATTTTGTAATGTAACTTAATTGATTTTTAGCTCAATTAAGTTTGTCGGTGGCAAAATTTTGGGACAAGGATAGATAAGCCCTTTCACAAGTGGAAATAAATAAATTTCTTCTAGAAGGATATGAAATTATGCCTCCAAAATGCCCACGATCATCAAACTGACTTGACCTATCAGTAAGGTCGAGTTTACTCACCATAATACCTTCAAATAGTGCGTTCAACTCATCAAAATCATATTAATGTATGGGTAATTTTCTTATATTTGTGTAAGTAGCCCGCTCCTATCTTTTGAGAGCAGAGATCCAGACCGCATTTTAAAATTTTATCTTATCTTATTCTGATAATTATTAGATCTAGTGTCAACAAGTAAAAGAAATAATAATAAAATAAAATAAAAGGCCCATGATCATCCAACGATAGCACATGTCAAATTTGGAAACCTATAAAGCTTATCATTCAAGAAATTCCTGGTATAGGAGTACGTCCGTCGAGAAAATCAGAAGGAATATCTCTTCGCCACATCAACGCAGTACATGATGGTCTTGTCAGGATGAAGGGAATAAAAACTTCAAAAAAAAATGGAGAAACTTCATTGGATCCCTGAAGTTTTAAAAAATAGTAGATTTTTAAAACTCTTTTAAAAAATAATTTTTTTCATCCCTAATTTTTCAAAAACTCTTTAAAAATGATCCAAAACTGTCAATCAATCAACTGACAGTCAATATTAATAAAATAAGTAAAAAAATATTTTTACCTCGATGATTGTTAGTTTCACGTAAATTATTGGATTATTCTAATAAGACAATAAATTTACAAGTTAAATTATATCAAATATTTCAAAATTTAAGTTATTAAAAATGACCTAAAATCACTACTGACCGTCAGTTGACTAACAGTTTAGACTTTTTTGAAGGGTTTTAGAAAAATTAAAGATAAAAAAAATTGTTTTTGAAAGATTTTTAAAAACTTGAATATTTTTCGAAACTTGAAAACTAAAGTAAAGTTTTTCCAAAAAAAAAACAACAATGAGCTATCCACTTTTAACCCAAAAACCATGGTAGCTGTTGGAAACACACATGCATTTGATGGGATGAGATCCTTTATTGAGCTTTTTTCTAATTTTCTAAATAAGTAAGTAGTAGTTGAGAAAATTAACTGTGAAACATGATTACAACTCAGTCATTTATTAATTATAATATTTATGTGTTATAAATTAAATTAGGTCAACAAAAAACTCGGTTTAGGAGAGAACTTAAATTTTTTTGGGTAACTATCTCAAAATCGATAATTGGGTGATAAACAGTGAGGGGAAACTTATTAGGATTGTTAATAACAAATAACAAACCGGCACGTGTCAACCGGAAGCTTGGGGAAGCATAACTAAGAAAGAATAATCCATCTGGCTACACTCAATTGGAAGAAGGCACATGCCTCCGGAGGGAATGAAAATGCAAGGTACCAAAGGAATATGCAGGAGGCTAATCATGGACGGACATGTGTCCTTGTGGTCAGAAATAGTATATATTACCATGGTAATGCCACCATGCGAGCATGCACACACGCTCGCTCTCACGTTAAAAAGGGCTAAGGCATTGCTTCATTGCTTTCTTTCTCTTGTAACAAAAACTAATGCATTCTCTAAGAGTAACCCCAACCATACTCTAAATTAGAGTTTCTACTCCATTTTAGAATTCAAGCTTTTCCAATCATATTCTTGATTTATGTTTCCAAGGAAAAATATAGAGTCTTGTGTTTTGAGTCTCCAAATTTGGAGAACCAGAACCAAGACTCCAAATCAATTTTTGAAATTTTAAAATTCATTCTTTACCCATTCCCATATGTTTATGAGACAACTTTTTTTTTTTTCATTCATATACTTTTTACCTTTAATTAAATATAATTTAATTTATTCTTATTGTGTTTTATATTTAATTTATATGCTAAAAAATTTAATTAACATTAAAATAAAAATAAAAACAAACATACTAATATTAAAAACTTCTAAATGAAAATTATAAACGAAAACACACGTTAAGATAAGGATAATAGAAAAAACCACAAAACTTATATAATAGCAATGTTCAACATAAATTGAAAATACTCTAAAAAATCATATTCCAAATTGCCTCCATATCCATCAAAAAATTAACGTTAAAGATCCACCTTGAGACATCCTACTATTTTATTCTAGAATGTCCATCTTCTTCTTTCAAAAGAATTCACGTTCATTGGGAGTTTTAGTGGAATCCAAGTCTATGATCATGATTTTATTTTGTTCACGTTCACATCGAAGCACTTCATGTTCATGTAAAATTTCTAATTTTTTTACCTCATTTTGGGCCTGTAGCACCATGAATTGGCCATAATTTTCTAACCTTTCTTTTTCTTTTTCTTTTTTTTTGTGATTTTTAGACACTCTTTTAGTTTTTTGCTATCTCTTATGGAAAAAGTTTCATAGAATAATTTAGGTAATCATAAAATATATGTACAAATTTGGATTATGCGAAATTTAGAGGAAGGAAGATTACACTAATAATAATAATAATAATAATAATAATAATCTTATATTTAATTGAGTGTAATTTGTCCTATTTTGTATAACATACTTTCCTTTATATTTATTTTTTAAAAGATTTTTAAAATAATAGATAAAATATCTCATCAAGGGCCTTTGTAATCATTTTGTAAGCAAAAGGTTGGCTTTGCAAAAGTTGCTTTTCAAAAAGAAAGATGGCACGGAGATAAGAGCAATTTGATGCAAAAGTTTTATGTAAATTACAATTAGGCCTAAATTTAGAAGAGGTTTATACTCTTTTAAGAGATAACCCTTACAACTTTATCTTCATTCCTGATTTCCTTCTATTTGTTGCTACGATGCATAATGTGAAACCATAAATCCAAATGTAGGGCATCACTCGGTAAGTTTCTAGTAAACTATACATACATACATATATATATATGATTTAATTGCCACCTAGAAATCTAATTAAAAATAATAAAAGTATCAAGTTTGGAAAAAGCTTGAGAAGTGAACCTAAACACAAATTGGGACCAAGGTACCTTTGTAAATTCTTGTAGTTTAATATTTTTTATCCCTTAAAACTTTTAGATTATGCAAAAGCCATTATTATAGATTCATAGTTACTTAGATATTTTAGAGTTATGTATTGTAGATAGGAAATTGTTTTGAAACTGAATTCACCGAACCACTCTCCTCGCCTTTCAGTCAACCATCGGGTTTCAAAATTTTATACTCTTTGATTCTTAGAAACTTTATTATCTTTGAGCTATGGGAACCCAATAGTAACATTAACTTTCAGGAGGGAATATGTATATATGAAACACTATTGCTTGATATTAATGACTTTGCATGTTACAAGGTTAGAATAATGATAGCTTTCCAACAATGTATAGATTATGACTTGAAAACTGGCCCATATTATATACCCCTGATTGGATGTTAGAAATCATGATGATTGAAAAGCAAGGTTATGACTAGGAGAGTGATGTTGAAAAAAGCTTTCTTTAATGATGAGACATTTAATATTTTATATTGTGAATTAAGTAACGGCGTTACAAAGTTGCATCACGGGCGAGAGATTATTCAACACATATTTCAGGTTGGATTAAGAAGGTACAAACCGGAATTAAAAAATAAACTATAAATAAAACGAGTTGGTAAATTTGTTCATAATTAGAAAGATGAGGTGGAGCCGCCCAGGTCCCACAGAGCTAATCATTTACCAGGCAAGGATGCCACCGCGGATTTCATAGTCCCTGGGTCTCTCTAGCTACCAACGTAGGGCACATAAAATGTATGATCAAAAGTTCCTTGAAATCCGATAAACATGGTTTTATCATCAAATCACGTTAGTGATATAAAAGGACAAAAAAAAAAAAATCTCTAAATTATACTTTCGATTACCCAAAATTAAACTCATTGGAAACTAATTTTGAATGTAAAATGCTCTCATTATTAACTTCGTCTGCATAGCTCAAAACTGCAATTATATATAAATAAATGAGGGAATTACTTAAAACCTTTTAGGTATATGTCTTATTATAAATAAAAATCACATTTACCTTTTATTACAACTCTCTTTCCTACACTAATGGTTTGAAGGTGGTTAACCGTAAGAGTTAACTACAGTAAATGTATTTTAGTTCATTTTCTCTTTTTTTTTTTTCTTTAAAAATACATTGATTAATATGTTATTTAGATCTCTACCGTCCATCTGGACAGTGGAAATCCATTTAAATAATATAAAAATTTAAAAACTTAAAAATAATTTTAAAATTAAAACAAAAAAGAAAATTTAACTACAAATAATCATTTAAAATATAAAAAATATATTTTTTTTCCAAATGGATCTAAGTCGTCCATCTCAAAGATAGACGATCAAGATCAATTTGGAAAAAAATAATGTTTCAAACAAAATTAAAAAAATGATAAAAAAAAAATTGAAAATGGTAGTGGAGATCTAATCTCCATTGCCATCTTCAACCTCTGTTGATGAAACATTGGATCTTTAAATGATGGTTCATCAACATTCTAACAGAGGTCTTGTTTTCGATAATATTTATCAATAGAGGTATGGTTCATTAACGATGGTCAATCATCATCAATCATTAACACAAACAATCATCATCAATCATCAACACAATAACACAAACAGGGGTCTAACATCATCAATCATCAACATAAACAAAAACCATTGCCATCTTCAAACAAAAACCACTATCATCATCATCAAACAGACTTAAGAACATCATCATCAACACTATATCCAATCAACACAATCATCAACATCATCTGTAAAATCATCAACCCAATCCTGGTGAGAGCAAAGAGAGAGAAAGGAGATCGAAATGATTGGTGATGGACGCAGATGCAAACACGATGGCGATGGACTGGGGAGGACTAGGAGCTCTGAGACCAATGTTTTGGTTTTGATCTGGAAACACAGACACTTGCGCCAATTTGGGTTGGAAACCCAAACACGGACTATGAAAAAGCAGAAGAAAAAAATGATGAAGATGAACTAGCAAGGTCTAGGTTTTTGTTTTTCTCTTTAATAGTTTCTTTGATGATGATGAAGAAAAGAAAAGATGAAGAAGAAAACGGATCTGGGTTAGATGTCAATGACTGTTGATGATAATAGGTAAGAGTGGGTATTCGGGTGTTCGATTCGGCACGTAATGGAACCAAACATAAACCAATGAATCGTCGGTTTTCAAAATGAAAACAGAACATGCTTATTTGGAACATTGGAACCGACCTAAACCGAATAGAATCAGATCTAGTCAATTCGAGTCGATTTCATGTTTAACATTATGACCAAATCTCAAGTCTAAACTCAATCAAAATTAACATTCAGCACTAATATTCAACATCCTTTAAAAAAAAAAAAAAAAACAACCACACCTTATATTCAACAAATCAAAGCTCAAAAACTCAATCAAAACTCACTAACAAAACTAATATTTAATAAAACTAAATCAAAACTCAATCAACAGTGAACGACAACGTGAATGATTATGACAGTTTGAGTACGAGATGGGCGATGACAATATAAGGATGAGATCGGCTATCATAGCCTAAGGACGAGATCGGTAATGACAGCTTGGGGATGAGATTGGCAACAAAAATCAAAAATGAAAAATAAAATGGATGAAAAAAGTAGCCAAAATGGAAAACAAAACAACAATCAAACGTGGGGACGGGATCAGCAATGTGAATGGCAAAGTGGGGTCTTGATTGACGATAGGACAAGGAAGAAGAAGGATGAAAAAAAATAATGGAAAAAGAAGAAAAAGTAAGAAAAAGAAGAAGAATAAGAAGAAGAACGATATGGTGGACTCTAGAAAAAGGAAGAAGAAGGGCAAAGAACGACGGATGGGTTTGAGGGTTTCAGAAGTGAAAACTCCAAAAGTCTTTTGGTTCACTTTATATAGGGGTACATAAAAAATTACACATGTGCCCCTCATGAATTACACATGTATCTCATCTGAGTGTTTCACGGATCAAATCAATTTTGAGTATCCAAAACTGGCCTGATCCATGAAATATAATGTTTTATGAGAAAGAGAACAAAACACCTTGAAATTGAATATAGGAACCGAACGAAACACCCATGGATCGGGTTGGGTTGGGTCTTTCGAGCTGGTTCCATGTTTTCATACCCACCCCTAATGATAGGAGAAGAAGAAAATGATGAGTAAAAAAATGTTACTTTCTTATTTTCTAAAGTTTTTTTTTTAATTTTATTTATTTTATCATTTAAAAATTATTAATTATTTTTAAGTTATTTTTATAATTTTAAGGGATTTTTTTTTTTTAACTAGGTCTCAACCGTTCACATTTTTTAGATGGATGGTTGAGATTTTTTAAGTTTTTAAAATTTTTTTCCCACAAAAGTAGAGCCATAAATTAGCTAATCAAGGGCATTTTAGTCTTTGTGCTTTATTTTGTCATTTTCAATTATCTCAAACGGTCAACATGATCAAACCGTTAATATAGGGGAGAATGTTGTTACAAAAGACAAACGTTATTTCCAATTGTAATAAGGCATATATCCAGAGGGTTTTGAGTAATTTGCTCATAAATAAATTGTTAGGGTTTATGCCTTAAGAATTTGTAATTTGTAAACATTTAAATAAATAATAAATAAAATATATTTATTTTATTCAATTTATATGCATTTGTGAAATGTTTGATTCATACAAATATCATGTAACATTCATGATTGTTTATATAATTTCGAACTAAGTATATAAGCGTTATATACAAGAAGATTTAGTTTGAATCAGTAATTTAAAGAGTCCACAGAAAGCAAACAAAGTTTGGTACTTTGTTTGTGGTAAATTTATAATTACGATCCATTTCGTATTTAATATAATGATCTTATTCGGGATCATTGATATGTCGACATGAAAATGGATGCACCTTATATAATTAGAGATTAAATAAGACTGGACTACGATAAAAATGAATTTCTTATTAACATCCGTTAACAAAAAAATTCATCTTTATCAACTAGATGATCATATATGGATTGATCTCAATCCTTAGTGTTTTATAGACTCCCATTTATTGAGTCATATCTTTTGATTTACATGGGTGAGACTATTATATATTTACAGTTAATATATTTCGTACTTTGGAGAGATGATTTAAAAGTGGTTGGGAACATTCTACACAATAATAGAATTCATTCCTTCTTGTGAGAAGTAGATGAGTAGTTCTCTTAAGTATTGATTCAGACCTTGAACAATAAGAACGTTTAATTTTCTGTTTCTAAGTAAATAGAAAGGTAAATTCATAAGTTGTTGTAAATATATTATTCATTAGAGAATCAATGGTACTTATAGGAACAAAATATAATTAGAGAGGCATAACAGACTTTATGACTTATCTCTAATTATGAACTAATTGTAGAGGATTGAACCATCTGTAATGATTAGATTGATGGATATTGAAGATTTTAGATTGTGTAAAACATATGTAATTTTGATAGTGCAACCTTAGGTTTTTAGTGAAATAACTCTAAAGTTAATAATAGTGAATTATTTAATCAAAGAGTTTTAATTAACAATTTTGATATTATTAGAACTCAAAATTGTAAGTCCATTTGATCTATTTTTTATTTTTTAGCTCGTTCTCATTACAAGAAACGAGAAAAAAGAATATAATTGGAGCATCGAATTATATGTGTTATGCGTGTAACACTATTACGTTCACATAATATTTAAATAATATTGATTATTTAAATGAATGATTATTTAATTAATAATTAATAATTATTTATGTAAAGAGGATATGGGCTCAAATCCATGTGGTTACATAAAGTAATTAATTATTTTATAGCCATGAGATTTAAGCATTCAAAGTCAAATTAATATTCTAATTAATGACATAAATTGTTTATTCATTGAATTAGAAAACTTCAAATTAATATTCTAATTAATGGAGTATATTATTTAAGAATTAATATTCTAATTAATGAAGCAAATAGTTTCTTCATTAAATTAGAAAACTTCGAATTAATATTTTAATTAATGAAGTAAATTGTTTCTTCATTGAATTAGAAAACTTAATGCGAATTGAATTTCTAATTATGACGTAAGTTATTCCGTCATTGAATTAAAAAACTTCGAATTGAATATTCTATTTAATGAGGAAAATTGTTCCCTTATTAAATAAAAAAATATAAAATTGATCAATATAAAAATGTGTTTTATATTGGGAATCAAAACTTGACTTGAATGAATTTTTCCTTGCTCTAGCCATTCAACACACAAAAGAAATTACCAAAACCCAAAAAGTTTAGGGTTGTCTGAAAACTATAAAAGAAAGAAGAGAGTTAGTCGAATCCTCTTTCGGTTATTGTTTTCACTGTTTCTTTTGTTGTAGGTATTCTTTTGAGAAAAGAAAAGTGATCGTGATTTTTAAGATTGTGCCCACACACGGTTTCTTGATGAAGAGTCAAGCAAACAAGATCAAATGGTGAAGAATTTGCAAATCAAAATGGATCAATCAATCTTCATGTAATGTCAAATTCGATTTTGTTAATTTAGTTATTGAATTATTATTATTAACATCGACTAGCAAGTTTTTTTGCTTGAAAAGGTTTTTTAAAATCTATATTTCTGCAATAATCTAAAATCGATTTTTTTCCCTTCATATATATATATATATATATTCTACCGTCATGTGTCTTAACTTTTAAAGTTAGGACAAATCAATCAAATTTATCCAGTATATTTTTTCTCCTAAAACAATTTATCTCCCCTATTTAATTCAAATGTAATGGTTGTATTTGATTGGTTCGTCCTAATTCTTAACATTGATTGTACAATTACTTTGTATATATATGTACCTATATATAGTAATTTTATCATAAGTACTTGATTGTACAATTACTTTGTATATATATATATATAGTAATTTTACTATAAGTACTTTCTAACTTTAAAAAGTTAGGACGAACCAATAAATTAATTTATTGTATTCTCTCTTCTAAAATAAATTTTCTCTCTTATTTAATTCAAATATAATAGATGAATTTGATTGATTCGTCCTAACTTTTTAAAGTTAATAAGTACTGATAGTAAAATTATTCTAAATAAATAAATATATATATATACACAAATACAAGTTACAACTGTTGGACTTTTTAGATATTAGATTTTATGGAATAGTTCAGAACACAATATTTTTATTAAACTCTACTCCCTATAGTAGTAGAGAGAGGGTGACCCTCACACTAAGCAGGGAAAAATAACCCTTTAATTAGAGGGTCACTGTGTAATTTGCCTTCTTATAGGAGAGCTATACGTAATTGTCTACTCTTGGTGGATGACACTCCAACCCGCGATGCATTGTGAGAACAAGTCGTGCACTTGTGCAGGTGGCTATGACCAATGCGATGCAGCACTTCTGAGTTACAACCGCATATATTTTTGTGTGCATGTTAGGTCATCTGACTTCTTATTTGTATTTTACACTTTGTTTTTTTTTTTTTTCCAAAAATGAACCTTACAAGCCGAGTGCGTGTTAGACGATCTCATTTCCTAGTTACATTTTACATATATTTTTTTTATACAAGAATGTCCTTTGATACTTAATCAGACATTCCAATCTCGTTTAGGACAAATTTGACTGAATTCCAACAAGTCAAACAACCTATTTAAGCACCAGGTGGAAGGGTTGTGTAAGTACCATTTAATTTGTTTCACACAAGGTGTTAAGACAGCCTCTCCAAGATGCTCATAAATATGGAAACCGTCACTATTCTTCAATTTCATTTTGATTGCCGACTGAGGTATATATATATATAAGACACATTGTCAATTGGATTTGGTCGCTTCTTCTACATTGGATACATCATTTCTAGTTAATTTATACTAGGCTTTCTCGCATCTCAAGCCGATTTTTGAACATTTTTTTCTTAAAAAATATTCCACTCTATCATGGCATATACATACATACATACATACATACATATATATGGCCCTAAACTGGCCTGAATATCCAGAAATTAAGAAAGAGATGATAAGACAAATTATACTAGCTTCTTTGCTTCTGTTTTCAGTTTCATGGACAAGCACTTGTGCTCCAATCCTGAAAGAGTTTAAGCGTTGCATGTCAACCGAATTCAGCTGCTTACACCAAAAGCTTTGAAATTATTTATACCCCAGAATCCTCTTTATATACATATCTATTGCAGTCTACTATACAGAATCCTAGATGGTTGAATGCCACAACTCAACCCCTCCTTATAGTTGCACCTTTCCATGAATACGAAGTCCAAGCAGCTGTTGTTTGTAGCAAAAAATATGACTTACAAGTCAGGGTTCGAAGCGGGGGCCATGACTATGAGGGCCTGTCTTATCTCTGTCAAACCCCATATATCATCATTGATCTCATCAACATGAGATCAATTGACATCGATGTGGAAGAAGAAACAGGATGGGTTCAGTCTGGGGCAACACTTGGGGAGCTTTATTATGCCATTGCCAAGAGAAGTCAAGTCCTTGGATTCCCTGGAGGACTTTGCCCAACAGTGGGGATTGGTGGGTACTTGAGTGGTGGTGGATTTGGAACTCTGTTGAGGAAGTATGGCCTGGCAGCTGATAATGTTCTTGATGCTTACTTGATAGATGTTAATGGGAGGTTACTTGACAGAAAGGCAATGGGTGAGGACCTGTTTTGGGCCATTAGAGGAGGTGGTGGAGCAAGCTTTGGGATCATCCTTTCCTGGAAAATCAGGCTGGTTCGAGTTCCGGAAACTGTGACAAGTTTCACAGTTTCAAAAACATTGGAACAAGGTGCCACCAAGCTTGTCCATAGATGGCAAGAGATTGCACCTTACCTACCTCAAGATGTCTTCATCAGAATTGTCATAGTGGGTGATGGATATCAGAAAACAGTCCAAGCTTCCTTCAACTCACTGTTTCTTGGTGACATTGACACATTGATCCCATTGATGAATAAAAGCTTCCCAGAATTGGAATTGAAGGCTGAGAATTGCACTGAAATGAGCTGGGTTGAATCTACTGTCTATTTTGCTGGATTTGCAAAAGGATTACCTCTAGAGGTATTGTTGGACAAGAAACAGCTTTTCAAGAGCAATTTCAAGGCAAAATCAGATTTTGTGACAGAAGCAATACCTGTAAATGGGTTTGAAGGAATATGGGAGAGGTTTGTGGAAGAAGAGATAGCTATAATGATAATGGACCCTTTTGGTGGAAAAATGAATGAAATTTCAGAATCTGAAACTCCTTTTCCACACAGGAAAGGCAATCTCTACAACATACAGTACATGAAGAAGTGGGAAAAGGGTGGAGTGAAAGATGCAAACAGGCATGTACACTGGATGAGATTGCTCTATAAGTACATGGAACCTTATGTTTCCAAGTCTCCTAGGGCTGCTTATCTTAATTACAGAGATCTTGACTTGGGAACCAACAAGCATGACAACACAAGCAACTGGAAAGCTGCCGGTTGGGGAATCAAGTATTTTAAGGGTAATTTCAAGAAATTGGTAAAGTTGAAGAGCAAGGTTGATCCACACAATTTCTTCAGGAGTGAGCAGAGCATTCCACCCATAACAGTGCACTACAAATAGAGAAACTGTTGTTCCACCATCCATCTATATGTATGATCCTTACATCAATATAATTAAGAGTTTTCAACTATGCCAAAATGGAGGTAATATCTTATTAATTTGCAAATTTGTCTTCATTATCATGCACTTTCTTCAGCTCTTTTAATTTTCACAACTGAGAGTAACTATAAATCATTTTCTGTGTGGATTCTGCAGTTCCAAAGCACACTAATTTTCCTAGAACCCTAATAGAACATAGAAATGAAAATCAAGATCGATAATAGACATCTTTGCTAGAAAGTTTAACTACTGACACAATCCAGATCCAGAGTGACAACTAAAGAGAAATATCTTGGTAGTGCTTGTCCAATTTGACCGAGAAGAATGACAATAGTACCATTGAAATTCTCCTGCACATATTTTGTTGACATAACATGGTAGTGCTTGTCCACTCCCAGCTTTGCAGTTGGATGAGAGAAAAGGAAGACGTGTGTAAAATGATACGCTGAAAAAATGTTTGTGACATGCAACCAAAAAACATTTTACCTGGAGAAATATCTAAATTAGAGAGTGAATGCTTAGCTCAACATCACTTCTTTTTCTCTTTGAATCATCGACAAAATAAGAACATGCATGATAGCTGACTATCCGTCCAGAAAAGGATATCAACCTTGATAGTAAAGTTTAAAGTTTTCACGGGTGATAGACAATTCATGAGTGAGGAACATAAAGGATGATTACTTGTTGATCTCTGCATGCAAGAACCAGTTGACTCAGTAGCCATTTAGTTCAGTAACTTTATATTTCAATATACCTTAATTCGAAAATGTATAAAATTAGAAAATGTTGATTAAATCCAAATAAATTTTCCTGTATTAACGAGCATTTTATAAGAGTAAATCAATTTCATTTTATACAGCACTTATCAATGTAACTACATAACAAGAATTGACACCAACCATAAGCTGCAGGAAATAAATTATACTAACATACTCTAGAATGAGGAAAGAATGTTTAAAATGAAAGATATGGTGATATCCCTGAATCTTACAAGTTGTAACCAATTAATATTTCATTTTCTCAGCAGCTTTCGACTGAGGAAGTGTTCCAAACACTCGATCCCATAGTGCTGAAGTGATCCCAAAGCCCTTATCTTGAACCCTAAAATGATGGTTCAAGTGATATCTCTGCCAAAACACAAGTCAAATAAAGGAAACAAAAGAATTGTCAGCATCTGGTTTATCATCAAAACTTTTGGATGCCAAGAAACTCGCATTGAATTATATGCAGAGGATCACAGTGTTGACCTGATTTAATTCAACATGACTAAGATTACAGTTCCAGTTATAAATGAACATAATGATTTCAAAAAGGAAAAATAACCCTGAGTTGCAAAAAACGAAAGAGCAGAAAAAACGACACCCACCAATGTGGTGTTTGAAATTAGCAAAAATTAGCAAATATGAAAACCCCAAACACAATTTAATCTTATAACTAGATCCAAATCCCTTTTCCTGAATCTATAGCAAGAACACAACATGAATTACAACTAGTTGACTAGCAAGCAAATGAGCAAGAGGTCATGATACATATTTTGCAATTGCACAATACACACTCCCCTTACCTTGAGACTTTTAGGTATTTTTCTTGTAGGCTGACCATGATGCACGTAGTAATGGGTGACATCATAAATCACATATCCAAGTAAACCACCTCCAAACAAAGCAGGGGTTGTTGAAGGAGTTGAAAAAAGCCTAAGCACATTCCAGAACTGGCATGGATAGAGACAAAAAGTAAAAATGAGATAAAGACTTAAGCTATACTTCATCACTATGCAACTATATGTATGAAGATTTTATTTTAACTTTGTGGAACTTCAACAAGCAAGTATAGACTAATTAAATAATTAAGAAGACTCATTAAGATTAGAAGCCCTAATCAGACTTGACATATTGGCTGTCGCTTAAATGAAAAACATGCGATATAGCCATGTCTAAAACAAATAAAAATTAAGTTAAACAGATAACACATTGAGCAACTTGCAGATGTTGCACTCTTGCAAGTTTCTAGCAGGTTCCATATGGCAGTATCATTGTGGCATGGAACTAAAATCACCAGGAAATAGGTGGCCCTGGGATGGTCAAGGCCACCCTGGGCCCCGCCAGATAGCATTGAAAAGTAATTTTTGTCTTTTAATATATCACAAAACAACATCATATTAATTAAAAGATAAATAAATAAATAAAAATAATAGACATGGGTTTTGGAAATTGGGAAGCTGCTGTGAGATGACCCTTTGTTTGTTTAGGGGGTTGATCTTTTGGTTCAGTTTTGATAGATGGTTTGATTGGGTTTGGCATAATACAACCTTTTGTCTTTGTTTTAGTGGCCCTTTTGTTGGTCTTGTGGACTGCTGGTTCACTTGTTCTTGTTACATTTGTCAATAACATACGTTTGTTTTCTATAAAAATAAAAAAATAAAAATAAAAAAGGCACGGAGGAGATAGAAGCTGGTCCATTGGGAATGTGAACAAGTAAAACTACAAAAATAGGCTGCCTCAAAGCACACCCAAAGCACTTTCTGAAAACAGACCACAAAAGACAGACCACAAAAGACAGAAGTTACGAGTATAAAAACTAATACCCTCAATGCAGTTTGGAATTTTCTTAATTTATATAAATAGCACTTCAAATGCAGTTTTTATGGTCTTTCCCACGTAACCACAATTTCTTAAGAACTGCCCCAATTTCCTAGCAACCCACCCACCCCACACACACACCCCCACACCAACCCCCGCCCCCCCCACCCTTGAAAACTATCATTAGCATGAAACCTACATTGAACTCAGTCTCCCACTGACAATTACAAACCTGACTAATTAGAGCCTTACATCCTGGGCAATTCTAACAAGATTACTTGCCCATAAGTTGAATTAACAATAGATAATTCAATGAGCAACAGCCCCATTCAAAAACACCATAAATAATGGTCAAAATCTTAAATGTCATGTCAATATAGAAATTATGGACTCGCACCAGCAAGACTATGTTCAAGGTCAATACATAGTTTCCTGCTTATAAAGCCTTTTCCAAAATAAAAATTTGCAGAAAACAAATTCAAAAGCATGTGTAATAGTAGATTTGATCAATCATACCAATTTATAAATTTAAATTTGCTTATGTATCAGGTTTCCCATATTCCTAATTTAAATAATCATGATTTAACATGAATCACCATAAAAAGATGTTCCAGTGCCTGAATAATCTTGCACATGTAGTTTAATGGCCAGGTGATTACCAAAATAAAATTCTTAAATGAACCTTGAGATATTGATATAAAATAACAAGAAAAGGAAACCTTTCAAATTGAGTATGTTTGACACAAAACGTCACACCAAGTAAATAGATCATGAACTCGTTACTTTAGTCAAGATTTGTAATAGTTGTCAATTTTGCAATTTAAGGCATAACTTGCGTACCGGGATGCATAGAACAGCTGTTGCAGCAGGAGGAAAAACAAGCCGTAGGCCATCCATAGGGTGCTTATGGTGGCACCCATGAAGAAGATAGTGCGCTGTATTTCCCCTGAATATAACAGAGTTAGTACATATCTTCAGTACAGATTGAAGATGCTCAATATCCAGAAATATAAGAATAGTCTGTAACGTGTGCTTGCTTGAACATGCAGGCGGGAACAGGCATGTGTGTGTGTGTGTGAGAGAGAGAGAGAGAGAGAGAGAGAGAGACTGAAAGAGAGAGAGATGACAAAAACCAACCAGTAGCTCTTTGTTTTGATGTGGAAAAGGAAACGGTGTAAAGTGTATTCCAGCAATGTCCAAACAAAAATGCCAAACACCACCATTAAAACTACCTCAGGAATTGAATGACCCATTCTAAAAGACATTGAGATGCACCAGCAAACAACTGGCAACCAAATGGTAGGAATTGCCCACCAGACTGTGCGAGTCAAGAACTGTTTCAAATTAAAATGAGTTAACAGAAATATCATAAAGGGTAAATACTTATATAAACTGACAAGAAATCAACAAAGAAGATATCGATACCAATAAATAATCAGGAAGTCCGAAATTATGAAAATATCAATGGAAACATCAATATCACTTGGATGTTGGATACGGAGAAAATTTTGAATTAAAAACAAAAAGATTAAATAAATAAATGAGTACATAATATAAGTACTACAGATATATCCCAATATATCCGCTACGTTACCAAAATATCCAGAGATCAATAAAATATCCCAAGATATCCAAAATATTTTAGAAGATATTTACTTCCCGCTGTTTCGATATTGGTACTCCCAAAATTATGAATATATCAGTGATATTCTCGATATGTACTTCAATGCACGAAATTGACATAAGTATACTGTATACAAAGAGTTATAGGAGGTACGCATGATACATGAACCTGTACCATGAAGTTGCTATGTACAAAGAAAGAGGCAATACCTCCCAAAAGTCGCTTTCAAAAAACCGAGGACCTTCTTTGGTTACAATTGGCTGATGAACCCACTCCTGATAAGCTTCTCCAAGATGACCAACCTATCATGTGTTCTCAAGAAGTTACCTTAACTCTAATACATACTTTCTAATCATAGACGGGTAGTGACATTAAATAAACAAATAATTGATCTATTATAAAATGATTAGAAAGAAAAAAAGTAACATAAAGAAAGGTAAAAACAAAGTAATATGACAAAACCAGACAATCAAATCCCAAAAAGAGAGAAAAAAGGAACAAGCAGTTCTCAAATGTAATTGTGGACTGCACAGGAAGGGAACTAAATAAGCACCATCAAGCAACGTTTAAATAAAATGTAGTAGGACCTATATACAAACAAATATTGTTCAGCAGTTTATTTGTTTCCATCAACAAGAAAATAGCTGAAATGCGTCAAACACACACTTTCAATCTCAGCAAAAATGCCCACCATCCGTGAACCTTGACAGTTCACAATCACAAGGAAATCACTCCAAATAAAAATTAAATACCCATTACATCGCCAAACGATATTCATACATACATACTGGAATTTTCATGATTGATGTCGTTCCTCTATATTTAACTGTTAGTCAGGGATAATTAGCTGAAACAAGCTCCACTAATAATATATAATACTTCCAGAGAGAAAAATGACGTCGAAAGTCTACCTGGAAGACAAGGGGTTTGTTCAAATCGACAGTAAATTCCTGCACAACCATCTCGGCAACTTACTATGCAACTGAAGGCAAACCTAGAGAACCGAAAAAAAAATGATTGAGTCAGAAAAACGCAAAATTAAACAACAAAATACAGAGACAAAAAAAAAAAACGCATAATATCAATAGGAGCATTTTCTTCCTCCCCTAAAAAATAACCAGGAGCAATTGGCTCTGCAATAGTCTTATTGAAATTGTGTTCAAATATTCCTTGTTAATCTTCAAATAAATTCACGACAAATATAAACAATCGAAAAATGAGTTTTGATAGTGACATCCATTGGCCTTAGAATCAGTCTAATCGGACAGAGTCATGGATACTCCATTGAACAGAACGAACAATCCACATCGCAGCCCATTTAACAAATAGTACATCAAAAAACATTACAAATTAAAAAATAATAATAATAATAACATAAACAATAACCTCTCATAAAAAAAAATAAATAAATAAAATAATTGTTCACTTTTTTTTCTTAACTTTCTTCAACTTGATTCGTTTTCTCGGCAAACAACCACAGAATCAACAATGTAATACAATTCAACAAACAACCTCAAAAAATTTACAAAACAACACAGAACACAGATCTAAACAAAACCAAACCTAACCAGATTAAAAGAAACAACTAACCCGATAGAATGCAGGCCGGATCTGAATCAGAAATCTGAATCAGAATCCGACAACAATCTAGGAAACTGAGAATGTACGACCGCTCTCTCTCTATCTCTGAAACAGCAACAACGGCAGCAGCGAGACAAGAAAACAAAGCTGGGCTTGGGTTTCTGTTTGGTTTGGTTTGTTTGTTTGAGTGTTTTTTTGTTTTTTTTTTTTTTGTGAGTAGTGAAGTAGTGATGGGAGAACAGTGGCGCAAAAGCGAGAGGAGATTTGGTTTGGTCTCGTCTGGTTTCGTAGTACAAATCGCGGAAAATCTGGGCCGCTGATTTTGAAAGCAATGTGCGAATCAGCCAGCGGATTTTCACGTTGGATTCTGACGGTTGCCAGTCTGGCACTTTTCTCAAGACAGCTTGGAGAGATTCATATATGTTTATTGAGAGAGATTTCCATGTGTTGCGTTTGTTTACGTGTCATGTGGTTTTGTACGACGTGGCGAAATGTGATTTGAGGAATGGATTTTGTTGGTTTTTTTTTAAAGCGACTTTGTTGTTTTTTCTCTTGTTTATTGGGAGAATTGCGAATTGTATGGGAAGGTTGTGTGCGTGACGAAATATGTAATTATGGCATTCCAGTTTTCTGTTTCATACTTTGTCTGTCAACACCTCTCTCCATCTTTTTGAACCGTTAAAAAAGCTTTAATCATGCATGGCCTTCGCTCTATGAACATGCTCATTTTTCAATTGGGCGGTTTCTTCCGTTTATATCACTTTTAAGCTACGTTTTATACGTGGAATTAGATTATATTAAAATGGATTAGAATAAAATAAATTAAATTGTATTAGATTGAATTAAAAAATTAATATCACATATTTGATAAAACTTTGAATTTGATTGAAAAATTATTATCTTATATTTGATGTAAATTAGGATTGAATTGGAATAAAATTAATTCAAGTATTCTATTATATAACCTAAATTAAAATTAATTTTTTTAAAAAATTTCAAAAAACCTATCATACATATCTACAAAAATCCACCAACATATCCACAAAAATTCACATAAATCCAATTTGATTATTTCAAATAAAAAATCATATAAATCCACAAAATTCTACAAACAATAATACATGAACATCTTATGTCCAAAAAAAAAAATCACAAACATCTCAACCAGACCCATCATCTTCATGTTTGATGAGAGAAACAACAACGACTAGCGAGAGAAAGAAAGAGAACATGAGTGAGAGGAAGAGATAGAGAGAGTAATTCCTATCTTGTCAAAACCCAAAAGTCAAGTTGGGAATGACAAATTTCAAAAAATCGGGATTTCAACAAGTTTGAGATCAGGTTTAAATACCAAACTCTCATCTTCAAATACCGGATTTTGTGGGATTGGAAATTTTGAATCATAATCCTATTCAAAATCCAGTAAAACAAACATAGTCTTATAGCCTTATTTTGTGAAACTAGCATAGTTTTATAGTTTAAGTTTAATTAATATTTGTTAACAAAACTATCCCTCAAAAGTTATATTTGTACCAATAAATCCCTCCCCACTCTAATTCAGAAAAAGTATAAAAGAGAGAGAATAAATATGAAAACAAAGGAGAAAAAAGAGAGTAGAAATTTACAGATAAAAAAACTCAGAATCTGAAACGTGAAAAATAAACAAATGAATTTTTAAAAATTATTAAATTATTGAAATCTCGATTGAAACAAAATGTTTCGATCGAGACTTATTGCTCTAGTTGTCAAGACTTAATGGTTAAGTCTTGCTTTCATCAAGACTTAATGATTAAGTCTTGCTTTGATTAAAGACTTATTATTATTAAGTCTGAGCCGAAGCATTACTTCGATTGAAATTCAATATTCAAAATTTTTTACTTTTTTTTTAAGTTTGTTTTCTTTTATGATTTTAATTTTTTTTCCTTATTTTTAAGTTTTAATTTGAAAAATTTTAACAATCTTAAAATCCAAATATGAAATTAATTGAAAAGAGACCAACAAAATTCATAGAGTTTAAAAAAAAAAAAAAAAAAGGAAAAAGAAAGAAAAGGAAAAAATCTTAGATATACACTGATAAAATTTTCTTTCAATGAAAAATTGTATTCGTTTGAGAGAGAATATATGATTTGGATAAATAACGACGACGATTGAAAGGAGAGAATATGTCTAATGAACATACTTTAATATAATAAGGGTGTCTTTAGGAGTTCATATATTAGTGTCATTTCCTATATTTTCACTTGTTTTAAGTGTCCCAATTTTTAGTTAAATCAAGAATCACATACCAAAGAAATATTATTAATTTATATATATATATGAATTTTAATTGCAATTTTTAAAGGTAAATTGTACAAATACCCTTAACATTTGACATAATTACATGAATATGTTAGGTTAGGGCATAATATGCAAATAATACTTGATATTTCATTAATATCACAGGTATACACCCCCGACCAATAGTTGTAGTCTATTGACCGTTAACCAAAAGCATTAAAACACCAAAATAAAAATTTAATTTTTAATTTTTTTATTTTACTAAGTCTGTTATTTTTTAAACTTAAAATGTGAGGCATTTTCTTTTTCATATTTGACCCTTAAAATAAAAGGTATTTGGGTTTTTGTACGTTATTAATTAACAGTCAATGAACCATAATTGATGACAGGGGTACACGCATAACACTTAGGAAATGTCCAATAGTATTTACATAATTATATCATAAACTCACATATTTAAATAATTATACAAAAACATCAAAGATGCTTATGTAATTTAATTTTTTTTTTCTAGAAAAAAATAAATGATGCTGAATAAGTAAGGGATTTGCAAGATCTAACAAAATTAAGTTCCACGGATGCGAGTGTAATGTTTTCTTGCAGGTTTCCGAAAACCCACCTGAACCGACCTGTTATGAATCTTAATAAGGATTAAAATGAAATTTTTCTTAAAAACCTGATGTTTCCATTACTTGGATGGATGCTACCACACTAGCTAATTGATATCTGTTGGATTATAATAGAATGGTTGAAGTGATATTGTTGGTGCCAGTGATATTGTTTATCATCCAAAAGCCATCATTGATTTCGGTTACAATTATATCTCCATCCATACAACTTGGTGGGTGTAATTCAAGTAATTTAGATATAAAATGTAGCAACACACTTGCTTCCTTTACTTTATTAATTTGTTACCAGTATAAAATTTTATTGTTACTGGTGTAAAAATTTATCAAGACCGTTCAACAGTAGATATTAAAAATTATTTAATTGCGTTTAAGTAGATAGAGAAAAAAACAAAACAAAAAGTCCGAAAAATATTATACTACAAAACCTTACTACATTATATGCAAATACATCCATGTAACCCAGGCTGCTTCATTGACAGACATTTCCATTTCAACATTTGATAATCTGATAAATAATGCTTATCTATTAATTACCGGGAGTATCGTCTGTTTTTATAGTAGCTTTCATAGGAGGAGGAAGTGTTCCAAACACCTTGTCCCATAAGGGGGAAGTGATACCAAATCCCTTGTTCTGAATTCTGTAGTGATGGTTCAAGTGATATCTCTGTCGAAAACGAAAATTAAGGATTGTAAAAGCATTAAAATGTTGGTTCTTCTTTCAACCAGTTAAAAAGTAATGGTCCTATTTAGTTCTCACCTTCAACTGACGACTAAAATCTTTGGACGGCTTCCCATGGTGGAGGTAGTAATGGGTGCAATCATATATAACATACCCCAGCAAGGCACCTCCAAATAGAGCAGGAGCAATACATGGAGGTGATAGCAGCTTAAACAAGTTCCACAACTAGAGTTACAAAATATGATGAGTGAGAAGTAAGTAAAGAAATCATAATCATTTAGTAAAATGCAACATTGATTTGAGCTTTCTCCTTACAAATTGTTAAACTCAACAAAATATCGATATCAGTGTAATTTACGTTACTCAATCATTGTACACAGGTAGATATTCGACTCCCAAGCAAGGAAGGCAAGCAGGAAAGTTTATACTGTAAGCTGCTGATTCAGATAAAGATTCATGGGCGAAAAAATTGTCACAGTATCAGATTTCAAGTGCTGTACTTTGACAAACTTGCATGCTGACAAGGTAGAATTGAGTCCAACATACAATAAGTCAAGCCGATAGCTACAATTACTACTACAACAATATTAGATGTTCAATTAAAAAGAGATAAAATGGTGACAAGCAATCTGCTTGAAGGGGACAAATTTAAGGTTAAAACACAAAATATGAAACAAAGACAAACTTCATTTTACGGAAGTTTGGTTAGCTATACAGGGCATTATCATTACAATGTCAGAATTGAACATACCGGCACACATAAAATTGCTGTAGCGGCTGGAGGGAAAACAAGTCGTAGTCCATCCATAGGGTGCTTGTGATGGCACCCATGGAGAAGATAATGTAAAGTGTTTGCACTGCAGAAATTTTCAATCCAGCTTTAGCACATAAGGCCACTTACATGCTTTAGCACATACAGAGAAACAAAAAAAAAAAAAAAAAAAAAGAGAGGGATGAGGGGGGGAGAGGGAGGTGTGGAAGAGAGACCAAACCAGTAGCTTTGAGTCTTTATGTGGAACAAAAATCGGTGTAAAAGGTACTCCATCAATGTCCAAATGAAGACGCCACCAACTACAGTTAGGGCAGCCTGAGGAGGAGTAAGGCCCATTCGTACAGATACAGAAACAAGCCAACATGTAACTGGCAGCCAAACTAATGGAATCACCCACCATTTTGTGCGAGTCAAGAACTGTTTCAAAGTGAGGAGTCAACAATGATAGCAATGTAGAAAGAGGAAACTTTATCATAAAAAAGGCAAAATCTTAAAAATATTAACACAAAGAACGGTATGCTTGGGTGGATAGGCTTGTGCAAGCGAATTGAAGAATGTCTTTGAGGACTTAAAACAAATCAATTTGCATTCTTTTCACAATTATAAATGTTAAGAAATTTTGGTCACAAAGTTAACAAATTCTGCATTATATCTGCTAGATTGTAGTTATTATCTCTGAACTCTTAGAAATACTATAATTCAGTGTCTATCAGAGTAGGAGAATATATTCCCCAAGAAAATGTAATTTGAAAATGGCCATGGGCATGTAATTTGCAAATAAAAAACGAAAACCCCGTCAATACATAGTTGATGCAAGATAAGTTATCTTCCCACAAGACTAAACCTCAAACTGGGCTCTCATTAGATCACTCTATTTCAAACAAAAGCTCTTAAACATAATTGATTAATAAACTCTTAATGCGTCCGTTAAACCGATCAGATTCTTAACTTTAACCCATATGGTTCATTAGGAACAAACAAACTAAACAACACTTCTATTTAAGGAAACAGCTAGTATCGCAGACCATCATGTTCTAATTTCTCAAACAAGCCTGTGGGTGCTTTGAGTAATGACTTTTCCAATCCAGCATGTGGCATTTATGAGATTAATACCCAAACAAACTTAATATTTTTTGAAATTTCATAAGTAAAGAATGTATAGGGATTCATAAAGCACAAAAAAACTGAATTTTACTAATTCAACAGTGAGCCTACATATGCAGTGATGCCAGGTAAGCGACATCCTTGTATATGGGGCTTGCTTGATTGATTGTTCAGAAATCTAGAATCATTGCTGTTATTTAAGACAAGTTGAAATCAAGTGACTGCGGTTAGATTTGACAAGATATTCTCGGGATGGTGTTAGAAATACGATACAAACAAAGAGGAAGAAGAGAACAAGCTTAAACTATAGCACTAGATTTATGTTACGCATGTGGATATAATGTTGTCATTACTAGAATTTTAGGATTCCTTCAGGTAAACATCTATGAGGTAATACAGTTATGCGTAAACATCTATGCGATAACTTCTTTAAACTGATAGCAAATTCATCTTCCATAAAACAACACAAAATTGGTTCAAACTTGTAATCTTTAATTGCCAAATATCTAGCTCATCAGTCATAATGTTATAAGGTTTTCTCTAGGATTTGAACCCGAGACTGCTAGATCAAATACACTTTGATACAATGTCAGTAACCACTACACTTGAAAGATTTTCAATTAGAAAAGGGTTCGATAATAGTATTTAAGCAATCTAACATGATCTCACCCTCATCAGTACTATAGTTTTACTTCATAACAATTTCTAAATTTCCTAGGTTTCATCAAGGTTTTGTTAAAAGTGATCCTGCATTGCCATTAACTACATACATTGAGTCCTTAGAGCAGATACTAGATGAAAAACTTAGTATATTCTATTAAACATTAATGCTTGTTCATAACATGTCCTTATCAAGTATATGACTTTGTTGCTGCATGATGCAAGAATTGAACAAAATATGGCACCTCTAAACAGTCATTAGCAAAGAACCGGGGGCCTTCCTTGCTGATTATAGGTTGATGAACCCAGTCATCATAAGCTTCTCCAAGATGACCAACCTACAAAAACTCTCACAGAGGTCAAGAAAATGTTATAAGAATCAAAGAAACAAATGGATATAGTGAGTGAGTATAGACCTGGAAAACAAGAGGCTTATTCAAGTCCACGGTGAAAGGCATGGCTACCATCTTGGCAACTTAAGACGTGACTGACTTACTAGATCATTCAGCAAATGAAACAACTTATTAGAAAGAAACAAATAAACACATAAACCATACAATCATCTTATACAATAAAACCGAAATATTCAAAAAAAAAATCGATGTGATCTAACAAGACAAGAAGCAACACAAATTGAAAAACCCCAGAAAGGTCAAGTAAAACTGACCAGAAAGACAACATTACAATTAAGTCAATAATCATCATGAAAACACCATTTCTAAAACAAGCAGTCCAATTCTCACTCATTCTCCTGTCATTATCATAAACAGAAGAGGCCAATCAGAAGCAGAATCGTGTCTTAGCATTCATGGGCATGAGGTTTCATACAGTCTTTTAAGCCATTGATATCTCAACTAAGTTAAACAAAACATCAACCAGACACATTGCTCACAAAAGAAACAACACTTTATATTCCATAAATTTGTAAAATCTAACACAGCCGTCATATTATCGGTAAACCAGAAATATGCAATTCCCAAAAGACGAACAAGATTTGAAAATCAAGAAAGTAAAAAAAAAAAAAAAAAACCCAATAACTAAATGTTGAAAAGAAGATGAAGGGTAGCATTGAAATACCGACCAGAGAGTTCTTGAGGTGTGGGGACCCAGTAAAGCTTGGCGATATTATGCCTCCTCCTGCCAGCAGAGAGAAAGCCAACAGCGAAGCGAAGATGGGAAAGATGTGAGGAAAACGCGGGGTTATAAGGGTGGCAAATATATTCGAAATCGTAGGTGCACCTCACAATCACATTTGTCCTCTACCGTTGATGCCAACTATTCTTTTTAGTTCTCTTTTCACTTCGATTTCTTTTACTTGTGTTCGAATCTAAACTCATGTTCCAAACTCACATGTGACATGTCCTTGAAAAGTGTTTTAATTGTTGAATGAGTTGACTTTAAAAAATTATAAAACAAAAAAAAATATATATATTGTGTTACGAATAAAATGCAATTATGTAAAATGAATGTTCATCAATCAATTGGAAAACATCCATCTATTTCATCTTTTCATTTTCTTTTGCTAACACTTAAAGTTTTATAATTCATTATGTTGTAATATATATCTATTGTAATTTATATTCATTATTATGTTACTCAAATTTGTGAATCTATATAAAGGAGCTCTCAAAATTTTATTACGTATCATGGATGGAAATTGATGAATAAAAGATATATAATTTTTTTTTTTAGGAAACGTCTAATGTAAAATACTACAAAAATGTGATGTTAGTGAATTATTAACATTATGATTTTATTGAAAAATAAAAGAACTTATCATAATTATTTCAGTTGAGAATTACTAAAGAAAATATTATTGTGGCACTTATGACTTTTACAAGAAACATTAAATCTAATTGAATTTAATATATATTTGAAACCAATAAAAATTTTTAAAAATAAAAAAATTCTTTTAATTTCCCTTTTTATTAACAAGTCAAAAGTCTACGGACCTGCTAAGAACACTATTTGTGCGTCTGCGTATCTACCCCTTTGAGCAGATTAGTTATTACAAATTAGAGGTCTAGAGGAACTTGTTAATGACACCATTTGTGTAACTAAAGCAACCGCAGAAAGCAAAGATGCCTCCGTGGTATAAGTCCACCCCTCATCAAGCCTTCAGCTGCTTGGTTCGAATGCACCTCTCATTTGATACATAGATACCTTTCCACTTCTAATAGTAAAGATCTGTGTCATATTTTAGAGTCATATTTCAATTGATCTCGATAGTACTCTGATTTGATATCAGTAAATAAAAAAAATGACACTATTTGTGTTATTTGGATATCTACTCATTTGAATGAAAGTAATTATTACTTTTTTTTAAAGCTGACATCAAATAAGTCAAAGATTTATCGAAATTTATTGATATCAAACATTACTTATGTGGCTCAAATATCTACTTCTATAAACGAAAGACTATTCTCCCACAAGAAAAAGTTCACATAAGCTATTATATATGTTTGATGCGAATTAAAACCCTAACCTCCTGGAGAATAGATATATACAACAGTATATATTATCGCTGAGTATGACAATATTATTATTATTATTATTATTTATTTTAAGTATGATAATGTTTTTAATTATTCCCTCCAACTAACATTTATTTTTCTTTTAACAATAACATTTATATTTCTTTAACAATAACATTTATATTTCTTTTAACAATCAATCTTTTTTAAGTGCAAATATGAGAACTGAGAAAGTTAGGAATGTCACTTGTTGTAGCCATAATCTTAACCATATAAGAGTAAGAGAATCTGTCATTCAACCAACTCAACTTATTTTTTTTTAAGATGTCACTTAGAGTGCAACTTCTTAAACCTAAGAGCCTGAGACATTATCTCTTTTGTTATTCGGGATGGCAAAAATATCCAGTCCAATTCAAATTAACTCGGAGGAACTCGATCTATTCAGGACGGGTTTGAACAAAAAGTAGCAACCTCTTTGAAGCATGAATCGGGTTTGAGGCACTCTTCAAAAATTTCTGGTTCGGTTTGGGACCTGATTTAACTCGTTGTCATCCCTAACATGGAGTTTTATAACGTTTTCTCTTTTTATTTATTTATTTATATTGTGTTTGTAATGAAACTTGGTTATATTGTTATTATTAGTTTGGTATTTGTGACCATGTAGTAATAATAATATTGTGAATTGTGTAATGAAAGTCTTTTGACATTTGTAATGTAGCAAGTCTTTTGTATTTGTATTTAAAAATTTGTGTATTTTATGGATTTTATATTAAGAATTATGTAAATGTAATGTTATATTGCAGTTAAATTGAACTATGGAAAGTTTAAATATGTATTTTTTTTGTTTATATATTTATTTTTTGATATTAATTATATCATTAATTAGTTAAAAATTAAACCACATTAACGGATCAAATTCGAGGCAAGTCCCTCAAATCGGGTTCGGGTTTAGGGTGGAAAATAGCGATCGGTTTGGAGCATCCCTAAAAAATTTTAGATCGAGTTTGAAGCGGATCGACCTGGATCCAATCTGACCCGTTGTCATCCATACTAATTATGATGATTAATACAAAAGCATTCAAACTTTCCAAAATACTCTCACTTATATATAAAAACATTTGTAAGATGAGATCCACACACATCAATCCTAATAAAAAATAATAACTTTGAATTGATTTATATTTTGTAATGTGAGAATGGACAATTAATTTAAAACGATAAGGGGAAACATTTATTTGGATGTTGAAGACTTGAAGAGTTCGGCACTGTGTTGTATCCGATATACAACTGACTTTGGCCGGCGGGGCAGCCGGCTGTGCAATGTATTATTCCAAGTATAAGTATCAGCAAATATATGCACAGAGAAGCATTGGATGAAAAATTTGTATAGAAACTTGGCTGAGCCTGAGGATGACGTTTTCCAGCATCTTGTTCTTATTGCTCATCATCTTCTACATTTTCATTCATAATTAAATAAAAATGGTGACTGAGGCAGAGTGTTCAGAAATGGGGAAGCGGGCTTCTGTTGATGTTTCAAACGTGTGTGCTCAAGTCTCAATCTTTGCAGAGTACTCAGAGTAGCAAGAATCCAGCTGGTGTCTTCATCACTAATTAATGATTTTTCTTTGGATTAGAATGTTCATTATTGCAAATGCTAGTGTAGACATGGATTAATTGTTTATGTAACATTTCTCTGATACTTCGTTTATTTATTATATGATGATGGTTGTGGATGATTATTTATTTTCAGAAATTTATCTGATCATTAGACGGATGTATTTGACACAAAATGTTTATGGAAAATTCGGAAACTATATAGATTACTATGTTTTTGGAAAAATGAAGTGCATGATATATGACCAATATTCTTGAAAAGTAAAATTATATGGCTAAAATTTATATTTAGCTCCTAAATCTGGATCTTGTGTAAAAGGCTTGATGTAGAATTTCTTTAGTTTGGGTTGCGTGCTTGGAAACTATATATGGATATGGAAGACGTTTCTCGTTTAAGTGAATGAATATATATTGTCTCGCCTTATTGTCTGAAGGAGATGGTTGTGTTGTGTGTGCTTAATATTTTTGAAGATGTTGAAGAGAAGAATTTTTTTTTTTTTCAATTATTAGACATTTTTTACGGATTCGATTACTTTTGAGATTAATTTAGATAAGACTATAATATCATGATTCATAACTCTACTTTCAGATATTGGGAGACGACTATATAAATAATGAGATTGTTGAGAATTGAACCTATCGCTTGAGAGATTGAATAGGTGAGAGATGACGTATCACCTAACCGCACCGCATTCAAGAAAAGGAAGTTATATTATTAAAGAATTATATATCTCACTGTTTGGTAAGAAGGATTATGTCTCGATTGGAGAGTAATATAAGAAAGTACTCGACCAAATCTTGAATATGGACAGATTGATGATGTCTTTGTTTTCCACTCGAGATATTTGGCTGATAAAGCGATGATTAAGTCCAGAGGACTAGACCATGGCACTTTGACAATAATCTATGCTGTGAACTTACTAGCTTTATTGAAAATGGAGCTGGCATAATAGCTAATCCCGAATGATTCCTCCTAACTCTGCCAGACACATTAACCCGACTCCAACCTAAAGTAATGGAAAAATTTATAGTGAGTAGTAGACAGTTAAAAAGCCGTTGATCGAGCAGCCAACATTAAAACTCAGTAATGTTGGTCTTTAGTTTTGGACCCACAGGCGGATCAAGCACAATCTACCGATGAAAGCCCATTTGATGGGTTAGTTTCATTATCCTTTGTTTGAAATGGACAGAGAGCCATTTGATATCTGGATAGATAAAATAATCCATCAAAAGATTCCAGCAACATGGATTATTTCATGATTTTTTTTTTTTATTTTTATTTTGAAAGCCTTAAAATTATAAATTGATTTTTTTTTAGTATAAATAGTTCATGCACTAAGTACTTCATTTTGTGCAACTAACAAATAGTTCACACAGAAGAAAATAGTTCCTACACAAACTAATGGTGCTAAAAAAGACTCATTTATAATTTGGGAACTAATTTCAAAACTAAAAAAAAAATGGTGTTATATCAGGGTATTTTCACTTACAAAAATTGTTGTAATAATATAATAAAATGATATCATTTCTCAAACTAATCAAATTAAAATTAAATAATCTCACAATTCACAAAGCAATCCCCTCAACAGTATAATATTTTCATAAAAATAATGAGAAAGAACATAATTAATTTTTAAAAATCAAATATTTAAAAGCTTACATAATATCAATGAGGACCTATCCTGTTCCGGAAATTTGACCCATTTTTTTCTCAGATGAGGGTGGGGCGTCCAGGCATTTTGACATTCCTAGGAGTAAAACGTTTACTCAGTATATATAAATTGAAATTAAATTTCAAATTTACCAATATCAATCCTTTTTTTTTAACCCAAATTCAATTCAATATAAATAAATCAGTCAATATTATTATGCAAGAACTATCTACATGGTTCTGAATTTGGTCGATGAAGGTGGTCATCCGAAGTGGCAAGTGGTGAACTAGTTTATATAAACAAAGCTGATACCAAAGTATATTTAAATATACAATTTTAATAATTATTTTAAAATTATACTAAAATGGGTATGAGGAAGCCACCTCCATCCCCATTTTCCCATTTAAATATTTAAATATATAATTTTAATAATTGTTTTAAAAATAAATGATGGAATATATATATTTTTTAGAATTAGCATGTCCATGAACTTATTAAGTGAATTATAAGATTTTTTTTTTATTATTAGGAGAATCTTGAAATTTTATTATTTTATTAAATTGAGAATTGTTTTTATTTACATGTATTTTTTCAGGAAAAAAATTAATTCAAGCTAACGGAGACAAACGGTATCAAACAAGGATGAGATACTAAGAGGAAACAAGGGAAACAAAGAAAATGGGGGCACAAGAATGAAGGAACCTACCCTCCAAATACCTCCATCCTCATTTTCTTCAAATGGGGATAAGGATGAGAATGGGTGAAAGGGTGGAGGAATGAAGATGGGAATGAAAATAGGAATAGGGGGAACTTATATCTATCCCTATTTGACTCATTTGATATTTCTATCGATAGTGATTGATTTTATTTTATCAATAAGGAATCCAAGTGATTCCTTGGCCACATTAAAAGAAGCTAGCAAGGTTTTGTAGAAAATATCACCAAACCAAAGAGATATCTAGAATCCGTTAAGCAATTATGCATGAGAGAGATTCTTAATTAGAACTATCACTCATAGAAAATTAAACACGAAAAGCTCGTATCTCTACAAAAGTACTTGTGACTTTTATCATTTGTTTTAATTGTTACAATGTAGGAGTTGAGGGAGAGATGTATGATGTAAGCAAACAACTTTATTTATTTCTTTTAATTTATAACAAATTTTGATATCAGATCATATGACTGTCAGGATCTATAGGTATCTCGACTGAGCGTGCAGACCGAAATCTACTCTTAGAACAAGAGAGGACAACCCATAAAATAGTAAAAAAATTACCACCACATTAGGGTACTGTTGAGCGTTGAACCTAAGCACACTACCAAGATTCAGTTGCCTCCATTCTACCAAGGCAACCCAACTCCTTAGCAAACAACTTTATTAGCACAGATGCGTGAAGTTTCTCACTTTGCCAATTCCATCTCAATTATAATTTAATTGTTATAAAAATAATATACATTGAATATATACAATGATATACGTTGAACATATACCACAAAACAAAATTATTGCTTGATTAATGGACATTATCTATTGATTATTTATAGGTAAAACTTTATTTTAGTCTCTGGGGTTTTGAAAAATATAAAAGATTTAAAACTCTTTTGGAAACAGTTCTTTTCATCCCTAATTTTTTCAAAACTCTTCAAAAAAGTCCAAAATATCAGTCAACTAACGTTCAACTTTAATAGAATATGTTAAAAAATATTTTTGCCTTTGATGATTGTTAGTAACAGGTAAATAATAGGATTACCCTCATGAAATAATGAATCTGTAAGTTAAGTTGCCTAAAATACTCTAAAATTTAAGTTGTTAAATTACAATTTAAATTACTTAAAGTCATCGTTGACTGTCAATTGACTGACGATTTGAACCCTTTTAAAGAGTTTTGAAAAAGTTAGAGATGAAAAAAGTTGTTTCTAAAAGAGTTTTAAAAATCTGATATTTTTCGAAATTTCGGGAACTAAATGAAGTTTTTCCTTAAAACAAATTGTGTTGTTTGTTGTATTTTTGGAATGAAACATAGATGTTTGGTAATGTTTATATAAAATAATAGTCTAAGCTTAGTAATATATTCAATAAAATCACTATGAGATGAAAAATAAATAAAAATTTAATTATCTAACGTATTATTTGATAGTGTTCAAAGCCTCCATAAACATAAACACCTATAAATCTTATTTGCAAATGTAAATAACTATGTTATGAAACAAGGTTAATATTAATAAACAATGTGACTTTAGAAAGAGAGAGAGACTCAATCAGAAAAAGAACAGAGAGACTCAAAAGAATCCATGAAGATGATGCTGATGAAACTGATGCCACTGTCGATGATGGTGGTAAAGAGTTATTTGATGATGATGATAAGGTGTGACTATGTTTTAAAGCTGATGAAGCCAACGACTTCGTTTGATGATGACGACGAGGTGTGACGCTAATGAGTAACCCACGACAGTGATGAGGATGAGTCTTGTAGAGACATGATGGCTACGATAATGATTATCGTCATCGTCGAAGTCAGTCCCAACCATTCATTTGCCAACCCCTTTATCATATCCATCGTCGACTCGAAACGTTGAACAATAATAATGTTGTTCTGTTAGGTTCTTTGTTTAATATTATCTAACATACTGTACTGGGTTTTTTTTAATAAAACGCAATAAAATAGATTTTTTTTTTTAATAAGGGTGTAAAAGTCGTTTTCATTTGAAAAAAGGAATGAGAATGAGAATGAGATTTTCAAGTGGGATGGGGGGAATGAGATTTCCATTCCACAACCATAAAATCCATGTGGGGCTCACATTTTCATTCCCATTACGAAGTAATTTTTTAGAGAAATAAACACCATCAATGATTTCTAGTCCTTATTCTCATTTCTCAATCTATGAAGTAAACGCACCATAAATGTCGCACTATAAATGTCATTTTGAGTTTGATTTTGGACGGATGAGTTTGATTTTGATCAACGAATGAAGATCTATAGTTTTTTATTTATTAATTTTAAATGGTCAATGAAATAAAAAGATTAAAATACCCTTCAAGTTATTAAATTTGACTAACAATCAACTGACAAAGAGCTAAATTGATGAATTTCTAAAATGTTAAAAATGATGGGTATTCAAAACGCATAAGTTGGGAAAAAAGTGATATTTTTCGCTAAACGTTACGGACTTAATTGAAAATTTCCCCTTTTTTTGACTTGTCACACATACATATTAAGTTCAGTTAAGACTACTGAGCTCTCTTGATCAGAGCTCTAAAGTACAGCCCGGAACTAAGGTTCCCGAAGCAGGACGAGCAGCCCTCATGAAAGGGGGAAAATTTGCCACATTTTGTGATCACGTGAGTCAAACTTTGCCTTTACTAGGTGGGTTGTTGTCACTGCGGCAACACACCAAACTCTCTTTTGATATTTTAATGGTAATTATTAGTATATTCTTATCTCCTCCTTTGTTCTTTGCATCTCTTAGGCTTCGATTCAATATCTTTATATGGTATGGTTGAATTTAACAATTTAAATATTGGATCCTTTTATGGTATAATTGTCCTCACATGTGCCCCTTGATTTTATTCTCTTTTGATATTTTATCGGTAATTATTAGTGTGTTCTTATCTCCTCCTTTGTTCTTTACATCTCTAGGGCTTCAATTCAATATCTTTATATGGTATAGCTGAATTTACTAATTTAAATATTTGATTCTAATATGGTATAAAAGAAAGAATGAGTTATTTGTACTAATTTAGCTTTTCCAGCACCGAAATTCCGTATACAGTGCTTCCACAACCTTGAAATTTATCCATACTGGGACTTTGCAATGGCAACTGACGTAATCAATGACGCATGTGCTTACCACATCTACATCTTTTGTGCTTATCCATCATGTCATTATGTCCTATATAAAGTGGGCATCGCAATAGTATTGAGACTAGTCTTCTTGACATTCCATGAACTCAAATGGCTTATCGTCTCAAGTCTATGCTAGAATTTATCAAAGTTCATAGTTGTTCTTGGAAGTGGGTGGCATGGGAAAAAAAGATCATAGGAGAAGATGTTGATGCATTGCTAGGGTTTGTTTTCTCATGTCATAAATTTGGGGTCTCTTTTAGGAGATCTCATGTCAGCTAAGACTACAAGGTATGAACCGTATGATTGACTATCTTCAGCATAGTTTTTGTAAAATATTGTACGTTGTGATCTATGATTGTTAAAGTTTTGGTTTTTTTATTAACTTATTTGCTCCTCTTAATTGTGAAATTATATATATAAATCAATTCTCACACGATTAATTTACTAAATTGTTATTTCTTTTTTATTATTGTTTTTGAGTTGATTTTTTTCTTTTTTTACCTTAGTGGAGATTTGGGTTGATTTTCCACTTCTTTTTTTTTGGCTGGGTTGAATGCAGATCTTCAACGAAGATTGTAAATCCAGATCTTCCACTTGTTTATTAATTTTTTTTGCTTTATTTGTAAATTTTTTAAAATGTTTATTTATTTTTATATATTTTTTCAATTTTTTTTTTAATTTTTGTGATGAAATGGTAGTTTGATAATCGATTAATTTTTTTATTTTTAATTTTTCAATATAGTAAAGGTATTTTTATGGTTTTATCACAAAACCACTCAACTTTTGAATGGAAACCGCTTTTAGACTAACAGTAGGGGGTTTCTGACTAATATTATCAAAAGTTAAGGTTTAATGACATTATTTTTTATTTTCGGGACTTTTTTTTAGTTATTTTAATCTCGTCAGTACTATTTTATTATTCTTTTTAATATTTTATATGTTGACAACATTTTTAATATATAATTTGCTTGATGTAGCACATTTTTTGTTAGTTAATATCCTTATATGAAGCTCATCTTATTGTGGTTGGGGCTTCTTAATGTATTGAAATTGAAAATTCAGTGTTGTAATACTATTTAAACAAAATCATGTATTTTCTTGTGCTTGCACACTTATTACCATTTAGTTGTCGATTTTTATCTGATGCTTAGGTCATTTATAACCATTGTAATTTTGATGATCAGGTGCATTTGCCATGAAAGAGGGTGATTATGACGTGAAAAGAGAACAAACCGTTCCACTCTTTTGGAACTGGGTTCTCTCCCACTAGCAATATGCATATCATTCGTAATTTCGTTTTCGTCATCCAACTCCTGTTTCTGTTCTAGTGGAAGCCAATCAGAACCCTACCCAGTAGGAGCCACCTTTCCTTGTTGCCTTCATCATAGTCTTTCACGCTTGATTCTATAAGGAGATCTTTCAAACATTTATATATATATATATACACACACGATGAAGATATACGTGATATGTTTTAAATATATACCACAAAATTATTGCTTAAACAATTAACATTATCTATTGGATTATTCATCATAAGGAATTTTCTATACGTCATGTTTTTGAAACCAAGTGTGGTGATCTTTGGGAATGTTAAGCTACTTCAAGACCTGAAATTGAGAGGAAGCACCGTAAGCATTAAGCTCGGAAGCTTCATCAAGTCTTCTTGTATCGATGAAAATTAGTGTATAGATTCATTTCTTTGTAACTCATTCATTTTTATAAAATAAGATTAAGTTTTTCCATGCTTATTGTTGAGCTTCAAAGTTCTATTTCATGTTGATTTAGTTGGGTTGTGGTCTTATTTTGCAAAACACTTCTGTATTTTAATGAACTGACTTTCTTTTTGTCATAACTGTTGGTTGGTAAAATGATGAGCATAGTTATACATATTTATTACCCTTAAATGTATATATATATATTTATTAGTTGAATTTTGTGTTAGTTTTATTTTAATTAACAATATTTTTGGTAAAAAAAATGAATGAAGAATATTTATGTGCTGAATGGAGACAAAGTTACAATTTTTATCAAGTTAAAATCCGCGTGAAACAAGTCTAAAGTAAATTGGAAACTGAAGACTTAAATTCCAAGCCCAAAGCAAGTCAAAGCAATGCAATTGCTGGACTATTTATGTTTCAAATTCACTTGGACCAGTAAGATCACAAGATCTTAACACACCGAACAAAGCAAATCTGATTAGAGACAAAGAAAACAAAAGACAAAAGAAAATATATACATTAATTAGAAAAGGGAAACAAGACGCGAGGAGTCATCAATTCAAGGCCATGTGTTATGGGTGAGAAATCAGTACATGATTGAGAAATCTCTCCCTTTGAAGGGTTCATGTATAGTTTTTGAGGGGTGCCAATGTCGTCACTCAGATTAAAAATTGCTCAAGCAATTGGGTTAAATATTACTATTGAGTTACAACTTGAGGCTCAATTAATTGTCTCATGGACGAGGATGGCCCAATTGCTAGTGACCTAATTGCTATTAATATCTATATACTTTTCTAGGGGTGGTAGTTAATCAAGACCTAATTGCCAGA
Source organism: Nephelium lappaceum (assembly GCA_021234005.1). Taxonomy (NCBI): domain Eukaryota; kingdom Viridiplantae; phylum Streptophyta; class Magnoliopsida; order Sapindales; family Sapindaceae; genus Nephelium; species Nephelium lappaceum. The sequence goes on from CM038010.1 coordinate 9,982,491, forward strand.
GTGGCGGTATTTATAACGCACTAAATTTGTATGTGCCACCTTTTCACAAATAGATCTCTATTTAATATTTTTTTTAAAAAAATAATATATAATTATGATTCATTTAATGAAATTAAATTGCAAAAGCGGTGTACACATAGTTTTAGAGGAATGCAAATATCAATTCTCATTTGAAAAAAAATAAAAAAACACTTACATCTATATTTGATGACAGTTTTGCACAGATGACTGAAGGCAGTAAAAGTATTTGGCAAATTCATAATTTTCCTAAATCGCATTTGTAACAATTTTGATGAGGTGTTTATTATGTTTGTGTTTGGATAACCTATGCAATGAGTGAGAGTATCTTGGAAAGTTTGAATAATTTTGTAACAGTTATCATCCTGAGGTGAACGTATAATTTGACTCCCTTAGGAGCAATTTTACCAGGCTATATAAATTTGGAAAATAAAATAAAAGTGGCCAATTGTCTTATGATTAGTGTCTATGGAGTAATCTAAAGTAAACCTGTCAAATTTTCACTATGCTGCAAAAAGACACTTTTAATTAGAAAATTAAAAATTCGTATATTTCGAAGAATCAAAAACAAATTGTACCGATTCAAAAATATATATAAATATTATATATTTATAGACGTCGACAGCAGGGTTCGAACCTGCGCGGGCGAAGCCCAACAGATTTCAAGTCTGTCTCCTTAACCACTCGGACATATCGACTCTGCTTGACATTGGTGTGTTAACAATCATCTAATAGTTTTTAGTAGAAAAGGCCTTATTTAGAGGATGTGTTAAATTGTGTCGAAGTTTAAAACAGGTCAATCTACTAATTGAATTGCATTTTCTCATATGATTAATATGGCCTAACGAGTTAAATGGATCTTATTAATTATGGCTTTTATTTACTGGATCATCTTTAAGTTTATGACACGGTAAGTTTAACGAATCATATTTGGGTTAAGAAAAAAAAATTAATGGAGTCATGTTCAAAAATTTATAAATATGCAACACAATAAGCTATCTTGTCATCCCTACCTTCTATTCAAATTTTCAACATCATCTTATTGTGTGTGTATATATATATTATCTCTATGGTCAGTATTTCTTAATTTTAAAATGTTAGAATTAATCAATGAATTTTATACATATATAACATCTATGACCAGTATTTCATAATTTTAAAAAGTTAGAACAAACCAATCAAATTTATCTATTGCATTTTTTCTTCTATTGAATTCTAATATAATAGATGAATTTGATTGATTTATCCTAACTTTTTAAAATTATGAGACACTAATAATAGATATTATATATATACATATATATATTGAAATTGTGAGGAAAAAAAAAAGAGCCCAAAAGAAAAAATTATGGTATGTGTGTGTATATATATATAGAAATATAAAAGTTATGGTATATTACTTGTACCATTGTGACAAAATTCGAGTAAACATGAGTTGAGGGCATGTTTCTCCGAGGAACCACAACAAACCCCACTTATATGGTAAAGCCCATTCCGGTGTTTAAGTTGATGCCCAACAACAGCAGCACAAGAACATGATGGTGCGTAATGCATAGCAAGGACTTGCACAAAATTATTGTATCCCTACAAAAAACAGCTCATATTGCTACTACAGTCATCGATCAAGTCGTCGCTCAAGCCATCACCAGAGGCCCCGCCGTTCATGTCACACCCACATGGAACTGCATTCTCAGAGCATACTCTAAATGCCCCACACCCATCAAAGCCCTTCGCATTTATAATCATCTTTTCATCGAGGAAGCTTCTTCTACTTATCCGGATAACTACACCTACCCGCCTCTTTTCAAGGCTTGCTCTTGTTTACCGTCACCATCGAAGGGTCGTGAGTTACATGCCCGTGTCACAAAAACAGGTCTAGATGCTGATATTCACGTGCAAAATGCTCTCCTTCACTTCTACGGCTGCGTCGCTGATATCGCGGTCGCACGCGCTTTGTTCGACAGAATGCCTTACAGAGACATAGCTAGCTGGAATACACTCCTCGGTGTTTACAATCACTATCAAGATTCTGGGAATCAAGTGTTGGTTTTGTTCAAAAGGTTGATGCGTGAAGAAATTAGACCCGATAAGATCACTTTGGTGATTGTGTTGTCCGCTCGCGTGAGAGAAGAGGAGATTGATTGTGGAAGAGCAGTCCACTGCTTTGCAACAAAAGTAGGCCTTGAATGCATGCTCACTTTGGAGAATGCCCTTTTGGAAATTTACACCAAGTGTGGTGATATGGATGCTGCATTAACGCTGTTTAATCAAATGGTTTGGAGGAGAGATGTAGTGTCCTATACTATTTTGATTAATGGGTATGTCGAGATGGGGTTGGTAGATATGGCTCGCGAGATCTTTGATGGTGTTTTTGTTAAAGATTCCGTTTTATGGGGTGTGATGATACATGGCTATGCTAGGGCAAAACAGCCAAGGGCGGCTTTAGAGCTTTTTGAGAGTATGATTGGTGAGGGAGTGGTAGCAGATGAGAAGATCATGGTTGGCATCGTTTCAGCTTGTGCTAGTTTATCAGATATAGAATTCGGTAGACAAGTTCATCAGTTTATATGCCAAAACAACATACGCCTAGATATGTTTGTGAAAACAGCTCTTATTGATATGTATTCTAAGTGTGGGAGTCTAGAGGAGGCCTTGGTCACATTTTACAAAATGGGTGACAAAGATGTTTTTGCCTGGACGACAATGATTGACGGGCTAGCGAATTCCGGTCATGGGGACAAAGCTTTATGCCTTTTTAACCAGATGGAAAGACAAGGAGTTGTGCCGAATGAAGCTACATTCCTTTCCGTGTTGGCTGCTTGCAGTCATTCTGGGTTGGTTACTGAAGGCTGCCAATTGTTCAGAAGAATGGCAAGAGTTTACGGAGTTGACCCAAAGATGGAGCACTTTGGTTGTCTAATCGATCTGTTAAGCAGGGCAGGACGCTTGAATCTGGTGGAAGAATTCATCGAAACCATGCCTTCTGAGGACAAGCATATAGCTTATAAAACTCTATTAAGTGCTTGCATCAACTATTCAGAATATGATGTTGGAAAAAAGATTGCAAATGAAATAATGAAGTTGAGTTCCCTGAGCAATGCAACTTTTGTCCTGTTATCCAATTTCTATGCTCTGACAGGTCAATGGGCTGAAGTTACTGAGCTCAGAAGAAACATGAAACAATTTAATACGAGCAACAAGAAGCCAGGTACCAGTGCTGTTGAAACAAATACTGCGCAGCCAAAAACATGAAAAAGTGAGAAGAATAGGGTCGCCACTGCAAAATAGATGGAAGCCGAGGGATGACACCAAAACCATGATGTTGTTTCAGCTACTTCTTAAAGATTTGACTGGAAAGTCAAAGATTCTAATAGCATTAACTTTGTTCCTTAAAACTTGCAGAGAAAAATCTGTCTTATTGTTCATAAACTTGCCAAAACATTTTGGCCACGTAGTCACGATGATTAAGCCCCTTGGCAAAACCAGATGAAAGGGATAGATCAGATCCTTTTAAGTATAAAGAGAGAAGCAAAGAAGGCAATGAAGTTAATTTGGCTCTCAGCATTTGCAAATTGTTCTCAGGCCAAAGATTTTTGTATGAGCATCCAATTGATGAAGGGTAAATGGAACTGAAAGTTTTGCTGACTTCAACTAAACCTGGATTCAACAATTTGATTTTTCAGACATATAATAGAATCCGCATATAATAAATTGTAATTAGTATCTGTAAATTTACAATTTAGAGTACAACACCTGAAGTTGGATTTACCAACAAAAAGTTTGGACCTGCTGTCTCTCTACCTATAACTTCTAGTACGAGACTGGAGAAAAAGACGTAGACTTTGTCAATTTTAACATAAAAAACCAAGCAAGTATAAGCACAAGAGATACAACTCGTCCCCCAAGAAGTCCAGCAAGAACAATCAAAATCAGAATCAGATACCCAGAAGAATTTTGTTTAATTTCCAAAGACTTAGTCACGTCATCATCTGCTCGGTCTCTTTCTTCGACTATTGATGGTTCATTTTCAGCATCTTGTTCTTGCTCAAGTAGTCTACTCAATTTGTTCTCTCCTTGGCTTGATTCCACCTGATTCTTTTTCCACTTCTTCTTCAACTTCTTGGGAACTAATCTTCTCACAAGTTTTTCTTTAAATTTACCACGACCACCTCGACTTGCATCACTATAACTACTCGCCAAAACATCTTTTATCTTTACTTGTTCTTCTTCCACATCCAAATATTGACTAATTCTTGTTTCCTCCACCTGAATTTCTTCTTTGCCTCCAATATCATAAACCATTTCGCAACCCGAATTCCCTGAACTTTCTTCACAAATTTCAGATTTGCTGAGACACTTGACGTCCAAAACCGACTTGTTGAACTTAACTCTCCCAAGAAAAGAAACCAACCAAGGTGATGCTTTGGAACAAAACAACCCATCAACACCAACATATTCAAGCAAGAGAAGCAAGACCGCCGACATAGTCACACCAACCGCCAGCCTCTTGGTGCTCAAAGCAAGAAGCAAAACCACAAACATCTTCAAACCCGCCACCAAAAAAACTCTCTTCCCACCGCCACCGCCGTCGAATTCTTCAACAACTCGAACATGGGCGGTGGTGGTTGCAGTGGCAATCTCATCTCTCATCGAATCCACCGGCGGGACCGGTCCCATCAACATGGGGTCGGAGATTTCGATCTGGGAAAGCGTTTGCTGCGGCCGTGACTTGTTCTTTGATTGCTTCTTCAACCGGTCACGATTCTTGACAAAGAGATCGACAAGAGAGGTGGGGAAGCCAGTCTGGACGACAAGAGAACCCCCGCGTTTCGGCGAGTGGAGATCCGCCACCAAACGCGATATCCTCGCAACCTTGCTTCTCTTCCATGGCAGAGGCATGCTCTTCTTGAGCCTCTTTCTCTCGATTTTCTTTTCAAAAATATGCCTCCAACAGATTATCACAATAATATAAAAAAACAAAAACACCAAAGTGAATGAATTGGTTGACCGACTAGTTGTTGAGAGTGAGACCATTGTTTACATAATTATTACAATAATTTAAATAGACAGAAAGCGATGAGCAACTCTGAAAAATAATAGTCAATCACGCGTCATTTGTTTTTGGTTTTATTTTATTTTTTTTAATTTTGGTTTTGCGGTTTCTTCTATTTATATATGTATACATACATAGATTGAGACTTGCTGAGAGGAGGGAATTGCTATTTTTGGTGTCCCTCTATTTTTGTTTTTCTAACTTAAATAGCTTTAACCCACTTTGAGATTGTTTGTTTTTATGCTTCCATTTTCTTTTCTTATTTTAAAGATAATAATAAAATGTTTGCCAGAAAACTATCTTAAATTTCTCAACAAGTTATTTTTGGTTTGAAATATAAATTTGAAATTTTTTTACAACAACTTAGAATTTGATCTTAGATATTAATGTTGGTATAATTAGTTGTGCATTTATTCTCTGTCTTAATAAGAAATTGTTTTTTTTTTTTTTAATTAGTACAAGTGTCAGAAATCGTTGTATATTGAGGTCTCGTAGATTTCAGACTATTCTTCTTTTAGGAGCCAGGTGTTAAAAAAAAGAGAGGCTGCAGCCTTGGGATTGTTGCCTGAGTATATAATAATTTTTGAACAATTTTATAACAGGTTTCTAATTTTTCCTTTATTTTTTTTGTGATGTTGGTGGGTTTTTCTTAAAAAAAATCCTTAATAAATTAAGGGATTTTAGATTTTAATGAAATTTAAAAAGATTTTAAAAGTTAGTGTATTTAATCCAAATTTATATGAATTTCATTGAAATATAGATGTATTCAATCTAAATTTATATATATGTATTTAATTATATTTATATGAATATATTCAATTGAGATTTATATGAAATCTAATAAAATCTAAGTATATTAAAAAAATCAGTTGACTTCACATATTTTATTTAAATGATAGATTTAGATGATATTTTAAATGATTTTATGAAAAAAAAAAAAAGTTTATACAAATTTTCTTTTTCTCCTCAAACTTTTATTGAATTTATTAAAAATTTTTAATGAAATCAATATAAAATTTATATAATATATGAATTTTATCCAAATTTATTATCTTAAAAAATCTATTATATTTTAATAAATTCTCTGTTGAATATACTCTTTTTAAGTAGGGTCATCATCCTAGAAATGATGATAATATAAAAAAAAATAGAGCCATCATAAAAATAGGGTCCTGACTCCTAATGTCCTTATTGCATGTATTATAATAAATATGTATACTAATACTTTGGACATTTAAAAATTAGAATAGGGTAGAGTATAGAATTTATTTTAAGCTGCTACCAAAGTACCTAAGAAATTATTTTAACTGTGTTCCCGTATAATATGGTTTTGGTATATTGATCAAATTATTACATCGTAGATAAAATTCAAGAAAAAAAATAGGTTACCGTAACAATTTAACAGGTGATTAATTCAGCATTATTGTTGCCCTAATTAAGAAGATTGTGGGGCCGTTAAGATGGCAACATATAATATAATTATATAATAAGTAAACCATTAAATTTGACTATCCTTTTTTAATTCTTAAATACTGAGATTATGTTCTAATTCTATTCAAATATTTAACAAAATAGCTAATGACAAACTCTTTGTATCATATAAACGTTATATGAATTTGAGTCACTCTTCAAAGTTAAAAAAATAATTATTAATAGTATTCAAAAATAAATTATAAAATTTAATTTTCTCTCTCAACGACTCAGTTAGAGGCATCGATGAGGGCGAATAGGGTGGAGGTGGGTCTTCCCACCCTTCCCTTATCCTCACCCAAATCCCATTTAGGAGAAATGGAGATGAGGATGGATTCTTCCATCTTCATTCCCAGTCCCTCACTTTTTGTGTTTTATCATCTTCATGTCACCCTGTTTAACTCAAAATTAGTATATATAATATAATTAAAAACATAATTCATAAAATTTCAACATATTAAATTTATAACATTTTAAAATACAAAATCCACAATATTTTGTTATAATTACAATCTTCTAAATAAGTCAAAAGACATGACAACAGTTTACACAATATAAATCTGTTGCATATGACAAAATCATAAATGGAGAAAATTATCATAACTAATTTAATAATTATTATAAATATTTTTATGTTTTTATATTATGAATAAGAGAAATAGGGATGGGGGTTCCCCGTTTGGATCTGAAGATGAATTTTCATTTCCCATCCCTATACTCAATTCCCTAAAAATCTTCAAAATCTTTTCCCAAACAGGAATGGAGATATGAGGATTTGGGACAACTCTAACCAGCAACCTTTCTTTATGCCAATTGTTGGAATTAAACTATTAATAAAGTTCATAATTAATTTTCTTTTATTCATGATAAAATAAAGTCCCTCCTTTTGTACGTGCTGCTTTTGGTCTTAAGGGTTTTGCAATTTCCACATAGCATACGATGGTAGGCATCCACTAATATCGCGCTCATACTTAATAGTAAATCCATAAACTGATCTCTAATATCATAAGATTAACATTAATAACATTATATAATTGTAATAAAAAAGTATTATTATATAATTACTTCCCCTATAGAGTATTCGACTCCCACATCACTTGTAAAACTATCATTACAAAGAATAAAATTCTTTGTAATAGCTACTCACAAGGGTTGTGACATGTTGGTCACAACACACCCGCTCTATCTTTTTCACAAAGAGTATCACGGATTCTCAGTGTTGGTCTATCAACGATGAACAATTTGCACTAGAGCCCTCATTTTGGGGGGTGGGTAAGGGTGTGTTGGTGGTGTTTGGGTTTAATTACATATAAGTCTCATTAGTTGGAGAGACAATTTTTCTCATTCGGTGTAGGGTCGCTCTTTCTCTACTAATAAAGGAAGTGAAGTCTATTAAATGTTGCGATTCGAGAACTTGAAGGTCGTTTGTTTTTTCCATCTAAGATTTAACAATGTTGAATTGTATCTATTAAGTTATTTTTTTTTTTTGTTTTTTTAAGTGGTTAAACTACTTAAAACTATTCAAAAACAACTAAAAAAATTAAGTAAAAATTTTTAATTTTTCACTTAATTGCAAATCACTTAATGACCTTTAAAAGTTTTTATTCGAAATCTATACTCTCCAAAATAACATGATTTCAAATTTATCATGATTTTATATTACTGAAATATTCTTTTCATTTTTTTCCCTTGATACTCATAAAAAAATATTTGAAAAGAAAAACGTAAATACATCTCATCTTAAATTGTCCTGAAATTAAACTAATATATTTTAATTTACAATTTAAACATTTATTTTCTAGTTGTTTTCTTAAATATATTAATATATTTAAATATATAAATATGGTTAATACTACTATATTTTTTAATCATATTTTAATTATGAATAATATATTATTAATATGTACATAAAAAAAATCTTTTAGAATTATTAAATTATTTATTTTCACATTTTTGTATTAAATTAATTAAAATTACATAACAATAAATAGTTAAAAGGGTATAAATATCAAATTATTAGTTGTCAGATAATTTTAATTTTAAAAAACAAATAAGTTTACAATATATTCAAATGTAAGAAAAAAAAAATTAAACATGTTATTTAGATTTCAGGTTCAGTCACTATTCAGTCTTCAGCTTTCAATAACACTGTTAAATCTTCAGATAAAAATACAAATGACCCATTAGTGTGGGGTCTCTCTTCTACTAATAAATCTATTAAATGTTGCGATTAGGGTTGTTCCTTAGAGTTTAATAATTGTAACTGTATTTGTAACATTAAAAACAAAAACAACAAAAATTAATAAAGTTCTTTGTAAGAGCTGTAACCCCAACCTTGGTATGAACTCTAAAAGAAATAATCACTACAACTCAGCAAAATCAAGATCAAAGTCAAATGTAGTATGAAAACATTAAGTGAGGTGCTTTCACTGACTCTCATTAAATGTTAACAATAGAAAATGGAAAATTAAATGAGTGGATGACCCTGTCCACTTATACTTTGTAGCTTAAACACTTAGCAAACTCTACCGTCAATGGATTCAAATTAAAAATACTCGTTTTTCAATGGGACCCATTCGATATAAAACAATAGGAAGTGTGGTTGATGGCGGCAGCGGGCACGTTACACTCATGATGCAAATGTGTGTGAGAGAGAGAGAGAGTGGAGGTGGGGGCCCTGTGGGTCTGGGTCTGGGCCTGGGCCTGTCAAAATCATTAAGTAAGAACAGATTTGAAAAAATTATGATGAAAAAGCAAAGCATGGGAGAAAAGGAACACTAGCCATGAGAAGCACGTGGTATTCGATGATGCTTCTTCACTGAGTTTTTGACTTTTGGTCTCTCACAGCTGCTTTTTCAAACCTTGTTTGTTTTCTTTTTACAGCTGTTATACCTTGTACTCCCTAAAAAAATAAAAATAAAAATAAAAATCTTATCATTTATTTATTTTTTTATTTATGATACATATCACAAATATATTACATATTATATAATTTATTAGACACTTTTAATCAAAATATTTGAGACGTGACTGAGAATTGAAGTTCCCAAAAGTTGGAGGAAACACCTACGTTAAGTGAAAAATTACTCTTAATTCAATGATTTTAATATAGATCGAATTATGAACATCCGACTCAAATAGGCTAAATTCTCATGAGTTGGGTGTCACTGACACTAATAGCCATGTGCAAAATCATGTTGTTTAATTGCTATAAACTTTAATATATGGTTACCAATGGCGGCCAACTTAGGTTCATAAAGTATAGTATTTATTCGACATAAAATATCATAGGCTTAAATCACTATACCTTGAACGATATTTTATAAAAAAGATCTTCAATGTGTATGATTTGTCTTTGGTGATAAATCTTCGATAATGCGCCATGTTCCGTATTCGTATTCTTAGTGGGCCAAAATAGCGAGTCCAAGTTTTGCATTTCAAATGATTGTGTATATAAGATTAAATATGGATATTAATTAGAACATCATCCTTGCCATATATCGCGGAAGATAAAATAAAAAACTCATAATGTGCGATAATTAATAGTATAATATGGTTTGACGAGAACAAACGCTCATTCAATTTAATAATGATCTAGATTCAAGTTATCTCTCACCACGAGTGATTTCTTACAATAGAAAATTATAATATATGATAGGTCATATCTTTAATAATAGAGACAATACATATATTGGAGGATAAGTTCACTTTTAATCAAAATAAAAAAGAAAAATTTGTTTTTGTTTAAAAATCTAATATTGTATTTACTTCATGGATTAAGGGAATGTGAATGTAGAATGAGAATGATTATTGGTATTTATTTGTATTAAAATATTTCCGTAATGAGAATGAAATTATGAGTCTCATATAAATTTGGGATTATGGAATCAGAATCATATTCCTCTCACTCCACTTGGAAATCTTGTTCTCATTCACTTCTAATTGTTAAAAAGACTTTTATAACCCTTATTAAAAATAAATAAAAAACCTATATTTTTTTTTCACATATGTTAAAATTTTGAAAACAAATTCTTTATTTATAACTCATGCATGATATATAAACTCATACCTTGATAACTAATAAATATGTCAAAGTATGCAATTGTTTACTTCCGTCAAACAAACTTAAAGGAAACGATTTGGTATACAATATAAATACATAACATATTTACAATAATATAAGAAAAAAAAATAGCCTATTATGACGAGTTACATGACAAAAAAATGACACTACGTCTTAAATATAATTTTGCAAAAAAATACACAATACTTCTTTTGCAATTTCCAAAATCTCAATGGTTACATTATTTATTTATTTATTTTACCAAAAAAAAAATGTTTATGAAGTATATAATTTTAATCAAGGGTATATTTGTAACTTGTAATTAATCAATTCTGATTCCAAAGTAAAAGAAATAGTTTAATGAGAATATTATTTGTTCCGATTCTGATTCTTATAATTGAAGTAAACAATTTATTTTGATTTTGATATAGTATTCCGATTTTAAACCATTTTTATTCTAGATCATTATAATTCTCATTCCGATTCCTACAATTAAAATAAACGTCCTATAAGTGTATTTAAAATATTATTGATTTCCCATATTTTTAGGAGTTTATGATATTAACTTAGACTTTATAGGTTTCGCTACAATATCTCATAATTCATTCTACAAGTTGTATCAAACCTAAAAATTCTAACTCCATTTTACTCTTGACAATCTAGGTGTAAAAACAGAGTTTTACAACAAAAAATGGTTGTCGATATTATCTCAATGCATGTATGTTTTTTTTTTTTTTTTGACCCTGTGAGGGTTGTTGAAGATAATATTTTATGTTTGAATGCACTTATTCATATTAATCCATTTTATTGCACCATTTTAATAATTATATTGTAATTCAAATGTTTCTTAATATTTTTATCAATAAAACTAAAAATAAATCAAATTAATTAACAAAAATAAATCAAATTTATTAACAAATTTAGCAAAATATTGGTTTGTTATAACTAAACTAAACAAAAGTAACACGATAGAGTACATATATATAGTAGTTCTAACATTGAATAACTGAGGAATTTATAAAATACAAAAGAGATATTACTAAAAGAATGTTGTAGTTCTAATATATGAACTTTATCAAGTGATTAATACCAAAAAACCTATCATTCAACTCTAGATTTTGCGTACGCCGTGGAGAATTAATATTGATGATAACTTAAACAGCATAATAACTTATCAACCAAAGAATACTATGAGATTTCAAAAACAACATAAACACAAAACAATCATTAAAAGATAATATGATCAAGCGTCTGACATTCATTTTTACAAGGCCACTAATATGCACCATGACAACGTCAATTTGACTGTCATTGATCATACATAAAAAATTATCCAAACAATTAGAAAAGTACAAGATATAACTTAAAAAATAAAAAATAAAACCACAAATCGACATGAAATGAATAAAGAAGAAGTATATGTATTCTTTTTTATTGTAACCTTTAAAGAAAAGATAATTAAGTATATTGTTAAAATCAAACTTTTCAACCCCAAGTCAAAACATGGATATATGTTATATTGAAGATTAATTAGCAAACTAGTTTCACGACTATATAAATTTGCACATAGTTTTGGGCAAAGATTATTTAATACCATTGAAGGTGGCAACTGAATGATTGATTGGGACATTATGACCTTAATTAACTCACGCATTTGTTTCACTTCTTCTTGTGTAGATTTAAGCTACTACAGTTTATCCTTCACAGCTTTATAGTGTTGTAATTCCTTTTCTATGCTCCTAATCTTTAACTCCAATTCTTCAATTCTATCAACTCTTGCACAATTACAACTTCCCTCATAAGAACCATATAATCCTTGGCTTTAATGCTTGAACCAATACCTAAAGACCCTACCATGAGATGGTTTTCCAACTACTTCTTGACATATATCTAATTCCATCTATTTTAAGATCTTGATTCACAATAGTTACTTTCTTAGTCTTCAACTTTTTTTGCATCATAACCATACACAATATGTAGACAGTAAATAAAAGTAAAAAAATTGCATGTAATATAACATTATCCATATGTTTAATTCTTCTGGCTCTTCACTTGCCTGCTCTGTTCTAGGGCCGGCCTTGAGCACATGCCAGAGGTATGACCATCCCAGGCCTCTAAATTTTGAGGCCCCAAATTTTACAAAATTATAATTTTTTTTCTTATAATTAATTTGTAAAGTAAATATATAATAAATATTTCACCTATGGACCACCATTGTGCAGCAACCTTTGTGGTTAAAGGCCTTATTATGCTTCTTGGAGACTTGATTTCAAGCCGTCCACACGCTTTCCTTAGAGTTTGTTTTTCTCTTTTTTTGAAAAAACACAAATGGTGCCCTATCACTATCAAGTTTCGAACCTGGGCTCTGTGAAGCATGTATAGGCGACGGGTAACCAATGATGCTCATTGCTTTCACTGATTTACTTGAATTTGAAAACTATTTTTAACATAAGAAGGCCCCAAAGCTAACATATTTCACTTTTATATAAACTCACTCTATTTCCAACCTTAAATTACTTTTCTCTTTCACATTTTCGGCGACCAAACAAAAATAAACTCTAAATTATTATTATTAATTTTTTTATTGGTTAAAAAATTTCAAATTTCATCAACAATCAAAAGTGAAGAAAGTGACATTCCAAAAATTTGTTCATTTTCGAGGTAAAAGTTATATTTTTATATTCATTATTATCGAGTTATATCTTTTCATGATTATATATACATATATTTTTATGGTTCTTCTTTTATCTTTTATTATTATTCTTATAAAAAATTAAAAATGTTAAAATCTTATTTACTATCAACTATGTCACAAAAAATGTTAAATGGATTAACAACTTTATGCATTGAAAAGAATTTGTTAGAAAAGATTGAATTTGAAAATACTATTGATGAATTTGCTTATGAAAAATGCTAGAAGAAAATATTTTAAATGATGTTTTATGAGTTCTTTAGTATGTATAGATAAATTAATTACAACCTATACTTAAATTACCCATATTGCCCCTACATACTTTGTTCTCCTCCTTCATTACTCATGGTATTAGATCCTTGGTTTCCGTTACTAACTGTTTGAGTTTTGTTGAGATCTTTTGAGTTTTTTTTTTTAATGATTTTCGGAGGTTTTTTTTTTTTTTTGGATGTCAGGTATTAATGTTTAAGATTAGATTATATTAGATTTAATTGAATTTGCCTTAAAAATGAAGGTTTTCGGTGAGATATAGTATTGAAGACAACGATCGAATTTACTGAATTTTGTGGGATCATAAAACCCAATGCTGGGTTTGATTCGGGTTTTGTGGCTTTACATAACTCGATTTGGGTTTTGTGACCCCACAAAATTTTTGTGGCCATTGGGTTATATGGAGCCACAAAACCCAAATATAAAACTCCATATCAAGTTTAAATTCCATATTTTTAGAATTTTGATTTAAAGGTAGTTTGATAAACTTTGGTATAAAATGAAAATAGTTTGTTTAAGAGACTAAACACAAATTTTCATATAAAAGTTGGTAAAAACAAATTTTCCTTTTTGATTTGAGCTGCAAGTGAAAAACTCCCTCCATATATATATATATATATATGTATATATATATATATATATATATATATGTCCATTTTAGTTTTTGGCACCAAACCCCTAGAATGTCAGTCTCTTTCACCATCTTTTTTCCTTTGACATGTGAAACAGTTTAAAACACTCAATTTGATGTGGTTTGATCATAGTGTTTTTAACCTAAAACCATATAAACAATTAAAATACAAATACACCTTTCTGAGTAATAATAATAAATAATACAACTGAGAAAAAAAAATAGGGATTTTATGAAAAACGCCTTGAAAAGTAAATTATTGGAGACTAACCCCTGATTTTTTTTTTTTTAATAATAGGTGAATCATCCTTTACAATCTAAAAAACCCAACTGATGTTAAAATTTAAGGATAAAATGGTAATATAATAAAATAATTAAATTTTTAAAATGAACAAAAATGTTAAAAAATTATTAAAAAATAATAATAATAATAAAGTAAAAACTTCAGCAGATCAAACTAATTTAAAAAATTGTAAAAACAAAAATTAAAAGCAAAAAATCAGTAATTTTCTAAAAAAATTTAAAATGATTTTCACGGTTCATTAACATGATAGACGGTAGACATTATTCAAAAAAATAAAAACAGTTTTTTAAAAAAATATTAGGACACCTTCAATCAATCCTCAACATCAACAAACAACCCATTCATCTTCATCCCACATAAAAGACAATCCACTTCCATTGATCATCCACATCAGCAAGAAATAGCCCATTCATCAATGAAAAACAGCCCACTTCCAATAGCACCTAAAAAAATCATCCTCTAAAATCGAAATCATCATCTCTTCATTGATTCAACATATCAATCCCAAACCATCAGCCCAAAACATAAAACAAATCAATCCCAAACCAAAACAACATCACCCAAGAGAGGATAAGAGGACAGAGAGAGGAAATAAAGAGAGAGCAAGAAAGAGAGGTCTTTGGCCACCATCCATCAACACTGTCGCTATAGAGATCTTCTTCCACTGTCATCACCGGTTGATGATAGAGAGAGGAGGAAAAGAGGAGAGAGAGAGAGAGCAAGAGTTTTAATATGATTTTAATTTTGTTTTAGTTTAATTAATAGTTTTTTTTTTTAATTTTGTGTTTTTTATTTAATAATATTATTAATTAATAATGTAAAAGATATTTTGGTCATTTTATGATGTTGGATGGAAAATATTAACACTTAGGATGGAAACTTAACGGTAGGGGGCAAATCACCTAATAAAAAAAAATCAGGGGCTAATTTTCAATAATTTACTTTTCAGGAGAGTTTTTCATAATATCCTTCAAAAATATAAATCTAAACAATAATTTAAACATTATATGTTTATATTTGCACTTAAGCATCGAAAATAAAGGTATTATCAATAGTATTTTGGACCGTCAAAATAATTTGGTCAGTTATAATCATATTTTTTGTAGTGAGACAACTTCAACTTATAAACTTGGTATCGTCTTCTGGTAATCGTGTTTATTGAGAAAACAAGTTGTAAGCACTAGGGATCGTTTATTGGAGTAGGGATTGTGTGCCTCTCCCTTGTCCAAGCTTGAATTTCTAACTTTATATTTTTGTATCCTGTTTTATTATTGTCTTATATTTTATTTTATTGTTATCTTATATTTTATTGATTGTTGTTTAATTTATAAATAATTTATTTGTGAGTACATCAAATTGACTGGATTTTTACAACAAAAGATTTAACAAATCAATCACTATCTCTTTTCTCATTCAACAGCAAAACAGCAAATCAATCTACAAAAGGAGTTTATGGAGGAGAATAGATTTCTTTTTTCCTAGTTATTTTTTAGGGGTTTTGGTTTTTGTTGAATATGATGATGAAACTAAGATTTGGTGTTTCAATGTTTTGTTGAAGAGTCTTGTGTATTGATGATGAGGATGAAAAACTTTGTTTTGATGATGGGTATTGTGTATTGATTTGATGATGAAGATGATGATTGTTTTTGTATTAATGTGTTTAAATTGTTTAATTTTAGTTTGCTATATTTGATCTTATTAGGTGGGCTGGTTAGATTAGACGGAGGAACTTATTTTTCTTTCTTTTTTTTGTTAAAAAGATTATTTTAAGGTAAATCAATTTGTAAATAATTAATTTTAAGGAAATAAAATATAGGGGACAAATAACTAAGGGCAACTTAGGCATTTCATCTAAAAAGTAAATCAACCATTGGTTTGGGTGGAAGTCAACTCACAATAGAACGAAGTTTTTGTAATCTTAAAAAGACAATTAAGAGGTTTGTGCAATTAAACCTTTTCAATTTTATGACAACGGACTATTTTTAATTGAATTTTTGAGATTGCAAATATTGGATATATAAACAATTTTTAAATTATTTTAGCCTAACTCTTTTTATAATTACGAAAAACAAACATACTTGACTTCGAATAAATTTATTTGATTTAACATATAATGAATTCATGTATTTATTTTCACTATTAGTAATACATTTGATGCGAACCTCGTATATATCGATACGACATCCACAATTAAATTGAAACACAATTCCAAGAAAGATAATTCAGATTTAAAGAAAATCTTTGACTCGTTGATTAGAGAATCAAGAATTAAATATATAACAACGTCATCTCCAAAAAAGAGATGAAAATGTGGGAGATAAATCAATATTGATAAATCAATAACGAATCTTGATGCAATTCTCAAAGTTCATAAGAGAACAATGGGGAAAAACTAAATATTTATTCCATCAACAACTTATTGAAATTTTAGGTTTAATAAGTCTTATATAGGTATACAATCCTAATCCTTATTGTAAACTAAAAAAAACTCTATTTTTAATTGACTTTGACTTTGACCTTGATTTTGACTTTGACTTTTCTAAACACATCCATATTGAACTTTTTTTTTTTAATTTAAATAAATGACTCAGTTTCCTAATTAAAAGCCTAATAAATTAAACTAATTTTAAACAATCTCATAATACAAATTAAGCTCAAATTAATTAAAACTCAATTAACTTCAGTTTGATTCTAATTGCCTTCAATTAGCATTCAAAACCTTCAAGATTAAGCACAATTGACTTTAATTGCCTCATTGTCCAATTATCTCATTATCTTCCATGATTGCTATCTTGGTTTCCATCAACATTATGTACAATTGCACATTATACACAAACTAGACATTAAAGATTGGTGCAAAAGTAATTTAGTGCTCATTTGATTTTTTGTCTAAAAATTTAATAGTACTGTTGAATACTGAAGACTAAATAGTGATTAAAACCTGAAATCTGAATAACATTTTTGTTTTTGTTTTTTCCTTACCTTTAAATGTATAGTAATTTTTTTTGTTTTTCAAAGTTAAAATTATCTGAAAACTAGTAATTTGATATTTATATCTTTTTACTATTAGTTGTTATATAATTTCATTTAATGTAATACAAATAATTATAATAAATTATTTAACAAATACTTAAACACTTTTATGTATATATTAATAATATTTGTATTCATAATTAAAATATGATTAATTATTATAGTACATTAATTTTTTTTTTGAAAATTATATATACATAAATAAATTATTATAGTAACATGAATTAAATTTATATCTTTAAATAAAAATAAATAAAATGGTTTTAAGTTGAATTAGTATTACAACAAAAGTTAAAATTGTAAAGTAATATATATTTTCTACTAAAATTAAACAAGAATAATCAAATACTTATAAATTTCTTTGCAATTATGAAAAATTTGGAAATATATTATTTTGGAAAGGATAAATTTAAAATAATATATTTAAAAAATTATTAAGTAATTTAACATTCAATTAAAAGTTAGAAATTGTAGTTTTTTATTTTTAGTAATTTTTTTAGTGGTTTGACCGCTTACAAAAAAAAAAAATTATTTAATAAGTGTAATTCAGATTTATTAACTAAAAAATGATAAAAACAAACGATCCTTTACTTTTATTCTATCACCCAAATAAATAAATTGGGTTGGGTTGAACAGTAGCATGATATGCCCAACATGATTTTTGTACTACAGAACACAAAATATGGGTCAAGCTGCCACCACATAATAACACAGTATTATTTTATTAGTTTTTTAAAGAAAATATGACAATTTAAATGAAAATATCATTTTAATACTACTTTAAATTAAATATTTAAGACGTATCATCCCTTAATAAAAGTAGTTAAGTACTTCTATAGATCGATTCAAATCTTATCCTTCTTCTTTAAAACACAAAGTTTAAGTATTAATCTCTTCTTGGTAGGAGTTCTTATCTCTCGATTGTGGTTAAAAAGATAAAATGGTCATTCACACTTTAAATTAAAAAAAAAATTAAAATTAAAAGCATTAATTAATAAAGTGCATCAAGCTAGAAAGGACTCTGATTTGGGCTGGGCTTGGCTTTCAAAATCTAGCTAAGCCAACCAATATTACCCCCAAACTACTTACGGGATAGTTAAATCAGCCATGCTAGAAATTTTATTTGTTCATAGTCTCACCTAAGTTCATTTTCTAATAAAAAATAAATTAAATTCTACAAAAGTTAGGCTCAACTTGGCCCAAATTATTAGACAGTACAACTCAAATCTAGATAGGTTTTCAATTTTAAATTCTAAATGTTATTAAATATTATAATACAATCTTGTAACTTGTTTCCAAGTGTTGTCTTTCCCATTTTCCTTTAGAGCATAGTTATTATTATTATTATTATTATTTTATTACTTATTAGTAAACATATCCTTCAAATCTTTTTTTTTTTTAATTAAATTTAATAACAACAAGGTTTAATTTGAGTCTATTATATATTTAGGTTTGGATTAGACCAAAACTGATGTAGGTTTAAAGTTTGGTTCAAAACGAAGTTATACATATGATCAAGATATTACTTAGATCACATGTGTTTAAGTTCGATGAAACCCAAATTTCACTTTCTTAACACACTTTGATGACTGATGGTATCTTCCATGTAGAGGTGGATTGTTGACAACATCGATTGTCGAATCGATCGCTTGCAACACTGTACACTTGATTGAATGAGAATAATTTTAGAATAAATTTGATGTGTATATATATATATATATATATATATATATAAATCTCCTATTTTCATTCATGGCTAGCTACAAGTCTACATCCTTATCTCCAATGATCATGACCTCTCATATATGGTGCCATGTTATGTACATCTATGATTTAATCTCTCATATCAAATCACATGCTTTGTCCCTTTCTCACACATTTCCTCTATTATTATTATTATTTTTTTAACATGCTAAACACTCTTATATCTCAAATTAAGCTTCAGAGTATTTTCTTATCGTCTCGTCATCGTGTTTAGAGATGGAAGCCAACTTATCAAACAAGCTCCACATCAACGTCTACACTCCACGAATTAGAGAAACTCATGGTCACCACAATGAGAAAGGAAAATTAATGAATTTACAAAGGATTGACACTTCATAGTATGCGTTTGGAACGCTGGATAAAGGGTTGGGATTTGGCTTTCAAGTCCCAATCCATTGTTTAAATTCTAATAGGATTGGATCAAGGACGTAGTCGGGATTTTATATAAGGATGAGTTAGAATAAAATTTTTAAATAAACTCTTACAGTATGAAAATATTTTACAAATTAAACAATATAGACATGCCTAGTTAAAGGAGATATAATAATTTTTACCACTCAAAATTCATATTATAAATATGTTACAAAATTAAAAGTAAAACTACTGATTAAAATATTTAAATAATCAAATATAAATTATAGCAAATACTATAACCTCAACAATCTTTCTCTAAATATAAACAATCTACATTTTGACAATCATAATTCATAATTACTACCACATTTCAAATTAAAGAGTCTATTAGGACAAACACTAAAAATATTAAATTTAAATAATATACTATCCAACTAATGATAAAAAAGGCCAAATTATGCAAAATTTAAGTAAAATTTTACAAAATCATCACATATACAATATTTGAATCAAAATATAAATATAACTAAGAAAATACATGCAAAAATTTGGAATAAATTATATTTTTTATATCACAAAAATTAATAAACAAAATATATATTTATAAAATTTAAAATAAATACAATATAAAAGAAATCCCACTTAAAAGACATGACTAATAATAAATCCAAGTATAAAACCAGAGAGAGAGACATTAGAGATTAAAAACTTATTTGTGTGAAGGGAAAAAATCCTGAAAAGAAATCCAAATAAACAAAACGAAGCCCAAAACAAGGAAAAAGAGAGAGAGATCAAAAAGAGAAAAAGAATGTGAAATGTGATAAAAGAGAGAGAAACAAACAGTACCCATATATTTATCAAACAAAAAATAACTATAATATAATTTTTTTTTAGGTGGGCTAGGATAGGCTTGGCTCACATTATACTGCGTTCCTGGATTGGATTTATCCAGTTTTGTCTGAACCCACAAAAATTGGTGGTTAGTCCCACTTAAAAGAGATTATCTATATGTATATAAAATTTTAAAAGTAATATAATATATTTAAATATATAAAAATAATGTAAAATTATAATATTGTGTAAAAATTGTTCTTACATATTGTTAATAGTTTATAATAATTAATATGTTTATTTCATAAAAATAGTATTGTAAAATATTATTTATAATATTAATAAAAATTAATTTAGAATTAATTGTAGAGATTTTTTTCTAACACAAAAAAGCGAGTTTAGAAAATAGTACTAAAAAACTGAACTGAGTTTTTTAGTATTCACGCAAACTATTGTTAGTTTGGGAAAATTTTTGTGAACTATTTCTGTGAACTAACAATAGTTCACGCGAGTGCTAAAAACACTTAATTAAGTTTAAGTTTTTTTAGTGTTATTCTTTAGACTCATGCTTTTTCTAGTGTTGTTTATTGGAATTTTCTCTTAATTGTAAATCATTTTAAAGCAATAATTTAAATATTTTTTATATATAAATTAATCTAATTTAATATTATATTAATTAATCTAATAGCATTAAACATATAACATAATTATTTTTAGAGTCGTTTGATTGCCACCCAAAAAACTTCACTCCATACTCATTTTTAAATAAAATTTATCATTAACGAAATTTAGTGAGTAAATTACTTTCAAAGACATAGTAATGTAAGGTGACAAGGGAAAAAAAAAAACATTGTCACTCATAATAAATAATACAACGTTCCTTCATTTAGAACTTTTGTCAAATAACTTATATGCATCGTTGCAAAAAAGGAAGGAAAACTTATCTACCATTTAGAGTAAAAAAATTTTATAACTTTTATAATTACTGAAAAAAAAAATGATTCTATTATTACTTGGTAGAAAAGCACTGAGAGAAACAAGAATTCTCATGAATACCTATAGAACTATAACTGTTTTTCATTCATTTCAAGTACACATTTTTCATTTAATTTTTCAAAGCTCTCGGGTTTCTCTATGATTTGTTCTATATTTTGTTATCTTTTAATTATTTTTGTTATATTACAGTCAGAGTTATAAGCATGAACGTATGACATTTTTCTACCTAAACTTCTTTTTTAATAATACAGAAGAAGATAAACTCTTTGATTTTACTAAGATGATTTCAAAGTTAGCAGAGTTTATATCACAAAATAGACTATTGTACAGTTAGCAAGATAATTCTTTTCATGTCAATCATAAAAACACATAAGAGAAGTTTGTTCATACGGGAGAAAAAGAAAATAATTAATTACAGGGTGATTTTGAAATTACATAAGGTGTTCAGGGTAAAATATTTAATTTTTAATTTTATGGACGGATTGCAAAGTAAATGGATGAGAGAAGAAGTTTTATGGGTGTCAATACAGCCACCCTTATCTTTAGGGTTATTATGAAAAACCCCCTTAAATGCAAATTAATCAAAATTTACCCCCCGTTTTTAAATTATTAGGTAAACTACCCCCTGCCGTTAACTTTCCGTACAAAATGTTAACATTTTCCATCCGAAATAGTAAAATGACCAAAATACCCTTACCATATCCTATAAAATTCCTCTTATACCCTTCAAACTTATGAAATGACTAAAATATCCTTTAAATTATTAATTAATTAAAATATTAAATAAAAAATAAAAGATTTAAAAAAAAATTTTCTTCACACAAAATCCCTCACTCCACTCTCTCTTCTTCTTCTGCGATTCTTCTTCTTTTTCTTCTTCTTCTTTTTCTTTTTCTTCTACTTCTCTAATGGAACCCAGAACTGGGTTCGAATGGAACCCAGTTTCTGGGTTCGAATCGAACCCAGTTCTGGGTTCCATTGGAACCCAGTTTCTGGGTTCGTTGGAACCCAGTTTCTGGGTTCGAAGGAGCCCAGGTCTGGGTTCCTTCGAACCCAGAAACTGGGTTCCAATGGAACCCAGAAACTGGGTTCCAAAGGAACCCAGAACTGGGTTCGTTGGAACCCAGAACTGGGCTCCTTCGAACCCAGAAACTGGGTTCCAACGAACCCAGTTCTGGGTTCCATTGGAACCCAGTTTCTGGGTTCGTTGGAACCCAGATCTGGGTTCCATTGGAACCCAGAACTGGGTTCGATTCGAACTCAGTTCTGGGTTCCATTAGAGAAGTAGAAGAAAAAGAAAAAGAAGAAGAAGAAAAAGAAGAAGAATCGCAGAAGAAGAAGAGAGAGTGGAGTGAGAGATTTTGTGTGAAGAAAATTTTTTTTTAAATCTTTTATTTTTTATTTAATATTTTAATTAATTAATAATTTAAAGGATATTTTAGTCATTTCATAAGTTTGAAGGGTATAAGAGGAATTTTATAGGATATGGTAAGGGTATTTTGGTCATTTTACTATTTCGGATGGAAAATGTTAACGTTTTGTACGGAAAGTTAACGACAGGGGGTAGTTTACCTAATAATTTAAAAACGGGGGGTAAATTTCGATTAATTTGTATTTCAGGGGGGTTTTTCATAATAACCCTTATCTTTATGCAATTCCAAATAAGAGATAATATTATTTTAATTTATTCCCAAATTGATTTAGTCTAGTCCAATCTAATCCCATAAACTAGTCCAATTTAATCATATGCCCTAAATGCTCCCATAATGTCAAAAAGAAAGGTAATATATGTAATTGTAAATTACACTGCCTTTAAGACTTTGAAAATGTCCTCTTTCTCTCTCTCTCTCTCTCTCTTTTTTTTTTTTTTTTCCACTTTGACATTTATAAAAATGTTTTTTTTTTAAAATAATATTAAATGAGTCAGAGTTTTATTAAAACCTATCAAATTATTACTTCCACAATAAAAGAAGAAAATTATCAATAAAACATGTAACATATGCTTGGTGGGAATCAACATTCAATCTCTTATAGGATGAAAAGATATACAATCACCTATTTTCAGAGGTGATAAAAAATGTTCTTCTTAAAGTTTGATTATAAATAGGAAAAATAATCTTTAAATACTTAAATGTTTGTAGCTGGCTGTTGGTGCCATTAGTAAACGCCATAGCTCCCATGCCTTATGGCGTAAGTTTTACACCCTACAATAACACTTCTCCCACCAATTTGTGTGGGCAGACCACCCACTCTCATGTGAACAACTCCTCTACCTCCATGTGGGCCAATCCCTTCCATATGAGAGTAACTCCTCAAATCGCGTCACCAGTGTTCTATCTTGTTCGGTCCAGATAATCCATTGGGTTAGTCTCGATAATAAAAAAAAAATACTTATATTTTTATTAAGAATTGGAGCATGTAAATATATTGTGGTTATCTCCTGTGGATCCCTTAATTTAAAATCACAAGGATCTTGATAAAATCCAATCATTGTTAATAAATTTTGTAAGTTTGTTTATGGTAACTTTTATGAAATATACTTACAATAAAAAATTAAATTACTATTAATAAATCTTTACTTATGACTTCTCTGTATCGCGTCTTACTTTTTGAAGTCTCTTTACCGCATCCTTTAGGTTTTTTCCTTTTTTTCCTCTTTATTTGAGAGTTGAAGTGAAATATATGTTTATTAACCTTTTATTGCAAGAATTTTATCAAATTTTAAATTGCTATTTTTGAACATTTTCAAAATGCAGCTAAAACCGATTTTTATAAAATGATTATTTATAAATTCCCCCTTTTTTAAGAGTTAGGTTACTACTTTAATGAAGTGAAAGCAAACCAATCTTGGCAATATGCCAAGGTTCAACCCTCATCAACCACATAATATATTGATAATTTTTTCACTATTTTATGGGTTGTCTTTTCTTATTCTAAGAGTAGATTTTCGAATTACACGCTCAGTTAAAATATCTATAAATTTTAATAACCATCTAACTTGATGTTAGAAGTTATTGTGAAAGAAAAAAAAAATCTTCATTTTTTAAAATAAAAATATTAACGTACCTTTTCGAAAAGAATAAGATAGAATATGCTCTCCTTTCAAAAAGAGAGAAATAATATGTCAAAAAAAAAAAAAAAAGGGAAAACCCAAAAAAACAGGGATGTAAATGTAATTCCACAAAATCGAAACAACCTAACTCAGATCAGGTAAGGCGTTGTCAGGTGTTATGTTAGTTTTCGAGAAGCGTGTTACAAAGCAACTCACACAACAAACACCAGAAATAAAACAGATAGACTATTTTATAATTATATTTAAATCTCCTTGAACCAATCCCAAATCTCCCACGCTCCAATCTCCATCAACTTTCCCGAGAAAATCACTAAAAGCAAAATGAGAGAAATCCTGCACATCCAAGGTGGACAATGCGGGAACCAGATCGGAGCAAAGTTCTGGGAGGTGATATGCGACGAGCATGGAATCGACTACACAGGCAAGTACAGCGGAGAGACGGAGCTACAGCTGGAGCGGATCAATGTCTACTACAACGAGGCCAGCGGTGGCAGGTACGTCCCTCGGGCCGTCCTCATGGATCTCGAACCCGGCACAATGGACTCCGTCCGATCCGGCCTCTACGGCCAAATCTTCCGCCCCGATAACTTCGTCTTTGGCCAATCCGGTGCCGGCAATAACTGGGCCAAAGGTCACTACACCGAGGGAGCGGAGCTGATCGATTCCGTTCTTGATGTCGTCAGGAAGGAGGCCGAGAATTGTGATTGCTTGCAAGGTACTATTAATAATCGTCAATCCACTCTTGATCCGGACTTGATTTTGCGTTTTAGGTTTTGAAATATTTTTTTGGTAGTTTTATTTTTGATTGTTTAATGTTGATTTTGTAATTATGTTTAATGAAAATATCTTAATTTATGAATTTGTATTGGAATATTAGTTCTTGTTAGAGGTTGCATGTTTCTGTCTTGATTGTTGTAGGTGGCTGAAATCTGTGTTTTTGTGTTCAAAATTGCATCTGTTTTTGTGTAATGTGATTACAATTTGTGTTATGTATTTTAGCGGTTAATTGTGTTCAAATTGCAGTGTTTTTTTTTTTTTTGTCTAGTGTGATTACAATTTGTGTTATGTAATTTAGCTGTTAATTGCGTTCCAATTGCAGCTTTTTTCATATAATGTGATTACAATTTGTGTTATGTAATTTAGTGGTTAATTGATTCGCTTTGTTCTTTTTACGGAATATTTCAGCAGAGCCATTGCCTTCCTGCATGTATTTGTAATTATTAGATTTTGCTGGCCTTTCTGGCAATCCCTCACATGTAATGCAGATTTCAAATCTTAGTCGTTAATTTTTTTTATCAGGATTTCAAGTATGTCATTCTTTGGGTGGAGGCACTGGTTCTGGCATGGGAACCCTTCTTATCTCCAAGATAAGGGAGGAGTATCCGGATCGCATGATGTTGACATTTTCCGTCTTCCCTTCTCCCAAGGTATCTGACACAGTTGTTGAACCATACAATGCTACACTCTCTGTGCATCAGCTAGTAGAGAATGCCGATGAATGTATGGTGCTGGATAATGAAGCACTATATGATATTTGCTTCCGGACTCTCAAGCTTGCCACCCCCACTTGTAAGTACAATTTTCTTTTTTCTTTTTAATTCTCATTTATGTATGAGTTAATTTGAAAAAATGATTGTTCTCTTTACGATGTTGAAATAGGTGGTTTTATTATAATTTTTATTTTTTCTTTTTCCATATATTCAGTCCTGGATAATGATGAAATAAATGTTTTAATCCATATGTGGTACCCATATGGGTTGCTCACTAGTCGTTCTCTTTGGTTAATGGTGAACATGTTGCTTGTGAGTCCCTTATCATTGAGTAGTTACAAGTTTGGTCCGTGGTCTGTCTCCAGCTGTTTCTTTCTCTGGCACCCACATACCTACCATTTTCTTTATGCTTTTCACAAATAAAGAAGATAATGACTTTTATACATTATAAAGTCTTTATTGCATATTTGTTTTGTATTCTAGAATTATGATGAAAACAATCATGTCTTGTAGATCCTATCTTAGTAAAGTAAGTGTGACCCATTTATTTAACGTACTCAGAAAGTTACATGAGCTGACCATTTGTTGTAATTATGTCGGTTTTGCCTGGTCTCAGTTGGTGATCTTAACCACCTTATCTCTGCTACAATGAGTGGTGTCACATGTTGTCTTCGGTTCCCTGGGCAGTTGAACTCTGACCTCAGGAAGCTTGCAGTTAACCTTATTCCGTTCCCACGTCTACATTTCTTCATGGTTGGGTTTGCACCTTTGACATCCAGAGGATCACAGCAGTACCGAGCCCTGACTGTGCCCGAACTAACCCAGCAGATGTGGGATGCAAAGAACATGATGTGTGCTGCTGACCCACGTCATGGTCGCTACCTGACTGCTTCAGCCATGTTCCGTGGTAAGATGAGTACTAAAGAGGTTGATGAACAAATGATTAATGTCCAGAACAAGAATTCTTCGTACTTTGTTGAGTGGATCCCAAATAATGTCAAGTCCAGCGTATGTGACATCCCTCCTAAGGGTCTGAAAATGGCATCCACTTTTGTTGGAAATTCAACATCTATTCAGGAGATGTTTAGGCGGGTTAGTGAGCAGTTTACAGCTATGTTTAGGAGGAAGGCTTTCTTGCACTGGTATACTGGTGAGGGAATGGATGAGATGGAATTCACTGAGGCTGAGAGTAACATGAATGATTTGGTGGCAGAGTACCAGCAGTATCAGGATGCAACCGCTGATGACGAGGAGTATGAGGAGGAGGAAGAAGAGGAGATTGTAGCTTGAAGCGTCTTGTTATATATTTGTTGATGATATCAGTTTGTCTAAAATTTGTATCTTACTGGCTCTCTTTAAAATGAGTGATTATGTTTCTGTTGTTGGGGGTTCAACTTAGATTTAAAGTTGATGTGTATGTATGTAATATGGATCCTTGTATCAGAGATGGGGGTTTTTGTGACTATACTTTTCCTTTTGGTTTGAATGATGAATGATTGTATTGGGTAGTTGTTAATATCACTTAAGGCTAAAGCTGGCTAGTGTGTTTGTTTGTATGATATGAGTATGATATTAGGGGAAGGTTGAACCAGTTTAAATTTGCTTCTAAGGGTGTGTTTGGCAAGCACAATTAGATTGGACTATTTTTTGTGGTACTAAACTAGATAGGATTGGATTAATCTAATATTATGACATGTTTGATGTAGTTGGGATTTGACTAAAAATAATATTAATTTTTATTTGGTATAGTTTGAGATTGAATAAGAAATAATTATATTTGATATCTGGTGTTATAAGGTTAATTAAAATATTATTATATTAAATTAATTTATGTACAAAAAATGTTTAAATTATTAATTAAAATTATTTACAATTGATAATTATAACTAAAATAATATATATTTGTAATTGATATTAAAATATGTTAAAATTTCAAATCATTATTCATGAAGTATATTAAATTAGTTTTTAATTTATTTAATGTTATATATATAAATATTTGAAAACAATATTTTATATATAAATAATTGATAAAATATAATAATATTTATTTTTTATTAACATCAAATTAATAAAATATTATTAAATTGTTGTTTTTATATTACAAATAATTAAGAAAAGAAAAAAAAATAAAAAAACTATATAGGCCTAGCTCGCCCACCGCATCATGGGCTTGCATAGTCCTGGCTGGGACTCTGCGTGGGCTTCTCAGGGGAAAAAGATTGGCTTTAAGCTACATCTTGAGTAGAGCCAAACGCCGGATTAATGAGATTGTTTGTCCCATCCGGCGGCCCAGACATTTCCTAAAATTTTAACTTCTACATGTAATCACTTATTTTCATTTAATCTAAGAACTAAAAATAGATACCACTCCAACAACTATCTCAACCATTAGATTGGAAGCATATGAATGATTAAATTATATTGCAGTCAAAAAGTTTAAATTACAAATTGAAGTTAAAATAGACTAATCCATAATATTATTAATTTATTCATAGCAAAATTTGTGATTTTGGAATTTCTTCCTCAAATCGTATTAAGATCATAGATGCTGCATTCTTTTGGAAGAAACTAATTTTTAATATTAGTGTATGTTTAAAGTTTGTGATAGGTTGCTAGAAAATTAAAAACAATAAAATAATTTAGGATAAATTTTATTTTAATCCCTATATTTTGTCAAAAAATAAAAATAAAAATTTTAACTACCATATTTATAAAATGCAAATGGTAGGACTTAAACCTCCATCATTAAGATGTGGGCTTGCACCTCCACACTAATGTTTATGGAAAGATGTAATCACATGTACCGGGAGAGAATGCATGCACTATCTCAAAATGTTTTTGATATTATTGAATTAAATAAAAACATTCAATTATATAAAAATATTAGAGTGACTTTAATATAATATTTTGAGCATATACCTAAAATTTAATGAGGGCAATTTTTTTTTTTTTTAAATGATAGCATTTGGTGAAGCATACGAAATTTATAGATTTTATATAGACTTTACTAGAATATGATATGAAATATATGAGAGTGTGACAAAATTTGTTATGGATCTTTTCATTTAAAATTTCATTTTAAAATCCATCAAATTTTATTAACTAAAAAAGTAATGATTTTTTTAATATACATATTTATTTGAACAATTTTAAAGTCTCGAATAAACTTAAATTATAATAAAATCCTTCAACGTCCAAATTTAACTGCACACATACTTTTAACACTTTTTTACATTCCAAAAATCTTTAGATTGAAATATATCTAAATTTCTTCCAATAGACATAAAACTGTTGTTGTTGTTGGAATTTATTTTTTTATTTTTTTAACTACAAGAAGAGCTTTTCCAAACATACACTCAAGCCTATGTGGCCCTTTAATTTGGCGTCATATACTTGTATGCATATGCCCTAAATTACTTGTGGAATTAATGTAACTCCAATTTGTAGATTCTGCTTATTGGCCATTCTCCTTGAGGAAAACAAGTGATATATGTAATATGTTCCTTAATTTATACTTTGTTTGGGAGGCAAGGAAACTAGTTTATTTGATTTTGGTACTCCACATGACCAAAGAATTTTCGAAATTATTAGCAAAATTGTGTCAAGAAAATGAAGACAAAAGCCAAGCGAGTTCAAGATTATGTATGGCGATGAAGCGGATGAAGAGAAGGCAGCTTTCAATTGTTTTTCATTAATATTTTAAGTACTCTAACATTATTTATTCCCTGTTCTCTTTGTTTGTTTTTTATTTAATATATTAAACTTCTATACTGTTTATTAAAAATAAATCTAGGGCTGTCACTGTTGTTGTCTCATTATATTTCATCCATTTCTGTCTTTGCAGGCACGGACCCATTTTAGATCTAGACGGGACACATACCTCTCTGAAATTTTTTAAAAATTAATTAAATTTATGATATTAATTGTTAAATATTTTAATATTTTGATATATTGTTATATAATATCTGAAGTAAATATGACCATTATCTTCAAACGTGCTGTTGGCATGAAGTGTGCCTTCCTTTCTCCTTGTCTTCAATTCCCCACCAATACAAGCCTTTCTTTCTCTATATCACATGGTTCAATTCTCCCACCATAACACATAGCTTTTTCTTTTCTTTTCTTTTCTTTTTTCATTTTTTCCCTTCAACTATATTACCATGGTTTAATCTCCCACCATAACACCTAGCTTATTTATTTATTTATTTATTTTATTTAATTTTTCCAAAACCATCATAACATAGATGGTTTGATCTGCCATCATAACACATAGTATTTTTCTTTTTCTTTTTTTATTTTTTATTTTTTTAAATGCATCATGTATAGGTTCAAAACATAAAAAGAGATGATAAAAATACACCGTGATTTGTTTTATTTTTATATAATTATTTTACATGACAAAATTCATAAATAAAAAAAAATTTATATGAACCATAATTATTTTTATCTTTAATTTCTATGTTATTTCACTTAGTCATAAGGTGTGCGACCCCACCCTCACCAACCCAACCCCTCCCCCCCCCCCCCCCCCTAAAAAAAAAAAAGTATAGATCCGCCACAATGATTTTTGTTACATTAATGCCTCTAATTTTATGTTGTTGTACTAGCATCGCATATTGGATTTTTATTTTTATTGTCGATTAACTTGTGTATTATGATAGTATTTATCTGAAACACATTTTCCCTTTTATTTTCTTTTAAAAAATAATACACTTTATAAAAGTTCTAATGAAGTGTTGGATTTTTTTAAATTTTTTTTTAGTTTTTTTTTTAATTTTTTTTTTTTTAAGTTGACACCAGATAAATAAAAAGTATGATTACTATATGTGCAACT
Organism: Nephelium lappaceum; assembly: GCA_021234005.1. Taxonomy (NCBI): domain Eukaryota; kingdom Viridiplantae; phylum Streptophyta; class Magnoliopsida; order Sapindales; family Sapindaceae; genus Nephelium; species Nephelium lappaceum. The sequence goes on from CM038010.1 coordinate 10,013,370, forward strand.
TGATATATACTCTCACAATAAAAAGAGAAAACTAACTGCACACAATGTATGTAATATGCTTAGTGGGATTTGCACATATACAACTGGACAACTTCAATAATGTTTGATTATATTTAATTTACTCTTGATCTTATTTTATTATATATTTTATTTTTAAATATTACTCGAAATATATATTTTTTAGTTTATATTTGTAGTTCCAAGTATATTTAAGTTAAGGTTGATTATTCCCTAAAAGTATATATTTTCTTTTCAAATATCATATCTTTAATCATTAGTGTAGCTTACCCTGTTTTAGATTCCTGCTGCACCCTTAGTGAGAGGTTCAATGCTTTTCTCTCTTGATGTTAATCAGGGCCATGGATGATCCTGGAATAAAAGACCCCACTTATAATATTCCTTCAAGCCCACATAGATGTCTCCAACCTCGATCTCTCTTGTGGATGTAAAAAATCCCGCTTATTAATTTTTGACATAAACACATTTCTTTGTAATTAACGAAAGAAAAAGGCAAGTTCTCTAGAAGTAATACATTAACTATTAACGCATAGAATAAAATAAAAATAATTAATCAAGAATATTCCTTTACAATATCAATACAGAGCATTGGACGACATTTTTTGTAAGCATATCTCAGTACTCGTTACTATAAATCGAAACCATCGTCTTCATGTTTGAAACATCCAAAACAAATAGTAATGTTCATGAAATACGCAAACAATAATTACTTTCTAATGAGTTTAAAAAAAAAAAAATTACTTTCAAATGGCGGCAAAACTTCTCCTGCTAGGACTCATTTTTTCTATTTGTCCTATGGCATTTGCTTCTGATTCCAGTCCTCTTCAAGATTTCTACGTGGCAGACCTTAAAGCCCCAGGTATACATATATATATATATATATATATTAGGATCGATTTCCATGTTCTTACGTACTTTACCATATTTTAATTATTTTTGTAATAGGATTATTGAATTTCGTAATTTTTGTTAATGTATTATAATATTAAATCTTAAATATCTGAGGTATGGTAACTTTTAGGTCTGCTAGTAACTATCAACTTTAATGGCAGTGCTGGTAAATGGTTATGCTTGCAAGGATCCAAAGCTGGTTAGCGCGGAGGACTTCTACACTAGCGGGCTAGACATAAAACGCAACACAACAGATTGTGGTCCAGGGGTCGGACAGTATCTCGGTAATACAAATACCGGGTATCAACACTTTTGGCGTTAGCGTTGGTCGTATAGACTTAGAGCCATTGGGTGTTAATCCTCCACATTATCAACGTAGGGTTAGCGAGATGTTAACTGTTTTACAAGGAACAATTGAGATGGGATTTGTCACTTCCAACCCCAAAAATCGTCTCATATCCAAAGTACTTAAGAAGGGAGATGTGTTTGTGATACCAAGAGGACTTGTTCACTTCCAAAGAAATGTTGCCGTCGGGGAGTTGTTACGGTTGGGAATGCGGTGTTTGGTTCGAAACCAAGACTTTCAACGGGTCTTCTGGCCAAGTCTTTCCAAGTGGATGATAATGTCATTCATAGACTGCAGGCCAACTTCTAGACAATCTCTTTGCAATTGCATGCATGCATGCAACCTAATAAATGTATTTTGGTCAATCGTAAATTTGTATGTTAATCTTTTCTTGTTGAAATATTATAAGATTTAAATGCATTAAAATTCTGTCCTAAATCCTAACGTTAACATGTAGTGGATAATCATTAAGGGGGGAGCAAGTCGTAGGTGAATTGGATACATTAATACAAATCTTCCATACAAATTTAGATCAATTAAATGTAAATGAAAAAAATTGTATATGGATAACTTTTGAGTTTGTTAAGGTTGTTAAAGATTAAAAGTTTTCTAAGAGACTCCAAAGTTGCTGTTTTGTTTTGATACTATTTTGTTCTGGTGCAAGCAACTGCAGTGTGCTTGCTGTGCCTTGTTTACTTTCTGGTTTATGGTTCTTTCTTTTGTTATGTTATAACTATTGTTTAGTTAGATTCAAATGGTTTAAGTTGATTTTGTTTGAGTTACTTGTGTCAGTCACCAATGTTGATGGTGTTAGGTAGAAGTATGGGTTGATGTAATTGTTTTGACAGCTATGCTTAGCTGTGGTTCACTCTTGAATTTGGATATAAACTTTTGTCATTGAAAGTTTAAAGTAATATAACACAAAAGGGTGTGTTTCAATCTCATTTTTTCCTCCTCCGTATCTCAGTAGTGTGCTGTCTTCCATGTTCTCAGTTTGATGTTTATGGATGGTTTATGGTTAAAATATCAACAGTGGTATCAGAGCTACTTCTTTAAGGGTCTGTGAGGTATGTTTTTGTTATTTTTTTGAGAACTTAGTGAGGTCTAAACACTTGAGAGTGAGAGACAAACACATATGAATGAAAGTATGGCTATATCAAGTAATGCTACCCTTTTTGTGCCTCAGTTTAATGGGGAAAATTATCAAATATGGACTGTCAAAATGAGGTCCTATCTGAAAGCATTTGGTTTATGGGATTATGTTGTTGAAGACAAGCAAGTTCCTCTTCTAAGAGCCAACCCAACAATAGCTCAAATGAAGCAGCATGAGGAAGAAAAGATGAAGAGAGACAAGGCTGTCACATGTCTGCATTCGGCTTTGTCAGATTCAGTGTTCACAAGTATTATGCATCTGGACACTGCAAAGCTGATATGGGATGAGTTAATGGAGAGGTTTGAAGGTAGTGAAAGGGTGAAATCAGTGAAGTTGTTGACTCTTAAAAGAGAGTTTGAGATGTTGAAAATGAAGGAAGGAGAAACTGTCAAGGATTATTCATCAAAGCTGTCAGAGTTGGTGAATCAAATGAGGCTCTATGGTGATGTTGTTCAGGACCACAAAATTGTGGAGAAGATGCTAGTAAGTTTACTAGATAAGTTTGAAGTAAAAGTAGCTGCTATAGAAGAGTCTTGTGATCTTAAGACTTTGACAGTTTCTGAGATGGTTAGCAAACTACAAGCTCAAGAGCAAAGGTTTGCCATAAGAAATGATGATGCAATGGAAGGTGCTTTCCAAGCCAAACATAAAGGGAATCAGCCATTCAAAAAGGATCAAAAGAAACAAGTTTTTGGTCCTAGAAATGGTGATAGAAAGGGAAAAACAAAATCTGACAATAGCTCTACAGAAGTTGCTGCAAGAAACAAGTTTCCACATTGTTCAACATGTAAAAGAACTAACCATCTTGCAAAAGATTGTTGGTACAAAGGGAAGCCACAAATTCAGTGTAATTATTGCAAGAAATGGGGACACAGGGAGAGCTATTGTAGAACCAAACCATATCAACAAACACAGCAGCCTGCTCAGCAAGTAAACTTCACCGATGAACAGCTAGATGATTATCTATTCATGGCAACTCAGGGTTGCCAGAGAACTTCAAATGAAGTATGGTATGTGGACAGTGGGTGTACAAGTCATATGGCTAAGAATGAAAATTTATTTTGCTTTCTTGACAGAACTGACAGAACAAGAGTCAAGCTAGGCAATGGTGATGTGGTACAGGCTGCAGGAAGGGGAAATGTTTTGATTCACACAAATTCAGGTACTAAAGTTATTCATGATGTGTTGTTTATTCCTGATTTAGATCAAAATTTATTAAGTGTGGCTCAATTATTAAAGAAAGGATACTCATTGTCATTCAAAGAAGAATGTTGTGTTATTGTTGATTGTCATGATGTAGAAGTGGCTAGAATTAAAATGCTAGATAATAGCTTTCCAATCAATTTTAGAGAAGTCAAACATGTTGCTTTATTATCTAAGCATGATAATTCAATCTTATGGCACAAAAGGTTAGGCCACTTCAATGTAAATGCACTTGTTTATGTACAAAGACATGGCATGGTGGAAGGTTTGCCTGAAATCAGTAAAATTGAAGATGTATGTGATGCATGTCAGTATAGAAAAATGCACAGAAGACCATTTCCAGTAGCAAATGTAACTAAAGCCAAGAACAAACTAGAGTTGGTTCACATCGATTTATGTGGTCCAATGAGCATACCTTCCTTGAATCAAAGTTTTTTTTTTTTGTTGTTTATTGATGACTTTACAAGGATGACATGGGTGTACTTTTTGGCTAACAAAACTCAGACCTTTGATGTATTCAAGAAGTTTAATAGTATGGTTGAAATTGAAAGCGGATGCAAGCTGAAGGTGCTGAGATCAGACAATGGCGGAGAGTACACCTCCAACAGATTCAATGCATTTTGTGAAGACATGGGAATCAAGCACCAACTCACTGTTCCTTATACTCCACAGCAAAACGGAGTCACGGAAAGAAAGAATAGAACAGTAATGGAGATGGCTAAAAGCTTGATTGCAGAGAAGAAACTACCCAAGTTTTTTTGGGCAGAAACTGTTCAAGATATACAGCAGTGTATATCTTGAACAGGCTTGCCACCAAAGCTGTTCAAGGTATGTCACCTTTGGAGGCTTGGACTGGTCTAAAACCCTCAGTCAAGCATATGAAGGTTTTTGGTTCAGTTTGCTATACTCATGTAGCTGATATCAAGAGAACAAAACTTGATGAGAAGGCTGAATTGGGGATTTTTATTGGGTATGCAACAAGTTCAAAAGGGTACAGGGTGTATAATGTTCAAACAAAAAAGATTTTAGTGAGTAGAGATGTGCAATTTGATGAAGGAACTCACTGGAATTGGGACAGCAAGCAAGTACAGAGAGTTGGCAAAGAAATTCAGCTTGAGATGGACCCTATACAAGCTGTACAAAATAGTCAGAATACAAATCTGGATGCAGAAATTGATGATGGTCTGATAGCTGAGTCTGATTCACCTATCTTGAAGACAAAATCCTTAGCAAAAATCTATGAGAGATGTAATTATATGGTGAATGAACCTTCCAGCTATGAGGAAGCTTCAAAGATGAAAGAATGGAGGATTGCAATGCAGGAGGAGCTGAAAATGATTGCAAAAAATGAAACATGGTAGTTGGTTCCTAGACCAAGTAACAGAAAGGTTATTGGTGTTAAATGGGTTTATAGAACCAAATTGAATCCAAATGGTTCTATAAACAAGTACAAAGCTAGACTAGTTGTTAAAGGGTACTCACAGGTTGCAGGAGTTGATTTTGGAGACACTTTTGCTCCTGCGGCAAGACATGAAACAATTAGATTGCTTGCTGCATTGTCTACTCAAAATGAGTGGAAGTTGTATCATCTTGACATCAAATCAGCATTTCTAAATGGAATTCTACAAGAAGAAATTAAGGTAAGCAGTAGTTTTGTCCTAAAAGGGATAGATACAGTAAAATTATTAAAGATGGACAAATTTAGTAAGTGCATTAACTTTAGGGCCACTTTTGGTCTCTAACCAAAATAATATCAACCAATGATCTAATTGGCTTTTTCATAGAAATATACATCAAGCATATAATAAGAAATCTAATTAAATAGTGGGAAATGGACAGTACAATTTGGACTTCTGGTAAATCAAATTGCAATTGGGTAGGCAACACCTAGGCGGCTAAGCCTCAAGCAATAATTTAAAACGACAATCTTTTTTTCCCTACTTTTATGTGGCCTTAGGCCCTTAATTACCTGCTTGAGAGTAAAAGAAAAGCTAGCAATTGCCAATTTTTTCTACCCCTAACAACAGTAGTTTTTTCCACTACAAACAACTTCCAGGCTGAACCAAACCCAAAACCGACCCATCCGCATGGTTGCATAATGATTCAGCTTGTTTGTTCTTATAAGATAGCTTCACATCCTCCATTGTTATTCTAGTGCATGGATACTTTGAACTACAATCAGACTTGACTGCAACTTCACTTGCAGACGTTCCTTGAATATCTTGGTAGGTCACATCACTGATTTGAACCCCAGAAACCTGTTATGTAATATAATTAAAAATGCACATTTATAAGGTTAGCGATATATGTTACTGTATAAACAATGTTAAATAGTCATTTCTGAGCTAATCATGCAATTGTTTGTTCAATGGTTGATAATCTTTTGGGAGTAAGAAGGTATGACTCCAGTGCATGTAAATGTATTTTCATGTATAAATAATATAAAATGATATCATCAAAATACCTCCTGAAAATAGAATTGATATAAAACCACTTATTTTTTATATTAAAAAATGGGGTTAGTGATATTATTTTCTATTTTAGGGGGCTTTTCAAATTTTTTCATTGTATCTAATTCGGACAATTTTTATCATTGGGACAGTAATTTTGGTCGATTACAATGGGATTTTCTACATTGATCATTAGGGCATGCTGAAAAAGAATGTTCATGGCAAAACCTGTGCTTGGTCTACCCCAAGATTTAATCCTCACCCCATTTTTAGTCCCTCTACATGTCACAGATTTTACTGTCACATTTTCAACTCCAGGCTCATGTAGCTCCTTGCCTAGACTACCAACGCTGTGTCAATCACAAGATTTCAGTTAGCATCATATAATGTGAATAGAAAAAACAGTTGTTTTAATCAAATTAAAATGTGCAAAACAGTGAGTTTCAAAACTTTTTATTAATTAAACTTAGGAATTTGAATCAATAAAACAGTGAAATATAACAATAAAAACAAAATAAAAGATTTTAATCAGCATCATATAATGTTCGATCAAAATTTGCATCAATAGATTAATAGTGAATCCCGTGTTTGAATAACTTTTTTCTTTTCTTTTACCTGATCCCATGTCCATAGCCGCAAACAACATTTTCTATCCATAAATTGGTGGTTCCAGGGCCAATTGAAACACAATCATCTCCGGTTGCAATGTTGGAGTTTTAGACTGTGACACTGTTGGATTGAACGTGAATGCTATCTGTATTGGGGCTGTTGCCAGAGGCCGAGACTCTAACTCCTTCTATTTTCACATTGTTGCAGCCATTGATGCTATATGAAACATCTGGCTCTCTGGAGATGTTAATCCATTTAGCACAATGTTGTTCGAGTTGCTAAAGTCTAGTGTCTGCACCCACAAGATAAATGAAAACTAATTATTTAATAACTGAGGAATGTTGGGGGTTCGACTTGGAAGTGCTTCTCCAAAATTCGATTTCTAGTTTTTCTTTTTTCAGATAAAAAAAAACCCTTTAATTAAAACAATAATTAATGTTATATACATAATATATAAGTGGCACTTATTGAAGAAAGTTTACACAATATATATTCAATATTTTTGTTTCTCAAAATTTGACTCAATAAATTACTTCAAAAAAAATTTGACTCAATTTTCTTTTTTATCATTCCTAAATAAATTAAAAATTATCATATACGAAAATACTTTTAACTATATCAAATGATTGATAAAATTATAATATTTGAAACGATCTTTTTATGCTATTGCCTTATTAGTAGTAGTAATGTTACTCAAACCATGTTCTACCAAAATATGATAAAGAAACTATCAAAATATTAAGTGTACGTACCACCCCTATTTAATATATTGTATCATGCTGAGTGTTATAAATTGAAAAGCTGAAGCAATAATTCATTTGGATTTGCTTATTAAATCTAGGCAGAAAAAAAAAAAAGAGAAACATTAAACCTCCATTAATGGAGTCTTATTTTATTTTTATTTTGCTAATTAACAAACTCACCGTGGCGCCACTAGGGCAGCCCTTGTTGCCTGGCCTCTTACAAGTTCACAAGGCAGCACCTTGGCCATCAAGAACGCCACCATAAATGGAAACCCCATCAACATGGTCAAAGAAGAGCCAGTTTCCGGAATTTCCAATGACATTATAATCCGCCGGAGCCTCAAGTGTGCCATCTATACGTAGGATAATGTTACTGTTCTTGCAATCTTTGCCATCAAACACTACATTTCTCAGCATGAACCTTCCCAATGGCACGTAAATGGTTGCAGCCTCACTCGATGCACAGGCTAACCCTACGAATTAGGATCCTCCTCATGCTTCCAGTTGGCAGCCACTATGCTATTTGTAACTTAATCAATCAGAGCAAGCCGTGTGAGCCATATATGCAAAGTAAATATGCACAATGCACTAACCCTACGAATTTAAACACTCATATTATTCAATCGTTACTGGCATATCCAAAGCTTTTGCAAATCTTTATAATAAATTTGTTGTTGGACACCATATAATTATTTTTGTACTTTAATTAATGAATTATGGAAAATATTGGAGTATATATTAAAAAGTAAAAAACAATAAGAAAATTATAGTTATTGTTTTTAAACATAAATTTGTGTACTTTTATATTACAAGAATAAATATAAATTATTTAGTTTATCTTTTGGTCTTTAACAGGTGTATGACCATAAATTTTTGTAATCACATGTATGTATATGCACAATTATTTTAGGAAAACAAATACGTATCTTAGCATATTAACTAATTATTTTTTAGTAGAACCACTGATATTGATGCATTCTTTAGAAGAAAAATAAGATATCTAATCTTGAGATTATTAGTTGCGTTTGTTGTCGAGTTGGAATAATTGTTGGTAGAAACCAGAAAGAGTTGCATTCGAATTTGGAAATGAAGTACTCACTGGGTCATTCCTCTTGACGCAGTAGTTTGTAAACTTTGGAGTATGTACCTATATAAGTCTTTTTTTATTGTTATTTAAAGACTATTGAGAAAAATTAAGGAGTAACCAGAGATACAGACCCCCTAGCTTAAGTGGAGATGACGAGCAATAAGTATGCGTTTTTTTATTGATGGGTTAAATTGAATTATAATAAAAATAATCTTTTAAAAAGGAAATATAAGAACAATTATAAAAAATTAAATTGAACACCGGCCGGGAGCTCTGTCAAATTAGAATCAAATCTAATAAAACGAAAGTCAATAGTGAGATAGGACATCGCCATGGTAATTTTCTTGGCACGAGGAGGCTCCCACACCTAAATCTAGTCAAAGGCTTAGTTTGTGAGCCTAGCTTGCTCCTCCAATTGAGAAATCTGAGGAGGTTGCACAGTCTTCGTCCCGGAGGCCATGAGCCTTCTCTCACTGGGGACACAACAGTAATGGCCTCCTAGCTAGGGAAGACCGTTACTATTGTCTTTTTTTTTTTTAATATTGTGGAAATTTAAAAAAATGACCCTATTTCAAAACCAAAAATTCCTTTTTATCCCCTTCTCAAAAGAAAAGTTATTTTTAATAAAAAAAACAAATAAATTGCACTCAATACTTTATGAATTCAAAAATTCCCCTACAAATAAAATCTCAAAAATATTGTAATAGAAGAAGCGTGACACTGGAGGAGAGCCTTCGGTCAAGCTCGGGGGTATTTTAATTAATATGAGGTATTGAGTGCAATTAATTTGTTTAAAAGAGTAAAAATAAAATTTTCCTTGGAATAGGTTAAAAACAAGGTTTTCTTTTAAATTTGGATAGTTTTGAATTTTTCTCATTTTTATTTGACACTTTTTTTGATAAAATTTGTATTAAATGTTTTATTTTTTATATTATATATATTTTTAAATACCACCTACATTTTTTAATATTTATCGTAAAGACACTTAATATTTTCATCTATTAATTTACTTAGGCCAGAGAGGTAAATGAAAAATTTTGCAAAAGTTGGTTCGTGGATCAAAATTAAGAATAAAATTAAAGTTGAGTGTAATTTATTTATTTACAAACACAACATGGTCCTTCATTATAACAGCACCTATTGGTGCTTGATTATTATAGTTGTCATCCCAATAATAATCCTTTTTTTTTTGTTACTGTAATGACCTAAAATGTATTTTGTATAAAACTAAGTTAACCCTTAATTCTCTGCAATGCAAACTTTCTTCAAATCGAAAAAGAAAAATAAAAATTTAAAAAAAAAAAAAAAAAAAAAAGAGGAAGAAAGTAGAACTGAAAACCACAAAAGAAGAGAAAGAAAATAGACCTAGAAAAAAATGAAAAAAGGAAAAAAAAATTCTCAATTTTGGACAAGAATTAATATTAAGTCCCAATAATGGAGACTTCTTTAATAAGTCTTGTTTGTGGTCGAGATTTACTAAGAAGTTTAGTTTATCAAAATTGAAAAATTTTAATTTTTTAATTTATTATTATTATTATTTTTTTAACTCTTTTCACTTATTATTATTATTATTATTAACGTGGTATTACCAAATTTTAGTATTTAATTTTTTTTTTTTTAAAAAGTGAATGCAACTAAAACACTTAGAAATTAAATTTCTAGTCTTTAAGAATGAGTGCAGTGTTCTCCCCATATCTCATACTTGTCTAGTTGAAATCGGCAAGACGAAGAATTAGAGGAGAAGCCAATGTCAAATTATTGAAAGAAGTTCATTCTTGTGAGCAAATGTCAAACCTTATGTAGGTTTGATTTACTTAGCTTTAACACCTCGATCATCAATCCAACTTGAAACAATAAGAATATTTTCTGATAGTTAAATGAATTAGTAAGAACCTTATTTTTTTTGATAATGTATATGATTAAATATAATTATTATATATATATATTTTTCAAACTATTACAAATTCAGGATTTGAAAGAGGATAACGTAATTTAAAATAACAATCTTATTAATACAAGTGTGAGCGGTTTTAAACATGATCTTACATCATCATTCACGATCGAGGAATAATTATCATGTGTTGTGTATTCCCCCACCAAGCTTTGTTACCAGTTACCACTTGTAGGGGAAATACGATGCAGAGCTACTACTTATCATTTGAACAAGTCATAGTATAAGAATACAACAATTCAATGAAAAAATAAGTTAAGTCGATAGTTGTTAAACACAGCTGAGTCATAGTTTTAATATACACGCAACAATAGTGTAATTTAAATTTATCTTAAATTAAAAATTTAAAATCTGTTTTTGTTTGTGGGTGCTGGGACTAGGCTTTGGCCGACCTCCTTTAATTCACTCACTGTATTCTGTGAGTGTTCTAACAATTTCATATATTTTAAATAATTAGGCTATATGAACTTAACAAATGGGTTCAACATACATTTATTTATTTTAGGGTAACTTAGTAGTGCAAAAATTCAAGCTTAGAACAACTCTTGGATTGAGTGACATGAATAGATAAATGTTGAAATAATTTTTTTTTTAAAAAAAAAAATCAAACTTTTAAGTTAATAGACGCTCACTTTTGAATAAATATTATAATTAATTAATTCTAGTGACGACTCGAATCACAATTATCTCACAAGAATATTAAGCAAATTTAGCATGTATGAATTGTGGGTTTTAACTTCATTAGTTAATAAAATGACTATAGCTCGAGCGGATACACCATGCAGATATTTAGTGGATTAAAGTCATAAATTTTTACACAATTAATTAAATGATTAGAATTTGAATGAACACAATTAATCATGTAGACCACATAAGTTATACATAGTTTTAGGGTAATAATATATGCTTAACAAATATTATGAATATGCTTAAACATCATTTTTTTTGTCTTAAACTTTTATCAACTCTACCGTTATTGAAATTTCTTATTTCTTAATATTTTTTACCGTAAAGCTACTTAAATTTGGGACATTGTCAAACTAAATGAGAGTTCTTTGTTGCCAATTTATACCGAGTTATATTATGTTATTGGAAGTTTGACCATCTAAGGATGTAAAAAATAGTGGAAAAGACTCGGTAAACATAAGTCCAGCAGCATATAAGAAACCCCAAATATTGCAAGAAAGAAATGAACAATTGATATAAAATAATATTGAATTTGAATACACAGAACAGGATGTGAACGAGAAGAATGAGTCAGCTTACCATCATTGGACCGGCGGCATGCATATCTCACACATGACACCCTCACTACTACTCGTCACCTTATATATAGAGAAACCATTGCAACAATGACAAGCAACAAAAACAAATAAATAGTAGCATTATAATTGTTCTTTTGATCGTGATAAACTCTCTCCCTTCAAATGGCGGCAAAAGTTCTCCTGTTAGCACTCATTTATTTAACTTGTTCTATGGCGTTTGCTTCGGATCCAAGTCCTCTTCAAGACATCTGTGTTGCAGACCTTAAAACCCCAGGTATAATAATTTTCATGAATTCTGAAATCACTCAGGTTGTCTGTATTTAACCAAAATGATCATAGCATGATCAACAAATATATATTTATAAAGTAGATACATGAGAAAATCTTACATAAAATTATCTCATAATTGATATGGTGAGGCGAACCAATAAAATATTATTATTTTCTTTTTCTTTAACCTTTTCCATTGGTTTTTCATTTTTCTCTTACCTTTCTTATTAATCCGTCTCACCACATTAACTGTGGGACAGTCCATGAGGGACTTTTCCTAGATACATATATACAAACTAGTTTGATCAAATGCTCATGATGGCGATATGGTTGGTTCATATGGCAGTGCTGTTAAATGGTTATGCATGCAAGGATCCGAAGATGGTTACAGCAGCAGACTTTTACGTGAGCGGGCTTCAGTTGGCAGGAAACACATCAAACGCGTTTGGTTCAAGCGCAAAACGTATATCAGTAATGGAATTACCGGGGATCAACACGCTTGGCATCACAATTGCTCGTGCAGACTTTGTTCCAGGGGGTGTAAATCCTCCACATTATCACCCTAGAGCAACTGAGATTATAACTGTTATAGAAGGAACCATTGAAGCTGGATTTATCACTTCCAACCCGGATAATCGTCTCATAAAGAAAGTACTTGTGAAGGGAGATGTGTTTGTGAATCCAAAAGGACTTATTCACTTCCAAAGAAATCTTGGAGATGGCAATGCAGTTTTCATTGCAGCTCTTGCTAGTCAAAACCCGGGAGTGGTCACGGTTGGGGATGCGGTTTTGGGTTCGAATCCGAGTATCTCAACTCATATTCTCGCCAAGGCTTTTCAAGTGGATGACGATGTCATCCGCCATTTACAGGCCAACTTCTAGACAATGTATTGCTTTGAAATTTGTTATTTTTTTGCTCATCTGTGATTCTTATTTCAGATATGTTTTATTTGTTTTATGATTCTTATTTAAGATATGTTTTACATGTTTTATCTTTTGTACGAATAAATGAGTAAACAATAACGAATTCTGCCATGCAATACAGGCTTATGTGCACATTTTCTATTAATTATAAGTAGTGTGCACCTCCCCTTTTGCATTTGTGTCGAAAAATTCTCCCAACATTACGAGAGTAATCACAAAATTGCACGTAATGCTTTTTTGATAAGTTTAGGATTGAATAGTCAAACTAAACAGAACCTAGAAAATGATGGTTTTGTCATTGGTATGAATTGATTGAATTAAAAGGATAAATGGATGGTTTTTATTACTTATCTTTTAAAACTTAATATTCCGCCGTGAGATAATCCAATTTGAATATAACACGTTTACTAAAACCTTAAAAATAAAAGATTATATAAAAATCAAAATTGAGTTTAAAAAATAAAAGTGATTTTAAAAATAATAATAATAATAATCATATAATGAATATTCAATGTATAAATTTCCACCAAATGAACTTCAATCTGGTTAAAACTAGATCAAGTTTGATATAGCTTTGGAACCAGATCGAGTCTCCTCCCTTTGCTCCCCCCTCTTCTCTTCAACAGTTTGGGTTCATTTGAATCCAAACCTTCAAATTAATCCAAGTTCATTTGAACCCAAATCTTCAAATCTTGAAGCTTTGGGTTTGAATGAACCTAGACTTGAAGACCTAAGTTCGTTCAAACCCAAAGAATAAACCTAGAGAATGAACTTTAATCTTCATCTAGGTCATTCATGATCCGAACCCAACGAACAAACCCAAGATCTTGAAGATGTAGGTTCATTCACGACCAAAACCAAAGACAGAGATGGAGGTTTGACCTCCGTATCCACTATAATGATCTCGTTTCGTTGGAAACTAGATTGACTTAAACAAATATAAATAAATCGAATTTTTATCAATTTCAAAAACTCAAAACAAAAATATATATATTTTTTAAATGTGTTATATGAGTTCAACTTTGTCAATTAGGGTGCAAATAGAACAAATGTAAAAACGTAACATCTAAAAAATACATACACATTAGATAATTTGTTGTGCCATGGTAAAAATAATGGTCATCTCATTCTAATAATAATAACAATATCAATAATGGCCATCAAGTGGACTAGACTTAAGAGTTTTTTTCTTAATACGTTATTCATGGTAAAGACGACTCAAATCTAAGAAAATATCAGAGTAAATGAACACTCTTTACCACAAACCATGTTAAGTGGTGGTGATTTTCCTCAAAGTCTTTGTAATGTGTTTTTGATTAAATGTCCCTTACTCTTCTTAGATAGGCTTTGTATAATATCCCTTTCCAATTTTTTTTTTTTTTTTTTAAAGTCATCAACTCCTTTTAACTATGGTTCTTAAAGCACTAGAAGAAAATCGTGAAAAAAAAAAAAACCCCAGCTTCTTGGGAAATTATCGTGTTGTAATTTAAAATCCCAGTCACACTCACAGCCTTTAGTATAAAATATTATAGATATATAAGCACGAAGCATTGGTTGCTTGCTTTGTCATGAAAACGACATAAATATTGGAGTAGCATGAAGGGTCACATAGCTGCATGATGAGTTGACAACAACAAAAAATGTGATAGGCATGTGGCATGTGGCATATGCCTCTGAGCTAACAACAAAATAAGGGACTAAATCGATCGACACCAATTTCATGCACTATACATTAAATATTAACCTGATTAAATGTTCAAAGAGGACTGCTGTTTGATCAAGTAAACCAAAAGGATGAAGACAGTAGACAGATATTTTTTTTACCAAGAATTTTTCAAGTCGTAGGACGGCTTCTATTTTCTTTGTTTTCTGAAAACATCATTGCTAAACATAAATTTGTAACAAGCCTTTTCGAGTAAGCCTCTTCAAATTTAGGATGCATTTATTAATAAAATTTTTTACCAAAAGGATAATAAATAGTGGAATTCTTGAGATAAATGATCCGAAATTAGTGGGTCTATTTAAGACGGATCCAAATCAATAATTTTACAAAATCTAATGTAAAAGTCATGTGTAAATATATCTAAACTATTGAAACCATCATCATTCAGTGGTCAACAAATTGTGTAATAATTTGTGTAATATTCAGGGACTACCGATCTTGTCCCCTATATATATAAAACCTAACATTTGTTTTTGCCATTAGGATGGTAAGTTGATACCACAATAAACTCCATTCGGTGTATTGAATGGCAATATTAGTGAACATTTTTCACTAGGGAATACAAATTCAGATTTTGAATCTGAAAATGGATTAAAGCAAAACAACTTTACCATTAGCTTATAAATTAGGTGACAGTCATTGGTTGGAAAAATCAAAAGGAATTATTGCTAACTCAACTATTAGTTAATTAGAAAGTCTACAGCAATTTTGCTTATTCAACTACAGAAGCCTTGTATAGAAATTCTCATCTTGATTTTGCACAAATAGCCTGATTTCTGAAGAAATCCAAAACGTGCTGTCAATAAAGTAGTTGGTCCCAAAGGAGGCTCAACAGCAGTTACAGCAATACCGATACATAGAGACCAACTAATTGTCGCTAATGTTGGTGACCATGGAATAAAAACTCGGCCGAGTTGGCCGAGTTCTCGCCGAGGACTCGCCGCTCGGCCGGCTGCCGATCCGAGTAGCGCCGGATCGGCAGCACAAATCGGCCCAGGTCATAACTCGGCCCAACTCGGCTCCAACTCGGCCCAACTCGGCCCAACTCGGCTCAACTCGGCTTAACTCGGTCAACTCGGCGCTGTTTCAACTCGGCGCTTTTTTTTTTTGAATTTTTTCGTCGCCAAAACGGCGTCGTTTTGGAATGCCCAAAACGACGCCGTTTTGGCGTCAGTTATATTTCAGTTCACAGCTTATTTTTCTCAGCTTCTCTTCTATTCTGTTCTGCAGCTTCTGCTTCTGCTTCTGCCTTCTGCCTGCGTCGTCGATCTCTGCAGCTCTGCTCGTCACTGTCGCCGATCTCTGCTTGTCCGCTGCGCCGTCCGTCACCGTCGTCGTCCAGCCATCGTCGCCGACGCCGTCGTCATCATCTTTGTCACCCGAACCCGACCCGAAGGCCGAATCTGGTTTGTTGTTTTGTAACTTTTGTTATCATTTTTTTTTTTTTGCTTTTAACACAATTTGAATGATTATATAAGCTATAGTTGTCTAAGAAATTTAGATTTTGGAGTTGATTATGTGATTATGTCTTATAAATTATTTATATTTGTTTAGGGTTTTGTATTTTTGATTTTTTGTTACATTGATGGGATTTTTGTTATATTAGTAGCATCAACATTTGTTTTTTATTTTTTGGGTGTTATATATAGAATAATATATAGATATCTATTTAAATGTTTTCATGCTTAAATATTTGTTTGATGATTAGAATCATTAGATTGTTTAATGAATTAATGTAGACATGGAGAATGAATCATCGGGAGCCTCCGTTACCCAATCTCTTAAACGGAATTCAGGTGATATTGGATGGGATTATGGGAAGTTGGTTGATGCGAACAATATGGAAAGAGTGCAATGTATATTGTGTGGGAAGATTATGTCTGGAGGGATACATAGATTGAAGGAACATGTGGCACACATATCCGGAAATGTGGCTAAATGTTCAAAAGCAAAACCGGAAGATACAAATAGATGTAGGAATGCACTAATGGAGTCAAAAAATAAAAAAAGAAATAAGATGATGGAGGACAAATTGAAGAGAGGAGAAGTAAATATCAACCAACAAGAGGAGATGGAAGAAGTAGAGGTGGGAGGGGTAAGGAAAGAGGCTCATCATCTTGGCCCTATAGATAGGTTTACAAGATCCATTGATCCGGAGTCGTCACTAAATTCAAGGAAGTCAATGCGGCAACAAAACATCAATGAAACACTTTTTAAAGAGAGGCTTGATCATGTGCACAATTGGGTGACTACTTGGATGTTTAATAGAGCCGTTCCATGGAATGTTGTTATGAATGATGATTTCATGCGTGCTTGTGAAGCAATTGGTCAGTTTGGGCCGGGTTATAAACCTCCCAATTATTATGAAATCGGGGAGCGATATTTACCGAATAAAGTGGAAGAAACCAAGTTGTTATTAAAAAGGCAAGAAGAAGAGTGGGTTGCAAATGGATGCTCAATTATGACGGATGCTTGGACGGATAGGAAAAGGAGGAGCATAATGAATTTGTGTGTGAATTGCAGGTATAAATTTTATATAATTTATCTACTATACAATGTTAACCGCATATTATATTATTTAAATTTAATATCTTATGCTTTTAGTGTATTTTTTACTTTCTTAATGTGTTCTTTAATCTAATTTATATTTGATTGTTACTTGAATTTGATTATTGCAGGTTAGGAACCGCTTTCCTTTCTTCCAAGGATTGTTCTGATGTTGCACACACTGCGGAACACATTTTCGAGTATGTGAATGGATGCATTAATCAAGTTGGACCCGAAAATGTTGTTCAAATTGTAACCGACAATGCTAGCAACAATATGGGCGCTGCCAAGATTTTGAAAGAGAAAAGACCAAACATATTTTGGACCTCATGTGCTACTCACACCATCAACCTTATGCTAGAAAGTATTAGTAAGCTTTCGAGGTTCAGCAAGTATATTGAGCAAGCAAAGCAGATGACAATCTTCATTTATGCTCATCACAAGACTTTGGCAATGATGAGGTCTTTCACAAAGAAGAGGGATATAGTGAGGCCGGGTAAGACTAGATTTGCATCCGCTTTCCTTACTTTGCAAAGCTTGATGAATAACAAAAATGCTTTGAAAGCAATGTTTGGTAGTGGGGAATGGGAGAAGTGCAAATTCTCAAAAAGTAGTAAAGGGAAATTGGCCTACGAAACTGTGATGAGTTTGGCATTTTGGAATGGTGTGACATGTTGTTTGAAGGTTTTTGCACCTTTGATTAAAGTGTTGAGATTGGTGGATGGGGATCAAAAGCCATCAATGCCTTGGTTATATGGAGAATTAAGAAGGGTTAAACAAGAAATTAAAGAGGCCTTGAACAACGTGGAAAATAATTATCGGCCAATTATTGAAAAAATTGATGAGAAAATGAAAAATCGGCTAGATTCTCCATTGCATATGACGGCATTTCTATTGAACCCCTATTACCACTACAAGGATTCAAGCATTTCCGATGAAACTGAGTTGTTGAATGCCTTTTTAGAGTGTGTAGAGACTTTTCATCATGGTGATATAATCTCTCAAGATGTAATTATCATGACTGAATGGCCACAGTATAAGATGAAGGAGGGTCATTTTGGGAGACCGTTGGCCATTAAAGGATGTGACACTGATTCTAAGGATCCAGGTAAAAAATTAAACATTCTATTTCATATAAATTGTTTTTATTTGTTTTTTTTGTTTACTAATTACTATTATTTATATTTATGAAAATATATCTTTCAATAATTAATTTTATATGTGATTATGTTTTATGGTGTAGTTAATTGGTGGAGCATGTTTGGAGGCCACACACCTAACTTGCATAAAATGGCAAAGAGGATTCTTTCATTGACAACTAGTTCATCCGGATGTGAAAGAAATTGGAGCAATTTTGAATGGGTTAGTGTAATATCCATAGCTTATTTTTAATGTTTTAAATTTTAATTATTTATTAACTTATTCAATTGTAATTTTTAAATCTTATGTAGATACATACGAAGAAAAGGAATAGACTCAATACGAATCGATTGAACGATCTCGTCTTTGTTAATTTCAATTCACAGTTATCAAGGAAAATGAACCAACAGACTAAGAAGAATGTTGATGTGCTATTAGCACCTGATGTTGATGCTACTGATGCACAAGGATGGCTTGTTCCAGGTGGTGATGATGATGATGAAGTACGGTCCGGTTTGGAACGACCGAGGCAACTTGATGAAGATGATTTTGATTCTACAGAGGAGGAGATGGAGAGAGGGGAGAAGAACTTTGATGTAGAATTTGAGTCCGACAATGAACAAGTTATGGAAGACGTTTATGGAGATGATGAAGAGTGGTTACGTCTTTCTCCTCGCCCTTAAGGTTTTTAGGGCCTTTACATATTTGATATTTTCATGAACTTTTCCTTTTGGTTGCTATTTTGTTTTTGTTATGTTATCATTTATATATTATATATGATGTTGGTTGTGTACTTGTGTTTGAGATTGAAAGAAGGATGGAAGATCCTAAGTAGTTTAGATGTGATGAACTTTTGAAGTGTTGTTATTTTTGTTTATTACAGGTGGAATTGTTAAAAAAATAGTGGTTATGCTGCCGAAATTTTTAAGATATCTAGTATTTATAATTATTTAATTGTGTTAAAGTGACTTTGAAAATTGTATGAGATAAGTTTGATGGTGTTTTGTGGTCATATAATTATATTTTGATCATATAGAAAATTTTTAATTTTATTTTTTATAGGTTTGACCTGGTTTGACCATTGGTCAACGGTTTGACCGTTGACCGATGGTCAAACCGAGTACTCGCCGAGTACTCTCCGAGTTGCCGAGTACTCGCTACTCGCTGCCTCGCCGGTCGAGTAGCGAGTAGCGAGTTTTGGAACACTCCCGAGCAATCCTATGCAGAAATGGGGTAGCTAAACAAATAACAGTAGTCCATGAGCTCCAAAAAGAGAGAGATCTTGTTGAGAGCAAAGGAGGATTTGTAACTAATAATATATTCGACCACATAATGATTGAAGTTACATTTAAGTAACATTAGATATTGGTAAAAGCCCTAATGGTAAATCTAAAACAGCGAGTTGCCTCATACTAACAGAAAGAAAATTCCGTCTGTCATGCTTGTAGATTATGCTGGTGTTCTATAAATATCAACGTTAATTTCTTTGGTACAAGGCATCTTCATAGTTTGTCAAATGAAGGAAAAATTATTAAAGACCAATTTAAACAGCACTCAAGTTTAAAATTTTAGATTAAAAAAGAACTTAAGATGCACACTGTATTACATTGTATGATTCGCTGAGGAAATACTGAGAAGAAAAGTACTGGCCAAATGGATGGATGCTTTCCATTGACGTGCTAAAAAAGTACTATGAATGTTAAAATCATTGTTAAAATTGCACGGGGAATATCAATGTTAAAATCTCAATTCCTGCACCATGACTTTCAAAGTTGTTTTTATTGTGGTGTTAATGGTTTTATATCTGCAGAGAGGGACTCTTCTTGGTGAAGGAAAGTCCAACACGATGTTTTACTTGTTTTCCAGTTCAAGTGGTGGCGTGTTCTCAGAGCCAAATTATCAATCAAAATGTCTTTCTTATAACAAGGATGCATAAGTCTTTTCTACCTTAATTCTATCAGATAGCATGCTTCAGTTCTAACACAGTATAATATGTCTCCAAAGGAATGGATACCATGTTGCCATTTGAACACCAATCAACAGAGATTGGAGACAATAAGCCATCTACACAGTAGCAATTTATTTTCTTGTTTGACTTCCTTTTCTATGTTCGCTCTATGTAGCCTTAACTTACCATTATCAAAGTCTAAAGTTTGATTTTCCATTTTATAACAAATCCAGAAGGACGAGGATCAGACACTGCAGAAAAAATCAAAAAATGGGCAAGAAATCCACTAGGAGAAGTAACATTCGGAAAAATCAAGTGTATCTAGAAACTACTTAAAGAGTCATAAAGTCTCATCCAGGTATCAGGTCCATGCATTTTACAGCAATAAAAAATTCAACACCAATACACAAGAATTTGGTATTGGAAAGTCAAGCTAAGAAAGAAAATTTACCGAAAAAGTTGACAGAATACAACACAAGGATGCATGATTGACAAGATAAAACCATCTCACATCCCTATCAAAAAAGTGTCATATTGTATTAGTGACTTGCCTGGATTCAATGTCCTGAAGTCTAAGAGTTACAGCTCTTTTGTGGGCTTCCAGCCCCTCAACTTCAGCCATGGTTGCCACATATGGACCAAGCTTCTTCAGACCTTCCTCTGTCAATGATTGCACAGTCATGTACTTGAGGAACGAATCTAGAGACACACCTCCATACATCCGAGCATAACCATATGTTGGAAGGACATGGTTTGTCCCGCTGGCATAATCTCCCACACTCTCTGGTGTCCATGAGCCTAAGAACACCGACCCTGAAATGAGAATATCACAGTTCAAATCTCATTTATCCATTTTGGAATTGCCATAGACTCAAATTGCAATTAGATTTCAAAATTTTATCAGTTAACTATCTTAACAATAAAGACCTATGATCTGCAGCAAAATTTGTTTCACACACTGTCCTTGTAGGGTCCAATGCAGCAGATAGAAACTATGAATTTCTATTCCTTAAAGGTTTGACACCAGAGCATATAGAGATTGAAAGGCACCTGTGGCACAATCTAATTAATTTAATATCAGAGCCTGGTTCCAACACACTTTCATACTGCTATTTATAATTCCAAAAAACTTACCGTAAATACTGTTTTCATGGTTTCCCTTTGTTCAATTCATCTTGTCTCTCAGAAAGTGTTTTGAGATTGCAAATTTCAGTGTGGAAGCGGGTTGGAACCATGCACTGATCCCAAATGACAGAGAACCAACAACTTGTAAATTATTAACGGAAATACTAATAGAAAGGAAAGAAAGTTTGAAGAGAATGAGGAGGAAAATTTCAGGCAATTTTATTCATCAAGTCTGAAGAACAATGAAAAACTAGGCCTCTATAAATAGTGGCCAAATAGAAACTAAAATAGACAATAATTTAAATTCCCAATCAATCAAACAAAGTCAAATTCCCAATCAATCAAACCAAATCAAATCCCTAATCAATCTAATCATTCGCAATCACAATCAAAATCACATCCCCAAATCCCTAGTCAACCAATCTCAATCATAATCACATCCCCAATCAAATTATCCCTTCCTGCTTTCCCTAACATAGGTACAAATCTCGGGATGCTATACATCAGATAATGGCCTAAGATATGCTGCAAAATTCATTTCAAGCTATGTCCTTCCAGGAACCGATGCAGCAGATAAAAATTACAAAACTCTCTCCCTTAAAGGGTCGACAACAGAGTATATAGATAGATTGAAAGGCACCTCTTAAGCAATCCAATTAATCTATATGATATATTTCAGTCTTTTCAGATGACCATATTTGAACCAACTTCTGTTAAATCTTACTCAATATACTCTTTGATGCTGCAACACTTTGCCAACCACAGGGCTTCAACCAATTTAAATGCCATTTTTTATAGTCTGTTTGACACTAACTGCAAACCTATTATTCGATCAAGCACAATAACATCACCAGGATCTCAAGCTTTGTAACTTATTCCACTGCTAACTGTTTGAAGTCATGTTCAGCAATTGGATGTATTGGACATATCATTACCACACAATTTGAACATGAATAAAAAAATCTATACACATTGTGCTTTTGAAGATCGGGAACAATGGTATAATTGCAATAATAAAAGAAAATTCAGAAAGGCAGTTATCACAGTAGAAGTCAATAGCCATAGTGACAACAAAATAATAATACCGGCCATGAAAACATAAACAATACATGAGAGGAGACAAGTGAAGATGGAAGCGGAATTGCACAATCATACCTGCATTCTCAATCAAATGCTCCCATTTTTCTGCATCTTTTACATTAATGATCAGATGCTCAGGTGCGTATAAATTCGAGAAGGAGATTGCCTAAAAATCAATGACCATGTTAGATTTCAGGAAACAATACTTAAAAAAACTTTCTAATGTAATGATTTGTACAATGAACCAAATCAGTGAACATATTATAAGAACCACAAACATGAATATATAGCTAAAAAATTATCAAGAGAAGGGAAAAATTTTCAGTTCCAAAGGTTTTATGCAATGGAAAATTCCAAGACAACAGAAAACCTGATTTGATTGTCAGTAATCTCCTGAGCAGAACAAATAATTTGATTGTCACTGTCTCTAAGCACCAATCCTTAAAAATACAAAAGTCAAGCTCTGTAAGTGTATGTAAAAAGCCAAAAGTGTAGACTTGTTGAGGTGAAGCAAGCTGTAATAAGCACCAATTTAGAAATGGAGGGAGGGAGAAGATCCAATCTAGATCTCCACCCTTGATTTTTTTCTTTTACCCTTCCAACTGTTAAGTTTGAATAACAGTCAATTGACGGAATGACCAATTTGATAAATTTTCCAAACGTAAGGGATGACAGGAAATAAAATACATTCGCAAGTAAAAGAAAAAAATATTTCGCCCAAAAAGAGGGACTAAAGTGAAATTTTCCCATTTATAAAATGTTCAAATCTCACATATTTAATCCAAGAATATATGAGAAGCAGCTGGGCTCAAAAGTTAAGTTATTCCAACCTAAAAAGAAGTAGAGGAAAGTACAGGCCTTGTGATTTATAGGGAGTCAAGAATATTAAAAGTCCACAAAAGACAATTGGGCTTTGCAGAATTAAAAGGCTTGTTTTTTTTAAAAACCAGAACCAATACAGGGCCCAAAGACAATGAGGTCAACAACAGCAGAGAAGAAAAATTAGGGCTTCAAACTCTAATCTCAGAAACAAGACTCTGAATTTAAGGTTTTACAATGCAAATTCACCTAGTTAAAACAACAAAAAGATGACAGAAAGGCTATTTAACCAAGGAAGAGACGGGGTAGATAAGGAAAAAGGGTTGCATGAGCTCAAAGAGGTTGCAGATTTGAGCTTAGGGTGCTATTCAAAGGAGTCTAATGAATAGGTTGACTATAATTCCAGTGACTAGGAGAAACAAGTAGAGGAGAGCCAAGAAGAATATGCTTCTCCTTTGGCTTTGCTAGGTTGGTAGAACTTAATCAAAGAATAGAAAATCGGTTTCAATGAACACATTGTAGGTCCCAATTTATGGGATATCAATGGAAAATCGATATCAATGAGAGAAATTTTTTAAAAACAATGGATAAATTAAAACAACTGATAATATATGAAATGAATTACTTTTGACAATAAATTAGCATGCCTACAACAAATTATAATAAGTATAGGTACGTGTATCATGCAACTATGTTAGTAAATAGGATTTTAAAATTAAATATTTAAAAATTAAATTCCTATTACAAAATTTTATATGGCACAAGGAGAACTAAATATTTTATGTAAAACTATAGAATACATGGTTGCTTTAACTTTTTAAACTGAACAATGAAAATTACCACCAAGAATCCCAGATTGCCGATCTAGAAAACATGGTCAGATGAAGTTAAAAACATACAAAGTTTCTTACTATATTGATTATTGCTGAAAAAGACTAACCCAACACCTATAAAAGTTAGAAAAGACATAATATTCTTGACCAAATTTTCAGAAGTAAAAAAGAGAATGACTAAAAGTTAGACAAAAAGTAAAAGAAAATTTCACAAAGGAATAGGTGGAATGCAAGCTGAACAAATTGTAGCATACAAAGATGAAAAAATAGACAATTTGGTCCTTGCAACAGGTAAAAATTGATAAATCCAAATTACCTATAGACCCATAGACCTATAGACCAAAATGAAGTTTCCCTTTATCTTTTGGAAGAGTGGTACTACTATTGTATAGTAGAGAGTTTTTGGAAAGGGGATTGCAAAACCATTATAATGAGCTATAGGTTCACTTCTTCTCTTTTAATAAAATTTCAATTTCTTATCCAAATGATATAAGCTGTTATACCTAGATGCTACTCACAATCATACTAAAAAATGAAATTTCAAGAAATGCAATCAAAATTCCACCCAAGTATGGAAGTAGAAAGACCAAAAGAAACATGAGGACTAACCTCCACCATATCACGAGCAAACACTGTGAAACTGTGGCTCAGTGCTTTCGAAGCAAATTCTCCCCTTGGAAGGCTTTGGCACTGCTTGCTGATTTCCTCCTCAATAGCTTTTAAATCTACTCCATCCCCGGCAACTACTAAAACAACCTGACTATCAGGTCCATGCTCAGCCTGAAATAATAAAATTTGAGACGTTAGGTTAAACAAAACAGTAAAATATTGGTTTTTCTTTTCATCCATGAGCTATACAAGGATAGATTGTAGATCAATATACAGGTAAACAAGTACAAAATATAAAAAGGAAAACTAAAGATAACGGCACAAGAATGAGACTCAAATAATGGTTTCATTATTCATAGACAAGACTTATGTTTATTACAAAAATTTTAGAAATGACCAAAAAAAAAAAAAAAAAGAGAGAGAAATTTAACTTCAAATTTTCCTTACACAGAAAGAGAACGATAATTTTTTTTTTTTTTTTTTAAATGATTTACAGGAAAAAAGATTGTTAAAAATAAAGAACTAAACTGATGACATTCTTAATATAATTGCCCAAGCATGTTCAAATACAGTGGCAGTGGTGCAGTAGGGCTGGCACTTGTCCACTAGGTCCAAAAGCGAGCATGGCTGTATAGCCACCCAAAAAAGTTCTCACAATACCCATTTTAAAATTTTAAAATTTTTCTTTACACCCTCTAAGTACCAATACTAATCTTAAGTGTCGCTAACCACTTGAATCATATTATATTCTCTATGAACCCATTAAATTAGTTTTGACACCCAAAAAAATATATAGGAAACAAATTGCATGAGTTCTCAGTCTCTCTTCTTTCTTGCTGCCCTCATTGTATTTCTCTCTTAAAACCTTAATTTGATCATCGGGAATAACCTATATCACTTCCATTCTGTTGTAGCTGGCTCCAGCATAGGTGGTGTTTTTGGTACAATCACAGTCCCAATATAGGGATTTGAAATCGGGATTCCTCTGATCCTAATATTTTCATGGTAGTAAAGCAAAGGATTCATTTTTTAGGCATCTGAACAGGTTTATCTTCTAGATTTAAGTTTTCTTTTTTCTTGATTTCTTCCTAAAATTGTATTAATTTCTATGAAAACGTACAGAAATTTCAGTTGTAATGGAGTTTATTCTGACAACTGTATCCATTTCTATGATAATATCCTTCATTCCTTAATCATAATTTATTGAATTACTGGTTTTGGTTTTAAGAAAAATTTAGGGTTTCTGATAGGTGTATGGTGTTGAGTAACTTCGTTTTTTCAAAATAGTTGTCTTTTTAAATAATTTAATATATGGACAAATTAGTCATAAAATATTATTTTAAAAAAATAAGGGTGTGAGAAGAAACTTTATTGGGTGGAAATAGAGCCACCCAAATTGAATTGAACTTCTACATGTTTAAATCTTTACATTCTCTCATACAGTTCATAAAAAATTTTCGTAGCGTATGCTATTAGACATACTTTCAACCAAAAAAATTTCACCACTCATACAGCTCGTACAATGCTGAAAATTATAAGGCAATATGGGTATTCCATGCTAAATGCTTTAGTATGATCCTCATTCAAAATTTATTACGGAAAATAAAGAAAATGCACTTTAAAATTTGAGAGCACCATTGACATTAAGAATGTGACCACAGAAAAGAGAAGGTAGAGAGAAGTGATCCAAACAAAAGTGAAGCCTCAAACTGAAGCCAACAAATTGACATCTGACCCGGAAAAGTGATCCAACCAAAAAAAAATATGCAGAACTCCAAACCAAATACCTGAGAAAGCAAATCTGCAGCTATATGAACAGGACTGGCATATCTGTCAGCAATGACCAACACTTCTGAAGGGCCAGCAGGCATGTCAATCGAAATCATTGCTTCACTGTTCTGTTGAGCAAACAGAAGCAAAAAAGCAAACCCAATCAATTTGACAGAGAAGCAAAATTTGCACTTCCCTGTAACTTATTTTCATACTACTGGGAAGAATTATTGCTACTAAGCAAACCTTATGAGCACAGAAATGCTACTTACTTGGAGAATCATTTTAGCAGCTGTGACATACTGATTTCCAGGCCCAAAAATCTTCTCAACCTGTAAATTCATGATAAAAGGGCACTTTGTAATGGTGATAATAACAAACTTCGGCAGAAATAATAAGATGTAATACTTATAAAAATAACTTTTTTATTCAATGTATATTTGAAGAATTTTCTCTTACATAGCAAAACTATTAACAAAATTTGAACTGATTTCTGATGCCAGCATCCTCCTTAGTACATGCATATAATAAATTGATCAAATATCAATGATAATTAGCTTCTGACAGATAATATTAATGTTCTAATGTTTTGGTAGACTAGTATTCTTCTATTTCGTGTTTTCCAGCTTGTATGGAGCATTTTTGTCTATAATTTAAATTCTGATATGATCCCTTATTAAAAATCAACTTGAAGCTATACTAACATCATATCCGGAAAGTCAGAGTCATTTCTATGGGCTCAAATCAACGAAATGTTCGACTAAAAGAATCTTCGAAGTGCTAAATTGCACGTTAAACATCTTCTCAATTGAGGGCTTCAAGTAACTTCCAAACTCACACTAATGGAAATGCATTAAATATAATGGGCTCAACTCAAACAATTGCCCGATGTACATGACAGTCCAACCGTGGATGTCTCACGCTTACATGTAAAGAAGAAAAAAACAAAAACAAAAACAAAAGCTTAACAATTAATTCATCAAAAAGAAAACAAGATGGTTCTCAAACTTAGGATACTTATAAAACAGGGAAAGCACAAGATTATTGCATAAACAAACAGACAGTGATCAAGAAAATACATTGTCAGAAAATTAATACCTTAGGGCAAGTTGCTGTCCCCCAAGCCATAGCAGATATGGCCTGGAAAACAAATGTTGTCAGACCACTTGAACAATAAATATTAAACAAACACACCAAACTAATTGAAATAAAAGAAGTACTCAGAAATGCACAACCACACAAGAGATAGTTTTGCACGCTTTCATACCTGAGCTCCTCCAGCCTTAAGGATGTGAGTCACACCAGCTTTCTTGGCACAATACAATACCTCCTGTAAAAAAATATAAAATATAAAGTCATTTAACAACTATCAGCAAATAGTCATTGTATAACAAACCGAGTATAAGAAAATACCTTACATATGCTACCATCCTGACTCGGGGGAGTTGCAAGAACAACAGTTTTACACCCAGCAATCTGTGCAGGCTGATGGCAGAACAATATTTAATCATCACATTCAGCATCAATAATTAAAATACGAATGTCGAACACGGACAAGGAAAAGGAATCAATACAATCAATCCAATCAACTTACAACTGCAAGCATAAGAGCAGTTGAAGGTAAAACAGCAGTTCCTCCAGGTACATAAAGCCCTACAGAACCAATGCTCCTCGCCACCCTTTTACACCTAACACCCTAACAAATTTCAAGCACCGAGTTAAACTATAAGGCCAAAACAAGAAACAAACAATGACATCGACTTACCTTCATGTTCTCAACGGTTTTCTCAGCCAACTTCTGTGCAAGATGAAACGCATATATGTTGTCATACGCCACGTCAAATGCTTCTTTAATAGCCTGCATCAAGCTGTGGATCCGGTAAGTCGGAAACATTTTCGACAACTTTATCGAGTTTAACCTTGTCAAATCTTTCGGTATAACTGCAATACCAATACACAAAACATCAAATACGAGCTTTCGTTGGAAAAATGAAATGACAATAAGAATGAAATAAGCACCAACTCTTTCACTGAAGCATCTCCTCTAGTTCGAACATCATCAACAATTGGATGAACCTGAGATACATTACATTCAATGAAGTCAACTCTGTGTGTGTGTGTGTGTGTGTGTTAGTAATACTAATTAGTATAGAAAGGAAGAGGTTCGAGAATGAATGACTAACCGTGTGGAAAATAGAAGAGAAATCGATACGAGGACGAGCCTTCAAGCTTTGGACCTCCGGAGGAGTTAGTTCTGATAATTTGTATGACTTCATTGAAGAACACCTTATTCTACTGCTACTACAAATCGAAGCTGTGACGATGATTAATTAGTAAGACCAAAAAGATTAAATCAGAAAAAAAATAATAATAATAATAAAATAGAAATATATATAGAATAATAAAAGTACCAGAAGGAAAAGCAAATGAAGGAGGTTTAAGAAAGAAGTTGGAGTGATTATATCGGAGTAGTAGGTGAGTGTCCATGAGCAAGACCAGCTTCAATCACATTAATTAAAAAGAGCATTCACATCAAACCTAAAACGGTTGTTCAATAAGCAGACATAACAGAGTGAACAAGAAATTCATACCAAGGAAGGGGGTGAGGTTAGCGGCTGATGGCTAATGGCCGATGCTCAAAATGTAAAATAACGCCACGATCGGGGAATGATTTGGGCACTTTGGCCCAAATTGGATTTCTTTTTAAATTTTATCATTATTTAAGAATTAATTTAATTATGAATACTCTTTATATATTGTATTAGTATAATAACATTGAGAATTGATGAATAATTTAATCCAACCAGTAAGTTAGCAAAACTGATCATATTTTGAGTATTTTAATTAATATAGATATATAATATTCTTGTCAAAATATTAATTATTTAATTATTTTAAACCTTAAATCATGAGTATATAAAATTAATGATATGTGATATAATAATTATCCAATTAATTTCGAAAAATTATCATTTTAATTAATATACATCCTACATAAATATTGTATTATACTAAATTAGATAAAGGAGGTGCAATTCCTCTTGAAAGAGGAATTTCTCTTCCCATTCTTCTTTATCTATTTTGATATTAAAAATTTTGGAATTATTTAATTTATAGTATTCACTTAAAAATTAAAAGAAATGATATATTGAAAATATGTGAGATGTTCTTACAAGTTTCACATTTAAAAAATAATAATAATAAATATAAATAATAAAAATAAAAATAAAAAATCGAAGGGGTGTACATACAAAATCATTTAATATTTACTTCTTAAATTCATTTAAAATCATTTTGTAAATAACTACTAAAATGCCAAGCTATTGTAAAGATAAAATAAAAACAAAAGATTACGACAATAACCCCTTTTTTGAGATTGAAGTTAAAAAGTAACCATTCTTTGAGATTTTATATTTTTATTAAATGTATTTTGATTCAAAAACAGTTATTTTCGCAAGATTTTGAAAAAAGAGTTATTGTTCAACTTGAACCTAAAAAAATGACCATTAATAATAATAATAATAATAATCCAAATAAAAATTCCAAATTGCCCACAAACAGTTTTTTTTTTTTTTTCCTCAAATCATAAGATCATAAACAACGGTCAAAGGGATAAAAACAAAAACTGCTTGCTGCTTGATACCCTTGCTAATACTATCAAGGATTTGAAACAAGCAAATATCACATTCTATTACTTTTGCATACTAATAATGTATTACAAGGACCCATAGTTGCTGTATTACACTTACTAGCAAAATTTATATTCTATGCGCTCCTAAAAAGGCTATTAGTTTTGATTTATCTATCAAAGAGAAGATCTTGATCGGTTGCTGATATCCCACTCCCATATAACTTTGTAATGGTGTGCTAAATCTTCGTCTTTCAGATTATTATCTTTCTCAGGCGGAAGACGATTCCTAAACACAGCAATCTGAGAAGCAAACCCTGGTTCTATGTCAGCAGAACCACCAACCCCACTGAACTCAACACTGTAGTTGTGCCTTGATGCTAGTTCAAATGCCCAACTATTGAACTGCTGTCGAGTCCATTCAAACTTGTGATCATGGTTGCGAAATTTACAGGACTGCGACTGGATTTTCTCATCTGGATCATCTTCTTGGCTTGTCTGACTAGATCCCTGGAGTATCACATTGTACT
This sequence comes from Nephelium lappaceum, assembly GCA_021234005.1. Lineage (NCBI taxonomy): Eukaryota > Viridiplantae > Streptophyta > Magnoliopsida > Sapindales > Sapindaceae > Nephelium > Nephelium lappaceum. The sequence continues at coordinate 10,044,032 of CM038010.1, forward strand.
CATAGTTTGGGGTACGAAACAATGAGAATCCTAGGCCGGAAAAAACTTAGCACAATGTTGCCGAAGAGGCGGGCTTCATCCTCCTCCATATGTTCAATTACCTATAATCTTTCAAACCATCAGGCACATAAAACTCGAAACAAATAAATAATATAAATTTTGATTCCATCCTGCGGCATGCCATCATGTAGGCAACCCAACCCTGCCCACAGGACCTAGGCTTTTTAGTTTAACATTTTTTGTGGACTATTTTATCTTTCACATTTCCTACTGTTTGACATCCATTTTCAACATCTGTTTTACCCATAATCTTTATCCATACAATGCAATCATCTATGAATAAAAAAAGTAATATTCGAAATGCTTCCATATCATTATGAAAAAAAAAAAACATTAGCATTAACAAGCACTAAACTGCTCTGTCCATGATAAATAAAGATAACTCCATAAGTGTAAGGTTAAAAAGGGTTACGGAATACCTCTAAGCATGTCCCAATATCAAAACCACGCAACCGAGAATCAAGCATTGTTATAGAGCCATCATAGAGAACAGCAGATTTGACACCATAATAAGGTACAACATCCGACTTCGTGCTTAGTTTGGAATGAAGTATCTGCAGAATTAACGAAGTCCAAACTATTTGCTTAGCAAGTGTAAACTAATAAGTAAGAAGAAATATTGAAATGAAAAATCACAATGCAAATCCCTTATCTGTACACTTATTTTAAGGAATTGAAAAATTCTCTCCTCATCAACATCCTACTTATGAAAGATGCATGAGATTTTTTCTTTCTGTGATAAGAAACAAGTAGGAGATTCAAAAAATAAAGAGCATCTTTTTGGTCAAACGCAACATAGAGCCAATGATTGTAGCCATTATTTGAAATCTGTTTAACCATGTGGACAGTACATAATCACTGCCACATTGCAGGGACAACATTTCAGCTCTGAAAGCAACAGTGTATCAAAAGTCTTCCTTTTAACTCTTTTTTTTTTTTTTTGTTTAACTAAAACTCCAATATTGCACAACAATATGCATCTCTCTAGCATGTTATTATGTATTGTGTTTTATGTCCCATTAACACAGAACATCACCCATGATTAGACCTATCAAACACATATTATGCCCCCATACTCCTTTTTGTGTACCCATATCAATCACATTCACCAAGGCCAATCTTTGATTACAAAAGACAACCATGATTGAACCTGTCAAAGAATAGAAACAGCTCCCATAACATGTTACCTGTAGCAAATCCCACATGATGACCACCTCAAAGGTCAATCACATGCTTGATTAGGAATGAACATAACTTAAACTTTTCATATTAGCATAAAATACGGAACTAGAAAATTATATAGGTAGAAAAACTCTAATTGCAGACTGCAATTACTATAAACGGTTCAAACCTTAGCTGCCCGACTAAGACTTTTCTCAGAAATATCAACACCAACAACTTTTTCAAGAGATGTTGGATAATCTAGTAAAGAATCCAATAAACTTCCAGAGCCACATCCAAAATCAACCTGCAACAATTACAGGGATTTAATCACAACTTGACATATCAATATTAAATATAGACAGTAAATGTTAAAAATATACCAAAGTAGTAGCACAAGATTGTCTAATGTGCTGTAAAGCATATTCGACACGTTGCTTTGAAAGTGGAGGGCTAAAAATAGCCTGCTCCATTCTGTCCTCTGGAGGTTCTGTTACTCGCAACAAAGATATTGAATATTCCAACCAGCAAACTTCTGCAGAATTAGAGAACACAAACATGCAATTCACAGTTAGTTGAAAGTAGGAAGCATTATTCAAAGCAACAATAAAAGGAACAGTAATAGCTATTGCAAAAGAAAATATATATCACTGGGATATTAATGTCAAAAAGCATTTCAACCGCTAAAATTCAAAACTATAATCTCAAAGCATGTTCTTTTTTATGAGAAAAATTAGAATGTTCTACTAAGAAATCAAGTATAAACTAACAAACATAGGATGTTACAAAATTTTGAACAGCATAGAGTAGGACAGTCATGTGCGTTTTTAAAATGTATGATATGAAGTTAACATTTAACTACAGTCATAACTGAAGATTTTCATCAAACCTTCTAAAAGAACAAGGAGTAAAACTGCCTAATTCAATGCAATGCTTTCTTCTTTCGTTCACAGCTAATAAACATCAAACAAAGTAAATCAACCAAAAAACCATGACTATAATTGCATGCCTTTAATGCATTTGTCAACAGAACTAAGAAAACCAATACAAAATCTAGATTATAGGGACATTTATCATCAAACATGGTCCACTTCTTAGTATCACACGCTGCTTTATGAAATTATACTCGAAAGTTGACATAAAATGAGAGTAACTCACTTGACGATAACAATGAAAGAATTCTCACAGAATCATCAGCTGCAGATAAAATCAACTCTTGAAGGGGCAACTCCGTATTGAAACAAGCAGACTGACCAATAGACATCTGAGTTACAACTGCCTCTACATAAGGAATAATAGCTCCAGAACCTATCTCAAACTCAAACTCTTCTTGGCTTTCAAGAAGTTCTTTCATATTTCCACCTTCTGTCACCAAGGATACCGAATAACTAATAAACAATAAACACCCATTAGATGGATAGACACCAGAATCTGGACCTCCAGTGCTTAAAGAATAAACTCCATGCTCTGGCATAGTATTTTGCATATTCATATAAGATTTTAGAAATTTGCCTCCTTGATTTTCACTTTGCTGAATATCACGCATAGATAGATACAATGCAAACCTTTTAGATAAGTTTTCAGGATAAAAACAAATGTCAGGGGCACTACCAGAATAGTTTCGCTTCTCTAGATATAGATCAGGTTCCTTAAGACACTGGTTTAGCCAAGTAAGAACTTTCAAACAAGCATTCTGTACAGCATCACTCTGCTTTTTGTAAAATTGTTTTGGTGAACAGTCCAAAATTAGATCATGAGACTTGGAAAATAATTTTATATCACATTTAAATGCACTTCCCGATCCAACTGACTCTACTTCATTAGTGGCAGTGCCACCTCCACTTGTACATTCTTTATCTTGTTCAGCTGACTCTGAAACAGTCAACTTCTTGTCTGATCTTGATGGCTCTGCTGATGCTTTTAAGGGGATACTTGATATGGAAAAGACTGGTTCAGACAACCAATGCTGACGACAGAATGTACAGAGGATCTCTCGTGGAAAGGAACCTCTCCAATTTGTTCTTGTAGTGAACGCCACTGGCAAATCTGCCGCTAGTATTGCCTCTCTGGACAACTTGTAAACTCCACTGGGCACCAAATTTACAAGCATCCTGAACAAGCAGATATGAATGATTACGAAATCCAAGGCTATAGGATTTTATTTTCTCTTTTATATACTAAATACCTGAACAGATGCATCATGCAAGATATACCACCTAAAGGAAACAATTAATAAAAAGTTAAATTCATCAAGTAGACTTAAGCTCATTAAGTCCAGTGTTAAAAACTCAAATGTAAGCACTTTCCCTTCACATTGGACCAAGGAAAGGAGAAACTAAAATGGGAAAATTGCAAAATTTCCAAGGTTTTCCAAAAGCAACTGCATGAGGTTTCAGATGATCTGATCTCCTGAAAACCTACAAACTTATGGTCATAATTTATATTCAGGGAAGAAGTGGTAGCCCTAAGATCATATAAGCATTCCATTATATGAGGATATGAGATAAAAAGCTTCATACAAAAGAGTGAACAGAAAATAAAAGGTAAAGAGAGAAAAAAAACTAATAGGATGAAGTCATAGTAAGAGAATTTTTATTGAAAAAAAGAAAGAGAGAGAGAGAGAGAGAGAAAGAAAAGAACATAGACTGGAATCAAACACGTTGCTAGCAGAACTCAAATCTTATACAGCCACAGCAGCATTTGAACCAAAATTGAGCCACAGCAAATAAACAACCCAGAATTAGCTCAAACAGAAAGGTTCAAGTGACATTCTGCAGAAAATGTAAGAGGGCAACAATGTTAAAAGATGACACACAACAATTACATTGAGTTAGAAGTGACCTGTAATAAGATTGCAGTGTAATATCTTCATGGAAAAGGTCTTTGGACTTCCATGTGTATCCAATGGACGCCAAAATAGTATCACCATATATATCTTGACCACACAAGCAGCTTGCTCTTGAATTCAGCAAACCTTCAAAGTGAACTTCTTTAACATTTACAAAATCAGATGACTGATCCATAATATATGACTTGGGAGCAGCAAAATACAATCTCAGTCTCTGAGGAAGCTTTACCAATAGTCCTGCAAGGAGCCAATCAAAAGAAAGCTATGCCATAGTGCGACATAATGTACAGACATTTATAACAAGCCAAATAATAATTCCACATACCTTGAAATCATAACCTTGTTGCCATCTGCTAAACCAAGATTTCTTGCAATAACATCCAGATAACACCCAGTTGAGGAAATATTAATCGTAACTGGCTGAACTTGCTTCTCTACTGAACATGGAATGTGTATGGCTTTAAGGCATATGTTGTCTACGGTATCATATAGTTGAAATATTGATTCTTCTACGATATTAGGGGGATATGAATTTCTCCTCCATATGGAAAGCTGCCCCTCAGAAGTAACAACAAACTCTGGTACTCTAGCAGCAGCACTCATGATATGTGATATAAGCAGGAATTGATTTGACTCCACCTTAGGATTAATTAATTTACAAAGATTACTAAGCTTTGAATCACAAGCAGCAATGACTGAAGCAGGAACTGAACCATAAAGATCACCGTCTCTCCGCAAAGCAGCTCTAAAGTGACCACTCAGTGGATGAAGAAGCAAAAGGAACTACAATGACAACAAAGGTGTAGGCCAAAAATGAACAAATAAGAGCAATTAAACTCTGTAATGAGTAACAGAAAAGAACATAACAAGATCCACATGTATCAATTGTCCTAGAAAACTCGCAGCATCGTGTGCTACAACAGCCATGTTTTAACCAAAAAAAAAAAACAACCCTTCATGAATGACCAAAGGATAAAGCATAAAAAGAGCTGAAAGAGGAAAATTTAAGTGTAACTTAACTATCAAAAAAGAGCACATCAGAAAAGCATTCAATTTCTGGAGGCAACCACTCTTAGATTCTCTAACACAAAGCATGCCTTCATCAAACTTAATAATCAGTGGTTAAAATAAATATATGCAGTTTAAAGTTGAGTTCATCGTTATTTTCTACTAACAGTTTCACAATTCAGTAAAACTTAACCTAAGGATCAATGCCAACAAACAAAGCAAAACATTGTATACATAGATGCCTTCTTTATGCTTGTTGCTTAACTAACAAAGCTAAAGGTTCCATTTCAATTTCGTGTTAAGTATCCAAGTACCAGAATGCTAATTACATCTTACGACGAAATAAGGACGTGAAGACTTTTATCCAAAGGGAAAGTCCAGATAAACACGTGACATCATTCAATGAGTAAATAATAAAATTTTAGTGATAACAAAGGCAAAATTTAATTAATTAAAAATTTTTCAAGGAATTCAGCCATCATTTTGGCATCTAAATCCAGACACATTAGGGAACCCACAGTAACCATCCAACTAACATAACAAATTATTATACACGAATATGAAGAACTGTAAAGGATGTGTCATCTTCCCATTCTCTCTCTAACACAAATGCACACCAATGCAGCACATGCACGTGCACACACAAAGAGAGATTCATCATCTAAGAAAGCTACTAACCTCATTAGAAAATAAGTGTTTGACATGTGCAATTAATTTTTCACATGCTTCTTCAGCAGAAGGATCATTTGTTGAAGGACGGATGCCAAGCTGCAACAAGAAAAGTGAAAATAAAAAATAAAAAAATAAAAATAAAAACAGATTACAAATCATATAATGAGGAATAGCCAAAAAATTTAAAACATAAGAAAATAGTTTCTAATGATTTATTAAAAAAAAAAAAAAAAAACCTCATTTCTAAAGCTTGTATGAAAAGTAAATTTGTTCTTTCAGAGTCAAATATCAATACAGCAACAAATATCTGTATGGCCAATGTCTTTGAGAGGACAAACAAAGCGACAATTAGGAAATTGGAAATATGCCATCAACATACTAGTAATCAGACAATGTGATAAAGAACTAAATTAATCTCCATCATATAGTCCTTGACATATCAAGTTATCATCAATATTCTTTATAATATACCACCATACAGACGCAAGGAAGCTAAGCGGTAGCACCTTGTATCTAACTATCTGCTTCTGCATGCAGCATGAGACCCCTAAAAGACAGCAAAAGATTAAAAAATGGACAAACCTAAGCAATTTAATCTTGATAATACTAAGCACTAAAATTTTATACAAAATCAAATCACATACCCTAAGAAATGGCTAGATGAATATAAGTTTCAGCTTTTCTTTTAAGACAAGCAGTAATAGCACCGAAGATGCCAAATTTTCAATATAAGACCTGTTTAAGCATATATCACCAATCCTATCGTCAAACTTAGTATCCCATTTAAAACAATCCAACCCCTTACTTTGATTGCACGCACCAATCATATAATCAAGGTCCAAATCATTATATTTTTTGGCTATGGAAATAAATACAAGTATTCAAAGGTAACACAAGAAAGATGCTAATTTCCTCAAGACAATCAAATTAGAAACATAATCGCATCAACATAAAATAAGATAAAAGCAAACCTTTTCTATAGCCTTTTCAGCAGCAGATTGCTCAGCATCCTTTTTCTTCTTAAATATTCCAGAAGAAACAGCAAAATCTGGAAGCTGCAAGCTGCAACGATAAAGGCATGGACCTTTCTGGGGGATTGCCAATCCAGGGCATCCATTTTGAGCAAAATCCTGTACTTCTTCCACTGTGTAGACTGCCTCCTTACCGAACTTATGGAATATAATAGCCTTAGGTGTAAGGCTCCTCTTTTTCACAGCAATAGCTGAGGACACTCCAGTTTCCATCAGCAATCACCAGCTGAAGAACAAATATACAAACAAATATCCTACAACAATGCTAGTTTATTTCCTGCATGAGGACGACTACATTTGTCAAAAACTTGAAAAAGGGGTTAGGTTAACACAACATCATACATAATTTTTTCATGGAACAAAGTTAATGGCACTACGTAGACTGTGTCTTGTAATAGGCAACCCAAATATCATGATAAAACGACTACAAGAATTATGGAGCATGGACACTTTTCTCTAGATGGTGTATAAAAAATCCCTATTACTCCGTTTCTAAAAAATACCATACAATGAGGAAAACATTTAGATGGTATTTGGCACCGTTTTTTAAAACTATTTTTCAATTTTAAAAACGAAAAACGTTCGAAAATATGTTTGTCAATCGTCTTCAGAAACATGCTTTCAGAAATGAAAACGTGTTTTCAAAAATGTATGGTAAAACTTAAAGTAAAAATAAAAATGACATTTTTTCGTTTCCTATTATTTTAAAAAATCATTTTCTTTTGTACAATAAAACTCAAAAACAGAAAAACACTCATCTCTAACAATCACATCAGTCATTTTTACAAACAGTTTCATATAAACACATTTTCAGTTTTTATCTATTTTTAAAAATGGTACTAAACTAATTTTTTATCATTTTTCGTTTTCGAAATGTATTTTAAAAAATGTTACCAAACGCATTATCGTTTTTTAAAAAATCATTTTCAAAACATGTTTTTTGTTTTTGAAAATATTTTTCAAAAACACCATTTAATAACGTATCTAAAAACGTATCCAAACACAATATATACTCTATGTTAATCTCTTTTACTTGGGCAAAATACAAAGTGCACATAATTTTTCGACCATGGATTGTGTCTTTTGTCCCCCAAGCAACCCATATCAAACAATAAAATCAACAACTAATACTGCATAATTGATCACTTTTTATGGCTCTTTGTTAACAGCAACAACATTGACCTATTTTTTAACATGTCATGACATCCAGACCCCATTAAAAAAAACCCCCACGAAAAAAGATATGCGAAGAAAGAAACAAAATGTGAGAAACCAATACTCATATACGTTATTCTAATATATGTAAAGAAAAAGTTGAGGGGTTGTCTAATGAAGCCAATACAACATGCAATTTGGCGCATATACGTACAGTAATGGAGACGAAGAAATGAAGAGAGATTGTGAAAAAGGAACAATATCATTCTACCTGAGAGAGAGTTGGAGTTGAAGCCAGAGAATCGCAGTGTGTGTTGTGGGCTTGTGAATTGTGTTTTTAAGTGGGGGTGGGGGGGCGTTTATAAATGGAAGGAGGGAAAGGTAGGGGTATTATTGGAATTTGCTGTACCAAAGGAATTTTCATTTAGTGGAATCTTAGTTTCTCTTCGCCTTGACTCGAAAGGTCACGCACGCCTCGGTTCCCTACTTCGCCTGCACGTTTGTCATTTAACTTGCTTGCTTGTTAAGTGGAAGGGAAAATGTCATTTTAGTCCCTAATTTTGGTAAAATATTGTCCTTTCCTTACTAATGTGTTTTAGTTCCTATCACGTTTTAAAAATTCATCAGTCTAATCCCTTTGACCAAAAAGCTAACGGTCAAACATGATGAAAGTTATATAAAGATGGATTTACCCCTAAGATGGTTTAGGCTAATTGAAATGACATTATTACCTTTGTTAATTTAATTACAAAATGCACTTACAATTAAATTTTAAAATAAAAATAAAATAAAATTATTTAAATATATAATTAAAATTTAAAAATTAAAAAAAAATCAAAGCTTGAAAATAACAAATCAACAAAAAAATAACTAAATATAAATAAAATTTTGAAAATATGGGTTTGCCTAGATCTTCAAACTGTCCAAAATCACTCCTAGACTAAAATCAAACTCATTTTCCCTTACAAATTTCTCAACAACCAAAACAACATGACATCTCACAATGCAACCTCTTCTTCATAACCTAGATTTGAAGATTTGGATTTGGAATTAAACAAGAAAAGTAAAATTTAAAGGTTGAAAGTAAATTTGAAGATTTGGGTTCAGATTAGATTGTCAATGACGATCTAGTGAACCCAAATCACACTCATTTGTTAAATCATTTCATCTGATTCAACAAATCTACACCAACATTTTGTAAACCCTTTTATATGGTTCAATAAATCTACACCAACATCAAAACCAGTTTCCTCCACCACACACCCACAGCTAATTTGTTTAACCCTTCATCTGATTAAACAAACCTATACCAACATTTGGGTTCAACACCAGTTTCCTCCGTAACCCAGATCTTTTCTCACAAAACAAAAATTAAAAAAAAAAAAAATAGAAACCCAGATGATCAAAGTAGTTAGTGGAATAAAATGGCTAAAATATCTTTCCAATTGTTAAGTTTAACTAACAGCCAATAGATGAAATGACCAATTTTATGAATTTTTAAAACATTAGAGATGACGGGAACTAAAAACACATTAATGAGTAAAAAAATAATATTCCACCAAAAGTTAGGGATACAATGAAAATTTCCTAATGGCATGAGACTCTCTATTTTTGGGGGGAAATTTTCATTTTAATACCTATCTTTTGGTGAAATATTATTTTTTTACTCACTAATACGTTTTTAGTTCTCATTATCCCTAACATTTTATAAATTCATCAATCCAATCTTCCATCAGTTGACCGTTAGTCAAGTTTAATGGTTGGAAGGATATCTTAGTCTTTTTGTTCCACTAAATATTTAGATCATCTGGGTTCAAATCGAACCCAGATGATGATGATTGTTCATTTGGGTTCAATTTGAAGCCAAATGATAATGATGGTTCAGTGTTTGATTTTTGTGGTTTTTTTTTTTTTGTTTGGTTTCTATGTTTATGTTTGGTGGTGATTAACTATTAAATTGCTCGATAAAGCTATTATTGTATATAGTTAAAATTATTGATACAAGCAATTAAGGAGCTAAGAGGCATGGGTGTGACTTGTAAGATTATTGGTGTGACCTCAATTGAGGATGACATTGAGAAGCAAGCCTTACTTAGGGTAGGTGTTAATTTTTGCTTTAGAAACCCCCTCAGTGCATCCGATATCCAATCCATCTTGTAGCAGCTCATGAACCGACCATTTCATTCTTCATCATCAACTTTGTCTTTGTCTAAATAAATTTCTCAATTTTTTTTTCTTAATTACTGGGACCAACGTAGAATTCTGAAAAGGCCAACTGCGATATGATTTTGAGGTATAACCTAGAAATCAACTCTCAAAAGACGAGGGGACAATCCACATGAGTGGGGAAAATTGCCCACATTAAGTGAAACTTGTTAGTTGAACTCACAACTTTTAAAAGCAAATAGATGGACTTTTGGTTTACCACTACACAAAATCCATTTTCTCAATTTCTCAAGATTTGGTCCTTTCCATTGTTCTTTATGGATATTGACTGCATCTTAGACTTTGATTATCAACTTATAGATATTATATTTTAATTTAATGTTATTTTAGAATTATATATTTATGAACCGATCATAAGTAGATATTTTCGTTGCACATTTACATACAATTGAAATGGTTAGCGCACTTCCATTTCTTATTCATGACAAGGGGTTTGTGCATTATCTATGTCTACAGGAGGCCCCTCCCTTATGGTGTGAGTTACTTTGCAGGTTGTAATTGTAACAATTGATCTCGCTACTAGATACCAAGGTCGACCCTTGACTGGAGAACTCAAAAATACGTATATAATTGGATTTGCACACACTCCATGTTAATGCAACGTTTGTGTTTTCTCTGCAAAGAGGAAATTCTTACCAGAATAAGTAGTGAATTTGGCCTAAAATGGCATTATAGAACTCTTAAGACTTTATTTTTATTTTCTGGAATATGTGTGACTTTAGGTTATTAAATCAGTGCTTTCTAACCCTAGCTTAATCGAATTTGTAGGACGTCCAAGCATTGTGATAATGTGATAGTGTAAAAGAACATTTTGCTAAGAAAAAAATTACATTAAATGGTGGGTATGGAGAGCAACTTAATGGATTGTGCAGCGTGTATCTGAACTTTACCATATCAGTATCAAAGCAAAATTTAACAAAGACCAACTTGGCTAAATTTAAAACTACCTATAGATTTTCTACTAATTTTTGCTACTCAACTTTACTTGACAAAAACAGGACAATTGCAAGTGAAGCTTAGAAAAACTTTTAGCTTTGATTAGTTCTTAATACTAAATTCATCAGTTGCAGAAATAAATTTGAGCAGCCAAATCTACTAGATATTGAATGTTAAATTTTAGGATTGGTAGGAAATACACAAAAATAACATTTAGAGTTCCAACTTTAGCACGTATATCTGCAAGCATTATAACCCACAACTTTAGCATTATAGTACAATCGCAGTATGTTGTAGCATAGTTCCCCAATTTGATTTACTGGAGAATAATTAGATTCCAGATGAAGCTCCTAAAAGACCTTTAGGTCAAGCTAAAGCTCATCCTTCCCTGAGTAATAATGGCGAAAAACACAAGAAAAGTCCTTTGTTTCATGTCCGTCCTCGCAAAGCTTTGTGTATCTGCACCAAAGCAACATTTACATAGTATACAGCAATTCAACATATAATCTTGTACAAATAAGTCCATGCTTATAGTTGCTTTTATAAAGCTTATGTAGATCAAACTTTTATAAATCTTTGCTAGGAATTTTCACGAGTGACGATTTATAAATAACTCTTAGCAATAGGGTATTGCTGAAGATTTATGGAAAAGGAGTTTTGAAGAGGATGTCACAATAACAAGCCAAATGATTACTAAAACAGAGTTCTAGTGAGAATATAAATGAGCCTAAAATTGATTATTTAGTCCCCAACTTAAAGATTGAGGAACAGCTGCTTCATTCAGGATCACGAATCAAACAAAATTTAACAGTACAATTTAGCCCATCTCATACAAGACACAAATCAGCACAATCAGCACAGTCCAAACAAATCCTAGGTATGTGACTTGTCACCAAACTTAGTGGCCTGCATTTGTTTTTGGAATATATCAAATAAAAAAGAGCCAAAGGTCGTACAAGCTAAATCTAATTCAAGCAAGATATCAAACATTCCTAGCAAATACATGATCAGACTGGCAAAAGACTGTGTCACATCTCCAATCCATTCCTATGCTTACCCAAAATATTTAAAATGATATTCTTGACAACTATTCAACTTTCTTTCATTCAGCAACTAACAAAAAGCAGATTCCTAGAATTTAGTTTTTCTTAGCTTATCAGATGCATGACCCATCAAAAGCAAGAATTCTTAGATGAAATATGCATCCATAACCCAGTGCAAGTCTATGTAACATAGATTCTGTATCTCAAGTTCAGTTCATTGAAAAATGACGGTGTTTCCAAAAATTTTTGAAGTTCAAAGAGATTAGCTTATATCGGCATAGGTACGTACATCTCTTGTGATTGGGATGTTAATGGACATTTAAGACCAGTCTCTGTTGCTGATTCAGAAGCGAGGCCTAAATCTTTGACCTGAACCATCAAAACACTATATCTATTACTTCTCATGATTAGTTCAGCATATAAAAAATCAGACGGATCTGGGAGATAAAAACCATTAGCCGGACATATGTTAGTTACATGATGCAATCGGACATCCTAAAAGAGAACTGCCTCACGGACACTATGGTTAATAACTCTTACACGTGTTAAATTGGGAGTTACAGTTAGTGATATACGTCATCTGAAACAAAGATTTGCTACTTAAATATAAATATTGCTACATACCTAAAGCACAAAAGCTAAATGAAAATGTATATAACAGAAAAAAGGTCCAACCCTCCATAAAATGAACTGAAAGAATGCAGATACTAGTATAATTGGTGAAGGAACATACATAAGGGTTGAATGGTTTTGTCATTGGATAATGAAACATCATACACATATGTAATAGAAATCATACTAGTTTTGTCCATAATCCATGACATAAAATCGAAGATGTACACATGAAAAATTTATTTCTGAATTTCACTGGCATGTTAAAGCAGAGACAAAACAATATATAATTAAATATATGAACAAGTACAAACCCTTATCTCTGAGATGGTGCAGCATTTAGTTCCTATACTATCATCATATTATTATGCTATCATAAGCATTTTCTACAAATTAATTGAATGAAATTAAAATTGAATCAGATAAGTTAATAATGGATTAATTTTGCCTACAAGGTTCTGAAAATTTTATATCAACTTTAAAAAGAGATAAATCTAGAAGTTGAATGTAGAAACAGTTTGGTTAATAGAAATAATACTAATATGACTACTTCGATAAGGTTCTTACCTCTGTGATAAAGCAACCAACTGAACTACGAGACGAAGTATCCAGTTAACAGAGGGTAAATGTTGAATGCAGAAAACAATCCAGTGAATGAGGCATATATTTGTACTATAGTAACATGCCTACTTAGTTTTTTTTTTTTTTTTAATTAAATTGGGCTCACTAGTCAAGCATTGAATAATAGCCCAAGTCATTCTGCAATCATAAACAAGAAAAATTATATGAGTAATATATAAGGAAACACTGTACCATGAGCTTAGATGCAAACCCACCACCGTAATTCCTTGAAGATGGCACCCCTTCCATCACTCCAGGAACTGGATTATAGCTATCACTGTCATTTTGAGAACGTCAACTCAATTTTAACCACTCCAAAAGAAAACTTGAGCAAAATCAGAGCATACATTTGTAATGTATTTTAATGAAAAAAGAGGATAAATACTTTTGTCCTCTGTTTTATTTTAGAATGCTGTTGGCTTGCCAATTTGATCTGTTCTTATAAAATAACAAACACCACACACGTGCGCGTGCACACACACACACATATAGGGACATGTTACAACCACCATTGTAAGTAAGTGGATTCAGAAATCAATGGTTGGACATATTTTGGGACATTTAATGCACTCTTTTGTGAATAAGTTAGGAAAGAAATTCTTTTTCTTTATTGTTTTATTTTTCTGCCACAATCTTGGCTGTTCAAGGCTAGCACCTGTATTATTGATTCACTCAAAAGTATGCCCATCTCATTACTGTGGGAGAGATTATAGAAGCATGGGTTACCTACTCCAACAGCGAGCACTTGAGGAGTTAAATATCTTTGTTAGCGTACAAGCATCGATTCCTAGTGACTGGCCAAGAACAAGGGCTTCTGACACCCCAAGCATACTCACAGCCATTGCTAAGTTGTTGCAAATCTTTGCTGCCTTAATGCCAAAACCACATTAAAGATATCAGATGCTGAAATACAACCAGTAGGTAAAAGAACAAATCTGTGCAGCATGCAACAAATATTAGTACATCAATGTCTATTGGACTTACACATACAACTTGGACATATCTCATGGCAGGCATTGGAAAACCAGACAAATGTTTATAGCATATAGTAGTTCCATTTTGTAAAATTTGCTTTTCTTAATACATAACTACCAAAAGAGCAGGAAAAGGATATAAACATAGTTGGTCACAGTGTTTGTAAAATTATATCACTACTCAAACTGCTCTGTTAGACGTGTCTGATTATGTCTGGCTCATATCCATCTATGTTAATTGGAGTACACTGTACAGCCTTCAAAATTTAAGTTAATGGTCAAAACAACATGAAGCAGGTATGAAGGAAGAATGGGGAAATGCAAGGACAAGACAGATGGCTTCTTCAAACTTGAAAAATAGTCGGTAGAAATTACCATATCAAATTGAAGCAGCACGGTACATGCTAATTAAGATACTGAATATACTAGCTGTGTAAGTTGGGCAGAAAGAGATAGAATCTGTCGTAGGTCAAATCAAGTAATGTCCTAATTTATAAGTGAGTAAGAAGTCCCTTTATGCAATGATGTCACATGGTAGGTTTGCAAAATGCAGACAAATTAGAATTTCTAATTAATATAGACTACATGAATGTTAGTATCAAGTCTTTATACAACCTCGCAGCTCAGTTGGGCAAACTAGGGCTACTCCAGCAATGGATTCTTACTGCATACTGTTTGATGAATTGTTGATGTACATACGGTTGTGTGTTGGTATGCTTACACTGGGCATTACATTTTTCTTGCAAATTCCAAAATGACTATTAATCGCACTTTAGTACTACCAATAGAAAAAGAAAACATAGCTGAGAATCATAAGTATGTATTAAATATATATGGCAGCAAAAGTTTAAAATGATATTTTCAATATTTTAAATCAATTCTGTAGGAACATGAATTTTTCATTCTTACACAGAGTCACCACAATTCCATGAAAAAAAAAAAAAAAAAACCCTACTCATATGGATAATTCACAACTATAGAAGTTTTATCATAAAGAAAAAAAGCGAAATACAAAAAGAATACGCAAATGGAAAAGATATAAAGCGAGGAAAAAAAAAACTCAAAAAGTACTAGCTTTGAGTATTCAATGAGACTTACTGAACCATTTCCTGCACCACCACAATAAATTGCGTTTCTTCCCATTGAAAGGAATAAGGGTTTGGCAGCTAGATATGCATCCTCAGAACCACCAACCTGAATGAAATGCCATCTTTCATTAATAAGTCAAATTTAACTTCAATGTTGCTAACCTAACACAAATCTTGAGGAAAAAATACAAGTTCATTTATAACATAAATGACAAGACTTCTAGCATGTGCTATCACCAAAAACAAAAACAAAACAAAAGAAAGGAAAGAACTAGACAACTCTGACAAAAGTTGTAAGACAAAAACACAGAGATTACTATCCATGAAAAATAAGTAGCAGTTAGAGAAGTATGAAACAATATGGTTAACATATATATTTAGTGCAGACAAACTTTGCCAGAAACTATGAACCTACCCAACATTAATGAACTGAAGTTGGAACTATGGTCTATTTAGCTTGAAGAGGACGGGTTAAGGATATATCATATCATTTAAGTAACCAATTTTATAATAATCATTTTTACAAATTTTACTATTGATTAAACATATTTTGAGATCAATTACATTATTCTAGTATCTTTCAACTTACAAGATAAACAAGTTGGCTAATATTGAAGTTTATAAGCCTTAGCACTGGATTTTAAATTTTTCACTTCATTTTTCAGAAAGCCAGCCCCAGAATAAATTGGCATCCAAACCCATTGATTTCTAGATGTATATACCACTATTTAACCACAAAAGACCAAACAATAAAAGTTGAATATTTTAATGGTATGCTAAAAGCTTAGATTTAATAGGCAACCTTTATGGATAAAATGTGTTCTGCATAAGCTTCAGTGCAGTAAACCGTAAGATAGATAAAATGAAGATACACTACATTGCTAATTGGTAGCAGACAAAAGAACCTGGAAACTATCATGAAGCTGGTTTAAAGTGATCGAGCTTGTCTAACACAAAGTTAAAAAATGAAGATCAAGATGATACCTCAAACTCGGCCCAAAACTTGCCAGATTCAACAACATACCCACAACTATAAATTACTACAGTTTATAAGAGAACTATTCTAGAAATATAGTTTATAAGAGAACTATTCTAGAAATATAAGTGTTCAGCGTTTATCCTCAAGCATCATCCCCTGCTATATACCATATCAAGGACACATAATTGAAAGAAAATTACAGCATGCACAAATATAGAATAGTATGCACACAGGTTCTTCAAGGTGATGCTTAGATTTTCAATCTTTAGGGACTCAATAGTCAAACCAAAAGGTAAGGGCTATAACCATACCATAAAAGTAAGTGTTCCAGCCTCTGCAGCAACAACCCCTCCTGACACAGGAGCATCCAACATGACAGGGTTCTCCCACAAATCTACAACACGATATTATTAGATTTCTAAAGGAGAACAGGAAAATCTAACTCTTACATATGAAAAATGGACCAAAAATTTGTCAGAGACTGGAATTTTTTCCTGGTTCCAATCAATCAGTTTTCTGAAGGCTTAAAGGCAAGAGAAGGAAATTGTGTTCATAATACTGATTACATATGACAGCAACAAATGCTCATTCAAGAAATACCATCTCCTTTGTTTATGTGAAAAAAAAATAATTTAAAAACAAATTATAGTCATTATGGTTTTAAATTTTCTAACATTCAAGTAATAATCTGTTCATTCTTTATTCAGTTACAGTAAAATGAAGCACCGGCCAACACTGGACTTTTCTAGGTATTTTGAAGCACCATTATCCTTTTGCATGAACTGTTATATCATTTGTTAAATATGGGAGAATAATGTCAACACATGGTGAAGCTTCAACAAATGTTCAGTGAAACTTCCAGAATAAAAATCTATAACTCTCTACTTAATCATGGATATAGTAAAAGCAACAAGATCATATGGCTAAAATGCTCGTAGTAGTTCCGCACATACATATTAAAGGAACTCGATGAGTAGACAATTTGTGATAACAAAATTACGAATTGTATGAATACAAGGGATGAGTAAGGTAAGCATAAATAAATTATTGGCTAATGATTCCCAAAAAAACACTTGAATCACTTTAGTACACCAAGTAGTACCTCTTTTATCTTTTAGACTACAACTGGACACAGCAGCAGAAATTTTTCTAGATGTCTGGGGATCAATAGTTGATGAGTCTATTAATAATTGTGGCCTTAGAAAATTCCTCCCTTGAAGTAAACCATTGGGTCCATTGTAAACATCCAATACCTACACGTGATGTAAGATGGAGGCTTCATATTTTATCCATAGTAACAACAGAAAGTTTGGGAGCAAAAACTCAGTAGTAAACTATATATGACATTCAAACTAACAAATTTTATAGAGAAAAACAATAGCTGATTCAACTGAAACATATACAGCATGCAATTGCTAGAAAACACATGAAAAAATTATTTATTTATTCTTCTTAGATGTTGGGAAATGCAGGAAGAAGTTGCATATTGAATCCATGGCAATGCTATAAACTTTCACGATAAAAGGAGAATGAGAATTAGTAGGTGGAATTAAAGCATATGGATTGAAAGATACATTATAAGCTGATTTAAAATTGTCTAGCAAATGTCAAGCCCTTATATATAACAGGATAACAGGAGTTTTAACACAATTTTTATATTACTAGGACCCATGAGCTAAACTCCAAAGTTTAAGTTGAATAAGATTCAATTGTTTTACATTTCAATCTCATTGCCCAGCTAGATTCACTACATAAGAACCACTTCTATAAATACTGCAGGGGAGCCATAACTTCAACATAAAACAAGAGTACTTCCACATTAAGCTTCAAAAAATTTTTAGAACATAACAATCAGATAAAGCAATACTTATGACATGTTGGCACATTATGGTGAAAAACCAAGCAAACAGACAGTACAGATCTTTATTCCAAACCAGGTAATAATACTCACATGAGGTGAAGAAGGCAACATTGTAATTACAACATCACTTGATTCTCCAACCTCAAAAGGTGTTTCTTTAGTAGTGGCTCCCATGTCAGAGAATATCTTCATGACATTATAGTTTCTGAATTACAGTCAAACTTGACAATTTAGTTCAAACTAGTGACGTATATGGTATACTTTTTCTGAAAAAAGGGACCAAGTAAATTGACAACATACATCATATCCCTAGAAACACAGGTTTATATCTCTTTCTAACACATCTTCAACAATTGAATTCAAACTGAACATTTAGCTTGATAGTAGAAAATCTAAAGAAAACATAGTGGTATAAGGGCAAGAAAAAGGTTTGAACGCATTACATGTCATGAACAGTCAACTTGTATCCAGACTTGATTAGATTACTGGCCATTCTGCATCCCATATTTCCCAGCCCTATAAATCCAACACTCTGTTTACACAATATAAATCAATAAACAAAACGAATTAGGAAGAAAACTTTCATCATACAAAAACGGGTTTTGCTAACTTACTGATTAGGTAAGATTATCCATCAATAACAACACTTGAATTTATTATAAGGATGATTAATGAAGAATATTCAATAGTTGTTATTGTTTTAACCTTATCCAACCAGTAAAGTAGTTAAACCTTACAAAAATATACGAAATTAAATGGTATAAACTTTCATCAATTAGTCCTGAAAAACACTTGAAGAAACAATCTACAATCTTTCAATTCAACAGACACCAGCAGACAGGTGCATAAAAAATTACATATAAAATAAATAAGTATCTCTATAGCATATATATATATATATATATATAAGTGCTCGATTGCTTTAACATAATAAGCAGCCTTTCCTTCTTGCAAAACATAAACATAAATAATTGTGTTCATGCAAACATCCACTTTCCAAAGTATATATGAAGAAAATAATTGTGGAGATTTCAACATATTTACACACACACATATAGACAGCTACTCTAGTGTCAAAAACATAAAGGGCAGCATCCTTTAGATCGAACAGAACCCACTTGATGATTTTTGTTGCATGTATTCCCAACACATATATAAATTGAAACAAGTAGAAGAATCATGAAGGAAAAGGAGAAGTTGCCTGGAAGTGGGAAGATGAGAATGTGCGAGTTGAAGAAATACGTTTGGGAAGAGAAACAAGAGCCCTCGCTCTCCAAATCGCCATTGATTGAATCGTTAATTTTAGAGAGCTGTCTCGCAAAGTACAAAGTACATCAGTCCGCAGTTAATGGTTACGAGTCTGTGTCAATATTTGTCAACGTGCTTTTGTCTAACTATCATGAATATCGAGAGGATAAATATTCTCTCTCAAGATAGACATGATATTAATATTTTTATGAGCAGTAAAGGATTATCGACCTTATCCGTTTATATAGCATAATTAATATACTAGATAGTGATTACTTATTACTATAAGTCACGTACATGCACAACAGCCACGTATACACACAAATTTTATTAATAATTGGGTTCACCGTGTAAAATTAACTAACAAAAAAGAAATCATTGGTGTGACTTGTAAGATTATTGGTGCGTTTTAATTATTGATACAGGCGACTGAGGAGCTAAGAGGCACGGGTGTGACTTGTAAGAGCATTGGCGTGATCCCTACTGAGGACGACATTGAGAAGCAAGCCTTCCTTGGGGCAGGTGTTGATTTTTGCTTTAGAAGCCCTTTCGGTGCATCCTGGAGCAGCTCATGAACTGACCATTTCATTCTTCATCGTCAACTTTGTCTTTGTCCGCATAAATTTCTCAGGGTTTGGTCCTTACCATTGTTCTTTCTGGATATTGACTGCATCTTGGACCTTGATTGCCAACTTATAGATATCTTATTTTAATTTAATGTTGTTTTAGAGTTATATATTTATGAATTGATTATAAGTAGACAATTTTATTTCGCGTTTATTTATAATTATAATGGTTAGCACACTTTCGTTTCATATTCATGACAAGAGATTTGTGTATTAATTGTGTCTATAATTCATAAATTATGGGGAGATCTCTCTCTTTAATGAGAGTTACTTTGTTGATTGTGTTTATAACAATTGATGTTCGCGTTCCAAGTCGACTCTTGATTAGAGAAATAAAAAATATGCATATAATCGAATTTGCACACATTTCATATTGATGCCACGTTTGTATCTTTCCCGCAAAGAGAAAATCCTTGGGATAATTAGTATTGAAATTGGCCCACAATTACACTAAATGGCGCATACGGACAGGAATTTGATAGATTGTGTAGGGTGTATTTGAATTTACCATGTCAGTATCAAAGCAAAATCTAACAAAGACCAACTTGGGGTCAATTTAAATCTATATATATATATATATACATATATCTAGATCTTCTACTGTTCTTTACTACTCAACCTTCATTTGACGAATAAAAAAAGGGACAATTGCAAGTGACGTTTAGAAAAACGTTTAGCTTGATTAGTTCTTAATACTAAATTCATCAGTTGTAGAAAAAAAATTTGAGCAGCCAAATTCTACTGGATATTGAATGTTAAATTTTAAGTTTGGTACGGAATACACAATATTTTCCTCAAGCGCTTCCTAAAGCTCATCTTCCCTGTCTTTTCCTATAATCCGCATATAGTAGTTGTGATTCCTGATTGAAGACCAAATCTGGTGAGATCTGAAACAGTGGTTCTGAATCATTTTACTAATGAGCCATGGAAAATAGAAAAGCTCAAGGCGACGAATGTATGTTTTTTCATGTCATCATAGGTTACGAATGTCAGTGCAAATTTGTTTATAATGCGATTTTTCATTAGAATGGAATATTGGTTGTTGCAGGATCATACATATTATATTCTTTCATTTTTTATAGATGAAATTGATAACTTAACACAACTACGTCTCTAATATAATATGCAGGTTTCAGTTCTAACATTAGAGAATCATGATATTTTGTCTAACTAAATTTGGGATCTGGGACATGAAACACATATTTTATTTATAATAAGAGTTGTTTACATCACCATCCCTTCACTAACTGTAGAAGAAAACCAACAACATTCAAACTTATCAACATAAACACTAAACACAACACATACACCAACTATAAAAAC
The DNA here is from genome assembly GCA_021234005.1 of Nephelium lappaceum. NCBI lineage: Eukaryota > Viridiplantae > Streptophyta > Magnoliopsida > Sapindales > Sapindaceae > Nephelium > Nephelium lappaceum. Next base: position 10,065,504 of record CM038010.1, read on the forward strand.
TAAGAACGGGTATAGACAAGGGACGGTGATAGTAGCCTGGATGGTCTGCATGCAAGAGGGTCCTTGGGAGGACTTCCCTTCATAGCTTTCTTGAGTGGTGGTAGTTTGCAACGTTGGCAGAGAGGACAGTGTAGGCAATCTTTGCAGGGAGGAAAGTCATGGCACTCAGTACCTGCTACTGGTCCACTAAGTAAAAGCAGGAGAAGCAGCTAAATGGATTTCACCATAACTAAAAGAGAAGCAATAGTTACAAACATTCAAACTGATTGTGCATAGAGAGTCGAGAAACACTCCATTTAAATAAACAAATCAATGGTTATTTAAGTCGTTCACAATCAAAATTTTACTTAATTGCAAAATCTAGATCATTGATCTTTTAAGTTTTAAATCAGGATCGTTTACATTCATTTTCTTTCTTTTCTCAATTATTTTATTTAATGTAGAATATGCGCTTTGTTTATTGAAATATTATTAACTACTTTCTATTTTTTACAGAGAGCACAGAACCTTTTTCTTTGAGTTGAGTCTCGCAAATGATCATTACATAATTTTTAATCTCATTAAAACTCCACTTCCTTTTAGTTATTCTTTCTAGTTTTTAACAACCCAAGTCAATAAATAAAATGGTCCATAATAAATGGTTCTAAAAATGAAATTGATATATGGATACCTAATAGTTTAATGGCGGGTTAATTATCGTTGGAAAAAGATATTTCATACACTATATATCATCTATGATCAAATATCCAATTAACAATTAAAATTGACACAAAACCATGTTAAAATTGTCCTATCGTGGTGTTAATTATATAATTTGATATAGTTCAAAACTAGATCCAGTCCAAAAATAGCATGTTAAAACGTTTATTCAAACCGAGGAATTGGACCTCATTCTTTATGTATCATCCATTTTAATTTGATGTTTGTGAAATAAATTATATGTAAATTCCATTCTTCTCCCATTAATACTTAATTTAGTCGAGTCCCAAATATAATTTATCATAATTAATATCTCAAACAAGATCCAGTTGCGTATATTATCGGGAAGTTGGAGCAAGAGTAAAGCAGTACAATGAAGGCAAGTGCATCTCTAGGTGCATGATAGTATTTTCCCAAACCATATTACCTGCCATTGGAAGGTAAAAGTCCTTGAAAAAGGGTTGTCATATAATATCATAACTTGATGAAATTTCCTATGCATTCAAAATATGCTCCATTTTTACAACAAAATGTTGTTAATAAAATTGGCTGATGGCACCGAAATGCCAAGCTTACATATTCAAAAAAGGAGCCAATGAGATTAAATTCCCATGAATTCCAAGTCCAGATTCAATCAAAACTATATGGATGATAGATCTTCATATATAGTCTTGATACCTGGCCTCTCAGAGGTCCGTACGCATCTTAGAGCTATTCCAAGGACCTCCTTCATTCCCTTTTCAGCTGCTGGATTCCCCATCTCAGCAGTCAATGCAGCATCGAAGCAATCTGAGGCGTGACCTTCTGCCACCTTCATCCGCATCCAATCTGTCAAATCAACCCCTCCTCCTTCACCAGAGATCACATCACCTGCACACCTACCAGTTAGAAGTTCCAATAGTATCACACCAAATGCATAAACATCTGACTTAAAGAAGGGTTGTGGATTCTTGAAAGCAGCCAACTCTGGTGCCCGATAACCCAAGACTCCAGCATCAAGAATCTGTTCAATAGTTCCGGCTTGGGTCATGAGACGATGGAGGCAGTAATCAGCAACACGAGCATTAAGATCAGGCCCATCTAATAGAACGTTAGATGCTTTTAGGTTGCCATGTTGAACAGCGCGATCAAAATGGAGATAGTTCAGGCCACGTGCAATGTCAACCGCTATTTTGAGTCTCTGGGCCCATGACATTGGGGGGCCTTTTCTTCCCGGTCGATCTAAAGTGAAAATCACAACTTATCAGTTACAGAAATTAAACTTAGCCATACACAAATAATGTATGCAAAATAGTTAAACTAGAAGATCCTTTCATACTTAGACGCTTGGCTAAAATAATGTGCTTCTCATATCTAAACACTTGATTATTTAGGCAACTGCATGAATACATCTGTTAACAATAACATAGCGTGACATCCAGAATGACCAAGTACTGAGCTATGTTTTCCAGGCTACAGTTAGTGGAGCCAACTTATAATACCAAGTCCAAACTTGCAGTTAATTGCCTTATGTTCTTATCAAAGACAGAAAATAAATAATACAAAGTAAAAATAAAAATGGATACTGTTATCTGAACGCTCCAGTGATGCACCCCATGATATTACCTAGCCAAACTACTGGATGGCACAAAAAGAGTTAGCATAAATGATTAGGGATACTACTCTCAACTTTAGCCAGCGAGTCAAAATATAAATCAGCCTAGACAATCAGTACAATGTAAGTTATTTACGCATCAAAATGAAACCCAACAAAGACGTACTTTGCTAACAATAATTTGTACAAGGCTCTGTTAGGTGAAAGTCCTTAACTATTAAATATATGTTTGATATCCAAGAAACAACAGAGCTTCACGCCAATGCCATAATTCAAAATAGCTGAAACTATCATCACATTTTTTTTACAATGCTGCTACCTTTACGTAACCTTATTTTTTATGATAGCAATTAGCAAACAAACTTCAAGGTGTATTTCTCTAACATGACATTTAATTCGAGGGGGCACTCCCAACTCCCAATGATTTCACCAGAGCACATACTGAATTCTTAGATATCCGGTAATGGGACTCACACTCAGACCCCAACAAATATATATATATATATATATATATATGCCAAAGCTTGTACAAATTAAAAGAATACTAGGTTATCAACAATTACAGTCTCTCATCGCTGGCACAAGTGAGACTGCTTCACTTTTAACAAAGTTTAATTTGAATAACACAATTACACCACACTACAAATAATAGGTTTGCATGATAACATAAAGCTTGCAAGGCTTATAGCTAAAAGATGACCATAACAAGCGATAAATGTGAATTTAATAGGACGAGATAGAAAAAGGGACAAAAGGTTACCATAAAGAAAGCTTGCAAGACTTCCAGGTGAGATATAATCTGAAAGAATGAGCTTCTCATGCTGTGTCGGCCCCCAATAATATCCTCTCAAACCGACAACATTTGGATGCCTGATATTTGCAAATTTTTTAGCCTCCTTAGCAAACTCTTTTCTCTGCTTTGCCACCCCTTCTCTCAACCATTTCACAGTCAAGAACACTCCATTCTCCAGTGCTGCCCTGTAAGAAGTCCCGTGACTGCTCCTCCCTAATACTTCAGCTGGGGCCTTTGACAACTCCTCAGGTGTCAAACTGATTGTATCATCAAGAAAATATAGTTCACCAACCAATCGATCCGGTGATCTCACATCCAATCTTGCAATGTTTTCAGCCATAAATGAATCCCCAGACTCTGGTGACCAAGACAAATGACTGTTCTTTGATGGTGAGAAGCCAGTTACTGCTGCCGTTTTCTCGTCAGGACTGATAATCTCAGATGATGATCCTTTCTTCGAAGCCACGAGATCCATGTTTAGAACCGAACATGAAGAAATTGGAATCTATAATCTATCGAAACTGAACACGATCGGTTCTATTCCTTTGATTCTGGTTGAACGACGAATAGCGACAGGCTGGCCTGAGTGGCAACAGCAAGCAACGAAGATATAGCCACCCAAACTCAAAATACAACGAAAAAATGAAAGTTTGTAGATTCAAGAGAAAATGGACACATGAAGAATAGATGGAGTGAAGACAAAATAGGGTCAAGCTGGGTGGCTGTGAATAACAAGAAGAAAATGTTGAGACAGTGGCTGTGAAGAAGAAGAAAAAGAAAAAGAAGAAAATGGAGTAGGGTTGGGTGACTACGAAGAAAAAGATGAAATGGGGTTCTATCTCATTAGGTTTACCTTATATAGGGCACATGCAATCTTAAAGCAATCTTAAACTTTTTCAAAAAAAAAAGAAAAGAAGCTGTCTTAAAAATTAGATTTGATAAAAGCTTTGACGTCCGCAATGCAAAGTTAAGTGAGATTCTCCCTGTTTTGGCGGGTAAATCCCTAATGATACAAATAACCAAAATAAAAAATAAAAAAAGCCCGAACATTTTCCCGCTATCTTTTTGTCTTTTGGTGACACGAAGCCCCCCAAAAGAATGGATAATTACAGCCACCTCTCGTTTTCTTCTTTTTCTTTTTCATATTTTATTAACTTGTCCAAATGCTTCGTCTTTTGAGTCTTCACATGCTTTTCTGCAACAGAGAAAAGAGACAAAACCCATTTCTCGTTGTTATTGCTATTAAGGTGCAATTAGGGTTTTTGTCATGTTTAATGTAGCTAGAATGTACTCTTCTTAGGGTTTTGTTTTTATAGCCACGGAATTCCTGGGTCCCCTGTCATTTATTACAGTCCAGTTGAGTCACTTAACACTCAAAGAACCTTTCCATTGACTCCAAAGAATTTGAGCTTTGCTCGTTTGTTGGGCTGGTTCTTCAGTTCTTCCATGTCTTCGATTCCTCATATGAATAACAACTATAAGTAGGGTACTGTACACTTTACTAAGCCTTTAGAGATCAATTCCCTCATCATATTGCCTCCCACTTCATACCATGGATGATACAGCTTCTATAACTAGGAAACTTAATATCATGTTGGTAATTTTTTATGTAATTTGTAAACACGACACGAAGAGGATAATTTTAGTTAAGGTTCAAGTTTTTGACATGATATGATTGAATGGTTGTATTTCAATCTTTATTAATATATTAGTGAGGGCATTTTTGAAAGGGTACATCCACACAACATAAAGCAATTTGTTGAGTTAGAGTCGTGAATATATTCATAAGCATAGTACAGTAAGAATTGTCACCACTTAAATGATATATTTAGACGAGAAAATTTTAAAACCATCCAAATTCAAAAAAAAAAAAAGTTTGTAAGAAAAAGAAGAAAACGAGAGGTGGCTGTAACTATCCATTCTTTTGGGGGGCTTGGTGTCAGTAAAAGACAAAACGATAGCGGGAAAATGTTCGGGCTTTTTTTATTTTTTATTTTGGTTATTTGTATCATTAGGGATTTACCCGCCAAAACAGTGAGAATCTCACTTAACTTTGCATTGCGGACGTCAAAGCTTTTATCAAATCTAATTTTTAAGACAGCTTCTTTTCTTTTTTTTTTGAAAAAGTTTAAGATTGCTTTTTGTTGGAAGTATGAATAATTTTTTAACATTTTCTGTTTATTTGCTTGGATACCATGTTTAGTTTTGTGAAATGACGATGAACTCCTCGTCATGGTTGTGATATAACTTGTACTCATATTGCAAACAAATATTTTTTAATAAAAAATAATAATATAAATTCACTTATAATTTTAGTGACTATACATTTTTATATTATATCTTTTAGGGATAGGCAAAAAGGTGTTCGGTTCTCCATGTTTAGAACCGAACATGAAGAAATTGGAATCTATAATCTATCGAAACTGAACACGATCGGTTCTGTTCCCTTGATTCTGGTTGAACGACGAATAGCGACAGGCTAGCCTGAGTGGCAACAGGAAGCAACGAAGATATAGCCACCCAAACTCAAAATACAACGAAAAAATGAAAGTTTGTAGATTCAAGAGAAAATGGACACATGAAGAATAGATGGAGTGAAGACAAAATAGGGTCAAGCTGGGTGGCTGTGAATAACAAGAAGAAAATGTTGAGACAGTGGCTGTGAAGAAGAAGAAAAAGAAAAAGAAGAAAATGGAGTCGGGTTGGGTGACTACGAAGAAAAAGATGAAATGGGGTTCTATCTCATTAGGTTTACCTTATATAGGGCACATGCAAATTTATGCATATGCCCTTTTAAGGTTGGTTTTTCGGGTCAGTTTGGTTTTTATACCAGTTCGAAAAATATTCAAATCTGTAGAAAGAGAATTGAACACTTTTCATCGAATCACATGACCCAAATCAAACACCCTCGAGTTGGTCGGATTGATTCGTTTGGTTCGGATTATCTTTTTAATCAAATATATAAAAATTAATGTATATAAAGTTTTTTTTATATATATTTATTAGTATATATAAAAAGTTTTCAATCTTTACTGTGGAAATATGTTTCTTAGAAATGTTATGAAAGGCGACACATTCGATGCCAAACAAACTTTGGAGCATAGATAATGTCTAATCTCAATCAATTCCACTAAATATACGTTTAGTGTATGCAAATTAAGGATAGTATTTTGTCTGGAAATTAGTAGAGGATTAGACGTAATTATATTAGAAAGAATAAAAATTAATGACACGGGAGGGCGTGATGAAGTGACACGTAGCATTATGGGACCCACAATGCCCCTTTGACCAGGGCTGCCCGCTTCCGTCGCGAGTTCCAATAATAACACCACGAGAGGTGAAGTTGGTGGAGGAGATACTCATAAATGAGTAGGACACCACAGCGGGGGCCACCGTTGTCAGATCAAAACCTGTGACATAGTGACAGGTGGACAACGGCGGTGACCGTGTCAGTCTATATAGTCCCTATCTTATTAGTGGAAAACACTGGCTGACCTGTTCGAGTTACAGGAAGGTAGGTGTAGGTATGTGACATCGAGTGGACCACAGAGGTCAATCACAGAACCCAACTAATCAAACGGTGGCCCCTACCTTGATAGTAATTGGTGTGATTTATTTGTCTTTAAGTCCACCTATAATAATATTACCATCTGCATGGTAAAAAAAATTTATCATTTTTGGGTTTGAGTGTTCGTGTGGTGATAATTGTGCCTCCGCCAATTTTGTATGTGCAAAATTTTGAGACATGTAAAAAGAATCCTAAGTTCTTTGCAAACGTATTTTGTGTAAGAATTAGAAAGTTGATACTCTAATAAAAAGTTGAGATGGTGCAATATTAATGCTAATCCTCTCCTATTCACGTTAATTGAAGTTGTAAGTTTAAATCATATTCATAATATTTATTATTCAATCAATATTTATCATTAAAAAAATTATTGCTTTTTAATTTTTTTTTTTATAATATGAAATGAAAAAGAACCGGCCACATCCAATATTTGTAAGAAATTATAGAAAATGAAAATAATTAATTATTATTAATTTAATTAGAAATATTCTTTTTTTTTTTTGTTTTCTAATTCAAACTTATGTTTAGTATATTTTTAAAATGATGTTTTTGAAATTTATTTTTAAAAATGAAAAACATCTTTTTGAAATAAATGTGTTTTAAAAATGCATTACATTTTGATGAATTTCTTAAAAGTTATTTTGAAAACTAAAATTGATGCAGAAGTGTTTGGTAAGTAAATTAGTATTTAAAAAAAAAAAATAAGTAAAAGAGTTGTTTGGAGAGAAAATAGTGGTTTGTTTTGAAAATCTGTTTTGGAAATAATTAAAAACATTAAAATAAATTACTTCTTAATTATAATTGAGGGAAAAAAAAATGTATTTTATTTTCAAAAACATATTTTATAAAAACATGTATCTAAGCACATTTATCTCTTTTTTTTTTCGTATTTGAAAATGAGAAGCTATTTTTAAAAAACACCATCTAATTTCATCATTTTTTTAACTCTTAGTTCTTAATTTGAATTTTTCAACTTTTAACTTGATTTTTCTAATTTCTTTAAGCATTTTGAGACTAATTTGATAATGATTATGATTTTTTAAAAAAAAAAAAACTTGATCATGATTATTTTTAAATTAATAATATTTTAAAGAAATACTAGTGTTAAGATTCAAATGTCATGCTTTTCAATTAAAAAAAAAAAAAAAGATTCAAATGTCATGGACATTCATATTATAATTATTACATTGAGTAATCACGATCAATCATGGTGAACTTATCCATTTACTAAAGTTTCTTGATGGCAAGAGGTCTTTCTTACTAAACAGTTTATTACAAAATTTAACATTTGGGCATAAAACTATTTCTTAATATTTGTAGGAAATTTTTTAAGCGACAGAACATTTTAGAAACTGAAAAATATTAGAGCAGCCAAATGAACAATAAAAAATTCATAATATACCAGAGAAATTAGCCTATTGTCTCAAATAAATGATTTTGGTGGGTTCAAAATTAACGAAAAATATTAATAATATTATAAAATGGTTAAAAAATAGTTTATGTTTTTTGTTATAAATTTTAGAATCCAAAGAAACCAAGAAAAGGTAGGGAGAAATCTGAAAATTAACAAAAAAGGGTATCTGAAACTTACTAAAATGTTTATCTTCCAAAGAGATCATATAAAACCATAACACCTTTGCAATGCACAAAAAGAGACTGAATTATTTCTATAAATAAGATTTTTCAACATTAATTAGTATAAATAGTGGGAATTTAAAAAAACTAACCACATTTTAAAAGTAAAATTCATTTTTACCTATTCTCAAAAAAAAAAAAAAGAGAAAGTTTGACCCTTCAAACAAATAAATTATACCCAATACCCCGTGATTTTCAAAATGCTCCTGAAAGTAAATACGTATTGTGATAGAAGACTCTCTTATCACGGACGTTCGTGACGAGAGAGCCTGACATCACAGTGAGAGCATCTGTGACAAAAGAGCCTCTCGTCACGGTCCATTGTGATAAAAGAGTCTTCTGTCACGGGCGATTGTGATCGTCCCGATACCTCCAATTTAAGATTTTTTTAAGGGTATTTTGGTCAATAGAGGATATTGAATGCAATTAATGTATTTGAGGGGATAAAAACAAATTTTTCCTTGAAATGGACTGAAAACAAACTTCTTTTTTTTTTTTAATTTGGATGGTTTTAAAATTTTCTCGTCTAAATATATCATTTAAGTGGTGACAATTCTTATTGTACTATGCTTATGAATATATTCACAACTATTAACTCAATAAATTGCCTTTTGTTGTGTGGATGTACCCTTTCAAAAATGCCCTCACTAATATATTAATAAAGACTGAAGTACAACCATTCAATTATATCATGTCAAAAACTTGAACCTTAACTAAAATTATCCTCTTCGTGTCGTGTTTACAAATTACATAAAAAATTACCAACATGATATTAAGTTTCCTAGTTATAGAAGCTGTGTCATCCATGGTATGAAGTGGGAGGCAATATGATGGCTTAGTAAAGTGTACAGTATCCTGCTTATCGTTATTATTCATATATGGAATTGAAGACATAGAAGAACTGAAGAACCAGCCCAGCAAATGAGCAAAGCTCAAATTCTATGGAGTCAATTGAAAAGTTGAGTTAATAATGATTGATGAGAGCTTGCTTTTCCAAAGCAAATAGAAAAGTGAAGTTATGAGATAAGGCACTTGGGTGGAAAACTTGTGAAGGGATCATTATTGTGTGTGTTGAACATTTTTGTATCCACTTTCTTTTACCCTTGAAAGAGACACAAAAGGTGACCATTTTCGTCTTAAACGTGCAAAGTTGATCTGTCCTGTAACGTTTTTGAGAGTCTAATAAGTTTTTTAAATAATAAAAAAATTTTAAGTCCATTTTACAAATTTCCATTGAAAAGAACAAGAAAAGATCTCTTGAAATGAAAAAAAATAATATTATTTCAAACGAAAAATAAATGAGAAAATAAATGAGAAAACACATGCAAGTTACTAGGAAAATACTTTACAGATGCTGGTTCCGAAAATCGTTTCTCTTTCTTTCTTTATTGTAAAAGTAGTGAAAATGCTTTTTAGAAAATATACATATAATTATTTTAAAATAAATAGTATTCCAAAGAATGAGCAATCAATATGGTATTTGACTAGTACTCCAAAAAAAAAAAAGAAAAAAGAATTTGGCCGATACATGCAAAATTTTATAATTATGAAAAAACCTATAATTCAATCTCTTATGATAGCTTAGTCTAGAGTTAGAATGACCATATATTGATGAAGGAAAAAACTATCAAGTAATGTCCAGAAAGAACAGAATCAGCTGGGCAAAATTCTGTCACTTTAATCAAATGAGCTGATTTTTCATCCCAACTTGTCAATCCAATCAATCCTATGATCGCTCACTTTATAGTGACTTAGTGAAAAGCTATCCTTCTTTACCCTAATCAGCTACTAAGTCATCATAAATATGTACTCATGCCTCTTGAAGATCAGAGAGTATACTAAAACGAACAATGAATAACAAAACAAACATTCTTTTACCATATTTAGAAATAGTTACTACATGGTCATCATTTGTCATTTCATCCTACAGAGCTAATTGAAATTATTGACAGCTTTGAACACTCAAATCAACTATAAAACTTCAATTAAACCAATTACTTAACTTTGTAACTAAATTATACCCTTACACAATAATATTAAGCACTAAAATGAGAATTCAGTGAAACTCAGAAAACCAGAAGCATTTTTCTATCTATAAAGGATTTTCGAAAAGTGGCCAATCCTGATATTACTAGTTGGCTGTCTTAAGTCTGTAATCAGTTTCTAACATATACTATTATGCGTGCTTATAGAACAAAAGTTTCTATAAACCCAAATAAACGATACAAACAATTATATCTCAACAACATGTACGCTTATGGATCAAAATTAATAGATTCAGAAGCATCTCAAACTCACAAATGTAACTTCATTTTCTACCAAGGAGATACCTCACTTTTTCCCACCCCCGGAAACATTGAACTTGAAAAATATTATGTCCCCATCTTGGACGATATATGTCTTGCCCTCCTGTCTGTACTTTCCAGCAGCCTGTACAATATGCACAAAATCATGTAATTATTCCCACAGGTTCAAACCAACTGAAGATATAAAATAAGACAAATTCCAATGCTAGTGTGGTTTGACAGATAATAAATCAAACCATCTCAACTTCAATGGAGGCCAACAAGCCAAAGCCCTCGAGAATCATTTTCCATGAGGACTTAAAATTGATCTTATAATTCCATCATCACCTTACAATAAGCAATCCTTTCTTACTATATTCACCCCCTTAATACCACATATCATTATCCATGTTGTAGATACTTTCCTTACAGCTCTACCGGCAGACTCTAGGCCTTCCTGCAAGGCTCAAAACTGCAGTGACTGAAAGGCCGATGTGTTCATTCATATTCTGTAGGCTAGTCTTGTTTACAAGCCACAAATGTATAATTCTGTTCCCGTCACAATTTCTTGTTGCAATTTCTTTTATATACTATGACTGTTTTTGCCAACATATAGTACTGGCTGTACTGCTTTTAATTACACCACAAATTCACTTCAGGTGCAATGGCAAGGTGAACTAAAAATGAATTAAGAATGAATCTTTACTTCTTTAGATTAAAATATATACCTTAACAGCAGACTCACTACCCAGCTCCTTCAGATCATCAAATTTCCTGACCTAAACCTCATCAAAAAGTCCAAGACAGTAATCAGGTAAACAATTAACTATTCAGGATAAATATAATAATTTAGTACTCCTAATTAAGACTTGCTGGCGGTGATGTAGACAAAGAAAATCAATATATACTGAAGTTGTGAATCAACAGTAAATGCCATGCAACACACATAATCAGGTAAAAAGATGTACTATCAGATGCAAAGTAATTATGGTAGGGAGGGGTGTGGTACTGCTAAAGCCAATGCTCATGGAGGACAGGTGGCTTAACAGTGGTAACAAGGATAGATCATGGGAGTGGTGGTTACAATTTTTCTAAAGATCCCAGGCTCCCAGATCTGAAGCAATATGAGCAGATAGCTAGCGTGGCCAATGGTAAGCGAAGCAGCATCAGTGATGAGTCTGATGACTAACATTCAATAATGCACTATACAAAATATGAAATACAGAACAGGGAATAACCTCAGCACAAATGAACCCTCTCTCAAAGTCACTGTGGATAGTCCCAGCGGCCTGAGGAGCCTTCGCCTGCCGTCTAATTTGCCAGCATTTTACCTGCAAAAAGCAAATTATTTATACATTAATCCACTCACTCTTCATTGATCAAAAACATAGTGAAGGAACAGTCAACTAGTCAACTTTCGAAAGAGATAAATCTAGAAGTTGAATGTAGAAACAGTTTGGTTAATAGAAATAATACTAATATGACTACTTCGATAAGGTTCTTACCTCTGTGATAAAGCAACCAACTGAACTACGAGACGAAGTATCCAGTTAACAGAGGGTAAATGTTGAATGCAGAAAACAATCCAGTGAATGAGGCATATATTTGTACTATAGTAACATGCCTACTTAGTTTTTTTTTTTTTTTTTATTAAATTGGGCTCACTAGTCAATCATTGAATAATAGCCCAAGTCATTCTGCAATCATAAATAAGAAAAATTATATGAGTAATATATAAGGAAACACCGTACCATGAGCTTAGATGCAAACCCACCACCGTAATTCCTTGAAGATGGCACCCCTTCCATCACTCCAGGAACTGGATTATAGCTATCACTGTCATTTTGCGAACGTTAACTCAATTTTAACCACTCCAAAAGAAAACTTGAGCAAAATCAGAGCATACTTTTGTAATGTATTTTAATGAAAAAAGAGGATAAATACTTTTGTCCTCTGTTTTATTTTAGAATGCTGTCGGCTTGCCAATTTGATCTGTTCTTATAAAATAACAAACACCACACATGCGCAAGTGCACACACACACACATATAGGGACATGTTACAACCACCATTGTAAGTAAGTGGATTCAGAAATCAATGGTTGGACATATTTTGGGACATTTAATGCACTCTTTTGTGAATAAGTTAGGAAAGAAATTCTTTTTCTTTATTGTTTTGTTTTTCTGCCACAATCTTGGCTGTTCAAGGCTAGCACCTGTATTATTGATTCACTCAAAAGTATGCCCGTCTCATTACTGTGGGAGAGATTATAGAAGCACGGGTTACCTACTCCAACAGCGAGCACTTGAGGAGTTAAATATCTTTGTTAGCGTACGAGCATCGATTCCTAGTGACTGGCCAAGAACAAGGGCTTCTGACACCCCAAGCATACTCACAGCCATTGCTAAGTTGTTGCAAATCTTTGCTGCCTTAATGCCAAAACCACATTAAAGATATCAGATGCTGAAATACAACCAGTAGGTAAAAGAACAAATCTCTGCAGCATGCAACAAATATTAGTACATCAATGTCTATTGGACTTACACATACAACTTGGACATATCTCATGGCAGGCATTGGAAAACCAGACAAATGTTTATAGCATATAGTAGTTTCATTTTGTAAAATTTGCTTTTCTTAATACATAACTACCAAAAGAGCAGGAAAAGGATATAAACATAGTTGGTCACAGTGTTTGTAAAATTATATTACTTCTCAAACTACTCTGTTAGTCGTGTCTGATTATGTCTGGCTCATATCCATCTATGTTAATTGGAGTACACTGTACAGCCTTTAAAATTTAAGTTAATGGTCAAAACAACATGAAGCAGGTATGAAGGAAGAATGGTGAAATGCAAGGACAAGACAGATGGCTTCTTCAAACTTGAAAAATAGTTGGTAGAAATTACTATATCAAATTGAAGCAGCACGGGACATGCTAATTAAGATACCGAATATGCTACCTGTGTAAGTTGGGCAGAAAGAGATAGAATCTGTTGTAGGTCAAATCAAGTAATGTCCTAATTTATAAGCGAGTAAGAAGTCCCTTTATGCAATGATGTCACATGGTAGGTTATAAATTTTTGGTGGGTTCAAATTTAACGAAAAATATACAGCATGCAATTGCTAGAAAAGACATGAAAAAATTATTTATTTATTCTTCTTAGATGTTGGGAAATGCAGGAAGAAGTTGCATATTGAATCCATGGCAATGCTATAAACTTTCATGATAAGGAGAATGAGAATTAGTAGGTGGAATTAAAGCATATGGATTGAAAGATACATTATAAGCTGATTTAAAATTGTCTAACAAATGTCAAGCCCTTATATATACCAGGATAACAGGAGTTTTAACACAATTTTTATATTACTAGGACCCATGAGCTAAACTCCAAAGTTTAAGTTGAATAAGATTCAATTGTTTTACATTTCAATCTCATTGCCCAGCTAGATTCACTACATAAGAACCACTTCTATAAATACTGCAGGGGAGCCATAACTTCAACATAAAACAAGAGTACTTCCACATTAAGCTTCAAAAAATTGTTAGAACATAACAATCAGATAGAGCACTACTTACGACATGTTAGCACATTATGGTGAAAAACCAAGCAAACAGACAGTACAGATCTTTATTCCAAAGCAGGTAATAATACTCACATGAGGTGAAGAAGGCAACATTGTAATTACAACATCACTTGATTCTCCAACCTCAAAAGGTGTTTCTTTAGTAGTGGCTCCCATGTCAGAGAATATCTTCATGACATTATAGTTTCTGAATTACAGTCAAACTTGACAATTTAGTTTGAACTAGTGACGTATATGGTATACTTTTTCTGAAAAAAGGGACCAAGTAAATTGACAACATACATCATATCCCTAGAAACACAGGTTTATATCTCTTTCTAATACATGTTCAACAATTGAATTCAAACTGAACATTTAGCTTGATAGTAGAAAATCTAAAGAAAACATAGTGGTATAAGGGCAAGAAAAAGGTTTGAACGCATTACATGTCATGAACAGTCAACTTGTATCCAGACTTGATTAGATTACTGGCCATTCTGCATCCCATATTTCCCAGCCCTATAAATCCAACACTCTGTTTACACAATATAAATCAATAAACAAAACGAATTAGGAAGAAAATGGGTTTTGCTAACTTTCATCATACAAAAATGGGTTTTGCTAACTTACTGATTAGGCAAGATTATCCATCAATAATAACACTTGAATTTATTGTAAGGGTGATTAATGAAGAATATTCAATAGTTGTTATTGTTTTAACCTTACCCAACCAGTAAAGTAGTCAAACCTTACAAAAATATACGAAATTAAATGGTATAAACTTTCATCAATTAGTCCTGAAACAACACTTGAAGAAACAATTTACAATCTTTCAGTTCAACAGACACCAGCAGACAGGTGCATAAAAAATTACATATATAATAAATAAGTATCTCTATAGCATATATATATATATATATAAGTGCTCGATTGCTTTAACATAATAAGCAGCCTTTCCTTCTTGCAAAACATAAACATAAATAATCGTGTTCATGCAAACATCCACTTTCCAAAGTATATATGAAGAAAATAATTGTGGAGATTTCAACATATTTACACACACACATATAGACAGCTACTCTAGTGTTCTTGCAAAAACATAAAGGGCAGCATCCTTTAGATCGAACAGAATCCACTTGATGATTTTTGTTGCATGTATTCCCAACACATATATAAATTGAAACAAGTAGAAGAATCATGAAGGAAAAGGAGAAGTTGCCTGGAAGTGGGAAGATGAGAATGTGCGAGTTGAAGAAATACGTTTGGGAAGAGAAACAAGAGCCCTCGCTCTCCAAATCGCCATTGATTGAATCGTTCAATTTTAGAGAGCTGTCTCGCAAAGTACAAAGTACATCAGTCCGCAGTTAATAGGTTACGAGTCTTTGTCAACTATTTGTCAGCCTGCTTTTGTCTAACTATCATGAATATCGAGAGGATAAATATTCTCTCTCAAGATAGACATGATATTAATATTTTTATGAGCAGTAAAGGATTATCGACCTTATCCGTTTATATAGCATAATTAATATACTAAATAGTGATTACTTTACATAAGTCACGTACATGCACAACAGCCACGTATACACACAAATTTTATTAATAATTGGGTTCACCGTAAAATTAACTAACAAAAAAGAAATCATTGGTGTGACTTGTAACATTATTGGTGCGTTTTAATTATTGACTACAGGCGACTGAGGAGCTAAGAGGCACGGGCGTGCACTTGTAAGAGCATTGGTGCGACCCCTACTGAGGACGACATTGAGAAGCAAGCCTTCCTTGCGGCAGGCTGTTGATTTTGGCTTTAGAAGCCCTTTCGGTGCATCCTGGAGCAGCTCATGAACTGACCATTTCATTCTTCATCGTCAACTTCGTCTTTGTCCGCATAAATTTCTCAGGGTTTGGTCATTACCATTGTTCTTTCTGGATATTGACTGCATCTTGGACCTTGATTGCCAACTTATAGATATCTTATTTTAATTTAATATTGTTTTAGAATTATATATTTATGAATTGATTATAAGTAGATAATTTTATTTCACTGTTTTTTTATAATTATAATGGTTAGCACACTTCCATTTCATATTCATGACAAGAGGTTTGTGTATTAATTGTGTCTATAATTCATAAATTATGGGGAGGTCTCTCTCTTATAGTGAGAGTTACTTTGTAGCTTGTGTTTGTAATAATTGATGTTTGCGTCCGAAGGTCGACTCTTGATTAGAGAACTCAAAAATATGTATATAATTGAATTTGCACACATTTCATATTGATGCCACGTTTGTATCTTTCCCGCAAAGAGAAAATTCCTTGGGATAATTAGTATTGAAATTGGCCCACAATTACACTAAATGGCGTATAAGGACAGGAATTTGATAGATTGTGTAGGGTGTATTTGAACTTTACCATGTCAGTATCAAAGCAAAATCTAACAAAGACCAACTTGGGGTCAATTTAAATATATATATATATATACATATATCTAGATCTTCTACTGTTCTTTACTACTCAACCTTCATTTGACGAATGAAAGAAAAGGGACAATTGGCAGTGACGTTTAGAAAAACGTTTAGCTTGATTAGTTCTTAATACTAAATTCATCAGTCGTAGAAAAAAAATTTGAGCAGCCAAATTCTACTAGATATTGAATGTTAAATTTTAAGTTTGGTACGGAATACACAATATTTTCCTCAAGTGCTTCCTAAAAGCTCATCTTCCCTGTGTTTTCATATAATCCGCATAGAGTAGTTGTGATTCCTGATTGAAGACCAAATCTGGTGAGATCTGAAACGCTGGTTCTGAATCATTTTACTAATGAGCCATGGAAAATAGAAAAGCTCAAGGCGACGAATGTATGTTTTTTCATGTCATCATAGGTTACGAATGTCAGTGCAAATTTGTTTATAATGCGATTTTTCATTAGAATGGAATATTGGTTGTTGCAGGATCATACATATTATATTCTTTCATTTTTTATAGATGAAATTAATAACTTAACACAACTACGTCTCTAATATAATATGCAGGTTTCAGTTCTAACATTAGAGAATCACGATATTTTGTCTAACTAAATTTGGGATTTGGGACATGAAACACACATATTTTATTTATAATAAGAGCTGTTTACATCACCATCCCTTCACTAACTGTAGAAGAAAA
The DNA here is from genome assembly GCA_021234005.1 of Nephelium lappaceum. Taxonomy (NCBI): domain Eukaryota; kingdom Viridiplantae; phylum Streptophyta; class Magnoliopsida; order Sapindales; family Sapindaceae; genus Nephelium; species Nephelium lappaceum. The sequence continues at coordinate 10,082,800 of CM038010.1, forward strand.
CCAACAACATTCAAACTTATCAACATAAGCACTAAACACAACACGTACACCAACTATAAAAACTAAGAACAGGTATAGACAAGGGACGGTGACAGTAGCCTGGATGGTCTGCATGCAAGAGGGTCCGTGGGAGGACTCCCCTTCATAGCTTTCTTGAGTGGTGGTAGTTTGCAACATTGGCAGAGAGGACAGTGTAGGCAATCTTTGCAGGGAGGAAAGTCATGGCACTCAGTACCTGCTACTGGTCCACTAAGTAAAAGCAGGAGAAGCAGCAAAATGGATTTCACTATAACTAAAAGAGAAGCAATAGTTACAAACATTCAAACTGATTGTGCATAGAGAGTCGAGAAACACTCCATTTAAATAAACAAATCAATAGGTTATTTAAGTCGTTCACAATCAAAATTTTACTTAATTGCAAAATCTAGATCATTGATCTTTTAAGTTTTAAATCAGGATCGTTTACTTTATTTTCTTTTTTTTCTCAATTATTTTATTTAGTATAGAATATGCGCTTTGTTTATTGAAATATTATTAACTACTTTCTATTTTTTACAGAGAGCACGGAACCTTTTTCTTTGAGTTGAGTCGTAAATGATCATTACATAATTTTTTATCTCATTAAAACTCCACTTCCTTTTAGTTATTCTTTCTAGTTTTTAACAACCCAAGTCAATAAATAAAATGGTCCATAATAAATGGTTCTGAAAACGAAATTGACTATATGGATACCTAATAGCTTAATGGCGGGTTAATTATCGTTGGAAAAAGATATTTCATACACTATATACCATCTATGATCAAATATCCAATTAACAATTAAAATTGACACAAAACCATGTTGAAAATTGTCCTATCGTGGTGTTAATTATATAATTTGATATAGTTCAACACTAGATCCAGTCCAAAAATAGCATGTTAAAACGTTTATTCAAACCGAGGAATTGGACCTTACTCTTTATGTATCATTCATTTTAATTTGATGTTTGTGAGACTAAATTATATGTAAATTCCATTCTTCTCCCATTAATACTTAATTTAGTCGAGTCCCAAATATAATTTATCATAATTAATATCTCAAACAAGATCCAGTTGCGTATATTATCGGGAAGTTGGAGCAAGAGTAAAGCAGTACAATGAAGGCAAGTGCATCTCTAGGTGCATGATAGTATTTTCCCAAACCATATTACCTGCCATTGGAAGGTAAAAGTCCTTGAAAAAGGGTTGTCATATAATATCATAACTTGATGAAATTTCCTATGCATTCAAAATATGCTCCATTTTTACAACAAAATGTTGTTAATAAAATTGGCTGATGGCACCGAAATGCCAAGCTTACATATTCAAAAAAGGGAGCCAATGAGATTAAATTCCCATGAATTCCAAGTCCAGATTCAATCAAAACTATATGGATGATAGATCTTCATATATAGTCTTGATACCTGGCCTCTCAGAGGTACCGTACGCATCTTAGAGCTATTCCAAGGACCTCCTTCATTCCCTTTTCAGCTGCTGGATTCCCCATCTCAGCAGTCAATGCAGCATCAAAGCAATCTGAGGCGTGACCTTCTGCCACCTTCATCCGCATCCAATCTGTCAAATCAACCCCTCCTCCTTACCAGAGATCACATCACCTGCACACCTACCAGTTAGAAGTTCCAATAGTATCACACCAAATGCATAAACATCTGACCTAAAGGAAGGGTTGTGGATTCTTGAAAGCAGCCAACTCTGGTGCCCGATAACCCAAGACTCCAGCATCAAGAATCTGTTCAATAGTTCCGGCTTGGGTCATGAGACGATGGAGGCAGTAATCAGCAACACGAGCATTAAGATCAGGCCCATCTAATAGAACGTTAGATGCTTTTAGGTTGCCATGTGGAACAGCGCGATCAAAATGGAGATAGTTCAGGCCACGTGCAATGTCAACCGCTATTTTGAGTCTCTGGGCCCATGACATTGGGGGGCCTTTTCTTCCCGGTCGATCTAAAGTGAAAATCACAACTTATCAGTTACAGAAATTAAACTTAGCCATACACAAATAATGTATGCAAAATAGTTAAACTAGAAGATCCTTTCATACTTAGACGCTTGGCTAAAATAATGTGCTTCTCATATCTAAACACTTGATTATTTAGGCAACTGCATGAATACATCTGTTAACAATAACATAGCGTGACATCCAGAATGACCAAGTACTGAGCTATGTTTTCCAGGCTACAGTTAGTGGAGCCAACTTATAATACCAAGTCCAAACTTGCAGTTAATTGCCTTATGTTCTTATCAAAGACAGAAAATAAATAATACAAAGTAAAAATAAAAATGGATACTGTTATCTGAACGCTCCAGTGATGCACCCCATGATATTACCTAGCCAAAGTACTGGATGGCACAAAAAGAGTTAGCATAAATGACTAGGGATACTACTCTCAACTTTAGCCAGCGAGTCAAAATATAAATCAGCCTAGACAATCAGTACAATGTAAGTTATTTACGCATCAAAATGAAACCCAACAAAGACGTACTTTGCTAACAATAATTTGTACAAGGCTCTGTTAGGTGAAAGTCCTTAACTATTAAATATATGTTTGATATCCAAGAAACAACAGAGCTTCACGCCAATGCCATAATTCAAAATAGCTGAAACTATCATCACATATTTTTTACAATGCTGCTTACCTTTACGTAACCTTATTTTTTATGATAGCAATTAGCAAACAAACTTCAAGGTGTATTTCTCTAACATGACATTTAATTCGAGGGGGCACTCCCAACTCCCAATGATTTCACCAGAGCACATACTGAATTCTTAGATATCCGGTAATGGGACTCACACTCAGACCCCAACAAATATATATATATATATATATATATATGCCAAAGCTTGTACAAATTAAAAGAATACTAGGTCATCAACAATTACAGTCTCTCATCGTTGGCACAAGTAAGACTGCTTCACTTTTAACAAAGTTTAATTTGAATAACACAATTACACCACACTACAAATAATAGGTTTGCATGATAACAAGGCTTATAGCTAAAAGATGACCATAACAAGCGATAAATGTGAATTTAATAGGACGAGATAGAAAAAGGGACAAAAGGTTACCATAAAGAAAGTTTGCAAGACTTCCAGGTGAGATATAATCTGAAAGAATGAGCTTCTCATGCTGTGTCGGCCCCCAATAATATCCTCTCAAACCGACAACATTTGGATGCCTGATATTTGCAAATTTTTTAGCCTCCTTAGCAAACTCTTTTCTCTGTTTTGCCACCCCTTCTCTCAACCACTTCACAGTCAAGAACACTCCATTCTCCAGTGCTGCCCTGAAAGAAGTCCCGTGATTGCTCTTCCCTAATACTTCAGCTGGGGCCTTTGAAAACTCCTCAGGTGTCAAACTGATTGTATCATCAAGAAAATATAGTTCACCAACCAATCGATCCGGTGATCTCACATCCAATCTTGCCATGTTTTCAGCTGTAAATGAATCCCCAGACTCTGGTGACCAAGAAAAATGACTGTTCTTTGATGGTGAGAAGCCAGTTACTGCTGCCGTTTTCTCGTCGGGACTGATAATCTCAGATGATGATCCTTTCTTCGAAGCCACAAGATCCTCAGCTGAAACAACCAAAGGACCGCCACTGCCTGTTCCAGTTGTGCCAGAGGGGATTGTTTGAGCGTATCTGTCCTTTTGGTTCTCTTGCTAGCTCACAACCACATAAAGAAAGTAGCTGACTTGCTAGCTCAATCCATAGAAATTAATTGAAATAATTGGATTATCCAATTATAAGTGTACATATAAATTTATCAACACGTTTACCAATTATTTAAATAATGTGATTATTTAGATATTTGTAATTATTTAATTAATGATTAATTATTTAATTATTTGTAGGGATCATGGGTTCAATTCTAAATGGAGTCATTAAATTAATTATGACTTAGAATCATTTAACTTAATGAAAAATCATTTTATCAATTAATGGAAATAATAATTTTAATTGGAATTAGATTCCATATTAAATTATATTAAAAGAGTTTTAATTTAATAGCAATTAAATTTCATATTAAATTAAAAGACCAGAATTCTAACCCAATAAGGAATTTGATTCCATATTGAATATGAATTAAGTATTTCAATTTAAATAGGAATTTAAATTCCTTATTAAATTGAAGAACCCTAGTTTACCAATATAAAATGATGTTTTATGAATGGTAATAAGGTAGAGAAAATTTTTGACTACTGGAACAAAAAAATTTTATTGATTAAAAGCACCTGATAATTTTCTACTACAATAGAATCTTCAAAAGTTTGTGCCCCACACACAGTCTCTTTTGTGAAAAGATATAATAAGGAAGATCAAGTAGTGAAGAATCTACGAATCAAAATGAATCAATTCAATTTTAATGAAAGGAAAAATTCGATCTTATTATTTTAATTAATGAATTGTTATTAATAGTATTGATTGAGCATGTTTTGTTTAGAAAAATTTTGAAATCCACATTTCCGCATTCGCATTAAAATCAATTTTTCTCTACATTATCTTCATTTTCTTTTTCTTCTCAATTATTTTATTTAGTGTAGGACATGCATTTTGTTTATTGAAACACTATTAACTACTTTCTATTTTTTGTAAAGAGCATAACAACTTTTTTCTTTGAATTGAGTCCTATAAATATCATTATATAATTTTTTGTCTCATTAAAATCCTAATTCCTTTTAGTTATTCTGTCTAGTTTTTAACTAACCAAGTCAATAAATAAAATGGTTCTAAAATTGAAATTGATATATGGACACCTAATAGCTTAATCGCAGGTTAATTATGGTTCGAAAAAGATATTTCATACACTATATACCATCTATGATCAAATATCCAATTAACAATTAAAATTGACACAAAACCATGTTAAAATTGTCCTATCGTGGTGTTAATTATATAATTTGATATAATTTAAAACTAGATCCAGTCCATAAATAGCATGTTAAAACGTTTATTCAAACCGAGGAATTGGACCTCATTCTTTATGTATCATCCATTTTAATTCGATGTTTGTGAAATAAATTATATGTAAATTCCATTCTTCTCCCATTAATACTTAATTTAGTCGAGTCCCAAATATAATTTATCATAATTAATATCTCAAACAAGATCCAGTTGCGTATATTATTGGGAAGTTGGAGCAAGAGTAAAGCAGTACAATGAAGGCAAGTGCATCTCTAGGTGCATGATAGTATTTTCCCAAACCATATTACCTGCCATTGGCAGGTAAAAGTCCTTGCAAAAGGGTTGTCAGATCATATCATAACTTGATGAAACTTCCTATCCATTCAAAATATGCTCCATTTTTACAACAAAGTGTTGTTAATAAAATTGGCTGATGGCACCGAATTGCCAAGCTTACATATTCAAAAAAGGGAAGCCAATGAGGATTAAATTCCCATGAATTCCAAGTCCAGATTCAATCAAAACTATATGGATGATAGATCTTCATATATAGTCTTGATACCTGGCCTCTCAGAGACGGACCGTACGCATCTTAGAGCTATTCCAAGGACCTCCTTCATTCCCTTTTCAGCTGCTGGATTCCCCATCTCAGCAGTCAATGCAGCATCGAAGCAATCTGAGGCGTGACCTTCTGCCACCTTCATCCTCATCCAATCTGTCAAATCAACCCCTCCTCCTTGACCAGAGATCACATCACCTGCACACCTACCAGTTAGAAGTTCCAATAGTATCACACCAAATGCATAAACATCTGACTTAAAGGAGGGTTGTGGTTTCTTGGACGCAGACAACTCTGGTGCCCGATAACCCAAGACTCCAGCATCAAGAATCTGTTCAATAGTTCCGGCTTGGGTCATGAGACGATGGAGGCAGTAATCAGCAACACGAGCATTAAGATCAGGCCCATCTAATAGAACGTTAGATGCTTTTAGGTTGCCATGTGGAACAGCGCGATCAAAATGGAGATAGTTCAGGCCACGTGCAATGTCAACCGCTATTTTGAGTCTCTGGGCCCATGACATTGGGGGGCCTTTTCTTCCCGGTCGATCTAAAGGGAAAATTACAACTTATCAGTTACAGAAATTATACTTAGCCATACACAAATAATGTATGCAAAATAGTTAAACTAGAAGATCCTTTCATACTTAGACGCTTGGCTAAAATAATGTGCTTCTCATATCTAAACACTTGATTATTTAGGCAACTGCATGAATACATCTGTTAACAATAACATAGCATGACATCCAGAATGACCGAGTACTGAGCTATGTTTTCCAGGCTACAGTTAGAGAGTGCAGCCAACTTATAACACCAAGTCCAAACTTGCAGTTAATTGCCTTATGTTCTTATCAAAGACAGAAAATAAAAAATAAAAAATAAAAATAAAAATGGATACTGTTATCTGAACGCTCCAGTGATGCACCCCATGATATTACCTAGCCAAACTACTGGATGGCACAAAAAGAGTTAGCATAAATGATTAGGGATACTACTCTCAACTTTAGCCAGCGAGTCAAAATATAAATCAGCCTAGACAATCAGTACAATGTAAGTTATTTACGCATCAAAATGAAACCCAACAAAGACATACTTTGCTAACAATAATTTGTACAAGGCTCTGTTAGGTGAAAGTCCTTAACTATTAAATATATCTTTGATATCCAAGAAACAACAGAGCTTCAAGCCAATGCCATATTTCAAAATAGCTGAAATTATCATCACATTTTTTTTACAATGCTGCTTCCTTTACGTAACCTTATTTTTTATGATAGCAATTAGCAAACAAACTTCAAGGTGTATTTCTCTAACATGACATTTAATTCGAGGGGGCACTCCCAACTCCCAATGATTTCACCAGAGCACATACTGAATTCTTAGATATCCGGTAATGGGATTCACACTCAGACCCCAACAAATATATATATATATATATATGCCAAAGCTTGTACAAATTAAAAGAATACTAGGTCATCAACAATTACAGTCTCTCATCGTTGGCACAAGTGAGACTGCTTCACTTTTAACAAAGTTTAATTTGAATAACACAATTACACCACACTACAAATAATAGGTTTGCATGATAACATAAAGCTTGCAAGGCTTACTAGCTAAAAGATGGCCATAACAAGCGATAAATGTGAATTTAATAGGACGAGATAGAAAAAGGGACAAAAGGTTACCATAAAGAAAGCTTGCAAGACTTCCAGGTGAGATATAATCTGAAAGAATGAGCTTCTCATGCTGTGTCGGCCCCCAATAATATCCTCTCAAACCGACAACATTTGGATGCCTGATATTTGCAAATTTTTTAGCCTCCTTAGCAAACTCTTTTTTCTGCTTTGCCACCCCTTCTCTCAACCACTTCACAGTCAAGAACACTCCATTCTCCAGTGCTGCCCTGTAAGAAGTCCCGTGACTGCTCCTCCCTAATACTTCAGCTGGGGCCTTTGACAACTCCTCAGGTGTCAAACTGATTGTATCATCAAGAAAATATAGTTCACCAACCAATCGATCCGGTGATCTCACATCCAATCTTGCAATGTTTTCAGCTGTAAATGAATCCCCAGACTCTGGTGACCAAGAAAAATGACTGTTCTTTGATGGTGAGAAGCCAGTTACTGCTGCCATTTTCTCGTCAGGACTGATAATCTCAGATGATGATCCTTTCTTCGATGCGACAAGATCCTCAGCTGAAACAACCAGAGGACCGCCACTGCCTGTTCCAGTTGTGCCAGAGGGGATTGTTTGAGCATATCTGTGGATATTTTTTTCTGCTCCATGTTCTGTAGACAGTCTCCTTGATAGACGAATGTAGTGTACGAAGATAGCAAGCAGGATAAGAATGATAACAGCAAGAACACACGAAACTATCACAACAACTTTAACAAGTGTATTGATTGGTTTCTTCTTGGAATGATCATTAGGAAAATTGCCTGATCCAGGAGGACCACCAGGAAAGTGTAATCTGGCATTTCCAGGATAAAAAGAAGAACTAGGAAACTTCCTCAGATTTTCAGGAACAGCTCCAGAAAAATCATTGTATGAAACATTAAAGTTTTCAAGACTGTTAGGCAAGTTGTCAGGCAAAGGACCAGCAAAATGATTCTGGGATATATCTAACGACCTTAGAGAGCTCACATTAGCCATAGAAGTTGGAAGAGAACCGGATATATTATTTCTGGCAAGATTGAGCACTTGAAGTCCCATCAAGGATCCAAGTCGATCAGGAAAATAGCCATTAAGCCGGTTATGAGAAAGATCAAGGATCTGAAGAGTCGATTCACGAGGGGGAGAGAATTCAATAGCACCAGTGAGTAAATTATCCCCAAGGTGAATTTCTTGCAATGTGGACGAGTTAAGCAGGTCATTTAGAAAAGATCCATCTAAGCGGTTGGAACTGAGATCAAGGACTTTGAGCTTTGGATAATGGATGATAACTTTGGGCAAAGAACTACTAAGTGAATTGTGGGAGAGATTGAGATGATTTAAACGCAAGAATTGTGGTGTTACATCAGGGAAGGACCCCGTCAAACGGTTTTGGCTAAGATCAAGATATTCAATGTTAGCCCACTTCCCCATTCTGGTCAAGTTTCCTTCAAATTGGTTATTTGAAAGATCAAGCACAGCACAGCTTCCAGTCAGCAAAGGAAGTTCACCGGTAAGTCCATTGGAAGAGAGATTTAGCGTGTGAAGTGTTGTCGATAGAATTATACTTACTGACCCTGAAATATGAACTAAAATGTCAGACACATAGGCAACAACACTAATTAAACAAGCTGCTATTATCATTGAAAATTGAACATAAGAATGATGTAACAAAGCTTAAAAATTCAGGTTGTACCTGACAGATTGTTGGCACTTAAATCCAGTTCAGTTAAAAGCAAAGAATCTCCTTTCAACAGATCATTAGGGATAAACCCTGAAAATAGGTTGTTGCTGAGTTTAAGGACCTGAAGGTCGTAAACAAAGTTGAATTGAGGCAATTCTCCAGACAACTGATTGTAGCTCAGATCCAATACCTTCAAGTTTTCAAAGAGCTGCAGCGCACCTCCATTCACCAATGACCCAGTAAGCTGGTTGCGGCTAAGATTTAGATACTTAATACTCTCAGAGATACCAGGTAACAGTTTCCCTGAACTAGAGCTCACTAACATATTCCCACTAAAATCAACATGACTGGCATTTGTCAGAAGGAAAAATTCCCCATCAAGATGCCCATCAAACAAGTTACCATGCAAGTCAAGCACCTTAAGACCTAAAATCAGCTCAAAACCTCTTGGGATACTCTTGACAAACCCATTGGAAGATAGGTTTAGATACCTCAAGTTATTCAGCCTAGTCAATGACGCCGGCAGTGACCCAGAGAAGGAATTGCGGCTTAAGTCCAATGACTGGATTGAAACAAGTTCTGACACTGAATCCGGAATTGGGCCCGAGAAATTGTTCCCAGCCAATGAGAGGTTTCGCAAGTTCTCTAATTTACCAATTCCGGGTGGTAATGCCGAAGAAAACAGATTATTCGAGACATCAAGAAACTCCAGCCTTTTAAAGTCACCTATATTGTCAGGTACGATGCCCGAAATGGAGTTGTTCAACATAGACAGTTTCACAAGCATTGTAAGATTCGAAAACACACTCAAATCTGCAACAGCAGATAGACCTAAGTTATCAAGAACAACACCAGCAACATTCCCACCATTACAGAAAATTCCATTCCAAGAAGAAGGGCAACCATTAAAGTCTATGGACTCCTCATTCCATGAATCAAGCACATAACCAGTGGGGTCATTCTTGATTCCTTTCTTGAATTCAAGCAAAGCTAAAATGTCCTGAGAAGGCAGCTGCCCCACAGCAGAAAACACAAGCAGAGACAACACCAAAAGCCTAAACAGCTTCATACTTCAATCCAACCTAAGTGTCAACAACAACACTGCCTTGAACAAACCTGACTATATCCAACCCCAACTATCACAATGACTTTATCTCCGACAACTACTTTACCTCAGATTCAACAAATTAAACTAAGTTGCAACCATTTCTACAGTTTAACAACAAAAACGTAAAAAGCACATGCGAAGCATTAGAAGTAACTAACAGATACACATTTAGTCTAAACACAGGAAAATGTGTGTGCCAACTCAACAATATGATACCTGATCATGACACAATCATGATGATAGACTAGTCTAGAGCATGAAAGGACAGATTCAGCTTCCAAAAACAGTAACTTCTCAACAAGATCTCATCTTTCATGAACAATCTAGGTTCACTAGTAGGTGACACTACAAAAGACTAAAACTTTTGAAAGCACAAGAGGTTTTGCAACAAAAACACACATGGGGTGGTTATAGTTTGGCTTCAAAACAGAGTCTTTGGAGATATAAAACTAACCCATTGAAGGAGAAGAAATGGGGGTGTTCTTTGAGTGTTAAGTGACTCAACTGGACTGTATAAATGACAGGGGACCCAGGAATTCCCTGGCTATAAAAACAAAACCCTAAGAAGAGTACATTCTAGCTACATTAAACATGGCAAAAACCCTAATCACACCTTAATAGCAATAACAACGAGAAACTGGGTTTTGTCTCTTTTCTCTGTTGCAGAAAAGCATGTGAAGACTCAAAAGACGAAGCATTTGGACGAGTTAATAAAATATGAAAAAGAAAAAGAAGAAAACGAGAGGTGGCTGTAATTGTCCATTCTTTTGGGGGGCTTCGTGTCAGTAAAAGACAAAAAGATAGCGGGAAAATGTTCGGGCTTTTTTTATTTTTTATTTTGGTTATTTGTATCATTAGGGATTTACCCGCCTAAACAGTGAGAATCTCACATAACTTTGCATTGCGGACGTCAAAGCTTTTATCAAATCTAATTTTTAAGACAGCATTCTTTTCTTTTTTTTTTGAAAAAGTTTAAGATTGCTTTTTGTTGGAAGTATGAATAATTTTTTAACATTTTCTGTTTATTTGCTTGGATACCATGTTTAGTTTTGTGAAATGACGATGAACTCCTCGTCATGGTTGTGATATAACTTGTACTCATATTGCAAACAAATATTTTTTAATAAAAAATAATAATATAAATTCACTTATAATTTTAGTGACTATACATTTTTATATTATATCTTTTAGCGATAGATAAAAAGGTGTTCGGTTCTCTATGTTCAGAACCGAACATGAAGAATTTGGAATCTATAATCTATCAGAACTGAACACAATTGATTATGTTCCCTTGATTCTAGCTGAACGACGAATAGCGATAGGTTGGCCTGAGTGGCAACAGGAAGCAACGAGATATAGCCACCCAAACTCAAAATACAACCAACAAATGAAAGTTTATAATTCAAGAGAAAATGGACACATGAAGAATAGATGGAGTGAAGACAAAATAGGGTCAAGCTGGGTGGCTTGAATAACAAGAAGAAAATGTTGGGACAATGGCTGTGAAGAAGAAGAAAAAGAAAAAGAAGAAAATGGAGTCGGGCTGCATGACCGTGAAGAAAAAGATGAAATGGGGTTCTATCTCATTAGGTTTACCTTATATAGGACACATGCAAATTTATACATATACCCTTTTAAGGTTGGTTTTTCGGGTCAGTTTGGTTCTTATACCAATTCGAAAAATATTCAAATCTATAGAAAGAGAATTGAACACTTTTCATCGAATCACATGACCCAAATCGAACACCCTCGGGTTGGTCGGATCGATTCGTTTGGTTCGGATTATCTTTTTAATCAAATATATAAAAATTAATATATATAAAGTTTTTTTGTTAATATATTTATTGGTATATATAAAAAGTTTTCAATCTTTACTGTGGAAATATGTTTATTAGAAATGTTATGAAAGGCGGCGCATTCGATGCCAAACAAACTTTGGAGCATAGATAATGTCTAATCTCAATCAATTCCACTAAATATACGTTTAGTGTATGCAAATTAAGGATAGTATTCTGTCTGGAAATTAGTCGAGGATTAGACGTAATTATATTAGAAAGAATAAAAATTAATGACATGGGAGGGCGTGATGAAGTGACACGTAGCATTACGGGAACCACAATGCCCCTTTGACCAGGGCTGCCCGCTTCCGTCGCGAGTTCCAATAATAACACCACGAGAGGTGAAGTTGGTGGAGGAGATATTCATAAATGAGTAGGACACCACAGCGGGGGCCACCGTTGTCAGATCAAAACCTGTGACATAGTGACAGGTGGACAACGGCGGTGACTGTATCAGTCTATAGTCTCTATCTTATTAGTGGAGAATCACTGGCTGACCTGTTCGAGTTACAGGAAGGTAGGTGTAGGTATGTACATCGAGTGGACCACAGAGGTCAATCACGGAACCCCGCTAATCAAACGGTGGCCCCTACCTTGATAGCAATTGGTGTGATTTATTTGTCTTTAAGTCCACCTATAATAATATTACCATCTGCATGGTAAAAAAATTTCTCATTTTTGGGTTCGAGTGTTCGTGTGGTGATAACTGTGCCTCCGCCAATTTTGTATGTGCAAATTTTGAGACATGTAAATAGAATCCTAAGTTCTTTGCAAACGTATTTTCTGTAAGAATTAGAAAGGTGATACTCTAATAAAAAGTGATGTGCAATATTAATGCTAATCCTCTCCTATTCACGTTAATTGAAGTTGTAAGTTTAAATCATATTCATAATATTTATTATTCAATCAATATTTATCATTAAAAAAATTATTGTTTTTTAATTTTTATTTTTTTTATAATATGGAATGAAAAGAACCTGCCACATCCAATATTTGCAAGAAATTATAGAAAATGAAAATAATTAATTATTATTAGTTTAATTAGAAATATTCTATCTTTTTTTTTTTTTGTTTTCTAATTCAAACTTATGTTTACTATATTTTTAAAATTATGTTTTTGAAAATTATTTTTAAAATAAAAAACATCTTTTTGAAATAAATGTGTTTTAAAAATGCATTGTATTTTGTTGAATTTCTCAAAAGTTATTTTCGAAAACTAAAAATGAAGTAGAAGTGTTTGGTAAGTAAATTAGTGTTTTTTTTTTTTAAATAAGTAAAAGAGTTGTTTGGAGAGAAAATAGTGGTTTGTTTTGAAAATCTGTTTTGGAAATAATTAAAAACATTAAAATAAATTACTTCTTAATTATAATTGAGAAAAAAAAATGTTTTTCATTTTCAAAAACATATTTTATAAAACATGTATCTAAGCACATTTATCTCTTTTTTTTTTTCGTATTTGAAAATGAGAAGCTATTTTTAAAAAAACACCACCTAATTTCATCATTTTTTTAACTCTTAGTTCTTAATTTGAATTTTTCAACTTTTTTACTTGATTTTTCTAATTTCTTTAAGCATTTTGAGACTAATTTGATAATGATTATGATTTCAAATTAAAAAAAAAAAACTTGATAATGATTATTTTTTAAATTAATAATATTTTAAAGAAATACTAGTGTTAATATTCAAATGTCATGATTTTCAATAAAAAAAAAAAAGATTCAAATGTCATGGACATTCATATTATAATTATTACATTGAGTAATCACGATCAATCATGGTGAACTTATCCATTTACTGAAGTTTCTTGATGGCAAGAGGTCTTTCTTACTAAACAGTTTATTACAAATTTAACATTTGGGCATAAAACTATTTCTTAATATATGTAGGAAATTTTTTAAGCAACAGAACATTTTAGAAACTGAAAAATATTAGAGCAGCCAAATGAACAATAAAAAATTCATAATATACCAGAGAAATTAGCCTGGTGTCTCAAATAAATGATTTTTGGTGGGTTCAAATTTTACGAAAAATATTAATAATATTATAAAATGGTTAAAAAATAGTATATGTTTTTTGTTATAAATTTTAGAATCCAAAGAAACCAAGAAAAGGTAGGCAGAAATCTGAAAATTAACAAAAAAGGGATATCTGAAAATTACTAAAATGTTTCTCTTCCAAAGAGATCATATAAAACCATAACACCTTTGCACTGAACAAAAAGAGACTGAATTATTTCTATAAATAAGATTTTTCAACATTAATTGGTATAAATAGTGGGAATTTAAAAAAACTAACCACATTTTTAAAGTAAAATTCATTTTTAGCGATTCTCCAAAAAAAAAAAAAATTGTGTTTGACCCTTCAAACAAATAAATTACACTGCAATATCCCGTGATTTTCAAAATGCTCCTGAGAGTAAATACGCATTGTGATAGGAGACTCTCTTATCACGGACGTTCGTGACGAGAGAAGCCTGTCGTCACAGTGAGAGCATTTGTGATAAAAGAGTTCTCTCGTCACGGTCCACTGTGATAGAAGAGTCTTCTGTCACGAGCGATTGTGACCATTACGATACCTCCAATTTAAGATTTTGTTTAAAGGTATTTTGGTCAATAGAGGATATTGAATGCAATTAATGTATTTGAGGGGTTAAAAACAAATTTTTCCTTGAAATTGACTGAAAACAAACTTTTTTTTTTTTTAATTTGGATAGTTTTAAAATTTTCTCGTCTAAATATATCATTTAAGTGGTGACAATTCTTATTGTACCGTGCTTATAATATATTCACAACTCTAACTCAACAAATTGCTTTATGTTGTGTGGATGTACCCTTTCAAAAATGCCCTCACTAATATATTAATAAAGATTGAAAGACAACCATTCAATCATATCATGTCAAAAACTTGAACCTTAACTAAAATTATCCTCTTCGCGTCGTGTTTACAAATTACATAAAAAATTACCAACATGATATTAAGTTTCCTAGTTATAGAAGCTGTTCATCCATGGTATGAAGTGGGAGGCAATATGATGAGGGAATTGATCTCTAAAGGCTTAGTAAAGTGTACAGTACCCTACTTATAGTTATTATTCATATGAGGAATCGAAGACATGGAAGAACTGAAGAACCAGCCCAACAAACGAGCAAAGCTCAAATTCTTTGGAGTCAATGGAAAGGTTGAGTTAATCATGATTGATGAGGGCTTGCTTTTCCAAAGCAAATAGAAAAGTTATGAAGTTATGAGAAAAGACATTTGGGTGGAAAACTTGCGAAGGGATCATTATTGTATGAGTTGAACATGTTTTTTATCCACTTTCTTTTACCCTTAAAGAGACACAAAAGGTGACCACTTTCGCTTTAAATGTGCACAGTTGATATGTCCTGTAACGTTTTTTAGAGTCTAAGAAATTTTTAAAAAAATAAAAGATTCCTAAGTCCATTTCACAATATGCCATTGAAAAGAACTGGAAAACACCTTTTGAAATGAAAAAATAAATGAGAATCACACACGCAAGTTACTTAAAAAATACTTTACAGATATTGATTCCGAAAATCATTTTCTTTTTATTGTAAAAGTAGTGAAAATGCTTTTTAGAAAGACATATATATATAATTATTTTATAGAAAGTAATCTTTACAAAAGTAATGTTAAACTTTCCACTAAATAAATAGTGTTCCAAAGAATGAGCAATCAATATAGAATTTGACTACATACATGCAAAATTTTATCATTAAGAAAAAACTTATGGTTCAATCTCTTATGATTGCTTAGTTGAGAGTTAGAATGATCATATATTGATGAAGTAAAAAAACTATCGAGTAACGTCCAGAACGGATCAGCTGAGCGGAAATGTGTCACTTTAATCAAATGAGCTCACTTTTCACCCAGCTTGTGAATCCAATCAATGCTTACTGCATGATACAATCAGTCACTCACTAATCAATCCTTAATTGATATGATCACTCACTTTATAGTGACTTAGTGAAAAGCTATCCTTCTCTAACCCCTAATCATTTACTAAGTCATCATAAGTATGTACTCATGCCTCTGGAAGATCAGAGAGTGTAATAAAACGAACAATGAATAACAAAACCAACATTTTTTTTTACCATACTTGGGAATAGTTACTACATGGTCATCATTTGTCATTTCATTCTACAAAGCTAATTGAAATTATTGATAGCTTTGAACACTCAAGTCAACTATAAACTTCAATTAAACCAATTACTTAACTTTGTAACCTAAATTATACCCTTACACGATAACAATAAGCACTAAATTGAGAATTCAGTGAAACTCAGAAAACCAGAAGCATATTTCTATCTATTAGATTTTCAAGAAGTGGCCAATCCTGATATTACTAGTTCTTCTAACAAGGATAACTGAATTTAAGGCCCATTAAGGTTTTGTGAAAATAAATAAATTTCTTTTTAGCAACTTTTTTGTATACAATTATGAAATTAATTTTACAAATAATGAAATTTGTAAATTATTTCATTGTAATCAAGAATATCTTTTGCCGTGTGTGTTTGAGTGAAGCTACATTGTTTTTTTTTTTTTTCCTTATGTCAAGTTATTTTCGAAAACTAAAAATGATGTAACTACTGTTTGATATTGTTTTCGAAAGTGAGTAAAATAATGTTTTGAGTTAAAAATAGTGATTTGTTTTAAAAATCTATTTTGGAAATGATGGAAAACATGAAAAAGGCTTCTTTCTTTTTTTTTTTTTTTTTTTTTTTTTTTACTTTTAGTTATAATTGATAAAAAATTTGTTTTTTAATTTTCGAAAACATATATTTTTTAAGATATTCAAACATATTTTACAAAACATGCATCCAAATACATTCCTCTCATTTTTTATTTTGAAAGTGAAAAACTATTTTTAAAAAACACCACCTAATTTCTTTATCTTTTTAACTCTTAGTTCTTAATTTGAATCTTTTAACTTTGTAACTTCATTTTTCTAAATTCTTCTAACATTTTGGGACTAATTTGAGGATGATTATTTTGTAAAGTAATAATATTTAAAAGAAATATTATAATTATTACATTGAGCATTCATGATCAATGATAATAAACTTATCCATTTAATTTGCTAAAGTTCCTTGATAGCAAGAGGTCTTTATTTGCAACTTAAGGGAATTCTAATCGAGGATCCACACTTTCAAACATATTACTAAACAGTTTATTACAAATTTTAACATTCGGGCAGAAAAAACGATTTTTTAATATTTGTAGGAAATTTTGTTACGCAACAGAACAATTTTTTTTTTTTGAACTAGCAACATAACATTTTAGAAACTGAAAAATATTAGAGCGGCCAAATGAACAATCAAAAATTCATAATATTATAAAAAGTCAAAAATTATAAAAATCAAAAATTCATAATGACTACAGATAGACATCCAACTACTAAGGCTTCCGTCAATTTCAAAAAACAAAAAAGTGTCAATGTATTCTTAACCTTGTGCATAGATTTGTTCACCAACAAAGAGATTCTTTACCTCATCGAAATAGCAGAGATAGATCTCTCTATCGTCTAAATACGGCGTTTCTTTGGGAGTCGGCATCCATTGTGTGGTTTTCGAGTACTGTCTTCAATGTATACAATAGGATTCTGGTCACCTTGAGAATTACCGAACCCTTCTCTAAAGCTCATGATTGCTTGTCTTTTCTTCTTAAAATAAGTAAAGCCATTCACCTCTCATTACAACTGATTTCAACCCAAAATTTCTTGCCATTCGTCCAACATGTTCAGCAGTTGCTTCAGCAGCATACCGTAACAGTTTTGGACCCCCTTTCAATTCTGGCAAACATCCTGACGAGGCACCAAGCTTCTTATTCCCTTTAGAATCCGTCACAGTAACAAAGGTGTTGTTACGCAACATCTTTATATGGACAACATCAGCATTTTGCTCCACAGTATGGCGAGAAAAATTAGGAGACCACATAAATTTCTTCCCATCTTCCTCCTCTACAACCCCTCTCACGAAATCCATAGGCCTCGAATTCCTGCCAGGTTCAAAATCCTTCTGACTTGTGGAATGGATGAAGCTCCGTAAACCTGAAGCATACGGAGCAGACATGTTCCCCTTCGCAGTCAACAAACACAAATCCATGCCTGAACTTCCCAAAACTCGGTGGCGGCATTTGTTTCGCACTCTCTACACTTGCAACATTCCATAACGAAAAAAATCTACGTTTCTCGTTCTCTAAATGAACTGCAAAGAGCAACACTACTCTATCAACATCTATCCAACCGAAACGAAAATCGACAAACTTGGGTACCTCATAACCTCTAATGTTTTTCTATCATTTCCTAGTTTGCTGGACCAGAAATTAATTTTCTTGCTTAGAACAATTTTTCATTGTTCAATTCATGTATCCTAGGTTTGAAATTCAATTACTTCCTAGATAAAATCTCTAAAAAATAGCTTAATTTAAAGCGATTATAAACCCTAACAGGAGATCAGTTTGGGAAATCATAAACTCACACACAAATCAAAACCCATATCGGATTCTGAAATGGGAACAAATTCGTCAATTTTGTGAATCGATTTTCTTTGCCCAGCTAGCAACCAAAAAATAAAGCATGAAAAATAAATTGAAAAAAAGAAATGGCCTTACCAGGAAAACATGAAGATGCTGGGGGCAGCTCAAAGAAGTTATTGAGAGCGCCATAGAATCGGTGCAGAGATGTAGCAGTGAAAGGATGGGCTTGACGAAGCGAAGAAAGGGATCGCATTTCTAGGGTTTTCACTCTTATTGATTTTGATCGATTCTGTTTTTTTGGGCACGCAGTCGAACGGCGACGATGGGGAGAGAGGGAGGCACAATCGAACGGCGGCGATGGAGAGAGAGGGAAGCTCAGTCGAACGGCGGCGATGGAGAGAAAGGGAGGTGCAGTTGAACGGCGGCGAAGGAGTTGAGAGAGAGAGAGTGTCAAGAGAGTTAAGAGTTTTGTTAGGGTTTGTTTTTGAAAATGAACCGGGTAGAGGGTATATACATCATGGGTATTTTGCGGTTCTGATAGAGACCCGCGGGTAGATACATATTCTACCAGCAATTATGCGGGTTTTTTTGGATCCGGTTCTTTTGAGGGTTTTTGAAAGAGTAGTGCGGGTCTATACCCGAACCACATCCTTATGGGTATGGACAGGGTCTCCAGACCCTGTTCATTTTGCCAAGCCTAATAATATACCAGAGAAATTAGTCTATTGTCTCAAACAAATGAATTATGGTGGGTTCAAAATTTATGAAAAATATTCATAATATTATAAAATGGCTAAAAATAGTTTATGTTTTTTGTTATAAAATTTAGAACCCAGAGAAACCAAGAAAAGGTAGAGGAGAATTCTTTTAATAAACAAAAAAAAAAAAATCTGACAATTATTAAAATGTTTTTCTCCCAAACAGATCATATAAAATCATAATAACTTTGCAACGCACGAAATGGGATTGAATTATTTCTTATAAGCAAGATTTGTAATCAATGTTTAGGCTTTTCCTTAGTATAAACATATCATTTAAGTGGTGACAATTCTTATTGTACTATGCTTGTGAATACATTCACAACTCTAACTTAACAAATTGCTTTATGTTGTGTGGATGTACCGTGTCAAAAATGCCCTCACTAATATATTAATATAGATTGGAATACAACCATTCAATTATATCGTGTCAAAAACTTGAACCTTGATTGACTAAAATGATCCTCTTCGTGTTGTGTTTACAAATTACATAAAAAATTATTAACATGATATTATATTTTCTAGTTATAGAAGCTGTATCATCCATGGTATGAAGTGGGAGGCAATATGATGGCTTAGTAAAGTGTACAGTATCCTGCTTATCGTTATTATTCATATATGGAATTGAAGACATAGAAGAACTGAAGAACCAGCCCAGCAAATGAGCAAAGCTCATATTCTATGGAGTCAATTGAGAAGTTGAGTTAATAATGATTGATGAGAGCTTGCTTTTCCAAAGCAAATAGAAAAGTGAAGTTATGAGATAAGGCACTTGGGTGGAAAACTTGTGAAGGGATCATTATTGTGTGTGTTGAACATTTTTGTATCCACTTTCTCTTACCCTTAAAGAGACACAAAAGGTGACCATTTTCGTCTTAAACGTGCAAAGTTGATCTGTCCTGTAACGTTTTTAAGAGTCTAATAAGTTTTTTAAATAATAAAAAAATTTTAAGTCCATTTTACAAATTTCTATTGAAAAGAACAAGAAAAGATCTCTTGATATGAAAAAAAATAATATTTCAAACGAAAAATAAATGAGAAAACACATGCAAGTTACTAGGAAAATACTTTACAGATGCTGGTTCCGAAAATCGTTTCTCTTTCTTTCTTATTGTAAAAGTAGTGAAAATGCTTTTTAGAAAATATACATATAATTATTTTAAAATAAATAGTATTCCAAAGAATGAGCAATCAATATGGTATTTGACTAGTACTCCCAAAAAAAAGAAAAAAGAAAAAAGAATTTGGCTTATACATGCAAAATTTTATAATTATGAAAAAACCTATGATTCAGTCTCTTATGATAGCTTAGTCTAGAGTTAGAATGACCATATATTGATGAAGGAAAAAACTATCAAGTAATGTCCAGAAAGAACAGAATCAGCTGGGCAAAATTCTGTCACTTTAATCAAATGAGCTGACTTTTCATCCAACTTGTCAATCCAAGTCAATCCTTATTGATGATCGCTCACTTTATAGTGACTTAGTGAAAAGCTATCCTTCTTTACCCTAATCAGCTACTGAGTCATCATAAATATGTACTCATGCCTCTTGAAGATCAGAGAGTATACTAAAACGAACAAGGAAGAACAAACAAACATTCTTTTACCATATTAAGAAATAGTTACTACGTCTACATGCTTATCATTTGTCATTTCATTCTACAGAGCTAATTGAAATTATTGACAGCTTTGAACACTCAAATCAACTATAAAACTTCAATTAAACCAATTACTTAACTTTGTAACTAAATTATACCCTTACACAATAATATTAAGCACTAAATTGAGAATTCAGTGAAACTCGGAAAACCAGAAGCATTTTTCTATCTATAAAAGATTTCGACAAGTGGCCAATCCTGATATTACTAGTTGGCTGTCTTAAGTCCGTAATCAGTTTCTAACATATACTATTATGCATGCTTATAGAACAAAAGTTTCTATAAACCCAAATACACTGATACAAACAATTATATCTCAACAACATGTACGCTTATGGATCAAAATTAATAGATTCAGAAGCATCTCAAACTCACAAATGTAACTTCATTTTCTACCAAGGAGATACCTCACTTTTTCCCACCCCCGGAAACATTGAACTTGAAAAATATTATGTCCCCATCTTGGACGACATATGTCTTGCCCTCCTGTCTGTACTTTCCAGCAGCCTGTACAATATGCACAAAATCACGTAATTATTCCCACAGGTTTAAACCAACTGAAGATATAAAATAAGACAAATTCCAATGCTAGTGTGGTTTGACAGATAATCAATCAAACATCTCAACTACAATGGAGACCAACAAGCCAAAGCCCTCGAGAATCATTTTCCATGAGGACTTAAAATTGATCTTATAATTCCATCATCACCTTACAATAAGCAATCCTTTTTTACTATATTCACCCCCTTAGTACCACATATCATTATCCATGTTGTAGATACTTTCCTTACAGCTCTACTGGCAGACTCTAGGCCTTCCTGCCAGGCTCAAAACTGCAGTGATTGAAAGGCCGATGTGTTCATTCATATTCTGTAGGCTAGTCTTGTATACAAGCCACAAATGTATAATTCTGTTCCCGTCACAATTTCTTGTTGCAATTTCTTTTATATACTATGACTGTGTTTGCCAACATATAGGACTGCTTTTAATTACACCGCAAATTCACTTCAGGTGCAATGGCAAGGTGAACTAAACATGAATTAAGAATGAATCTTTACTTCTTTCGATTAAAATATATACCTTAACAGCAGACTCACTACCCAGCTCCTTCAGATCATCAAATTTCATGACCTAAACCTCATCAAAAAGTCCAAGTCAGTAATCAGGTAAACAATTAACTTTTCAGGATAAATATAATAATTTAGTACTCCTAATTAAGACTTGCTGGTGGTGATGTAGACAAAGAAAATCAATATATACTGAAGTTTTGAATCAACAGTAAATGCCATGCAACACACATAATCAGGCAAAAAGATGTACTATCAGATGCAAAGTAATTATGGTAGGGAAGGGAGTGGTACTGCTAAAGCCAATGCTCATGGAGGACAGGTGGCTTAACAGTGGTAACAAGGATAGATCATGGGAGTGGTGGTTACAATTTTTCCAAAGGTCCCAGGCTCCCAGCTCTGAAGCAATATGAGCAGATAGCTAGCGTGGCCAATGGTAAGCAAAGCAGCATCAGTGATGACTAACATTCAATAATGCACCATACAAAATATGAAATACAGAACAGGGAATAACCTCAGCACAAATGAACCCTCTCTCAAAGTCACTGTGGATAGTCCCAGCGGCCTGAGGAGCCTTTGTCTGCCGTCTAATTTGCCAGCATTTTACCTGCAAAAAGCAAATTATTTATACATTAATCCACTCACTCTTCATTGATCAAAAACATAGTGAAGGAACAGTCAACTAGTCAAGTGTTTTATGTGGGTACACTTGTCACAAAATAACAAATCAAGGGAAGACTCATCTTCCAAGCCAAAACAATCGACCATGTACACCGCACAAAAGCCTTGAGGTACAACAGCGATAATTACTGTCAGAACCACTACGGAAACCAACTAGGAACTTAAGTTGAGGATTTGGCTAAAAGAGGATGATGTAGAAGATATGTGAGAAGTATTAAATTTATGTGGAAAAAATTTTCAAAAGCTGAGACACTGGTATCCAACGCAACTAGCGATTTTTATTTTATAGTTTTTCATACCCATAAATCCCTCTTGAACTTTCTTTCTTCACTGAACTGTTTTTTTTTTATAGGAAACGAAAACTTTATTAAAAATTAGAAAGATAATACAAAAGTGAACCAGAAATCCACCAAACAGAAAAACCAAACTAAAAATAAGTGCAAAATTGGAAGAAACAGTTAACAAACAGCTGCCTTCCAATCTAGCATGAGAAGGAATAACGAAATATCTTTAAATTCTACACTTGAAGATGCCCAAAGAGAAGCTAGATAAAACATTTTATCCCCTAAATAGATCTCCTCCTCTTCGCGTTCCTCGAAGATTCTTTTGTTTCTCTCCTCTCAAATAACCCAAAAAATGGCGAACACTCCACAAAACCAAAGAATACTAGCTTTCTTTCCATCTCCTAAGGCTTTGAATTCCTCCATTAAAAGAGAACATAACGATTTAGGGGCGACCCACTTCATACCAACTAAAGATAGCAACTTGTTCCATAACAATTTAGCCACCGGACACTGAAGAAAGAGATGTTCCAAACTTTCCCCCCAATTCTTGCACATTATGCATCGAGAGGGAGAAAGACAAATACTCGAAAGCCTTTTTTGAATAACATCACAAGTATTTAGTTTCCCATGAACCATAAGCCAAACCAAAAATTTGACCTTATTCGGCATTTTTTCGTGCAAGTCTTTTTTTGACAAGTTGGTCCAAAACGACTCTATTCCTAGATTCAGTTTTGCTAATCTTATTTGGAAATCCCTTTTTGGCATAACCTAGGTAGTCATTACGGGATATTATGCATCCTGATTCCTGAGTAGGTGATCCAAAAGAGAACTGAACTAATGACCTCTTGCTTGGAACCAAAGGTATTTTACCATTCAACCCCCGTGTAAAGGCAACTACCAAGCTGTAAAAAATAATTTCTTTTGAGCAGGCCAACCCTTCAAATGGCCTCCTTTTAAACTATGTAATATAATTCCTCTAAATCATCCCCTTTCAACAAGAAGTTGAAGGAAATCATTTAGAAGGAGCAACATATGTGATCTGAAATTATAAATACATGCTACTAACAGTTACAACTTACTAGTGAATTGAATAATAGTTACATTCAATTATATTAGCTTAAAGTGATCAGATTCAAGAAATAAAAAATTTGCCTGCAAAACTGAATGCTTCAAGATATACCAAACATTTACATGCACAACCAAAAAAAAAAAAAAAAAAATCTAATGATATGGTAAATCAAGACAATCTTACGATGGCACATTACAAGAATGTATCCACTTAGAGAATACACATTACATACACATTTTTCAGTCCAATTGAATAAATGAACTAAGCATTTACATTTAATGCTTCAAGATATATGAAACATTTACATGCACAAAAACAAAAAAAATCTAATGATATGGTAATTCAAGACAATATTTTGATGGCACAATTACAAGAATGTATCCACTTAGAGAATAAATATTACACACACATTTTTCAGTCCAACTGAATAAATGAACCAAGCAAACCATTTTGGCCAATAAGTATTTAAAGAATCAGCTGCCTGTACTATAGCATTAACATTGATACCCTTAGGACGGACCACAACTACAGCTGATTCACACTGGAAATTAAGTATATTGAGCTGCAAATCTACATTGACCAACCGAAATCTAATCAATGAACGAAAAATATTTCTGATTATATAATCATGATTTCCGATTATATCTACTTAAACTAATAGCCAAACTTAACAGGCACTGCTGTTTCTCAAACACTTTCGACACAATCTCATGGACATTATGGCTAACACAAGTCAATTAACTAAAACTCAATTCTCTTAAAATTTACGAATATTTACCAATATGCTTTTGATGGTGCAATAGCATACCAAACAACAGTTTATTAATAGCACATCCAGATGAAAGCATTTTAAAAAATAGTAAACAGAATAACACACGCTAGCATGCATAAATAAGCTTCTAAACAACTACAAATTCCAGGCAATGGTTCCGCAAGACTTGCTCCTATACAAAAAAAAAATTTAAAAAAAGTGACAGTAATTGACAATTATAATGTCTAATATGTTATCTTACCTCATCAGGTCCAGCAGTGAAGAAGTATATGAGATTAATTGCTGAGAAACCAGTCTTGATTATCTTTGGAAGGGCACTGTTGCAAAGAGAATTCTAGTCAATTTGATTGTACATCATTAAAAGTTTAAACTGCACAAGTCTAGGTACTTATCTCCACTAATTTTTTTTTTTTTTTTTTGTTCTTTTAGTGATCTTGGGAAGCTTAATTTCAAGGAAAAAAAAAAAACCATGTAGACAATCCTTCTTCAAAGAAATACAATGATAGTTTCTCAATTATCAATAAAGATGTTCAGGAGAGACAACACTTTATGTTGACAAATTAGAAAACATGTTAGTTAATTAATCACCAGCAGGTTCATAATACTAAACTCTGACAATCTATTCTAATAGCTCTAAAATCGCTTTTTTCTTCTCTATCTCCAATTCTTACAATGCTGTATGAAATTTAAGAAACACAGAAGATAAAATAATTTCATTCTTTAAAATGCTTTCATTCTACACAAACTATTGGAATAAAGTTCCTTCTTCAACGAAAACATTTACAAACTAATTCAGCAGCTACCTGATCCCACCCACCCACTAGGAAATTACAGGAGTTTGAATGAATTAACCTTTGTAGCTTGTTTTCCTCGCAATACTTTGCCGCTTCATCTGGTGGCATATCAGCAAGATTTCTCTCCAACGCACAGCTAAAAGGAATAATTGTTTCGGCCCCATGTTCCTGAACCCTAAAAGAAGATAACTCATCTTTCTTGAGAAGAATATATATAACATAAACATACATACATATATAATACACACACATTTACTGAAAGATCACAATGTAAGGAAATAAACTAGAACATACCAAGCATGAATCTTGGGCAAGAACTTATTCTTTTTTCTTTGGTAATCCTTCTCATTCATGTTAACCTGACGATGGAAAGAAAACACAATTATAATAAAATCCTACATAACATCTTAACTGGAAAAGATTTTCACACATATCAGTCCAAGGTTGCATTCTCTCTACAGTCCATGACAACCAAATGGAGCATTATAATTTTACTGGCTTCGAAATTGGAATGTGGATAGAAGAGAGAACACACACACGCATATGGAAGAAACAGAGGAAGAGTGAACACATGAAACTGAGAAGATAAGGCTGTAAAACAGTTGCCAAGCTTCAATTTGAGAGATTAAGGCTGTATCATCATTGCCAAGCTTCTATAAACACTACAACTCTACAGATATTTTTCATAGCAAAGTGCCCTTCTCTTGTGATTCAATGGCAAACTCAATTCATTACATCAGTAGTTATTAGTCAGAAGATGAAAGCTGATGAAGAGTTTCTAGTTATACATAACAATATTCTTGATAACTCGAGTCAACAAAAATAAGTACATCAATTGCTAGATATGAAATTTTTGGGGAGGAAAAGTGCCAAAATATAAGAAATTAGAACCAGCACAGCTTGCTCAATACATCCAGAAGAAACTGTCACAAGCTAGGGGTTACGTTCTTTAAAGCACTGTGAATCCTTGCGTTTAGGATTCAAGGATTATAGTGGTGGAAGGGCTATCATATCAAATGAAGAGTTACCAATTTTTTTCCATTACTAATGGATCATCCTGGGTCTTGTGTTGAAGGGATACCAATATGATCCAATCGATTGTGTAAAGCCCGTACTAGGAACAGAACCAGGGAAAGTATACATAAGTATACAGAAAAGACAGTTCTTTTCTATTCTATTAGTATTTTCTAGTATAAGGAGAATAAAAGAGGTTTACCAAGTAAACGACAGGCTTGGCAGTAAGCAATTGAAAAGTATTCAGTATCTCAATATCAGCAGCCTTCCACTCCCCTAGTCGGACGTCTTTTCCATCCTCAAGCCATGCCTTGATCTGCACTTATCAAGCACCGTTATATTGGATGTTATTAAGATAAGTACAATATAACACATAAATTCTTTGCTTATTAATTATACATGAACTATTAAACAGGAACAAGAGGCATGCTTCGTCATTATGTTTTAGAAAACAAGAACATAAAAAACATTCAAGATTAGCAAGGGCTCACATAAATTCACGTGCACGTGCACAAGGAATCCATGTTTTTAATTGCATGCTGTAAGCCACTACGCAATTGGTTCCACATTTGCAATGTTACTCTTCAATAAGGTATTTTATAGCCTGAAGATAACTCATTCAGCTTTAATCCAAACCTAGACAATAAAGGTCTTTATCTTCTCCATTCAATGATTGGAAAGGAGATATTTTACAATTCAACCCACCTCTTGGAGTTCTTTTACTTGTAGAATGAAGTCAAGGAAGTTCCAATCTACATGGTTGTAGGCCTTCTAAAAATTAATTTAAGTCATAACACTGTCCTTTCTTGCACTCTTTCTCAACTTGATTAACCACCAAAACACAAATTTTGCCACCCTTACCAAAGGCAACCTGGAAAGTAGAAATAGTGTCTTCTCAAGCCTCCAATCAATAAATAGCATTTTTCAATGATTTTCTATAACTATACACAAGGCCAATAAGTTTAGAATCTCCAATGTTCAAAAGTCTATTTTCTATAAAACAATCAAAACCAGCAATGGTGATCTTATTGATCAAACCTCTACAAAAGATTTACACTTGTGCACCCACCAAGTGCATATTGTTTACAACATTGTTTCGGCTTTGACCTGATTGGAATTTATAACTGAGAAGAAAACATAATAAACATGTAATGCTTCATCAATACTTGAGGTGAATTTCTAATGGAGATATTGCAAAATACTCAACACATGATCTCAAACACAATACCAAGCAGACCTCATCCAACCAAATTAAGAAATTGCTTAGGATAACATCAAGGCACCATCCGTAAAAAAGGATCATTTGCATATTATTGTATCATCAATGGTAAGGACTAAAAGCAATATAAGAACACAGAAAACCTGCCTTATAAGGTATAGTCATATCATTTCCTTAGTGAGCACAAAACAGCAAAACTTATATGCCAAAAAAAAAAAAAAAAAAACCCTAACATGCTCAAGTTAAAATAAAAATTATCATCACAGTTCGAAAAGCACAAACCTTGTGACTCAACTCAAGCTCTATTTTTAACTGCTTGTCATTGCTCCTCTTCATAGTTTTCTCAAGATCCTCTATTCTCCTTTCCATGAATTCAATATCCTGCAAGTCGCATAAATGTAGTAACTTTCTGAATATCTGTTCAATGGATAAGTAGCAAGACCAGAATATGACAAAAATAATAATAATAATAATCATAAGAAGAAGAAGAAGAAGAAGAAGAAGAAGACAAGCCAGCGAGAAAAATATGCAATAAACAGAAGAAAACCACATAAACTGCCTAAAAAATAACATAAACGATCAAAAATTGGCTTGCTGAACTTTAGCAGTGTTACAAGTTGTAAAAGACAAATGAACAAAATGTAACACATAATTATTTTCTACTTAATTGCAAAGCACAGCAGTCAGCACAAGTGATAGCAGTGAAATAAATCATAGTAGCACTCAAAAGAAAGACAAAAAGTAACTAGATGATAAGTGAAAGCCGGCATGATTACACAAAAGTAAAGCATGGTGCACAATCACACATCCATCATGTAAGAGGAGTGGGCTTGACAGACACTGGGCACTGGAAGAGAGTCATGGTCACTAAATGTTTCAGCATGCAAAATCACACAACACATGATCCGAAAATCCAACCTCAAATATCTCACCCTTTAATTGTTTTAATGATTTTGAATATTATCAGCTTCTAAGCATAATCTGTTATGGCTTTGAGCAAGGACTACTTAATACAATTGCCATCATGCATTCAATTTTTTTTTTTTTTTTTTTTTTTAATAAACAATCTTTTCCGTAACAGAATTTTAATAAGCAAAAATAGACATATAAGAATCGCTTGTTAGCATCATAATCTGTAACATTTAAACGAAAAAACACGATTGGTGGTAAGTATGAAAATAGAATTTTGTTCTAGAACAATAAACCATTGAACTAATATACTTGGGCAGCTAGTATAATCATAATAGTCGGTTATCAATTTCCAGCATGTAAATTTCGCATTAAACATTGAATAAACCATTCTTACTAGTAAACCAGGAAAACAAGTGTTCAAACACTCACACATAAGAAAATAATAACTCTCTTCGGGATATACATACATTTACCCAAAAACTAAGGTAACACTTATCAAACAACAGTATCCAACTCAAACACAGAAGAATGAAAGTAGAAAACCCTAATCTTGCTGTTACAAAAAGCTCTCAAACACATTATTAAAGTAATTACTACTGACTTTTCTTATACCACTTGATTGCAATGCAACTACACAATCCAAAGGAATAAAGACTCTTCGTCAACATGAACACGATACCTTTAGCCGCAATTCTGCACTAATAGTCTCTAAATCCCTAACAGGATCAACAGATGTCATCAACGTGGATAATATCAGGATCTTCGAATGCACCTACAATAACAAATCGTAGGTTAATGATTACTAAAGAGGCGAAATTTTCAATTTAACTAGAGCGAAAATGCATAGAGCATAGAAATCGTACGTAAAACATGAAAAATGCCATCAACTGCACGGATGTGAGATAAGAAACTGTTGCCCAACCCTTGTCCTTCATGAGCGCCTCTAACTAGTCCAGCTATATCATGGATCTCCAAGAAAGCCGACACCTAACCATCACACAGTTGCATCTTATATCACAAACAAAGACTTGTTGTATAGCTTACAAATGAAGGTAATTGAATTGAATTGAATATACCTCACTCTTCGGCTTGTAGAGTTGGCAAAGCCACTCGAATCGCTCATCGGGGATGTTGACGCGAGCTTCGTTGGGCTCGATTGTGCAGAACGGGAAGTTCTCAGCAGGTATCGCTAGCTTCGTCAGAGTGTTGAAGAGCGTGGATTTTCCAACATTTGGCAACCCTACCTGAAACCAAGTAGAGTCATTTTTCAGAGGCTTAAATCGAATCCTTTTAACATAGAAAGAAATGAAGAAGAGTCAGTACAATGCCAATCTTGAGGTGAGAAGAGAATCGGCCGAGAATTGGCTTCTCGGCTGGTGCTTCTTTTGATTTCGCAGCTTTTGGAGGCATTTTCTTGTTTTTAGGGTTTTGCTGGGAAGAGAAGCTGGACAAGGGCGTCGATAAACGATGGCTGCGTTAAGTCAGTGTTAGCTCACAGTCACATACAAAAGAATCACCACTTCGGAAATGATATGCCGTCGGATCTTTTGACCCCGGCCCGACTCTATCAAACTGCTTTTAATAAGTGCACCCCTTTTGTTTCCAAATCAGCAAATAAATAAGTGCACCCCAGTATAAAATTAAAATATATATATATATATGTAGAAGGGGGATTATATTAAAAAAAACATTAACCACATTTCGAACTTTTAATTTCTACCTTATATTATAAGACAAGAGTGAGATATGAACCTTTGAACTCTTAAAATTAAGGAAAATGTTTAATCATTTCTATTATGAGTGATATGCAAAAATATAGGAACTCCACGCTTAGGTATAGTTGCAACAAATTGAGTTTGGGTGGATTTTGATATTGGCAAAATTTTTAGCATACCTACATCCAAATTTACAAAATCTCACAGGTTCATACTCAATCCCTATTCTCAAACCCATGAAAATTTCCAAAATTCTTAAGAATAATTTATAATTAAACAATATCTTAAATTTTTAAATCATTTCAAATCCTAATGAGGATTACAAAAAAAGAAGAGACTATTAAATTTTATATTTTAATAGGTATGTTTCAACATAACAAATCCGATAAAATTTAAATTCCAACATCATAAATCTCAAAGTAAATAAATTGAATTTATTACAAATTATAAGTTTCAATTTTCTACTTTAATATAGTTATTTTGCAACTCCATGACAATCTTGAATAATTTATTTTGTACATGCATTTTCGATCAACAATTAGGAAGTTGCAAAATACTCGAGATGGAAAAGAAAAGAGTAAGGAATTAAAGTCAAAGCTAATCAGAAATAAAGGTAAGAACATCTCCAATGGATTGTGTTTTGAAAAAATGTTATATCATCGATGTTAAGATATTTGTTTCCTACATAGTATAGATATCATTTGATAAACAAAATTGTTCTCCACTACTTTCATGTATTTCCATTTAATGTCTTCATATATTTCCATTTAATATTTTCATATTTTTCATTTAATGTTTATATATATATTTTTACTTTTAATTAGACTTAAATTAGAATTAAATAATTATTTATTTGTTAATGTAACTATCTAAGAACATCTTCAATATTCACATGAATTATAAAAAATTACATACTACATAGGATGCATAGATATTAAGTTAAAATAAGTTCTTCAATATAATTATTACTCATCAATATCAAGCTAAGGTCAAAAAAAATAAAAAAAGACATTGTCAATATAATTATTTATTTTTAGAGGGTATGTTAAACAATAATATCAGCAAATCAGTAATTATTTAATTCTAATTTTCAAATTTAATTAAAAGTGAAAAAAAAAATGAAATCATTAAATAGAAAATATGAAAATATTAAATGGAAATACATGTAAGCATTGAAGAATAATTTTTCAATTTAATTACTTATTAAATAATACCTATGTCATGTAGAAAATAAATCTCTTGATGTTGATGATATAATATTTTTTTTTCAAAACACAATCTATGAAAGTGTTAGAGAGACTCTAACACATTCTCTGAAAATAGATAATTATATTGATAATGTATATATTTTTTTATATTACCTAATATGAATTAGTGATGATTATATTAAAAAGATTATTTTAATTTAATATCTATTTATTATATATAATATATATTTTTTTCATAATTAACGAGCATACGAAAGACATTTTAAACGGATCTAGCATGACTCGAAGCCGACCATATGATTTCGTCTCTTGCGATATTCCCCATGTGTCAAACTCTTATTCGAAGGAACAAGGACCGTTGATATAAAACCAGTCAGCAAAAAACCGACTCCTGTCTGTTTCAAAATCATCCCCACCTTCCTCAAAACATTTATTAATTAATTTATACAACACCAACTTACTTCCCATCTTTTCTTCTCTGAACATCACCACTTCAAGGTACAACTTTTCGATCCGTTAAATTATTTAAGATTTTATTTTTCTATTTCAGTTCCATTCTTCATTCAAAGGAAATCATTCATTCAACAACTTCATGCCAAATCTATTCGATAAATCGATTTATTGTTATTATTATTATTATTATTTTTGCAGAATTGAATTTTGTTGCGCCAAAGCTCCGCAGCTCTTCTAATTCTTTCTCAATCTCGTTCAGGTATAAAAATTATCGTATATTTGATTCTATTTCCCTTTTGTTGTGCATGTGTGATCGAAATTTGTATTCAATTTAATAGCTCAGTTGTTGGCATTGAAATCTCGTTTAGGTATTAAAGTTAGTTTATTAAAACTAGGCTGAATTGTAATGCCGTTATTTAACAGCTTTAGACATGGAGGTAAAGACAATTTTGTCATCAAATCTGCGGAATCTATCTCTGTTTTTTACTTTTTAGCATGTCTGTTGTTAACAAACATGTTCAAGGCCATTACTTAATTATATAAAGTACAAATTCTTTCTCCTTTTGGTTTAATTAATTAGAACACTCATGTCATGGTTCGTGTACGTTTTCTACAACTTTTGAAAACCTGAATAAGCCATCAGTTGATTCATACTTGGTTTTCGAAACTAGAAACAAGTAATAGGTTTCGGTTGCCATTTTAAATCTTTTCTATGTATTTGGTCTGTTGGTGTTGGAAACAGGTTTTCTGCGTCTCTTGTGTGAGTTTTTGTTTGAAATATTATCGACTGACCATCCGCTGATTGATCTTGTTCTTCGCAGTTGTCTTTCAAGATTTGTTTAAGGCAGAAGGTGATTTGCTGGCCGATTAGGGCTGGCTTTGTCCATTCAAACACGGCTCTAAGAAGAGAGACTCGTATTAAGAAGATTAGAGGGGGCAAAGAATATGTGCAAGCTTTCGCTAAGTTCTTGATTGCATCCCCTTCGTTTCACGGTGGTCGCGGGGCCCTACCTTCAGCTGGTGGGTGTCCAGCTGATCTTACATTCCTTGCTGGTGGTGGGTTCTGATATGAGCATCCAACGGACCTAGTCGTCACTTTTCTGTGGTGGTGCTGGAACAAACAACGATTATTATAGATTTTTGCAGTTTTGTTATCGATTGCGAAGATATTCTCTTTGAGCATGGTTACCGTCAGGAAGCTTGAATGTAACAAATTTCTGTCAAAGATTGCGACATCTGACCAGCTAAAATGTTGTCCGTTCTCTTATGAAGGTTAATTCCAGCTTGCTTTTATTCGTTTGTTAGGCATATGAATTATTCTCTCCTGCTTGTTCCTATGGTCATTCTCCTAAGACATTTATTTCTAAATTTTGGTGGTACCATCCCAACATCATTGGATTAAATTTATGAAGTTTGGATTTAACTTTTCAAGTACCAACAAATGACAAAACAAAAGTGATACATAGTCAAATCCACGACAAAATAATGAAATCTTAAAATTTCTAAAAAACAACAAATTTTGAGTTGTTGCCTAAGATCTAAAAGTGCTTTTCTAAACAAGCTCAACAAAACAAATGGTACTGAAAACAAAAACTTATACTAAAAGTTATTAAGACCTGAAATACTACCTAAAGTGGAAAAGAAAAACTAAACTGCGAAAATGGAGTTCAACAAAACTGTTGACTTTGAGGTTTTCAAATGGTCTGTCATGTAGAGCTATAGGCCTAGGTGAGTTTTGCTCATCTCATTGAGACAATTGAAACGACATTTATTTTTTGAAAACTCGAAACGGCATATTATGGCCCAAATTCGAGTATTCGACATTATGTGCGCCACTAATAGTCCTCTAGAACTGTCCTACGTTAGACTGGTTTATCTAGTTGCTTGTTTTTGTTTCTAAGCGATGTGTAGGATTTGTAAGAGTTTTTGCGTGAGCACTCACTTAGAACAATATTGATACCCAGTTTTCATTGAAGTTATAAACAGAATCACTTAACATTTGGCATTGAAATGGAACCTGTCTGTGGTGACAGCATATAGTGCTCATTGGCAAGCTGACTGTTGGGATTCATTCTCCATAATGCTACAGTGCACTTTGGCAATAACATAATTTCATCTTATCTTTAAGCTATAAATTGAAGTATTCATAGCAGGTGGGCCAACAGTTCGAACCTAGAAAATTTATAATTGATGATTTGTATTGAATTGTTTGGTTTAAATTTAACATCTACTATGCTCTTGGCCTTTGTCTTATGTTCTAGCTATGATGGGGTACGTACAGAGGGATTGACCTAAGTCTTATGTATAACTTTTACCCGTCAACTAAGGGAAAATGCACTGTCTAAAAATCGTTAGCAGAATTTTTGACATTAATGTGTGAAGTAAAAGATTGGATTAATTTCTCTCAAGAAACTGTGCGCAAACCACCTAGTCAGTTACGGTTTGGCACAGTAGAATCAGGTTAAGCTAGCTTAACAGTTCTTAAGCCTGTTGAGGAAGAAAGTAGCCGAAAGAAAGTAGTTGCAGGAGTGTGCTAAATGATATAGCTCTCATACTCCTATTTTATTGCTGGAATAGTGAACTTAGAAGAAGTCGAGAGAGAGAATAGGAGGGAGGGGTTTGCATGCAGATTAGCACTAAGATGAGAATAGTTGGTTAATTAGTGTGGAAGATTTTAATCTGTATACAATTCTGTTTTTGTTGATAGATATAGAACTACTAAGTATATTACCTTTCTAGATATAAGTATTGGTATTTGTCTGTTTATCAGTAAAAATCACTACGCGTGTGGACTTTCTTGAACGAATTGACCCCGCTGTGGGCTCTTCCCCTTTTTTTCTTTTTTTTTTCGTAAATCATTAATTGACCAGCGAGGAACTTTTTTACTAATTTTTTTTATTTCAATTGATTTTTTTCTAATTCTTTGGTGGTTGAAATCTGTTATAACTACATCGAATAAAATTTTAAAAATTAGGATTCGATCTTCTGAATCAATTTTTTCTTGTGTGTGTTCTGCAAATAAAGAACGGACTTTATCTATTGAAAATGTTGAAAATGATTTTGATTTTATACTAAACTTGTCTAATGTCTGTTCAACTTTGGAATAATTATTAATAAGAAGTAGACTATGAATCTTATTTATCCAAATCGTTACTAAAGAAGCATGATATAGGGTCACTTTCCAATCTGTGGTTAGAAATACATGCATGTCTTTCTGGTAATATGGTGGATTCTTCTGTGTGTTCATGCTGGGAGAGTCTATCTCCTGAGTCATTGATTGCACAGCTGTCTAAAAAGAAATAATGTCAAACAGCAACAACTATAGATAACATGTTTCTTATTAATTTGACTGAATGGGTATTGTCTTCTAAACTGTTTTGGTAATTCCTCTGTTTTATTTGCATAATTTTTTCTGCCTATCAACTTTTTTTACAGTGAGAATTGGCTTGTGATCTGGTGGTAGACACAAGCCGCCCACACATTTGGCCTTCATGGTCGTGGGTTTGAACTCACCAAGTCCCACAAAATTATTGTGGGCATTTTCCCCACTCTTTGTGGGCTGCCCCTCACTCTTTATGGGTTGGCCTCTCTCGTTCTTGGGAGCTGATCCGCTGAACCATGCTACAACTCCTATCGTTGCTAGTTCCAGTTGTATCCTAAGCTGGTCCCAGTCATAAAAATAAAAAATAAAAAAATAAAACATTTTTTACAGTGTACTAGGCAGCTGATGTGTTGAACTATTAAAGCAGTCTACATGTTTCTAATATCTGAATAATTTGGACAGGTATCAAATCTCCTATTTACTACTTGAGTAGCCAATCTCTTCTTGACGATGCTGCGTTATGGGGGCTATCAGGAATTCCTGAAGAGGAACAAAGTCTATTAGACTCTCTTTTTCTTGCTCAGGTATAGATCAAATATGATTCTTATTTCTCATTGAAAGTAATCATTACTTTTTAATAGGATTATGTTACTTACAGTGGGAAGAGCGGATGTGCAAAGGCCATTTCAGATACGATGTGACAACCTCTGAAATTAAGGTAGTTTAAGGTGTCATTGGGCTCCCTCTGTTTCGAAACTGCTGGTCTTTTTGTTGAACATAGAATTACATGATCGCTAAATGTCTTAACATTTTAGGTACTTTCTGCAGGTCATTAGTGGCAGGGGAAAGTTTGTTGCCCAACTGAATGAAGGATGGAACATGGATGATTTATCAAAAGCTGAAGACAATAAAATTTGTCAGCCAGTTGATCCATTTGTGTTTCACTGCATGAACCATAATGAGGAATTACTCTTTGGTGTTGCAAGCAGTGAGAAGGAAAACTCAGAGCTTATACCCACAGCTTCCGTGCCTAATGGCGCCATCTTGGTTATTATAAATGTAAGGCTGAGTAGGGTGATTGTTTCAGTTTATTTGTACTGTTGTGGATGGAATATATATCATAAAGTGAGTAATATCTTTGCAAATGGTCCAGAGATTTGGTCATTATCAATGCTGATTGAATGAATGCAACCTGTATGAAAATAATTCCTTTTCTTTTTTCTGATTATTTTGCAAGCAAAAAAGACATGGTAGTTTAGAAAGTATTATACTAAAGAACTGTTATCCATTGGGTTGCCATTTGGTTCTGAGGCTTCATAGCTGGTAGGGAAGCTTACTATCTATTATGTGGAGCTTTATGACTAGTTCTTATAATCTGATTGCTCCTTTTGGTTTTTCAGGCAACCCCAGCTGAATATGGCCATGTGTTCCTGGTACCTTGTGGCTCTAATGGACCTAACCAGTTTGATGTGATATCTTTGGAAATGATGTTGAGGGTCTCTGTTGAAACAAATAATCCTTCTTTCCGCTTGTTCTATGATTTCTCTAGCCCTGGTGCTTCTCATGTATATTTTCAGGTATTGAATTGCTTTTTTGCTTGCTTCTACGGTTCTACCAGCATGTTGTTAATTGAAAATACTCTTGGATTCACTATTTCTCAATTATGTTTCATGAGTGTGTGAGGGCTGGAGAACCATTGATGGTCTAGAAATCATTTCCTAATAAAATGTTAAGAGCTCAAGACAGACAGGATGTCGGTCTGGTTTCTAACCTGTAGTCTTTTTATTAAGTTGGATATATTGAATTTTTGGCTTACGTTAAACAGGTTTTGGATCATACGTTTAAATCAAGGTTGTTTTTGTTGTGATAGCATTATGAATTGTTGTTCTAAATCTTGAACAGGAGCATCAGACTTGGAAAATTGTATCTGTATAAAGCATTGTCATCTATGGAATCCATAGAGGTTCTGTGTATTACATTCTGCATTTGTTAGAGGGATTGTAGCTAAGTATTAAGTCAAAGGTGCAATGAAATTAAGGATTGCTAATTGCATTATTTAGTGGGATAGCACCCTTACATTATTAGTTTTCTCTTTTGGTAGTGGAATATTTTTCTGTGCATTAAGTTAGAATTTAGTTTTTTTACTTTGTCGGTGTAGGCCTGCTACTTTTCAGACAATCTGCCTGTTGAGCTCATGCCTGTTGATAATTTCTTTGCTGATGGACGAACGGGGACTCGCATTAGTACCGTGATGGATTACCCCATTAAGGCCCTCCTTCTTGAGTGCACCTATAACATTAAGATGATGGCAGAAGTTATGACTGAGACATGTTCTTATTTGCAGGAAAATAACATTCCATATAATATTCTAGTATCTGATTGTGGCAAAAAGATCTTTTTGTTTCTTCAGGTATGGTGCCCTTTATGTGTATTATTAGGAAGAGCGTCTTTCTTGGCTTTATATCACACTCTAGAAGAGATTTGCATGCAATAATTAAATTCACACCTTCAAATTTCTTTACTTTTGCTGGCACAGACACCTGAGCATAGTAATGTGACTACTTTAACTTGATATGTGCTTGAAAGGGAACTAAACAAAATTTGTGATACAACTTTCTTGTCGCTTTCCTTTTATTATTTGAAATTTGAAGATGTCATGAAAGAGAAGGGGTGTGGAGTGAGGGATGAAGGGGGGTGGGTTGAATTTATTTGATATTGTTTGTTGCATTAGTGCTAATTGTGATAAATGAACAACAGATAAAAGTAATTATGTTAAGCAACGATTCTTTTGCAATAACTATTGGAGTGTAGTCACAGCATGAAGTGAACTACACTAATTACTGAATTTTTGGAGGAAGAGAAAGAGGGACAGAAGAAAAGAAACAGTACCATTGTTGGGAATTACAAATTGCATCTTCTTCATATGTGACTCATACTACTAAAGGTTATGCC
This sequence comes from Nephelium lappaceum, assembly GCA_021234005.1. Lineage (NCBI taxonomy): Eukaryota > Viridiplantae > Streptophyta > Magnoliopsida > Sapindales > Sapindaceae > Nephelium > Nephelium lappaceum. The sequence continues at coordinate 10,120,957 of CM038010.1, forward strand.
AGGCTTCCTTATTTTTGTTGAATTTTTCATGTTCAAATATTGAGGCTCCAAAACATGACTAATTTTGGTTCTGATTGCATGTATATTCAATATAACATTGATTGATGTTGTTGTATTTCTCATGTACTAAAGGTGGGATCTAGCAAGTAAACTTTGATTTCCCATAATGCTGCAGATATTGTTGCCTTTTTTTATTCGGTTAAATGCTTTTACTTGTTTTTCTTTTTTGGAAGTTTTGTGTCTGCTTGAATGTATAATTGTTTTGCATGGTGGTGTTGGACGTTGGGTACAGACAGTGGCAACCTCATGCAACCTTTCAGCTTGGGAGTGCAGTGGATACTTCTTGTTCAGGTCAAGGAATGAATTTGACCTAGTCACTGAGGACGCCATGCGCGAACATCTGAGTGCTGTTTCACTCAATGATGAAGGCTTTCAGGCAGTGAAGCAGCTTTGTTGCAGCATTGCGAGTAAGCTTGCCAATTGAGTCATAGCCTTATTTAATTTATGTATGATACACTAAAACTTGCTTCAAATAGCGCTTTGCTTGACAACTCAGAAACTGACTGTGTTGTTTGTAATAAGTTATCTTACTTTTATTATGGGATGAAGTCCTTGACTCCTTGTAATATGAGTGCTGTTGTGCTCCAACATAAGTGTTCATATTCTATGAATGGAGGTTAGAATTTGATTTCTCTAATCCAGGCAGAGGGCAAATTATCCTGAGAGTGTTATCTTAAAGATCAACGAGGCGTATTCGTGTCAGTCAAATGAGTTAAAATGTATCGTTTTCTCGTTTGGCTCCAGCAGGAAGAGGAATAGGTGAAGATGCGTTTTAAAGACTTGAGTAGACTGATCAAGTTGTGTGTTTTACTTCTGCGCAGTTAGCTACAAAGCTCTAATCCTTTTTCGTTAAAAATACCCTTACATAGATAAGTAACGTTTCTGAAGTTATTAGTTGCTGAAATTAATATACAACAGATAGGATCAGGAAAGAAAAATGATTTTATCTGTTTTGGGAAAAAAAGAAATATTAGAATTCTTATTCATCTTTTCAAACATTGACTTTTCTTTCGTGTAGAAGACAGTATATATTTTCAGTGACTTATCTCAAACATATGATGTTGAACTTTTTTCTTTTTTGTTTAAACAAAACTATTTACCTTTTTTTTTTTTTTTATGGTACATATAAGTTATTTGATAGAAGTTTTAAACGAAGAAATGTTTTATTATTTATTATGGGTGATAATGTATTTTTATTTTTTTTGGTTAACATACATCACTATGTTTTTGTAAGTAATTTACTCACTTATATTTTGATAATGATAAATTTTATTTAAAAATAGGTGTGGAGGGAAGCTATTGCCATCCAAAATTATATTGTCAAAAAGATTTTATGACCTAGAAACATATTTTCAACTGCTATTAATGACTTAAGATTAATAGTTTTATCTAAAACTGGTAATTTAATAATTCTACTATTGATGTCAAGCAATGGTATGTGTAAACTAAACATCCTTTTATAACATAATATTTTTATTAAAATAATAAAATTTAAAAAATCTAATTTTCCATCTCTTCATACCTCCGTTTCCGGCCACCTCCGTCTTCTTTAGCGTGGCTGCTTCATCACGGTGAACTGCTCTTCTCCTCATACAGCTGCGCCTTCTTAAAAATGGTGTGTGATAAGTTTTAAAGTTAATGAAGGATATTTGTATTAAATAGTATAAACTTTTTGTCAAATTTAATAAGTTGCCGTGAGGGTTCACTTTTAGTGAAGTTTTATAATTTTGAGTTTATAAAAAATAATTATAAAATCCTGTTAAATATTCACATGAATGAGAACTAATTACTTTTATAATAAATAAAGAATATAATGTATACAGGTCGTAATATATGTTTGATGAAAATTGAACCTCTAATCCTACGTAGTGGTATGTAATTTTAAGTCATTCATATTAGAAATCTTTGAAAAATAATTTAGATAAAATTTTATTACAAAAAATAATTAAAAACAACAGAGCAATTTTTTTTTCCAAGAAAAAAAACAAGAGAACATTTTTTTTTTTTTAATTTTTTTGTGCTTTTAGATTTTCAACTGCAACCGAGAGATTTCTAGTTATAGTATAACAATTTGCACTTAATTTTTATTTAAAAAATAGATTATAAATAAAGTAAATGCCGAAAGCAGTGGTTGTATGCGAATCTGCGCTGTGGATGAGACAGCCTGGTCCATTCCTTTGTCTTGTGCTTTTGCATTCTATATTTCCATTGCATAATTTAATACAACTTTTTGGTATCAAATAGAGGCTGTTTGTTTTTTATTTTAATAAATCTTATTTTCACATAATTATTAATTAAAATGGTTTTAACTGGTTTATATTTATATATATATTTTTTTTCTTTTTAGCTAATTACATCTATCAAACCACTATGATGGATATTTAGTACGATTTGAATCATAAATCCTATTCAAGGTAAAAATTACCTTTACCACCCTGAAGAGGTTTATCCGCAATTTACTTATACACAGAGAAGGGACCTAACAAAAATTGTTCACATTACTACAGACGGCATTCAAACCTACGTACTTCACATAAGGTGCAGGTGTGTTATACCACTGAGATACAGCAACTTGGAGTGTTCATATTTTTACTTATCTTAAAGTTAAAAACTATTTTTTTTTTTTTTTTTTAAAAAAAAGAAATCTTATTAGGGTACAAAGATTGACAAAAGAACCTTATTATTATTATTATTATTTTCCAAACAATAAAAAACCTTAATTTTACATTTTACGCCAAGCGCAATAAGATGTTGGGTGAAACAAACCCAACAGGTAGACCACATCCACATAATAGAATTGTCTACTCACTCATAACAATAATATGTGAATATAAACATTAAATGTAATTGAATAGACATACCACGGATCATGCCACAACATGTTGTGAGTGGGAACACGACACAAGGCACCCAAATTTTTCTCCTACAAATCAAAGATTTTCCTCATAAAACAATATGGCTTGGCGGAGAAAAACCAAAGTTAAACAAAGAAAGAATAGATTAATCTTGTAGGTAGTATCTAAGAAACGAGAATTGCCTCCAAATTTCAAAATGTGGATCATAACTGAAGAACTCTATATTACAAAGAATAGCATTCATTTATCAATCACACCTCTCTACTTAATCAAAATGTTACAAGAAGAATTCGAACTTCAAATTGAATTTCACTTTAACAAAGATGAAAGAATCAAGAAATGTATAAAGATTAAAAATGAATGAAATCTCTACCTCTTAACGTCTCGTTCGTGCTGACTGGCAGCACACATATGTAGCATCTGTTGCTACTACTTGCTAGTCCTCATTGTTGCACAACCACCTCTCCTTCCATTTTGAAGTTTGAACTGTTCTCTTGGGCACCTTTTGCGTCCCTCTCTTCTACCTCCCCCAAAGCCTGACCAATAGAAAACGAATGTCGTTGATCATTGGTATGCAGCCACGCTTCATGGAGTTGCAATACGTACTCCAAGTGCCACAAAACTTCCCCCATTGTAGGACGGTTTTTCCCCTCGTCGTCAAGGCATTTTTCTGCTATCTGCCCGTACTTCTCCAATGACTCTGGACAATAACCCCCTCGAACATGTGGATCCATAATGGTTTCTAGTGATCTTTGCCTCTGCCACTTCATTGCCCATTCTGCAAGGTTGATCTGATCTTTTGGTAAGGTTGGATTTATAACAGCTCGTGCACAAACAACTTCGAACAATACCACACCAAATGAGTAGACATCAGATTTCTCAGTCAACTGCTGTCTCCTGAAATATTCGGGGTCAAGGTAACCGAAACTTCCTTTCACTGCAGTACTAACATGAGTGTGATCCATGGATGGACCAGTCTTTGACAACCCGAAATCAGACATTTTTGCTACGAAGTTCTCATCTAGTAGAATATTGGTCGTCTTAACATCCCTGTGGATTATCCCTTGCTCTGCTCCCGTATGAAGGTAATGTAGTCCCCTTGCAGCGCCAATGCAGATATCTAATCGTTGCTTCCAAGTCAATGGAGGGAAGCCATTTCCAAAGAGATGGCTTCTAAGAGTCCCGTTTGCCATATACTCGTAAACCAAGATCATCTCGTTTTGTTCTTCGCAGAAACCAATCATGGAGACTAGATGTCTGTGCCTGAGCTTTGAAAGCATCTCGATTTCTGTTTCGAACTCTGCCAGGCCTTGTTCGGATTGTGGGTTTGCACGCTTGATAGCTGCAAGGGAGCCATCTTCAGTCTCTCCTTTGTACACCTTACCAAACCCTCCCACTCCGATCACTAAACTGTCATCAAAATTATTCGTTGCTGCACGAATCTCTGCCAATGTAAACCGCTTGCCTACTCTAGTAGAGGAAAAGGATCCATTTGGATTGTGGAACCCTGCTCCCTTGGCATTAGTAGTGCTATTCACCAAGGCTCTGTGAAGGAAAAGAGGGCGCCAACTGGCAGAGTTGTTTTTCGTGTCACTCGATTTTTCTCTCCGATTTTTGCAAATGTAGAAGATAACAGTAAATACAATAGCAAGAACAGCAACAGATGCTATACCCGCTGCAATTCCCACCCAAAGAATCCAATTCTTCGAATGACGACCTGAGCTCCCAACAGAATCATACCTCTCCACATAGTCAAGATTCCCATTCCGGCTCAGCTTGAAGATCTCAAGCCCATTCAAGAGAGCATCAGTTCCTGAAGCAACAGCTGCAGTGTCAGGACCCAACTGAATCCAGAGCGTGTCAATTTTCGAAGACACAGCATCAAAATAGTCCTGATGATACGCCTTATTCATCCCCCTTGCCTGCGCAAAGATATCAAAATTATATGCTGCAGTCCTGTTGTTTACGTAGATCCTGAAAATCCTTTGGTTTGCCTTATCATAGAACAGCTCACAAAAATGCAACCGGACTAAGTAATCGAAATCAGGATCCACTTCAAATTTCCAGGACATGTTGAACCTCTTCTCCAATACTTCAGTGTTAGACATGGTCCTTGCTGTTTCGTAGACAGAAAGAGGAGCCACTGAGGAATCATCCATGGAAGAATAGGTAATATTAGAGCTGTTATGGATTTCAGACCCGGCATTTGCTGTGATCATGTAGCTGGAATCCACCTCCCAAGTTCTCCAAAGACCTGAATCTTGACTAGGTTTGATCTCAGGACCCCCAACATTTAACCTGTACATAGTTTCAATCCCTCGACCACTCAAATTCACATCATTTCCACCCACTTTACTAATTGCATCCGCAAAAAGCTTATTGCCTGCAGGAACAATCTCTATGGCGTTTATGAACCCAAACGATCCTTTATTTGGAACCAACTCAATCAAGAGCACATCCGAATCAATCCCAAGTATGTACTCCTTAACTAAATAGAACGAGACATTACCACCTGAATTTTGTAAGTACATATTCTTATGCGAAATCTCACCAGGAACACTTAACTGAGACAACAATTTAAGGCCATTCGCCACAACACCAAATGAAGACTCATTGACATTGTAGTTCTCAAAGGGGAAGGGACAGAAATGGAGCCTAACAATATAATTGCCCGGAGGAAACATCTTAAAGGTGTAGTTCAATCCATCTGCGAAAATGCGGGCAGATTTATAAAGTGATTCAAAGACTGAATCACCACTTAATGTAGTGGTGTTGACAGCAACACCACTAGAACTGAGGGTCAAATTGTTATTAGGGACCATATCACCAACCCATCCCCTGCCTTCTACAGTGACACTGGATTCTGTACCACAATTTACCAGGAAAGACTTTGACTGAGCTTCACCTATACTAACACATGAATAGATCATCAACACAAACAACATACACAACAACACTTGTTTGCTCTGGACCTTCCCCATTGCCATATTTTGTCAACAATCCTTCTATATTGTTTTCAAGATACGAAGACAAGATTCCAGTTGATCAATAACAACAACAACACACAAGTCACAATGCATATAAAAATTAAATGAAGCTCTTACATTGCACAAATAACTTCATTTCCAAGAATGTTTATCATCCAAAACAAACAGAGACAGCTTGGCAACAACACATGCATTCCATGTTCTAGTTGAAACATCAAGTTATCTTGAAAAGCCAACAAGGACATTATAGAAGTACCCAAAAAGCTATAAACATGAGCAGACCATAGAAAACCCACCTGATACAATATCCAGAATCACCCCATTGTGCAAATTACGTTAAGTTTGCAGATCTGAAGCACACTCTAAGCTCAACAACAGCGTTGCACTAGTAGTGAGAACAAAAAGGGCACGAGAAAATGATGCTGATAAGGGTTATCTTAATGAGCGTGGCAGAACATGGGTTGTTTGTTGGAAACAGATTGTAAAAGTGCATCCATGACTCTCTGTTTTGTTGTTTGTATCTTTTTACAAAATCAACCAAAGTATCTGACACCATTAACTTTCCACTTTATTACAAAATGTCAGTGTTGGTCTGTTTCAACTTTCAATAAACAATGCCCCTTTTTTGTCGGTAATCTTTCGTATCAGTAACAATTTTTACATATTTTTTAATAATAATTCTTATAATTAATTTAATAATTATTATTATTAAATAAAATTATTAAATTAATAAGAAAATCAAATCTCCTATTTTACATATTTATTTTCTTTTTTATTTATAATTATAAATCTGACCCCTATTAAATATTCAATCTAAAAATATATTTATATAATATTAAAAAAATAAGTGAATAATTACTCTCGTATTCAACATAAATTAATAAAACTTCATTTTAGGATTCAAACCTCTAAATATAATATCGTAATATGACAAATACGTAGTTCAAAATTTGATTTTTATAGTACCGAATGAATTTGATTAAACTGACAAATATCTATAATAAAACAAGAATCCTCACTAACCATCAAAACATATAAATAAATGAATTAATATTTATATACAAAATATATGCCACTTATTCATTCATTTGAATATATTATATTATAAATTCAGCATCATATTATTTTAATTTTGAAGCAATTTATAGGGTGGAAATCGTGAGCATTTTAATAGGACTTGTTGATTGGCAGGCAGAGAGATGGGCAGCCATTATTTGTGAGGTGGGTCACATGCATTTGTCTGGGAGGTGATGACTGATGAGCAATGCAATTATTCTTCATTTTATTTCCAAAACGACCCTTAGCATTTTGATTTTCTATTATTATAAACCTGTACTTCGTCCTTTCCTTAAATCGGTACCCAACAGTGCCGTAGATGGGTCTTTGGTCTCTAAACTTTTTAAGAATATCAAATTTTTAAAATTTTTTTACAAATAACTCATTTTATCCCTAATTTTTTTAAAACTCTTAAAAAAATTCAAACCATCAGTCAATTGATGATCAGTAATGACTTTAAACAATTTAAATTATAATTTAATAACTTAAATTTAAAAATATTTTAGATAATTTAACTTAAAAATTCATTATTTTATAAAAATAATTCAATAATTTATGTGTCACTAACAATCATCAAAGCTAAAAATATTTTTAGCATATTCTGTTAATACTGACTATTAGTTGGCTAATGATTTGAATTTTTTTTTTTTGAAGAGTTTTGAAAAAATTAAGATAAAAAAAGTTATTTTTCAAATAACTTTAAAAATATAATATTTTTTGAAACTTAAGGGAGAAAATAAAATTTTTCCTTTTTGCAATTGTGATTCGTGCATCCGCGTTTTTTCATTTTTCTTTGGGCAAATTACACAAACCTCTCCTGAGGTTTGGTAAAATTGCACAAATATGATAATATTTGGGTAACTCGTACGGACACTACCTGAAGTTTCAAAAACTCTACACAAACCTCCCCTGCCATCATATAGCTGTGAATTTAGAGAAACGGTAAAGGAGATTTATTGTATAAGGATAAAAATACCCTTAGACAGTGACAAAATTAGGACTAGTTGACCCATACGAATCATTGCTAAACATATAAATACATTTTTACAAGCATTTAGATGTTCCATTTCATGTATCAAACAAGAAATGCAACAAACCAGTAAACATGTCTAGTAAATAAAACCAGAAAATAAACCAATATAATACATATATAATCAAACATTTTATCATATCAAAACCCAGTAAACAAAACCAATAAATAAACAAACCTAGTAAACAAAACTAGCAAATAAACCATCTTGCCTCATATATAATGAAATATGTTATAATATTAAAACCAATGAAATCGACATATAAATATGCATTGAAATGTTCCATTTCATGCATCACACAACAAATGAAACAATACCAGAAAACAAAAGTTGTAAACAAAAATTTTTCAAAAAGAAAAAAACTAGTAAACAAAGTTGTTCCACCCAAAAAAAAAAATCTATGTCAAAACTAGTAAACAAGCCACTGTTATGCAACAATACCGGTAAAGAAAGATTTTCAAAACAAAATTGAAACCAATATACGAAGTTTTTTCACCAAAAATTAAAAATAAAAAATAAAAAATAAAAAACCAATAAACAAAGCACTGTTACATATCAACACCTAACTATGTAAAAAAAGCAAAATCAACCATTTAATCTCATGAAAGAAAAACAGAATCAATCATAAAAAATCATACTTTAAATACACATCTTCAAATCCAAAATATTTCATGCCAAAAAACATTAAACCTAACCAATACAGACTCAAATATTTTTATTTCTAAACAAAAAACCCATTTTTATAAAAACCAATCTAAAAAATGTTCTTGATTCAAAAAAAGAATTGTTCATTATCAGCTCCATACATTATTTTTCATCAAAACCAAACTAAAAGACAACAAAACACTCCAAAACCAGAAAATTACTTGATTCACAAACTACACAAAATCCTGTCCACTATCCTCTTAACCAGTTGCCTGTATGAACAACAATCACATGGAGAGAAAAATGAGATTTTTCTTTGTTTTTTAAGGGAATAAAATATGGGTGATCATTTTTATTAGTCAATACTATCTCTCTTCAATTGTTTTGGCGCAGGTTCATGGCCTCTTACAATACATTGCAAGCATCATTTCCTCTTTCTAATCAAAGGTGGCTATACACAATTCTCCATGTACTTTATTTATTTAACTATTCAATTATTTCTTATTTTATTTTACTAGTCATCATTGCACATGGATATTATATATCATATAATATCTTTTGACCATTTTACCCTTATACAGTGGCGTTTAACTGTTACTTGTTAACAGCTATGTGATGGCAGGGAAGGTTTGTGTAGAGTTTTTAAAATCTCAAATAGTGTCCATATGAGTTATCCAAATATTATCATATTTATGTAATTTCATCAAGCTTTAGGGGTTTTGTGCAATTTGCCCTTTTTCTTTACTTCTCTTCTGCTTCCTATTCAACCTGCATTATTATTGTTATTTTATTTATTTGATTTATTTTAGTTTATTTTGCTTCTAAAATAATCCAATGCTGTCTACTGCTTTGTTGTGATTTGACTTGTTTAGAGATTCATTTAAATTTGCTTTTATTGTCAAGTAGAAGATCTACTTTAAATATAAATTTGGGTTGTTGGCTAACGAGGGGTGAATTTGATATATTTTAATGTTCTCACCAACTTGTTTTATTTTTACTATTTTAAATATCTAGACTTGATCTACTTATACATAATCAAAATAATTTGTAATTAAAATAATCTAAAAATTGGATTGACCTGCAATCAGGTGGATATATTAAAATTATATCATGAAATTTATTTCCAACAAATAAGATAATAAATTATATTATAATAAAATTGAAATTTTCCTTTTTCAACTTTTACAAGGCCAAAATTTTGTTTGATTTTCATGACGAGTTCAAAATACAGAGATTGGTTTGTTTGATGGTTGTTATTGTTGGTATATGAGAAGCTCCTGAGGTCATTGGGTTAATTTTTCAAACCTTTTCTTTTTTTTATGCATATATGTCTTTTCTTTTATGGACTTCTATATGTCTTTTGTTTTTGTTTTTACATTCTAAATTTGAATGACTATTATGTGCAAATATGTGATTGAAGTATCTTTAGAATAAAAGTGTTAAAAATTAAAAGAGGATCATTTTGAAACAAAACAAAATATTTTTATTTTATTTTTATTTTTATTTTAGTTTTAGATTTTTATGGTGGAGTGTTTTTAAAGAATGAATGTCTTCTCTAAAAAAAATAAAAAGTGTCTAAAAAAATGGATTGTAAGGATAAAATCTCTATATTAATCTCATCTCATTAATCTCATTAATTTAACTACATATTATTAATATTATTGATGCTTGTTTGTATTCAAATTGGACATTCAAATGATCATAAGAAAAGAATAAAAAAAAAAAAACATATCAATCATAGTACTAATAACCGAGATTGAAGTTTCAAAAAAAATAATCGAGATTGAATTTAATAATTTTCTTCTCTGTGGTGTGAACGCTACTTTTTACTTAATCAACTATTAAATTATAGTTGTTTCTGTTTTTTTTTTTAGAGAAAATTAAATTATAGTTGTTGGATGTACATATCTATCGATTATCATAAAAAATCATGTTATCTTACTTTCAACACATGTATCCCTTCCGCCAATGAAATTTACATATGTACCCTTCAACAAATAAAATCCATACATGAGTTTAATGTAATTTATTGTATTTTAAACCTTTCAAAAAAATTATTTTATTTTATATATAAATACAACGACTTTTAATGAATTATTCTAATTATTTTTAATTGATAATTAAGATCACATACATTTCAAAGTATAGCAATCGATAGGATATTATTAGATATATAACAACTCTCATTATCTATTTACTTATTATGTTTAAAGTAGGAGACAAAATCCACCATTTTTAGTTAGTTGTCTATTATTTCACATGTTACTATTTAGTTTAATCTATATATATATATATATTGTTTTCAAAACTTATATAAGTTATATTGATTATTCTGTTAGATGATTAATATGATTTTAATAAATTTATATTACTAGTTTGTAATATATTTATTTATTTATTTAAATTTGTTTCGAGATATAAAATCTTAATATGACTTAATGTGAATATGATAAAATTAAATCACTATAATGTATTTAAGTAATTGAGATTAAAACATATTACATAATAATTATTTTTGCGTTTACTCATATGAAATTAACGATTTTCACTAAAAATTTGTTTTCAACTATGTATATTGTAAAATTTACTTTCATAATAAGATGAAAGATTACATACTTATAAATTATTTAATCATATATACTAAAAGGGAAATCACTCAAAAATTTAGTGTAGAATCCTTTATCTATTATTTTATAGATTTAAAAGTAGACAGTTTCATTTTCATTTTTAAAGGTTTAAGTTTTAGATCATTTATTAAAATTAAAAGATATTATATTTAGCTTTTTAGTAACTTTTTTTTTTAAAATGTTAATATATATTTTTAATTCATTTAGAATTTATATTTTTAACTCTTCCCCAAGATAGAATCCTAGCTCCGCCCGTGAGTAAGACTGACTAATGTTGCTTCACATAAACACTCGAAAGTGAGCTACAGCATTTTTAAGGCTTTGCACACATTTTCTTAGCTACATTAACATTATTCAATTATGTCAATATGTGGACCTTAGTCTATTCATACTAGAAAACAACGTTTTAGTCTATTAATACTAGAAAACGACGTCTGTTTCAATATTTGAATACAAGAGATTGGAATAACATGGCTCTAGGGCCTTGAAATTGTATCATCTAGATTTGACAAACCAACAACTTGGGTGCTTGTTGAATGTGATTTTGCATCTAAATTTGAGTCATCATCACCAATGGTAGGGGTTGGGGAATTCAAGTTACTTCATTACAAATGGTATTTCAAATATGTATGTGTGCGTTTACATGTCTTGTAATATCCTAAAATTTGAGTCACTTCATAATAAACGGTATCTCAATTATTTAGAAGATGAAAGACATCAAGAGATTATGGTAATTGAATTTGATAGATAAATCTAATAGATTGGGAGCCTATGATTTTAAGTTGGATTGTTTTTCGGTTCTCTTTTATTTTAGCTCATTGGTGTAGACTGATTCAACTCTATATAAATTCTAACTAGTGCACAACAAAAATTGGTTCATATTAGATTTAAAAATTGAGAGAGAAGGTAAGACAAGAAATGCATAATTAGGAGAAACTAAGTGATCATATGCACGGGCAATGCATGAGATTTTTGAACCAAGACTCTTATATACTTAAGGAGTCTTTTTTTTTTTCTTTTAAATGGTAATGGACTGGGAGCCATTTATTTTAAATTAGATAATTTTTTCTTGTTATATTTTATTATAGCTCATCGGTGCATACTAATTTAACTCTTTCTAAGCATTGCATAAGAAAATTGATTCATATTTGATTTTAAATTGGGATAAATCTAATTTCCCCCCTGTTGTTTGATATAATAGCCAAAAAACCCCCTACCTTAAAAAAATCATTATAACCCCCCTTATAGTTTATTAAAATGGTCAAAAAACCCCCTCTTATTTTTTAAAATGGTCAAAAAACCCCTTACCGTAAACTTGGACGTTAAGAGTCAATATTTGACCGTCAACTAGGAAGGGTAAAACTGTCAATTCAATATAAAATAGATTATATTTTTTAAAAATAATTAAAAATATAAAAATAAAAAATAAAAAAATATAAATTTATTAATAATTTTAAAAAAAATTATGTCCACCGTCCATCATGTTGATGGACGGTGGATATAATTAAAAAAAATTTTAAAAAAAACAAAAAAAAAAAAAAACATAAGGGAGGAGCAGCTCTCTCCCTCTCCCTCTCTCTATCTTTTTCTCTCTCTCTGATCTCCGACGCCGATCTCTCTCCTCCTCCGCTCTTTGCCTACTGTCATCCACTCCGCTCTCCAGTCTATTCTTTTTCTCTTATTCTTTTTTTTCTCCTCCTCCTCTTCTTCTCCTTCTCCTTCTCAAACCCCCATCATCTGGGTTCGAAAATCTAACCCAGACGCGAGCTTCTGGGTTCGACTTCTGAACCGAGAAGCTCGTGTTTGGGTTGATTTGGAACCCAGATGCGAACGTCTGGGTTCGAAGTCGAACCCAGATGCGAGCGTCTGGGTTCGATTTCGAACCCAGAAGCTTGCCTCTCGGTTCGAGTTTGAACCTAGAAGCGAGCTTCTGGGTTCGAGTTCGAACCTAGACGCGAGCTTTTGGGTTCGAAATCGAACCCAGACGCGAACATCTGGGTTCGACTTTGAACCCAGATGTGAATTTCTGGGTTCGAAATCGAACCCATATGAAAATCTGGGTTGGAGGTCGAATCAGATGAAATTGGATGGATTGTGCTGGGCGTTTTTGTGTTTGTTTTGTTTTCAATGAGGTTTTCTATATATGCAGTGTATTGCATGTTGTAATTGTGCTTGGTGATGATATTTGATGTCTCTGGTAATTAAATGTTTATGTTTCTGTGTTTGTCTATTTGATGTTGCTAGTGGAGATTAGTTCCAAGCAAACCCAGTAAAATGGAAACCTAGATTCTAGCTGCTGGGAATCCAGAAAATGGGTTTTGAGTTGCCGGAAAATGAGTCACCGGAAAATGAATAAGATTTTTTTTTTTTCATTTTAAGTGTTTTTTTCATTTTTATTTTAGTTTTTTTACTATTTGTTTTGTCTATTATGAGGGGTAAAATCGTCTTTTTGTGTACTGTCAATGTCAGGGTATACTGTTCGGTAACAGAAGCAACAGAAGGGGGAAAATAGGATTATGTCAAACTATAGGGGGTCCATAGCGCTTATATCAAACTACGGGGGGGGGGGGGGGGGGGGGGCCGGGCGGGGGCAATTAGATTTATCCCTTTTAAATTTGAGAGATATGGATACAAGAGAAATGTATAATTAGGAGAAACTAAGTGAAAATTTATATCATTATATCTAACAACCCATAAAGAAACGGGAAACTGGTCACACGACACTCACTGACTTATACAAATCAAAACTAGTCTTGATACTGCTTGACCAAGTCTCTAACACAAGTCCAACTCGATACCCCTGCTTGAGAATATTATACGTATCATAGAATTTATGTTCTTCACTCTCTCTTACAGTTTGTATTTGCTGCCATGATAATACCATAGGAAATTTGAATTTTGATGATAACTTAACTCGTGATTGTATTGTTTCAAGCATAACATTCTTTACTTTATAATTATTGAACTATTTAATAATATTAGTTTTTATTTTAAACAAATATTAGGGTTTGTGATAGAGTAGGTGTAGGTCAAATGGGTGGAAATGTCCCATCTCCACCCAAATTCCCATATGGAGATTCTATCCCCATTTTCTCACTTCTTTATTTCCTTGCTCATTTCGATTCCTCATTTTCCTTACATATAGTATGATTCAAAATTAAAAAATTTATATAATTAAAAATAATTCTTAATTAATAATTTAATGAAATTCACAAAAATAGTTTCAAAAAAAAAAACCCAACAAAAACAAATACAAAATAAATGAAAACATAAGTCATAAAACAATTTTGTCAATAATTCAATGTGCTAAACCTACAAAAACATAATAATAATAATAATAATAATAGCAATCCCTTCCTACTTGATCATAACTCATGACAAAAGAAAGAGAAGGAAGAACGGGTGGTGGGTAGGTGAAAGAGAAGGAAGCATGGGTACGATTAAGTGAAAAAACAAAAAAAAACAAAATACGAATATGTAACCTAGAGATCCTGGTTTAGCTAAGTAAGTCTCCTAAACAATAAAATAAAACATTATTATAATAACTTTAAGTGTGTGTATATATATATATATTGACTTGAAAAATAACTTTTACGTATTTGATATATAAAATTAAACGGGGAAATGGGGATGGATCCCCCATCTCCATTTATATTTAGGGATGGATGGCCAAACCCATCTCCATCATCAATCCTCAAAAATCTCAAAATCTTCTTTTAAATGGGGATGAGTGAGTATTGAGGCTGTTGACATCTTTATACATGAGTTTAGAGAATAATTTTGTTTCTTTAACCAGATAGATGTCTTTTTAGGTAACTTAATACATAAATATTAGGTAAAAAAATATTTTTCATTCAAGGATGTGTGTGGATTGAACTTTTTTTTTTGGTGGGGTTTTAGCCCACCGTCCTCATTATGTGTGTAGTTGTCATTCGATCATAAGAATATATATTCAAACTGTTCAAGTAGTAAAATTATCTCATTATTATGTATGTAATTGTTTTATATTCATGAGAGTATATATCCGAGCTACATATGTAGTAGATTTTACTCTTTTCATTATAAGTGTAGTTGTCTCTCATTCAATACAATATATATTTGGGTTATACAAGTAACGTGATTAGGGATGACAATGGATCGAATCGGTGTTGGTTCAACTTGTTGCAAACCCAACCTGATTTTTTGGTGGGTGTTCCAAACTTAAACCGTGACTCAAACAAGTCACTATGTACCGCTCCATACCCAAACCTATTTTGAGATGGTCCGCCTCAAACTCAACCCGTTTTAATTCCGATTTAATTTTTAAATAAGCCATAAAATTCATATTAAAAGAGAAATATACAAATAATAAATAAATATTAAAACTTAAAATAACTCAATCTTTACTTCAATTTAATATCACTTCTAAATAATTATCAAAATAAAGTCCAAGAAAAAATAAATTCATGAAATACAAACACTAAAATAATAATGTTCTATTACTCAAATAAAAATAACAATAATGATGTGGAAGCAAAGTTTGACGCAAGTGTGCAGAGATACCGAGTGCAAGAGAGCATAGTTGGGGAGACGTGGCGAGTGATGATTGGCAATTGTGACGTTAATGACGTGACATTATTAACATATTATATATAATGAGAAAAATCCAAGAACCAAGTCGCAGAGAGAGATTGAATTTCCCTCCCTTTATCCGACTCCAACAATGAGAAACGGCGACGTATGGGCTTTTGAAGGCCGACCACCAGAATCGTGCTGGATCCCGGCGTCGTTTTAGGAGTGGATGGAGGTACCACCTCTACCGTCTGCGTATGCATGCCTCTACTCACTCTCTCCTCGTCCGCTCACCAACTCCCGGATCCTCTCCCGATTCTCGCACGCGCCGTCGCTGGCTGCTCCAATCACAACAGCGTCGGAGGTCATTCCTTTTCGCTTTCTGTTGATTTTCTTCCTCAATTGTTTGACTCTCTAATCCAGTTTTTGATTACGTAGAATATGAACATGTTGTTCCTGCTACATTGTTTTATTTCACTGATTGAAGCCTTACTTTAGTGAATTTTTTAATGAGTTTGGTCGATTTGAGAGATACACTTACTTTACACATAAGTGAAATTTAACTTTAAATCACTGTTCTATCTGATTAGTTGATTTGAGATCACTACTCTCCAAATGAAATTATTTTAATTGAATTTAAAGAACTTTGATAACATTTTGATTTGAGTGGTTTAAAGCTAACAGTATCGTCGTACATTAAATGTAGTTGTTCAAAGGTACGTCAGTACAATAAATATATTAAAGATATGTCAGTACAAATCAAACCTAACTTTGATCAATGTTGTAAGCATCCATTATAATTTTTTTTTTTTTTCGCATTACTAAACAAATATGTAAGCCTTTGCGTAAGCGAAAGAACCAAATTTAGCAAACATTTGCATAAGCAAAAAAAAAAAAAAAAAAAAGATTTTTAGGCTCAAATTAGTTTTATTTTGAAGCTCATTTAAGGTGATAAGGGAAGCAATAATTTGGGCTAGGAAGTAGGTTAAGGCATCACTCCTTTCATACTTGAGTAAAAGGAAGGTTTGGTTCCAATGGGAAAATAATATTGCATGCGTAAATTTGTGATGCCTTTGCATTGTTGCATGTATGCAATTACATGTTCATGGGTCGACGTTTAGTGGGCCGAGGTGTAATGCTACAAGTAGTTAATTTGAGTTTGGTAGTTATGGTGTGAGTTTTGGTATTAACCATTATCTTTAGATTTTGTTATTGTATCTTTTATGTCGTTCTTTGTATTGGTTAAACTAAAAACAGAGATAATAGTTTTGTGGAAAGCAAAGGGTAACCGTGATTTTGTACTCATAGTTGGCTCAAAGAAAAGAGAACCTTGTTTGCCTTTATTGTAGCATAGACCATATATTGTTATCATACATATTCTATCTTTTGTCTAGCTTTCTTGTGAATTTTAACCTCCTCATTTTTGTTTTCATCAACCTTATGTTGAATTGGTGAACTAAAATTTTTCATCTCTGAGGAGTGAGGGTAAGGATCATCCCTAAGATTTTTTCCCTTTATGCGCTCTTTCCTTTCGTCCAAACCCAACTGTAAATGTTAAGCCTCTTGCCCTTGCTGAGTGTAATTAGCCTATTGAAACCAGTTCACTTGTCTTTGTTCTAGGTGATCCCATCTTCTTTACAATTCAGTCGTGCATGCTATGATATTTATAACTTTTCTTCTTAATAACTTTTTAATTCATGTGAATGTCTTGCAGAACTAGTCCCACTAACAAATTAAAAATAATAATAATAATAATAAGGTCAGCTAGAAGCATGACTTTATTATGGAATCAAAGAACTGATATTTTCCTTATGGTGAACAGCTTAGGCGATTTCACAAAGTTGGTTCTTCCTCTTAATTCCATATTTAGTTTTGAAATCAAGATTTTTTAACTTGAACATGATATGCTTCTCTAGGTCGAGAGTTGTTCAAGATAGTCTATGTAGGTGTTGAAATCTTTTTGAATTTTGTTTTAAAACAATTCATGAATATTATGCAGAATAATAATTGCAGGTGATTTTTTGAACTGATTGCATTGTCCATGTAAATTTATCATTGTATATTAGTTTTGTTTAATGTTTCACACATGAAGGCGCTTAGACAAACGATCAGCAGGCAATTTCTTCGGTAGAATCTGAACCATTAGGACACTCTCGAATTTGCACATGTAGATAAATCAAACTCATGATGCTTATCTTTTTCCTTTATGTGTCACCACTTCAGTACCAAAGAGTTAACTACAGTGTCAGACATATCATGTATCATAGCTTCATTTTGTAATTTATCAGTGAAAGAAGAGGCCAAAAGGAGGGGTATCTGTTATTATCAAATAATGAAATTTTAGTCATTATGATATTCTACAGAATTTGCTGCCCGGAATGCATTGGAACAAGTCATGGCTGAAGCTCTTTCAAAATCTGGTTCAAATCGTTCTGCTGTCCGTGCTGTATGTCTAGGTGTTTCAGGTGTAAATAGTTCAACAGATCAGGAAAGGATACTAAATTGGATAAGGTTTGATATTTGGAAATTATTTAGCAGTTTCTTTGGGTGCTGCAAGAATGTCTTATTTTTCCTGTATGTTAAATAAATTCTGGGTAAGAAATATGAAAATCTTTTATTTTCTAACTAAGGAAAAAGAAGTCACAAGGGGTTGATGGTCGACTTTCATTCTTACACAGAGGGTGAGAAACTTTTATTTTGTAACAGTGAAACTTATTTGTAATCAATAATTACTAAAGTATCATGCATGATAGATAGGCATGCATAGTGCTGCTCAAAGAGAGAAAAAACAATTATACCAGTGGTTTTGGAACCATGTGTGAAATTATCATGATAGGGTGTTGTCTGGACCAGCTAGGATCATATTTTCTAGTTTTTAATTATTGTTAGTTAAGATCCTTTGTGACAACACAAGTTTTTATAAGTTTTTGTTGTGGCTTTTGGTGGTTGTGGACCCTGTTTTATTATTATTTGTTTTTCCATGTTGGACTACTATATCTTGCTTATATTTATTAAGGTTTCAACCGTTTTGTCTGTGTTGCTTTTTAATTGGACTGTGTTCTTATCTGCTCCATTTAGTTCTAAAACAAGAAAAGTGGAGCTGTTTTTATTAAAAAAAATTACTGTATTGGGATGTATTTAACTTGCGAAATTTAAAGATCTCCTTTATCTGTATTTCTCAGTGACTGGTTCTAAAATCTTCACAATTTATTTTCTCAGGGACATATTCCCCAGTCATGCTAAGCTATATGTCTGTAATGATGCTCTAGCTGCTCTAGCAAGTGGGACTATGGGAAAGCTTCATGGTTGTGTTTTAATAGCTGGTACAGGATGCATTTCATATGGATTTGCTGAAGATGGTAGAGAAGCTAGAGCGGCAGGTGCTGGACCTGTCCTTGGTGATTGGGGAAGGTATGTGATTAACACTTGGTGTATTCTTGTAGTGCTTTATATAACAAGGATATAT
This sequence comes from Nephelium lappaceum, assembly GCA_021234005.1. Classification (NCBI taxonomy): domain Eukaryota; kingdom Viridiplantae; phylum Streptophyta; class Magnoliopsida; order Sapindales; family Sapindaceae; genus Nephelium; species Nephelium lappaceum. Next base: position 10,140,235 of record CM038010.1, read on the forward strand.
AAATTTTTATTTTAAATAATTATTAGTGTTTAATATTCTTAACCTCAAATGTAAGCATCAAGAATAGTTTTGATTAAGCAGTCCATGTTTGCCAAGATCAAAAAAATGAAGAAAGTACTAATATTCCTTTGAAAAGAAATTAATTATTAGCGTTTGGAGGTGTTAGTTATGTTGGAATTTAAGGACTCTTATTTTTTTCTTTATCCATCTAAATTTGTGTGTACTTTTGACAAGTTTTGATAGAAGTATTTTGATGCTGTTGTATAGTCTTAGGAGCTCCTTTTTTTGGTTGTTTGTTCACCTTGGTGGACTTGTGAATAACCTTTGATTTTCTGATAGAAGTTTTCTTTATCTATTTTAGAAAAAGTGAAACAAAGTTAATGCACTGTACAAATTGTTGATCACAAGAAGTAGGTACTTTTTTTAAGCAAAATGAAAGATGGTTAACTACTGCTAAGACATCAAAACTCTGTGGCGCCTTGGAAAGATGAGACGCTGATTGCTGAGTGTATCCAACGGACATGTATTATATTATATTTTGTGCGTGCTGGAGGAAGAATCATTACGCATCATGCAAGCTACACAATCTTCTTATGGATAAACATAAAGGAATACATCTTGACATGCTACTATGAATACTTACCATCATTTTGATGAATGATATTCTTTTATTTGCAGTGGCTATGGAATTGCTGCACGAGCATTAACAGCAGTAATTAGGGCTCATGATGGTCGTGGGGTACAGACAATGCTCACTAATAGTATTTTAAAGGCTCTTGGGCTTTCTTCTCCTGATGAACTCATTGGGTATCTCCCTCTTGAAAGCATTGTTTTTTGAGTGCTTATAAAAGTTGTGGTTGATTTGCTTGGTGTGGCTTTTTTCTTTCTTAATTCGAAACCTGGAACTGAAGAAACAAGTGGTTGGCTTTTAACCAAAAATGAAATGCAATGTTACAACTTTTTTTCAAATGCAACATTGGTAATTTTGTTATGAGTTATTCTTGGTCTGCAAGTTTTATCGCAAACTCTATTATGGATTTTACTGGATGCTAAACCTTCAAATTATTGTGATATAAGCTTGTAAGCTTTTTTGTTCTGAGTGGCTGGGGCAATTAAGGGAAATTATCATACTATTTTAACCCAAAAAATTGAGTAATTGTAAGCTACTGTGTTTGCAGGATATTTACAGTATCAGCCTAGTTTAGCAAATCTTATGTGGGTGATAAGCATTGGATACAGTGACCTTTGAAAAGACTAAACATACTTTTTTCGACTTGGCTAGAAAAGAAATTAAGAAGTATATTTCCTCTGTGTTCTTGCTATGGGTACATAAAGTTCACGCCTCCATTTACCAACATAGGAAAGCAATGAGAATTGGACCTCTTGCAATTAAATCCTTCTGGTCCTGCAAATTTTTGCAATTGAACTGGCAAATATTTTGCATACAGCACTTATGGATGTAATGAACTAAAACATTAAATTTTCTATATATGAGGCTCTTTAACTTGAATATGCCTCAACTTCATTGAATGTGTCTGAAAAAAAATTGCTATGAAGAAAACCTAGGGCCTGATTGAATGTCATGGAAAGGGAGGCTGTTAGGCTGTATAGTTGGTCCTTCTCATTTGTTTTGGTTAATTTTTATTTATTTGTTTTGGTTCTCTACCTTTGTCTTCTCAATATAGGTGGACTTATGCTGATCCATCTTGGGCCCGCATTGCTGCACTTGTTCCGGAAGTGGTGAGTTGTGCAGAAGCTGGCGATCAAATTGCAAATGAAATTTTAATTAACGCAGCCCAGGAATTAGCTCAGTGTGTGAAGGCTGTGGTTCAAAGACTTCGTTTGTGTGGTGAAGGTGCTCAGCTTTCTATTCAACGACATACTATAATAAAATACAATAGCATACACCACTGCTCAAGTGTTATACCTAGAACTAGATAGATGTCTTCTTGAAAATTGATGCACATATTCATGCATCCATGTCCCTCATATTAAACGTGCAACATTCACAAATAATGTTGACTACATGTCTATTTATGCATCTTTTTACAAATCTTTAGGAAGTTTAGTTATTTAATAGGGATTCTGACCTTTGATTGCAGATGGAAATAGCTCTTTTCCTGTTGTGATGGTAGGTGGTGTCCTTGAAGCTAACAAGAGCTGGGATATAGGAAAAGAAGTTATCAAACATATTCAAACCAGTTACCCTGCTGTTCATCCAATTAAACCTCAGGTCAGCATTTACTTGTTTTTTAGACTTAATGCTGTTAAAGTATTAAACCAACTCGGCTTTGTGTGTTTCATTTTATGTTTTTATAATATATCAAGGAATGTAGGAAAAATACCCTTGATTTGAAATCAATCCTCTATATTTCACATATTTCTTAATTGCTACGATGAATGCAACGCCTTGTTGGTTTATGTAAATATTGATTCTAATATTTCAAAGAAAGTAGAAAGCATCTCGTTGATAACCATCATAGCTCAAGTTGGTAAACTATAATTAGCACCAAAGGATTTTCTGAACCATGGATGAAATTTAAAGTTGATAAAAGAATAGGAACTGTAAGCATATGGTTAAGAGTTCAGATAGTGCCTTGTTCTACTTGATATCTGTAATGTGAGTCCCACTTAGCCATGCATTTTCCATCATTTCAATTTTCCCAAATTGAGTGGTTAATCTCTCCACATATTAGAAGCTGCTCAAGCGTCTGAATTGATAAAAGCAATCCTGAAATCAAAAGAAATGTCTTATAAAAGAAAAAAGTGCCACTAAGCATAGGATTTACAGTCATGTTTGAGATCATGCCATTATAGAAGTTGAACGTTTATTTTTATCACATAGTGTGATTCTTTGTCTTATAAGTTTCTGTAATATTCAGGTGGAGCCTGCCGTGGGAGCAGCTTTGTTAGCTTGCAAATTCTTGTGGAAAGAAGCGGAAGAGAACTGCCACAGGTGATGGGGGTTTCCTCAATTTGTTTAACTGTAAAGTACAAAATTTAGACAGAATTAATTTAACAGCCATTGTGTCACACCCATGAAGCTTCTTTGCCAAAGACTATTTCAACAACTCTTTCCAATTCATACCTCTGTCATTTCCAACACTCTCATGTGCGTGAAGATGTGTTTGGTTTTTTTTCTTCACCTCAAAGAAGTGTTGTATTTGTAATTATTCAGTAGTAGTAATAAAAAGAATGTCATTTTACTAGTGAAATGGTGTGATGTGACACTGCAACAGGGTTTTTAATGACAATCATATTTCCTGGCATGAAAAATTATATATATATATATATATATGTGCGCGTGCGTGTATGTATATATATCAACTTCTGATCATTTTGATGTATACCAACTTCTGATCATTTGCTCAAGCTTTTATCATGGATGAAGCCAAGTATCACTTGTAGCCATCCTCTGTGTGTATGCACACAAAGAATTGTTAGCAGTGGTGAACTTGTAGTACTTGGCTTCATCCCTGACAAAATTAGATCAAAATGAACGGAAATCAAAATGATCAGAATTTCGCAGATGAAAGTGTCAACCACATGAGGAGTGAAACCATTTGATATGCTTTTGCACAATCGTCAAGAGAGAATCTCAATAGTCCAACCGATTAGGTTTTTCATTTTTAACAGTGTACCAATAACTTACAATCAGGAAGCTTCAGTGCACTTGAGTATTTCATTTGCCGTGGTCTTTCATATAATTAGGTTTTACAATAGAAAGGCATGACGAGTGGATCAACGCATTAGAACATTTTTTTTTATACTACCAATGAGTTGATCAATAAGCTACCACCATTACTATTAAAATGCTAGCAATTCGAGCAATCATGAGTAAGGAACATGTTTCCATGCCTGCCACAAACTTAAGAGCCACTCATTAGATGAGGTTGCCTTCTTAAAATAGGTTTTACTACAAGGAGAAATGTAAAAAACATTTGTACCAAAAGAATTATCTTGCATTGACCACTTGATGATAGGAATTTACATTACAAACTATAAGCCTATTAACCATATAAAACTGGGGACAAAATATAAAGCTGAAAAACTGCCAAATGCATGAGCTAACTGTCGTTACACTGTAAACTGTAAAGGAAAATATTCCTGGACTTCTAAACTATACACCTACCGTAAACAGTGGGAAACCTGAACTGCGTAAACAAAACTATTGATACCAAGGAAATAACTATTTTAAGGACACTGGGTTCCTCCCTGAGTCTAAGACAAAAAAGGAGAAAACCGCCCTGCTATTCTTGTTGCAACTTTTCGGCTCCTTCCCTTTCTTTGCGACATTGCATATAAGTGTATGTCTGTCATTTATGGGTCAATTCAGCAAAATATTTTTCAAGTTGATTCGACATAATAAAGGATTTGCTTCAAGTAACCCTGCAAAATAATGCTCGAAGCAGGAGGACCAAAAAGAAACCTTGCAGAACTCCCATCTGTTTAATATAAAAATGCAAGAAGGTAATGAGAATCCTTACCAAAGAAGTACAGCTACATAACAAAAAATTTAAATCTTCCTTTCTTCTTTTTTAAGATTATTAATGTGTCAAAATGTACAACTTACAGTAGTTGGCATGTAGCCTTTAGCCATTTTAGTCCACTTTTATCTCTTCCAACCCAGTGTGAGGTTGTGGAAGAACAGACCTATTACTGCAAAATTTACCTTGTCACATATCAACTCAAACTGCTTTAGTAGATTCTCCATTCAATTCTCTTCTAATCAGCTTTAAAATCTCGATCATCTGTGACACAATAAATGGCCGTTATAACGAAACTGAATCTCTTAAAACATAATAACTGTGTACTTGTAATTTAACAGGATACTAGAGGGATTGCACAGGTATTTATACAACATCATATAAATTACAAGTTCTTCCCACTGTAAACACAACGTTTGAAACCAAGCCAGGTATCATGAAGGCATGTAATGTAAGTATTCTTTTTCCTCAACCTTCATAATGACTGTGGTTGGTCAAAAGTTGTATTGAGAAGCTACACAAAACATGAGGCATTAACATGTTCTTACATATAAGCAAATTAGCAAATAAGTTAAAATACATGGAACATGGACCACTTTCTCCATGCAATCCATGTATTAATCATACTGCTAAGAAAAATAAAAAAAGAAAAAAGAACTGTTCTTTGGGTTGTGTTTACAATTTCCAAAAAAATGATTTATAACAGGCATTAACGCCCATTTGGAAGTCATGCTTGATAGCAAGGGAAACTCATCTAGGAATTTGATATAATATGCAACATACAAGTTTACTACAAAAGATAAAATTTTTCTTTGAAGTTGGAAGCAAACATATAACGAATGGAAATATAATGAATGTTTTTTTTTTCTTCCTTTTATTTTCCCCTCTTCTTCACTTGCCATTCCCCCAAAATGGAAATATAACGAATTAAGGGTAACTGATTTTCATGGTTTTGCTCGTGAAATGTGGCTTTGCCAAATCATGACCAACGACTGGCAACAATTGGCCATACCATTTCTGTCTAGTTTAATTTGCATTTTTTCGATCGAAGAAAAAACAGGAGAAAAGAGAAATGAGTAGGGTGGCTCGTTTTTCTCATTTATCTAGGCAAATTAGGATTGAGAGCAAGTCCTTTTTTTAAGAATTTGACCAGCCTTCTGCTGGAAGTGCAATCAAGATCTTGGAGAGGAATAGTCATGGTGTTTTTGAGTTGAGAGTGAGATTGGATTGTGCTTACTAGCTAGGGAACTGTTTGTTAGAAGCAGTTCGAAATGTTAAGGATAGGAATTTTTTCCGCATCCGCAGGTTCAATATGTACCAGCTATGGATTAACCGATTTGAAAACAACAACGGAGCCTTCTTAAAAGTCTCTTTAGTGGTTGACAAATCAGGCCTAAAGAGTATCATTATTCCGATGGGAATCAATGCTGGTGGGTGGTCTGATCTTGCAAAGATGATTTTAAGCATTTTCTCTATAGGTGGGAAGGTAGGTACTGAGGTGGAGAAGAAGTCTGATTGGGGCAGAAGGATTAAGAGTGATGCTTCCGTTAAAAAGGCTGGTTAAAATGGCTATGGGATAAGAAAGGTTGAAGGAGTAAAGAAGGGAGCAAGTTTTGCTGAATGTCTTGTGTATGGGGAATGGATTAGAGCAGTGGTATGTACCAAGACAGACGGATGGGTAGAATGGAGCTGTATTCAGATGGTTTTCTCAAAATTCTTAGGCTTCATGGTTGAGTTGAAACCATTCCATGATGATAAAGCTGTATTCTTCTGCCATGATGCTAGGGAGGCTGACAGAGTTGGCAAGTTGGGAAAATGTCAGTTAGAAGGATTATCTCAGAGACCTTTACATATTGTCTTTGGAGATACTTTTGGAGGAGAATAGAATTTTACAAGTTATATGCTGAGAAAACCCTTTAAGATTTGATATTGAAATTTCATAGTGTTCCCAATGCATCCAGGCACACAAGTTGATATACAATACATAGCAAAAGGTTGAACTATCATCTGACCAGTGACAAGACAGCAAGAAAAAGAAGAATAGAGAAAGAGAAATTGTTACCATCACCACCAAAGTCCTAGAGGGGTAATCTCAATTCAGTTCTCAAAATCCAACATCTTCACATGAACTAGCTGCTTATAAATTCAAACCACAGAGTTGTGATCAACAACTCAAGATTGTTTACAGTTGCCCCAATGATGGCCCCTTTAGAACCATCATGGCATGATAGAAGAAAAGTGGAATGATTTCACACAAGGTTTGGGACATGATTGCAGGTTGTGAAACAAAATGCACTGGTATTAAATTCTTCGCATACAAGAATTGATTTTAATTTAGGACTTCTGCCATATATGGAATGGAGAAAAAATAAAGTGCATATGACTGAGCTGTCACTTTTTCTGAAAATAGAACCTATGCAGTAATTGCATGCTATCAAGGACGATGCAAATGAAGTAGTGTCCAAATTCCATCCAATTACAAATCTATAGTCAGATTCCTTGCTGGCAAACGCAGCCTCAATGAAAACTTATGATTATCAAGCTAGATGATAAAGCATTAAATTTGCTAAAGTGCTTAAAAACTATTGTTAGGTCATCTTCTATTAGTTTAATCTGTTGAATTTGTTGGTTGCTAACATCGTACTAGAGCCAAGTTTATATTGCGGATCCCACATGTGATTATATATCAATTTATTATTTGTTTTTTCGAATTTGTTATGTGTTTATGTTTGGACTTACACTATTGGCCTGTTTACATTACATGTGCAGGGTGTGTTAAATAGATTAACAACTATTTTTTGGGTCATGTCCTATTAGTTTAAGCTTTTGGATCTATGATTATTGACAAGACTAATTTAATCTTAAAGATGGATCGTGATTTTATTCACCGAAGGGCCTAAGATTTATAGCAGTATAGTTGAAAAGTATAATATCACTTGCTCAAAATAAAACTGGTAAACTTGGATTCAAAACCCAGGCCCAAATGCTAATCCCAGTATTAGTTGAGAATTGATCAAGCCAGCATCCAACGATAATATAGTATTTATATCAATACCAGAAAACCGACATCCACATGAACAAGTTCATATTGCCAATTGTACTGTTGGGTAAACAGGGATTACTAAACAACACTCTAGCTGAAATAAATTTTGCAATGCTAATACCACATGTAGAGAACTGTTGTGACTGAAGCAAAAGAACCGACAAATTGTGCCTAGTCAATATATTTAGGCAAAAAAAGTTAAAAGAAATTTTATCATATTCTTTCTGTAACATCATTATATGCCTTTAGGTTTGTCCTACACTCAACACTTCGACAGAAGATCACTTAGCAGAGGATCCCTAGGATAGTTGTTTTTATTTCCCTAGAATGTCTATCCCACATTGTATAAAGATCAAGTACAACTAGATTAACAAAGACACCAGTACAAGATGAGTCCATAAAAATAAGAATAAACTTTTGTATAGAAACTACATCTATACATATGCATGCACACTGAATGAATGCTCACGATTCAAATTATTTAAGACATGAAAGTCAAATGAAAGAGAGAAGAAATTTACCCCTGGATAATGTTGCAATATTGGAGAATAATGATTAAGTGCTATGTACATTTTTTCAAGAAGGCTTGAAAGAGCATCCACCTGATCCCCCAAGAGATCAACCTGAACTTGAAGGTAAGAATCCAGTGAGACAAACAATAGAGCAAAAGGAAAAAAAAAAAAAAGATAAATATAAAAATAACAACCAAAGGGAAAACTGTGAAAAAAAAGGAAGACGGTTGCAAAAGCTTGTACATAAATGATAAAATAAAAAGTTCATTAGCTATTGAATAGTAACAGAAAATACTTCACGAACCTCTCAAGTAATTGAAACTAACCATGTGAGAAAGAACACTCAATTTAAATAGGGCATATGCACAAGGTAGGAATGTGTAAAACGATACATATTTTGCCTAATTAACTTCCAAAAACCAAACATTTGTTTGCATTCCAAATACCAGATATCATTACTTTCATATAAATTCGAGACTGAACCCAAAAACATATTTTAGCAAGGCCCATTATCACATACAGAGAACTTTCATAAAAGCACAAAGAATGAAAAAGCCAACAAAATGGAAATTTTGAAATCTTCAGTCAAAGTAAATGACTTTTTAGTTCTTCTTCCTCCACCTTAAAAGTTTCACTTTATTTTTTCATCTCTTATTTTTCAAGACTTTCCTAACGGATCAATTAAGGGTAATGATGAGAAGTCTCAAGCAGTTCCTTTCGAAGCCATTGGCATCCAAGTTAATTTATTATTTGATTATTTAAATAATTACTACAATTGAAATGGAGGATTAATTGTAGAATTATCTACGGTTTGGGGAATTTGACACAAACCTAGAGCTGCAATATTGAAAATTTTAAAGAGTCTATATTAGCTCAAAAGAAAACTTAAAATACCCCAGTGGTGGTACATATTCTCAAGGGATTCTATCTATTACACAAACTATATTCAAAACCACTAGAAACAGAGAGCATAGCCCTTTTAGATTACCAAAGAACAAATAGAGCCATTAACTATACTTTCAAGTTAATTAGCAACAGATGCAACCTTGTGCCTACAATAGCAAACATAAGACCATGAAATCAAATCAAGTATATCAGCAAGTTTTAGAGTAAGGTGTAACTTCCAATATACCTCCGCTTCAGCCTTTTGAAGGTCAGAACACCTCCTTTCAAGCCTCTGCTTGTACATCAACCCCTTTCTTCTCACTATATTAGCTTTCTGGCTAACAGCAACCAACTGAGAACTCAAATTGTCCAATCTGAAAGTAATGCCACAATGCATACCATGGTTAGGTAACATTTTTCTGATAAGAACTAGTTATTCATAAATCATTCAAATTTCATCTCAAGACTCAGATGAATTATTACATGAAAAAACGGCTGATAGAAGAATGTTGAAGCCTGAGGTTTACAGAAATCCAATTTAATAACAGCAACAATGCATGTATGTTCATCACTCTTAAAATCTATAAGTATTATAGCCTCCCAGAAACAAAGCTAATAGATTGAGGACAACCAGAATAGAAATGTTTTGCTTGGCAAGCATGTCGTTTATTAAGAAAATCAAAAAAAGGCATGGCCTGCAAATCACAGAGAGCAAACAAGAAAAGAGAAGAAAAATACTCAAGTTGGCAAGACCAAGGGCTAAAAGAAGTTCAATTACAAGAATCTCATCAAACAGAAATTCTCTTGCTCAATTAAAGCTTGATAAACGACAAATAAACAATACCAGTATAGTTTAAATTGCTCAACAACCTAAAAATATCCTAACATTTGCCAAGAGGGTGCTCAAACTTAGACATTCTTGATAAAACCAGCTCTAATACCAATACCTGCTAAGCCAAAAGCATAAGTCAATGGATAAGTGCCCAAGCAAATAATATTTAATAACTCTAACAGGCTTGATGAGCTAACAGATCATAGAACTAATGTAGTTTAAACTGCTTAACTTGTGATTACCTTCACAATTGTCCCATTAGCCCGTTACTAAAAGTAATAAGTCCGAATGCAACCATAAGATGCCACACATATTCTTTCAATCGTACGTGTCCAAGCGCTTACATACTATTTTTATGTTTTTGTTTTTTTTTTTTCCAAAGTAACCAACACTTTTGGGTCTAATGGTTACTTAATGAGAAGATATAAACCAAAAATCTGCCTTAAGATACCCTCACCGCCACCCTAATTTCTCCCTTTCCTTTTTACCATCTCAGCAAACCACCCTAATTTATTCAACACGTATAAATAATATCTTAATAGAATACTTACAAAAACAACATGAATTCATACATCCCTAAAAGGATGCACAAGCCCACCATAAAAAACTTACTAAAATCACACAAAAAAGAGATTTTAATAATTTCAAGTTAAAACAGAAATTTTCTGGAAAATGACTTTCCAGTCACCCAAATTTTATAGGTGAATCATGAATGGCCATTAATAATTTAGGCAACACACAAGGCAAACCATCTCTGACATGGACCTGATGCTTTTCTTCACACTAAAAGTATCAGCATTAATCATTTGATACAGCACATGATCGCAAATATGATACGTAGAAAAATATAGATCATTTAATACTTATGTATTAAACGTATCAGCATTAATCATTTGATACAGCACATGATTGCAAATATGATACTAATGTATTAAGATGCGGACAGGCACATCCTATGAGATTAAATCAAATCAGCTACAGGCATAATTATTATTGGTAGCCTAAGACAGATTTGTAAACAACTACAACAAAAGGAAATATAATTACATACCTCAAATTGCTCTTGTTAATATCCTCCATAACTCTATACTCATAATTAGCAAATGCTTTTGATAACCCATGAACAATAAAGATCAGGGACTGCATATGCTTCCTGTGTTCCCTTTCTTCAGCTTCAACCAATGATGCGGCATTCTGCTTCTCCTGGACAACAGATAGAAGTCTCCTTTTCTCTTCATTGGTATTCCTTAGCTCTTCCATTGCCAGTTCGAGTTTCGGCTTTAGCTCATGCACCTCCACCTCATATAGTTCAATTTGTTGCATTGCCTCCGTCAAATTACTCTTTATAATATTGAATTCTTTTCTGCTTTCTGAAATTAATACCTTCTGTTGACTTGTCTCATCTCTTAAATTCTTGAGCTCTTGAGCAATTAATTCCGATTGCTCCTTTTCTTTCACCAAAGCGGCTGCTGCTTCCTTTGCTAATTTTTCCTTATCTTGTGTCAATGATGTTAACAGAAACATCTCTTGCTCTAATCTTTCCTTCTCTGCAACCTCCAATTTCAATGCTCTCTCTTTTCGCTGTGCTTCAATTTCAATAGAAGCTCGAATTTCCTCTTCATTAATATATTTCCTACTCAAATCAGTGAGTTTCTCCTCAGCTTCTTTTAAGCATTCTCTGAATATAACTCCACACAGCTCTTGACTCATAATAGACTCCAAATCTGCATCGTCAATTGCATACTTGTTGGTAGGTTCAGCATTTTGCACTGCTTCACTAAAGATAATTTCATAAACTTCTTGCATAATCTTATATTCTGTGTCAGACTTTTCATTCATGCTTTTGCTCGAATCCACCATGTCCTTAAGTAGGCATTTATACACATCCACAGTAATTGAAGCTTCAACTTGTACATCTTCTATAGCGCATTGAAGATCTCGAATTTTCTTTAGCAAGTTTGCCTCAGCCAAAGAATGCTGCGACATTATCTCTGCGTTATCAGAAACTTGTGAGGAGAGGCGTTTAACATCTCTTTTCTTATCTGCAAGCAAGCCCCTCAGTTGGCGATTTTCAGAAACAAGGGATTCAAATCTGTCCTTCAAACTGCAAAGACTCTCAGCATTCTCACTAAATGTAGGTAACTTCTCATTTTCCACAAGTATGCCATCCAATTTCAAAATGACCTCTGGGATCTTTTTCCTCAATGCATCAAACTCTTTGTCCCTTTTAAATGGCGGCAAAGAAGCTCTTTCTTTCAAGTATTCCCTCTTCAGGCTGAAATATTCTCAGTCATCTCTTGCACTTCATGTTCATGGTTTCGCTTCATTTTAATCATCTCAGCCTTAAAATAAGACACCAGTTCTTCCTTTTTCATGTGCTTTAGTTGGGCAGAGTCCAAATTCTCTGGCACAGCTATTACTGACTCATCATGTTTCCCATTTCCCTCCCAATGAGAACCTGACAAGGAAACATGATTTCCCGAAACCTTACGGTGTAAATGATCAATCCTCTTATTGTTATCACATTCTTCACTTATCTCTGCCGACCCGTGAGAAGTTATATGTCCGATTTCAGGTATAGTGAGTGATTTGGAAATGGCATCCAATTCCTGACGTAAACTTGAAATCTCTTTGAACTTCTCAAGCCAGTTTATACTTTCATTGCCATATAACCGAGCATTTTGATCCCACAATCTTTCTTCAAACTCCTCTTTGAGACTTCGAACACAATTCAGTATCACCATATCTTCAATTTCTCCTTGAAACTCCTTCTCCTGCTGCCATTGACAAAGTGACGTCCTTGACAAGTTAACAAGGTTATCCACCTGCTTGAATGTGGCATCCAATGTAGTTTTCAGGGAATCAAGTGTTTTATCCACATCCATCCATTTATGCCAGATACCTTGTCTTGCAAAAGACCACCCAATCCCACCATCTCAGACCCTGAGCCCATCCTCCTAATAGAAGAGCTTCCTCTTATGCGGTCAATTTCCTTTCTAAGGTTCTTCAATTGCTCTTTCACCACCTTGTTAAGGCTCCCCAGAGACTCTCCAATGCCATCACAATTAATTGTAGCATCCGAAAAGCTCGAATACGGTCCATGTTCCACAATTTCTGGCTCAGTGTTGCATTACTACAGACCCAGACGATTCACTTGTATCCACCCCACATGGTAAAGACGCAACAGTCTCCTTCACTCTAGCCAACTCCAGATCTTTCTGAGAAATCTTCTCAATTGCCTCCTGTTCAACAGCATTTACAGTACCCTTAATAACCGAATCACTCACCATCCTCGAATGGTCAAACGGTCATTAATATCTTCCCAATACGAATCCAAATCCTCAAGGATAACATTCTCCGGATCCTTGCTCTCTTTAACATCCCCAACCGTCGCTGCGCAATCACCACACCCATAATCACTACCATTTACAGCACTAAAACTCTCCAAACTAATCCGATTCTCCATAGCCATTAAAGATTGACCACCTACCTATACAACACTGCAGAACAAATTCCCACGAGCAACCAACTCAATCAATAACAAAAACAAATCTCAAAACAAACATAAAATAATAATAATAATAATAAATAAATAAATACTTAACACAAACAGTAACCAACCACAAGCAACAAAATCAAAAAAGCAAAAAAAAACCCAGAACCAAACACTAAAACATCAATCAAAAGAAACCATCACAAACCATTTTTACTAAACCTTAACTTATTCTACCACTAAGCTTTAATTAACAACATTTCAACTACAAAACAAAAAAAGCAGCAGGAGCAAGTACCACCTTACAAGCAAAGAAGATATAGTCAGAGATGGTAGTCCATATAGACTAAATAGTCAAAAGGGTGTCTGAAAATACCAAGAAGACAGTTGACAGTTCAAAAAGCTGGTCTCTTTTTCCCCATATAATTCAAGTGTCTGTTTGGTGTTTTTAGGCTTTTGGGAAGATAGAGTGGGATTTGGTGGAGGAGAGCGGGAGGTCAATAACATAAAATCAACCCTGGCCTTAGCTTTAATTACAGAAAAGTACCGTGATTGCTTTCAATTTTTTCAAACCCAAGCGTGATTCATGGGTTTTTGATTTGATTCTCATTTTTCTATATTATTACTCATTTGTCTCTACCTCACTCCATGGACTCTATTCGACAGTACAGTTAGTAGGTGACTTATTTTATTATTATTATTTTTTTTAATTTTGTCTTACCTAACTCTATATAATAAAATTGAATATTTTTAATAATACCATATATATGTTTGTTTTTTTTTTTGGTAATTGACAATAAATGAATTAAAATGTTTTCCTTCTTAATATACAAATCATTTTGACCCAATTTCTAAATTTATGCTACTAATGAGTCTATTTTCTTTTTGACTCAAATGGTACACATATCTCTCATTCATATTTGTAGTATATTCAAATTTTGCTAAATATATTATAAGTGAAAAAGAAAAGTATTTTCAATTAAAAACTTGTTTTATTTAAGTCAATTTGTTTTTTTCCTGAATAAATTTGTCTTCTCTCATCCCAATCTTAATACCTTTTTAATAAATTCCTATCGATTGAATGTCAATTTCAATAATAAAAAAAAAAAAAAAACATTTTCAATCAAAAACTTGTTTTATTTAAATCAATTTGTTTTTTCTTGAACAAATTTGTCTCCCCCTCTCGCACTTTTTGTTCACATATGTAGTCAATATCTAGTCTTTCACTTTCTAACTAAAACATAAATAATACAAAAATAAAATAAAATAAAATAAAGAAGTAAATTGATCTATTGCTTATAGGAATAACCCAATAACATATATAAATTATTGGAGGCTTTCACAGGTATAAAGTTTTGAATCTCCGTTCAAATATATATATTTTTTAAATAGTATAATTAATTCAAAGTCTTATGAAGAAAAATAAGACTTGAGAACCTATAATTTCTTAATACAATATAAAAAACGTACTATTTGATTAATCTTAAGATATTATATTCACTCCAAAATAACAATTATTTCATATATATATATTGATAGATTATTTATTTATTTATCTTTCTATCACGTCTTCTTCGTATTTCTGAGCTCATGATTTTAGAAAATTTTGTTAAAATTCTAGAAATTATATCAAATTATGACTTTTTTCGTGTCAAGTAATATAATTGTAACCATGTCAAATTGTTTAAATGATATCCTTAAAAAAAAAAAAAAAAGTTTAAATGATAGTGTCAAATTGCCGGAGAAAAAGCATGCCCTGAAATTTTCATTCTTTAGTGGCCAGGACCATGTATGATTTTGCCACATTGTCCATCTTACAGTGATCATTGGGATCTGGGAAGGCATGACCATTGGGGCGGTGTTGTGCAAGAATTTAATACAAGTAATGATAAATTAAACAAAAATTTATTTAAATACTATGATAAATTTATATATAATTATTAATATTATCTATTTATAATATGATGCATTAATATTAACAATACGTAAAATAGTTGGAATCAGTTCCACTAGATGATTTTTTCTTTTTTTTTTTATGCAACTAGATGATTTTTTATAATGGATGATTGTGACAAAATATTAACTTTCAGCTAAGTATTTGAGTTAAGATTAACTACTCCTAACATTTTAATTAGCAAAATCAATTGAAAATGAAAGTAAAATGAGCAATTTATTTCTTCAAAACCAAGAGGGTTCTCATACCAAGTCTTCCTTTCTTTCTCAATTTCTCTCTTGTTGGTTTGCATTTATCGGTTTACATATTAATATCATAAATAACATTTTGAATTGTTTCTCTCTTCATTTAAAAACTTTAAAGTACTTGGGTTAGGAGGGAAGAAAACTTTAATACCCCTAAATTTTATACAAGAAAATGAACTTTAAATCCTAGACTGTGAACATAAAAACTAGTCAAAAATTTGAAATTTCGAGGCCATCTATAAATTTTGATGGACTTGTTTCGATTAATGTAATTTTAATATGTTATTATGAAAACAAAATACAACTAAGATGATGTGACTGATGCGGATAAGAATTGGAAGATTCATGGGTTAATATATAATTTGTACGCAACGTTTGTTGCCATGGAAGAATACAATGATAATTAAAGTGGTGGTGGGTCAGGAAAGGGGACAGAGACAGAGTGTCACTTTCTAAAGTCATAATACAGTTTAATTTGCGAGTACGAATTAAAGTAAAAAAATTTTAATTAAAAGATAGCTTATTGCTTTGGAACAAAAGAAGAGTGTCCAACCCCACAATACGATTCATTTGTTTACAAAGCAATCATGCATGTAATCATCGTCTATACTTTATTTTATATTTCTTTCGCTTTATTCTTCTTCAGGTCTGATTTTGTCATCGGATTCCATTCCGATAAAGAAAACTTTCGTGGCTATCTCAAAAAACTAAATAAATGAACAAAAAAACAAAACTTTCTTAGCGTAAACTACATAATCAATCACACAACTGTTTTGAAATATTTTGTTTCTTCCTACAAGAAAGAATACAATATGTATGAATTCAAAATAAATAAATAAAACTATATATATATAGTTAAAATCTATTATCATCAAATATCATAAATCTGTTAACATTTATCAAGGTTAAACACAATATGTGATTTGAAGATCAATTCTCATAATATTAAGAGAACTTATTCTCTCATAATAAGGAGATAAAACTTCTAACACAAATCGAAAAATATGTATTGTGAGACTCAAACTAAGAGTGGGCACAAAACCCAAACCTGAGTGAACTGAATTGAATTGACTTGAGTTTGGACTCTTTAATTCGATTTCTAACTTAAAATCTGAGTTTTTTGGTTTTAAGAGTTGAAAAACTGAATTTGGTCAATTCTGTTTGGTTGTGGGTCTCCAGACCTAAGAAGTGAACCGAACTTGACCAATTATTATTATTTTTTTTAAAAGAAAAAAGAAAAAAAAGTCTAAGGGTAAAGCGGTAAAATCACACTCAAAACGCTACCCTACACCCTTTTGCTCTCTAATTTCTTCTTATTTGTCTCCAAATCGTCTCTTTCACCTCTTGTCCTTTCTTCCTCTTTCTTTCAAACTGATCCTCTCTTCCTTTTTTCCTCTTCTGTTCAAAGCTAATCCTTTCTTCCTCTTCATGTCATTTCCTTTCTTGCTCTTGCCATTTTCCATTTTGTTCTTCTGCTTCCTCTCACTTCCATCTGATGTGTTTGTTGTTCATCGCTGAAAGAAGTGGATCTAGTCAAATCCATCTAATGTGTTCATCGTTCATCATTGGGGAGAATGGGTCTTACAAAATCCATTTGATTTGTTCGTCGTTGGAGAGAGTTGAGTCATCCTTGGGAAAAATGATAGAGAGGAGAGACGAGTCATTGTTGTTGTTACTAGTGGTTTGCTAGTGCTATTGTTCGTGGCAATGGTGGTTAGGTCGATGCATCTGATGTTGTTGGTGGTGTTGTGTTTGAGTTTGCTGTGTTTTTTATCAAGATTGATTTGAGTCTATTTTGATGAGGATTGAACCAACCCGAATCGAACGAACTATGTTCAGTTCAGGTCAGTTTTAGTGTTCAATATTTTCATGTTCAGTTCTCAATCTTAAAAATCGAAAAAATTCGATTCGGTTCGGTTCCAAACAGAACCGAACTGAACATGCAATTACCCATCCCTAACTCAAACATTAATTACAAATGTGAAAAAGTATTCAAACCACTTTAGTTATAAATGGATATCTAAATTCAAACATATTTTGATATCTTAATATTTAATTTTTTAAGAGAAAAATAGCCCAAAATGGTCTAAAATCAAAAACTCTTATTTTTGGTTATCCCTCCTAATAATTTTATTGTTTTTGTGAATAAATGTCATTATATATAAGGACCAAAATGCCCTTTTATTATTTTAAAATTCATAATCTCTTCTCCCATCATTTTATCTCTAATTATCTTTTTCGATCACTCCTTAGCAGATCATTATAGACTCATATTCTTTAGTAATCTCCTATTCAGACCATCTTTTCCTCTTCTCTCCTCCGTTTCATCTCTTATCTCTTCATTCCTCTTCTCTCACCCTTTTTCCCTTCCTCGTTTTCTTCTTCCTCATCTTCTTTTCTCCTCATTCTTTCTATTCTTCTTTCTCTTATTCTTTTTCTTCTTCCTCATTTTTTCTTATCTCATTTTTCTTATTCCTTGTCATCATCATCATCATCATATTCTTCCCCCTAATCGTTTCCTTTACGTCTTATTCTTCTTTCTATTCTTATTTTTCCATTTATTCCTCTTCTTATTCTTCTTCCTTTTTTCTTCCTCTTCGTCTTCTTCCTCAATAGCATCATCATCATCTTCTTCTTCTCTCATAGATCCACAAAATTATTTTAAAATAAAATATTTGTAGAAAAGAGGTATGAAAAGATTAAAAAGGGTATTTTTGAACAAAATAAAGTTTTTTTTTTTTTTTTTATAAATGTTACAAAATTAACTTTTTCAAAATATAATGTTTTTACAAAAGAAATACAGAAAGAAAGAAAAAAAAATTGTAAGGAGAAAATCTCTATATTTTTTATTATTTTCTAAAAGGAAGAATTGGATTTATGTCTCTTCAGCATTGACATTGTTGTACAAAAATGACCTAAAATCATTTTTCTACAATTGAATCCCTTTAAACTTAATTGATGTTAAAACTTCTGTTGAATAAATAATCAACATAGGAGGTATTACCCTTATTTTAGTTTGGTAGATGAGGTCACTAAACCTAAAACAAATGAGTACTACTAGTGAAGAGTTTCTTCTGATCATGAGATTTGCTCATAGGAAAAAAAAAAAAATCTAATCTCTCTTTATTTTTTTTTTTAAAAGGAAAAAAAAAAAACCAATCTAATCCCTCTTTAACGATTCTATCTCCTAGTCTAATCAATGATCAAAACACCAAAACAGACTCAATATCATTCAAAAATCTACCAAAATATACCAAAACGAAATTAACGCAACTTAAAAAACCAATATTACTGCTAGTGCATCCAAATTTATGTCTATATCACAAGTCCCATTGAATTTCAAATCAAAACCAAAATTCACACAAAATCCATCATTTAATTCTTTAAAACTTCTATACCCATTAATAAACCACCCACAACAAGAGATTGGTGGAGCAAATCGCCAAAAGAGTCCAACAAAGGAAACTGGTGAACGGATAAATGCTTCCTTTGTATGTACTTCAATTTGTGGTAAGATAACATGACTGCATTCCCTTTCCCCTTCTAAACTTTCTTTCTTTGTTTCCCCCTCTAATTTATTTTGAAAGCATTTCACTTGCAGCCCAAATTAAAAAGAAAAATTTGTTTTTACTCACTTTTCTATAAAAATTTGTTTTAACCCTTCAAATAAACCATTTTCTTTCTATATCCAAGTTTACTAAGTTATCTTCAAGTCAAAATTTTAAAAACATAAAATTTAAATCCAATATCAGGTTTTATGGGACCACAAAATTCGAATCGGGTTTTGTGGTCCCATAAAACTCGGTGGTTACAAAATCTTGAAAAGTCACAAATATCAATATCCAACATTCAAAACACAAAAAGACTTGAAAAGTCACAAAAAAAACTCAAAAAATCCCAACAAAACTCAAACAATCAACAAAAAAAAACCAAAAAACTCATACTATGAGCAATGAAGAATGAGAACAATGTATGTATAGGCAATTTGGGTAATTAAAATATAGACTATAATTAATTTGTTTGAGAGATTAAAATCGATTTTTCTAAAAAAAAGTGGGTAAACATGAATTTTTTTTTTCTAGAATTATTATTTTTTGTAATGTCGACATTTTAACTTTCTTATTTTCTATTTGAAGTAACATAAATTAAAAAGACCTTGATATCCTTACAAGGTTAATTATCAATGAAAGTTTGACAAGCATGGGGAGTTTAAGTGTGTAAAGATGATTTTGGCCATCCAATAGTAATAATGTCAAATACTAGGGTTGAGTACAATTCTCCCTTTTTAAAAAGATAATTTGTACAAATCGAAATAATGCGACGGATTCTAATGAAGATTTTTGTAGGCTACAGATTGTGAAAGAAGAAAATATTGGAATACATTAAATTGCTCAGACTAGTTTAGAAAGTTTTTTTTTTAAAAAGTGCTATTTATATGATTTTATTACCTAAGAAATCAAAACATAAAAAAGGAATGGAATATATTAAGCATAATTCATTGTTCATTGAAAAAAAAAACCGTAATTTTGTTGATCTTATTTTTAATCTAGTAACCTAAATTACAGTGTGTTTAGTGTTTACTAATAATAAGTGATTTAGATATTTTTAATAGGAATATGATGGCTAAGATTTAAATCAATTCAAATAAATCTATGTCCTTATTTTGAAACTAATACATCGGCAAACAATAAATGTAAAACAATTAACTATTTGAAATAAGTAAAAATAGTGATAAATAGCACTAAAATAGCACTAAAATTAGCAAAACTTTTGTGGATAGCAATGGATTATTAAAGTGAGTTTTTTATTTTTTTAAAACTAAAGTAGTGAGATGCATCAAGTACTTCCGCCGTATACTATAAAAACAAAAAACGTTATGAGTGCATGAAAAAAGCTTAGGTCCACTTATTTAGTTTCCTTATTATACCCTTTCTTTTACTCGAAAGTCAAAAGTACATGGAGTGGGTGAACCCTTTTACTTCTTGGACTACATGTTGAATTTTGTTGACGAATTCTATATATGTTTTAACCATGAGTGATCAGGAACCGCGATACTATGCGACGTCCATTTAAATTCTCTATGTCTCATTGATAGTTTAACAAAAATAATATAACGAACAAGCAGATTTTGGATATATATTACTTACCGATGGTAAATATATATATTAAGATTTCTTTAAATTTTAAAAGTGCTCAAAATAGAGAAAAGCTTTATCCAAAAACATGTTACAAGCAATCTTATGATTACATTTTACGAAATATTTATCGATTCAATTGCTTCGCCCAATCACTAGCTACAACCTTCAACAACCACGGACCAACAAATTAAAAGATAATATATGTATATCAATTGGCAATAAAATTAGCATTGATGAGTGTATTAAAAAATAGACTAGGCGGCCAATTATGGGGTCTTTTTTTTTTTAATAACAAAAAAAAAAAAAAAAAATTGATCTAAAGCAAGCCCAAAACGACATCATTTTAGTGTTTAATATTTATTAAAAACAACCCACCAACTTCCCTAACTTCGACCGACTTTCCCCAACTTCAACCCCACAAACCCGAACCCTACAACTTCACAAATGACCTTCATTGTTGTCAACTTATCGATAGGTTAGTATTTTTTCTTGTTGGTGCAGACAACCCACAAACCCTCAGCCAGATAGCCACAAACCTTCAATCCAAAAATTAGAAACTGTTGAATACTCTTCCAATTTTGCTTCTTCCACAAGCCAAAAATCGACCACCATCAACCCATAACAAGCGAAACCTCCTATCAAGCAAGCTTCTAACCAGAAACCACCTTTTGTTTTGTCTATTTTTTCTAATAAATTTCCGTTATGAGTATTTTTATTTGTTGAAATTAATATATATATATATATATATAGGGTTTTTGATGGGTTGTTGTAGTAGTCAAAGTGGTGGTAGTTATTATTTTTTTTTTTTTTGGTTTCAAGATTGACTAGCAATCGTTGACTGCTAGTCAAACTGCATAGGCTTTAGGCACTAGGCTCAGAAAATAAACATACATACATACGTACATACATATATATATATATATATATATAATTTGAGATTTGAAGAATGGAGCACAATTTGAACCCATAACTCAATGGTGTATGTGTGGAGGACTTACCCCTCTTGTCATGGCTTACTAGATTCAAGGATTGATACCATGCATTTGTCAAAAATTAGGGAAAGTCTTAATCACTTCTCTAAACATAGTAAAAGATGTAGCATTTATTCAAATTGTAGATCTAGATGCTATAAAATTTCCCCTTGTCTGAACTATAGATGCTAAAGAAATTTATGTGGGCCTGATGAAAATCTTTAGATCTAGAACTTTCTGTATAGGCCTGTGTCGACCAATAAGCATTTTTGGGAGAGTCCATTGTAAAGACCCCAAAAACTACCGTCACAATCCATCATCCAAAAACTGAAGATTGGAGCCCAAATGATCATCGACCCATTGACATAGAAATTAAAACATCTGCTGTGCTAAACTTTGTTGGTGACATCTATGATCTATCAAACAAATGAATCCAAGATTTACGTTTATTTTATTATTATTATTTTTTAATTTTGAAATACAGTATATTATTTTGAACCGTGCTTAATATAAAAAATCATCAAAACAGATAATGTAATTCTATTCACTAATATACCATTAATAATTGCCTCTAATATGTTTTTAAATATGAATTATTATGCACTACATAATTAAAAAAAAATTATTATATAATAAAAGAATGCTCTTCACAAGTATGTTACCCATCTTATCCTAGCTATTTTAATTCTCTATTGCCTTTGTTTCGAACACAATTAAAAGATGTGTAATATCAAAAATGGGGAAGAAAACAGATGACTAATAAGTATCAAACGCGTCATCTGTTTGCTTTAAGCAATCATACCTATACATTTAAATTTTCTAACGTTAATGTAACCCAAAACAGTATCAAACACGTCATCTGTTTTCTTTAAACAATCATGCCTATACGTTTAAAATTCTCTAACGTTAGTGGTAAAGAAGAGGCAGTTTAAGGCTAGCAAGCATGTTAGTGGGTAGGAGCTGCTAAACCATTCCCAGCCGAAAATAAAATAAATGTGTAGGTATGATTGCCAAAAATTACATGTATCCCTTTGCACATAGAAATAAATAGAACATGTAGTTTTATATACATATTTTGTGTGTCACCCGTCGAACTTAATTAGGTCATTGCAAAAATGAATAGAGGTTCTTTACCATCAAATTATATTGGACGATGATATACCTAGCTATGTTTTATTAATATTAAAATGAAATAAGGCATGCACATTTGTTCAACGCTCAACCACAAAATTTGAGTTTGTAATTAATGGAGCTTGCATAAATCGGGGGATAAGCGTCAATCTTTTGAAAAAGATTAATTGTCTCCTACCAAACATGTATACTTTGAGGATGAATAATTTTCCGTTCTTTTTTGAATCTTATGATGAAAAATCTCTTGGATCTTGTAGAATTGCATTTCGCTAAGTTTTTAATTATGTACGTTAAAAAATATTACTCTTACTAATAATAATCTGATATTTCTTTTATTCTTAGTTTTAAAGTAACAATATGTATAATAATTAAAAAAATATATGCATCCATTCACAATTACTTAAACTGTTAGTGCATTTTCTCCTCAAATTTATGATAAATGTTCAAATCCTACCATGTGTAGAGAGCTTTTGCTCCTTATGAGAATAGGTGTTTCATGATGTGGGGATTGGACATTTAGAACGTGCATAATATTTAATCCTCTTGCAGGTACATTAGTTAGATTGTTTACATTGTAGTTATTGAACCAAAAAAAAAGAACATATGAATAAGGTGTTTATCGTAATTGTAATAAGATATAATTTCCTTAACGATATGTGCAAAGGCTACATATATTCTTTCTTCTATTGATTTATAGCAATTTTATTAATTTTAATTTTCACGAAGTGGTAATAGCTCGTATCAATAGATAATCTAAATTTCACCGAGTGGTTCTTGAGTAGTGAAATAACACTTTCATAAACATGCATGCCCAATTTGTTCAGTTTTCACTCTGAAAAATTGAAAGAAGTGATGCATGTATCAAAGGCATGCATTTGCTGCCGACAGTCAGAGGATCATAACATTATGCAATTAATAAGTTGCTTTAACAATACGACTCATAATGATATGTAGGCAACAGTGGGCAATGACGATGGGCTTTAATTGGTCCAGCGTTGGTGGGAGAAGAGAATAATCACACCAAACCAGATAAAACCTGCTAAATATGATGCATCAAATCATTGTAACGGTACCATTAAACCATTGCCTTTATCATAAAAACAGCAAAAACTGCTGCGAAAGGTCTTTTTTTATTCCGGACCATTCTCATAATAATTTCCTCATATCAGATTATGACACGTTACCTAATTTGCATGACATTTTGTTGAATTGCCTGAATTCGAATTCTAGATAGTTTGAGACATATTAAGGTAATTAGATTACTATTTTTCTAAAAAATTATGCTTATATAATATGATAAGTGAATGGTCAATACTATATAAATTATGAGATGTTATAACTTATCTTCTGAGTGATGTGATAGTTGTAATTTATATATTATATCATTAAACATTAATTTAAATAAACATTTTATAGAATGTCACAGTAATTATACATAAAACTATATGGGGTATTCAACTACCCAGGTATTTTAATAAATATGTAAAATGCTAGGAGAAAATATATATTAGACACCCCATTCAGAGCAAACATGATATAGATTAGAATACAATTGACCATTTGCGTCATGTGGCACAAATGTCAAATGCTACAGCGACTACCTTGTGTAGGTGTCATGTATAAACAAGCAGATTAAGCTTATTTCGCTTGATTTTACGGGGCAACCACATGAACCAAAATGGGTACAACACATCCGCTTCTAATTTATATGGTTAATTATACATCATTTTATTCTATCGGTGTATCAATGATGTGATTTCAAACTACCATTATACACATTTTATAACTATATATTATATTTTTATCTTTTATACTTGTTCTTTATTTTAATTTGAACGTCAAAATGTTTTTAACTACTATCACTCTAGTGTTAAGGTAACCCACTCTATATGTTCGACTTTCATGTAAGTTGTTAGGTCTCTTGAAATTGATTGTTGAATCTAACTTCTACACCAGCAATTGTATATAAGGCCCTCTACAAAATATTATTATTTTTTTTCACCGTATAAATATTGAGCCTATCTAGTTAGTGGTTGATTTCCAATCTATTGGGTTTCCATCTTTTAAACATGAAGGCACACGTCCCTATATTGTTAGGAGCATAGGAGTCTCATTTTCAAATACATGAATCATATTTAAATTCTTAAGCTACATTTTTAAACATAACAAACTTGTTAGGTTTGCCAAGACATTTAAGAAACGTGGTTGTCTTCTTAATTTGCCTATATTCAACTACCCTCAAATGCCTATATAAACTCCATTGTTGTCCTAGATCGATGTGTCCACTGTTGACAAAAATAATCCAAACAAATATAGATATAAATTTTAACAATGTCTCACCCTGTGAACCAAGCCAATGAAAGCAGCCCATATGGGGACCTCACCAGAGAAGAGTTCTACAAAAAGCATCAAATCCTTCATGAAGAAAGCGTCATGTTGAACAAACAGAAGATGAAAATCTTCACTCAATCTTGGCTCCTCAATTCAACTGGCCGTCAGCTCAAAGGGCTTGTAGCCATGGTCCATGGCTACACCTCTGATAGTGGGTGGTTATCTGAGCTAACTTCAGTAGCCATAGCCAAAGCCGGGTTCTTAGTCTGTGCACTTGACCTCCAAGGCCATGGCCGTTCTGATGGTGTCCCTGGTCACATCCCAAGAATCGAGCTCATCGTTTCGGATTGCATACAATATTTCGACTCGGTTAAAGCCAAGAACCCTAAGCTGCCATCGTTTTTGTATGGGGAATCATTAGGAGGTGCAGTTTCGATTCTTATTTGTTTACAACAAAAACATGCATGGAATGGGTTGGTTTTAAGTGGTTCAATGTGCGGGATTTCAGCGAAATTCAAGCCGATGTGGCCCTTAGAGAAACTTCTTCCTGTGGCTACTTTTTTGTCACCCGCATGGAGAATAGTGGTCTCAAAACCGGTTGCTAGCAAGTCATACAAGGAGGACTGGAAGAGAAGACTGGTGGCCAAAAACCCTTATCGGAGGACACATGGGAAGCCACCGGCCGCAACGGCGTTGGAGTTTTTGAGGGTGTGTCGGTATATAAAGAAGCAATGTCATGAATTAGAGGTTCCATTGATGATGGTGCATGGGGAAGAAGATGCGGTTTGTGATTCTAAGTCAGCCAGGTTAGTGTTTGAATCAGCTGCGAGTAAGGACAAGACTCTGAAATGCTTCCCTGGCATGTGGCACATGCTGATTGGGGAGTCCCCGGAAAATGTGGAGCTTGTGTTTGGAACTATCTTGTCTTGGATAGAAGAGAAAGCAGCCAAATTTAAAAGACACAATATAAATTAATTATTTGTCTTCGAGAGATAGAACATAATTCCAACTCCCAGTTGGAACTTACAAATCAAATACTATTATTGTGTAATGAGTTTTAATGTTTGAACTTAGAAGATGAATATAGATTGTTGTTGTTGCTGTTTTTTTTTTTTCTTTTCATTCTTTCTCAGAAGAATGTTGTAATAATAAGGGTTATGAAGTCATATATGGCTTTTGAAAATCATCATGAAGTTAATCATGGATTTTCTAAGCCATCATGCTTCCATATCATTTATCTTCCATTTTTCATGCATTGTGAATTTGTGATGGGGACCTGAAGCTACAGGTTGAGAGTGCATGTACAGGTGGGCCTCTATTGCAGCCCAAAGATCCTTTGTCATACCCATTGTTTGACAAAAAACTGTTATTAAAAAAACAATCTTATATCATTTCAAAAAAAAAAAAAAAAAAAAAACAATCTTATATGACATTACTTAAAAAGGACAAGTTAAACAAATTATTTAATTTTTCTTTCTACACCCATTTAATACACAGTCAATTATAGCAAATCATAATTTTTCAATTTGATGATCAGCATCGTAATAGCTTTTGCATATGGAAGAAGAAATTGAACTTCAAACCTGCATTATCAAAAGAAATTTGATGGGACGTACGTAAAATTTAAGTCATTAACAAATAAGCAGAGTAAATAATAATAATAATAATAATCAATTCGGTAGGCTAACTTAATAAATGACAAGGTGCCAAGTGAAGATAAAGGATGTCAAGTGAAGATGAGAAAGAGAAAAAAAAGTTGTCAAGTAAAATTGTAAATTATCAATGGGGTTTGCGTAACACACAAAAAGTAGAAGTAAATGGTATTTATATAATAGAGAACATGAATGTGATTAAAAGGAAAAAATTAATTAATTAGGAGTAGGAAAAATATTAGAAGTAAGAAAACTAGGTATAATAAAAGTAATAAGAAAGAAGGAATTTAATTATGTTAGAAATAGGAAGGAAGAATAAATAATAGTATTAAAAAAGTAGAAATAATAAATAATTATAAAAGAAAGAAAGAAGTAGGCACGTAAATAGATGACGTATGTATTACATTGTCAAATCAAATTTTTTCACTTACAGCTTACTTTTCAAATTTTTTTGTAAGTGTCAAGAAATTTAAAAAATAAACTAGCAAAAAATTTGATAAGTAAGTTGTCAAAAGAGCCTACGTTTGTGTTTTTTTTTTTTGAAAGAAAAATTGTATTAAGCAGAAACAGACAAAATACAAGATGCGGTGACACCCTGCCACCTACAGATCTCATTCGAGGACAAGACAATTGAGTTAAGTTTATGTGCTAAGCGGTTACCTAACCTAGAGACGGCTTGACACACCACCACACCCACCTCAACACAAAGAGCCTTAATATCACCAACTAGAAAATCACTATTCCCCCACCCCTCGCACTGAGAGTTAATGCCACCGACGGCATTAGTAGCATCAAGCTCAACCGTGTGAACTGACAGTCCCAGCCTACGCACAAGCAGCAGCTCCTCTCGAGCCGCTAACAGTTCACCCACCTCTGGCGAGAAACGCCCTAATAGTGGCCTGGCTTCAGCCACCTACGTTTGTGTTTTTGACAGCTTATAATGCCTTCCAATTTACAGTTTACTTTCCGAATTTTTTGCAAATCTCAACGTGATTTGTCTAGTCCTATGATGGACCCGTCCCTGTGAATCAATAATTGTGTTTCTTTATTGAAGTGAGCTTCAACAAGCAACGATGAACAAGCGAAAGCAATGATTATGAGTGAAGAAGAGTGATTTGATATGAAAAAATCTTAGAAAAGAGAAGAGAAACGCCTTCAAAGTGGAGAAAAGAAGGGAAAGAGAGCTATGAAAGGCAAACTTAATAATTCCATACCATTAGGTGCCATTAAAACTCAATTTAATAGTTTAGTGCACAAATTCTAAATTTTTGATAATAATTTAGTATTATCTCCTGAAATGATCACTAAAGTCATATATAAAAAGAGATCCATAAAATTCATGAACACCGGGCCATATTTTTTGTGGTTAACAATTTCTTTTTGCATGAACCTTAACTTGAAAAGTTTATAAAAGAAGAAGTTGAATTTCAAACCATACAACATGGGTGGCTAAGGACTACAGAGGGGCTCACAACCTTTCCATTGATAAAAGTAATGGTTTTTAATTTAATTAATGGGCCGGGTCAGGCCCCAATCAAACTGATAGATTCGTGGTTAGCATCCGATGGTTCTCATGTCCGATTACATGCATGACGGAAGGACAATTGCAAATATCTATCTTTTTAACTGAAGTCAAACTAGTTGGTTTTATTTATTTATTTATTTATTTATTATTATTATTATTATTTTTATTTTTTAAACTAATAAAATTTTGAAAAATCTTAACGTAATCATCAAATATTTTAAAAAATATCAAATTTTTAAAGATATTTTTGAAAATAACTCTTTTTATCATCAACATTTTCAAAACTCTTCAAAAAAATCTAAATCGTTAATCAACTAATGGTCAATGATAATTTTAAACTATTTTTAACAACTTAAATTCAGAATTTTTTGAAAAACATCAAGTTTTTAAAACTCTTTTGAAAATAATTATTTTTAACATTAACTTTTTAAAAATTTTTTAAAAAATCCAAATTGTTAGTGAATTGACGGTCAATGGTGATTTTATACTATTTTTAATAACTTAAATTCGAAGCATTTTAAATAATTTAACTTATAAATTCATTATTTTATTAGGATAATCCTACAATTTACGTTAAACTAATAATCATTAAGATAAAAATATTTTTTTTTTTACATATTTTGTTACTATTGACCGTTAGTTGATTGACGATTTTGGATATTTTAAAGAATTTTTGAAAAATTAAAGATGAAAAATTTTTTTTTTAAAAATTTGATATTTTCTTAAATATTTAAAACTAAAATGAAGTTTTCCCTCAAATTTTTTCGATGCAAGTGTTTCTCATTTTTTCCAGATCTAGTGTTTTCGGTTTTCCGGAATCCTATATTTCTTTAAAACTCTATTGTCTTCTATTGCAAGCCGACGGTTGCGACAACGTCCATGCCTCTGGCTAACTCCGCCATAAACGGTAGAGATGTGGTTGACAATGCTTTTTGTTCGAGTTTTATGTATCAATAATTCTTGAACACTGTTATTTTGAATGCAAACAATCTTGTGCAAAACGGATGCCCGAATTTGGCAACAGATATATAAAGCCTATGGACTTTGTATCGCAATCAAAGAACACTTTAAAGCAGTACAATTTTTAGTTGTGTGAGAACAAGAGCTTGCTATGTTTTTGTTCATAAAACTTGAACAAAAACGCAAAGCATGCTCAAACAAAGAACCCACTGAGAATATATCATCAGAAATGAACTCAGACAAAGTTGACGAATGCTTTAGTTAGCGAAAGCATTCGCTAACTATTCGTTAGCTATGCTGCCACTGGTACAAGAAGATATATATTTGCATTGAATTCATCATAACTGAGGATGGCAGCATCATTGAGAACACTTTACGTCGTCAGTGCTTGACAGAAGTTGGAGATGAAAGGTGCAAGTTCGATCAGCCATGGGGGAAAAGAGAACTGCTGGTTCGGCGGTTTTGGAGAAGAAGACGATACAATAATCAAGTTAGTTTGAGCGGCGGCGGCCATGATGTTTGACAGGAGATGTTGGCGACAGGTCCGGCGGCGTCATGGAGGTGAAAGATGGGTGTTGCTGTAAAATGAGTGTCATTTCTCCTGGGTTTCTTTAGACTCTTCTACTATTTTAAAATAATCATTAAAATTTATTAACAGTAAAATAATATTATTAACACTCATTTTAGTCCTTTGATGCTAATCAAACAAACCATAAGTTCTTTGACGTTATGTAAAAGATGAACTCTAAAATTTAATATAGATACTTACTCATACATACATGCTAAAACATTGTCTTTTGTGTGGGGATAATGTCTTATTGTCTTTTATCTCTTTGGTTTGTCTACTTCATGCATTTAATTCATATGTGTGTCATAATTTACATTAAGCATGTGCTTAAGATACGTTGGTGCCTTGTATCTTCCCTTTTTATTATCTCTTTCTCATGCATCAACCTCACTCTTTCTTTTTGAAGTTAAATCAAAGTCCTTCTCATTCCCATCCACTACATCTTCAATTAATTATGCATGTGCTAGACAGTAGATCATGACATTGATTTTAATAAACAAGTGTCCCGATATAATATGTTTGTCCCGTTAATTTAAGCGGAAATTGGTAAAATAATCTTATAATATTAGCAATTCTTACTTTTAACCACAAACAATATTTCTCATACATTTAATTTAACCAAATATGAATTTCATTTCACTCCATGTTCATATATTTATCAAAATACTCCTCATCTCTTCTTCTAGCCATCTTTCTATCTCTACTTTCTTTCACATTAGAAAAATTTAGTTGCATTTTTTTGCCTCTATTTCATCGTTTAGTTATTGAGTAGTAGATTGTTGTAACAATGATCATTTGACTTAATCGAATTGATAAAATTGAATTCATTTGAAATTTACAAATATCTCATGAAATATAGTTTTCATGTTAAAGAACATGTTTCATAATTTACCCTAACATAAAGACATTTTTTTTTCCTTAATATAAAACATCTTCTCTCTATTACGGGCATTTTAGATTTTCCAAATTAGAATGTGATTAAAACTATAAAATGTATTGCTTATGACTAAAATCAAAATTTTTTCTAGTTTCACAAGCCATTACCCACAAATTTAGTATTGCATGTTATAAAAGTTTACCATGTGTGAATTTCCTTACATTTTTTGTACATTGTTGTAAATTTGTTTATACTAGTGTAAAGTGATTAACACCCCCATAAATCAGAATCCCAAATGTGTAATCTTGCACTAAATTGCAGTGTTGCAAACATTGCCAGGCTTAAAAATGCTTCTACCACCAATTCACATGGGGCGGGTGTGGAGATAGTCAATTGTTAAGAAATGCATAATTGATAAATTGATAAACAAGGGAAAACCCGAGTGGTGTTTACATGCATTATCATATCATATATGCATCTACAATAGAGGTGACAATCCGGATTGACGGATCAGATTGGACATGATACGAATACGACATGATTATTTTTGATACGGCACGATCACAACATGATTAATAAACGAGTTGAACCTTTTCGACACGAACACGACACGATAATAAATGAGTCAACACAGAAATGACATGATTAGCCGTTTATTTACAGTTTGTTTATTGACCCGTTTATGATTTAACCATTTTTAATAAATTTAAATTTTAATGCACATCTAATAAAAAATAAAATTAAAATACACAAATAAAATCTAAAACCTAAAAATACAAGCATTCACAAATACAATCCAAAAAATAAAAATATAAACATCTACGAATACAATCCAAAACATAAAAATACAAACAAAAAAATACAATGGAGACGCGGCGCAGATCTGTGTAGACGCGGCTACCACTAGAAGAAGGAGAAGAAGGGAGCCGCGTTGGTCGGTGTGAGTGTGTTGGCGTCGGCATGTGTACAGTGGATCATGCGACTGCTGCTCATGGGCTCATGGAGAAATCAAAAATGGTTCAAATGAAATAAGAATATTAGGTAGGGTTTTCACTTTTGAAGCATATATATACTACCACTAAAATTACATTAATACTTCTCTAGTACAAAATTACTATTTTACCCTCGTTAAGCGAGTCAACCTGTGACACGATTAAGGAAATACGAATCCGACACAATTATTAAACGGGTTAGACAGGTTTACCCCTTAATTTACCTAAAATATTAATGCTCAACCCTACCCTGTAATATTTGTGTTGGATTCGTGTCGAACTGTCGTGTCGGGTTCCAAATTGTCATCCCTAATATACAATACCGCGTTGTTGACTAGTATATGAGATATTAAAACAAATGACGCAACAAATTTGGAATTATTGCTCACCTATAGTACTAAGATATTGCAATTGCACCGTCAAAAATTGATTTGAACTCTTCACAGATTGCTGGGCAGGGATTTCAGTTGAGACATTACTTCTCTTCGAATTTGATCTCTTCTTATTTTCCCAGTTGTGGTGAGAGGAAATGGCTTCCTCCATAAGATAAATACCTTTGGTATTTTAAACCTGCAGTAGAATTGACTACTAGTAATTAAACATGGAAGTGTGTATTCATCCATATGCACTAATGAGAAAATACAAGGGGAGGTATCCAAACATTATGTTAAGATAGTATAATTGTTCCGGGACCATACCCAGTTAAATTCTTTTCTCGACAATGTTGTCGGAGAGCCTCACTGGATAAAACTGGCCCTTTGCTTTCGGTAACGTGGTCATAGTTGTTGTCATTGGACCATTGCCAGTGTTCTCTTAATTTAACACAAGCAACTACCATTTCTGTGAGGCGAGTATCCGTAATTCCCACAATAACACTAGCAGTAACTCCTGGATGTTGTAATAAGACTGCCTCCACCTAACATGAAAACAATTGCACTTCAGATTGTAAAATGGACCATTTAATGTAGTTCAATATAAATTGTTGACATGAAGCTATAATTTCTGAAGCAATATAGCTCTTCAAGAAAAAAGGCCAAGCAAAAACATTCATCCTTTCTTGCTACTAGGTCAATATTAATGAGGATTTACCTCTTCAGGGTATACATTCTCCCCACCACTCTTGATTCGACCATTTCCCCGTCCAATTAGCCACACGTTACCATCGTTGTCAATGGATCCAATATCATCAGTGTCAAACCAAACTCTAAGGTCAGGGTCTGATGACTTATCAATAATTTGATCCCAATATCTTATCATTACATGAGGGCCTCTAGTCAAAATTCTTCCCACATGAGAAGAGTCATTAGTGCATATCTTTAACTCAACATGTGGTGCAGGCATGCCAACACAAACACCTTTAGGTTGTTGAACAGAATTGCATGTTATGATACCAAAAGTCTGGGATAGCTGACCAGATGTTTCAAGTGTTGGATCATAGAGAGTCATGAAGGTCAGTGAGGAGCATGTCTCTGTCATTCCTTTACAAATTACAAAGAAAACATAAAATGAGAATAGCAAGAATAAAATAAAATCTTGGATTAGAAGATACAAAGAATGTCCATATAGTTCACTTTCAAAAGTTCTATTTATTTCATGTTTATACATATTAGAGCATGTTTCTTGGACTTCTAGCGGTCGATAATAAGTTGGGCCAATCTTAATTAAACCTGTCGAGGGATGAACTTGATCAGGCAGCCTCATACACCTAAGTTTGTAAATCTACAATAACCTTCCAACTAGTTCACAGCTTAATTGATGAAACTGAATTGTGTGAAAAAGATAATACTAAGAAACAACTCTTGAAAGAAAAGCCTAGATAATTTTATTAAATGAACAAAACTAAAACATAGTTAAAGCCTTTTTATTGATAATAAGCCACCATTACAACACAAATCCTACTAAATTACAACATTCCTAATGAAAGTACAAATCTTTGAGTTATTGACATATAAAAAAATATAAAAAAAAAAAATTTCTTAAGCAAATATTTATTTTTAAAAGATCAAAAAACAGAAAAATATGATTTTTAGTGCCTCAAGAATGAAACGATGTCAAAAGACATTGGTCACAATGCTTTCCTGTGTCATAGCAGTGAGTCTTGTACTCCTTGGCAAAATAATTATGATGGTATATTGCCTAGCTTCTCCACGGTCACTCATGGTCATCAACACTATGTAACTAATGAATCCAGCCCATTAGCCAAAACCTGACTAAAGTCAAAAACCTTAATGAACAACTATAGACTGAATTCCTAAATGCAAGATGAAATTAATGTTAATAAAAATAGATAGACTTCGTGTTTAGCTAATTCTTCTCATTGTTCCCTGTCCTATCTCCCTTGGACTTCCAGGCAAATGGTCCCACACTATAAGTGATTGAATTACCTACAGCTCACTCAGATATATTGTTGCTACTTTGAGCAGAACTTTGCATTACTCGAAGTTTATGTAAAATGTTGGAAAAATTTGTCCTACACTTCCTATTATATATGTGCATAAGCCTAGCTAAGAATATATTGTTCCATGAGCTTGGCTCATTTTTTATGTGACTGGCATTTGAGCTCAACCAAGGCTCGTTAGTTTGGTGTGGGAACTTGAATAAGAAGGAATAAACGGAGCTTGATTCTCAAACACTATTTGGTACTGCAGAGTTTAAAATTCTCATTTCATATTGATTGCAAGGTCCAGGAGTTCTCAATGCCTAGTGCACAAAACTATCAATGCCAGAGGTTTATCCTTTATATTTGCATTTGCATATGTTTAATCTATCAATATTATATGTACGTAACCACTAGAAGTCATTCGAAGTAGCTTATATATATGCCTAACAACTATTTGTGTTCCTACAGATTGTGTTGAAGTACAGTGTATTTGACGAAGCATGTGAAAAAAAAAAGCATAATAAAACCCACCATAAGCTGAAAGAAGCTTGGCTCTTGGGAAGCATTTGGTAGCATCTTTTATGAGCTCAATTGACAGGCCCCCACCTCCATTTAATATCTTTTTCACAGTATCCCTTCCTTTCCAAGTTTCCTTCAGTCTGAAAAAAGTTTAAATACGAATTATGACTACTTATTGCAATATTGTGAAAACAAATTTGATCGACAATGTAGTTTTCTGTTCATGTTGTTGGGGAAAAAAAGTACTTTGTGGGAAGTGATGGTAAGAAGGTTTTGTGAAGTATTTTAACAAATGCACAAGGCTTCTATTGAGCATTGCATGGATAGTGTTAACCAACTGCTAGGCCTAAAACTCAAAAGCTTAGGCTAATATAAAAATTGTAGAAAAGAGGAATCTCCTCAAGGCATGACATG
This sequence comes from Nephelium lappaceum, assembly GCA_021234005.1. NCBI lineage: Eukaryota > Viridiplantae > Streptophyta > Magnoliopsida > Sapindales > Sapindaceae > Nephelium > Nephelium lappaceum. The sequence goes on from CM038010.1 coordinate 10,175,144, forward strand.
GAAAAAATGGGTTCGAAATAAAATTATGAAACAGATAAAATGTTTTACAAAAACTATAGGTAATATGATTGAAAAAGTGAAGAATATGTTCATGTGTACAGGTAAAAGTGTGAAGAGAAGGCTCTGGTATAACTTACAAAAGACGAAAAAAGAATGTAGTTGGTCATACAAATACACACTGTATTAACATAGTTCTTCATATTTGTATTATGATCATTTAGATTGTGTGATTTACCTAATTACGGTGACTAAATCAGCCATCATTGCGGGGACAGTGATTAGAGAAGTGACACAGTGTTGTTCTATTACATTGACAGCAAATTTAGCTTCAAACTTGGGTATCAACACATGGCAAGCTCCAACCATTAACATAGCCATAGCTGATGACAAACCACCGATGTGACATAATGGAGCAGTATGCAAATACACCTGCAAATGAAATAATCATTCTAGAATTGTATCCACCGTTACGCTCTAGTTATTTATAAAACAACACCTCTAGACTTTCCCAGCTCTTCATCTATTTCTATTATCTCTTTTATTACAATATTCTTTAGAGGAAATCCAAAAGGGAGTATGAAATTTTTGAAGAAAGGCCGTACATCATTTTCATTGTAGCCAACAATCGCAATTTTTGCAAGGGATTGTACAATCAGAGCTGAATGGCTTATCACAACTCCCTTAGGCCTTCCAGTGGATCCTACAGCCAAGAAACAATCAAGTCAAAACTCTACTCAACTATCAAATTTTTTTTAATCAAGTGTGTTAAGGAAGCAACTTGTAAGGAAATTCAAGAAGTTCTAAATTTCATTATGCCAGATAAGTATCACAAACCATGCATGTCCACATCTTACATTTTATCACCTCCTCCCAAATTAATGATTGTAGTGTGGTGTAAGTAGTTGAAAGTTTGTAGAGATTGTTGTGGATAAGCACAGGCCGTAGGATGGTTAAAAAGATTCTCAGTTTCCCCTCTTGTTTGTTAGTTTTTCAATGAAGTGCTTTCTTTTCTATTGGAAAAGAAGTTTTCATGCCATAGGCTAAGGAGCTTAGAGAAAATTGTGACTAGATGGGGTTGAAGTATTAAGTAACCAGAATTGTTAGAAACTGTTAGTAACCACCACTAAACCCCAATAGTTTTTAAGCACTCTAACACACATTCTGACATACAAGACAAATGGACTGACCAATTGGTCACGCCAAATACAAACACATAAGAAATTTAGATAGTAAATAACAGTAATCATGTGCCAGGACTCAAATTAAGGGCTGCCGTGTCGCTCAAGCCCAAACACAGCACTTTTAGTAAAATAAGACTTTGAAACCATGTTAATAACCACTAAGCCTAAAAGTTCAGTGTTAAAAGAAGGCCCAATAATAGTATTTAAACACTCACTTCAAGATGTACACAAACAACCTATATATGAATTCAATCGCATGGGGTGACTCAAACCCAAGCAATCTTTCATATTGTATACAAAATTAGTTTCGTGTCTGAGATTCAAATCTCCTTTTTTTCTTTTTATATGGTGGTGTAAATCTTTAAATCTCTAAATTATTCTGTTGGTGGCGTTAATGCTGAAATGACTTTCAGAATGAAAAGGTGATCCTTATTGGTTGAAGAAATTGGGCAGAAACAAAATCTGAGAGAATGTTACTTTCTAGAAACTATCCTCCTCAACACTGTCAGCACTCAGCAGTAATTCTTGAAACCCTAAAAACCCTGTACCTAAGCTAAAATGTTTAACCTCAATACACCAAAACATTTTCAGAATGTTACCTTTTAAAACCTTTGTTATTGTAAATGACTATTCCAGGCCCATACTGTGCAAATAAGATGCAATAAAGAGAAGTATAAGAAAACTTGTACCTGAAGTGAAGCATATTACAACAGCATCTTCAGTTGCCCAGGAGTACTTCAAAGGTGAAGATCTTAGAGGGTGCTCCTTAAGCATATCAGTAGTCATTACTGGAACAAAGAAGAAAGCAATATCATCATTGCAAGTAAATTACAAGAAGAAATTGATAGTTCTAACATGATTGAGGATTATGTGCTAAATTATGGTCTATAGTTTGCAAGGAAAGTAAATACTTTTCCATGTCTTCGTAAAGTCTAAGGAAGGGGAGCCTAGGGAAATATGATACTTCAAAGAAGGTATAGAATTGCTTTGGAGATCTGAATACCAGTGATTACAACTCTCATCAGTTACCAACAATATCGGCCTGATGGTAGACATTGCCAAACTTGCCTCTTTGAAACTCTGCAAGTCAAGAAGGCTAAGAATTTAGATATGCAGAGCGACAAGCAGGTAATTGTGATAATAAATATCAAATTTCACTTAGGTGCTGTTCCAAATTATGTTAGTCATGCACAACATTACTAGTGATTAGAAAAGCCTGTTAGGAAGGTATGCAATGATTTATTTTTCTAATGCATGCCCTGTCTAGTTCCACAGAAGTTGGAAATGCTAATGAATTTACATCTTCACATTCAATCTCAATTGGAAAAGCCTACATTTCAGTTCCTTTCCCCTAACTTTAAGCAAATTTTATTCTTATCTCAATCTAGGAAGATATCTTAAGCTCTTTTACTTTAAACAATTTGCACTAATAAGATGGATGCGCTTATTAGTTCGCCCCAATAATAACCTATAAATTCAAACCCATACAGTGTCTTCATTACTAATTTATCATTTGAAGAATTTGGCTTACACAGAAATCTCATTACTTCCAATCAAACTGTAAACCAATGAATTTTCAAAAGAATGAAAGTACTTTATAATGAACCTCCTAAAGAAGGCATAAAATTGTGATTTATTATTACGATTTTTAAAATAAAAATAGATATGACTTTAGAAACAATTTTTACAATCAAAGCAAAGATTTTTTAGATGAGAGTTTTGCAGTACTTTAATCAATAAGAAACTTTTTTCTCCAATAGCCCTCTCTGTTATTTTCTCAACCCTAATCGATGCAATTCAATAATTCTGATGTACACCAGCAGAAGAGCTAAAGCAAACAAGTAGTGATTTTTCTAGTGGGAATGCCTAATCTAATCATGTGAGGAAAGCATATATGTTAGCAAGTTTATTAATTCACAAAAAGTATTTCTTTCACAAAAATGAGTGTACATATATGGATATACAAGTTGATTGCAAACTAATTAGCTGGTAGGGCTGCAGAGCAAAGAGTTCCAAGTCAGTTCATGATAATAACAGATCAATTTGGAAATGAGGCATGTGCCATGGCCCCAAAACCATAGCACTAAATAAAAGGAATTGATACTCACCCATCGATAATTTAGAGGAGCAACTATACCTCCAATGTATGCAACTGCTAGTAACCACTCTAAATACCCATCACTGAAACAACCAGTTCATCTCATCAGCTCTTAAGCACGCTAAAAATTAAATTCAAGCTAGTTATTAACCAAAAAATATTTAGAGAAACAATAACAAAGAAAAAGAAGAGCTCAATTATGTTAACAAGTCAAATTTCATGTGTAGAAAACATATAATTGTGGACCATTACCTTCCCAACCAAAGCTTTTGGGTTGAATGGTTCTAATACATTACTATAGTTGTGAGGTCTATAATTTGAGGCACCATTTCCTATCAGTTTAAGCTTTTAGGAGTGATGGTAACTAATACCAACATTTAGCTAACTTGATCTCCATTTTTTTCCATAAACTATCACAAATTTAGGAGTTACAAAAACCACAGGACTCGAACACAATCTCATTTACGTGGGCCCAAGAGGACAACAATTCCTAATTTAAATTGTTAATATATTGTATTTTAGAAAGAAAGAACAGCAGCTTGTATTCAAACATGGAAGCAATAAAATATGGTTCAACCACCTAATATCATTCTATTGTCAACGCAGTGTGTGCATTGATAGTTTTATCAAATTCAAGTGACAATAGACCTGTTATAAGCAGAGATGGCAACGACATCTCCAGAGCGGACGCCGAGTTCGAGGAGACCACGTGCCAAGCTCAGTACGCCTCCGACAAATTGTTGGCCGGTTTTTTGGCGGTTGGCGGAGATAGTGACGACCTTGGTGGCGGTCACTAGGCGGGTTAAGCAATGGCATATGTGAGCTTGCCAGTAATTAGCCATTTTTGAAAACGTACGAGCTCGAAAGCGTGGTTTTGATTGAGTGGATATCTTATCTTTTTAAGGCCAAGTGAAATTGTTTACATCACTGGCTCGCGATATTCGAGCGTTATTCTTTAAAAAGTTGTTGAAATTTTGTAATTGGTGGCTACAGTGAGACACCGGACACCACGACCGTGTATAAGGGTAGAGATTAAATTTATTTAAGCAAATACATATTTTTTTTAGAAAAATAAAAAAATGTAATAAAAATCTTAACAACCCTAAATTTTAAAAGCCAATATATAAACCTTCACTGTCAATCACTCTTTGATGGATAGTAGAGATCCATTTAAACAAACAACCAAAAAAGATGAAAATTAAAAAAAAAAAAAAAATGGAGATCCATGAGTCTTTATTGATAATAGAGATCCCAATTGAGAACTCCATTACTGATAGAGATCGATATGCATCTTTATTACAATCATAAAGATGAAGACCTAGATCAACTCCTTCATTGAATGGAGATCCATTTTCATAAAAGTAGAGATCCAATTTATGTCTCCAATTTTTTATTTTTTATTATTATTTTTTCACTTCTATTTTATTAAAAACTATCTCTCTCTTCAATCGCAGTGATAGACATTTGAGATATCACAATAATGGACATTGGAGATCTCAAATTCTTTTATTTTATATTTTTTAAACTTATGTTTTTATTTTCTGAAAAAATACCATCAATCTTGAGATTCAATTTATATTTTATTTTCTATCATTTAAATTTCTATATTTTAAAATAATAATAATAAAGTAAGTGAAAGAAGAATATGTCCTTAACGAAGTTTGACTATTGTAAATTAACATTGACTAACGGAATGAAGATAACGTATATTAAACAAGCAAAGTTCAATTTATTTTATTTTATTTTTGATGTTGCAAAGTTCAATATATTTGTAGAAAAGCAAACAGTACCTTACTAGTAAGGTTAGGTTATTCAAAAATTTGTTTAAATTTATGGGTTAATTGTCAATATTATGTAGATAATGAGATAGTGTGATAGTTGATGTGGTATGGAAACTCATATATACATTTTACACATGAATTTAAATAAAATCTTTAAGCAACTTAGAATCATGTTATTCCCCCCTACCTTTTTTTTTTTTTTCTTTGAAGTAGCATCATGTTATTCTTGTTAGGTATATAAATGCAGAAATCAGCGCCTTTTATGATAATGTTATATACTCAATAAGTTTAGATGTTTTTTTTTTTTTAACACTAGCATCTTATGGATCAAACAATTGTCGGGATCTGTCAATATCGATCTCTAATAACACGACCTAGATGATTACTAGTCCCACAACCAGGAGATGACAACTCTTAACACCGTCTAAATAACCACTCTCACAATTGGGAGATGACAACTCTTTGATAAAAAGATATTCACATCCACAACTTGTGTTTTAATAGACAAAAGTGATACTTGAACTCTTAACCTTTTAGGATAAAAAAAAAAAAAAAAAATACTCAATCAATCTTACTAAGAAGTGATATGTAATAAGTTTAGTCTTTTTAAGCACCCTAATATGTCCACCATCTAAGTCCTAAACTATCATCATCCAATCTTTTTTAATCCAGCTTTCTCTCACATTCTCTTCTTTCCTTATTATCTCATATTTGTAATTATCAGCAAAAGTTGCAAGCACCTATTATAATTTATAATAAAATGTCCAAGGTTATTTATGTAATTAGTCTAAAATACTATATAATTTTCTGCTTTTTAAAACAAAACTAATTTTAACTTGCACATCCCCTCTTAACTTAAATAATGTATCATTTTCTTTTTACATTGTGGTAAGAGGTTCAAATTTCATCAACATAAATTTCTACCACAAAATTGAAAAAATAAAAATAAAAACTCATAGTCGGGCAAAGTGGCTGGTTTTTTTTTTCATTTTTCTATCATACAGCTAATGAAATTGAGAAAGAGTAGTAGTATTCACACCCACTAAAATTGTATGTACACCCCTTTTATAAATACAACCAATTAATTGTTGTTTTAGAAAAATTATAATAAATGATCAATGATCAAAGCTCGCTTAATATGAAAAATAGAGAAAACGTCATTTTAATCTTTAAGGTTTTAGAAAATATTAATTTTTTAAAACTTTTTTAAAAACAGCTTTTTTCATCCTTAATTTTTCCAAAATTCTTCAAAAAAATTCAAACCATCAATCAATTGATAGTCAAACTAAACAGAAAATTGAAAAAAACTCCATTCCCCCTCATAACTTAAAATTACTGTTTTACCTTAATAAAATCATAATATTACATATCATTTGATCAATGAAAAGCTAACACGTGTATATATGGTTATATATTTTTTTGAAAACAAATCTTATTATTGTGTTTTGTTTAAATTAAACAATAATTTAATTAAAAAACAAATTTCAGGAAAAAAAATTCAATTTAGGAAAAAAAATCTTGTCATTGTTTTCATCCAACCATTAAAAATATTAATTTAAAAAATAAAACAAGTTTAATAAAATAAATAAATAAAACAAGTTAATTTTTATTTTTTTCTTCGATCTAGAAGAATCCAGATCAAACCCATAAAACCTCTGTCATCTCATCCCTCTCCGTCATCCCGTTCATTCTCTTCCGTCTCCTCCACCCATCTCCTTCTTCTTCAGTCTCTTCTACACAAATTCATTCTTCGCCCCTTCTCCGTCAAACCTAAAGGAAGTCTTCATCTAGGTTCGATGGACCCAGATGAAAAAGCTATTCATTTAGGTTCATCAAACCCAAATGAAGGCTCCTTCATCTAGGTTCGGTCATCAGCCCCACTGTTTTGATTTTTTTTTTTTTTTTATAAATAGTTTTGATTTTTTTTTTTCTTAATGTTGTTGTTGTGAGAGGTAATGATATTGATGATGTTGTGATGTTATTGATGATGTTAAAGATTATGGGGTTGTTGATGATATTGATGAAGTTGGTTGTTGACGATGTTGGTAAAGGGGTTTGATGAACAACTTTGATACGTTGAAGATAGTGGATCTCAACTTTTTTTTTATTTTTTTTTACAAAATTAATTTTATGTATATAATAAATCATTTAAATTAATTTATCATCTCACACAAAAATACCATTTTACCCTTCCTATCTATACAATCTGTCACCGTTGATCGTTAATTAATTAACTGTTTGAACTTTTTTGAAGAATTTTGGAAAAGTTAGAGATGAAAAAAACTGTTTCCAGCAGAGTTTTAAAATATTGATATTTTTCGAAACCTTAAAGACTAAAATAAAGTTTTCCCTGAAAAATATTATGCATTTAATTTTATTGTATCATATATCTGTAAGTAAATTTAACTAAAACTATTATTCAAATAAATTATAATTCCTTAAGAAAATATGTGATCATGTGTACTTATTAATAGAGTGCACTTACAATAGAAGGGTGGGAATATCATTACTCGGGTTTGATTACCTTACTGGTTGGATAAGGTTACCCATCAATAACGTTTATTAATTGCTATTGATAATCATATTTACAACCAATTCAAGGGTTGTTGATGAGTAACCTTATCCAACCAGTAAGGTAGCCAAATCTATTGAAAAATTTCAATGAATAGTCATTAATTTCCAAATTCACAGATGATTAGATGAATATGCTTGGGTTTGCACCCATTCACTAAGTACAGTAGTTAGGATCTGTGGGCATAAACGATGACCGCTGCAAACTGACCCACTGGGCTGCCTCCATCAAAAGGCCCAAAACACAACATGTAGGCCCAAAAACAGATAAATATGCTTTGTCTATGTGCTGTGTTTTCTTCCAAAAACTGTTGCTGTTTTGTCTCCGTGTATTTTCTGTAAAGGGCTAACATCATTCAACAGGAACAAAACAGAGAACAGTGTCAGTGCATCTTGGACCAAAATGAAAAGGGTACTCACATGTTAAAGAGGAATCACTTAATTATTACATAGATGGATAGGTTAATGGAAAATGCTAGCAATACTTTATTATTATCATTATTATTATTATTATTATTTTAGTTGCAAATGCCAGTCTCTGTATTTGCTTTAACAAACCCAATTTTATTGTTTAATTACAAACTTGTCATTAGAAAAACGAAATTACATATCTTGGAAAAGTGTTTTTAGTACATTCAGTATAAAATAAATATATAAGTCACAAATGTTATTAAATAAATGTATATGGTTAGATTAAAAACCATTAAAAAAAAATGTTCATAAAAAGTTCTATTAAAAAAATAATAATAATTGAAATCTCCTCAAAGAAGTGTCTCTCTTTGTGTTTCAAAGGGTTTTTGCAGAAATGGATAAAAATATATACATTTCCATATATTAATATTATTTTTATTTTATCTATCAACACCCATAATTAATAATTTTTTCACACCAATGTTTAAAGATTTATTGAAACTTACAGAAATTAAACACTTCATGTGTGATGTGATGATTTATTTTAATAACTTCAGGAGTTATATCCGTATTAAAAGGGAAAAAAAGAGCAAACTTTTTGTCAAACTTACTTTATTTAAGATTATTCTTAAATTTGTCAATTTCAAAATATTATTCTTGTCAACAAATATCATTGTAGTGATAAAAATACCCCTGAACTTTTTTACTTTTATTTCTCTCTCTCTCTCTCTCTCTCTCTCTCTTTTTTTTTTTTTTTTTTTTTTTTTTTAATCTTTTATTGTATCTTCTTCAATCTCTGTTAATCTCTCGCAATCTCAAAAATATCTCTCTTCCCTATTGTGTCTTCACCCGTGCACATTTGTGTCTCATCTCTTTTCTCTCATAAGAATATCTCTCCCACTAGCCTACGTTTTCACTTGTATATATTTTCTATTTCACAATCTCTCTTTTTCTGTTTTCCACTTGAAATATGAATGGCTCAAACGAAAATAAAGTGGTAAAATGAAAACCAAAACATAATGGAAATCAAAATACACAAGGACAAACTGGCATGAATCATGCCAATTGGTGCCAACATTAGCACGAATCACGCTCATACCAATTTGCATTGGCATGGAACATGTAGTGGAGATAAATTGATAAATGGATATCTTTCTTTTTCTTTTCATTTTGAAGGTAATAGAATTTTTCTTTTTCCCTTTTCTTTTCTTTTTACAGTTATCACAAGAAAATCACCTTAGTTTTCTTTTTCCTTCTTTTCTCTCACTTCCTTTCTTTTCATTTTTGCACTCTCTATTTTTCCTCAACTAACTTGAGAGGTAGTTATATGTGGGGTAATTTTGTCCTAAAGGGGTCAAAAAGAGTAAAGATATTACCAAGAGCAAATTAATGATTGCACTAAGATTTTGGGTTTTTTTTTTTTTTAATTTTTGAAAAAAAAAAAAAAAAACCCTTTCACACCTATTAATAAATGTATGGTCAGTCTCCAAACCCTTACGCTGTATTTGGTATATAGGATTTGGGATAGGATTGAGATTAAAAAATCTCAAACTGCTTGAATACCATATTTGGAGACCAATTGGAATGAATTGAATTGGGATTCTTTGAATCCCAACCTCCAATTCATTTCCACTCTTTTGACATTTTTCAATCTCACCCACAACCATGTCATTAGTTGGGATGAGATTTCATTTCCCATCTTTTTTCTTCTCTCCATTTATCTCTCTCTCACCTTCCTTCTTTCTCTCATCACACATCCATAGAACCTCTCTACCCTCTCTTCTTCTTCTTTTTCTTTTTTTGAGTTGGGATAAATCCAAAACCAGATTAGTTTTGGGTTCAACGAACCCAGAACCAAATCAATTCTCTGTTCGTTGAAACTATAACAGATCTGGTTCTGGGTTCACCTAACCTAAAATCAGCATCTGGTTATGGGTCATCGGACCCAGAACCATCTAGTTATGGGTTCTGTTATGAGTTTTTTCATTTTTGTTTTCTTTGTTAATGTTCTGATGATTTAATGTTGCTGTTATGAGAGATGATGATGTTAATAAATTGAATTGATGATATTAATGAACTGTGGGTTAATGATGTTGAATTGTGAGAGATAATTATATTGATGAAGTGTGGTTTTTGATAATTAATTAATTGTGGGAGATGATGTTAGGTTTTTTTTTTTTTTTTTTTATAGATTTTTTATAAAATTAATTTTATATAATAAAAAATTTAAATTAATTTATTCAAATCCAATCCCAACCTATACCAAATATGATATGGTATAATTTTTAATCTAATCTCAAGTTCTATCAAACATAGGATGGTAATTTTTCATTTCAATCCAATTTAATTTATTCCATTTCAATTCAATCTATTTTATTTTATTACAATCTCACGTGTCAAACAGAGCCTTAATGACATCTCCCAAAAGTGATTATACCAACATTAAGGGGTTCATCAAAAACTGCTAAGACTAGATACTAGTTTTGAGTTTTGAAACCCATTCTCCCATCATCGTAAATCTATTTTCATAATAGTTGCTCATAAAATAATAATAATAATAATAACTTCTTGTATATATTGATAAACATCTACGGTTGAATTTTTATGACTATTAGGAAAGAAAAATAAATTAATAATTTGAGTTATAAATAGACATATACAAACACAATTAATTTTAAAGGCACACATTAAAATAAACTATATTGATCAACTGTATGGTAAACTCAATTCTTTCCATGAGATAAAGAGAAGATGTACCGGCCACTTTAGTTGTTAGAGGATTCGACATAAATATCAACATTGAAAGCGGGTAATCCAAATCGAAGTAATTTGGAGCTACGTGATTCGTGAATCTACAGTAAACTGATAGCTCTCTTACTTTAACGTGAATATATTTAGCAGGCAAAGACAAAAAAGCTATCGGCGTCAACAAGTCACGCGTTTTTTCTTGTTCACAGAAACAAAACCAATCAAAATCAATTTTTACAAAAGCGAAAAAAATAAAAGAAAAGAGAGAGACACACACCGTCCCGTCTCCTCTCCTTTTTGGCAGTTCAAAATATCGCTTCACGCTCCCCCAGTCAATACTACTATACAGCAGACATGATGGTTTCAATTTCATCCGCAAGGATTGCGATCATGATCGCGATCCTGATCGTCAAGTCGACGACCACGGCCAGAGAGCTGAGGCCGTCGGATCACGGACTCGAGTACCAGAGCCCGCCGCCGTCGTCGTCGACGACGCCGCAGGAGATGAAGTCGTTCTTCAAAGGATCATCAACGATGTCGTCGCCTTCCTCCACTTCGGACAACAACTTTGCACTGCCGAGAGCGATGAATTCGACGGACACGTCGTGGTGGAGCGACGGCGGAGGTGGTGGGGGCCGGGTGAGGCACGTGATGTTGGTTGCCACCGTGGTGTGTGGGGCCACCGGTGTGAGTTTGTTAGTGGCTTCCGCTTTCATTTATTTTTTGAGGTACCGAACGCGTAAACCATCACCGTCTTCTTTAACATTAGTCCGTAATAACACTAATAATACAAAGTAGTAGGGGCTGCTTCTTTTTCTAATTTATATATAATTAATTCTTTTGCTTTCCTTTTTGTTGCTATTTCTTTCTATAATATATAAGATAATTTAGTATTATGGATTTGTTTGACTTGCAAATTTTTATGGGGATGATATATGGGGTGAAAGTTATATGATTTTATTTTATAAAAGGGATTTTTTTTTGTAAATTATTATTCGTTAGCTTAAATAACTGGTTATATCATTTTAAATTTATACTGTACATATACTTTAAATATTTCAAACTAGCAAGTTTATGGGTAGCTGCGGTGACACTCGATACAACCCCACTTGTTTTGTTTTTTATCTTGGGAGCAATATTCTGAACAGTATATCAAGAGATTTATATTAGATTGATTTCAGGAGGTAAAAAAAGAAAAAATATTAAAAAAAAAATTATATTAAATAGATTCCGATCATCCAATTTAGTGTCAGAAAATAAAAAATAAAATAAAAAAGACCACTCATCATGTCGCAATCTTAATTTTCGGTCTGCTAGTCATTTTCGGGTGTGGGATCTTTGTGTTTTATCAAAATTAAAAGTTGATGTTTTAATTTTACTAAAATCGATCTACGGGGTGAGACTTTCACCGACCAAATGAGAAAAATAAGAAACTTGCAATTATAAATTTATAATTATTAATACACATTGGCTTTCATGTGGTGTTGTTGGGGTTTATATTATGAATTTATAAACATATGTGAAAAGTTTTTAATTTGGATTGTAAAAGTAAATGTTTCTTATTTATGAAAATGAGTATCTTGATAGTTTTATAAATTATGATGTCAGCTTTTGAAAAAATAATAGATTATTAAAAGTAATACCCTTTTTAAGTATTTAATCGAATTAGTTAGGTATAAGTATAAATGGTTCTGAAACTGTAATATTCTTTATACAATTTTGATGTAATTTGACGTATATTTGAGTTATGTTATTTTTTCAATTAAAAGAAAAAGGCTTTGCCAATTAAGTTTCTTTGGTTCATTTGTGTAACATTATGTGTATGGAGAATATCAGTACCCGAATGAGAACCCTTATCTTGGGATATCTAAATATGCTTTAATCATTTATGGAATAAAAATGATACCATTGTTTTTTAAAAGGAATATGATACTGTTATTAGATTAAGTGACTTAGCTGAGTCTGTGGCATCTAACATAGAATTAGACAAATAATAGATACTATATTGACATTGTCGGCTGGTACGTATATATATTCGACTCAAACTTTAATATAAAGTACGGTTGGATTAAAGTGGATTTATTTTTTCAAATTAATGCACAACGGCCGACACGTATTTCATTATTTTAATTAATTAAATAATGTGGACCAACAGGTTCAGATCTTTTCAAAGCAGCAACAGCAAGTCACCTACAATAATTTACTCCTACCAAATTGAGCTGGACAAAATTTAGGTTTATATAATAATATCAATAAAATTACGAATTTACGATAGTTAAACTGATTTAAAATAAAATAATTTATTTTGATTTTGGTTAGGTCTGAAATATTAAATATGCCATGTGAGGTCCCTATTCATATATGAATAACATCCTTTTCCTTGCAACTGAAATCTACTACATTAAAGGAGAAAGAGATCTGTGAATAATATTTTATAACATCATTTTCTCATAAAAACAATAAAATATTGATGCATTGCACACTTAAGGCTCCGTTTGACATACAAGATTGGAATGGAATAAATTGGATTGAAATGAATTTTTTATCATAAAAAATCTAAAAAAATAAAAAACCAAATATTATCTCTTACAATTTATCAATATCATCATCTCCCATAATTCAACATCATCAACCTACAGTTCATCAATATCATCAATCTAATTTATTAATATCATCATCTCTTATAACAATAATATGATCAACAACATCAAAACATCCTAATATTCACAAGAAAAAACAAATAAAAAAAAATCTCAAAACAGGGGTTCTATTCGAACCCAGAACCATCTAGTTCTGGACTCGACGAACCGAGAACTGTCTCAAAACAAAAGAAGAAAAAGAAGAATAAGAAGAGAGGGTGATGAGAGGAAGGAAGGTAGGTAAGAGAAAGAGAGATACATAGAGAGAAGAGAAAGAAAATGGGAAATGACAAATCACATCCTATATAAAGACATGGTTTTTGTAGGAATTGAGAAATCCAAAAAAATGGGAAATGAGAAAAGTTTAAAATTCAAATAATCTCATTCCTATTACATTTCAATTACCTCCAAACATGATATTTAAGTAGTTTGGGATTTCTGAATTTCAAACTCACTCTCAATCTCATGTGTCAAACACTGCCTAAGAGACATTCTCATTCTCTGTGACAAAAATTTCAAATTCTAATTTCCTCTTCATTTGATTACAAATGATTTTATGGAGTGGAGGGTCACACTACACGTGATCATGTAATGTTGTATTGCACCTGTACATATTACCGAAAGCAAATGATTTGATTACAAATGATTCAAGTCAGGTTTGATGGTATATACATAACCAAATTGATGCTTACCATAAATAATAAATCATAAACCTCATGTTTTAATCACCAACTTGACTTAGGAGATTGTGGAATTGAAATTGAGTGGGCGTAGGTTGTTGTGTGCATACATGGAGGAGGGCAATGAGGATATCAATGCTGGGTTTGTTGTGGACACAAGCAAGACAGACAAATCAATGTGGCTAATCAAGTGTCCTTCTTCGCTCTATCCCTCTCTTCGTCATGATTCTAATTGTCCTGTTACCGCCACCCTCATTCTCTTTGTCGATCCTTTTCACTTCAATCACTTCTCTCTTCAGGTTTATATACATATATATATAGAAAGAGAGAGAGAGAGAGAGGGGGAAAGGGGGGCGGTGTGACGTTCTATAATATATTTGGATATAGATATATTTGGAATCTTAATCATTTAATTTTCAATCAGTCAAATTTGAAGGTGCTTACCTATTAGTTGAAGATTAAGTCCAAGCCTTTGAATCTGATTCTTAGAAAATTGAATGATTAAGATTCCAAGTACATCCATACCAAGTGTAGTGTAGAATGTGACACATTTATATATATATATATATATATATATAACATCCTTACTTGTAACATAATTTAGTTTAGGAAAAATTAATAAATGATTTTTATGCAGCTGACAATGGAATTGATTGGAGATTGTGGAATTGAAATTGAGTGGGCGTAGGTTTTTGTGCGCATACATGGAGGAGGGTAGTGAGGATAGCAATGGCGGGTTTGTTGTGGATACAAGCAAGGCAGACAAATCAATGTGGCGAATCAAGTGTCTTCCTTTGCTCTTTCCCTCTTTCTGTCATGATCCTAATCGTCCTGTTGCCACCACCCTCGTTCTCTCCATTGATCCTCTTCACTCCAACCACCTCTCTCCTTAGGTTTATATATATATAGAGAGAGAGAGAAAGAGACATTCTACGATATATTTAAGTATGAATAATTTTGGAATCTTAATTATTCAATTTTCAATCAATCAGATTTTAGGATGTTAACCCATTAGTTGAAATTTAGTTCAAACATTTGAATATGATTCATTGAAAACTGAATGATCAAGATTTCAAGCGTAGTGTAGAATGTGGCACATTTATTTATTTATATGTATAACATCCATACTTGTAACATAATTCAGTTTCAGGAAAAATTAATAAATAATTTTTATACAGTTGACAATGGAGTTGACTGGAAATTATTCAATGATCATGTAATTTTGTCCTAAAAGGGTCAAAAAGAGTAAAGATATTACCGAGAGCAAATTAATGATTGCACTAAGATTTTGGTCATTTTTTATTTTTTATTTAAAAAAAAAAAATCTTACATCTATTGTTAAATGTGTCGTCAGTGTCCAAACCCTCAATGACACCTCCCAAAAGTGAAGATACCAACATTAAGGGGTTCATCAAAAATTGCTAAGACTAGATGCTAGTTATGAAACCTATTCTTCGATCATCGATAAATCTACTTTTATAACAGGTGTTCATAAAATAATAATAATAATAATTTTTTGTATATATTGATAAGTATGCAAAGTTAAATCTTTATCTCTATTACAAAAGAAAAGTATATTAATAATTTGAGTTATAAATAGATATACACAAATACAATTAATTTTAAAGGCGCACATTAAAATAACCTATATTGATCAACTGTATAGTAAACTCAGTCCTTTACAAAGTCATCAACAATAATTTACTCCTACCAAAAAAATTATATCAATAAAATTATGAATTTAATATATTTAAATTAATTTAAAATAAAATAATTTATTTTGATCTTGGTTAGGTCTGAAGTATTAAATATGCCATGTGAGGTCCCTATTCATATATGAATAATAGTCTTTTCCTCACAACCGAATTCTACTTAATTAAAGGAGAAAGAGATCTGTGAATAATATTTTATAACATCATTTTCTCATAAAAACAAGAAAATATTGACGCATTGCACACTTAAGAGACAATCTTATTTTCCGTGACAAAAATTTCAAATTCTAATTTCCTTTTTCATTTGATTACAGATGATTTTATGGAGTGGAGGGTCACACTACACGTGATCATGTAATGCTGCATTGCACCTGTACGTGCCGAGAATTTCTTAAGTGAACCATGGTCATCGCGGAGTGTTGACTACCTTCATGAATTAAATTTAGGATAAATTTGATAGGGGATAAAATAAAAATAAAAATAAAACTAAAAGTTTATTTTTAGTCAAATATAAAAGAATAGTCTTACAACATCTCCAATACGCCTATGAATTATATAAATACAAGATATCATATAGAATTATGTTAAAATACACACCTCCAATGTGACTATCAACCTTTACTTTCAAGTGAAGGTGGCGAAAAAGAAAGAAATAAAAAAAAAAGATAATGTAAAGCTGACCTTCTATTTGAAGAGGGCCTTTTGGACGGCCAGCGAAGTAAATCTTCTCCTCATTCTTGATTACTACTTTTTATTTTCTTGTTCTTTCGTCTTCTCTAATCGCTGCACCGGAATCGGCAAGTCTGCATCTGCAGCACCGGAATCAGTTCAACCTCCTGCGATGAATCGCAGCGAAAACAACCTCGTAGTCCTCCTCCGCCGCTGTGGTCCGATCCTCCTTTGCGAAGACCGCCACCATTCTCTCTCTCTCTCTCTCTCTAGTTTTCTCTAACTCAGACCAGGAATCTGAGTTTTAAAGGACTCTAGTTCGTGTGTTTTTCTCCGCGAAGACCACCGTTGCATTTTCTCTATTTTTCTTGTGGTCTCTTGTTCGTGTGTTATTGGATTCTGGGGTGTTTTGGGTTTGGAAGAAAAATGGCTATGGTGATGGCGCTGCAACACAGACGAAAACAGTAGTTGTAGATAAACAAGCGCCTCTGGGCCAGCCCCACCTCAAAAAAACAGATTTTATATATATTATTTGGAAAAATTTCAAAAAGAACATCACGTTTGAAACATTATTATTTTAATCATAAATATTTCATTTTTATTCAAAATCTAACAAAAATTAATTTTAATAGAAAAAGTTTTAGACAAGTTAAAAAGGCTCTTTTACCCTTAAAATTTTTATTAAAATATATAATAATCATAATATAATAATTTAAAATAAAAAAAAATTATAAATTAATAAAAATCGATCTTCACCGTACATATATCATAGATGTACAGTAGAGATCAATCTATCAAATAAAAAAAAATATAAAAAATTAATCAAAATAAAAAAAAAATAGAAAAAAAATCATTATAATCTTGAAACCTATATTTTTTTGGGTTTCTAATAGCTAAAACTCAATGTGACTAGAAACTCAGAAATCTAGGTTTCCATATAATCAATCTTTCATTTTGGCGCTATTTATGTCCGTATAATCAATCCGTTAATTCTTTAAAATTAAATGAATTTTAATAAGATTGTTTGTGTAAATGAGAAGAAAATGGAATATAAATTTATAATGTGTTGGATATATGAACTGTTTTTTATACTTTTCTATTTTTATAATGTTTATCTTCAACAATTTGAAAGATAAAATTAGCTCTTACACTACAAAATTAAAAAAAAAAAAAGTCGATTATTTGTACTAATGTATTTCATTTCCTTCAAATCTTTCATACAAATAATTACATTGAAATTCATTAGATTTCAGGAAGGGCTGAATGATGTTACACACATGATCTCTCATATTAAGATCTAAAAGTATTTCGATGAAATTTAATACATTTCAATGAATTTATGCAAAAGTTATGTAAAAGAAGCTGTCGACGGTTTTAGACTTTTTCCTCCTATGAAATTTGTTGGACTTTTTCGTTCTCAAACTTTATGGGAAAATTCAAAACTACCCACAACTTCATGACCGATTTTATTCCATCCAAATGATAGTTAAGTTATTATTTGATTCTTCTTTCATCCTTGTGTAATTGATTGCTAGAGTGCCTGTCAGCATTGAATTATTTAAATAATTTGATTATATATATATTCTGAATCATAAATAATTTGATTATTTAAATATGTATAATTAATTAATTAATTATTAATTATTTAATTATCTCTTATGGGTTCAATTTTAAATAATGTCATTAAATTATTTATGATTTAGAATAATTTAATTTAATAATAACCATTTAATTAATTAATGAAAATATTAATTTAGTTTAATTAGAATTAGATTTCATATTAAATTAAATTAAAGAAGTTTTAATTTAATATTAAATAAAAAAAATAAAGAGTTCTTTAATTCTATATTGCATAGGAATTAAAAAGGAAATTGGATTATGAAAAACTCTCAACTTATTTATATGCCTCTGCCCGTTTCCTTAACCAAAAAAAACTCTCTTCTTTCAAAAAAAACCTTCTCAACTCTCTCGACTCTTTCCCCCCAAAAAAGTTCTCTCGACTCTCTCTCGATTGCGCCTCTCTCTCTCCATAGCCGCCGTGTCCAAAGCTTCGAAACCGTGGTATCGCCGCCGCCGTCCCTATCCTCATCTGGGTGTTCTGTTTCCACTCCAGATTTTACTCTCATATAAGGTAACTCGCCCTCCACTTCTCATATAACGATTATTAGTTGATTTTCTGTTTTGGGTATTTGTTGTTTTGACTTTTGATCGATTATTTAGTTTGCTGTTACTGGGTATTTGTTGTTGTTTAGTTTCAAATTCTGGTGGATTTGTTTGGTTGTTGCTCTTTTGAATTCGATGGATGAAATTGGTTTTTCGAAGAAAATATGATTCTGGGTAATTCGTGTTTGAAAACCTAGTAGTTCTGATGCTGTTTTTTGAGTTTTTGCGTGTGTAGATATATATATATATATATATATATTTCATTTGTATTGTTGAAGTAGTATGTTCTTGATGTTTAATACTGATTGATAGATTTGTTACTTTCTGTTTTGCTTTTCGTCATGGTTGATGTTGTAAACGCTTATGGGCTGCCATCTGTCAGCATCTCTAC
Organism: Nephelium lappaceum; assembly: GCA_021234005.1. Taxonomy (NCBI): domain Eukaryota; kingdom Viridiplantae; phylum Streptophyta; class Magnoliopsida; order Sapindales; family Sapindaceae; genus Nephelium; species Nephelium lappaceum. The sequence goes on from CM038010.1 coordinate 10,194,188, forward strand.
GTGTCTTGGATTTACTAGATGTTGTATGTTGATGTCATTTTTGTTTAACCGTTTGATTTTGTGGTCCAGTTTCATTCATGAAGTACCCTTTCATGTTTTTAAATGAATGAAGTAACTAAGGTTTGAATCCGTTAGTAAATCTGGCCCTTGAATTTGTATATGCTATAGCTGCTTCATAGCTTGATTTTGATAGAAGAAATCTTGCAACATATTGTAGTCTTTTCTAATTGTTAGTTTATAATATAATTCTAACGCTAATGGAAAGATTGTGCAATTAGTTGTGGAGTACACTGATTGTTTTTGTCGTGGTAGTTGATTTCATTATTGAGATTTTCTTTTTCTATTTTGTTACTGTGAATTAGATTATTTTTCACTTGATGTCGTATTAGGTTCTTTTGGATTCCCTGAATGATTATTCTTTTAGAATAAATGTTGTTGTGGGATATAATCTGAAATTGACATTGTCTGTAAATATATATTACAGGGAAGGATTAGTTGTTACTATCTGATTATCTGATTAGAGACCTGAAGTTTTGGGTTTTGTGAATCCATTATTATGGCAGAGTCATGTGAACCTCAGCAGTCAGAACAAGGTATACATCTTTTTTACTCTTTGTCTATGTAGATGAATGGTTTGTGTATATATATTTTTTATTTGTTTCACTTGAATTTGTTAGCTGTTGTCATTTCAGTAACAGGTCTGTGTCTTGCTTATTTGCAGTCTGCAATTTTTTTCAAAAGCCATCGAAGAATAAAAACATCAGGAAAAGAACCATCAATGAAGATGAAGATGAAGATTCGAAGAATGAAAGCTCAGTTTTACAGAATCTTCGAAAGATCCTGAAGCCTGACAGCAAGCTATACTTTTCGACTGGATCTTCTAAGACAGTTGGGTCTACTAAATTTAATGCGGAAACTGAGAAGGCCATATTTCAGTTTGACTCTTGCAAGGAAAACCAGGTTCAACACGACAGCAAAGCAACAGCAACTCTAGAAACTGAAACAGACTTTTCTAGAGATGCACGTGCTCTTCGTGAGAAAGTGCTTAAGCTATCAGAGCAGGTTTTGAAGGGGAAAAGCTCGGGTTCTAGTAATGAGAAGTTGTACAAAGGGATTCATGGATATGTTGACCACAAGGCTGGGTTCAGAAGAGAACAAACCATTTCGAGTGAGAAAGCTTGCGGTTCGCATGGGCCTCTTAGGGCTTCTGCTCATATAAGGGTATCTGCAAGGTTCGATTACCAACCAGACATATGCAAAGATTACAAAGAGACTGGTTATTGTGGGTATGGAGATTCTTGTAAGTTTATGCACGATCGAGGGGATTACAAGTCTGGGTGGCAGATGGAGAAGGAGTGGGAGGAAGCAGAGAAGGCAAGGAAGAGAAAATTGGCTTTGGGAGTGGATAATGCGGATGACGGTGGTGTAGACCTGAGTGATGACAATGACGATGATTCATTGCCCTTGGCTTGTTTCATTTGTAGAGAGCCTTTTTCGGATCCTGTTGTGACCAAGTGCAAGCACTTCTTCTGTGATCATTGCGCTTTAAAGGTATAGTATGTTAGATTATTTTTCTTGTTTAGTCATGGCTACCTTAATATAAGTTAATTCACACATTTTTACTTCTGTTGTTTCACAGCATCATGCGAAGAACAAGACGTGCTTTGTGTGCAACACCCCTACTCTTGGCATATTTAATACAGCTCACGAGATGAAGAAAAAGATGGCTGAAGAGGGTAAAAAATAAGCTCAACATCTTCATGCCCTGTGGTCCTGTGGATGGTTTTGGGTGGTGATGGAGATGGTTCGAATGAGGTTGAAGAAGATGATGGTGGTGAGATGTTAAACTATCTATATCCTCACCCATGATCAGCTCTTTTTTTATTTTTGACTGTATTTGAAAATTTCTTTTTGATTATTATATTATTAATTAATTAAATTTTTTTATGGTGGGGAGAGGATTTTTTTTTTTTTTTATGGCCGCAGATATGTATATAGATAAATTAAGTGCCTAATGGCTAAAATAATTAATCAGACTTATGTCTTATGTTATTCCATAGTTTGATCAATTTTTGTACTTGTTAGGATGCATCGATTACAAGTGAAACTCGACAGTTTAATCAAATTTGGTATCTTTAGGATGCTCTGATTTTCCAACTGAAACTTGGAGTTATGCTAAAAGCCTGGATTGGTTAAAATACATACCAACAGCATGTTCCTTTATGAAGAAATGATAAACAATTCCCATTTTTCATACAAGAAGCTACACCATCTTTTCATTCTCTATCTGAATTTTCGCTTCCCCAGTTGAAGAACAACCCATCTCTCTCTCTGTCAGAGACTTCAATTTACCGGTGAATTCCCATCTTTCCCTTTTAAGATCTTTTCATTTTCATTCATTTCTTTGATTCTCTTGTTCGTTCATTTGTTTGTTTGTTTTTGTTGGTGTTCTGCTTTCATGTTTGTGATCCATTTATAATGATAATGTCAAACTTTGAAGGGCTGTTAAATCTGTGATACATCAAGTGTTCATCAAATAATATTGTAATGATTTGAGTTTGATACATTGTTGTGTTAGGACTAGTTTGTTATTTAGATTCTGAGTTTTTTGAAGTGTCTTTATCTGTTTTGTTGATGACTGCGTGATTTGTTTTACAATTTGGTACCAACCAAACAACACCTTTGTTTGTTGAAGATATTTCAACCATATATGTTGAATCATTTTTATTATGGATTGTTTGATAATCTGTGTAATGTCTAGACTTAGTCAATGGTTTGTTTTTCCCACCAGAAAAAAGCCGAAAACTTTGGAAATGGTTTGATTGATTTTGAGGATTTTAGGTGCAGTTGCTGATTTTGTAGTCTTTAGCATTGGTTTTGCTGAATTGGATTACTTTTCTTTTTCTTGTTTGGGCTATTTTTGTGCAGACTTGTTGCTGAATGAAAGTCTTTTTTGGAAGATTTTGGGTGTAACTGAGCAATGAATAGTCATCCCGGGGACCTTGGTGGGCCCGGTTCAGGTAATTTGGTAATGCTTTGAGTGATAACAGTGGTCTGATTGTTTTATTTGGCATGTTGTTTCCTTATTATGTTAGCTTTCTGTTTTGGTTCTATATGTAAAACATTAGGGCTGCATGAGGTGGGGTTGGGGGGTTCATATATTTGTTGTATAAAAAAAACATGCTTTAGAATCAGGCTCTTCATGTTATAACATCTGTTGGAGTTAAATATGTTTCTTCAAGATTAGTTGAAATACTGTTAACGAGGGATACTGCATTGACTTGTCCTGTAAACATAAAGAAATTTTGTGTTTATCACAGTAGGATGACAATTTGTTGCCATTGTCTTTGTTCTTTTAAGCCTTGAAAGTTGACTTATCTTTTGAACTTGAAAGATTTAAATTGAAAGGACTAGGTTTCTCAGCTCCTTCTCTTGCTTTCCATTTTTGATATGAGCTCTCTTCCCTTTCTGAATTTAATATTTCATGGCTGCCTGCCCCCTGGATCAGATTCGTACTCATAGTAGATCCCTTTTTTCGTATACTGGAATCTTTCTGACTCGAAAGGATGTCCGGGTAAAGATCTTAATAAAAAATGTTATCAGGGTAAAGATACTTTTTAATTGACTGTTAAAATATGTTACTTTTTAAGTTTGTAAAAGCTCTTTATGTTTCAGTAGTTGGATTCCTGTTTAGAATGTTTATGGACTTGAAATTTGTGTGTATATAGGTATGGAGTGACATATTCCACAAATACAAAATCTAAGTTCTTGGCTCTATCGTATGGATTAATGTTTTGTCCTTTGGCTACATCATTGTTATGTTTTTATGCATTAGTTTCACTTCTTTTCTTCTTTTACTTGTATTTGTTCTTAATGATGGTAATTAATCTAATAATTATGCAAAAACTGTTTCCTGCAACCCTCTTCCCTCTTTCTACCTCTTTTCTCTGTGGTATCTATTGGTTTGGCTTTTTTGAATATATCATTTGCTTAACCTAAAGTTCATGATGTGTATATTTTCTGTACAGGTAAAAGAAGGTTAAAGGATTTATTGACTCAAAGTGATAATCACACTTGTGCTGATTGTGGTGCACCAGATCCTAAATGGGCGTAAGTCTTACTACTTTTGTTCGTTTACGTTATGTAGTGTTCATTTATGTGCTTATGAATGCCCTTCAGAATTGCTGATGGCCTCGAATATGGATATAGGTAGATTAAGTGCCTTATGGCTAAAATATTTAATTAGACTTAAATCTTATGTTATTTCATAGTTTGATAAATTTTTGTACTTGTTTAGGATGCACTGATTACAAGTGAAACTCGACAGTTTAATCAAATTTGGTATCCTTAGGATGCACTGAGTTTCCAACTGAAACTTGGAGTTATGCTAAAGGCCTGGATTGGTTAAAATACATACCAACAGCATGTTGCTCCATTAAGAAACGATATACAATTCCCATTTTTCATATTATCAGATGTGCTGCTGTAATATAATTTTGTTAGATGCCAAAAATTACTATTTCTTTTTTGTATGTAAGTTAGTTAACTAATATAATTACTATCCATATTTCATGTTGAGCTGATAGGCTTTGGCATTTTCTTCCATGGTATCTGATGGAGTGGTTTGAATTTTGGAACAAAAGCAAATGTTTTTAACTGATGGAGTGGTTTGAACTGATGGGGTGGTGTCACTGGGGGTTATATCATGAATTTATTAACGTATGTGGAAAGCTTTTAACTTGAATTATAAAAGTAAATGTTACTTATTTATGAAATAAATATCTTGATATCATAAGTTTTACAAATTATGATGTCAGCTTTTCGGAAAATAATTGGTTATTAAAAATAGTACCTTTTTGAAGTATTGAATCGAATTAGTTAGGTATAAGTATAAATGGTTCTGAAACTGTAAAATTCAATATACACTTTTGATATAATTTGATGGATATTCGAGTTATGTTGTTTTTTGAATTAAAAGAAAAAAGGCTTTGCTAATTAAGTTTCTTTGATTCATTTGTGCAACGTTATGTATATGGAGAATATCGGTACTCGAATGAGAATCTTTATCTTGGGATATCTAAATATGCTTTAATCATTTATGGAATAAAAATGATACCATTGTTTTTTCGAAAGGAATATGATACTGTTATTAGATTAAGTAGCTTAGCGGAGTCTGTGGCATCTTTAACATATAAATAGACAAATCAGTTCAAAAGGAACATATAAATAGACAAATAGTATTCCAGCTAAGTCTTGATTGACATTGTCGGCTGGTACGAATATATTTTACTCAAACTTTAATATAAAGTATAGTTGGATTAAATACGATTTATTTTTTCAAATTAATGCACAACGGCCAACACGTATTTCGATTTTTTAATTAATTAGATAATGTGGACCGACAGGTTCAGATCCTCTCAAAACCACAACAGCAAGTCATCAACAATTATTCGCTCCTGCCAAATTGAGTTGGACAAGATTCAGGTTTATATAATTATATCAGTAAAATTACGATGTTTAAACTGATTTAAAATAAAATAATTTATTTTGATTTTCGTTAGGTCTGAAATATTAAATATGCCATGTGAGGTCCCTATTCACATACGAACAACATTTTTTTCTCACTTAGCGCTGAAATGTACTTCATTAAAGGATCTCTGAATAATATTTTATGACATCATTTTCTCATAAAAACAAGAAAATATTGACGCATTGCACACATCCGCACACTCGATAAACATTATGTGCCACAAAAAAATGACTTAATCCGGTGGTAAGATCAAGTCCATCAATCAATATCTTTAAGAAAGTTATGGGTTCAACTTACCAAAATCTCACCAAGAGGTGGACAATTCTTCCAATGTCACATTTTGCTGCCTACTCGAAATAGAAATTTGGATTGTATTTGAAAGTTCCAACAATTGTAATTGTATTTATAAATGTACTCGTAATGAAAAAAATAAATAAAAAAAAAAAAACTAGAAAATTCCTCTACATTTGATTACAAATCATTTTGTCGTTGACATGGAGTTAAGGGTCAGACCACACACGTGATCATGCAATGCTGTATTGCACCTGTACGTGCCAAGAATTTCACAAGTAAACCATGGCCACCACAGGGTGTTGACTTACTTGATGAATTAAATTTGGGATAAATTTGAAAGGGGATAAAATAAAAAATAAAAACAAAAGTTTATTTGTTTATTAAAAAATAAAATCATTCATCATAATTTGAAATAAAATTTTAATCGTTTTTAATTCATTTTCAATTTTTGAAATATCTCACATGCAACACTATATGTTAAATGTTTTGTCTACGTGTAATAATTTCCATATTAAATCTCTTATAATAATCAATATCTTAAATTACAACTCGTTCGCACCATGATTCGTGAAATTGTGAGTTGTACCCAATGCAATTATGTACCATATATTTTCCCCTACGTGTTCGCTGATATAATCAATTCTGTATCTTAGTTATTAACCTTTAGATTCATTTACTTTCACTTATTTTGACTTAATTAATTTGATATCTTTAATTGTTATGTCTAGATATTTTACACAGTACTCCTTAGTGGGAGTGATTGAACACTTTCTTTAATCTTAAAACGTTAAGGGTTAAAGTCTTACCATTATCTTAAAACATAAGGTGTGAGTAGTTTTATTTGAACTTAATTCCCCCTCTCCCATCATTTTTTTTTTTTAAAAAAAAAGGTCAGGGTATTTTTTATCTTTTAGACAATCAAATTTTATTAATGATTAATTGCAACATACTACATCTAATGTTAGAGGAGGATAATGTCATTCTTTGAAAAAATTATTTACATTTATGAAAAAGTCAAACCTTAAGAAGTTTTTGTATAATTTGCTGTGTCCTTCTCTATGTTATTATTATTATAATTTTATAAAAGCATACTATTCCATAAACACAATGATTATCAATTATATATGCAGTGGTTAGAAATATTCGAGGTTTTATTACGGTTATAAGTGTGAAAACTAAATCAAAATTTGATGAAAAATCATATTCTAGGCCATAAAAGACTTGAAAACTATATTATATAATTTTTTTTTGAGAAAATTATTATAATGTTTTGATCTTAAATGTATATGGTTCTTTCTCTTCCTGTCTTCCTTTTGTAGCTAGTAATTCAAAGTTCTTGATTTTGTCATTAATATACATAGATTAAATAAGACACTTACTATGAACTACATATTTCAATTTCTTAAAAATAAAACGTAATCATATTAGTTTTGTTTTTTTGCTACTTTTGACCGTTCAATTTGGTTTGAAAAATATTTTCTTTGAGGCTCTAAATCTATCCAACTACAAGTCTATTATAAATCATTGTTTAACAAAACGAAATATAAAAACAAGGCATGCATCTGCATGTCATAAAACCCACAACAAACACTCTTTATTTTCCCAACAAATCTGAACAACAAGAGAAATTCACCACCAAAACTGGAAAAAAAAAAAAATCAGAAAAACAAATGAAATAAAAGGCCAACATATAAAATCAAAAGCAAGGAATGGGACATGGGCATCTGCTAATTAAGGAGTAATGGTGTTTGCAATGTCAATAACAAAACGGTAACGCACATCTCCTTTGGCCAAGCGGTCCATGGCTTTGTCAACATAGTCCATTGAAATTACTTCAACATTTGCTGTTATGTTGTTTTTCGCTGCAAAATCTATCATCTCTTGTGTCTCCTTTATTCCACCTACCATACTTCCTGTTACCATCCTTCTTCCTGCACCCATCATTAACTTTGTTTCATTTACTAGCTTTGGATATGAAATATATATATATATATTTAATGTATTTGCAAATTAGCATAAATAATCACATGCAATTATATATGAAACCTTTATAGTTCTACCAAACAAGGGCCAAAGTGGCAGCTCTATTGGTTTCACCAAATCTGGTGCACCCAACATGATCAGCTTCCCATCAACCTTCAAAAGGTCGAGTAATGGCATCAGAGGATGTCGTGGAGACACCGTGTCTATAATTCCATCCATCGTCCACATTGCTGCCTGCAAGGTTTCGCAAATAAGATAAAAGGTTAATTTGTTTAATTAATTCGTTTCAAAATCATTTGATTGATCATAATACAAGTTATACAGCCATCAATTAAAATCATGTAAAACCCTCCAAGTTATGTGACTCGATTCATCGTTCAGGTTAATTCACTCCCAATCTATCCATGTAGAAAATGTAGACCTTTTTGTGTTAGAACCATGCATTGGTTTCTCCAAATTATAGGACTGGTCTTGAAAATATCGTACCTGCATTTGATTCTTGTCATGACTAACAAGAAATGCATCAGCTTTAAGTTGCTCAATTGCTTCATTCTCTTTGCTTGGAGAAGTACTAATCACAGTAACTTTGGCACCAAATGCCTTGGCAAACTTAACAGCGACATGACCTAACCCACCAAGCCCAACCACACCCACATGCACTCCTGGCTTGTCAAGTCCAAAGTGTTTCATGGGACTGTAAACCGTAATGCCTGCACAAAGCAACGGAGCACCACCATCTAACGGGAGGTTTTCAGGGACACGAACAGCAAAGTGCTCGTTAACAACAAGAATATCTGAAAATCCACCGTAGTTTTTGACACCACCCTCGTCAAAGATTGTGTAGGTGTTGATGGTTTTAGAACAGTAGTTTTCCAAGTAATTTTGGCAATGGTAGCAAGTGCCACATGAACCAACCAAACAACCCACTCCTACTTTATCACCCATCTTGAATTTCTCTACTTTGCTTCCCACTTGTGTCACCACACCTATAATCTCATGTCTGCGATGGAACAACAAATTAGGTTTATAATCTATCAACTTCAAGTTTTAAACATTATAATTGAGTTTTTTCTTATCAGTTTAAATTTTCGGATTTGATAGTAACTAACAAGTTTGATAATCAATATCAAGTTCATTTCTTTCAGTTTAAGTTTTAAGATTTAATGGTAACTAACAAGTTTCATGATAATGGTCATCAAGTATGTCTTCCACCATTGGAAAATGAAGTTTATATTGATTTGTAAATTTGTCAAAATAAACGGATGAAGAGAAAAATTGTAAGAACTCAAATGATGCTTAACCACATTTGAGTAATATTAAAGGGTATTTGAGTCGTGAACAATTAGTAAACAACCTAAAAACTATTGCAATTTTTTAGTATCGGGGTTGCATTTGGTGAAAGTTGTTTTCAAATTTGAAAAATAAAAAATAGCTTTTCATTTTTATTTTTTTAACTTGGACCAAAGTTTGTTGACAAATCAATCCAACAATTCTAACCAATTTATATACATTCTAAAATTTTATATGTCTTGTTTTCATGAACAAAAAATTGATAATTTAATAGAAGTTATATTACATGGGCGAAGTGAAAAATACCTATTTAGGGATATTTAGACGATCAATGAATGAATATGTGATATTTAAAGAAGAAATAAAATATATTTTATATAAAACTGAGGTTATATAGGTAATTATTTAGTTAAACGTAGATGTACTCTGTGAAAAATTTTGTGATCAAATAATAAAGAGAGCATATAATAAAATTAATGTTACCCGGGAACAACGGGGAATTGAGAGATTCCAAAATCATTCCTTTTAGTGTGCAAGTCACTATGACAGATGCCACAGTAAAGAATCTTCATTGTAATATCCTCCTCACCATTGGACCTGTTAATAGAAACAACAAAATTGAGGCCTTTTGGTTATCAAATATAAATAATGCTTATGGTGGGACTCAAACGATCAAAATATAATGGAAAGTAAAGGCCAAATTCCAAAATTCCTCTTAACAAATTAGTTTCGTGGTTTTGAGAACACTCAAGCCTCTCTTATGATTTTATATATAACCAAGAATTCTCAATTTCAAGCAAGTCTAACCGGTAAATGTGTCATCTTCGTTTATTTGTCTAACGATTTGGAAAAAAGTTAAGATATAAAACTAGTCTAATAAGCACATGTATTAATAAAACTAAATAATACTAAAATTGAAAAATAAAAAATGTAAAATTACTTTTTCTTTTTTTATATATGTAGAGAGAGGGAATATTTACTTGAGTAAGAATGTCCTTGCACTTTTATTTCATGATCACAAGTTACAATAACTTCTTTTCAATTGACCTCACAATGATGAAACTCATTGAAAATATGTCGTTGTAATTAATGGTCCTAAAATAAAAATTTTAAAATGTCAATATATATATTCTCATATATCTTTAAGAAATTAATAAATTGTTATATATTTACCTTTTTTTAATTACATGCCACTAGACATTTTGTCAAATTTTCAAGCGAATAATTATTATAATTTTCTTAAAAATTTGTGTCAAGTCTAAGAACTCCTAATATATATAATGCTAGGAATAATATATAATTAGCAAACCTTCTGGTGAAATGGAAAGGAGAAAGGATTCCTGAGGAGTCCGTAGCAGCCCACCCAAATGCCTTTTGAGTTTGCTCCCCTGACATCTATCTCTCTTGTTTGAGCGACGAAAAAGAAATATTAATCAACTTCTTTCGTTAAACTAATTATAATATTTGAAAATATGCCAGTTAAAGATCCCCTTATATATAACAAACATAATTTCTTGCGAAAGGGGTATATCTCTTTGAAAGTCTCCGGGCTGAAATTTTCAAATGAAAGACTGGCCTACTTTTAATCTTGAAACTTACGAAACAATGGGTGGGCTTTGAATTTTCAGTCCATTAAACTTTTCTCGCTATGGTTCTCTTGCTTCTGCTTCGGCCGTGAAAAGTTGTGGCGGCGGTGGCGGCCATTTCCTCCTCGAGGAAAACTTAGCAATCATGTTGTTGGTGTGTTTAGCATGCAGAATTAAATTAGTCTATTTTTATGAGATTAAATGAAAATGCTTAACTGATGCGGGTAAAAATGTTGTACGAAAGTAAACTTTAATTTCGAGTGAACCCCTTTTTCGTACAAATGTCAGTCTTGATCGACTGCTGCAATTAACCTACAAAACAAGTGAAAACTTTCGTTGAGGTGGTTCGAAGGATGTATCTGAAAACATTCTCCGAAGCTTAAGTTAATTTATCTTTTTAAAACTTATTTATTTTATTAGAAGCTGCTAATAAATCACTCCGAATTTCTAATGAACTGAAAGACTACCTCTTATAAAGGGACACGGTCTACTTTCTAGGTGTCATGATGCATGCGAGGGTGTTTGTCATTTATCGCTTTGATCAACTTCATGCTAACAAATATTCGCTGCATGTTGAACATTTGTCATCGATTTGGTGGGATAGTTCTCTCGAAGGTCACCAAATCTTCTGAAGATTAGCATTTGCTGCTTTCAATGATGAATAACTTTGCATAATTTGGCATCTAACGTTGTTTTCGCTCGAAGTTTGTACAATATGTCACGTGTTATATTCTTATTATATTGACGTATCCGTTTCTCATTGGCTCTATCTTGCACCCATACATTAACAATGATCAATTCTTATCAATTAGTTTCCTCTAACTTGACTAAAGTTATTTTTCACCGTCAAACTCATCCGATTGTTCAAAGTTGCTCACCTAGGTGATATAGGTTAACTACGGCTAATTTATAGATTGATCAAAGTTAGGAGAATAGACATTTGGCCAAATAATGTTCAAGTTCATAACTTTATTAACTATGAATTCCCCATACAAAACCAAATAACTCTTCTTCCGAATGACTTGATTAGTGATTTCGAGGTTGTGAGAACTACTCCATTCATAACATCGACCTCAACTGCAGTGGTAAGAATATTCCCTAAAGCTTTGAAGTTAAAACGTAAGTGGGTAGCTCAAGTGGAGGAATAAGACAATGTCCTACAGGATCGAGGTTAGAACTTAGGAGGGCAACTCTAGTATAAGTTAATAAGACTAGTGCGTTTTGTAGGTTAGAATGTGATTCTTAAGAGAAATCTTCACAAGTGTGTTTCGAAAGGTGAGGTCTTTGTTAATATAATGGCTTTCCAATGGCAAGATGGAGAAGATCTTTACTAGTAAAGTGTGCTTCGAAAGATAAAGCGGTTGATTCATTATTGTGGTGGAAAAACAAGTAATTAACACATTGGAGTTTAACCATCACGCTTAAAAAGGGTGAAGTTTGTAAGTCCTAAAATATGAATTGAGTTTGTGTTAGAACATATGTGAACTTTTGTACTGTGAATTGATTTTGTTAGATGAAACCAGTGGTTCAAGTCTTTGATGGGTCATTGTTAGGTTAAAAATAAACACTCTCAATTTCAAAAAAAAAAAAAAAAAAAAAACACTCTCTGCAATCAACCCACATTGAACTATATTTCTTCGTCCCTAAGTTAATATGATAAGTATATCTAAATTCTAATGTGTTTACAAGTTATTAATACAACTATGACATCACATGGAACCACAGATGATTAGATGAAAGAAGAGTGGAGTCCAAAAGTGCTTGCAGGCTGATCCAAGCCAGAATTTATATTTGAAGTTTGGTTTGGCACTTTATACAATTTAATAAGCGATAGCAAGTTGAAATTCAACAACTTATCAAAATTGCTTCACAACTTGTTTACTACCTTCACAAACCAGTAGCTACTACAATGTTGATGTTCAAGCCAGAAAATGAAGTTCAAATAGAACTGGACATAGTACAGTACGTTATACATACACAAAGCAGTGTGAAGGTTGAAAAATCATAAGCAAGTGTCAAGCTGCAAGCACATGGACTATCACCAAACTCCTCTGTTTATCAATCTCATCCATGCCAGAACCAAAACATTCAAGATGAGAGCAGGCATGATGAGGCATATAAACCAAATTCAGTACAATGACTTTATTGGGGCAAGAGGGGCAAATTAGACTGATGTTAAAATAAATAAATACAATAGAAAAGGTAAAGGAATTGTAATTCCTTAAGAAGAAACTCAAACAGTCATTACAGCTTAAATGGAGATAAGAATGATTATATTTACTATACTCTATTGGTCAAGAGGAATCCACTCTAATTCTAGTTCTAGTTCTCCGGATTCCACGTTCTGGAGCTTGAGTGACACCTCCTGTTTCACCTTTCCTTCAACAATGTTAATGATGCTGTCATCTATGAGGGCATTATCATCCGATTTCAACCACTTTCCAATCTGCATATTTCCGAACATTTCAGGGTTCCCAAATGCCATTGCAGATGTTATCAAAGGCTGGATATCAATCTCTGCTTCTCCCATTATGTCATCAGCTGAAAATGTGTCATGATCAAACACTTTCTGCAGTATGGAAAATCAAAGGTTAGGGAACACGCCATGATCATGCTAGGGAGAACAGGCAATTTTGTGATTAATGCATCTATACATATAAAAAGTTCACAACCAAGAATTTAATTTTGTGTCAGCTTTAGCTTGAGTTAGAAAATCCTCAATATGACATTGGTGAGCACCCGAGGTAGAAAACATCATTAACTGAATGTAAGTTCATTTTTAATGAGAAGGAAATAAATTTAAAATGGAGAGGTCATAGTTCATCACATAATTGTGGCTGACATGACTTGGGTTTTAAGAAGATAAATAACACATTATCGTAGTGACTTGAACCAAAAGTTCCAAGCTAGTCAAGGCCATAATTCGTCGTCATAATTTCTGGCTTGAGTTCTTAAACATAAATTTCAGCAAACAGCAATTATTGAATTTATTTCCAATAATAATTCAAACCCGACAGACCCATGACCTAAATCTTGAAACTAGGTCCAACTTTAGCATGTAAAGTTCCACAGCATACTTCTGGTGCTTAAGCATCATAAGAAGTGCAGCAGTGATCATCATTAACACCAGCACAAGTATAATTACTGTCAAATTATTAGATTGTAACTGAATAAATAGAATAGTTATTTGTAACAATTTAGAAAAGAAAAAAAAATGACAGCTTACCAACTTCACAGGACCAAAGTCCTGAGGAACTGAAAGCATGAGTTCCTCATTCCAAACTGGATTCAAGTTGCTCTTTATTATAGTTGTCTGGGCAGTCTAATAACATCAAAAGACATGTTGGCATCAGAAGAAATAAAAAACTCTCACCAAAACTAACTCAGCAGCAACGTCCTTCTACTGATTATAGTTATCAGATCTATAATTGATATGTAAAATGACATTAAAAGAAAATGGAAGATATATATGTAGATCACAGTGGTGGCAGTACATAAATGCGATGCCACATTCAAATGAAGATAAAATGAGCTCTCATACAAGGTGCAACTCCAGCAGGTTCTGACCATTCATCCAACCAAGCTAATGATTTAGATCAGAAACACGGGTTGCACATGTTTTCTAATATTTTTCATCTTTCATCTTTTTTCCAAACCTATTGTTGAAATAAAAGGTGTAGAGTCTGTAGAAACCCAAGAATTTCAGTTCCAAAGATAACAGCGCTAAAGCAGCAGATAGAAAGAGAAAAAGAGAGCAACCAACCTGCTGTCCAAGTGCCAGAATGACATAAGGATCACTTGACATCATATCTCTGATAGCCAAATTGGTGCCTTTTATCACTTTGACCTTCAATAACCCAATAAACTCTACCATGCCTACCTGCTGAAAACAACTTTCAACTTTAGAAAGACTCAGTTTACTCATGGTAACACTATAAGGTCAATGTGACCATGCTGTGCTCATTATGTTGTTACTACTACCAAATTACTAAACATTGAACCAACATCATATGAACAATAGCATTTACAAATGTTAACAGTTCTGTTGAATAATCTTTTCCAATGCAAGAACCATAGCAATAAGTGTTCAGTAGATCTTTTCGGAAAATGAAAGTCAGGAAACAGAAAACTCATTCTTCACTTTACAACATAAAGTCAGTCAGTTTCAAAAAATATATATAAAGTTTGGAAACATTACAAAGATATTTCCATGTTTTCAATTTCAACTTAACCTTCAACATCTCCCCCCTAAATGACAACCTCTCTCTAGACTCTATACTAAATTTATATTAAGCCCTTAATTGTTTCAGACTTCGATAATGACTCTAGTTTATTTTTTTTTAATAAGATTAAAAATAGTGTAAATTCGATGGTGGTTGTTTTATTGTGGATGTTGCAAATGGTGATATTGATGGTGGGGTTCTGATTTCTACAAACAATTGTTGTTGTGCTACATGCTCTCTAAACTGTGTTGTGATTATAATTACATACACCAAAAAATTATATATTTATTTTAGAGTATTAATTAAATGATAAATGGTATTAAAATTTTTTTTAAAAAAAATGTCATTATTTTTCAATCAAGTAATTTTATGTTTTTAATTTTTGTTAGATAAAAATTAATATAGGACTAAAATTTATGGAAAAAAAAAAACATTATATAATATTGTTCGGTTATATGATATCAGTAAGTTAAAATTTTTTATTGAAAATATTTGTACCAAACATTTTGTTACTGTTATCCTTTACAAATTATAAGTTTCAACAGACGCCACCAGGCACATTTCTAGATTCAAAAATATGAAACTCAATTTCTCTTTTCAATTGAAAACTAATAAAACAGAAAATGTTACCGAATGTGATCTTTATAAGAGCATTACAAGTTACATGTACAGACATTTGCATCCCTACCCAAAATACACACACACACAAACATAATGCACACCATTACGAACATCTGATTTAACCAATTAGCACCATCAGGTCCATCACTAACAATATGATATTATACACTTACTGAACAGAGATCATAAAAAAACAAGGAAATAGCAAAATAGGACCAAAAGAAAACGAAGAATGGTATAATAAAAGTTTACCGACTGGTGCTGTGATGAATTATTTCGAAAACTATTCATAATTTTTTGAGAAAATCTTGATTGGAGAGAAGCAGAACTCTTCCCTGATGAAATCCGCAAGCTAGGTTTCAGAAATTCTTGAGTTTCATATTTAGACCTGCATGGAGAATACAAAATTGTATAAATAAACATCACCCAAGCTATGATCAATCAGTCAAACTGGAATCTACAGCATCACAAATACATAATTTGCATCATACAAATTTAACAGTAAGAGAACTAGACAAAGAACATGAAAATGTTGTATGACCACAGGTTGTTAGGTAAAAAAGAAATTACAGTAATTTCAGTGCTTTGGTCTCGTTATCTAGCCAAGTAGTGACCCTTATTTTGGAACACCTAAACTGAAGTACCACATTAACAAGAATACAGAATATGCAAAACTCATAAAGATGCACATAAATGGATCTGTGGCACTAAAGAATTCTAGGGTTTGCACAACCTGATAAACCTCATACGCTGCTCATGACTGGAATTTGGGCCAGGCTTTGAAACTCCTTCAGGTAGAAAAGCCTCATAAATTGCATTAGCAGAGGAATTACCTCCAACTTCAATCATGGCATCAATTTCATCATCTGACCACTCATCCAATGTCACAGACAAAACCTGAAGAAAGAAGAACAACAACAAATGAAATTTGAGTCAGCAAAAGGCATGTCATTGCCAACCACCATTTAAAAAAGAAACGGGAATACACTAAAATTGCTGATGAGAACCAGAGGCTTGAAGGGAACACTATAAGAGAAATCATAAGCACACATTTAGTCGTTCTTTTGGTAGAAAAACTCCACAGATTCCACTTTCTACTGTCATAAGGGCCTTACAAAATTTAATTAATAAAATATAAAAACTAAATAATTACTAAAAATATCAACCACTTGATCAAAGTAAATAATCAATACTTTGTGACATGTAATGATTAATGGGCCTTTAAATGATGATCTGAAAATAATTCTCAAAAATCTACGATACAAGTTTAAATTTTGAGAAATGATTTAAATGCAATTTCATACACACACACACAAAAGGAACAAGATGCTCTGTTTTGAGATTTGAACAAATTTTTAATATTTGATCACATCTCTAGTTTGAGGAAACATTTTAACATCATCGTAAATGTTGCTATCTGTAATTAATCACCAATCATAAGCTAGGACAAAGAAATGGTTTTCCTAAAAATAGCAACTGAATTAGAAGCAATGTGGGAATTACCTTTGACACATGTGTACCAAGGCTTCTGTGTACACCACAACATTTTAAGCATATAAAGACTCCAATATTTGCTGACCTGAAAATGTAGAAGTAAACTGTTTACATGACATTTGAAGCAGATATAATAACGCAAATTAGACAGAGATATATAGTTGTTTATGTTTCTTCAATTATGATATGGTCAATGACCCACAAGTTAATGCATACAAAGTTGCCTGGTCCATGCATTTAATATGAATATATTTGTCAAGGATAATACAAGTCTATAACAACAATAGCTATTTTGTAAAAAAAAAATGACAACGATAGTTAAAAAGACTAAGGACTACATGTACACACAGCATATACAAGAGGAATATCTAAAGAAAACAAAAATTAATGCCTAAAAGTTACCATGCATATTCATTATGAAGAATTGGAAATATGTATCTAATTCAGTAAATTATTAGAAGGGTACATCTAAGTTTCTGAATTTACTCGATCTACCTATATCCATGTTTGAGGCCATCAGCAATTCTGAAGGGCATTCATAAGCACAGAAATGAACACTACATAACGTAAACGAATAAAAGTAGTAAGACTTACGCCCATTTAGGATCTGGAGCACCACAATCAGCACAAGTGCGATTATCACTTTGATTCAATAAATCCTTTAACCTTCTTTTACCTGTACAGAAAAAATAAACATCATGAACTTTAGGTTAAGCAAATGATATATTCAAAAAAGACAAACCAATAGACATCACAGAGTGAGAGAGAGAGACAGGTAGAAAGAGGGGAGAGGGTTGCAGGAAATGGTTTTTGCACAATTACTAGATTAATTACTACCATTAAGAACAAAAATAAGTAAAAGAAGAAAAGGACTGAAACTAATGCATAAAAGCATAACAATGATGCAGCCAAAAGACAAAACATTAGTCCGTACAAGAGAACCGAGAACTTAGACTTTGTATTTGTGGAATGTCACTCCATATCTATATATACACACATAAATTTCAAGTCCATAAACATTCTAAACAGGAATCCACCAACTACTGAAACATAAAGAGCTTTTACAAACTTAAAAAGTAACATATTTTAACAGTCAATAAAAAATTCTCTTCACCCTAATAACATTTTTTTATAAGATCTTTACCCAGACATCCTTTCCAATCAAAAAGATTCTAGTATACAAAAAAGGGATCTAAAATGAGTACGAATCTGATCCCATGGGCAGGGAGCCATGAAATATTAAATTCAGAAAGGGAAGAGAGCTCATATCAAAAATGGAGAGCAAAAGAAGGAGTTGAGAAACCTAGTCCTTTCAATTGAAATCTTTCAAGTTCAAAAGATAAATCAACTTTCAAGGCTTAAAAGAACAAAGACACTGGCAACAAATCATCCTACTGTGATAAACACAAAATTTCTATATGTTTACAGGACAAGTCAATGCAGTATCCCTTGTTAACAGTATTTCAACTAACCTTAAAGAAACATATTTGACTCCAACAGATGTTATAACATGAAGAGCCTGATTCTAAAGCATGTTTTTCTTATATAACAAATATATAAACAACCCCCCAACCCCAACTCATGCAGCCCTAATGTTTTACATATAGAATCAAAACAGAAAGCTGTCATATTAAGGGAAAAGAAAAAAAAACATGTCAAATAAAACAATCAGACCACCATCATCACTCACAGCATTACCAAATTACCTGAACCAGGCCTACCAAGGTCCCCGTGACGACGATTCATTGCTCAGTTTACACCCAAAATCATCCAAAAAAGAATTTCATTCACCAACAAGTCTGCACAAAAATAGCCCGAAAAAGAAAAAGAAAAGTAACCCAATTCAGCAAAACCAATGCTCAGGACTACAAAATCAGCACCTCCACGTAAAAGCCTCCAAAATCAATCAAACAGTTGAACCATTTCCAAAGTTTTTGACCTTCTTTTTCTGGAGGGAAAACAAACCACTGACCCAAGTCTAGACATTACACAGATATTATCAAAAAATCCATAATAAAAATGGTTGGACAAATGATTGAAACATCTTCAACAAACAAGGGTGCTGTTTGGTTGGTGAGAAAACAGAAAACAAATTGTAATACAAATCATGCAGTCATCAACAAAACAGATAAAAGACACTTCAAAAAAAAAAACTCAGAATCTAAACAACAAACTGGTCCTAACACAACACAACGTATCAAACTCAAAACATTACAATATTATTTGATGAAAAACACTTGACGTATCATTCATTTAACAGCCCTTCAAAACTTGACATTATCATTCTAAATGGATCACAAACATGAAAGCAGAACACAAACAAACAAACAAACAAGAGAATCAAAGAAATGAGTGAAAATGAAAAGAAGATCCAAAAATGGAAAGATGGGAAATCACCAGCAAATTGAAATCTCTGACACAGAGAGAGAGAGAGAGAGAGCGATGGGTTGTTCTTCAACTGGGAAAGCGAAAAATCAGATAAGAGAATGAAAAGATGGTGTAGCTTGTTGGTTTTTTTATTAATTGATGATGGAAACAATGTTGTGTTTGTTTTCTTTTAATTTTTTTTTAAATTACTATTATTTATTTTAATAATAGGTGTCAGCCAGTGGCATGACGTGGACGAGGGCTTCGTTTTCTTGTTCGATCATCGTGCCCAAAACTTTATATGATAATGTTTATACAAAAATCAAATATTATCAACACAAACTAAACCCCGTCTGATTTGATCTAACGGTAAAGAATCTTCATTAAACCTAATAATAACCTGTTGACAAACTAATCAATCACCACCTAACGAGTTTTAGCTTTTAATGACGAATCCCTCAGCCTAGGGATGACTCAGGTAGTACTTAATCTCGAATAAATTTTATAGTAAGTGTCTTCGGATTATAGGAATTCGAGTCTCATGAATATATCAGCTGCATATTTAATATTTAATTTCAGTATGTTTCCATGGATCTAATTATTAGGTGTTAAATTTAAGGATAGGTTAACTTACTCATTTCAGTAAGATTATCCAATAAAACTCTTGAATAACAATTATTCGATTGAATGTTGAATTCTTTAATAACAATTCAAAGGTTGTTATTAAAGAATCTGATTGGATACTTTTACCCAGTAAGTTAGTCAAATTCAAAATTTAAATCAATGCCCTGACATTTGAGTAGGTTGTAAATTATAACCATACTTTGTTGAATTTGTTTTTTGAAAATTGTCTTGTGATAACAAGTCCTTAACTCATCATTTGTTATTCATTATCGTTATTTATTCTAATTATAACAAAATTTTATGTCTTCAAAAAAAAATTATATAATGCAATTATAAAGAGGGAAATTTCTAAAAAATCACCTAACATATGAAACATTGTTCATTGTCAGTCAATATTTCATTTTTATTCAAAATCCTACAAAAATCATCATTTAACAGCGAAGCTTGAAAAAAAAAATTAATAAAAAATTGAATCAAGTTAAAAAATAAAATTTATTAAAAGTAAAAAACAAAAAGTGGAGATCTAGATTAATCCATTTTGGATGGTCTGGATCTCCACCAGCAAACTCCATCGTCAAATGGACGGCAAACATCACCAACAAACATCATCTCCACAACCCACAATCATTATCAAACCTCCCACAATCATCAATCTCTATTAGAATCTCTACTGGGAAGATAAGAAATCAATAACCAAAAAGCCCAATAAAAAAAAATAGCGGTGGGAGAATCTCCACAATAGAGGCCTAATCTGGGTTTTCGATGATGGAGACCTAATTCGAGTCTTTACTATGGGGACCCAATTCAGGTCTCCATCGTGGAGACCAAGGTTGGTCTCCAATGTGGAGACGAAAGTCAAGATGACGGACAAGGAGAAAGTCAAGATGCCGCTACTAGAGATGAAGAAAGAGAGAAAGGCGATCGCCAGAGATAGAGAGATCCCTGCCATTACACTGTTGTTGTCGCGATCAAGATCCCTGCCCCCATCATCACTAGATGAAGATATAGAACAAGAGAGAAAAGGGCCAATCGAAAAAGAGGAAGAGAGGAGAAATTGAGTTAAGAGATTTAACAGAAATAATATATATATATATATCTGTTTTTTATGATTTTACCTTTAATATTATTTATTTTGATTTTTTATATTTTAATTAATTTTCCATTGTTTTTCCTTTTTTGCCCCTAAAGTCAAATGGTCAACCATATAAACATTACGAATTCCATAACCGCTAGAGGTATTGTTGTTCTTTCGTATGTCTCCAGGGGGGGGGTTTTGAATATTTATGTTAATGTCAAATTGCATTTCAAATAAATATAAAACAACGGATTGCAAAATAGATATATTATCATACGTTAGGTTGTTTTTTGAGAATGTCCTTTATAAATATTGGTGCACACATGTAATTTTTTTTTTTTTTTTTTAATAATGTAGCATCTGTTTCTTTTATACTGTAAGACTATGTTTGGCATGAGAGATTGAAATAGAATAGAATGTATTACAAAATTATTGTCCAATGTTTTTTGGGAATGAAATTAAATGAATTGGATTAGATTAGATTAAAAAATTATTGTCCGATGTTTGGCAGAACTTGATATTAGATTAAAATTATATCATATTATGTTTGGTGTAGATTGAGATTAGATTAAAATAAAACTAATTTAAATAATTTATAATATACTTAAAATTAATTTTAAAAAAATTCTTCGAAAATTTGAAAAAAAAAAAAAAAAAAAGAAGGATCCACGAGATTGGATCCCTGCTGTCTTCAATATTATCAACTACCTATTTCTTCAACATCATCAACAACCCAATTCATCAACATCACCATCTCTCATAACAACATCATCATTAACATCACATTCATCAACAACATCTTAGCATGTCTCTTAAACAAAATAATAATAATAAAAACATGAACTTCAAAAAAAAAAAAAAAAAAAAAAAAAAGAAAAAAGAAAACATTAGAACAGGGGGAGTTTTGGTTCTAGGTTCAACGAATTCATAACCAAATAGCCTCTAACTCATTAAAAAAAAAAAAAGCTGAGATGGAAGAGAATGCTTCCGAAGAAGATGGTGACTGAAGTGGCTTAAAGTTAGAGAGAGAGATCCATTTCATGAATGCTCTAGCTCATCCCAAACCCATCAAATTCCACCATTTTGGATGAGAATGAGCTTTCCCATGAGAAGAAGATTTGAGAGAGTTTGGAATTAGGTTTGGAATCCCACCAATTGCTCTCCAAATGTAGGATTTGAGAGTTTAGGATATTTTGAATCTTAAATTTATCTTAAATCCAACGTTCCAAACATAGCCATATACACATCAATACCCTAACGTCTAGGTAGGTTGTAACTTATAACCATACTTTCTTGAATTTGTTTCTTGGAATTTGTCTTGTGATAACTCACCCTTAACCCATCATTTGTTATTCATTATCGTTATTTATTCTAATTATAACAAAATTTTATATGCCTTCAAATATATATATATATATATATAATACAGTTTTAAAAATTGATGCACGTGTTTTAGGACAAATTCATTTTTATCCAAAAAAAAAAATCATTTTTACCCACTTTTTTATGAAAAATTGTTTTTAACACCTCAAACAAATTATTTTCATTTTATATCCAAATTTATCAAACTACCTTTAATTCCAATGTAAAACACACTTACCAAGTTTTAATGTGCAATAAAACCCAATAGCAGGTTTTATTAATCTAGTTTTAATGGGACGTATCGGTTTTTAATGGGACTTAAAAACCGCAGTCGCATCAAAACACGGAGTTTCAATGGGACTTAAATTTGGTACCGGTTTTTAAGTCTCATTAAAATTTGGTATCAATTTTTAATAAGACTTAAAACCCGGTACTATTCAGTCGTCATTTTGACAATATATCTCATCAAAAATCTCTATTTTCAAGTCAAATCCAATCAAATCTAACTCCAAACATCAATACTCAATATCCAAAAAAAAAAAAAAAAAAACTAGAAAAATCACCAAAAAAAAAAAAAAAGACTCAAGAAATCCAAACAAAACTTAAACAATTAACAAATGAAACCAAAAATCACATACCATGAGCAACAGCAGAAGAGAACAAGGTAGGCAGGGATAATTTGGTTAGAGTGAATGTATGGTATAATTAATTTGTTTGACAGATTGCAATCGAATATTTTTAAAAATACGGCTAAAAATGAAATTGGACATTCTTGTATTGGTTTTTTTTTTTTTTGTATTTTTCACTGTTTTTTTAAATAACATGGCATCTGCTTCTTTTTTACTGTAAAAGATACAACTATATACTATTGCTTTTGTTTTTGTTTTTTTCTTTTTTATAAAGTACCATAAGGAAGGTGTGGCTTCAAGTCCCGACTGTAAATTTTCAAATCTTCAGTGCATAAGGTGCAACTCGCCAAATGTCTCTCCTTTAATGGCCAGATGAACCAATCAACAACATATTCGATGCACCAAATGTTTACTCCAAATCAAGAGGTGCTCATTAACACACACCACCTCTTAGTATGAGTCGTTAAGTATCTCCCTTAACCATAAGAGGTCAAGAGTTTCAGTTTCACTCTTATTTTATTAAAACACAAGGTGTAATGTTAGTCTCCTCTCGTAGGAATAACCATATTTTGCTTATAAAAGTAATCATCTGGATCGTACGATCAGTAATCAATCTCAATAGATCATAACAGTCATTTGTATTAAAAAAAAAAAGAGGTGCTTATTATAAAAATTTAATCATCTTTCACTCTAGGGATATTTATGTCCATATAATCAATCCGTTCATTAAAATTTAATGAATTTTAATAAGATTGTTTGTGTAAATGAGAAGAAAGTTGAATATAAATTTAAAATGTTTCCGATATATGAACTGTTTTTTATACTTTTTATATTTTTCTTTTTTTTTTTTTTTTTTGAAACTCTATTTTAATAATGCTTTATCTTCAACAATTTGAAAGATAAAATTAACTCTTCCTTAAAATATATATATATATCAACTCTTTCTACTAATATATTTCATTTTCTTTAATTATTCATACAAATAATTACATTAAAATTCATTAAATTTAAGTAAGGGATGAATGATGTTATACAAATGATCTCTCATATTAAAATCTAAAAATATCTCGATAAAATTTAATACATTTCAATGAATTTATGCAAAAGTTTATGTAAAAGAAAAGTGCTGACGTTTTTTCTGACTTTTTCCTCTATGAAATTTGAAGGACTTTCCCATTGTCAAACTTTACGACCAATTTTATTCCATCCAAATGATAGTTTAGTTGTTATTTGATTCTTATTTCGTCCTTGTGTAATTGATGCCTAGAGAAAGAATTTTCTGGGAAGTTAACCAGAGTCTGCCAGCAGTGAAAAATTTCACAAAATTCCCTATCTTTTAGAGGCCATTTGGTCCCCTTTTTAAAAGCTGCTTTTCGTTTTTAAAAGGGATAATCCCAGTTTCCCCCTATAGTTTAATGTAATCGTTAATTACCCCCCTATAGTTTCTAAAAATCCCATTTTACCCCTTCTGTCAACTTTGTTAGTGAAAGAGGAATCTGTGTGTGAAAGGACTAAATTGCCCCTCAATATTTAAAAAGAATATTAAAAAAAATCAGAATAGTTATAAAAAAAATATTTAAAATGAAAATAAAAAAAAAAAGTCGCCGGAAATCCATCTGGATCTGGGTTTCTCGATCGCTGGAAACCCAGAATCCAGAACACACAATCATTAGCAACTCATCTCATAAGCAAATCATAACCCAAATCAAACAAAAATTCAACCAAACCTTCATCAAAACACAAACAACATCATCCAAAAAACACAAGCAACATCACAAAAAAAACCCAAAACCAACAAACATTCTGGGTTGGGTTTTCAGCGCTGGAAACCCCAGAAATCCTTGGGTTTCCAGCACTGGGAACCCAGAGATTTCTGGGATTCAGCACTAGAAGCCCATCTACGAGTTTCCGGTGCGGACACCCAGAGATCTCTGGGTTTCCGAAACGGAAACCCATAGATCGAAGCTGGGTTTCCGTCGGAAACCCAAAGCCTATGGGTTTCGTTGGAAACCCAGAGCCTATGGGTTTCGTCGGAAACCCATAGATCGAAGCTGGGTTTCCGACGAAACCCAGTTTGGGTACTACCGAGAGAGAGAGAAGAATAAGAAAAAGAAGAGAGAGAGAGAGAGGAAGAAGAAGAACAAGAGAAAGAGAGGAAGCAGAAGAAAAAGAAGAAAGAGAGGAAGAGAGAGAGTGAGAAATGAAGAGAGAGAGGGAGATTTTTTTCAATTTTTTAAATATTAATTATTATTTTATTAAATATTTATATATTTATATTTTATTTCACTTGGACAGTTTTGCCCTTCCATATTAACGGTCAACTGTTGATTTTTAACGTCTAAATTGACGGTAAGAGGTTTTTTAGATATTTTAATAAACTACAGGGGGTTTTTTATCTATTTTGTAAATCAAGAGGGGGATATTAGCGATATTTAAAAGCAAGGGGAAATTTTGGTTATTTCATCAAACTACAGGGGGAAATTAGGATTATCCCTTTTTAAAATTTCAAAATGATGAAAACCACATCCGGCCAAATGTTTTTGTGAAACAAAACCCCATAACGTAGAGGACCATTTTATTGTCATTAACAAAGGAAAAACCAAAAACACACAGAATACCAAATCATCAAACACCAACAACAGTCCCT
Source organism: Nephelium lappaceum (assembly GCA_021234005.1). Taxonomy (NCBI): domain Eukaryota; kingdom Viridiplantae; phylum Streptophyta; class Magnoliopsida; order Sapindales; family Sapindaceae; genus Nephelium; species Nephelium lappaceum. Next base: position 10,219,913 of record CM038010.1, read on the forward strand.
TATCCGCCTCCCATTCTCCTTCGCACACCAAACCATCATCTCTCCAAATCTGACACCCTCCTTAACAGTGGCAGCCCATCCACGAATTCGATCCTCACTCCAAGCCGCCCTCCTCTCCTTTCTCTTTTTGGTCTCCTTATCTCTAAGACCGCCTTCCTATTCCCCATTCTCCTCCCTCGAAACAGTGACAGCAGAAGACAACGATGATGAAGAGGGAAATAATAATATGAAGAAAATTACTTTCATGATAAAGGAGATAAAACAAACTATACATGTTGTAATATTATCAAATGTAAGCTTCCAATCATATAAAATTGCATTTTTAAAATTATTAACATTAGTTCAAAAATTAATAGATATAATTCAATGGCCTTTTTGCTTCATTTTTATAGTAAGAGTTCAAATCTCTTCTACACCGACAGATTTTTATAATTGGTGTTAAATTTTAAAATAATATTGATAAATATAGTCGGTTTTATATTAAATATTAGAAAAATAAGCTTGAAAAATTCTCCAAATCTAGAACGATGGATTCCTATACCCACAACACAAAATTTCAATGAACTATATACGAACTTTTATTTAAACATATTTAAATTTGTGATGAATGGATAGTAGAAAAAGGACAAAAATAAATAATTCTAACAAATTATTATTGTCAATGTTACCATGTCATAAAATCTTATAAAATTTTGTTCAAACATTGATCTTCGCTCAAAGAACTTTCTTCCGTCTTACTTCTCGTATTTGATCCTCACTAGAAGACAATAAAAACTTCACTAAGGTGGCTCGGTGTTTGTCACCAGAGACACTCTCCGATGCTTAAATTAGTCACCTTATTTCTCAAAGTTTTGTTTATCTCACTAACTATGCTTAATTCTCTATAAAAGGCACCTCAAATGAAACACTAAGCTCTATTGACAAGAGAATAAATTTACCTTTCCACCTATGCTCATGCATGGTAACACACATGACACTTGTCATGATATTTGACCTACGTTCGACGTCTGTTAGATGTCCGTCAAGTTCCTGGCTCAATATTGCCAACTAACAAAGCTTCATAGGCCATCGAACCCCTCCTTTGGTCGAAGGATGCTTTTACCACAAGATTAATGACACATAAATGCTAATGGGTATCCTTCCTATTGGGCTTGCGTGACTCCCATACAAATTTAAATCCAGCTTAGATTAACGAGAACTTCCTCTATAATTTGTAATGGGGCATTATTGATTGGCAACATCAATGTCATGTCAATAAAAATATTTGTCAACTAACTCCCCTAGAGATATACTAGCATTACTATTATAGATTTGACTTGGCTTTTCAAATGACGCATTTGTTAAGTGAAATTAGATTGAAATAGACTAATGTGAGTTCAATCTAATATTTGGTGTCTATATGGGATCGGATGATTTGGATCTCCAATCCTAAGCAGCCAAGTAATTCAAATGTGGCATCACAGTTTGGGATCAAATTTTCCCTTTTTTATTTAATATATTTTATTAAAACATTTTCTAAAAAGTAATATTTTTCAATATCAATTAAGAAAATAAATTTATTTTAGTTTACATAATGGAGAGAAAAAACTGCTAATGATTAATATGTTGTGTGAACGGTGCGTTGTGATTTGTGTTGATTGTGTGAACTGTGTGCCAAAAAACAGGCTCAACCATAAGCTCAGAACCGAGAAAACCGAATCAATTTGAACTAAACCGACCATGTTTGATTTATGTCAGTTTCAGCTTCCATTTTATACATGTTCGATTCTCCATATTGAGAATTGAACAAAAATCGGTCTGGTTTCACTTTCGACAGGAATCGAACCGAACATACTTTTATCCACCCCTAAAATGATGAGTTTTCTTTCTTATAGGGAGCATAAATTTTTTATCATGTGATGAGAATAGATCTTTTAATCATTCAATTTTAATATGTCTTGATAAATTTTTAATTTTTCATATTGGTAAAATTTTAATTATAAAATTACATCCAAAAGAAAAATAAATAAAAGGACCCACTAGCAACAATCGTAAGAGGACGTCAGGCAATGCAGTAAGATATCAATTTAGGCTTTTAGCCGACACTAATGTTTTTGTACTGACTTAAATTCACCGTGTATACTATCTCTACTAGTAGTTATATATTTTCTTCCTCATCTTTAAAAATTTTATTACCCAACTTTATCAATATCAATAAGGTAATTAAGTTTAATATTAAAATATATAGAGGTAATTATCTCTCTTTTTTAGAATAAATGTATAAAGAGTAGAAATATGACTAGGATCCTGCACGACTAAGGTTGTGTTTGGTGTATGGGATTCGAGATGAGATCGGGATTCAAAAATTTCAAACTATTTGAATACCATGTTTGGTGAGCAATTAGGATGAATGGGATTGGGATTATTGGAATCCCAACCTCCCATCCATTCTCATTCTTTTGGTATTTTTCAATCCCACCCACACTCATGTCATTGGGTGCGATGAGATTGAATTTGATAATTTTTTTTTCTCTCCATTGATCTCTTTCTCACATTTCTTCTCACAGTTCTTTCTCTCATGCCCATGAAAGCTCTCTTCTTCTTCTTCTTCTTCTTCTTCTTCACGTATCTGGTTCTGGGTTCGCCGAACGCCAGAACCAGATGCTGGTTCTGGGTTCGACGAACCCAAAACCAGATCGATTCTGAGTTTGGCCTATCTAGAACTAGCGATTGATTCTGGGTCGGTGAACCCAAAACCGATCTAGTTCTGGGTTCAATGAACTCAAAACCGATCTGGTTCTAGGTCGGCAAACCCAAAACCAGACTTTTAATCTTTTTTTTTTTTTTTTTTGGTGTTATGATGATGTAATATTGTTGAACATGATGTTGTTATAGGAGATGATAATGTTGATGAATTGGATTGATGATATTGATGATTGTGGGTTGATGATGTAGAATTATGAGAGATGATGATATTGATGATGTGGGTTGATGATGTTGAATTGTGGGAGATGTTTTTTGTTTTTGTTTTTAGATTTTTTATAAAATTAATTTTATATAATAAAAAAATTAAATTAATTTATTTCAATCAAATCTCAATCTACACCAAACATGATATGTTATAATTTTTAATCCAATCTCAAGTTTTATCAAATATGAGATGGTGATTTTTTTTATTTCAATTCAATCTAATCCATTCCATTTCATTCCAATTCCGTATGTTAAATGCACTTTAAATTCGTGGATGTTAGTTAAAAAAAAAAAAAGAATTGTTGATGTTAGTTTGTAGGGACCACTAAAGTCTCAGCTTTTGAAACGTCGTTACCAATGCTGCCACCCTTGACATGACCCATCACCCATCTGTTTTTTTTCTGAGATAAACCCATCACCCATCTTACTTTCCAGTTTCTAGCATGTAGAACTGCCTTTCATTAGTGAATGCTCCCCTTTGACTGTTTCACGCCGCAGACACTTCATGCCTCTAATTGTTTGTTTTTCTTTCTAGTTTCTAAACCCTTAGATTTTAATTGAACCTAAAGTTTAAATTGATATATTTTTGTATGTGAAAAAAAAAAAAAATTGATATAATTTTAATAAACTTTAGTTAATATTATTATGTCTTATACAAACGATTAAAACAATGTAGCAAGACACAAATATCCTTTTAACAAGTAGTTTATTTAGTTTTTTTTTTTAAAAAAAAAAGAGAAAATAGTAGTTTATTACTTTATTTATTTTTTTAACAAAATAGTAATTTATTTTAATTGTATTTGATAATAAAATATCCAAATATTTATATATTTTTTAGTTTATACTAATGCTTAAGAAAATAACGAAATCATTATCTAAAAAGGTTAAATAATATATGGAATACAAAATTAATTAGATTTGGCAAAAAGTCTAATATGGTGACGGCTCCATGAGAAATTTAGATTGGCCTTTGGCTTGGCTTTTAGCTTTGTAAATAGAAAATATGAAAGGTGAAGCTCCTGAATGAGACGGATTTTACGTCAATAAACAATTACGTGAATTAAACTCTATGAGAGGATTCATACAACATGAGCCTATCAAACAAAGTCAATGTCGAGGGTGGTAGTAGGTTTACAGATATAAACCTTTCGACATGTGAAATGAAGACAAATGTCATTTATAAAGTGCAAATTTAATGTAAATATATGAGAAAAGCGGAGTGATATGGTGGTAAGTTATCTCTCATCTATCTCACCACTCAAATAACATGTTCAAATCTAAGCAATCCCACAATTTGTGTTGGCAACTCACTCATGACATTTGAAAATAGAGATTTGAACCTTGCTATTAAAGTCTTATTTAAGATAGTCTAGATAGTAATTTGACCCGTAAAATGTGTTAGGTAATATATATATATGTATGTATGTATAGTTTAAATACATATAATTTTAAAGAGCATAGGGTGAGTATTCTTCTCCTTAGCATTGAGAGGGATCTCCATCGAAGATTATCTCTATGATTCAGGGCAAACATTTTGGTTGTGGGAGCTTACAAAGGCCACCTTTTGGGCCTTCAATAGTCTCGTCTTGCATGAGTGAGATTCCAAGGGTCTGAAGAAAAATTTGACCTACCCAACCCAAGGTCCTTCGAATTGTTAAGATCTTTTAGAAAATAGAGGCAGTTTATGAGGCGTTTTTGGGGTTATTAGGCAAATTTCACATATGTTCTTCTCCAAAGTTGTTTTTCTCTCTCCCCATTTTAGCTTAGGCCCTTTAGAGATATGAATGTAGTGAAAAGAGGTTGACTTCATAGAAGAATGTCCATGAGAGAATACTTTGGTGTTTCTAGGATTACTAGATTTATTTTGTCATACCTAGATGATACTTTATTTGGATTGACCTACATGGTGACATCTTAAAGAGAGAACATGTCAAGTTAATTCCCCGAATCTTTTTAATCGTATTAAATCTAAATTTATGTACTTTGAGTTTTATTGTGATTGAGGGTTGTTTAGATAGAATAGTAAATATCTCTTTAATCACACATTATGCATCCCATTATTTTTGTGAATAGTCGATTGTAAATTTTTGAAATGTTGGCATTAAAACCGATGAACACGATGGTCTCAAATCGTGTAAAACACCATTATATAATCAATTTAAACTTTCATCCACTAGCTATGCTTAACAAATAACTGATGAATAAACTTGATTTTCAGACCTATCGATATTACTTAATAAAGATAAGGAAAGTCTATTTGTAAAAAAGACTGGCATTACTTGTAAACAATAGCCATTGAAAAGGGTTCCTAATTTGTATTAATCACTGAGGATTACACAATTATTTAATCATACAGATGAATGGCAACAGCTAATCAAGTTCTTAACTTATAGATGATTAATCAGGGCAAAAGTGCCATCTTACCTGAAAAATGAATCCTTATCAAACAGGAGGAAGCCATTGCATACAAGCATCATTAAGGTTCAAATCATGCAAAATCAATAGACTTCTACATGCCACTGTTTGTTCTTCTTAAGTTGCGAAAGCTTCTGATCCCAGCTTTCTCCTCTCTGCTCTGCAACTCTCTTCAGTGTTTCCTGGATCCCTGGCATCATTCCCTTGAGCCCACAGAAATATATATGGGCACCAACATCCAACAATTTGAAGATTTCGTCACTGTATTCTTCAATTTTATCCTGCACGTACATCTTGCCGCCGCTCTTGTTCTTTTGTTCTCTACTGAGTGCTTTGTCATAACGGAAGTGATCTGGGTGGTCTTGAAGATACTTGGTAAATTCATCATCATATAGGAGACTGTCAGTGTTGGCCACCCCAAGGAAAAGCCATGCAAGCCCACCAAACTTGTATGTAGGAACAGATTCCATAAACATGCGGCGGAGGTAGCCTCTGAATGGAGCTATGCCAGTGCCGGTAGCAATCATTATGTGGGTAGCATTGGGATCATCTTCAGGCAGAAGCATAACCTTACCAGAGGGTCCTGTCAAGATATATTGAGGCTGTGTTAATGGCATATCAGATTTCAGTTTTGATCACCAAACATCCAATCACTCTGATAATTTAAATAAATGCCAACCTACATTGAAATCAAACAACCTAAACCGTCACAAAACAGAGAAAACCACCATCATCTAATTAGTTTGTTGATCCAATCCATTGTACAAACAGAAGAGAACTGTGACTGTGAAGAAGGGTAGGCATGGACAAAGCAATTTAGTTAACGTCCTGTCATGTTATCAAGGTTTAACAACCAAAATAATTCCAGCCCTCAATAAAATCCCAAGGAAAAAAAATATATGAGAAAATACGAGCTTCAGGTAAGAACAAAATTATAAGTGTATAAAGTATGGCTCTTAGAAATTTGTACTAAATCTGAGTATAATAAAGGAAAAAACATTACAGTAGCAATAACACATAATTTAAGCTAGATCTATGGAATTTTCATACAAGATTGATCAAACAAAAACAACAGAATGCCATTAAAAATATAGTTCAAATTTGAAATCACAAGGACATGAAAGCACAAGGACATGAAAGCAAGTATAAGGGAACTCAGGATACAGTTCAATTCATTAAAACTCTCGAGGACATAACAGCAACAGAAAGGAAGTTTAGAACCCGCAACTCACCTCTACTAGGGAAAGGGAAAAATAAAAAATAAGTGCATAAAAGCTTATTAATTTTAATGACAACAATTTGTCAGCATGCAAGACACACAAACAGTAGTTTCAGGAAAGAATCATTGGGCTAGTAGATGCTGACCCATGCCAGTGCATAAAGGATTAATAAAATATAAAACTTTGTAAGCTTCACTTGTTCAAGATACTCATGTACAAGTACAACCAATAGCCATCAGGATCATTCAATCTACACTGCCAAGCTATCTATAAAAATTGATTTACATATTTTGACATATTACTATCCATTGTAAACCTTTTGCCCATTCAATTAATAACGGTTTAATTAAGCTAGTTCCAATAAATCCAATTGCTTATGGTGCCGGAAACAAATTAATGCAATCAGCAAAAACAATTATTAACTCAAATGAAGCCAAGTATTATGAATGAAGGCTATTTTTATACAAAAATATAGCTTTAACTTTCTTATGCAAGTAGCCATCATATACCTATCAGGCCACTGAATGAATTCACAATGCAATTTTCATTTGATTCAGTTATTTGGTGTAGACAAGATTAAATCCAGCCAATGGAGTAATGTTTTCAATAAGAAGTTCACAAAATAGGTCTAAAGCATATACAACTGCATGGTACTTATGGATCTTCCACTAAACAAAAAGGATCTTACCTGTGATCTGAATCTTGTCTCCAGGCTTTGAGTTGCACACGAAATTGCTGCAGACACCATCCTTTGAAGGATCCTCCCTTCCAGTCTCTGGGTCATAATACACAGCGCGACGAACACATAAACTTGCTGTCCTGCCGTCGAAGGAGTCTCCATACCTAGTTGATGCAATTGAATAAAGACGAACATTGTGAGGAGACCCAGGTTTCTTCGGATTTTCACCCTGTCATGCAAAGATGCATCTAATCAAAGACCTCAAATGCATAAAAGTTAATACAGAAATCATAACTTACATGACAAGAACGAAGGGGTAAAAATGGAAATCAAAAACTTGAAGGCATAAGGTTGGCAGCATTTATTCAATCTAACCGATATTGTAAGTAGAATTAAGAGCTTAATCATCAACAATATATATTGTCAACACTGACAACCAACGATTTTGAAGAGTATATGATTGCCAAGTTTCTTTGATTAATGAGAATCAATGTATCATTTAAAACTAACAATTACCTACCAAAAGCACAGCTAAATATAACCAGTATGATGAAGTAAAGCAAACAACTTACAGGAGGGATGACACCATAACTCTGTCCTTCCCAGTAGGGAACATTTCCCCCATGATCAATCACAATATGACAAGTCTCTCCAGGAGCTTTTGGGCCTACAAGCCTCTCAACAGAAACAATAGTTGCTGTGTAAGGCTCCTTGGGCTTGTATATATTCAATGGCGGCTCTTTTGCATCCTCCAGCTCCAAAGGCGAAACTGCAACCTTGGATCTGCTTGCTTGCTGCACCGACATGCATACTACATATCGATTTCCTAACTGTAAATTCCTTGATTTCAAATTCACAGCTAACAAAGGAGCCCATGATTTGTCACCAAATCTTACATTCTGTGCCTGCAACAGAGTCCAATCAGCAGGCCTTTTACATAGTTTAAAAGACAAGGAAATTATATAGAGAGAGCGTCCGGGGTGCCGCCTAGTTAAACTATAAATAGTTGACAAACAAAGAAAGCATTAGAGACTAATGACAACAAATTAGGTTGAATTAACTACCATGTCAATATTGTTCAAAACATAAGACCAAGATATCACACATCAAGAAACACACAGACAAACAAACACTCTTTAGCTTGCACAACAACAACAACCATCTTATAACAAAAATAACGAGAATTAACGTTAAACGGTCACATCAAATTAGCTAACATATCATCCCACGAAACCAGATCGTTTTGAAAGGTGTTTACACCACAATCAAACAAACAGACACATAAAAAACATAAAAAGAGTGTTTTGTAATATTTACGTTAAATAAACAGCTTCTGAGAGAAGAAGAATCATTGGCGACGGGAACAGCCACAGACACCTGAAACAAAAATCATTTAGTTGATTATAATAACCAAACGGAGAGTGAAGATCGGGAGAGAGAGTACAAGAATTACCTGAGAGACAGACGAGTAAGCCATTATCAGATAAAATCAAGACGTTGAAAGAGAAATGGAAAGGGAGGTCTAATTATATATAGTTGTGAATTGTGATCCTTTGGTGAGCTGCAAAAGACAGCTTTGGCTTCTCAGGCTGCTACCCTCCCTACTGCTCTCTCTCCTCTCTTTTTTTTTTTATTCTTTTCTTATGGGTTAATTAATTATGCACAAATTACTATTCTCTCCCTCTTTTAGTTATTTTTAAATAAGTGTAACATTATTATATGAACAATGATACTCTTCCCAAAATTTTCCTAAATTTTTTTTTTAAATGATGTGATTAGCTTATTTATAGCTACCACATTAATTTTTGAGACGATGCATTGATGAGGTGATAGTTACACATAATCTTATCATATCATTTAGATAATGAATTTAGACAAATATTTTGATAGTATAACGTTACTCTTATTATATATGTTTCACTTTTAATTTATTTTCCTTTTTAAAGATAACATCAGATGGATTAAAAATCTAGTAAAATTTGCTAGGATTAATCAGTAACTGGATAGCCCAAATATATATAATCTCACAACAACGAACAATTACTATTATAATTAAGACTGAAAACCGATTGTACAAAGCATGTAAAATGTGTTTGATCAAATTTGAACCCCTAAAAATATGGATAGAAAGATGCATTACCATCTACTCTACGAGGCATGTGCCACTTTTAATTGTTTTCATGTAATAAAAACATAGGTGAAATTCAATTGAAATAAAGCATAATTCAATGAGAATTCATTTATAAGTTATAACTCAAATGATTAATGTACTTCTACTTCATATCTGTGATTGAGGTTTGAGTCTTTTCATACGTTTTTACCAACATTTGTGAAGAGTTTTCCTTTTTATTGTGAGAATGAATATCTCTTTATGTGAAAGTAAAGTGTTGAACTGTGAATGATATATAATATTGACAAATTCTGACAAACCTCTAATCATTGGTGTTGGAATAGATTTTTAAGCTATGCATAGAATTTAGTCTGGACAAGTCTCGATAGATCCTTTGTAATGTATCAAAAATTTTCAATTACCTTATAATTATTAAAAGCTATGGGTAATATTGCAATTTGCAAAAGAATAATGTTGGATTATCTAAAGTTTTGTCTAATGTATGCACAAAAGATTTAATATGTGATTTGTAACTATATGACTATGTTTGGCATGCGGGATTGGAATTCAATGAAATTGATTGGATTCGAATGGATTGAATTGAGTTGGAATGGATTAAAAAAATATTGTCTCATGTTTGGTTGAACTTAAGGTTTGATTAAAATTACACCATATTATGTTTGATGTAGATTGGGATTGGATAACAATAAAATTAGTTTAAATATTTTATTATACGCTTAAAATTAATTTTATAAAAAAGAGAAAAATATTTTATTAATTTAAATACAAGAATTAATTTAAAATACTAAAATGTAGGTTGAAATTGAATTGAAATAAAATTAATTTAAATGTTTTATTAAATAACCTAACTTATAAATCATTTTTCTAAAAAGTTATATTGATTTTTTTAAAGTTGTATTATTTTAAAGTATGAGTAAATAAAGATTAATTTTGGAGAAGGGGATGATAGAAGAAAGATAAAGAAAAGTGCAATACAATTAATGAGAATAAAAAGAAACAATTAATGAGTTTGGAATCAAGTCGATTGAATCTCATGGTGGAGCTTGGAAATAAGTATTCCCATGACAAAGGGATTAGAATGAAGATGGGAATAGGTTTTCATTTCCAAGTTGACCTCTCCAAATGTAAGATTTTAAGAGTTTGAGATATTTTTCAAAATATCTCAAATCTGGCGTTCCAAACACAGCCTAAATGAGATGATGTGTTGGATTATGCATTACTTATAAATCATATGCCACATTATTTAAGAATAATTTTATGAAAAAAAAATGGATAATTTAATTTTTACTATTGTAAAGTAAACCGAACATATATTAAAAAGTGTACAACATTCACATCTACTTTTAATTTTTCTATACTATTTCAAAAACTTTATACTCCTATTCACACTTTGGGTGTGACACATTATTTGAGATGAGTTTTCAATGAAAACTTTAAACTTAACTGTAGTACTCTTGAAATAATATAAGTTTGAGGTATCCAAAAATTTGTAAGATTAAAAGCAACTTAGAATTATAAACTTTATGATTCCCAGAAATTCAAAATTACACTAATTCTGTATGCTACCATTATGTGTTAAGTTATATTAATAAAATACATGTTGTTGAGACAGCAAAATGGGTATAACCGGAATTAAACCACATGGATCAAGCCACCTAAGAGCCCTTTGGGAGAGGGATTTGGTTGGACGAGAGACACCTCTAACAAACCTCAAAAGGCCAAAATTAAAACAGCGCCTCTTAGAATTACATGGCACTACAGGATTGGTTAATAAGGTTAATTAACAATCAAAGTGGACCCTACTTCCCTATGGCTTCCTACTTCAATTTTTTTAAGAAAATGAAATAAATGAGAAATAAAACCGATGGATGAAAAATAAAACCGGTATACATATGTATGTATGTATGTATATATATGATTTTACCATAAATATTTTCGAATATTAAAAGGTTAAGACGAATTCATCCATTATATTTGAATTAAATAGATGAGAAGAATTTACTTTAAAAGAGATAATGCAATAAATAAATTTGATTGATTCATCTTAACTTTAATAAGTTAGGAGACACTGATGGTAAAACCTATATTTATATATAAACTATATTGGAGGAATATTAAGAATGAATGAAATTTTAATTAATATTGAATTGTCTTCTTTATATTGGATGCGTTTAATGTGTAAATTGGATTGAACCATTTTGATGAAATGAGATTGGATAAGATTGGATTAGACTTGACTAAATTAATATTGCAATATATTTGATGCACTTGGGATCAGACTAAAAATACTTATATCTTTTCTTTGATATATATAGGATTAGATGAAAAATAATTATATTTTATGTCTAATGGTAAGGATCTTATTATTTTTTTTTTAAAGATTATGAAATTAATTGATATAATATTATATTATATTAGTTTTTATATATAAAATATTTATATTTTTATAATTATTTATTGATAATCATCATAACAATAATAATATTTGTTTATCATTAATCTTAACAAAATATTAAAATTATTTTAATAAAATATACAAAAATAAATTTTAAACATTTTAATAAGTTATAAATAAATCATTAGTAATATATATGATAAAATAAAATAATATTTTTTCCATTAATATTAAATTAATAAAATATTAATTTTATATTATTAAAAAACTTAAGAAAAAAAATATATATATTCCTAACAACCAGGACTATTTAAACCCACCAAAGTAGGTGGGTTTGCACACTGGTGGTTCTCCGAGACCAAGCATGGGCCTCATGTGGAGCCCATGAGCTTTCAAGATTGGCACAAAAATTACCAAACAAGGGTTTGGATTAGAAAACTAGTCCCAACGCCTGTTCGGTGCACCAAACAATTTGTGTTGGTGTCTTTGGGGGATTAACTTTCGTGAAGAGTACATCAAGTCTTCAAATAATTTATAAAGTTTTTTTTTTTTTTTTTTTAAATCAAAATATATTCTAGGTTATATCTTTATAAAACATAAGTCATATATAAAATTCTCATCATTTTTATTTTACTTCTATAATAAAAATTGATCATTTACTTTATAATTAGAAATAGCAGTAGATCACTTTAAGTATGAGGATAGATTTATCAATCCCAATTCATCCACTCTTCCCATCTCTACCCAAATTTTCATTTAAGGAGAAATAGGGATGAGGATATTTGTGGGTGAGTTACCCATCTCAGTACCCTTATTTACCTTGTTTTGCTTTATTTGACCTTGGTCCCTATCTTGATTTGACCTCATTTTACTTGAAATAAAAAAAAATACATATGATTACAAATAATTTTTAATAAATAATAAATAAAATTCACAAAAACAAATAAATAACAATAAAAATATAATTCATAAAATAATTTTATCAACATGATCCATAAAAAAGAAAAAAAAATTACAATCCCCTTACACATGAGTTGTAAGTCATGAGAAAAGTTTAAACAAAATATAAACTATTACATGAAAAAAAATTATAGGACAATCTCAAGTTCTCAACTCTCAAGCTTCAAGTTCTAACTTCAAATCTCTTGTCAAATAACTAAATAAAAATAAAGTGTGAATGATATTAAACAAAATCTAAACTATTATGTATAATAAGATTACAAGACAATCTCAAGTTCTTGACTCTCAATTTTCCAAGTTTCAACTTCACGTCTCTTGTCAAATGACTAGGTAAAAAATGAAAGCAATGTGCCGGCATGAGGGACTAAAAATAATGAGTTTCTAAAATGTTAAGGACCATATGAAGTAAAAGTGAATTCATATTTAAAAGAATTAAGTATTAGGATGTAGAGAACGGGAATGAAATTCTCCTATTAAAAAAAAATGTAATCCTAATATATATATTGAGAAATATAAATCACAAATTAAATTGTTTTTTGCTGATCGTGACTTTAATTAATACACCATTTAAATAGGGATGATAAAATAACCTATGAGACCTATATTTTGGGGTGGAGATGATAAAATAGGGATGATTATGACTTTAATTAATACACCATTTAAAGAAATTGAGTTGCTTTGGGCTAAAGGCGTTTTTTACAAGAACCGACGATTTTCTTTCTTTATTTGATGGATCTAGGATTGAGTTTGGTTTGGGATTTGGTCATGTTTCGAATAGGAGCCAACTGGGTTGGGCTGGTTTTGTATCTAGGTATGTTAGGGACTTTGGTTGGAAACTCTCGAGTGTTCTCCGTTTTTTTGGTGGCTCTAGGATTGAGTTGGTTTGGGATCCAGTCATATTTCAAATGGGAGCCAATAGGTTGGGTTGGTTTTGTGTATGAGTATGTTGGGGACCTTGGTTCTGATTGCTGGTAATCTAGTCAAACTTTGTTTGGCATGAGCTGCCTTTTTGTCTATTGTAAATCTGAATTTTAAATAAAAGTATTAAAGAATAAATTTTAATTTAATTGTTTATCAAATAATATTTATATTATAGAAGAAACAAGTACATTGACATCGATGACATAACATTTTTTTTTTTAAATACAATTCATAGAAGCATTGAAGTTGCTATAAATTTGATGAAGATGGGATGAGGATAAGGACAATTAGTAAAACTTACAATGGGTGTGGGGCGGGAATGGGTTTTATACTCCCCACCCCATTCAAAAGATAATATAATTTTTATATTTAAGTTTTTTAAACATTAATTAAGACAGAGCTTCATAGTTTGGAATAAAAGAAATATATATTCAAACATATATTCTCTAGACAATTGTTACACTAACTTTTATTTTCAATATTAATTAGATTATTTTTAATATTTTTAAGAAATTAATTTATGTATTAAATAGGGCGGGGATGGGGAGGGCACTCTCCATTCGACCCCACCCCACCCCACTCGATCGAATGTGGAGATTTTATAAGGTATAGGTTTTCAAAAAATAAACAGAGTAAGATACGGGAGAAGGCTATCAATGAGATGATTTTTAATATTTTTAAAAAATTAATTTATGTATTAAATAGGGCAAGGATGGGGAAGGCACTCCCCATTCGACCTCGCCCCAACCCACCCTGCCCCGCCCCATCGAATGTGGAGATTTTATAAGGTATAGGTTTTCAAAAAATAAACGGGGTAAGATACGGGAGAGGGTCATCCCGTCTCAATGTCATCCCTACTTTAAAATGAATATGTATAAATATTTTTTAATAAAATAATATTACATAATACTATTTAAATAATTATAGTAAACTCAAGATTTGAGAAGGGGAGATAATTGGAAACGGAGATAATTGGAAACTATAATAGCTAGGTTCTAAATGCCATAAATATACTTTTGACCAAACATTTTACCAAATATATTAATAACAACTTTTTATATGTTATCCAAATATAAGATATAGGGTCGTTTGTTTTTACCACTTTTCATTTGATGGATCTGAATTATACATTTTAAGTTATTTTTGTTTGTATTTTTAAGTGATCAAACCACTTAAAACTACCCCAAAAATCACTGAATATAAAAAACTACAATTTTTGACTTTTTACTTAATGACAAATCATTTAATGATATTTTATATATATTTTTCTGAATCTATTATTCTCAAAATAATATATTTCCAAATTAATTCTAATTTTACATCATACAGATTTATTTTAAATATAATCAATGAAATATTGCAATGACTAAAATATATATTACTTTACAGTAATAGTTATTTAACTTAAGAATATTTTGTTTATTTTTATTTAAGTATATAAATTTAATTTATTTTACTATAATCATTTATTTTTGTATATATAATTTAAAAAAATTACTTTACTATAATAATTAATTATTTTTTAATTATGAATAAAAAATGTTGTTAATATATACATAAAAGTGTTTTGGTATTTTTTAAACAATTTATTGTAATTATTTGTATTATATTAAATTAAGTTTCAAAACAACTGATAGTAAAAAGATATAAATGTCAAATTATTAGTTTTCAGACAATTTTAACTTTACGAAACAAACGAAATTATTATACATTTAGAGGTAAAGGAAAAAAAAAATAAACATGTCATTCAGATTTCAGGTTTCAATCACTATTCAGTCTTTAGTCTTCAGCAGTAATGTTCAGTCTTTAGACAAAAAAACAAATGACCTCATACAGTAATGCTAAGTTTTTCAAATTTTTTATTCAAATTCAAGTTCAAATGATATAGTATATGAGTTATCAATATTTTATCAATTATGAGATGATATGATAATTAGTGTGACATTGATAACTCACGTGATATGTATAAAAAAAAAAAAAAAAGAGTCTAATATTACTTTAAAAAATAAATGCAATATTTGTCTTAAAAAGGAAGGGAAAAAAATTTGAAAAATGAAAATTGTTGGTCTTACTTGGTGGAATGTACTTAGAAAAAGGCCGCAGAAAGCAGGTGGTGCTCACGGCAGAGCATATAGCAGAGCAAAACCCAATCCATCACTCATATCCATACATGGAACCCACGTGCATATATCCGTATTCAACGGTCAGCCGTCACCTTCAATCCCATCCAGTCACTACGTGGACCCCACAAAACTCTTGGTCCTGATTGTTTCTCACTATCTCCCGGTCACCTGCCCGCCGATCATCTCCACGGCCCTTCTTCTTCCAATCTTGCTTGTTGTAACATTGATAAACATGCAGACACGGATTAAGCCTTAATTCATGAATAGAGACTTCTGTTAAATTATTCGACTTTTAACCTCTAAACCAATTTTGGACCACTTTCCAATGCCAAATAACTATACTCTTAACATTAAATTTATTATTATTATAGTAAATTTGAGTTATCCTAAAAGGAGATTATTGGAATTCAAATAATTGTTTGTTTCAAGTGTGTTATTTTATTATTGATCTTAATCATATCCTGAATCGATCTCAATCGTAAAAAAAAAAAGTGTGTTATTATATTGTTCGAGTGCATATTATACAGTCTTTCAAAAATGACATATAAACTTTTATAAACCCTTAATGCTAACTTTATCATGTAAATAAGATGGTAATTGTGTGTATATATATATATATATTAGTCTAGTACTAATAATTAAGATTAAAATCTATATATATAGCTTAAAAATTATTCTCATAACATAAGATTTTTACTTACATAAGAGAAAGCTCTTCATATAAAATGATAAATCTGTATAAAACTACTTAAATCTTTATCATAAATAGGTAAAAAAAAAAAAGTATCTAACAATTTAAGCTATATATATATATCTATATCTATCTAAAGATTAAAAATTAATAGAGCTGACAACTTAATTCTTAAGAAAATTCATTAATATTTTTTAATAAGATTATATGAGCATTAAAATGTCATTAATCAAACTCATTATAAATAATTAATAAAAAAACCCTATTGTTAAAGAGTACTAATATTTTATATGTCTTTCAAAAATAAAAAAAAGTATTATTTTATACATAATTATATATATTTTATTGCGAAATTTGACAATATTGAGGTAAGTATCTATTGAGATGAAAGATTATACTACTCCCATGTGAAATGACAAACTCCATCTGAATTTTAATTATTACTTACGCCCTATTATGAGTAAGTACTATATATGTTGTAAAAATCTACACAATATATAAATTTTGGTAATATTGGAAGAAAACTATTAACATATCAGTAACAACGTATTCTTGATTCAAACATAAGGTGAGAGATGTAAACCATTTTGAATAAGATTAAATATATAAATTTAATTTAATTAGAATTGATGTCCTTTAATTAAAAGCATGTCCAAGTATGAGAAAATATCTGCAAAATTTTCACCTTATATAATGAAACTAGAAGTTTCAATTCATGTAATTAAATGTAAACAGCAACACAATGGTATTATCGCTGCCATCCACTACCTTCATTTTGAGGTAATGGGCCTACACCCACTCACACAATTTATGAGTTTTATTCCAACATATCGTGGGTTATCCCGCAATTTGATGTGAGTTACTTGTTCTAATTTTAGGAGCTATTTTTTGGGTTATATTATTTGAGTTATATCACAGCTTGTCTCGCCTACCTTTTGAATTAATACAAGTAATAAAAAGAAAAAAAAATCATGTGATTAAATATTTGGATTGCTCGTATAATGGTTAATTCGATCAAATTAGATCAATAATTATGAAAAAAAATTATTTTAATACAAAAATTAGAGAAAAAGACAAAATGAGAATTTAATTCGGGTCAAACGTCCACCGACCCGAAACGAGTCGGTGACATATAAAAGCCTGCAACCAACAACTCAGAAACCCCTCTTTGAGCCCTAATTTTATCAGAGAGCGAGACGAGATGGCGAAGACAAAAGAGAAGAAAGTGAACGTGTCAGGGAAGCCGAAGCACTCGCTCGACGCCAACCGTGCGGATGGGAAAGCCGGGGCCCGAAGCGCCTCCACGGTGCGCCGCCTCAAGATGTACAACACCCGCCCCAAGCGCGACCGTAAAGGCAAGATTTTGCAGCACGAGTTCCAGTCCAAGGACCTCCCCAACACTCGCATCCAGCCCGACCGCCGCTGGTTCGGTCAGTACTTTCAACCATTTTTGCCTTCAATTGACAAAGTTCAGGGTTTGAATTTAGTTTGATTAGAAAGATTGGTGTTAGTTTTGAATTTGTTGATAATTGGAAAATTTGAAGCTCAAGCTGGTATTTTTATTGAAAGATTGGGTTTTTAGTTTTGAATTTGTTGATAATTGGAAATTTTGAAGCTCAAGTTGGTAGTTTGATTTGAAAGATAATGTTTTTAGGTGGATTAAAAAGCTCAGGTTGTTGTGTTATGATCATTGTAGGGAATACGCGGGTTGTGAATCAGAAAGAGCTTGAGTTCTTTCGTGATGAGCTTCAGAGCCGGATGTCGAGTAGCTATAATGTCATTTTGAGGGAGAAAAAGTTACCCTTTTCTCTCCTTAATGATCACCAGAAGGTATGAATACATATGGTTATGCAATCTAGGCGTTTTTTATTATGCAATCATCATTTGTTAGCTTTTTTTTTTTTTTTTTGCTTTATTTTCGTGCGTTGTTATTGAGGTCAAGATGTGGTTTGTTTTAGATTTTGCACTTTCGTATGATTGTTCATGAGTTTGAGTGCTTTTGTTATATATGACAGGCATGGTGTTTCTGCTATAGTCTATAGATTCTGATTTTGGTGCTCGGGGAGTTTCTTGTGGGTGACATTTTTGTGGCTTATTGCTTTTAAATAGGTCTCTATATTGAGTAGAGTTTTGAGTTTTGAAATTTTTTGTACTGTCATCTGCTAACATTTTATGATAGTACAATTTAGCATTTTTGAAAGTTATAAAATTATACAACTGGTAGTTGACCCTTCCGTACTTAAGTTTTCATTTAATTAGTAGTGCATTTTCTTTTACTTATTCATTTTCTTTCCTTCTCGATTGATGCATACAGCAAGCCAGAGTGCACCTTCTTGATACCCAGCCTTTTCAAGATACATTTGGACCTAAGACAAAGAGGAAGCGTCCAAAGCTATTAGCAACAGACTATGAATCTTTAATTAAGAGAGCTGATGGCTCTCAAGGTAATAAATTGTCGTTATCACTGTTGTCAACATTTATTTTTGGGTTTAGGCAA
Organism: Nephelium lappaceum; assembly: GCA_021234005.1. Taxonomy (NCBI): domain Eukaryota; kingdom Viridiplantae; phylum Streptophyta; class Magnoliopsida; order Sapindales; family Sapindaceae; genus Nephelium; species Nephelium lappaceum. Next base: position 10,238,894 of record CM038010.1, read on the forward strand.
CATTGCAAATCGGCCATTCTATGCCCATGTACTCCTGTATGTGATGGTCTGCTTTGCCTAGATTTTTGGTGCATGGAGTGAACATTAACTTTAGATTAGTTTTCTGTTTCCTTCTCAAAGATGCTAAGATGCTTTTTCATTTTCTTGATCTTAACTTTAAATGATCATCTACTTCATAAGTTTTGGTTTTTTAACTCTGTAGACGCCTTTGAGCAGAAGGATGGTGTTAGTACATCTGCAGAAGGAACTGAAGAAGATGGATTTAGAGATCTGGTTCGGCATACAATGTTTGAGAAGGGTCAAAGTAAACGTATATGGGGTGAACTCTATAAAGTGATAGACTCTTCCGATGTTGTTGTTCAGGTCTGTTTTTCTTCTTGTTCTTGGTAAAATATAAATATAATAAGTTCTTTTTGTACAATATGAATGTACAACTGTACATTAAGTTGCAATCACCTGGGACGAGATGTTGAACTTTTGTTCTTTTGATGATTCTGGATTTTCATGATCTGCATTATTGGTATACTACTGAATGTAGAATGGTGGTTATCAGATGAAAGAATGACTTCAACAGGTGGTATAAGGTCATCACTTTATTATAATGTTTTTTTCTTTTTTCCTATTCTTTGCATGTAAGAATCAGCGAAGTAAATTTTTAGGGGCATATTTTACATGTTTTGTAGACAAATTATATTTGCTTTTTGTGTGTGTGTGTGTGTACCCATTAGAAATAATTAGGTGTTGATCAAGATAATTTTTAGTTGATTTCTGGCGGACTGGTCAGGACCTTTAGTTTTGGTCCTTTTGGATGTCTGTGCTTGTGATCAGTTTTATCTATATCTTCACTAGCTATAATTGCAAGTTCACCTTATAGGAGATATTTTTAATTTGAGAAGAGAAGAGAAGAGAGGAAAATAACCGAAGAAGAATATAAAATTGAAGATCTTTCTTATTTGTTCTTTTAATTTTTTTCTTTGCAGGTTTTGGATGCCAGGGATCCTCAAGGCACAAGATGTTATCATTTAGAGAGGCATTTGAAAGAGCATTGCAAACATAAACATATGATTCTTCTATTAAATAAGGTGCGCAATGTTTCCTTTTCTGTGAAAGGAAAAAGGAACTGATAAGGATTTTTTTTTTTTTTTTTTTTTTTTTTTTTTCACTTAAGTTTTTCTGAAAAAATCTCTCTTCTCAGTGTGATCTTATTCCTGCCTGGGCTACAAAAGGATGGCTTAGAGTATTGTCCAAGGAATATCCCAGTCTAGCATTCCATGCAAGCGTCAATAAGTCCTTTGGCAAGGTAACTTTTTATGGTAGATAGAGGCACCTTTTGTCGTGGAACTATATTTTTTCCATGGTATCAAACATCTAATGAATAACATTCTATTCATGGTATGTATTATGGTATACGTGGGTAGTGTGTATGTTAAAACATTCTTATTATTTTGTGTATTGTCACCTTATTTTCCATCCTGACTTAGAAAAACTTGTCTATTTTTTTCTGGCCATGTGTATCAATGAGGTGAGAGTGACAACTTAAGAGGCTAAACTAATATGTGAGAGCGTGAAGTAGACAGATCTGCATATTGCACAGTGTTCTCTATTTATGTTTAATGTTGCTGACTTGTAATTTTCTTTATTGCTGATCTTGAGGTTGGTTTTCTGATTTATGACATTCATTTTGTTCTATATAGGGGTCTCTGTTATCAGTGTTGAGACAATTTGCTCGCTTAAAGAGTGACAAGCAGGCAATATCTGTTGGTTTTGTTGGATATCCAAATGTTGGGAAGTCCTCAGTTATCAACACACTGCGCACAAAGAATGTAAACTTTCTCTTCTTCCTTATTACTTCTGATGTTGTAGTTCTTGCTTTGCGGTTAATTGCATTTATTAATTTCAGTGGATGATGATTTGATACGGTATGGTAAGTTGATTATGTTAGGAAACAAAGTGAATTTGCTATGTCTGAGCATTTTGCCTACTAAATTTGAAATGTTCAGTCTAATCAAGTCATCCTCTTGTGAGCTTTGAAATCTTTATAAATTTAAAACAGGTAGATTTCAAACACTGAATGTAGGATTTTGGTTTGCAAATTGGAAAAAGGAAAAAGATTTTGTTTTCTAAATCATATTGTGTGTAAGACTTAGGTGATTATTTAAGTTAATGAAGGTCATGGTGCACCTTATGAGAAAGGTGACTTGTAACAATGATACTCGATATCAAGATGTGATTTACAGTCACCATTTTCTTCATGTCACAACATTGATGGCTCAACTCAATTAATGGGTTTATTTGCCCTTTTTTTTTGTTTTTTTTTTTTTCATTTTTTAATATCTAGGTCTGCAAAGTTGCTCCAATTCCAGGGGAAACTAAGGTCTGGCAGTATATAACACTCACAAAAAGGATTTTCTTGATCGACTGCCCTGGAGTTGTTTACCAAAACAGTGACTCAGAAACAGATATCGTACTAAAGGGAGTGGTATGTTTTTTCTGTCCTTCATGAATTTCTCTTTTTACTTTCCAATGCAAAAGATCAAGAATTTTAATAAGTTATTAGTACCAAATCAGGAAAAAATAAACCATTAGATGGGTTATTGTTTGTTTCTCGTCATCATATCTTGATCTTGTACACTGCTCTGTCAACAATTTACTCATGCCTATGATCAGATTTAGAGTACCGGTTGCTGATGGAGTCTTTTTTTCTTTTTTTTGCTTCTTTTTCCTAGCATTCACATGCTAGAAAAAGAAATTTTATGTTATGTTTAATATTTCAAAACGCTAGACATTTTTTACAGAGATTCTGGTATTATCACTTGCCATTTTCTCTTCCCTGTCTGTTTTGTGTTTCATTACAACATTTTCTTCTAGTTGGAAATCCTGGTATGTGTTGATTTGGAACAGTCCATGCCCTTAGCTGTTGTTTGCTATTTGTCTCTGTAAGCTTTCTCTTTTCCTTGGGAGATTGCAAATTCAATATATAGTTTTTATGTCAATTAGATAAGGCTTATTACAGAATGCACTTTGCAATGGAGATTATTTCCAATGTCCGCTTTTTTGTACTTGCTTAATTGATTCAAATTATGTATGTACATCTTGTGTTTGCTTGTATATATGTTCTATAATTCGTTTGTGGTGTTATATTATTCATATTTAATAAGTTGGCACATGTGATCTACTATTTAATCATTTAAATTGTTGGACATTTTGGTCCTTTTCCAGGTACGTGTCACAAACTTGGAAGATGCTTCTGAACATATAGGAGAAGTTCTAAAACGTGTCAAGAAGGAACACCTTCAAAGAGCATACAAGATAAAAGACTGGTGAGTCTATGATTGGCTTTTATTAGAATTCGTGTTCAATTCTAATTATAACTTCTACAGCTTTATGGCTTTTCCTTTCTTGTTTGCCTCTATATGTTACAAAAGCAGATATGACAAGAAATTTTCAGTTTCCAGTTTGCAGTTGCAATTTTTTTCTTGAATATGATATGTACAGTATACAATAAAGATTAGATATCCTACCCATAAGTAGATAGTAAGAATGGTTGGGCTTTAGGGTTTGTTCCCTTAAGGTTCAAGGTTCAAACCTTCATGGGCACCTACATAACTAAAGACTATAGTTTACTGCTTCCCAAAGATTGTGTAGAACTCAGCAGGGGCTCTAGTTTCGAATTCAAATTCGTTAAGTGGTTTTGAAGAATTTCTAGATTATCAAAAAAAATAATAAAAAAAATAAAAAAATAAAGATTACACATCCTGAATTGTGGTCTGAATACAATAAAATTACTTGTTTTTTGTATTGCTAATTGAATTTTCAAAAAGGGCATAGGTCTCTGCAAGTTTTGATTATTGATTTATGGAAAATGCTTAGGGATCTTGAAGTTTGTATTGATATATAAGTTTGGTTATCATCAAGTAAACACCATCTCACTATACTTCTCTTGTCAGGGAGGATGATAATGACTTTCTACTTCAGCTTTGCAAATCAACGGGCAAACTTTTAAAGGTATGTTTCTACTTATCAAATTTTGTTATTTTAGGATTTATGATTATATGCACACAAAATTCAGTTAAATGTCTGTAAGATACGGTTCATTTCCCTTGTTTGTTCGTAAATTATCCCCGCATGACTCATCCTGACAATCCTTGCTATATATGTATGTTTCCTTGGTACTTTTAGAAGATGGATATGTTTAGTTTATGTTTACATGGACTGTATATGTTCAGGGTGGTGAACCTGACTTGACAACAGCAGCAAAGATGGTCCTCCATGACTGGCAGAGAGGCCGAATTCCCTTCTTCATTCCTCCACCAAAGCAAGAAGACGAGTCTTCAGAGGAACCCAATGTGTACGGTGGGATGAATGAGGAAGCACTTGCTGATGATAATCAGGCATCTGCAGCCTTCAAAATCATTGCCAGTGTGATGTCATCACAGCAGCAAAAAAGTGTTCCCATTCAAAAGGATCTCTTCAGTGAGACCGAGTTAAAGGGTGAGACCACAGATCAGAATCCAGCCAGTGATGATGATGAGAAAGATGACGAGCAGTCAGCTTTCGATAGTGAGTCCAATGATGAGGGTGCAAGTCCAACACACAGCTCATAGAGTTTCCAGTTTTGTGCCTGGAGAGACTTAGATGGTAAGTTAGGGAAAAAAGTCAGTTGTATTGTTTTTTTCTTTAATATATGAAAAGAATCTGACAATTTTGTAGCATAATGCGGTATTTTGATCGTCACTTATTTTATTATGGTTTCATGATTTCATTATCTTAAGTTGCATGTTTTCTTAAAATCAAATCATGATTTCATTAATTTCTATGGGACATATAAAAACATTCTCCTTGGTTCCTTAGAAGCTAATAGGTAAGCAAACCTCCATATCTTCAAACTTGGGGATGAGAAACACATTTTCGTTGGTATTGTTTCATCTTTGAAAAGGAAAGGCAGCACCCTATAAAAATTTGGTCCAAATTATCTACATTCATGGCAATACCACCAAGGATTATTTGCCTATGTGTCAATTTCCTACACACGCATTTCACAAAGTTGCATGGTGGCAGTAAGAAGATATGAGTTGTAACAGCTGAGAAACAACCTTTGATTGAAAGGGGGTGGGTCTTTGATTTGCCACTAGACCATGGCCACTCTCTTCTTTGCCATGTTATTTCATTGGTTTGGTAATGCATTTTTGACATTAATGCAGAAAATTGTGCATTTTCTACATGTCTGCATAGATATCGCCATCAACTTGTCTGTCTGCAGTTGTTGCTTTTGCGTTCTCATGGTTGTGAAAAATTGTGTCCTGATGAGTGGAGTCATGCATTGCTTCAGTTTAAGCAACTCTTTTCGTATGAGAAAAAATCATCTTTCAATTGTGATAGGTTGCTTCCGTCTTATCTAAAACTGATGTCTTGGAATGTAGACAATGATTGCTGGTTATGGGATGGAGTTACATTTAATGCAGTGACCGGTTATATGTGATCCGTCTTGACCTTGATTGTAGCTGGCTTTACGGAAGCTTTCCTTCAAACAGCAGTCTTTTTCTCCTTCCTCACGTGCAAAGTCTCAACCTTGCTTTCAATAATTTCAATCTTTCTCCAATATCCAGTGAATTTGCTCGATTTCATAGTTTGACACACCTCAACCTCTCTTCCTCCAACTTTTCAGGTCAACTTCCTTCCGGAGTTTCCCATTTGTCTAAATTAGTTTCACTTGACCTCTCTTATAATCCTGAAGTTAAACTTGAAACAAATATTTTGGAAGGACTAGCACAAATCCTGACTGAGTTAGAAGAACTTGTTCTCCATTCCTTTGACTTGTCTGCCATAACACTTGGTTCCTTGACGAATCTATCTTCTTTGATATCGTTGAGTCTTATTGGTTGTCAGTTGCAAGGGAAGTTCCCGGAAGACATCTTCTACTTACCAAACCTGCAGATACTCAAGTTAGCTTATAATCACAATCTGACTGGTTTTTTCCCCAAGGAAAGTTGGAGCAGCCCCCTCAGGTTTCTCGATGTCTCTTTCACGAATTTCTCAGGATAATTGCCGGATAAAATGGGTGACTTGGAAACACTGACGCATCTAGATCTCCATGATTGCAATTTCATCGGGTCATTTCCTACATCTCTTGGTAAATTTGCACAACTTACTCATTTGGATCTCTCCTCTAATAATTTTATGGGTTAGATCCTGTCATCGTTTTCAAACCTTGTCCAGCTCCGTTATTTAGACTTTTCAAATAACAAATTCGTTGGTGAAATTCCAAATATGTTTGTCAACCTCCAGCAACTTTCCCATTTAGATTTCTCATCAAATCAACTAGTTGGTCCAATTCCTTGTCATGAAGGTAGGCTCCAAAATCTAGTGACCATACGTCTAGAAAATAACCAACTGGTCATATTATTGAATTTCAGAATAATATTACATTGCAAAGTATCCATTTGAGTAATAACAGGTTGTATGGTCCAATTCCAAGTTCAATATTTGAACTTGTAAATTTGAGTGAACTCATGCTTTCTTCAAACAATTTAAGTGGCCCTGTAGAGTTTTGCATGTTTGAAAAGCGGAAAGAACTTAAAGCCCTTGATCTTTCTCACAACAGTCTATCACTAATACACGCAACCAATGTCAATCATTCGCTTCTTGACTTGCGCGTATTGCGTTTATCTTCTTGCAACATAACTGAGTTTCCAGGGATGTTAAGGACTCAACATCTGTTGTACGAGCTTGACCTTTTTGAGAATAAAATCCATGGTCGAATTCCTAACTGGATGTGGGAAATGGGAAAGGACACTTTGGCTATTCTAAATGTTTCCCACAACTTCCTCACAGGCATACAACACCTTCCATGGAACAATCTCTAATATCTTGACCTTCGTTTTAACTTGCTTCAAGGATCGCTTCCACTTCCACCACCCCGAACGAGATACCTTTCCGTGTCCAACAATCAGTGTTAGATCTTCGCAAAAATAGATTTCGTGGTAGTATTCCAGGAACATTTGCAAAGTGTGCTAGTTTAAGAACCATAAATTTCAATGACAATAGATTGGAACGGCCAATCCCGCGATCTTTGATAAATTGTACAAGGCTTGAAGTTATCGATCTTGGAAATAACAAGATAACTGATATCTTCCCACATTGGTCAGCAACTCTTCGAAAGTTGCAAGTCCTCGTTTTGAGGTCTTATAAACTTTACGGATCACTAAGGAGTACTACTCATGAGGGCAAAGGTGGTTTCTCTAAATTGCAAATAGTTGATCTCTCAAACAACAATGTTGTATGCTCCTTGGAAGCAAAGTTTTTTGAAAATCTTGAAGCTGTGATGAATGCTGATGAAGCTCAATGGAAATTGGAATATATAGGGGCATACGGTTACCAGGATTCCATATTGGTGATAGTGAAAGGGATTGATATTAAATTGGTGAAAACACTTAATGTTTTCACTACCATAGATTTGTCTAAAAACAAATTTCATGGAGAGATTCCTGAGTCTATTGAAAAGCTGTGTTCACTTCGATTCCTTAACCTTTTACAAAACAGTCTAAAGGGTTATATCCCCTTGTCGTTAGAAAATTTGACGGTACTTGAATCGTTAGACCTCTCTTGAAACAAACTTGTTGGGAAGATCCCAATGCAGTTAGCAAGTTTGAAGTTTATTACGGTTTTAAACTTATCAGAAAATCAACTTCAAGGACCAATACCCTCTGGTGGTCAGTTTAACACATTTCAAGGCAATTCCTACGGTGGGAACTCAAGGTTGTGTGGATTTTCGTTATGTCATAAATGTATCATTGATGAGACACCATAAGATGACATGGAGTCTGAAACTAAAAATGTATTTGGGTGAAAAATGGTGTTGATTGGTTATGGATGTGGAATGGTCTTAGGAGTCATTATAAGATATGTTGTATTCTCAACAGGAAAGCCTCAATGGCTTGTGAGAATTGTTGAAAGAAAACAAGGCAGAAGGTGAGAAGGCCAAGTAACATATCAACATAAGGAAGAACAAGTTGTTGGCTTGGTGCATGGATGATGTAACCATTCGAACATGAATTATTGTAAAGTTAAATAAGGGCTTTTTATTATCGAACCACATTGAGCAGTGGTGAATGATACTATTTCTGTGTCACTAGTATTAATTAGTTTTATCTTTCTATACTCATGTATTGTAATGCTCTGAAGAGAAAATGTATTATGCAATCCAATTCAAGTGTTTGGACTTTGGATAGCCAATTGTGTTGCATTAATTATTACAAATAGTCCCGCTAATACAAGAGCGGATGAATTAGATAATACATACTAAAAGCGCGGAATTACATTGGATTGCAATGTCTTTTTTCATATTTTCCAATCATGTTATATTATGTAAACATAATTATATGCAATATTAAAATTATTTAATTAAATATTAATGTAATAAAATCATAAAAATACAAAAATCCAAAATTAAGTATGATATAATTTCAAAACTAATTTAATCAAATAAAAAATTATAAACCTGAAAAATAAAAATAAACGTGTAGTTATACACAATAGAATACATTTATTTCTAAAAGTGACAAAAAATGAATATTTGTTAATTTAATACAATCTAAATATGATATATCACCAAACACATAAGACTGTACAAAATTTTATACAATCCAGTCCTATACAATATAATACAATATGGCACACCAAATGTGGCTTCAAAAGTTAAGTCTAAACTCATTGAAATATTGTCATTGGTATATAGTCGGATAATAGCTTAGAATATTTATATAAGATGGAATTGCGGATTATTTAGTAGATCTAAAATAAATGATTGGTTAGAAATGCACCCTGCCACACCTAATACCAAACAATTCTAAGAAACTTAAAGAGTGGCAATATTTCCACCCCTTAAAAATTGTATATACATCTCAAATTAGCATTTTTAAAGTATCCAATATTACTCTTGAGTAAAATTATTGAAAGGATAAATATTTTATAAATACACCCACCAATTATTAATTAAAATATTATTTATATTTTAAACATTTTTTTACTTTTTCAATCTCTAATTTTTCTATTTGTTACTCTTTCAAACTCTAACTTTTCTCCATCAAAAATTGAAAAGCCTCCAATCATTTTTATAATTTTAATTTAATCATTAAAAAATATTGCAAAACATTTGGTCGCTACATCAGTATTTTCTATTCTTTTGTTAGATTTTCTCACAAACCAAATAAAAATGTCACTTATTTCTTCTAATTTCTTCATCATATTAGCAAACAAACAAAATGGTATGATTCAAATTATCCACAAACTACGTATCTAAATCGATATTCACAATTCATCATAGAAAAAGTGTTACACAGGGTTTTATAAAATTAGTTGATATTCACAATTCATGCAAGTCTTATCAGATTTTCTCACAAACCAAATAAAAATATCACTTATTTCTTCTAATTTCTTCATCATATCAACAAACAAACAAAATGATATGATTCAAATCATCTAAAAACTACAAATCTAAATCGATATTCATAATTCATCATCAAAAAAATGTTACACAGGGTTATATAAAATTAGTTGATAATCATTTATGCAAATCTTATGATATAAATAAAAAATTATGGCTTGAGACAGGAAAAAGAGTTTATGAGTTTAATTATAAAAATTAAAAAGGTTCATCATCAAACCCTAACTTTAATCATCTCCAATCATTCATATGATCATAATTTAATTAAAAATTAACTGGTAATCATTCATGCAAGTATTATTATATAAATGAAAAATTAGGGTTGAGAGAGTAAAATAATAAAATATATATTATTTTATACACACATCCCTAATAATAATAAAAAAAAAAAAGAAAAGAAAAGAAAAGTTAATGGGTTGAATTAATTTGTGTTACATTATTTGTTTAGTATAGGTTTCATTTCATATACAATGAAGGTATTAAAAAATATTTAATTGGTAAAATAGAAATTTCCTAACAAGTGACACTAAAATAATTCATAATAAATTTACTTTTAACATATATTATAGTTTGTTTTTCGTTAAATTAAGGGAAATATTTACAAAAATATATATAATAAATTAAGAAAAAATGATAGTCTTGGTATTAAGTGGGGTTTAAAAATAAATTAAAAAAAAAAAATTATTGAGTGTGCAAAGGGTGTACATACCATTTTTTAGGAGTGGAAACACCACCACTCAAACTTAAATAGAGATCTATAAAGTTTTTAAGCTCGTAAAAAACCCAACCAAATAAATAGGAAATTCTCGACTCTGAAATTTTGCCTTTTGGAATTTTGGGTGCCCATCTAAGTTTAAGGGATCGTTTATTTTTTACACTTAACACTTAATAATGTTGAATTAGTTCAATTAAATGATTTTTATTATTTTTTTAAGTGGTCAGACCACTTAAAATCACTGAAAATAAAAAGCTACATTTTTTGACTTTTCACTAAATATCAAATCACTTGATGATTTTATAAATTTATTATTCCAATTTTATCCTCCCAAAATAACAAATTTCTAAGTTTGCTGTAGTTTTACATTATAAAAATTTCTTTTAATACTTTAACAAACATATTTCTAAATTTGAAATAATTTTACATTATACATATTCATTTTAATATATTTTTTTCAATATTATTTTTAGTTAAATATATAACAATAGTAATTCAACTTAATACCATTTTATTTATTTTTATTTAATTTACTTTACTATAATAATTTATTTATGTATATATAATTTTTTTTAAAAAATATTCTACTATAATAATTAATCATATTTTAATTATAAATAAAAATATTATTAATATATACATAAAGTGTTTTAGTATTTGCTAAATAATTTATAATAATTATTGTATTATATTAAATAAAGTTACATAACAACTAATAGTAAAATGATATAAATGTTAAATTACTAGTTTTCAAATAATTTTAACTTTAAAAAATAAACAATATTACTATACATTTAGATGTAAGGGAAAAAAAAAACAAACATGTCATTCAGATTTCAGGTTTCAGTCACTATTTAGTTTTCAATCTTCAGTAGTACTGTTCAGTTTTTAGACGAAAAAACAAACGACCCCTAATTTTGCCTTTTGGACTTTTGGGCCTTAGGCCCAAGCCAAATTTAACCCATCCCACCACAGTCCAAACTGGATTTTGGTTGGATGGGTTGATTAACGCCCCAGTTCTTCTTTTTCTTTTTTATTTTTATTTTTATTTTTATTTTATTCTTTTGGGTACATTTTAAAATTTGTTAACTAGTTTAGATGACTTACAGTCATGAAAGTATAGTTTTTAGATATTGGGAAACATCTTAAAGCTAAGAAATGATAACATTGATGCTAAAATTTCAGTAACACATTTTATTGAATGGTCTGCGTTCATGCATAGTAACTTGGTAACACTTGAAACATGCGTTGAGAGAAGACGAAATGTATTTTACAAAATGTTTTCAATATAACTTAATAATTATTAATAAACCTTAATACTGTGTTTTAAACTCTTAATCTTTTATGGTAAATAATGATTCTAAATCAAATATATTTTAATCAAAATAAGGTCCTACATTTAGTAAAATATATAGTTACAGAGAGAATTAAGACTTTTCTTATAATTTAGGCCAAAAACATAGTGATTTAAAGCTATCATTCTATAAGATGCAGTGGCAAAACACAATCTGTCATAAATAATAGGAAAGGAATTATATGATAACATTAGAACTGTTATAAAATAGTTGAATATGATTTTTAGGGTCAGAATAGAAATATCACTCGAGATGCTCTTCCTTTTTTTTTTATTAGAAAAAAATTGATTTTGTAATTAATATATTTTATATAAAATAAAGTTTACAATTTTAATAATATAAGTTTTGCATTGTGTTGGAAAAAACTGTGTTACAGTATATATTAAAACATTTTTCATTTTTGAAGAAAGTTGCAATTCGGTTGATTTTGTGAAGATATATGAGAATAAAAATTGATTAATAGTATCAGTTTTGCATGCTTTATCGGCACCAAATCAACCGTTGAATTACAATTTTTGACAATCCAAGGTTTGTTATATGAGTCTATTTAAATTCTTCAAAATACCAAGAAAGGTATGTTTCGGTTGCCATATTGAAGATGGCAACCCTCACATGCACGACAGCTTGGTTTTACAGAGTAGAAAAGTTGGTGGTGCTTCATTAGTCTCATAAGCATTTAATATGACACTGATGAAACTGGTATAGACTGATAGATGTAGCATATTTATGTATATTTGTGGTTAGTTGATTATTAACACCGTGGAGATATACCCAAAAAAAGGTCACTACACATTGAGTTTTTGCGTGGCTGGAATTGTAGGTGCCCTGTTCCTGTCATTTTCTTTAATTACAACTCAGACAAATATAAATATTTGATAATCACTTGTTAATAATATAAATCATTGCACGTTGTAGGGTCACAGGGTCACAGAAATGACAAAAATTTAGATGCCGACTTGATAGGGCAAATAAATTCTTTATGATCAATATATGTATATATATTATATAAATTTTGAAAAAGTGTACATAAGAATAGTATAGACAGTCGAAATTGTCTCCAAACGTGGCAAGAAGTTGTAAAACGTGTCAAGAGGGAACACCTTCAAATAGCATACAAAATAAAAGACTGGTAAGTCTATCGTTTCATAGAATTCATGTATTTTGTTTTTTTTTTTTGAACTGAAATTCATGTTTCATTATACTCTTAACTTCTAGAGCTGTATGTCTATTCCTATGTTTGTGTTCTTTGACATGTTATACATATATGCAAATATGACAAGAAATTTTCAGTTTCCAGCTTGCAACTGCAATTTTTTTTCTTAAACATGAAGTGTACAATGCAAATTAAAATTTAGATGTCTTAAATTGGGGTCTTTTTTTTTTTTTTTTTACCTCCTAACACAAAGTCAGACAACTATTAGAACCTAACTAAAATAGAACTCTAACGTGCGATTCAAAATACTGTTGCCAAGAGGTGGGAGGGGTTTATCTACATTAAATGAGAAAATTACCCACACTTTTTGTGGGCTATACTGCTTAAACCTTAACCCTTGATTACAAAAAGACTAGGTGGCGCCACTCTACTTGGGAGCCTTAAACGGTGGTCCTAACTCCTAATATAATGAAATTAATTGTTTTTTGGGCAAATTATCCACAGTTTACCTACAAATTTGATAATCATAGACGCGCATAACTTTTTGATTTTTTTGCAATATTCTCTCTTGACTCATGAATTGACTAATTTGATCGTCATTAAGTATGATTGACTGTGTAAAAAATATTAAAAGATGAAATTATCCTTCAATAAATATATTTTTTAAGTTTCTTTTAAAATAAATTTTAAAAACTATAAATAAATTAAAAATAAATTCAATTTGATCTCCACTGTCCATCTGAGAATAGACGATGAAGATTAATTTAAGAAAAAATTATAAAAATTAAATAAAAATTAAAAATTAAATTAAATTATTTTTTTATTAGATCTTCACCGTCCATCTTTAGATGGACGGTGAAGATTAATTTGAGAAAAAAAATAAATTTAAAAAATAATTTAAAATAAAAACACAAAAACCCACTGTTTTCCTCTCTAATCGGCATCTCTCTTCTCTCTCTCTCTTCTTCTTCTTCTTTTAACCGGTCACTGTCTCTCTCTTCTCTCTTCTTCTTTTTCTTCTAATCAAACTCATATCTGAGTTCGAATGATACGAACCCAAAATTAGGTTCGAGAATGATTCGAACCCAGTTTGGGTTCGAATCCTTCAAACCCAAAACAAACCCAATTCTGGGTGTGAAAGATTCGAACTGGGTTTTGGTTGGGTTCGAAGGTTCTAGGTTTCGAACCCAGTTGGGTTGTTTTGGATAGTTTAAGGGTTGATTGTGGGTTGTTTTAGGGAATTTTTTATAATTGAATACTAATTTTTATTAATTGATTGATGATGATAATTTTAGGTTACTGATTGATGTTGATGATTTTGCTGGATTGATGATGATTTTGGTTGAAGATGAGAGGGAGGAGAGATTGAAGATGATTTCCAGTAGAGGTTTTTTGGAATTAAAGATAATTTCAAGGGCATATTAGTAATTTCATTTGACTACAAAATCAACCCATAACAATATGATAATTCTCAGGGGCAATTTTGACTTTCAACACATTTTAAATAGTCGAAGTGATCATTTCATGATCAAATCCAGTCAACCCGTTAGTTAGGGGAAGATGTTGTAAAAAAATCAAAAAGTTGTACGCACCTATAAATATCAAATTTGTAGGTAGCTGTGGGTAATTTGCCTTTTTTTTTGTAATTTCTTGTTAATTGAATAATAAAAAAGAAAAAAATCCAAAAAACCACAATAAACGAAAAATAACCTCAGTTTAGCCCCTAGTTTGAAAATATTAGCCAAAAAACCTCCTACTATCTCTCAAAAGTGGTTTCATCCAGATTTTTAATGGTTTTGTGATAAAAATAGTAAAAGAACAAAATACCTTTATAATATTAAAAAATTAAAAGCAAACAATTAGTCAATTATCAGACTATCCTTTGATAACCAAAATTAAAATAAATAATAATAATAAAATTGAAATAAGAATTATTATTAAATAAATTAAATAAAAAAATTTTCCATCAGATCTATATGGTCCATCAAATGATAAAGATTAACTTTAAAAAATTGAAAAATTAAATTAAAAAAAAATTCATTAGATCTCTACTGTCCATCTTAATTTGAAAAAAAAAAATCAAAAATTAAATAAATTTAACAAAATAAAAGTAAAAAGATAAAAATAATAATAATAATAAATAAATAAACCCAGCAACTCTGTTGGTTGAAGGAATTTTCTTCTCTATTATCTCCATTGTGTTCAACAATCTATAAATCTTCCACTCACACAATGAAACACAAACCCTTTTCCAATCATACAGAAATCTTCTACACACAGAAATCTTCCATAAATCAACCTAACACACACACGCCACAATGAGCATCTCAAGTAAATACATCATTTCACATTAAGATAAAAAAAAAAAACACACTTTAATTTTGAAGATTGACTTAAAACAAACAATGCATAATCCAATTAACAGTCTCTCAAGCTTCACTGCTAATGAACAACTTTACAAAGAGGGAGGTCGTTCTTGTGTATCCAAGATTTCAAGTCGCCAACTTCCTTGTCTTTCCGGCTGACAACATCATCCGCGCCGACCACCAGAGGTCCTACCCGAAGGTGAGGCAATAGATTCTTTCGCTTCTTTCACTTCCATCTTCGACTGGTCTGCACTGGTCCCTCACCAACTTCCTTCGACCGATTTCCTCTTCTTCTGCTTCCATCATTGACTAGTGCCCGACGGCGTAAAAAGAGAAAGAGAACTAACTGAGATGGAGTGATAAAGAGAAAGAAAGAGAGATGGTGAGTGACGGAGAGAAAGAGAGAAGGCGAGTGACCGGAAGAGAGAAAGAGACTGAGATGGAGTGACAGAAAGAGAGAGAGGAGGTGAGTGACAAAGACAAAGAAAGAGGGTGAGGGAGTTTTTGTCTTTTTTTCTTTTAATTTGTTTTCAAGTGGTTTTTATTTTTCTTTTCCTTCTTTTAATTAAAAAATTACATATTATATTCTAACTGTATTCCATTGTTTGTGGTCACATCCAATTATCTTTTTACCCTCAACATTAACGGATTTGTGACTTTCTTAACTATTTTATTATTCCATTTGACGTTCGGGCATTTTTGACTAATATTTTTAAAATCAGTGGTGGTTTGATATTATTTTCATTTCTAGGGGTAAATTGATAATAACCCTAAAAAAAGGGTTTTCTATGCAAGTTTTGGTTGTTAATTTATGGAAAATTCTCATGGATCTTGAATTATATATCTATGTATTAATTTGGTTACTATTTTCAATTAGTTATAATATAGGGACATTGCAATCAAGTAACATTATCTCACTGTTTCACACTCTGCTTCTCGTCAGGGAGGATGATAATGACTTTCTACTTCAGCTTTGCAAATCAACAGGCAAACTCTTGAAGGTAAATTTCTACTTTCCAAATCTTGCCGTTGATTTTAGTAGTTATAGTTGTATATCCACTCAAATTTCAGTCAAGTGTCTGCAAGATACGCTGTTATATTTGTTGGTAATTATCCATGCTACTCATCCTTGACAACTTCTGCTGTCTAGGTTGTTTTCCTTTGTACATTTAAAAGGTGAGTATGCTTAGTTTATATCTATATAGACTGTATCCAGGGTGGACCTGGCTTGACGACAGCAGCAAAGATGATCCTCCATGACTGGTAGAGAGGCTGGATTCCCTTCTTCATTCCTCCTCCAAAACAAGAAGATGAGTCTTCAGAGGAACCCCATGTGCATGGTAGGATGAATAAGGAAGCAGTTGCTGACGATAATAAGGCATCTGAAGCCTTCAAAATCATTGCCATTGTCATGTCATCCCAACAACAAAAAAGTGTTCCTGTTCAAAAGGATCTCTTCAGTGAGACTGAGTTAAAGGGTGAGACGGGGGATGAGAATCTAGCCATCGACGACGAGCAGTCAGCCTCTGAGAGTGACGATGAGATGGATGACCAGCAATCAGCTTCCGATGATGACGAGCGTGCAAGTCCAACAAATAGCTCTTAAGAGATTTCAGTTTTGTATCTAGAGAGACTTGAATGATAAAATAGGATAAAGAAAAGTGAGTTGTATTGTTTTCTGTTTCTTTAATGAATCAAAACGGTTTTATAGTATAATAATTTTTGTTGTATTTTGAAGGCCATTTATTTAATTATAATTTCATGATTTCGAACTGGTCGCACAACTATCAAATCTATGTTCCATAGTTTCTTAAATCAAGAGATATTATAAGAGAGAGATAAACATTCTCCTCCTTGGTCCGTCGAAACTAATTGTTAAGCCTAGCTTATATTTTCACCGTCTTCAAACTCTTGGGATGCCCTGGGAGTATGGGTTTGGACTCGGTTAGATGATTCAGAATCCAAACTCATGTTTGGCTTAAAGCAGAAAATTATACTGCCCGCACAGCTGTGGCACAACAGTAGAGATAAAAGCAAGGGAATTCACTCTTTATTTAGGTTTTTTTATATATTTTTTTTTGGATAATATTAAATTTAATTATTTATTTTATAATTTAAGTTAATCTATTTATTAAATATTTTTAAAATATAATATTCATATAAATTAATTATAAAATATATATCATTTTATTTAAAATTTATTTTATATAGTTGTATTTATTTATAGAATATAATTTAATATTTTATATTATTTTTAAATTTAATTTAAATATTTTTAGCATATGATATATTTATTTCATTTAAAATTAATTTAATATATTTACAAATTAAATATTTTTAAAAATTAATTAATTAAATATTTAAAAAATAAGAAGATAAATATTAAAGGTAAATTTATCTTTGGGGCAGAAATGCAATTGTATTTAAACCATTAAATTGAACGATAGTCAATCGTTGGTCAACGATTTAACGAAGAGTTAATATAATTAAGTCAATATCTTAGAGTGGAGTGCAATTTCATATAAAATCAGTGGAGCTAGTACAATTTATCCAAACGTTTTTTTTTTTTTTGTAAGAGATTATATTAGTTTTAAGTATTTTCTGTGGTAATTAAAATTAAAAAATTGTGTTTCCAATAACTTATATTTTATCACAATCTCCCACGACAATAAATTATTTTCAATAGCATCATTAATTAATAATAAATCATTTCCTATCATAATTATCCTTTATGATTCTTCATTTTCAATCACAATTCCACTGGACTAAATTACTTTTGACTATTACTTCACTCACTAATGTGATATTTTTGCCGTGATATTTCTCAAAAGTGTTTAATTTTCAATTGTCGCAATCCTCGAAAATCCATTATTTCTAACCATTTTTTCTACTTAGAAATATATTATCGTTGCTGACTTCATACCTCAAAAATACATCATTTTAAACCTCTACATTCCTCGAAAATACATTATTTTCTCCTACTTTCGAAAATACATTATTTTTTATGACTACAGGCCTCAACAATAAATTACTTTCAAAAATGCACCCTTAAAAATATATTATTTCTGACCATTACATTCCTTAGAACTACATTATTTTCAACTATTGCACACCTCAAGAAAATATTATTTACAACCACTATAAGTCTAAGAAATATAATATTTTTGACAGTTGCACAAATCGAAAATACATTATTTTCGATGGTTGAATACCTCGGAAATACCTTATCTCCGACCATCACATGCCTTGAAATTACATTAATTTTGACAGTAAGCTTCCTTGAGAATACATTATTTCCAACCACAATCACCCTTGATAATGATGTATTTTCAATGACAAATATTGTCGAAATTGTTCTCCTAATCTAGTTTCCATAACATTTTGATGGAAAATTTTCTTCATTCTCAACCATTTGTATCATGTTGCAATGTCACATTTCTGATGGTTCGTCAAAAATGGATTATTTGCTACGATATCATTTTCGGTGGCTATCAACGACCTTTTCCTTTTAAAAATACATATTTTCGACAATGTTTTGACAATTCTCATGACATTTAAATCTTGAAAATGATGTCATTTCTTGTTGTTGCTTCCATTTCGGATTCTCAATCAACAAACGGTTTGTGCGAAATCCATTTTACTAGTTGAATATTTCTCAGTTAAATTCTCAACCTCATCACAAGAGTTTGATCCCAAATTAAGAAATAATTCCACATAAATCATATTATTTATGAGAAATATGGTATTCCGTGAAGTACAAAAAACATTATAAAAACATGAACAGCTCTCAAAAGTGGTACCCGCGTATAACAAATTCATTGTATTACAATCTCTATTGATCTTTGTTTGCTTCATAAAATGAACAAATAAAATAACAAAAAAGTATAATCAATTGGATTAACAAAATTTTTACATTGTGACGATGATACTTGAACATAATTAAATCCAAACTATAAAAGATTTTGAATCCAACAAACACGTCTATTTGAACTTGGGTTGTCCTTCATCAACAATCTTTCTTAATAGACAGAGTCATTCATCAACAAATTCAAACACATCTATTAATTTAAATCTCTATTGATCTAGTGACGAGATATATTGTATGGACTCTATCCAGAACCAAAGAGAATTTGTGTACCTTGATTCAAGATAAACAAAATAAATCAAAAACTAAGCCTAAGAGACCATACAATGATATAAGCACTAATCGTGCTCCTAACTTTCCCATGCCATCCATTTCTATACAGGAATGAGTTTCGTTGAATAAACTTGACCCTTTTTCAAATTTTGAATCAAAGCTCATCGATATTCTAATGTAGTGCATCATGTGTTTTGTGGATTCGGTAAGATGAACGAGGCTGAATATATAGAACACTTGGGTGATCTAAATGAGGCAACACAATGGCTTCATTTTGTATGCGTATCGGATCAGATTTGATTGGTATACTGTATCGGATTAGATTGAATAGTATTGATTTAGATTTGAATGAATTGGATTAGATTATATTAAAATGGATTTTATACAACACAACCCTTGGATAATGTCTCACTAAATTAGATTGGATAAAATTAAATAAAATCGGATCAACATAAGTTTATTAATTACAATTTTTTCAATAAGTTTCAAAAAAATAAAAATAATTTATATTATATTAATGAATTATATAGTAATTTACCACAAAATTTTTAATTAAATATAGAGTATTTTAATAAATAATAATTATTTTTAATTAATTCAATATTTATAAATAAAATAAAAGCTTTTAAAGTGGACAGTCTTTATTCTAGACAATAAAAAAATCTACTAACAAAGGAAAAAGCAACATGTGGACATGGGACTCGTTGAAAAAGCAACATGTGGACATGGGACTCGTTGAAACCTACCTTATAGGTGGGCTTTGATTTGAATGGTGTTTATGAATAGGATTGGATCTCCGAATGAGATAGAATTGAATTAGATTAGATTATATTATATTGTATTAAATTAGATTGGATTAAACTGTATTATATTATATGGTATTGAATTAGATTGGACTAAATACTATACATTCCCTAATTTGATGTATCATTGGATTGGATTGAAACTAATTTTGAAAAATATATTTTCATAAATTTTAAATAAAATAAAAATTAATTGAAAATAGATTTGTTATTTTTAAATAATTTAATTATTTAAAATTGATTTAAATATAATTTTAACCTAATTTAATTTAATTAAAATATGTAAAATAATTATATTTTATTAAATTTAATTTGTAATCATTTTATCTTATTCAAAAATTTATGTATTTAATATTATATTAACAAATCCCAGACTCTATATATATATATATATATATATTAGTCTAGTACTAATAATTAACATTAAAATCTATATATATATAGTTTAAAAATTATTCTCATAGCATAAGATTTTTACTTACATAAGAGAAAACTCTTTATATAAAACGATAAATCTGTATTAAACTACTTAAATCTCTATCATAAATAGTATATTAAAAAAAAAAGGTATCTAACAACCTAAACTATATATATATATAATTAATCTAATACTAATAAGTAAGATTAAAATCTATCTATATATATATAGTTTAAAAATTATTCTCATAACATAAGATTTTTACTTCCATAAGAGAAAGCTCTTTATATAAAACGATAAATATGTATAAAACTACTTAAATCTTTATCATAAATATTAAAAAATATATATATCTAACCACTTAAACTATAAGTAAATGTGCAATATATCTAGCAATTTTTTTACAATAAATTTTCTATCATTCTAAACATAATTTATAATTTGTGACATATGAATTTGAGTTACAAGTACAAAAGGAGACACAATAGTTTGAGATTTTGTTGTAATAGAGTTTTGCTTTTATAATAATATCAGCAATCTTATTAAATTTTAAATTTTCTTAGTCATCTTATAGAAAAATTAAAAATAGAAGGAAGTAAATCTACCATAGTATACAAGATCGGTAACCATACGAGAGTCAACGAAATCCATTAGATTTCAATCCAACGATTTAAACAGACACCAAATTACTAGAACATCCATATAGTAGCTAAGCCCAAAAGGTAATATGATATGTGGTAATGTGGAAACACATATGTACATGTATAAATATTTTTTTTTTTTTTTTTTTGTTTTGAAATACATGTATTAATAGTTAATACAAGTGAAGAAGTAGGGTGGTAAAAAGAAAAATCCAAATCCCAGAACAAAATCAGAGAAAATTTTTGTAAGTTTGAGAAATCAGAAGCAGAAATAGCCTGCTACCAACAGAGTCAGACTCAGACACACTAGTTGTAGTTTCTCTTTGAAGGTAAATTTCCCAAATTCGAAACCCTAATTTCTTTATTCTTTTATGTTCACTTGCACTACTCTCTCACACATTCCAATACCGCGAAATTTTTCTTGTTTTTCAATTTTATCACTCAATTTCCTCCGAAACCTTCTTATTCTTTGCGATTTCGTCTGCAATTGAGAGGAATCGGAAATGAGTGTGAAGTTTTTGCAGCTTTGTGTTTTCTTGGATGCTTCTCTTTCGTTGATTTATCGAGGTCAAATTGAGTTGGCTGACTTGATTTTCGTTTTTGATGTGATTTGATTGATAATTTTGGCTCGTTTTTGTATTTTTATGCGAAAATGAGTTGGTTGGTGAATCAAGTGAATTTGGTTGTTGTGTCATGTTGACATATAAGTGTTTAGGTCAAGTTGACTTTGGTTAAATTAAGTGAATTTTGATTTGAATTAGTTAAAATGTACATTCTGGCACCTGTAATTTCAGATTTACATGCTGTTGTTAGTGTCTGTTTTGTTGGGATGCTTTTGATGGACTTAAGTGGATAATGTTTAGTTAAATTTGATTGCAAGGTGAAATTTTTTACAATTTTGGAGCTATGCTGTTAAATTTTTGTATTTTAAGTAGTTTAATGTCTCAGTTGTGTTTAAAATATGTCGGTTATAAGTAAGTTAATAGTTACTTCTTGATTATGTTTTTTATGCTTGGCTGCATTGGAGGTTAATCTTATTCTCTAGTTTTTCAGCAGTGTTAGTAAAAGGTTACGTAGTTTGTTCTTGTCTCCTTGTAATTGTAATGTTATTGGGCACGAGGGAAATGAAATGTGAATGAGTTGCTCTTTGAAGTGAACAAAATGAGTATTGGAAGTTACACGGAAAATATTGGAATTTAAATATGTTTTTTTGGATTGCAGCAAATTTAGACTGAAATAACATTTAGATGATGAAGTAGTGTTTGTTTCATGTAATTCTCTTGGTATCTGGTTTATATTATTGTCATTTTATTTAGAAGATGCCTTTAATGGTGATTCTATTTGGTTTCTAATGAAAGGTTTAGTTGTCCTTTAAATTTCTGGGGCTGATATGAAAAAATATTTTTTTTTCTAACTTGAGATGTCTTGTCATTTGCCTTTGTTGATGTTTCCATGATGAATCATATATGCTTTCATTTCCATATGGTCAAATTATAATAGTAAAAGAGAAGTTGGAATAAACTTGAACATGTTCTTGCTATTGTCTATAGTTTTATAAAGTGCTTAAAGTTATGAGCCCTTTAGTTGGTGCTCATGCTACTGTGCTATTGCTCCATGCTCCATGCTCCATGTGATAAAATTACTTAATTCTAATCCAAATTATGTTTTATTATGTCTCAAAATGTAAATGTCAGATATACTGTAATCAAATCTAGCAGCAGAAGGGTATTAAAAACTGGTGTCTGAAGCAGATTCTGTTGCTTTGATGTATGTGGATTGGTCTGTAATAATGTGGAAGATTAGCTGATATTACTATATATGATATTTAACTGGATGCAAATTTTGCAAATTAAAATCATGCCATGAGCATGTCAACTGGATTAATGTCATGCAATGCCAGTTAAGCGGGAAAATTTTGGGGCTTGATGCTGTTGGAAGATATTTTACAACATTGAGAAAGAGAGAAAAAGAAATAAAGATAAATTTTTACTATCTAAGAAGGCAAGTCAAGGTTACCATAGTTGTTTTCGGATCAGAAAGGGCACAATAATTGTTTGTATATACATTTAAATTTTACAAAACTTTAATGTTTTCCTTTTTCAGTAAACAAGAGGGTGTGATTATGTTTGGGGGCAGAAACGTGACAGGAGTTGCAGCATTAGGTTGACATCATGTGCAGCTGGTGATAAGAGGTAGTCGGTATTAGTGGTGCCTGAAGGTTGGTTGCACTGTGGCAGTAATGATGGTGGATTTATTGTGTATTTTGTGTGGTTGTGAGTGTTGATGTGGTGATGCATGCTAATGAAAGTGTTACCAATAATGGGGCTATGAGGGCTTTAAGGACTAGTGTGTTGGATTGCTGGAGTTGATAGCAATGATAAACAGTTTTAGCTTGGGTGCAGAAGCAAGTGAGTGAAGTGTCAAGGGAGTATTGTGATGGTACAGTTGTTGCCGCAGTCTCTTTACGTAGTTATGGTGGCATCAGTGATGGAACTGTTTTTTCATAGATGAGACTTTCTAAGGAAATTTGAGATAATGAGATTCTCATACACCCCCTTGAGCTTTGATTCTTTTTCAAAAACAACCTTTTAGTTTCTAATTTTCATCTCAATTCAAAACTAAAGGGTTTTTTTTCGAAAAAAGGTCAAACTTCAGGATGTTTGTGATTCTCCCTTTGAGATAATATTATCACACTCCAAAGTAAAACTGTTTTTTGTCATGGGTCTTTTAAGTGGTGTGCCCTTAGTGCTGTACATAGGTTGTTGGTCCTGTTTCACTATCTTTAATTTAATCAAATGATATTATTATCTTCCTGTCTCGTGGTTACTTTTGAATTGTAGTTCTTTTTGAGAAGATTCCTTGAGTCAGCTTCCAGTTGAATGTGATGGTATAGACTGTTTTTAATTGCTGCTTAATACTTGAAGTATGATTTGTAAAACAAGAAAGCAGATTCTTGCTTTACTTGTCTTCATGCAAGCACCTTTATTGGATGATGCTATCTGGAATATGGTTTTGAGAAGATATAATGGTACATGGTAATGAAAAAATAGTTGGCGTATCTCTGTTTTTATGAAAAGCGTGCGCTGTATTGCTAATGATCTATGAAAGTTATGAGTCTTTTGATATTAGGAACTAATAAAGTGGAATAATTGTTGCGTTTTAATGTACTCTTATCCAAAGAATAATTTTTAAATGTACAGACTTTGGGAAGGATACATAATCCCAAAGTGAACTTGATTAAATCTAGTTGTTCATTAAAGTCATTGACGAAGGTTGTAAGAATGGCAAATGTTAGCCCTTGTTTTACTTCTTGAATTCTATTGATATATTATTTTTGCACAACTTCCTGTTTACAAGCATGTATGGGTATTATCTATCCTGTCTCTGGTGTAGCAGTTGAAAGTTGCTAGCTGTAAGGGCGGTATTTTAAGAGACACTGATGTTTCTTGAAGGCTTCTTGTTTTTTCATTTATGGTTATGGATATCAGGTTATCTTATTATCAGGGATCAATTTTGATTCTCATAAGTAGTTGGGTGGAGGGCTGGGGTGTAGGAGTATTCCCGCAAATTTTAGTGATGAGTGTGGATTGATTTCACTATGTATCTTCCTAATATTTCTGATGTGTGACCTTTGGTACATTTGGATGATATATAAGTATCATATCATTTATATGCTTGGGTATCTCGTTGACCTATATTATGTTGATTGTGCTGCCAGGTTTGAGTTGCAGGTTCTGCTTGCATATCGGCCTCATGACTTCTTCTGTTCATGATCTGTCTGGTATTTTTCATCAAAACTTTGATCAATCTATGTTCTTATGATACCTTGATGATCCCATTTTATCTCAGGAAATAGATCAAATTTGAATTCTGCTTTTCAGGCAGCCAGAAGCAGAATATTGGAATCAAATTGCTTCTTTTTAAAATCAACTTTTATTTTCTTGTTCTGTTAATGTACATTCCCAAGGGTGGTTTACTCTGTTAGTTTATGAGAATTTCAGTTTATCCAGTGATCTATGTGATCAGTTTGATGTTTTTGTTCCCAAAAGCCCCACCTAGATAAGAATCAGTCCTGATGATGATGTTGGAACATGGGTTCAGATGTTGTGAGACCTTTTTTGAATCTGACCAGTTTTTTTGGTGCCCTACAATACTAAATCATTTATTTTCAATATACTCTGGTAAATTACTGTAGCCATTTCCCATATGGATTGGGTTGGCTTGTGGCAAGGTTTTTCTTCCTGATAAAAGAGGCCTACTGAATCTGATGGCTGTTTGAGGCTGCTTGCTTTCAGTCAAACGTATTACTATTCATGGTAGTATCCAATTGCATTCATTTATGCCACTGTGCTGTGGTTGCAACCCATGAAAAATTTTAATGGTTGAGTTTCTGATGCCTGATTTTGTGGAGCCAGAGTTCATTGTCCTAATAATGCGCCTTTAGACTTTGACTCTCTTTTTGAATTTACCTTATTGTATTGTTTTTCGTTATATGTCCTGTGCACGTATATATCTCTAATGCAGCATTTATTGGTTTGAGAAAATGGTTGTACAGACAGCAGTGAAGTGAATGAGCAGCAAAAGCACTCTGAATCCCAGATACAGTCCTCAGCTACAGCGACTGGAGTGTCTCATCCAGGCATGACACCCACTAATGCTCAGTATGCAACGCCTCAACTAGGAGCAGGCCATGCTATGGTATGATCTCTGGATCAGAACTTTTCTTTTTTCTTTTTTCTTTTTTCTTTTTGTTTTTTATTTGGAGCAGGGGGGAACCTTCTTAACTTGCATTGGTAGATGTATTTTCTATGTTAATAGTTGTTTGTCAGTTATTTGCTTATTGATTTATTGGTAATTACTACACTGTAAAATTGCCATAGCAATATGTTCATTGCAAAATTTAGGTTCCAAGTGAATTATGCTTGGGGTTATGGCATGACTCGTATGTTTCATGTCAGAGCAAATTCTATTAGTTGTAACTGGGATTGACAAAGGAATATGTTAATCTTAGAGATAATCATGGCTGAATATTAACATTATAAAAGAATCTTTTGAACTCCTGGTTTGCCTTTTTACAGTTCATCTGAACTTTGTTTTGTCCTAATGCATTTTATATTCTTGGCTTTGTACTAAATGGTTTTTCTTGAGAAAAAAAAATTGTATATGTACTTGGTTGTAGATTAAACAGCAAAACTACAATACTTAGGCTTACTGGAGAAATTAATTGCATTAATTACTTCCAACTTGATTGAGGTGGTTTACAAAATAATTATCTCCATTGCAAAATTCGAACTCTCAACCTATTACACCATCCAAGAAATGTGAGGTGACTACCTTCACAGAGAAACTCTACGATTCTCTGGTGTTGATTGCTGTCGTTTTTAGAGTTATGCCAGAATTAGTTCTTCGACATTTGCGGATTCAACCTCAATTGTACTGAGAGCTTAGTTAACATTTGTGGTGTTCTTATGTGTACTTTCCATGTATTAGAGCTATTATTATCTGGTGTTAATGGTGTTCTTTCTAGAATCTAGAGTTAATTTAGAATCAATTCTTCGATATTTAGGGATTTAACCTCATTGTACTGAGAGGTTAGCTAACTGTTGTGGTATTTTCTTGTATACTTTCCAGGTATTAGAGCTGTGTCCTAAATTTGCCCTGGTTTTCATGTACTCATTTTCCAATAAAGAAAATGTGGCACGTCTTTCTGCAGTCTTGTTCAATAATTTTAATCTCGCAGAAGGTTTATGGACTTGAAATAAGACAACCACAAATAAGCATCTGTTTATTTGATGTCAGATGTACCGATTTTGCAATCTGGTTTCTTCTAAATGCTGTGATGTTGGCAATTATTTCATTGGGTATTACTCTTGTTTGAACTTATTTTAGGGAATCATTGAACTCTATGTTGTCATGCTTACCATCTTTTATGATGATAAATGCATATTGTTAATTCTCATCACCTTATGCCATCACTCTATTACGAGAGTGCTTTGGCTCGAGTCCCCCTCATAATTAAATTTGAATTTATTATTATTAGGTGGAAAATCATTTGGTCTTACACTTTAGGGTGTGCATTATAGACTATTGTTGGCCCTTTTCTAAAAGTTTAAGCTTTTGGGTTGAGTGTACTAACATTATTATTGTTGTCTTGGTTGTTTTTGTTGTTGTTAATTTGTTCCATACAAGTATAATATAGAGATGATTCTGTCAGCATTGGTTATGGTTTTTGTCTTCCTTTAAGCATGTGGTCTTACACTTTAGGGGGTGCATTAGAGACTATTGTTGGTTCTTTCCTAGAAGTTTAAGCTTTTGGGTTGAGTGTACTAACATTATTATTGTTGTCTCGGTTGTTTTGTTGTTATTAATTAATTTGTTCCATACAAGTATAATATAGAAATAATATTTTCAGTGTTGGTTATGGTTCTCGTCTTCCTTTAAGCATGTAATCTTTAATGAGTCAGAAATTCTTAGCAAATTCCTGTAACTGAATCAGTCACAAATCCATACAATTGAGAAAGTCCTTATCAACTGATTCATGCGTTTGGCTTCATGTAATTCAAGGCACCGGCAGGTTACCCATATCCAGACCCCTACTATAGAAGCATCTTTGCCCCCTATGATGCACAACCGTATCCTCCCCAGCCCTATGGTGGACAACCAATGGTATGTTATTCTGATAAATGTCAATACAACCCTGATTCTATTCTGATAATGTGATGGTTTGTCATAAGGTGGGATGATGGTTGCATTATGAACAAATATTTGATGGGTAGTTGACAATTGTTTTAGGTCCATCTTCAGTTGATGGGAATTCAGCAAGCTGGAGTTCCTTTGCCGTCAGATGCTGTTGAGGAGCCTGTGTTTGTGAATGCAAAACAATATCATGGTATCTTGCGACGTCGACAGTCTCGTGCAAAAGCTGAATCCGAAAATAAAGTTGTGAAGTCCCGGAAGGCATGTTCCTAGCAGTATATTCTAGTGTTCTGTTCAAATTGGTGATTTTACCTTATTAATTGAAATATTATGTAAACCAGTGAACTTGCAGGAGACTCTTTACATTGTGTCACATTATTAAGTTTTAAATTTATTTAACTCACAATTTAAACTAATTGTGCAGCCATACTTGCATGAATCTCGACATTTGCATGCATTAAGAAGAGCTAGAGGATGTGGTGGTCGGTTTCTCAATTCAAAGAAGAACGAAAATCAACAGGAGGTGTCATCAGATGACAAATCACAACCGGATATCAATCTCAACTATGATAAAAGTGAACGTGCTTCCTCAGATGGCACATCCTAATATCTGTAAAGGATTGGTGATGCATGGATGAGGCCTGACAAACAAGTATTCATCAATAATGGCCCAAGCACTTAGGTTTCCCCCGTACCAGCGTTTATAATCTCAGTATTTGCTTCCCTCTATAGTGCAATACTTAGAACTCAGTTGTGTATAGATTTTCCTGTGATAGGTCGTAGGTTGGTTGCAAAGATGAAGCAGACAAAAAATGTTTGAAAGTGCAGTGATAGTTATAAATATCTTCTCAGAAAAGGATTCTTATTAAGCCGTGCTCTTTTTTCCTGGAGGGAGTTATGGATAAAGTTTGTTGTGTGTGCTTTTCTCTGCACTTAATATTGTGAGAGGTTGGAATCTTGTTTCCGAACGGACGACTGAGTCATGTTGATTGGTTGGGTTAGTGTGTCATTAGCCTTAGCTCAGTGTAAAATTAGGATTTCTGTTGCTGTGTAGATTTATCATCTCTCCTTCCATTACTTAATATGTCAACTTGGATAATAAGTCAGAAATAATTTAATACTTGTGATTCTAATGTGTTTTCTTTTGGTAGAGTTGATTGGCTTATACAAGTGGAACAATATTTTGTGCCACCTGAAATCAAAAAGAACACTTAAGTAGAATTGAATTTTCGTGGATACTATTTAGTTAATTTGGTAAAGTCTTTTTGGTTGTGTGGAAGGTTTGGTTTATGTTAAATAGATGATACAACTTAGACGGGAAATTGAATAGGTTGGATCTAAAATTTAAACAAATCAAGAAATAAAGCAAACTTTTCAACATTAACAAGATGTCTGAGGAAACATTTTGTTAGAAACTGTTCGTATAAGCTAAGAAATTCAATGCGAAAGGACATTCACTTGGAGAACAAGTTTCTGTCAGATCATGTAAACATAGGGAGTGGACTAAGCAGTACAGATATCAATCCATATGTAGTACTTTTTTTTTTTATCCAAAAAAAAATTAATACTGTACAAAATGGGGTAAGCGCGCAATTCTCATCAATGAAAATCGGGAGTTCAAATGCGCACCCCACCATATATGAGGGTTTCTTTTTCTCCACGCACTATGGATAGGTCTTCTCACTCGATGTGGGTTGTTTTCTCCCACATTAAGAGCTATTTCTCTAGTCGCGTCTCATAATTATATTTCTGTTGGTTTCAGTTGCCTTCTGAGCTAAGTATAAGTAATCAAAGGGCAAAAAAAACAAAAAACAATGACACTTATTTTTATTTTCATGTCCACTTTAGTTCAAATGGTTAATACATTTATTTTCACATTTGTGATTAGGGTTTGAGCATTGTCATTTATGTTTATCAATATATGTAGAGAGTGTTTTTTTCCTAACTAGAAGAGTAAATTTCTCTTAATGTTATCAAATTAAATTTTTACATTATGTATAATGTTTGATCTTGACATGTTCTAAAAGACTTCTAACTATTGGTGCATTATAATTATATAAAAAGGTAAAATAAAATACTTTTTTATGTGAAAAATTTTGTAAATATGATTAATAATGTTAAAACTTTGATATGAGAAGTTGATATTGGTTGAAAAAGGAAAATGCTAGTATTGTAAGATATTCTAGCTCTTGTATCCCAAATACATCTCAACTTATAATGTAGCAAATGGTGAACAGATATGCATCAATGATTGTTTACTTCAGTTGTATCTCATATATATCTCAACTTATGATGTGATAAATATATTTATTCACCATTTGTTATCATGAGTTGAGATATAAGTGGTGGGATGGTTGGCATCTTACCCACAATCCTAACTTGTCAATTGACTTAATCCCAACCAATGTGTTAGCTGAGATGACACTACTTAATTGCTAATTCATCGGATACTAAACTTTAATTAATTTCCATAGAACCCTATCTAATTTTTAAGATTATATTTATCTTGTCGCAAAAAATAGATCCTTATGTTCCATAATTCTATGCAGAAGTCTCCACCATTCATAAGGAACATACAAACACTAAGTGTGTTTTGAATGACTTCTCTATACCCTATTTTAATGTTGGAATCTCTTTATTAATTTTTTTTTACATCAATTTAATAAGAATTTTTTTAAATATATATAATAAAGGTTTGGCTATATTACTGGTGGAGTAAGATTATCAATCTAAGAGTTATTATTGATAAGTAATCTTACTCAACTAATAAGGTAGTCGAACCCTTATAATAGTAGCCCTGTGATAGATGTCTAACTAACATGGGCACATGTCCATGGTATATTAAGGTGTGATGATAAACAGCGGTTTTGGAGTATGAGCGAAGTCCGTGATAAAAACATTAACAAGAACTGCTAACGCCTGTTCTAAATAATGTAATCACCACTAGAGGTACCCGTAATAATTATTATATTAAAGATGGCTAATGTCTATGGTAAAAACAATAATGAGAACAAGTATTGTTTGTACTAAATTATCATAGGAGATATCCGCTATAGGTATTATGTTGAATAATGGTAATGCTTGTGATAAAAACAATAATGAGAAAGGTTATTTTCTGTATTAAATAAATTAATTACTACGGGAGGGATTCGTAAGGGTTATTATTTTGAAGACAGGTAGTGTCTATGATAAAAGAATTAAAAATTATTTTGTTTAAAACTTATTTTGTCCCTGATTGATAAATTATTGTACGCATGTTATAATGTTATTGAGAAACATTTTTTTTTTTTTTTTAGTATAAATTTGGTAAGTAGTCAAATAACACTTTAATAATAAGTTGGAATATGTATAAAACTCATAAAATTTCTAAAGCATTCAAACAGTTTTTACTTCAAAAGAAATGTCACTATCTTAAATGTATGTGTGTATATAAGTGATTTATAATTAGTGTTTTCTAATTTTAAAAAGTTAGGACAAACCAATCAAATTCATATATTATATTCTCTCTTATAAATAAATTTTCTCTCCTATTTAATTCAAATATAATGGATGAATTTGATTGATTCATATAACCTTTTACAGTTAAGAGACATCAATAATAAAATTATTATATATTTTTTTTTCTCTTTTTTTATTAGAGAAAAAAAAATTGCTCCAAAGGGGTGATAAAAAATAATAATTGACAATTAATTTGAATACAAAGGTCAACAAAGTGGGCTTAAATGCGCAGTTGTTGACCAACGTCAATGATTTCGATAGAAGTGTCATTTTCATTCAATTCAAACAAAATGATATGTGTTGATGAAAATAGGTGTGGAATCTCAAAATTCAACTCATCACTATTACCCTCTTTTTCTTTTGACATTATCTGATTCCCATTTTTCTTCTTATCGATCATTTCCAGTACTACTACTTTAACGTTGCTGCAATTTGTCTTTTCCATTTGCATGTTTTTTCTAGAAACTCGGGGATTAATGATTTTCTAGTGTTGAATCCTGAATTTATGTAAATTTATCTTTTTATTTTTTAATTTATAAATTTGAATTCTATATAAAAGTCTTATGCAAAAAAAAAAAAAAAAAAAAAAAATCAGTGTAGTATCATGTAAAAAGAATACTAAAAGACAAAAAAATGAAAATTGGAAAGCTCAAGTGTAAAAATCATTTTATTTTAATAATCTTTAAAGTCATTTTATTTTAATAATCTTACTTATTTAATGGTTCTAGTTCATGTATTTTCTCGCTTTCAATCATGCCTTACTTTTAACAAAAATGACCCCAAGTTCACTTTTTGAAATTGAAGAATTCAAACAATCCCATCTCCAACAGAGCATGGAGATTAATGGGCATGTTTGTTTGCTTTCAGAAGTTGAAATTACATGTACATGAGTATGACATTACTCAAGAGAGCATTAATCTATGAAGAGCGCAGTTTGTTTACGTAATTTGAGAAAACCAATCATATTTTTCATGGAAAGTGAGATGTTTGGTTTTGACTAATGGTAGTTATTGGGAAGTGTTTCGGTAATGTTAAAAATGTTTTAAAAACTTGTATGGTTTAGTGATAAAGATTTTTAGTCTAGTCTGATAATGTTAAAACTTTAAACCTATATTACAGGTGTATTTAAAATTATATATTCAAAAAATAAAAATTTTATGTGTTTATTTTACAGCATGTGATGAAAAAAATACACTTTTCTCAAAAAAAAAAAAAAAATAAAATAAAAATTACACGATCCCCAAAAAAAAAAAAACAAAAAGGGAGTTAGAAAGCATTGTGAGAAATCATTTAATAAATAAAACTGTGAAAACTAATAATTAACTGGATTAAAGACATATTTGAATTTTATTTATTTATTTAAAATAAAATAACACTTTTTTAAAAAAATAAAAGAACACTTGATAGGTGTGCTTGTCCTATTTAGCGGTAAGTGTTTTTTTAACAGGGAAACCTTTTTTTAATCCTTAAGCCTTAAGGTTTTTAAAAATATCAAAATTTTAAAGTTTTTTTTAAAACAACTTTTTTTATTTTTAATTTTTTTTCAAAATTCTTCAAAAAATTCAAAATATTAGTCAACCGCGGTTAATGATGACTTTAGGCCATTTTTAATAATTTAAGTTTAAAAGTAATTTTAAATCATTTATCTTATAAATTAATTATTTTATTAAAATAATCTGATAATTTATGTGAAGCTAATAACCATCAAAGATAAAAGTATTTTTTTACATATTCTGTTATACTGACCGTCAATAATTGAAGGTTTAAATCTTTTTGAAAGGTTTTTGAAAAATTAGGGATAAAAGAATTATTTTTAAAAAAAATTTTAAAAACATGATATTTTCTAAAATCTCAAAGACTCAAATAAAATTTCTTCCATTTCTAAGCACTTCTATAGAAATAATTGCAAAATCCATTTTTAACAAAAAAGACTTTCAGAAGCACCTTAAGAGTTTATGGTTTCATAGAGTACTTTTATAGTCAACTTTTAATTTTTCGTAAAAATCCCCTTTTTTTTTCTGTTTCTTTTTGACGCATTTTCGTTGATTTTTTTACGTGAAAATTTAGTTTAAATATTTTTTGATCGGTTTAAACTAATGTAGAAACAAGGTAAAAGCAATTGCCGGGGAATAAATGAGCAAATATATACAACAATGGACTCTCAATTCTAATTTTTCAATTTTTATAGCAACTAAAACATTTTTAAAATATACATACTAGAGATAAAAAAAAAAAAAAAATTATATTGTCGTAGGTAGCTTGTTTAAGTGCAGATATTAATTATAAATTTTAATCTTAATCAAGAGATCCGCACCTAACAAAAATTAGTATCGTTGTGTATTAAATAATGAAAGAGGATGATTTATTAATCTAAATTTATTTTTTCAATAATATAGTAATTATATATAATACAAATAGAGACAGAGAGAGTATCATTATATGACATGTATAGGTCATACTCATGATGATGAAAACTATATAGAATTTTTTTGAGATTTTTTCTTTTAAAACCACCACACATGTTGTAACAACCCGCTCTTAGAATTTGAATATGATAAATTTTTTTTCTTCAAGTACTAAAAAATGTGTAATTAAAATTAACACAAAAAAGTTGAAATTTTTTTCTAAATACTATAGTCTTCGCGAACAACCAAAAAAAAAGTAATATTCATTATTCATTTACACATTATTATTTCTGTTTGTACACTATAATTTATGAATATTAATTATGTTAAAACTAAATTATTGGATGATGTATTAGTTATAAATCGTGTCATCATGTCATTTAATATTATGATTTCATTCAATTGTTAATAGATAGTTATCCCGCTAATGAAAAGAAAACTTTTATGGTTGCTGTCAGTAGGCTACTTGAATCATTGAACTTATATGCAAGTGTACAATATGCACCAACAATTTATGAATATTAATTATGTTAAAACTAAGTTATTTAGTTTTTTCAATATTAGCTTAAAAACCCATACTCTGTTTTAATGCCATTTTTAAAAAAAAAAATTACATGTCCTAATAACAGCAAATAATAAATCCACTCATATAATATCATGCACCATGTATTATTACATAAATATATATATATATATATATGACGTGAGGTACCATACGAGTCACACGTAAGTGAAATTTTAACGCGTGCTTTACAGTTAATTCACACCAATACTTGCTATCATGCCAAGTGTTGACCATAGAAGTTCAATTTTTCTTTTGGATATTTGAGGCACATAAACCCATAATTATATTTTTGACCATTAGACGTGATTAATGTCAATGGTGGTAGAAAGGAGGCCAATACAATAACAAACTTAGCTACTTGGAATCAATTAATGAGGACGATACAAACAGTGATTTTATCTGAATTAAATTGTAGGAGTACTTGAGACCTGCAATTCAATGTGCTGAGATCTACCAGGCAATATTAGAAAGATGAAGAGCAACTTCTCCAAGTACCAACTCGATACATATAAGAGCATCATTATTAGTCTTCTATTCCAAAAATAACCCACTTCGTATAGTACATATATGCATATAATTAGATACATGGAAAAAACTATAATGTTTACTATAATGGCTTTTTAGTCTTGCATCATGATATATTGGTACTATGATTTTTTTTTTTTTTTGGATATTTATGGATTCTTAAAACATCTCTTCAATGCTATTTTACATATTTGGACCTCTTGTTGTTAGCGATACAACAACAATTTTCTTGAAGAAAAGCTTTTGAGCTTTTCTTAAAAAAAAAGAAAGCTTTGGGATGAAATTATTTGGCGGGATAAAAGGAATGAGTGAGACATTTTTAACACATCAACTATATATTTGAGTTAGATAATTATATTGAAGGTTTTTTTTTTTTTTTTTTTACCTCATATCTATCTATCAGCCTATGTGATAAGAATATTATACAAATAGATAATTGCATTAGAGATATTTGTATAAATTGAAAATATATTTATCAATAGTTATGAGTGTGATAGTAGTTAATTATCTTTATGACACATCACGAATAACTTATGTATGTATGATTCATTAAATATAATTCATAAATATATAATCGTTCATATGATTGATATATTTTGAATTTTTTAATTATGACCATAAAATTAATGTAGTTTGAAAAATGATACCAAATTGTTAATCAATTATCATGAACTATAGTTCGTGAATAAAGAAAATAGTTCGCAAATAAAAAACCACAAAAAAAATCATGGTTTACATTCTTGATTTCGTAAACTAATCTATTTGTTCGTGAGCTATAGTTATGATAACTAATAATGCCAAAAATACTCATTTTAATAGTTCAATGTTATTTTACAGAAACTCAAGCTAATTTTTATAACATTCCTTGAAGTTTTCTTTATAAATGTGGTGACTTTAGCATTAAAGAATTGAAATGAATTTTTTAGGCATCATCAATATTTGCGAACTATATATAGTTCACAAATGAAAACAGCAAATTGTGGTTTTTGGTTTTTTTTTTTGTTCGTGATTTATTGTCTTCGTTTGTTAATTATAGATAGAATACATTGATAATGCTAAAAAAACTCGTTTTAATTCTGTGATGCTAGTTGGAAAACTCACGCTTTCTATATTACTATCACACGCCATTTTCACTTATTATATATACAACATTCACTGATTTAATTAACTGAATTATAGCATCTATAATTCTATATATTGTCCATGTATTAGAAGGCTACAAAAAGTAGCTCCATACAAAGCATATTTCTTCACTTGAAACCCCACTCGAAAAGCTAATTAGTTAACCAAAAGAAAAGAAAGAAATTAAGAGTCATGATAGAGTGCTGAAAACATAAACATGTGCCGGAAAAGTTCTGGATAAATTAACAAAAAGAAATCATCTGTTATCTCCCACTAATTGTGACATGAGAAAGAGAAGGGGAATATATATATGTGCATGTCAGATAGATATATGGTATATCATGTCGATCGATCGACAAGCTGATTAATACCACATAACTATATATCTTTCTTCTCTTTGTTTTAAGGTTTTGACAAATTAAATTCAAATACTTTACTACCACTCTTAATCATAGCAGATATAATATGATATTTTAGTCATAATTAATAGCAAAGATTTCAAGATTTCTTCCACATGATCAGCCTATATTGAGCTGCGATTCTTCCTCTCTATCCATCCATTTATATGTACATGTAACTTTACACCTCTTATCATTCATGGACCCCTCAAGGAGAGAAGAGAGATGTAAAATGGAAGCAAAGGCAAAGGGAAAGGAGGCACACAAGTCTAGAGTGAGAGAAATGTGGGTGGTGGGGTCACGATTTTTATTTATTTTTATGTTTTTTGTTTGGAGGAGACTAGCTAGCTAGCTCTAACACACTGATCATCTCATCTTTTGGTGCATGACAGAAAATGGGGTCCCCCAATTAGCCAAATGGGTCCCTTAGATATGCTGGAAAGGGACTCCCACCTTTGTAAACTTTGCAAAGTCACGCAATGTGATATTAGAAACATTTCCCACAACATGCCTCACAGAGTCACAGTGGACCAGCTGCCCTTATATTGGTGGGGTTTGGATGTTCCAAGCCCCCTCATGTTTTGTGTGCCCTTCTAAAAAAAAACGAAGCAAAGGTGAAAAAAAGTGAAAACAAATAGGCTAGCCTTTCATGATCATAATCTGTATATCAAGGGAGACAAGAAAACACTAAGTGAGTCTGCGTTAACCATTGACTCATCCTTAGAAACTCCATCATAGGCCATTAATTATATATGTTTGTTTTCAGAGGGGAGAGAGAGATGATGGGTGAGAAAAGCAATTGACTTTTAGACTCCACAAGGTTGACATTTGTCATAAAGTTCTTTTCTTGTATATCTTTAAAGCATCCAAAGCATTTAAACACCACTCTTTCCTTTCAAAGTTTACGCTCTCTCTCTCCTGGATTCTTATGTCTGAAGGTAGGGAAATGGAGCTGGGAAACACTATCAGTTGTCAATAAAAAATAAATGAATATA